>CM028131.1:143310625-144618750 GCA_016271365.2 Neoceratodus forsteri | reverse complement strand
AGATAGAATACGAACATGATGCAACAATGAATAATGACAGTGATGGTCACTGCAGGAAGTTGGCAGGTCGATGAGGTAGAATAAGATCCGATAATAGGTATGATCAATTGACTGAGGTGAAGAATTAGACATAGAGGTCAATAAAGCATGATTATGCAATGTGAACAATTAGATCCTGTTGTTGTGGTCAATGAGTAGCATCAGAGTCAATGATGATATGGTCAAGGGAACGATGTAACTACATAAACCTTGCTGGACCCAAGGAGGGTATGTTCGAGTAGTCGATAGAGAGAGTAGATCTGGGAGCAATGATGGGAGGGAGTAAATCCATGTATAAGTCAGAGCAGTGAGGGGTATCAAGATATGCTCATGAGGATATTCCAGATGTGCTGATGTGGAGACAACTAATACTGTAGACTGGCTTGATGGAGCAATAAGTTTCATTGAGCAATGCAAGTGAGCAGACACTGGGTTGAAGAAGCATGCTTGATTATGCGATGTGAACAATTAGAGCCTGAACAATTAGCCCCTGATGTTGTAGTCGATGAGGTAGTATGGAATTGAATGATAGGAATGTTATAGTAAGTGATGTAAACAGATAAGCTTTGAGGTAATGCTGAGTGAATGATGACTGGATTTATGAACGCGATATGACTGGAGTTATGAACTTACATATATGGCATGATGGCCGTGGTTGATAGGCGGTATAGGAGTTTTGATAGGTATGCCCAAAAAGAATAACTACAGTAGGCCATGAAGGGATTGAATCCTGAAGAGTTGGTACAGAAGAGGAAGAAGAGGAGACGGGAAGGCACGAAAAACAATCCGAACAAAGGCATCGCGCGCCATGTAGTGACTCTAACCATGCAGCTCCCCGAAAGGAGACAGACTCCGAGGCTAATAAGGTGGGACAAGAACCAAAGGGAATGCGAATCAGAAGGGAAGTGCAGGACGGTGATCACTAGGATACAAATCAGATGATGAACGACAAGGAGGGAAGCCATGAGTGGAAGAATCTACAAAGGACAGAACGAGAAAGAGCGATAGGCTGAGGAAGGTAACAGGAACAGATGAGAAACAATGATAGATGGACACCATGAAAGCAGGTACTGGAAGCAAGGTAGGAAAGGATGAAGGACAATAGAGAAGTCAATAGGATAGCATAGGACCCAGCCAGTACGGGATGAGAACTTCACAAGGAGATTTGGATTAGGTGGTGTATAAACCAAGACAGAGAGCCAGACAGAGCAAGGGAATAGCGCAGATGTGGCAGCAAAATGTGCCATGGCATACTGTGAGAGGGATTTGAATTAGAGGAGCAGTCCAAAGCCAGGTATCACAGAGCTGAGGGGGTTAAGAAATCAAAGGATCCCAGATGAAAGAATTGAGGATGGACGACGTGGAGCAGGTATACTCTAGAAAAGAGAAAAGCTCCCCCAGAGGGCAGGTCAACGGGCTGAATGAGGTGGCACGTAGGTCCGGACCGATGGAAGATCAGTTGGACTCAGCCATGGTAGGCCCGAGGATAGTCTAGAGCACTTACCTGGTCAACAAATATGAAAGAAATAAATGAATAGGAATGGCAGAGCAAAACGAATAGATCAATCGTGGCACAATGAGATAGAAGCCATGACTGGATAGAAACCAGGACGGCAGAGAGTATCAAAAGAGCCTAGGAGAGGGAACAGAATGAGGGCACCATGAAGCAGGAGTAATCCATGGGGAAAGCAAGGTAGGAAAGAACAAAGCTCAGAGTCAATGGAATTAGAGGAACGTGGGATGACCAAGCCGATGGGCTGCAAAGGGAACGAGAGCCATACAAAACACTGGAGATAGACAAATGATCAAACTTAGTAAAGAGAAGGGTGAGGAGAAACATGGTCAAAAAGGTCTGAATATGACAAGGAAGCATACATACCTGTTGAAGCTGGGGAATGCAAGCAGAACTAAAGGGCATGACCTCAGAGCGGGGGGGGGGGAGTGAGGGGGAACATCAGAAAGCATGAAGATATGCAGAAGGTAATAATCAGCATGAGGAGCAGTCTACTAGGGAGTGACTGGAAACTAAGAAGGGGTAGACCTGCAGTGCAGAATGAAACAGACTCCCAAGGGAGACCGGCACCGAGGATAACAAAGAAGGATGCAGCTGGCAGCAGTCAGGTTCTAGCATTACAGGATGATATGGTAGCCAAAGGTGAAGGAAATAGGGGCAACATCCAAAAGCTGTCAAGCAGCATGGTCAGAAAGATCAGAGATGCAGCCGCAGTGGAATACCCCAAGGATTCGGAACTGTTAGGTCCAGGAGTAGGTGTGCTGGCAAGCTGGGGATGCAGAAGCATGCAGTGACCAGAGGAGCCGGGATCACAGCCGCCACCAGTCAGGGCGGCATAAAACCGGGAGCAGAAGATCGATTGATAGGTACGCACGATGGAGCAAGATGAGGAAATAGACACTGAGGCCAAAAAGGCATGAACATACGATATGAACGAGTAGATCCGGATGCGTGGGTGATGAGGTCAGAGGATTCAATAGAGTGATGCAAGGAACAGGACTCCTCGAAAGGAGATATACTCCGCGGCAAAGAAGGCAGGCGAACTAGATGGGCGATATGCTTGATAGAGCAATGTGACCAAGTAGACTCTTCGAAAGAAGATAGAGCCGGAAATCGATAGAGCGATGTAAGGAAGTAGGCTCCACCAAATGAGGTAGATTCAGAAATGAATGTGAAAGAAACTTGAATGATGGTGGATAGCCTCCAGCCAGCTTGTAGCAAGGGGCGACGGACAGGAAGGCATGACCAGGAATGGAGACAGAGTTGAAGCAATGTGACTGACACTGTGTGCTAGAGGGAGGCAGTCAAGGCATATCGACAGAGTGAATGAAAGAGACGAGCAGGTTGAGGCGAGATATGGAGGAATGCGAGCAAATCGGACGATAAGAAGTGAAACCATGACAGAAGTAAATCTGCAACAGCTGAAGACTGAATGTAACCAGGAAGGGAGGCTCGATGAGAAGAATTGGATGATGAGTACCAGAGTCAGGAACAGGAGACATGGGCAGGAGGGCCTTGGATCGGGGCGGTGGCACGTGAGGTGTGATCAGTGAGCCAAAAGAAATATCAAATGCAGGTCAGACTGAGCTGGTGGGAATGAGAAAAGGCACCAGGACAAGGAAGAAAAATAGGAAGCATATGAGGTACAGAGATGGATTGAGGCCATGGAGGCTGGTATAGGAAAGTGAGGTACCAAAGGAGAACGTAGAGCTTCGAAGAGGCGAGGAGCCATGAGTGGGGAGGCATACGGATGGAGAGATTGAATTAAAGGAGGGAATAGTGACTGAAGTCAGAAACTGAATACAGAAGGTAGGATGGCCGTGGGTTGAGGTGGCGGCATAGGAGCCATGATGGGGATGCATGAGGAACCAGATACATGCGGCAGAAGGGCTGCAGTGCAATGAGGTGGCATAAGAATCATGATATGCACGCCCAAAATGTCGTCGACTGCAGGGAGATGGAGCACAGCCATGATCGGAGTGAATCCTTTATGGCTGGGATGAGTAAGGTAAAATAGGAAACATGCGAGGTACGATGATGGAGGGAAGCCTTGAAGGCTGGAATGGGGGGAAGGTTATGGTAGGATAGGGAAAAACCCCAAAGAAATGCACTGGTTAACAAAGGAGGCAAGGAGAAGGACGCAGACCGAGCGACTGAAACAGGAGCACCATGAGTTCAGCGGTGAATACAGGAAAAGGGCAATAAACTAAGGGGGCTAGAAACTGGCCGGCCCCAACTAATGGGCAAGCCGGGAGGGGGAACACCAGGAACACAGAGGAATGCACGCCACCCCAAAGGAGGGTGCAAGCAGAGGATAAGCACGGTGTCCTGAGTAGGGAAATCTTAGCCCAAGAGCAGGTAGTCCCTAGGCATGTGGAGGAAGAATCAGATAGGAATGGGCAGAAAGAGTATGAAATCCACATGCCAAGCATACCACTCAACTGCAATGAATTCCACATAGCGCTATGATTTTCACATTCGAATGTACCCTCGCTCCTCAGAAGTTTACTAATGATTCTCATAAAGTTAGAGCTAGTTCTGGACACACAAAGTATTAAATTGTTGAACTAAGCTGATAGAAATAGTCCCTATCTCTTACTATAAGGGATCCACTATTCAAGGACATAATATTGTTAAAAATAAGAAAATGCTCCACATTCTGACCCTTGCTATGAATTTTGAAGGCCAGTGCTATGATATTTAATGCTGAGAGGTAGAGAGGTATAACGCCAGGTACCAAAGTGATTCATAGGCATGGAAAATCAGGAAGAAACAGAAGATCTGAGACAGTGACCTACCTCCTAAAATCATTTTTTTTTTTTTTGTATGAGAATGCCACATCCGAAACATGATGGAAAAACAGCCCCATCAGATATGGAGACAGGAGAGCTGGCAGCACAGACTACAGAGCAAACAAGGAAGTAAAGAGACATTGATAAGAAAATTGCTGAAGAGAAGTGGCTGAGGCTGCTTTACTAACCTGTGAGACCCAAAAGGAAGCTGAACGTGGAGATGAAAATGGCCCGACTAATATAGTGATGGAGGAGTGGACCTGAATGTAATGGAATCTAGGAAACGGTGGCAGAGTGGGTCGAGAGTTCGCCCAGCAGCACGGTGATCCAGAGGAAATGAGATCCAGAGAAACAGCCCATGAATGACGAGGTGACACAGCAACAATGGAACGCAACAGCTGAAAGAAGTCTCTGGGGGAGCGAGTCTCAGCTATCTTGACTAGCGGATCCACAATCTGCAGAGCAGCACACTACGGCGGAGGGTGAAAGGAACGAAAGATGAATCCCAGGTGAAGGTCCGACACAGAGGCACGGCAGCCGGATAGCACAGCAACACATGGGGGAGGACCTGGCCGGGGGGCAGAAAGACAACCAAATGACGGATGGCTGCAAGGCTCCAAAATAAAAAATGAAAAGCACAGAAGCAGGCAGCATCAGCTTGGAGGTGAAAACAGGAGCACCGCCAAGGAGGGGATATCCTAGAGCAGGAGTCAGCCGAACTAGAAGGTGGACAAAGAGGGTTGCTGGACAGATAAGGTGCAGAATGGGGAGAAATAGGAGAGAACAGCAAGAAAGGAGCGGAGCAGAATGGAGTCGGAATGGCGGCCCACCCAAGAGGCCACGCAGCAGCAGGAGGAGCACAGAGACTCAAACAGGGACATTCCCCATGTGGCATACAAATGTAAGGGAATGCGAGGAAGCAAACGGGGAAACACAGAGCTCCGAAGGAGAGGAGGGAAGGAGAGGGGAAGGGGGAGAAAAGTGAGTGACAGGAGGAAAATGAGAAGAAGCAGCTGGATGCACAAGGAAACCAGGGAACACAGAGGAAGGGGAAGCAGCGCCTCTGGCTGCATCGAAAAGAATCCTGGTGGCGCCCAGGATGTTTGTGACCTTTAAACTCGTTGGGCGAGTAATGTAGTCACTCCACCCATTGAACCACGGGCTTAAAAGCCCTTCCATAGTGAGATATTTGCCTGTAAAGTCATTGTCTTGCTTGTTTGAGAACCAAAGCGAAAATATTTTCTACTTTGCTGTGTATGTCTTCCTGGTGGAAGGTTTTCTGGCTACTTTAAGGGGAGATGGTGTTGCCACTATATTGCTCGCTGGTGAGACCTCACCTGGAGTATTATGTCCAGTTGTGGAGACCACCTCAGAAGGGACATAGAAAGGGTGGGGGCAGTCCAAAGGAGAGCAGCTAAAATGCTGCAGGAGTTGCACCAAATCCCTATGAGGAGAAACTAGGGGATCACAATGTGTACACCCTGGAAGACAGGAGAGTGAGAGGGGACATGATACAGACCTACAAGTACCTCACGTAGATATTCCGTTTTCCAAAATGGCAAATTCCATTTGGCAAAATCTTAGATTTCCCCCCCAATATTGAGCTCAACTCAGCATGTTTTTATAAGACGTTTGTTTTACAATGGAGGGTTTTGTCAAAAAATGAGTGCAAAATTGAGGTTTTGCATGATAAAAGTGGGGCAAATAGTTTTTTCATCAAAAATTGACTCACAAGTGCTGGTTTAAAAATGGCAAATACTGTTTTTGTACTGGTGTTTTCTGTTGAAAATGGAAAATCCTTGTCTGTACTCATGGTGATGAACAAGGTGCAGGACGGGAATATCTTTCAAATGAAAAGGAGCACCAGAACTAGAAGGCATGCAATGAAGTTGGAGGGTGGGGTAGTTCAGGAGGGATGTGAAGAAGTTCTGCTTAACTGAAAGAGAGGTGAACACTCTGAATAGACTGCCATTGGAAGTGGTGGAGGCAAAAACAGCAGGGGGGGCTTCAAGCATGCGTGGGATAGACATAGGGGAATATTCAGAAATGAGCAGGGAGGATAGAGGGTCACTGGAGACCAGTTAGGGTCTACGGAGATGGACTAGGCAGGGATGATCTGGGCAGACTAGGTAGGCAAAGCAGTGCTTTATTGCTGACAAATGCTGTATTTGTAGTACCTGTGTTGACCGGTTTAGCTTTGAGAATCATGTGGTATCGGGTACCACAGGCTCTCAAGTGAAGAGATGGCCATCATCTAACCCTTGGATTGAGTTGGCTGGTCCCTGTATGTTGGCAGAAGATAACGTTTTCTGTACACTTGCAGGAGGAGAGAGTACCAAGACTCTCCTGGCCAGTCTGGTGCTAGCAGAATAATTGTTGCTCTGTCTGACCTTGCTTTTAAGAGTAGTGTATCTAGCTAAGGGAAGGGAGGAGAAGCATGTAGAAACTTGTTTCCCCAGTGAAAGCTTGGGGCATCCTGGTGGTATGTACCCGAGATGGGACTTTGTAACAAAACTGTGGCAGCTTCTCGTTCTGCCATGAAGCAAAAAGATCCACTTCTAGAAGTCCCCATTATCATCACCCCCTAAATCCTTCTCTTCTGGGGTGCTATCCAGAAATACCCTTTCCATTTCATATTACACCCTTGGGCTCCTTTTCCCAATGTTCATCACTTTACTCTTTTTTGGTACATTCTTTTTCTTGCACCGGGGACCAGGGCATCTCTCAGGAATACCCTCACTACCGCGGCCTCTTCTCCCTATCTGAAACCACCTTCCTCCAGGAGCACGATTGTTGATCACCCATTCCCCAAACCCAGGGACCCGTCCAGCCCCCCCGATCTCCCCCCGGGGGAGGGGCCAGCTCGCCTACCTAGTGGCCTTTCTGGAATTGGAGGGACAGTCCTGGGTCAGGCCAAGGGGTTCGGGAGAGTCTGTGGAAGGCTGGGCTTTGTCTCCTGGGGTCTCTGTCGCCTCCCGAATTCTCCAGGGATTTTGTGCTTGTGTTTTCCCCTAGAACACAGATGTGCAATGACATCTGCAGACTTGCATACTGACATCCACTGCTGCTCTGCCCCCTATTGCAGCGTCCCTCCCTATAGGAACTCTGATCTCCATCAGAGGCCACTCAGGAGCAATGCAAACCCACTACCCACCCCAGGAGAAGAGAGCAGTCCCCCAGATGCTCTGTCCCCTCTCTCCCTCTTCTGCCGACCCCCAATGACCTGAGTCCATTGCCGAACCCGGGTTGCTGGCATAGCGTGAAGTATGGCGTCCAGTGCCTCAACCCTCAGCGCCTCCAGGCAGGCACTTTACATTTCTTTAGTGTTTTAAATTGAATCTTGGACTAGGGATGCCACGATAACACAATACGATGATATATCACGATAGTTACCACTGACGATAACTTATCATTGTAAAAAAAAACATTATCATGGTTATCGTGCAGAGCAATATACCACGAGATACAGTGGTAAAGCACCTCAGCTTGCGCTACCAGCAGCGCATCCCTTTCCAGGTGCAACTATGATTCCTGATTCAACACCATCCTCCTATCAGATTTTTAGTATTTTTCCTTAAAATAAGAAATGCAGTGCTGGCCATGTGGTGTGGAGTTTGGGGGGCCTGAGCACCTCACCTGTCGCCATGCTAGTAAATCAGGTTCAGCAATAGACCTGGGTTGCTCAAGGGCTGACTGCATGAAGGAGGACTGAGCATCCATTGAGGGCTCTCCATTTTCATTAAGATTTTTTTTTAACCGTCTGAGGAGCTCCTGACAGGAGCTACAGCCTCCCCTCATGAGGAGATTCACCACTCCAGTTCCCGACATCCCATATCGCTGGCCCCGGCCAGTCCCCCGTGGATTGCCCCCTGCAGCAGGGCCTGGAGAGAGGGGACTGGCACTACCTCCCCCCCATGAGACACAATCCAGATCACTGGAGCAGACCCCCGTGGATGCCAGGAGCCATCACTGAGCCTTCCAGGTCTCAGTTTTTCCTGTTTTTTCCCATCCCCCCCCCCGACATCATGACATCGGTGTGTGCTTCCCAACCCATACTGCCATCCAGCCATTGCCAGAGGGCAGTCAACAAGTGGGACAACATGTCCTCCCTCCCCTGAGAGAGGAGAGCAGTCCTCTGGATGCTCGATCCTCTCTCGCTCCTGCCGACCCCCATTGACCTGAACTCATTCCTGAACCCAGCTCGCCGGTGTGGCATCCTGTGCCTCAACCCTCAGCTCCACCAGACCAGCAATGGCTCTCCTTCTTTGAGGAGAGGGGACAGAGCAAGCCACTGCCTGATCACAATCTAGGGGAGGCTGGATGATGCAACAGTAACAACCTTCTGACTGGGTTCAGGGGCCAAGTACGTATGTCACATACTCTCACCATCGCACGTGTGCCAGCCCAAGGGATGGGAAAAAGAAATGGGGGGGAAGGAATGTGCACCAGTCAACTTACTTACATAAAACTAGCAGATAAGGACTGCTTAGCCCATCTAGTCTGCCCATTTCCCCTACCTAATGTGATATCACAGACCCTATTTGATCTCCAGCTTTACCCTCCCCTTCCTAACCAATAAGGTTCCCTTATGCCTGTCCTATGCATTCTTGAATCCCGTTACAATTTTTGCCCCAACCACCTCCACTGGGAGGCTTTTCCAGGTATTCACCACTCTTTCTGTGAAGAAGTACTTCCTCACATTTCCCCCTGAATCTACCCCCCTCCAGCATCAGAGCATGACCCCTTTTTCTTGAGCACCTTTTTTTATGAAAATGCTTCCCTCGTGTACCCTATTTATATCCGTGAGGCATTTGAAAGTCTCTATCATATCCCCCCCCTTTCCTACAGGGTGTACATATTGAGGTCCTTTAGCCTCCCCTCATAGGTCTTTTGATGCAGGCCCTGCATCGTTTTAGTTGCCGTCCTCTTGACTGCCTCTGCTCTTACGTCCTTCTGGAGATGGGGCTCCAGAACTGGACATAGTACTCTAGGTGAGGTCTCAACAATGATTTTATACTGTAGTATCACCACCTCCCTCTTTCTGCTGGTGATACACCTCCCTATACACCCTAGCATCCCACTAGCTCTCCCCACTGCCTTGTCACACTGTTTGGCCACCTTTAGGTTGTCATATATGATTACTCCAGGTCTCTTTCCTGCTTGCTGGTCATCAGTACCACTACCCCTCCCCCATCTCATATTCCGCCCTGGGTTTATTTGCCCCAAGTGCATAATTTTGCACTTCTTAGCATAAAATCTAACTCCCACACTTTTGACCACTCCTCAAGCTTTCTTCAATCTCTATTCATTTTACACACACACACACACACACACCTCACCCAGAGTGTCTACCCTACTGCAGATCTTTGTGTCATCTGCAAAAAGGCATACCTTCCCTTCTAGCCCCTTTTGCAATATTGCCAATAAATGACATGAAAAAGAGGACCAGTCCAAGTACTGATCCTTATTGCACCCTGCTGGTCTCCCTCTCTTCCTCGGAGTGAACTCCATTTATCCCCACTCTCTGCCGTCTGTCTCCTAACCAATTCCTTACCCAGTTTACTGTCTTTGGATCCACTTCCAGGATGCCCAACTTGTTTATGAATCTCCTATGTGGAATAGCGTTGGAGGCCTTATGGAAATCTAGTCAGGCTACATCCAAGGCTCCCCCTGATCTAACAAAAAGTAAAAAGTTTCATGTTACTTGAACACTGACTCCGATTTCTACTACAAGTCAGGTTAAAATCGTAAAACGAAGTTTTAAGTTGCCACCCCATAGACTTGCATGGAGCATGCGCATCCCCGCACTAGGCATACAATGACCTCACAAAACAAGGAAGCGTGGGGATGGCATTGGCAATCAGGAAGTGGAAGGATTGAACGGCTAACCATCCTAGGGGGCAAATACGATCCCTTCCCTTCCTTTGGGGGCTAAGGAGAACATTTTTCAACTACTATGGAGGGACTGCCAGTCAGATAAGGGAGTCTCCTGTTGATTTTGAAAGCAAGGAGAAAAATCCAGAAAAGGCACTCTTTAAGCAACCAAGTAAAAATATTTGCTCATTCACCTTTTAAAAGGTATTATACTCTGTTGGTGGGATATTCAAAGGGGTTGCACATGGCGCAACAGTGTTGCACCATGCTCAACCCACCGATTCACCCCAACACGATATTCAAAGGGGTAGGTTGCTCTGTGCAACCCCTGATGCGCCAGGGCGCACCAGTAATGTATGCAGTGCAAGGGCAGGGGGTGTACCCATGCATATGTGGCACATCCCTGTATTCAGTCGGGATAATAAAGGCGCATATGCAGGTACAAACCTTAGCACACAGAGAGTCCAAGATGAGCCCATCAAAGCCAGGAACATGTCGGCGGACACCCACAGGTGGGCTGCATGTTGCTGGGCACAACTTCTAACAGCCGCCTGCTGTGGGTGGCCACCCGACCTCCCGGGACACAGTCCGGGCATCATGCCCCTACCCTCACCCGATCACAGGCATAGAAATAACATATCCCTGGTGGTCCAGTGGACCCAATCCCCTGCCTGATCGTGGGCATATGAATATAATATCCCTGGTGGTCCAGTGGACCCAATCCCCTGCCCAATTACGGACATATGAATAAATAACCCTGGTGGTCCAGCGGTACCCCTCTCCCCACCAGCCAACTAAGCCCCGCTACCCTGCACCCCCATCAGCGGTGGGTGGCACCTCCCATCCATAAGCCTCCCACCGCCGACTGACAGCACACACTGCGGCTGTCGCCTGTGGTCCACTCGTGGGCAATAGGCGTGCAGACTCATACTGTACTACACAGTCGAAATGTGAATGAACCATTCACATTTAGGGACTTCTTCTGTTGATCTGCACCCATTGGCCCATGCAGTGGACTAATAAACATAAAAAGCCATGCTGTATGCTGTCGGTCGTGAGCAGGCAACAACTGGTGGGGAGCTACCGCCCGGCTGGTGAGGTGCAGGTGTGAGCTCAGTGTAACAGTGGAAAAAAGGCACCGGCTGGTTCTCGATTGTATTCATGCCCTCGAGCAGGGGTTTGCCGAGATCCACTGGACCTGAGATATTTTCATATGCCGCGTGGCAGGGGCTGAGGTCCATTGGACCACCGATAATATTTTCATATGCCCGCAATCGGCGACGGGGCTCGTTGCCCACTGAGGGGCAGGGGAATGTTGGTCCCCAACAGCTGCAGCCTGGCAGGGCGCCAGGTCAAGTCACCGGGGATCGGTGCACCACATGCAAATGGGGCCATAATGACATGCAAATGGCCCCATTTGCATCTTGCATGTATAATGGACTCATTTGCATGCCCAGTGCTGAATATCATGGTTGATGCACCTAGTGCACTTACACTTGTGCTGGCGCATCCCCCTACTCCCCAGCTGCCACTTGCACTGGCGCAGTGCCACTGCACTGTGCACTGTGCGTCTGCCCACAGTGCCATATTCAATGGTGCTGAGCCATGGTGCAGCACCATTGAATATCGCCTGGACTATGCCCTGGCTCAACCCATTTGCGCTGTGCCCAGGCTTGCGCCCCTGCCTGGCGCAGTCTGAATATCTGTCCCAGTGTGTATAACACATGTATTAATTGTGCATTTTAATTTTTATGTAAAAAATGCAAACAATTTTATAGAAACATAGACTTTGACAGCAGGTAAGTATCACTTGGCCCACCCAGTCTGCCCATTTCCCTACCAATCGGATAAGCTGCAGATCCTAGTAAACCAACAGCCTACTTCTTCCTACCCCACCACCAGAAATGCCTTATGTCTGCTTCATGCATTCTTGAATTCTGCCACTGTTTTTGACTCCACGACCTCCTCAGGAAGGCCATTCCATTTGTCCACCACTCTCTCTCTCTCTGTATAACTTCCTGTTGCTAGCCTTTTTTCTCATTAATTGCCCTCCATTCCACCCACCCAAAGCCAGTTCTACTTTTATAGCCACTGGATTTGACTGTCAACAGGAACTTCCTGTTTGGCAGTAGGAAGGGAAGGATCATAGAGAAACATTGGCTTTGTCAACCCTAAAGGAAAAAGTAGCTCACTCTCCCCCCCAGCTGCTGGTGGTCTGACATTGAGCAAGGAAGAATGAGGCTACTGAAGAAGATAGGAAGTTGCTGACCCAGAACAGGAAGGGTGAGAGTTGTAAGGAGAGGAGAGAGTAAGCATACAGAGAAACAGTAGAGGGACACAAAATAAGACATGATAGGAGTGGTGCAGTGCAATGGCTGTGGGCGGCAGTGTTCTGAGAGACATTCTGGAGGCTGTGATGCTGCCCTATTTGCAGGCACCTCTGGTCTGAGGAGGAGGTTGCCCGTCTCTCAGGCTGACCTGGCTAAGATTCGTGAAACCTCCTCCCCCACCCAGGGACCACCAGAGCCAATGCCACTACCTCAGAGGTTGCCAAGATAGAGGACAGGCTGGACCAGGGTGGGCTCAGGGAGGGACAGGGTGGTGGAACAGAGTTGCATCCCTCCAGCTGTACCTCTCTACAATTCATACGCTGTTCTGGTGGATAGTAGTTCCTCTATGGAGGCACCTGCAGTGGAGACCAAGGAGGATGCTGGGAACCTTCACAAAGGAGACCCACAGGAGGGTGGCATGGGACCCCACAGGGAAGGAAACAACTCCTAGTGGGGGACACAATCATTAGAGGGGTAGAAATGGGGGAGGAAGGGGAGAGGGAGGTAAGGTGCCTTCCTGGCGCCATGGCTTGGAGGGACAGGAAACTAATCCTTAGGATTGTGGGAGGAGCTGCACGAGGGAGGGAGCTGGATGTAATTGTCCACCTAGAAACAAATGACCTGGCTAGGAATGGGATCAGAGCAGTGCAAGAGGAGTTTGTAGAGTTGGGGAGGGGCTTTAGACAAGTAGTGCATACGGTAACCTTCTCGGAGGTGCTGCCTGTCTATGGCAAGGGAGATGCTAGGGCACTCCTCACCAGGGAATTCAATGAGTGGGTGAAAAACTGGTGTGGAGCTCAGGGTTTTGGCTTCATTGGGGACTGGGGAGCCACCTGGAGGGACGCAGACCTATACTGGTGCAATGGTCTGCATCTGTCCGGGGGGGGAACCAGGATCCTAGGTGAGAGGTTTAAATGCTTCATTGGCAAGCATTTAAATTAGCCAAGGGGGGAGGCACTGAAAAGGAGCAGGGAAATCCCAGCCTCCCCCCCACAAAACATGGTGATTAGTGAAGTAAACACCAAGGTAGAGAAGTTATTAAGGAGCAGAACAGAGGTAAATGTAAAAAAGGCAAAAACAGTAAGACAGGAATGGGGCTAAAAGGGGTAAGGCTGTCAAAAAGTGGAGGGTGATGAGTACCAATGCCCATAGTCTGTGTAACAAGCTCCCTGAACTAGTGGCCTTGATGGAAGAGGGTTGCCTGGATATTGTGGCAGTCACAGAAACATGGTACACAGAGAACCATGACTGGGATGTCAACATACCAGGATACACAATCTACAGGAGGGACAGGGAGGGTAAAAGAGGAGGAGGAGTAGCTCTCTATGTAAAGGAAGGGATCAAAGCAACAGAACTAAAGAGTAAACAGGGAGCAGATGAGGCACTCTGGGTCACCCTGGAGACAGGAAATGGCACCACAATCCGCATGGGGGTTGTATAAAGACCCCATCTCAGGGGAAGAATGGACAAGGAAATGATAGAAGGCTTTCTTACAATGGCAGAAAAAGGGAGATATTGTTGATGGGGGACCTGAATATGCCAGATGTTAACTGGAGCACCTTTGCTGCAGGCACATCCAAGAGCAGGGTCATTCTTGATGCCCTACAGGGGCATGCCTCAGACAGCTAGTATTGGAACCCACTCAGGAGGGAGCAATCTTAGACCTGGTACTCTCAAATGGGGATGGAGAAAGAATCTCAGATTTAGAAGTGGGTAGCCATCTGGGAACAAGCGACCACCAAACAGTGTGGTTCACAATAAACACAGCCATACAATCAAGCCATACAAAAGCAAGAGTATTGGACTTTAGGAGGGCTGACTTTGGGAAAATGAGAGATTGCCTCAGAAAAGCACTAGCAAACAGGCAAGAAGGAGGGGTGGAGGAACAATGGGGAGTAATCAAAACAGCCATCACAGAGGCAACAAGCCTTTGTGTAAAGCAAATCAATAAAACACAACGAAGGAAAAAAACACTATGGTTCTCAAAAGAGGGGGCAGGAAAGGTTAAGGAGAAAAGGATAACATTCAGGAAATATAAGGAAACACAGAAGGAGCAGGACAGAGAACTTTATCAGTTAAAGCAGAAAGAGGCTGGGAAGGCAGTCAGAATAGCAAAGGCCCAAACCAAGGAAAGGATAGCCAGTTCTGTTAAGAAGGGAGATAAGACCTTTTATAGGTACATTAGGGAGCGAAGAAAGACCAAAGGAGGGATACTAAGGCTTAATAAAGGGGAGGGAATGTGGGTAGAGGGTGACAGTGAAAAAGCAGGGATACTGAACAAATATTTCTGCTCAGTATTCACAAAGGAAGAGGAGGGGGAGGTACCTAAACCAAACAAGAGAAACACTCTGAAGACGGGAAGTCAATACCAGTCCATTTACAGTAGAAAGGGTTCTGAAAGAACTAATAAAATTGAAGGGGGACAAAGCAATGGGGCCTGATGGGATTCACCCAAGAATTCTAAAAGAACTAAGGGTAGAACTAGTGACACCGCTGACTACTCTCTTTAACAAATCATGGGAGGATGGGGTGGTACCTGAGGACTGGAGAAGGGCAGATGTGATTCCTCTTCACAAAAGTGGGAGCAGGACAGAGGCAGGAAACTACAGACCCGTTTGGAATCACTTCTGAAGGAAAGAATTGTTGAGTACCTAGAGGCCAGTGGGGCACAGGACCCAAGGCAGCATGGATTCACGATGCTAAGGTCATGTCAGACGAATCTAATAGATTCCTTTGACTGGGTGACCAAAGTAGTAGACCAGGGAGGGGCTGTGGACATGGCCTACCTAGATTTTAGCAAGGCATTTGATACAGTCCCACACAAAAGATTAATACACAAGTTAGCCAGCCTTGGAGTGGGTCCCAAGGTGGTAGCCTGGATAAAAAATTGGCTAGACAACAGGATGCAATGGGTAGTAGCAAACGAAGTACACAGTGAAGAAAGGAGGGTTACTAGTGGGGTACCGCAGGGTTCAGTATTAGGACCGGTCCTTTTTAACGTCTTTGTAAGTGACATTGCAGAGGAACTGGAAGGAAAAGTATGTCTCTTTGAAGACGACACAAAGATCTGCCACAGGGTTGATACACAAGACAGAGTAGAAAGGATGAGAAGGGACTTGGCAAGGTTTGAGGAATGGTCAAATGTATGGCAGCTCAAATTCAATGCAAAGAAGTGCAAGGTAATGCACTTGGAAAACAAAAACCCAGGGGAAGCATACACAATGGGGGGTGGGGGGGGTGAGATACTGACAACAGTAAAAATGGAAAGGGACCTGGGGGTAATTATATCTGATGACCTAAAAGTGGGCAAGCAATGTGAGAAGGCAGTAAGGAAGTCTGGGAGAGATACTGGGAAGCATAGGAAGAGGCATCAATAGTAGAAAACTGGAAGTTGTTATCCCTCTGTACAGACAGCTGGTGAGACCCCATCTGGAGTACTGTGTGCAGTTCTGGAGACCCAATCTCCGCAAGGACATAGACAAGATGGAAGCTGTCCAGAGGAGGGCAACTAAAATGGTGCAGGGTCTGCACCAGAAGACATATGAAGAAAGACTAAAGGAGCTTAATATGTATACCCTTGAGGAAAGAAGGAGAGAGGGACATGATAGAAACTTTCAAGTACCTCAAGGAATCAACAAAGTCCAGGAGGGTAGCATCCTTCAGAAAAGAGATGTGCAAGAACAAGGGGCACAATTTGAAGATCGAGGGGATGTCTCAGAGGTAATGTGAGGAAGTATTTTTTCACAGAGAGGGTTGTGGATGCATGGAACAGCCTCCCTGAGAAGGTCGTGGAGTCAAGAACAGTGGGGGAATTCAAGAATGCTTGGGACAGGTATAAGGCAGTCCTAGTGGGGGGTAGGAGGAAGTAAGCTGTTGGTTAACTAGGATCTGCAGCTTATCTGTTAGGTAGGAAAATGGGCAGACTAGGTGGGCCAAGCTGTCCTTATCTGCCGTCAAATTCTATGTTTCTAAATTTCAGATATTTTATTGTGACAAAATAAAAAAAAAGTTTAAATATTTTGCTCTGCATTATTTTATAACAAAGACTTCAAAATAATGTGCATAAAATGCATTGCATTGCTTGAAAAAAGAGTCACATATGTAAATTATGTAAAAAAATAGAATTTAAATAGTTTTGCTAACATTGCTATACAAGCAGCAAAATTATTTCGATAACAAGGTTATCGCGATAATTTCATCACAGTTATCGTATTGTCAAAATGTTATTATCGTGACACCCCTATCTTGGACCAGCTCTCCAACCTGCGCAGATCCTCCCTTAGTTCCTGTCTCCCTTCCTCCATGTCTACCCTTGCGCTGATCTTTGTGTCATCTGCAAAGAGGCAGCTTTTGCCTTTAATACCTGCACCTATGTCACAGATGAAAATATTGAAGAGGGTTCCTTATACCGAATCCTGAGGTTCCCACTGGTCACCTCCCTCACCTCTGAAAACTCTCTATTGACTACCATCCACTAAGTTCTACCCCTCAGCCAGCTCTCTACCCAGTTTACCATCTTTTTCTCCACCCCAGAGTTCCTAATCATTTTCACTTGTGGTCGAAGGAATGGTGTAGAGAAGAGGGGTTTGGCTACACTGGGGACTGGGGACCAATGGTGGAAGGATATGGACTTACAGTATACAGAGGTTATTGCCTGCATCCATCTGGGAGGGGAACTGCAATCATCAGTGGATGGTTTAAATCCACTTTGCAGAACATTTTTAAACTTTTTGAGGGGGTAGCGGAAGTAACGAGGGATTCATATACCCCCACACCCGTGACTGATAACAGTAAGAAGGAAAGACATGAGGGGAGGAGAATCCCACAGAGAGCAGGACAAAGAAAAAAGCAGTGTGATAGAAGACAAGGGGGGTGAGAACAAAGGTTGCAGAAAGAGAGGGGAAAAGGTGGAGGGGTACAAGGGGGCAAAAGAGGGGTTGTTGGTGGAGTGGGAACAAGGTGTGGAAGGCCATATGTGCAAACGTAAGGAGTCTTAGAAATAAAATTCCAGACTTCGAGGCCATCATGGTGGAAGCAGATCTGGAAATTGTGGCCAATACCGAGTCGTGTTGCATAGGTAACCATAACAGGGACATGTCCATACCAGGCTATACTCTGAGGAAGGATAGGCTGGGGACGAAGGGAGGAGGGGTTGTGCTGTATGTAAAGAAGGGTATCAAAATGATGGAAATGCAAGGAAACCAGGGAGAATGGAAGAGTTGGAGGTACTGTGGGTCACCTGGAAACAGGAGCTGGAGCCACTATTTATGCTGGCGTGATCTAGAGACTTCCAACACAAGGAGAGGAACTGGATAAGGCACTGGGGGAAGTCATTATCATAATGGCAGAAGAAGGAGAAGTGCTGCTAGTAGAGGACTTCAGTCTGCCAGATGTAGATTAGAGCTTCCCAGCTGTAGCCACAGCCTGCGCTAGAAGCAAGGACATCTTAGACTCCCTGTAGGGGGCGTCTGTCAAGCAGCTGGTCAGAGAACCCACTCTCAATGGGCAGTACTGGACCTGGTATCCACAAATAGGGCCAGTTTTGCAGATGTCAGGGTGGGAGGCCACCTGAGGATCAGTGATCACTAGGCTTGTCATGGTATGAAAGTCTGACAGTATGATAACCACCACATACGAACATACGAAATTTGTCAGCAGATAAAGGCCTAGAGGTCTATCAAGTCCGCTCAAATGTGCAGCTAGCACCCCTTATTCTACAGCTGCCCCTTCCTTCCACCCTTCTCCTTCATTAACCCTCCCCCTTGTCCTGTCCCATCCTCGTTTGAAGCAGTCCACTGTTCTACTGCATACCACATCTGCAGGTAACTCATTCCACCCAGCCACCACCCTCTCTGTAAAAAAGTGTCTCCTCATCTCCCTCCTGAACCTTCCTCGCTCCAGTCTCATATCATGGCCCCTGGTGGCCCTCCCCTTCCTTACTTTGAACAGCCCCTCTGTACCCGTCTTGCTTATTCCTTTCATGTATTTAAAGGTTTCAATCATGTCATCCCTGTCTCTCCTCTCCTCTCCTCCAGTGAGTACATGTAATACCACGGTTATCGTCATACCACGGTACTGTAGAACAAGTAATTTTTTGAACAAAAAAGAAGCCTCTTCGAACTCTTGCATCAGGAAGAGTTGGCGTGGAAGGAACAGTTGTCCCTGAAAATGCAAAAAAATTAGCTGAAAGGTCTCAACACCTTGGTATACAGTGAATCTTGGTTATTGTGGTATCAGAATTGCCCATGGTATCAATAACATGAAACACAGAAACATTGACTTTGATGGCAGGTAAGGACTGCTTGGCTCATCCAGTCTGTCCATTTCCCTACTTTTCAGATAAGCTGCAGATCCTAGTTAACCAACAGCCTACTTCCTCCTACCCCCCCACTAGAATTGCCTTATGTCTGTCCCATGCATTTTTGAATTCCCCCACTGTTTTTCACCCCACTACCTCCTCTGGAAGGCTGTTCCATGTGTCCACCACCCTCTCTGTGAAAAAATACTTCCTCATGTTGCCCCTGAGCCATCCCCCCTCTATCTTCAAATTGTGCCCCCTTGTTCTTGCACATCTCTTTTTCTGAAAGATGCAACCCTCTTGGACTTTGTTGATTCCCTTGAGGTATTTGAATGTTTCTATCATGTCTCTCCTCTCCCTCCTTTCCTCTAGAGTGCTCCTTTAGTCTCTATTCATATGGCTTCTGGTGCAGACCCTGCACAATTTTAGTTGCCTTCTTCTGGATTGCCTCCATCCTGTCTATGTCCTTGCGGAGATGGGATCTCCAGAACTGTACTCAGTACTCCAGAACTGCATGCAGTACTCTAGATGAAGTCTCACCAACTGTCTGTACAGAGACCAACAACTTCTTGTTATGTGAATTCAGATACCGCGGTACACCATGATACCGTGATAATGCTAGTGATCACCATAGAGTGTGGTTCAAAGTAAGGATTGCAGCGGAAACCATACAAGGTTGAGGGTCCTAGACTTCAGGAGGGAAGATTTTAAAAATGTGTGAATGTCTCAGAGACTGCCTAGCAGCCTGAATGGCGTGGAGGAATGGTGCATGGGCCAAGTTAAGGAGTAGCATAGTGAAGGCAGCAAACTTCTACACAAAAGAAGTGAGCAAAAACAGGTGAAAAGAGAGAACAGTATAGTTCCCAGGGGCACTGGCTGAATAGGTAAAGGCTAGATAGGTAGCATTCAGGAAGTACAAAGAGACTTGGAGAGAGAGAGAAGGGTAGGGAGGTGTACCGGGAGAAGCAATAGGAAGCAGAGAAAGTAGTTAGGAGCACAATGGTCCAAACTGAGAAAAGGATAGCCCAAGGGGTAATGGGGATAGGACCACTTTTTGGTACATAAGTGAAAAGTGAATGACTAGGGGAAGGATTGTGAGTAGAGAGGCAGGGGGGGACTGTGCAGATGAGGATCAGGGAAAAGATATCCTGAACAAATACTTGTGTCCAGCTGTCACAGAGAAAACCACATAAAAGCTGCAGGAACACTGCGGTGAGGGAGATGGACACAAATCCATTTTAGAGGAGAGAGTCCTGAAAGGATTGGCACATTTGAAAGAGGATAAAGATATGGGACCAGATGTGGTACACCAAAGGGTGTTGAGGTTGCTCAGGGAAATACCGGCTGCACCTCTGACAGCCGTATTCAACAACTCACTGGAAATGGGAGTGCTTCCAGAGGAGTGGAGTGGAGTGGAGCAGGAGGGTAGATGTAGTCCCGCTTCATAAGACTGGTAGCAGGCGGGTAATTGTAGGCCAGTCAGTCTGACGTCAGTGGTGGGAAAGTTAATGGAGATGCTGCTAAAGGGAACAATTGTGGAGTATCTAGAATCTAGAGTTACAAGTCCCGAAGCAGAGGGTGACCAAGGAAATAGATCAGGGTGAGGCAGTAAAAGTGGCCCACTTTAACTTTAGCAAGGCCTTCAACACCATATCACATTGGAGGCTCATAAGGAAACCAGACAGTTTAGGGGTGGGTCCTAAGGTTGTAAACTTAAGAAATTGGTTAATGGATTGGTGGCAGAGAGTGCTGGTAAACAGAACTCACTTGGGGAGGGAGGGCGGTTGACCAGCAGGGTATCTCAGGGCTCAGTACTGGGACCAACCCTCTTTAATGTATTTAAATGACTTTGCACATGAGCTGGAAGGGAAGTTATGCCACTTTGCAGAGACCTGAGAACTTAAGGAATGTTCAAGAGTATAGCATCTGGGGCTTCAATACAAAAAAGTGCAAAATCATGCACCTAGGGCACAGAAACCCAGAGGCAGGGTATAAAATGGGGGAAGGTGTTGACGGTCACTAAACAGGAAAAGGATATTAGAGTAATCATATCTGAATTCATGGTGGTGATGCAGTGCGACAGGGCAGTAGGTGGGGCTAGTAGGATGCTGGGGGTACAAAAGGAGGAGTATCACCAGCAGAAGGGGGGAGCAGGTTCTGCCATGAATAGATCATTGCTGAGACTCCTCCTGAAGAACTGTGTCCAGTTCAGGAGACCAAATCCAGAATTAGCAGCTCAGCCTATGCACTTTCACATACTTTAAATTGCTCTTTATTTGTGTACTACCATTTATGGCATACCTAAGTTAAAACAAGAGACCCCATGCACTCCCTCCCCACCAAAAAAAAATTGACAAATCATTAAATTGTTACAATGTGCAAACTACCTTAAATGGCTACTCACTTATCACCTCCCAATGCAGGGCTTATAATACTGTGGGGGTGCGAATCATGCTATGTTATTAGCCCTCCTGCAAATTCTGGACCCCATGTGGGACAGTCCTGATCACACATGCTTATAAAGATCGGGAAAACACTCTTGAAATGGATGGGCCCATTTATTTCAATGAAGGGCTTGGCTCTGGTGGCAGTAGTGAGCCTCCATAGCATAGGCACATCATGTCTGAAGGTGGGAGGGACTGTTTTTTTTTTACATATACGTGTATATATATATATATACACACACACACACACATACACACATGCAAACACACACATATACATACATACATATGTAACCCCTAGGTGGCGCTATCCCAAGGGCTACTACCCCTGCCTGCTTGGCTAGTAGCAGGGTAAGGTGCCTGAGTTCTGAAATGGATGCCTCCACCCGAAGGTCAGGGTAGGTAGTGGTCAAGCTAACCTGGGCACAGCCCTCTGGGACACTGTAACCCCCCCTCTTTCCCCTGTAGTGGCCTGAACACTGTACAATAATCACTTTCACAATACCCCTGGCACACCTCACAAGTACCCACACTGTTTGCACTTACCACCAGGGCTGGTTCCTCTGGCTCGACCCTGGGGACCCCTCCTGTGAAACAAGGTTATGCACAGCAAATAGCAACAGTACAGTACTTTGAGCACAAACTGGAACCACAGTTACATTACATGCAGAAAAAGCTAGATCTTATTTATTCAGGGGACTTTATCAAGGGAAGGGCAAAATCAGGTTAATTAGCTTAAACGTTATATCAGTCAAGCAGTTATGCATGCGCCATGAGTCCCCCCACACAGTCCACCTCTGGCTACCCAGGTGGAGAAGAGATTGGCTAGCTAGGACCGTTGCCCAGGGTTGCAGCTGGTTGGGGCCCTGTGATGGAAAACACAACATGCACAGTACACAATATTTGTAATCCGAAGCCAGAGGGCTCAGTTCGTAAAGGAAACGAAACAACAAGGCAATCAGATGGCACACTCAGATTAACCTGTTGTTGCAGGGAGCTTCCCTGGTATTTACTCACGATACCCAAGACTGGATGCAGGCTGGACGAAAATCAAGACTGCAGGTGGTTGATCTGGAACACCAGGAGAAACAGGGCCCACACTAGTTGCAGAGGCGTCATTCCTGTTCAAGCGTGGAGCAGGGTTCTGATCCCCAGGCAGGTCTCTCACCGATGGCTTCTCTGTGCAGCGGGTAGTCTGGCTAGGCCAGTCTGGCAAGGCCCAGACTGCATGGAGACAAATTCAGATGCAGTCTGTTTTGGGCCGGATACAGCTTCCAGCAAG
The DNA here is from genome assembly GCA_016271365.2 of Neoceratodus forsteri. NCBI lineage: Eukaryota > Metazoa > Chordata > Ceratodontiformes > Ceratodontidae > Neoceratodus > Neoceratodus forsteri. Next base: position 144,596,178 of record CM028131.1, on the reverse strand, counting down.
CAGAACACAGTTCAGACAGTGGGGAACTAACTCATGGCCCACTAGCAGCTCAGAACATATTTACACGTAAGGGAATTCTATTGTACCAGGCAAAGTGCCCCCTGGTCACAATCGCAAAGTCTCTGCACACACCGGGAGCTTTGGGGTAGCTGGGACTCCTGACAGGCCGATCGCATTCTGCAAAATCTTTGGTCTTCTTCAGGTTGAGCCTGGCCCACTTCAGTAGCTTACTTTAGTCACACAAACTTGGATTTAGTCCAAAATAATTATCTTTTCTCCCTCTCAGGAGCAGCAGACAGACATGCAGGCCGAAACTTAGCCCGCTCACAGTTCTCCCATGCAAATCCACTCAGGATTGCTGCTCAGAACCACTTCAAGTTCTCTCATTTCACCTTCCAGCTCAGAACTAACTGAAAACTGCAAGCAGCCTAGTACTTCCCCAAGATCCGAAAGATTTGGTTGGCTGAATTGGCTGTCAGTCAAAGCAAGAGCTCCCCCTTCAGTTGCAAAAAAAGGTGCAAAAAGCTCAAACTACAGTTCCTACAGATTTTGAATTCAGACAGCTCCTGTAGTCCAACTACATTTTAGGTTCCACCAGAACTGATTGGTCCAATTTGCAGTCCAGGACCAAGATAGTGGAGACAAACAAAACAGTCCTTGCTAAAAAGAAAGCAGGTTAGACAAACTACATTATCATTATCATTCTAAATGGTTTTCAGCAAATAGTTACATCTTTCAACAGAGCTCTATCTCAGATTACCTATGCTGCAATCAAGCAGCTCTTAAAGAGACAGTACACAGAGGTTACAGGCTGTGGTAATCACATTTTAACTGTTAAAACGCAGTACACCAGCCTGGCAGTGAGCATTTAGACAAGCTCAAGGAAGGCTTTTTGGGAACCCCCATTTGTAGGGGGGTTACATATATACACATCTCTATCTCTTACTTCGAGAGGGTTCCTTCAGTAGGTCATAACATGTAGGACTAGCACCGCCTGGTGCCTGAACCGCATGGCAGACTTTTCCAGCAATGCCTGATGGGGGACCGCCTACCCGACGTCACGTGACTGACGTCAACATGACTATATAGTGGGCTGTCTCCACACCCACCCTCCAGTTCTTTCCCGCCGTCGCCTCGTGTCATTATCTCACAGTAAACTTACACAGCGATCACTGTTAAAGAGTATGCTTTGATATTTAGTACTGCGCTTTTCTCAGTTTTCTGTATCTTCTCGGTTCTATGTATTCTCCGACCCAGAAGAAGAAGTGTCAAGTCTGTGGCACCCAGATTCCCCACACGGACGGCCACCTCAAGTGCGTCATCTGTCTAGGCCTGGACCATCAAACCGCGACTTGCCCAGACTGCCAACCATTCAACCAGGCCACCCATAAGAGAAGGCAGCAGGCTCTGGAGGCCCACTTGCTCAAGTTCCAGTTGCCATTGCTCAAAAAGCGGGGACCTGCCCGGCCACAGCTGATAAGTTAGCAGGGTGATCTTCCCTCTCCCACCTGGCTCCATCATCTGGTAAGACAGCCACCTCCGGCGACCGCACAGACCAGGCTCTCCTATCAGGGTCATCTGTCAGCCCCCCAACATCCAAGGGAGACTGCCCCTCTCCTCCCTTCTCCCCTTCCAGTGACCCACTCCTCAACTGTGGCTACACTGGGCGAAGACAGCGCAGGTCCCCTGGATGCTTAACACACCTCAGGATCTAACCCTCGCTCACCCTCCAGGGTCTCAGGGGTGGAGGTCCCTCCTCAGCTGCCTGGCCCAACACCAGAGGTGCCTCCTGTCCCATCCGGGATGATAGCTCCTGTTCTGGGTTTGATTCCTATGCCAGACACTCTTCCTCCATTGGAGCCATCAAACCCAACCCTGACGCCGGACCCTCCGACATCTGTCTCCATGCCAGAACCTTCTAGTCTGCCGCTGCCACCAGCTTCTTCGGCAGACCAGGTTCCTTCATTGGTTCCCCTTTGCCGGGTCCCAACACCAGCCTATCCGCCCGATCCTTTTCTGATGCCGGACCTGGCAGCACTGGTTCCGATGACTGTGGTCCCAATGCCCGCTGTCCCTAAACTGGACCACAGTCACCCATATACACCTTGGCAGGTCCTTTGTGGGCTCCCTCATCATCAGGCCCCCTGACATTGGGTCTTTACTCCAGACCCCATTCTGTTCTGCATTACCTCTCGAAGTACCTTATGGACCATCCCCCAGCAGGTCCTCCTCCTGATTGGAGTGTGGCAGGACACTACTTCCCAGATTACTCCCCGTAGCCAGGATATTCCTATCTAGGATATCATGGATACCACTGTCCTCCTCCTCCTCCTCTGGCTACCCTGACTTTAAGACTGGCTAACCTGACTTTAAGACTTTTATTCAGTCTTGGTGGAAGGAAGAGCGGTTGGAGTTGGTGATGGACCTGGAGAGCAGACTCCCAGTCCCTTGCTTTCCTTCCAGGTTCCTATCCCCGGTTAGCTCACCACCATCTACGGTTCACATCATGGGGACTACCACTCGGGGAAATTATCCTTCTGGATCTTGGCTCTGGAGACCATCCGGATTTGGGGGAAGACTTTTCGGAGGAGCCATCAGATCACGAGTCCCAGGAGACCATCCGGATTTGGGGGAAGACTTTTCCGAGGAGCCATCAGATCACGAGTCCCAGGTCCCTAAAGGTAAGGACTCTCCCAAGCCCTCCCCCCAAGAGGATCATACCTTTTCGGATCTATTGAGGTCTATCCAACAACACTATAACTGGGAGTTTGAGGAGAAGGATCCCATGTGATAGAGACTCGCTGAGCACCTCGACTTCAATCAATCAATCAATCAATCAATCAATCAGTCAAATCTTTATTTAACCAGGTGAAACACCATTGAGAAAAACTAATTTTCGAGGTGGACCTGGACAATAAAATACTCAATAGAAGGACATAAATACATATATACATACATTTCTAGACATAGTCATACATATAATAGATGTTATATAAGGTGTACAACAGTATATACATATACAAGTACAGTTCAAAGCATAAAATGTGCGTATAATAAACATGAGCGTAACGAGATAATGCTCATACAGGGTAAGAAATGTTCACTGCAGTATACAGAATATGAGATCATTCACTACCATATACAGAATAAGATAATGTGCACTACAGGTTACAGAGGAGTAGAATCCTGTAAGGAGAGGTGACGGGGCTAGTATGGGGCTAAACTTACTCAGACAGTCAATACACTGTTAGAGAACACAGGCGGGTACGTAGAGTGGCAACACATTGATAATGAATTTGGTGATGCCTTATGAGCAGGGAACAGATGGTAAAAATGGAGGAGGAAAACGAATGAGTGAGATAGGCATACAAAGCAGTGGGAGGGAGATTAAACACAAGGAGGCTTTGGGGGAGTGACCTAAAAAGTGAACCTCTGCAGTTAATTGACCAGTGGAACCCTCAGAGTAATATTTACTAGTTCTGAGACTATGCATCTGTGGTATTTACTGGTACCAAGACTAAGCACCCGTGGTGCAATAAAGGTACCTATATAGTAAGAGGAATAAAGAAGGGGTAAGAGATATAGCAGGTACAAGGTATATTCAGTAATGCTGATACCTGTTGTCATTTTACTGATCAGTGGAAGCAGTTACAGGACTACTTGATGGAACATGTATAAAACATTTTGAATGCCAAGAAATTTAACCAGTTTTAAGGATTTCTGTAAATTGTTCGATAGTACAGGTAGTATGTATCTTATGGAAGACCTACCGAAACGCAAATTGATTTTTGGCATGGTAAGTAAGATACAGGAGCCACTTCTCAGAGCGTACCTACACACTGTGTATAGTGGATGACAGTCCAATATATATTGCGATAGTTTTTGAGTGATTGCTCTAAATGTCCAGTAAGCAGCTCTTTTCTGTCTTCTGTAGGCAAGGGTTGTCCAACCCATCATAGCATACAAAGAGCAGTGGTGCGTGGAGTACAGGGAACCAGTGGTGAATCTTAAGACTCTGTGGTACAATACATCTAGTTTGGCTAGTGCAGAGACAGGGCCTTGGCCATACAAAAAGTCAGCGTAGTCCATCAGAGGTAGGAACGTGGTGAGTACTAGACTCTTCTTGGCATCCTGAGTGAGCAGCTTCCTGATTCTATAGAAGAGATCAAGCTTATGCTTAAGCTTTTTAATACGTTCCTCAGTATGTTCAATGAAGGAGAGCTTGTGGTTGATCTAGACTCCCAGGTATTTGAATTTTGTTACAAATTCAAGTGGCTTGTCTAGGAATGTGGCAATCTGGGTAGTAGATCCCTGTGTAGCAAGGTTGCCTGTATTTGTAAATGGTGAGAAAAGCGTTATCTTTGGTTTCTTTTTGCATTCAATAGTAATTTTTGGTTAAGCAACTGTAGTTGCAATTGATTAAACTCCTGCTGTAGCTCCATGCAGGCTGCTTCTGAGGGAAGTCTGTCAATATAGAGTACTGTATCATCTGTAAATAGATGGATGTTGGGAGGTTTGATTCCTACGTTGATTCCATTAATGTAGATTGCAAATAGCAGTGGACCCAGTATTGTTTGTTTGTTTGTTTGTTTAAAATTTTATTTTTATACAGGTTAATCTGATTGGGGAAGATCCCCAATTACAACAGAAACCTGTGGCATTTACAATAAACAGACAATGCAAGATAAGACAAAATACAAAATCAGATTTACCTAATAACAATTACAACAAACATTTAAATAGGAATACAATTCCAGTTTAAAAATACGCAAATCAGAAATTTCAGTTATATATGAGGTAACTTATTCCATATCCCGCTAAACTGTTCTGTAACACCATACCCCCATACGATTCATAATTTGTATCATAGGCAACTTTTTAGTAGTCCTCCTGAAAATGTCTGAATATATAGAATCAGAATTATGACATATCAAATTTAAATAAAGGATGCACTTTTAAATATATCAAACCGTGACATATAGTAAGCCAAATATATTCCCTTCGTGCTGTTGGATCTAACCAGCCAAGTTCTGATAAATTACACAATGATGGACACGAGGTCCATTATTTAAAATATATTCCCCAACCTATAATAAGTCTGGTCCAGTTTGTGTAAATATTTTTATAAGAGTGAATATATAATGATAAACCATAGTCTAGTACAGGCAACAACAATTGTTTTACTAGTCTGATCTTAACATCCCTAGTCAGACATCCTGACACTCTTCTTAATGCCCCCAGTCTTTGATTGACTTTTTTTATTTGTGACAAAATATGATCTGAAAAAGAAAAACGATAATCAATCAAAACTCCCAAATATTTATAAATATTAACCCCTTGTACCTTACTCCCATCCAAAAAACTAATATTGAAATCAGTTATTTCATTCTTAGGTTTAGGTCCTACTGAAAAAATCATACTCTGAGTCTTCCCAGTACTTATCAAAAGTCCGGAATTTCTTATCCAAGTTTCAATATTAGAGAAGTCTGCCTGGAGTCGCTGCCTCAGTTCCCCAGGATCTTTAGCAGATGCTACTAATACTATATCATCTGCATAAAATTGTATTGAGCATTGCGGCACACCCTGATGCAGAGGTTTCAGAGGTGAGAATTTTCCATCTGCCTTAACCTGCTGCTGGCGACCTATAAGATAGCTTGAGAACCATTTCAGTTCAGAGAAGTCAACGCCGATGTTACGGAGGGATACCAAAAGCAATTCATGGTCGACAGTATCAAATGCCTTGATTAGGTCCAAGAATACTGCTCACATGAAGTTCTTGGCATCAAGGACCTCCTTCCAGTCATTGATAACCTTTGCTAGGGCCATAGCTGTGCTATGACGTGGCCGGAATCCTGATTGTAGAGGGCTTAGCAGATCTGTGGATTCCAAGTAGTTTCTAAGTTGTGTACTTTTTTTCCTAGCATTTTGGATAGGATGGGGAGTAAAGAGATTGGCCTGTAGTTGTTAAGGTCACTTGGGTCACTAAACTTGAGAAGGGGAATCACATGGGCGGTTTTCCATAGTGGAGGGATTTCACCATACAGTAGAGACAGACTGAAGAGATGCATGATGGGCACAGCCAGGGCATGGAAACTAATTTTTAGGAAGTACGGGTCTATGAGGTCAGCACCAGCACTCTTTCTTATATCTAAGTGAAGGAGTAGGTCTTCAACCTCCTTCAGCATTGCAAGTTGTAAGGAGAACACTGCATCCGTGACCGAAGCTGCTAGGTCCTGTGTCCCGAGTTGGGAATGAAGCATATTAGCAGTGGAGGTGTCGAATGCTAACCCTGCAGTGGCAAAATGATTATTAAGTTGGTCAAGGATTAACTGTTTGTCTGTCACCATAAGGTCGCTCTTGGATATTTTTGCATGTAGAGAGTTGGAGGACGTATGCCCAATGATTTCTTTAAGGGTCTTCCAGAATTTAGCAGAGCACCTGGATGAAGTATCTAGTTCAGCCTGGAAATAACTAGACTTGGCCTACCAGACCATTTTGGTGTATATGTTCCTTGCCCTTCTAAATGAAGACCAGTCTGCCAGGGTCTTGGATCTTTGAGCATTTTTCCATAGTAAGCCTCTATTAAGTAGAGCGTCCTTCAGCTCTGCCATAAACCATGGGCATGATCTCTTCTTAGTGCAGTTTTTAACAAGGGGTGCATGTTTGTCTATTGCCCCAAGCACAGTTTCCTGGAAGATATCATATGCCATGTCTTGCCATGTCATGCCATGTCAGACTTGGAGTCTCTGTCTCCGATTCCTGTCCCTCCGTGGATCGAGCCTCACGAAGACCTCACCACGATGGTCTGACAACTGCCTCATTCAATGCTGGCTGTCCCCAAGCAGGCAGACAGGGCTTACCGGGCACCTAAGGATGCCCCCTTTCTCAACGTGCACCCAAAGGCTGACTCCATAGTGACATCGGTTGCCCATGACCACTCTTCAGCTCCTAAGCACAAGGGCACCTCTCCTACAGATACGGAGTTAAGGCAAATGGACCAGTATGGAAAGAAAGTTTACTCCTTGGCTACATGTGCATTACAGTCCCTTAATTATGTAGCCCACATGGTGTCACACCAAAAAGCCACCCTTGCCAGGCTTAAGGCCCGAATCCAACCCATGGACCCTTCGGACCTCAAGGAGGACCTCGCCAAGGACATCCACCTGTCCAAAATTTCTTGCAGGCATGCTTTGTGAGCCACTTATGACTCAGACGACTCAATGGCCTGCACCTCGGTGACTGCCGTCTCCCTTTGGTGGCATGCATGGCTTCGCATCTCTGGCCTCGCAAATGAGGTCTAGACTGCGATTCATGATGCCCCTTTTAGGGGCTTGGTGCTTTTTGGTGGCAACACCAAAGACATTATCATGGACCTTCAGGACCACGGCCAAGCCCTGAGGTCCATGCGGTCCATGTACCGATCAGGCACCCAGCAACAGCAGCCCTTTCAGAAAAGGACCTGGAGGCAGCACAAGCAAGTCCAGTCTCAACATCAGGGTAAGTGCAAGACCACAGAAACCTTCACACACACCCCGCCTACAAGAACTAGAGACATTAAGAGGGCCCTTCCCCCACTCATCCAGCCACCTCAGACTCCTCGCTTCCTTCTCTGGCCCCAGTCGAGCCAGTGGGGGCGTTTGCTCACCATACACAGGAGTGGCACAGCATCACCTCTGATGCTTGGGTCTTGCAACTAGTGTCCCAAGAACATACTCTAGAGTTTCTGAAGCCTCCTCCAGAGTCTCCTCCAAGAAGGTCTGCCTACTCCTGAGACCAGGCTCAACTCGTAAGGGAGGAAATTCAGGCTCTATTACTCAAAGAAGCCATAGAACCAGTTCCCCTCCAGCATAGGGGAAGGGGGTTTTACTCCCATTTTTTCCTGGTACCAAAAAAGATAGGCGACCTATGACCCATTCTCAAACTCAGCAGACTCAATCTGTTTGTCGAGTACAAAAAATTCTGGATGTCAACCCTCCAGATCCTCCTCCCTCTTCTTCAGGAGAATCATTGGCTCTGTGCCCTGGATATGCAGGATGCCTAACTGCACATACCAATTTTTTTCCCTGTCACTGCTGATTCCTGCTATTCCTTTTCCAAGGGAATGCTTCAAATTTTATGCTCTCCCCTTTGGCCTTTCTTTGGCACCTTGGGTTTTTAGCAAGTGCCTAGCGGTGGTGGCTGCAGCCCTTTGTCATCAGGGCATAGCTGTCTTCCCCTACCTGAATGACTGTCTGATCTCAGCCCTGTCCAGGGAGTCTCTTTTAGAGGCCCTAGCCATCACTCTGGACTTGTTTGCCAGACTGAGGGTTACAGTCAAGATTCCCAAGTCATCCCTCACTCCTTCCCAGAGATTACAGTTTATTGGGGTGGTTTTAGATACAGTCCAGAGCAAAGCCTTTCTTCCTTCCTTTAGGCAGGATAGAGACACTGATCAGGCAGGCCACTTTGGTTGCCTCCTCCAGGACCCTCCCACCCCAGGAGGTCCTTCGTTTACTGGGATTGATGGTGGCCTCCATCTCCACGGTTCCCCTGGCATGGCTCCACATATGGATTACTCAGTGGTCCTTGCGAGTCCAGTGGGACCAACTTCAGGATGATCTGGACCATCCAGTCCTAATTTCATCCTCCCTTCAGAAAGATTTGATTTGGTGGAAGGATCCCTTGAACCTGTCAATAGGTCTCCCTTTCAGGGGTCCAGCCTCTCTGGCATCCTTGACCATGGATGCCTCCAACCTAGGTTAAGGGGCCCACTTGGGGGAACACCAAGCCCAGGGACTATGGTCCCACTTGGAGATGTCCTTACACATCAATATCTTGGAGATGAGAGTGGTCTTGTACACGCTACAGGCCCTTCCGATGCTTCTTCCTCGAGGGTTACTGCTCATCCAGATGCACAACATGTCAGTATCCTGGTATATCAGCAAACAGGGAGGAACTGACTTGTACCCATTTGCAGGGAGGTGATGAGAGTGTGGAACTGGGCAGTCCAGCGTGGTCTGTTTCTGTCAGCTGTGCACGTTCCAGGGGTTCAAAACATCCTGGTGGACAGTCTCAGCAGATCTCAGACCCTCAGTCACGAATGGGAACTAAATCAGGAAGTAGCAGATTCTCTATTTCAAAGATGGGGGGTGTCCAGAATTCAACCTTTTCGCCTCCCCATCCAATGTAAAATTTCATTTTCTGCTCACTCATTCCAAGGCATGGTGCTTTTTGGCATGACATGTTGTCTCTCTCTTGGACAGGGAAATTCTTTACACCTTCCCTCCATTTCCCATTCTTTAGAGGGTTCTCCTCAAACTTCAGGCAGAGAAATTGCAAATGATACTCATCGTTCCTCTCTGGCTGAGACAGATTTGGTTCCCGCGTCTACAGCTGTTGGTGAAGGAACCCCCAGTTCTGCTTCCATTGACGCACAACCTCTTGGTGCAGAATCAAGGCCAGCTCATGCACCTGGGGCCCAGGATCCTGCACTTCCATGCGTGGCTCCTGTAGACATAGCAATATCTCGCTTTGGGATTTCTGACAGAGTTTCCCAAGTCCTGGTGGAGGCTAGAAAGCCTTCTACCCGGTCCATTTATGCAATGAAGTGGAAACTTTTTTCTGTTTGGGCAGTGTCCAAGGGTTGGGACCCCTTTTCTTGTTCCACCCCACAGATCATGGAATACCTCCTTCATCTTTCAGACTCAGGTCTTTCCTATTCCTTGTTGAAGGTATACTTATCAGCCATTTCAGCATACCACAAGCTCATGGATAGCAAACCCATGACTCAGTGGGCGGTCTCAGAAACCTTTCTGAAAGGGATTCTCCATCTGAAACCCCCCATCTACAGCCCTACACCACCTTGGGATTTAAATTTTGTGTTGGAGAAGCTCATTTCCCCTCCTTTTGAACCAGTGATGAGCTGTGGCTTGCGCTATCTCTTTTGGAAAGCGCTGTTTTTAGTTGCTGTTACTTCCGCTCGAAGAATTTCTGAGCTTCAAGCTCTTGTGTGCAAGGAACCTTATTTGATTTTTCACAGGGATTAGGTGGTCCTCAGAACAAATCCCAAGTTTTTGCCTAAGGTGGTGTCAGAGTTCACACTGAATCAGTCAATGGAACTTCTGGTTTATTATCAGACTCCCAAAAATAGGAGTGAGGCACTCCTTTACACATTGGATGTGCACAGAATCCTCAGGTGCTATATCCATCGACCCAAAGATTTCCAGAAGGACAACCAGCTTTTTGTTTCATTTGCCTCCAAATCCTTGGGGAAAGCTTCCTACAAGCAGTGCCTGTTCAAGTGGTTAGCCAACTGCACTTGCTTCTGTTATCAGAAGTATGACAGACCTCTGCCAGGGTCTGAGAGAGGTCTTTCCACTAGGGACATGGCTGCACCTGCAGCTTTCCTGAATAACGTTTCTGCAGCAGACATTTGTGCAGCAGCAACCTGGAATTCTGTCCATACCTTTACCAAGCATTACAGTGTGGACATTGCTTCAAGCTGGAGAGCCGTGCTGCAGGGCCTTCTGTCCTAGACTGGTCCCATTCTTTTTTTTTTTTTTTTCCTCATTTTGGGTTTCACCTCCTCCTCCTGTGTTTCTCTCTGTCTCTCTTCTGAGGGACTGCTTGGGACTCAGTCCTACATGTTATGACCTAATGAAGGAACTCTCTTGAAGTAAGATAGTACAGTCACTTAAGAACTTACCATAACAGTAGACCTTCAAGAGAGGTTCCTTCAGTAGGTCATGTTTTTCCCTCCCTCCTTCCCCCAATTTTCTTTTGGGACTCCAGACTCTGTTTCCTTCTCCTGTCATTCCTTTTAGGTCTCCAGCAGGAGAACTGGAGGGCAGGCGTTGGGACTGCCCACTATATAGGGTCATGCTAACATCAGTCACATGATGTTGGGTGGGTGGTCCCCCATCAGACATTGCTAGAAAAGTCTGCTGTGTGGTCCAGATGCCAGGTGGTGCTAGTCCTACATGTTATGACCTACTGAAGGAACCTCTCTCGAAGATCTATTGTTATGGTAAGTTCTTACGTAAATATATATATATATATATATATATATATATAGGGTTTTAAATAATTGATTAGCAGTTTTTTCTCAGGACAATGCTAACTGTACAGAAAGTATTTATATAGGTTTTCTAGAAGTGTTATGTTTGTTCAACACAGTGAGGCAAGTGCAATGCATTTTCACAATGTTTTAGCCCTTTTATGAGCAAAATGCTAATCAATTTTGGAGTTAAATAAACCCTGTATATATATATATATATATATATATATATATATATATATATATCCTGAAGATGTCACTTCATACGCTGAAATGTGTGGGGAGATGTAAGCTGCTAGTCAGTGCCTCATGCGCTAAGCGTGGGAAGAGAGGCTGCCAGCTAGGGCTAATTGTGTGAGTGGGTCATGCACTGAAGGGAGGCCAGGGAACAGAGGTTGAAGATAGCATGTCATGTGCTGAAGGGGGACTGGGAAAGAGAGCCTGAAAGTTGGTGAGTTGGCACATGTTATGTGCTGAAGGAGGCGGGGGGGGCACCACAGTTCACTGAGACAAAGCAGGATGGGAGTATGGATCCTTGGCTTTAACTTCAGGTCAGGTATTTCACAAACAGCAGCACACAGCAGCAGGACCAGAATAAGAAGTGAAGCCACAATTAACAAAGAAGGGACTGTTTAGAGTTCTACAAATGCTATGAAATTATACTAAATGAAGTCATGTCATGTTGTACAATATAATTTAAGGAGTAAGTGTATGAAATATGTTTGATAATCTCTTGGTGTCAACCTAGGCCGTATTGTGTTGAGATCTAGCAATACAATTGAGTTAAAAGAAATAAATGATACTAAACTGTTTTTTTTTAAGGTAAGAGTTAAATCATTTGAAATGTCTGCCTTTATTGTACAACCTCCTGCGATTCATTTTAGAACCCTCCCCCCCAAATCTTAACAATTCTTAATAAAACTAAGTCTACTAAAATGTACATTTAAAACTATTTCTCATTAAAACAAGTCTTTTGTAATAGTTTCCATTTTGATTATGCTTAACAGTGAGCTAGTTTACCACTCCGTTGTGTACATTAAAATATTAAAGTGTATGTTTTAGGGCCACTCCTGTGGCATGCATGCTTGAACACACATCTATCTTATTGCTGACACAACATACAACATGCACAGTTACCAAGAACAGCTTTCTAGAATTGGCACATATTTTATATATGAATGAGGAAGAAAACATTCTAAGCCATCAGAATGATGGCCACTGCACACTAATTCTTTGGTAACCGGGTAAGGCCCACTAGGCACAAGTGCCTGCTTTCAGGGGCAACCCTGGAGCACTGGGGGAGGTTGTGACTTGCTCAGAGTCACACAATATGCAAGTGGCAGTTGTACAACCCCTGATCCTTAGTGTGTGTGTGTGTGTGTGTGTGTGTGTGTGTGTTGGGGGGTATGGGGGCAGGACAGAAATGGTCCTCCCTAATGGGGCCCTCCACAAGGGCAAGCTGTGGGGGCAACAGTAAAGGGGGGAAGTGACAAATGAACAAAGTAATAAGGACACACAAAAAAGTGCTTATAGCCATTTAATTTTAGACAGTTTATTTGTAAATCATATAACTGTTTTAGGCCCCATTTTGCAGACATATTATGTTGTGGGTTTGGCTCGATTGCAGGACTTTCACATTTCCCAGTGTGGAAATGTGAAAGTGCCCCAACCAAATTTTAAGCCCTGCCAAAGGAGTGTTGGGGTCTCTTAGTGTTCAGTTCAGAGCTCTGGAGTGAAATTCAGCTGTCATCAGTCGTCGTCAAGATGGATCCCCTTAGCCGACCCGGTGGCCCTGAGGGTTGAGGCGCTGGCTGCCGCACCTCGTGCCATGCCGATGACCTGAGTTTGGGAGCAAGCTCGGGTGCCGGGGGTTGGCAGGGGAGGGAGGGAGTGGATTGAGCACCCAATGGGCTACTCTCCTGTCCCGGTGGAGGTCACTGGGGAGTTTGGTGCTGCGGCAGCCCCTGGTGGAGACTGGGAGAGCCACAGTAGTGTGGGGCTACACTTAATAGCATGCCTGATGCTGGCAGGGTTGCCATGCACCATAGCATCAGGGGGTGCACACACAGGGATAGGAGCGGGTGAAACAAAACATAGGAAAACCCCAGTTCCATGGGTGAGCAACAGCACCAATCCCCATGTCCACCGGGTCCAGCTCATCGAGCCTTCACAGACCCTCTACCAGAGGCCCATATCCTAGCTGGAGTCTACAAATTGAAGGCGCTGAGTGGAGAGGGGCAGCCCACCCGGAGGGATTAAGCTGGGGTGCCAGCTGTGAGGCGGGGGTGGAGGAGAGGCAGGTTCGGTCGGGAGGACTTCAGACAGGACAGGATAAAGGTAGGATGCCTGAGAGAGGCTCCTGGATACGTGACCGGAGGGAAAAAGAATCAAGAAAAAAAAAAGATGGATCCCCTTTGGCTGAGGCCCTATTCTTAAATGAAACTGCCAGAGTTGGCTTCCTTTTTATGTCACTTTAAATAAGGTGCAGTCTTGAACCAATGTACTTTTAGAATAGGGCCTCAGCCACTGGGCAGTCCGCATTGACAACTGTTGGCTGAGCTGACTTTCACTTCAAAGCTCTGATTTGAAAATCTAAGAGACCCCCACTCCCCTTTGGGATGCAGTAAGTGAGTAGCCATTTAAGGCAAAAAGCGCATTGTAACAGTTGAAGGATTCACCAGTTTGGGAGTGTGTGTGTGTGTTTTAATAGTTCTGGAAACCACATTTTTGGAAGGACATAGAATGGAGGCTGTCCAAAGAAGGGCAATTAAAATGGTGTAGGGGCAGCATCAGAAGCCCTATGAGGAGAGAGTGAGGGACTCCAGTATGTACACCCTGGAATGGGGGTGTGTGGACATGATGGAAACCTATGAGTACCTTACTGGGTGAACAAGGTGCAGGAGGGGAGTGTTTTTTTTTTTTAGAGGAAAAGATGCTTGAGAAGAAGGCATGGAATGAAGCTGGAAGGAAGAACATTAAAGAGAGACATGAGAAAGTACGCTGAAAGAGTGGTGGATGCAGGGCATAAATTAGTTTTGGAAACTTGAGCAGTTTTTGCTAATCAACAAAATTTTCATTCACAACCTGTAATATCTGATTAACAATTTCACTAAATGGTTATTTTTTATCTGTAAGGTACTATAAGAAAAGCGTAATTGAGAAGAAAAAGTGTAAAATGGCTAGAAGAATCACCACGGTACTGTAATTTGCACCGGAAATTTGGGTAAAAATAACTGCAATGCAGAAGCTTTTACTGAAATGTAACAAACTGGTTGAATAGCAACTTCTACTCATCAAGGCTGCACTTCATTAGCAAACAGCATTTTGGGGCTAGGAAATTGCTATGCAAACCTGCTAATTTTATGCCTTGGAGTGGATTCCTGCAAACTTTTTCCGGTGGAAGTAGTGTGGGTGAGCATGCAGTCTTGGGGAGGGGGGACGGAGCTCAAGTTAGGTCTGTGGTGTGGTCCTTATCTGCTGTTATATTCTATGTTGACCAGCCTCCTGTGGGGAACTGAAGGCCTTGCTGAAGTCAGGGTATACTATATCAGTTGTCTGCCCCTTGTTTACAGCTGTGGTAACCCAGTAGAAAAACTCTGCCAGATTCTTCTGGCAAGACCTTCCCCTCGTACATCTATGCTGTCTGGAGTCCTGTAGCCCGATCCGTTCGAGGAAGTCCACCATGTCTCCCTCAGAAGACTCCATGATTTTCCACCATGTAGACATCAAGCTGACTAGCCTACAGTAGTTCTCTGGCTCATACTTTTTCCCACTCTTGTGTAGTGGAACCACATCCGCTGTCCTGCAGTCCCTAGGAACCCCCCTCTGCGTAGCTAATGAGCTACTGAAAATGTCTGCTAGTTGTACTGCTAAACTCTTGATACCTTCTTAGCATCCTTGGGTATAAGCTATCAGATCCCATAGATTTATTTGTTTTCAACCTGGCTAGCTTTTCCAGCACCCTTTTCTCTGTTATCTGTACCTTTGCCCCAGCATTTTTGCTCCCTCCTATCTTAACCCCACAATCTGGCAGTAGCCTATCCTTCTCCCTAGTAAATACCAAACAAAAATTATTGTTCAGTATCTTTGCCTTCTAATCCTCCTCCTCCCACCCCTTATTGTTCTTAAGACTCACTATACCCCCTTTGACCTTGCATTTCTCCCAGAACAGTGCCTTATCCTCTTACTTTATCCCCTGTGCCAACTGGAGTTCTGTCTGCAGTTTAACCTCCATCACCTTCATAGTGGTTCCTCTTCTGTATATTTCAAAATGTTATTGATTTTTATCAATATAGTGGTATAAAGTACAAACAGTTACAATACTTCATCTTAGACAAGAATTCCATGGAAAAACATATAGAGAATACTGAATGGGCAACTGTGCACAACCAGTGTGTTCTGCCACAGAGGGGTTCTGATTCCCTCTGACCTCGGAAGCAAAGCTCGAGAAGTCCATGGGAATCAGAGCCCCAAGGTGGCAGATCACACTGGTTGTGGATAAAGTTCCTCATTTAGTATTTTTTATAGTGTATAGAATTATGTGAAATGTGCGTGTGCAGCAGTTCTTTCACTTTCAGAACGAAACTGACTTGTATAGTCTCTAGAGGTTACAGAATGCTGTTGTACTACAGAATGGTACAATCACATTCCATGACCTTTGAACTGTGGTACAACAGCATTTTAAAAGGGATTGAATTCTATATAGAACAGTGCTGTACTAGACACTAACATAAATGACACTGGTAACAATGGCATTCTGAAATAGATACAGTGAGACGTCAAACACAGCCGTTTGGTCATTCTAGTTGCTTGGATAAAAGCTTGTAAGGGGTCAGAACAATGCCCTACAAATAAACAAGTGTAATCAATATAGTCCAGAGGTAGTGTCAATATATTAAGTCCAAATATCATGAGAAAAACGAGGGGTCGGTATTCATGACATGTAATACCCATGGTTGCCAAAGGTTGAACAATTGCTGCTAGTGATTTCTGAGAGAAAAGGACAGCTGTTCTGTGCGATAAAGTGTGACTGTGAGCATCCATTGCTGGATGGTGATGGTGTAGAGGCATAGGTCAGGAAGCACAGACAAAGCAGGAGAATTTATAAAATTCGCAAGTATCATTTTATTATCAGAAGCAGTAACAACAATATGAAGATGTACAGGATAGCTCTTCACAAAGGCTGTACAAACAAAAATCCTTCCTCTGAGTCTCTGTAAAATACCAATATCTCTCTCTCTCTCTCTCTCTCTCTCTCTCTCTCTCTTTAACATTGCTGTCTTGGCAGTTTAACCTCTGCATCCTGTCATCTCCTGTATTTCAGAAAATTTAACAATACTTTTTTCATTGACCTTCCTGTGACTAGCCCAAAGAGTATATTTAAGGGATATACCACGACTAGGTGTGGGTGGTGGCGGATTACCCACCTGGTATGGTTTGCTCATGCCTTGTGAGCAAAGCCACACCAGGCGATGGTAATCCTGCCATCACCCACAACCAGTCGTAGTATATTACTATTATACAATGTGGAAAACAAGAGAAAGTAGTTTTTTCTTGTGTGGTTTTTTTTTGTGTCCTGCTTACCAGGTGGAAAACAATATGGCGGCCAGCAGCTTTGAAGACTGGTGCCCTGATGGGCTGGCACTTCTACCGTGGGGTGATAGCATGATTTACAACGTGTAAATCATGTCAGCCAGCCAATCAGGTACCAGCATGTTCTTTCCCGTTGTATGATAGTTAGTCTTAACAGTTGCAGCCAACTAAAACATCCTGTCCCAGTGCTGATTTCCTGCTGATTGTTCTGTTAACAAGCTTGTGAAAGGTCAAAAGGTTTCTCTGGGTCAGCCGCCTGTATTCCAAAATGCCAGCTTCTTTAACAAACCATAGTAATTGTCTAATCCTTTCAACAATATAACTGTATACATTTGCAACCCAAAGGATCTCAATTTCACATACAGATTGATGTACATATTGTTTTAACCACATAGAAGCAAGGGGAGAAAGAAAGAACAGAAACAGTAAGTGAAGGAAAGGAGATGGAATTGTGGGACCATCAGAGCAGCCAGTTGCCAATTCCTAGGTGCTACAAGGAAAATGTGATTGCACAATCAGATAGGCAAGGGACAGACAAGTGGAAGAATAGGAGAGGAGAAAAACAGATCCTTGCTTTTAACATTCTGCATAACAAATGGGACAGGGTCTAATACCCACTTTTTAAGAGGGAACCTTTTTTTTCTTTAATACAAAATAAAGTTTACAAAATATATTCTTTTAACAGTATGTTAAAACATTTACAGTTCTTTGCATATGCAGTGTTCTTTTTTCATCACACCTATTACAACAAACATATCAAACACACATTTTTTCAACCTTCTGAATTCTCAATTCCTCAACCATATCATGACAGAAAATTAGCATTGATATTCTCTATTTCCAGATGTGTGTATCACTTTGAAATTAAATGGCTGTAGTGCCAGGTACCGCATTATTATTCTGGTATTTTTATCCTTCATTTGTTAAGCAAACAGAGAGGATTGTGATCTGTTCTAAGTACAAGGTCAGCTCCTATAGCATATAAAACTTAAGGAACTCCATTGCCCATTTCGCAAAAAGTCATTCCCTTTTTCAGTAGTCGAGTACTTTTTCTCTCTGTCGTGCAATTTCCTACTGATATACAAAATGAGATGTTCCTTCCCATCTATATTCTGACTCAGGACTGCACCTAGGCCTACCTCTGATGCATCTGTCTGTAATGGAAATTGTTTCTTCAACTCTGGACTTCTTAACAGGAGCTGAACATAATGCAGCCTTGATGGCCCGAAAAGCTTCATCACACTTTGGAGACCATTTCACCTTATTCAGGTACTGTTTTTTATCATGAGTTCAGTGAAGGGAGTAGCTCAAATTGCCTGTAGTAACCAGTCAGACCTAAAAATGACCTGACATTTATTTTTTGGAAAGTATTGTTATCTACAGTTTCTATCTTGGAAATCTCTGGTTTTACTTCTCCATTTGCCTATATATAATCAAAACATCTGGTTTCCTGCATGCCTAATGCACACTTGGTAGGATTAATGGTCAGACCTGCATTTTTGATAGCTTGGATAACTGCTCATAGGTGTTCCAGGTGGCTTTCCCAGTCCAGAGTGTACACCATGACATCATCCAGGTAAGCAGCGCAATAACCAGTGTGAGGGGCTAGAATTACATCCACGTAACACTGGAATGTAGGGGGTGCACCATGTAAACCAAATGGTGTGGTGAACTGACAGAATCCAAATGGATTGGAAAATGCAGTTTTGTCTCAGGATTCTTTATTTATTATTTTTTTTTATTTATTTATTGAAATCTTGGAAGACACTAATTGAGCTAGAAGCTCTTTACATAGGTTCCACATCAAGGAAGTTACAGAGAGGTACAAATTATGCTGCTAGCTAGACTGCTAGCAACATTTACAATGAGATGGATGTGATAAGGCAGTACATTATGCAATCTATTCTGACAGGCAAAGAGTCAGGCAACATCCAAATTACAAACAACTGTAACACACATGAAATGGCAACATACCATGAACAATCATTTACAGACAATAGTGGCACCCATGGGGGTGTGGGGTAAGTAAGGGAGAAACACACAGAAGGAGGGAGGGAGGAGAAATCCACATGGGTTATGGATTGCTCAGCTAGGAGAGGTGAGATTTGTGGGGGGGGGGTTGGAATTAGCCCAGTAGGCCTAGTAGGCAGGTGGGACAGTGAAGGGAAAAGTAGGGAATCAGCCCAGGGGGGCTTGTCGTAAGGGTAAGCAGGGTAGGCGGGAGGACGGAAGAGGGAGTGACTGAGGTAGGGGAGGAGGGTGGGGAGTCAGGAGGATGAAATGAAGAGGCAGAGGTAGCAGATGGGTAAAGATTAGACAGAGGGGTGGACATGTGGGGGATGTAAGGAGGGGGAAGAGGTGGAGGTATTAGGGCAGGAGGAGGGAGGAGGAGGGGAGGGGTGAGTAGGAGTGGGCACACAGGAGTTTCAGAAGGTAGGCAAGGGAGCTGGGGAGAGATGTACGAGGGAGATGGGAGTAGGGTAGGTGAGAAGGAAAGTGGAAAAAGGTAGTGGGGTCAAGGAGGATGAAGTGCAGCAAGTCAGTGAGGAGGGGCACTTAAGTGCTAGGTTCGGTGTTAAGGAAGGTTAGCAGAAGCAGTCACAGCTGGCATTAGCAACTAGATGTTGCTGCAACTTCTTCTTAAATGAGCCCAGAGTAGGAGTTGCAGTTACTTCATTACTGAGGGAGTTGAACCAGAGTGGAGCTCGGTGTGTAAATGACCTTTGTTTTAGGGAGGTACGACAGTGGGGGATCCTAAAGAACTGACACTCTGCACTTCTAGTTTGTTTTTGATTGTTAGAGGGGGAGAGGAGCTTCAACACCCCTGGTGGCAGCAGTTCGAAACTAGCTTTTTTGGCTAGTAGACAGGTTTGGTACATGAGCCTGTGGTTGAGCTGGAGCCAGTTAGCTTGGGAGTAGAGGTTGCAAGTGTGGGCCATGTGCCCAGCACCAGTAAGGAGGTGGCAGGCTTTGTTTAGAACTATCTTGATTTGCCTCAGGGCAGTATCAGTGACTGGTCCATGGATGACCCGGCCATAATTGACTAGAGAAACAACCGCGCTATGGATGGCAAGCTTAAGAGCTTCAGGGGTTAGTGTCTATAGAGTAGCCCAAGGAAGGAACTAACTGATTTGGCAACATTGTCTATATGTGGAGTAAGACAAGGTATTGTCAATAGTAACCCCCAGATACTTAAACTGAGGGATGAGCTCCAGTGGGGAAGCCATGCCATTATAGACGGTAAGGGGATAGGTCCTGTGCTTATTTGTGAGGGTTGGAGAAAGACATTGTTTTTGTCTTCTTATAATTCATTATGAGTTTGTGGTTACTAAACCAGCTTTCAACTTCCACAAAGTGTTGCTGGAGTTGTGCCTCGAGGGTCTTGGGGTTGGGGTTGCTGGCAAAAATTATGGCGTCATCCGCGTATAGCAGCATGTGGCTCTGACATGCGATGGGCAGTGGGTTGAGGAAGATATGAAACAAGAGCTGTCCTAGTATGGACCCTTGAGGAACTCCTGAGCAGACGAGCCTTCTGTCAGAATGAGCGTCTCCTATCTTCACTTGCTGCATTCGGTTGTGCAGATAACTTCTGAACCAGCCAATGATGTCATCAGAGACCTACAGCTACAAGTTGATCAAGTAGGAGGGTATGGTGCACTGTGTCAAAAGCTTTTTTTAAGTCGAAAAAAAAACACACCAGCAACGTGATCCTGGTCCAAGGAGCTATGTAAGAAGCTTGTAAACTACAGTAGTGCTGTTATTGTGTTATGACCTTGTTGAAACCCATGTTGCTGAGGTCATTGGAGTCGATATTTATCCATGTGGTCAACCAGCTGGTCGGCAACTATCCATTCCAGTGCTTTAGACAGCAGGGGAAGGATGGAGATGGGTCTGTAATTACAGTGGGCGGTACGGTCACCACTCTTGTATATTGGCGTCACTACAGAGGATTTCCATTTTTGTGGAAATTGCGAGTACCTGAGGGAAAGGTTAACAATGTGGGTAAGTGGAGACAGGATTTCATCCAAAGCAAGGGCAATGAATTTGAGATCAAGGCCATCATCACTATTACGAGTTTTCCCAGTACCTTAAGGAAGTATTTTTGGGCTTTGTTTTGTGTGATGACTTTGAAGTGGAAAGGTGTGTGCATTGAGGCAGAGTTGTGGCTTCTGTGCTTGTCATTTGCATCACTGGGCTTAAAGAAGTCTGGCGGGAGGACACCACTGAGGTCGGTAAATGCATTGTTGAACACATTTGCAATGAGCCTTGGGTCAAGGGTGGGGTCACCGTCGACGTATAGCATAGCAGGGGCAAGCTTGGGGTCTTTTCCTGTGATTTCTTTTAGGTTGCTCCAGAATTTTTTCCCATCGCTCCAGGATCACGAGAGAGCTTCCTTGTAGTGTTCACTTTTGGCTGCATGGATATCCCTTTTGCAGGCATTTCTTGCTTTTTTATATGCTTGAAGGTCAGATTGATTGCTCCTAGTTCTGGCTCTGTGCCATAGATGGTCCCCAAGTTGAAGCCGTTCGATAAGTTCAGGGGTGATCCAGGGATTGCAAGTACCTTTGATTTTGCATTTTTTGAATGGGGCATGTTTATCACATGCTACATTAAAGTAAGAGGTAAATTGTTCCAAGGCGTATATATAGGAGGGTAAGAAAGTGTTGAAACAGAGGATGGAGGGGTACATAGAGGAAGTTGGGAATTTAAACTAGGAGCGGGGGGTGGCAAGTGGGCAAGAGACATGCAGAGACCACACGTTGGGAAACCATATGAGCTTACCCCGCATAACAGTGACAAAGGACAAATGGCAAGTACTATCGGTGATGCTAGGAAAGGAGGGCAGGATGGGAGGAGGGGGAAAGGGTGGAAGGTGGTTACTCTTAATGCTAGGAGCCTTGGGAGGAAAACTGCAGAGTTACAGGTGCTCATGGCAGAGGGAGAGGTGGACATTGCAGCCATCACAGAAACATGGGCCACCCAATACAATGACTGGGACCTGTCTGTACCAGGGTACAGGTTATTTTGTAGGGACAGGGTGATTGGGAAGAGGGGGTGGCACTATATGTGAAGGAAGGACTGAAGTGTGTAAGTGAGGAAGGGAGGAGGGTAGTCTGAGTCACTTTGAGGCAAATCCAGGATTCCAAGAATAGGATTCTCAGAATGGGAGTGGTGTACAGGCCGCCATCTCAGGCCGGAGGAGATAGACAGGAACTAGCAGAACAGATCAGGAGGACCTGTGAGGTAGTATGGTGATTGTGGGGACTCAACATGCCAGGAGTGGACTGGAGTACCCAACAACCAGGGACAGAAGGGAGCAGGTACTGCTGGATACCTTCCAGGACAGCTTCCTGCTGCAAATGGTCAGTGAACCAACAAGGTTAGGGAATACCCTTGACCTTGTGCTGGCAAATGGGGACTTTGTGAGAGAAGTTACAGTAGAAGAACCGCTGTCAGAGAGTGACCACCATTCAGTATGGCTCACATTGGATATGGGCAAGGAAGGAGTGGAATCTGGCACAAGAGTGCTGGACTTCAGGAGAGCCGACTTTGGGAGGATGGGGGAAGTGGTAAAAGGGTACCTGGCCAGAATTCAACCTAGTATGGAGATTAACCAGAGGTGGGAGCTCATAAAGCTGGGGATAGTGGAGGCAACCAAAACCTGCTGCAAGGCCCAGAGCAAGAAGGCTAGGGCTAGGAAACCGAGCTGGTTGAGCAAGGAGGTCATGGAAAGGTAAGGAGGAAAAGAGCTGCTTTTAGAAGGTACAAGAAAACAGGGAGGGGGGAGTACAGGGAAGAGTACTTGACGGAATCAAAGGAGGTGACTCGGGCAGTAAGGGGAGCCAAGGCATCTGCGGAGCTCAGGCTGGCACAAGGCATTAAGAAGGGGGAGAAGGACTTATTTAGGTACATCAGGAAGAAAAGGAGCTTAAGGACCACATAGTAAGGATTAGGAAGGAGGGGGGTTGGGTGGAAGCAGGATACGATAAGGCAGAAGCACTAAATGATTACTTCTGCTCGGTATTTACTAAGGAGAAGAGGGGGGTGACACCCAAGAGAGAAGGAATGGCAGAAACAGGGAGGAGGGGTGACAGATGGGGAATTCATGGAGGGCAGAGTTTGGGAGGGTTTGATGGCACTGAGGGTGGACAAGGTGCCAGGTACAGATGGCGTCCACCCCAGGGTACTGAGGGAGCTGGCAGAGGTCCTTGCGGGACCTTTGGCAGACCTATTTAATTCCTCACTACACTCAGGGTGTGTACCTCAGGACTGGAGGATGGCTCATGTGGTGCCCTCTACAAGAGTGGGCCCAAGGATGAACCAGGGAACTACAGACTGGTAAGCCTCACATCCATCATGGGTAAGCTAATGGAGACTATCTTGAAGAAGAGGCTGGTGGCCCTCCTAGAGGTCAAAGGACTACAGGACAGCAGACAGCATGGCTTCATACGTGGCAGATCCTGCTAAACCCACCTAGTGGAGTTCTATGACTGGGTAACTAGGCAACTGGACAGAGCCCATGCAGTGGATGTCCTATATCTGGACTTCAGTAAGGCATTCGACTTGGTGCCGCATGGAAGGCTGGGAAGTAAGTTAGAAGGGACAGGGGCAGGTGCAAAGCTAGTGAGATGGGTAGGGAACTGGATTCAGGGAAGGCAACAGAGGGTGGTGGTGGGTGGGGAGTGCTCACACCCAAGGGTAGTGACGAGAGGTGTTCCACAGGGCTCGGTGTTGGGACCAGTGTTGTTTGGGATATTCATTGCAGACATAGCATTGGACATCAAGAGCAAGATCAGTCTGTTTGCTGATGATACCACGGTAGAAGCGGTGGTGGATGACCTAAGGGGATGGCAGGGGTTGCAGGATGATCTGGCAAAGCTTGAAACCTGGACAGACACCTGGCAACTGGGGTTTAATGCCAAAAAGTGCAAGGTGCTGCATTTTGGGATGAAGAACCCAAGGAGGAGTTACCAGCTTGGGGGAGTGCAGCTAGCCCAGACAGAGCGAGGAGAAGGATCTGGGGGTGCTCATTACAGGGTCAATGAACAACTCAGCACAATGTAGGAAGGCAGCTGCAAGGCCAACAAAATGCTGGGTTGCACTGCAAGGGTATATCCTCGAGGAGGAGGAGGTGATTCTGCCACTGTATGGGTCATTGGTTAGACCGCACCTGGAGTACTGCATGCAGTACTGGAGCCCGTATCTGAAGAGGGATATTAAGTTACTGGAGGTGGTGCAGTGCAGGGTGACAAAGATGATCAAGGGGCTGGGGGACTTATCATATGAGAGGAGGCTGAGGGAATTGAACATAGCTTGCTGGAGGAGAGGAGGGACAGGGGGACATGACTGAAACCTTTAAGTACATGAAAGGAATAAACAAGAGGGGTACAGAGGGGCTGTTCAAAGTAAGGGAGGGGAGGGACACCAGCGGCCATGATATGAGACTGGAGGGAGGAAGGTTCAGGACGGAGATGAGGAGACACTTTTTTACAGAAAGGGTAGTAGCTGGGTGGAATGCGTTACCTGCAGAAGTGGTATCCAGTAGAACAGTGGACTGCTTCAAAAGAGGATGGGACAGGACAAGGGGGAAGGTCAATGTAGGGGAAGGGTGGAAGGGAGGGGCAGCTGCAGAATAAGGGGTGCTAGCTGCACGTTCGAGCAGACTTGATAGACCTCTAGGCCTTTATCTGCTGGCACATTTTGTATGTTCGTAATATTACTGGTAGAGTAGACTTCAGCCCAGTCTAGTAGGCGGAGGTCCGATTTCAGGAGCTCCAGGTGATCTTTAAGCAGTACCCTACTAGTGATAGTTTTGGTGGGGGTCTTAGTAAACTTATTCGTCCATTTGAACAGAACGGGGGAATGGTTGCTAATGGCATCTGGGAGAACCATGGTGTTGGAGATGTGCGAGGGTCGATTTGTTAGCACCCAATCAAGTAGGGTACTGATACCAGTCCTGTAGTTCACTCTAGTTGGGGATTCAACAAGTTGGGTGAAGTGGATGGCAGAGACAGAATCTTTGAATGAGTTTACATCAGGCGAAAGCCAATTGACATTGAAGTCCCCCAGTATGATGACTTCAGTATTTAGACTCAGACTGTCCAGGCAGTTCATGAGTGTGTCAAAGCCAGGCGAGGTATGCCTAGGCGGGATATAGACAGTCAGCAGGGTAAGGGCCCTATTCTGAGGGTTAAGGAAGACTTTAATGGCGAGGGCTTACATGTCTTCCCTAGTGTTGGGTAGTTGCATGACAAGGCCCTGTAAGTTGTCCCATAGGTAGATCGCATAACCGCCACCTCTCTTAGATAGCCTGTCTTGCCTAAAGACTGTGTAGCCTGTAATCATAATTGAAGTGTCAGGTACTTTTGGAGTGAGCCAGGTTTCCACAATGGATATCACATCAGGATTGTGTTGTGAAACCCAGGCTTGTAAGCTGTCAAGCTTAGAGAGGAGGCTGCAGATATTCAGTGAAGCAAAAGTAAGCGAATCAGAGTTCTTCAGAGTGGCTGTCTGCTGCGCTGGGGGGCATGGGTTGGTATGTATGTTCCCCAATATAAGCAGCAATAGAATTGCTAGTCTGCAAAGATATTCCTTAAGTTTGCTGCTGATCTTGTTGTGCTTGGACCGAATGTGGTGTGTTTTGCTGTTTACCTGTGAGGTGGCATATCCTGACAGGAGTGTCAGAGGTGGAGTCAGGGAGAAATGGTTTGCCAGTGACCAACAGCTCAGGGTGGTGGTATATCATTCCCGAGTTATGTTTGCTAGTGAATGTTGGATGGGAGGAGGTAACTGTGCTGTAAACACTGATTGGGTCAGCTAACAAGACTTCTACAGCATTTGAGGACTCCTGGTCTTGTGTAGAACCAGGAAATGTTAGCAACAAGACTAATAGGATACTTGTAGGCAGTAAGTACTACATGGAGGCCATCATCGCCATGCCAAAAAGAAGGAGGTAACTGGGTAGGTGCTAGTAGCAGGCTGCTTGGATGGCTAGAGAGGAAGGGGAGTGTGCAAGTTCAGGAGTGTAGAGATGAAGACGCACAGCCTGTGACCTTGGCACATTGGAATTACTCAGCTGAGGGAATTTGCCAGTAACTCTTGGTGAGATTGAGGGTACTAATGTATTTGGCACTTCCCAATCTGTCCACTAAATCATCTATCCTGGGCACAGTTTAGCTGTCAAATATGGATACTTAAGTTTCCTAAAATCAAGGCAGATTCTTACTCCCCCTTCTTTTTTTAATTACAGTCACCATTCGTGATGACCAAACACTTCTTAATTGTTCAATAATACCCAACTCTCATTTTTTGTATTTCCTTAACCAGGTCTGTTCTTAACCACTCTGGTAATCTGTATGTCTTTTGCCCGATAGGGTGAGCATTCTCTGCCACCATTATGTGCTTGACCCCTTTTGCTCAGCCTGGCACTGGGGTAAAAGTACTTCTAAATTTTTTTACTAAGTTATGAATTTCTACAGTTTGTTTTATGGGTAAAGAAATATTCATCTTTACAGCATCAGAAGTTATAGTTTGTTCCAGTCTGTTATACGCCATTATCAGTATCTTCTTTGGCAATTTCTGGTAAGACTAACCAAGCAACCTTTGTTTTTGTTTTCTTTTTTAATCCATTTGTTCAGCAGGTTAGCATGGTATTTTGGTAAGGTCTCTATCGTTATGTCTAACCACTTTATAAGACCTTTGCCACTTCATTGACAGTTTTTCAGTAGTGAATAACAGTAACAAAACTTTTTCACCTGGCTCAAAAACCTTTTCTTTATAATTCACCTTCTGTTGTTTTTTTTTTTGTTTTGTTTTTTGGCTTCTGGTTACTGTGAGCAATTTCACATTTTTTTTTGCCAGTTTCTTTCTCACTGTACACATGTAAAATGTATTAGATTCTTTCTGAGTGGGGTTATCTTCCCATGTTTCTTTAATTACTGTATATCTAGTGGCCCTCTAGGTTGTCTACCATACAACTTTTCAAAGGGTAAAAAAAAAATTGTGGTACTTGTGACACTGTCTGGAAGCAAAAAAACAGGTAAGACAGTATTGGTTCCAGTTTTTCTCTTCACCTTTCACAAGCATTTTTAACATATGTTTTAGGGTTTGATTAAAATGCTCAACAAGACCACCTGTCTGAGGTTAATAAGGGGAGGCCCTTATGGCAGTGATGCCTAGTAGTCAGTACAGCTTCTTCAGTAATGCAGCACCAAAGTTACTACCCTCAGTTATAATCTCTTTAGGTATGCCCACCCTGCTGAACATTTTGGGAAGCTCTGCTGCCACTTTTGGGGCTGTGACAGTGTGCATTGGAATATGCTCTGGGTATTGAGTAGCATAGTCACATACTATATGAATATTACCCTTCTTACTTTTGTATAAGGGACCAAACGGATCCATTGCAGTTCTCTCAAAAAGCACATCTATCAAGGGAAGGGACTCAGGAGCACCTTGCCTTTTTTTGTTACCAATGCTACTTTCTGATGTTCAGCACAAAAGCTGCAATAGGTAGCAACAATCTTTAGGGTCACCACCTTTTAAGAAGCTCAAAATGGGACATTTCTTACTGAAATATGATTTTCGCAGGAAAATATGTAACCTCAACCAATGCAACAGACTTGTTTTCTCCAGATTATCAGAATTAAGACTAAGTGTTGTAGTTTTTTAATTGTTTCTAGTGTTTCTTATTATTTTAAGGTGTTTTAGTTAAGGTAGTATAGTTTTGTAACATTTAGGGGAAAGTCAGAAAATATTTTTTTCACTATAATGTCAGGGCATATAATATTTTTCTTGTTTTTTTGCAGGACACAGCTGCCCAAATCAGGACTGTCCTGAGAAAATCAGGACAGGTGGTAACCTTACAATCTTATGAATCCCAGTTCAGTAAAATCTGTACAACAGTCTAGCAAGGATGCAGTCCCTCCCTTAGTGACTAGCCACTGGACTATCATGTGTTATCTGTAATGACTCCATTCTATACTTCTTTGGTATAACCAATTGTTCTATCTCTTCCTATAGCTGAGGATCAACACAAACTCTGTACAGTAGCTCATTACATTTTTTAAACATTTGTACACCCTGTTTTTGTTTCATCCTTAGCTGCTTTAAATAACATTGGAGAGAAACAATGTTAATTTGCTTAGAAACAAAATTATAATCAGTTTCAGTTTAGTGTCAGCATTTTCATACATCAACCCCTTAGATCCATCAGTATTTTGTTGTCACTGCTTTTTCAGGCATCTTCTCTTTTTCTGGATTTCCAGATCTTGGCGCTGGGCTCAAACAAGTCAGAATCAAAGGCACCAAAAGGAAAAGAGTCCCCAGCATCTGAGATTCTCTTTGCCTATGCTCTTGTTATCACAGCTGCTGACACAGCAGGATTTGTTCCCTCTGTGATTAACTTCACAAATCCTGGAAAGTCCAAATAATCACAGTTACAAATAACTACCCCCACTTTCATTTGCTGTGACACACCATTAATGTTCAGAATCACTTGGGTGGTGGAACAGTATCAAGTGTCCTTGTGGATGCAGATGACCCCAGTACCTGGTCCTTTTGCACAGTTTTTTCTCAGAATGTCAGCATGCACTTGGGTCTGTTGGCTTTCCAAATCTATATGTCCCTTCACAGTC
Organism: Neoceratodus forsteri; assembly: GCA_016271365.2. Classification (NCBI taxonomy): domain Eukaryota; kingdom Metazoa; phylum Chordata; order Ceratodontiformes; family Ceratodontidae; genus Neoceratodus; species Neoceratodus forsteri. The sequence goes on along the minus strand of CM028131.1, from coordinate 144,567,918 downwards.
TCATCCCTCACCTTAACATCTATTAAATACTTGTCCCAGTTTACTAAGACCACATTTGCTCTAGTGTTACCCTTCTTATTTTTATGGCAGTTTCTTGCAGTATGGCCTGTCTTGCAGTATGGTATGTCTTATTACAGTTATAGCAAATAAAGTCTTTGGGTGCTGATTTGTTACCCCAGTTTGGAGAGTTTTTTATCTGAGCTGGAGTTAAACTGGGGTGAGAAGGTCTTACTGTTCTATGGTTACTTCACTGTAGTGGTGTCTGTCTGGCTATCTATCTGATAGTCCTCAGCTAAAGAAAGACTTTTCTCTGCTTTCTGGTTGATGTTTTTACCCAAAGCTGTACATCTGTGGGAAGGATGTTGATGAACTGCTCTGCTGCATATATGTCCTTGATCTGTGGGACTGTTTTGCCCTCTGATGGGAGTCATTTAATGAGAAGTTCTCTGACTCAGGTGAAGGCTTCTCGAGGATTGTTGACAGAGTTGTACTTCAGGGACTAGAATCTCTGCCTGAAGGTCCCTCCTGCATTGTCGTACCTTTTAAGGATTCCTCTTTTCACAGTGTCATAGTTTTCTGACTGTGCAGTGTCCATATTGCTGCTGTAGGCAAGTTGGGCTTTCCACGTCAGATAAGGTACCTGTCTGATTACCCATTGCTGTTTTGGTCATTGGCAGACCCTTTCAAAAGTTGTCAGGTATGCTTCATTATCATCCAAGGGACACAACTTTGTAAGTTTAATGTCTTGTAAGCTGTTAGTGTTTTGTTGATCTGCTGGACCTGTACCAGATCCTCCAGCTTGGCCAGCTTGCAAGGCATCCAGCCGTTGCTGCTCCTGTTGCTGCATCTCTTCTCTTCTGTTTCTCTAGATGCTGCATCTCTTCCCTGTGCTTCTAGATGCTGCACATCTTTTTCTCTCTGTTCCTCATTCTCTCTCTATTGTATAGCCCACCATTTGAAGAAGGCAGACATGCATTCAGGTTCAGTCCCTGCCTGTTTTCTTCTTCTTCTTCCATCAGTGGTGCTGGCTGTACAGTCTAAGTTTGGACTTTTGTTTCTGCTTCTAGTTTGGCTACCATTCTTCTGGTAATTACTTCTGGACTTGATCTTGCAGGATCAATACCTTTCTTCTATGCTTCCCTGGTGCCAGATCTAGTACCAATGCACAAAACTCCTGGCTTCAAATACGCAAGGTGTAAATCCCACTTCTGTGCCTGTCGTTGAGGTATAGGTCAGGATGCATAGGCAAACCAGAAGAAGTTATAACATTCGCAATCAGCATGTTATTAATATAAATAATAAAATAAAATTGTGCAAGATAGTTCTTGATACAGGCAGTTCAAACAAACAGAAGCCCTTCATCATTGAGTCTTTTTAAAAATTCCAAGCAGTTTCTCTCTCTCTCTCTCTCTCTCTCTCTCTCAACAAAACATTGTTCTCCTTTTATAAGATGTTTTTTCCTTGCAATTAAGTTCACCATCCTGTTCTTGTAATTTACACCATCTGTGTTCCACAAAATTTAAGACTTAGGAAAGAAACTGACAATGAGCAGCAGAGTATATTAGTAGCAGAGCACATTAGTCTTCTTAACAGGTGCAGCCAATTAAGACATCCTGTCCCAGGGCTGATTTCCTGCTGTTAACTATCTAACCAAGCTTGTGGAGGTCAAAATACACCTCAAGGTGAACCCCCTCTGTTCCAGATCAACCCAAACATCTGTCTATAATCATCTCAACAATATAAGTATATACATTTGTAGACTGAGGTCTCATAAAGATTCATATATACAGTATGTTTTTGTAACTGCAGAAAAGCAAGGAAAGAATAGAAACCACAAGTGGAGGAAGGGAGAAAACGGGGAAGTTGTTGGTACCATTGGAGCGGCCAGATCCTAGGTGCCATAAGGAAAATTAGACAGGCAAGAGATAAACAAGTGGCAGAATAGGAGAGGACAGAAGAGATCTTTGCTTTAAACTCTATCTCTGTATAACAAATGGGACAGGGTCTTACCCAACCCTGTCACAGCAGGGAAGCAGTCAGGGAGGGAGTAAGGTGTGGAGAGCTATATGCGCCAATGCAAGAGTCTGTCAAATAAAATTTCAGACCTGGAGGCCATCATGGCAGAGGGTAGCCTGGATTTGGTGGTCATAAGAGTTGTGATGCACAGACGGCGACTGTAACATGACCATACTGGGCTACTCTCTGTTCAGCAGAAACGGAGAAGGGAGGAGGGGTTGTACTGTATGTAAGGGAGGGAATTAAGGCCATGGAAGTGCAGAGATATCTGAAGGAAAAGCAAGGGCTGTAGGTATAGTGGGTCATCCTGGGGACAGGTGCTATGGCCGCTGTCCTTACCGGGGTGGCATACAGTCCTCCAACACAGGTTGAGGAGTTGGATAAGACACTTGGGGAAGCCATCATCAGGATGGCAAGTAAGAGGGAGGTGCTGCTAGTCTGACATAAGTGTGTCAGATGTTGATTGGAACCTTCCAACTGCAGCTCCCCTGCAAGGGGCGGGGCCCTCCTTGACTCCTTATAGGGGGCTTTTCTCAGGCAGCGCTAGTCAGTGAACCCACTAAGGATGGTGCAGTGCTGGACCTTGTACTTAGAAACGGGCACAGCATTGCTGACATCACAGTGGGCAGTCCTAAGGTACCAATGATCATCGTATGGTGTGGTTTAATATTAAAATGGGAACAGAGGCAGACCACATGAGGACAAAGGTCCTGGACTTTAAGAGGGTGGATTTTAAAGATATGGGAGACAGCTTGGAAAAACTGCCTTGTGTGGGCATCGCCAGGGAGCAATAGAGGTAAGTACAGTGGGGAACAATAAGGCAGGGCATAATTAAGGCAACCAACTTTTGTGTGAAAAAAGTATGTAAAATCAGAATAAAAAAGAAAACATGGTTCCCTAGGGAAGCGGCCTAGGTGGGAAAGGAAAAAAGGTGGAATTGAGGAGGTAAAAGGAAATGCAGAGGGAGAAAGGCAGGGAGGTGTACCAAGTAAAGACAGAGGGAAGTGGGAAATGCAGTGAGGGGAGAAACGGTGCAGAGGTGCAGAGGAAAGGACAGCCAAGTGGGTAGCTAAAGGTGATGAGACTTTTCTTCAGGTACATTAGTGAGATGAGGAAGGCAAGGGGAGGGATAGTCAGGGGTAATGAGGATAGCGGGAGGGGAGTGCATGGGGGGAGGACTACACAAAGGAGGACCAAGAAAAAGCAGACATCCAGAATGGGTATTTCTGTTCATTGTTCACAGTGGGGGTGGTTGGTGAGGATGGACCACAGAGTGCAGCAGGAACAGAGGGGGGTGTAGACAGAAGTCAATTTTCAGTGGAAAGGGTCCTGAAAGGACATATAGCTCTGAAGGTGGACAGGGCTTTGAGACCAGATGGGATACACTCAAGAGTACTTAAGGAACTCGAGGAGGTGCTAGCTGTCACACTGACGACTGATTCAGTAGCTCTCTGGAAACAGGCGTGGTTCCAAAGGATTGGAGGAGAGCAGATGTGGTCCCTCTGCATAAGAATGGCAGCAGAGAGGAGTATAGCAGCTGTAAGATAGTCAGTCTCACCTTGGTGGTGGGGAAATTTAATGAAGAGAAGAAAGAGGGAAATGGGCCTATTATTTTCTGTGGTAGAGTTGTCATCCCTCCCTCTCTGCAGGCAGAGGGGTAACTTGATTATCTTCAAGCCCAGAGCACAGAGGAGAGGAAGAAGAAGAGGTTCAGGAGGGTAGAATGGATCCAGCAGTGGTTAGGGCAGCAAAGAGTAAAAGGGTTTGGCCTAGTTTGTCAGGGCTGCTCCTTTTAGAGTAAGCAAGGGCAGAGTACCTTGAGGGTGTCAAAGGGAGATACAGGGAGAAAACAGAAGGGGTCGAGAAGGGGGGATGTAGACTGTGGAGGGGAAGTCAGTAGGGTGGGACTAGGCACAACTAGTGAAATATTAAAGCAACAGCAGCCTCTGAGGGAGTTCATAGAATGTTGTTAGCAAGTCTCAAGTATGGGTGTGGCAGGCTGGGGTGGGGGGGTTGATAAGGTAAACAGCATTTCAGAATTATATGGATTATTTAAATTGTTTTGGTACTTGTCCTTGGCTGCATGCAGCTATTTGTGCAAGCCTTTGGGAGTTGCATGTATTTTAAGAGGTCTTTGGGGAGCCTGAAACCTTGCGAGCAGCCTAGGTAGCCTCACTGACCTTTCCAAGGGCAATGAGGTCACCTGAGGCCAGGGGCGTGCAGATCCTATTACCCCCTATCCAGGACCAGTAACTTTTCATTACGGACAAGTACGGAAAGAGAGATACTCTCACTGTAAAGAAAGAGGGGCAAGTGCAAATTCAGCTACACCTGTGCTTGGACAAGTCCTATGTGTTTTGAACAGCTGAGGGCGAGGCCTAGGGGAGATAACCCTTCACTGTGGTTTGGTGGATAGTGGTGTTGCATATTAACATTTTTTAATGAGCTGGTTGTAATGTCACATGTGCAGGATTATGATCTCAGCTATCAAATAGCAACAGGGTGAAATGAACTTGAAAAGATCAAAGATCGTGTTTTAATTCACATATCTGAAAGAGCAGGTATTTAGTTATTTTTTCCTTTTTTTTATTTGCTTCATATACATGTTAATAAAGACATACTTAACCGCTGGCGAGAGTGTGTGGTTTATTTTACCCTTACCCCCCCCCCCCAATTAGTACGAGTACTTTCAATCCTGACCCATGGAAGATGTGCCTAAGAAAAACTGTGATACTGTGTTGCTGTAACATGTCAATATAACATCAGTTACAGAAAACTGACTCTGGCTTCACGCACTGGCACCCCTGCATGGCTGCTGTGAGTGTAGTGATACCATTTGACATAATCTCATGTGTGTTCACAAGCCTGCTGGTGCACTGCGCTGGGGCAGAAAATCTTCTTTACCTATAGTGCACTACACCCACACTCATACTAGAGTGCAAATACAAGCTGTTAAACGAATAGCTGTTTTCTGTGTTTTCTGTTTTATTTTTCTGCCACCCGACTCTGCAAATTTTGTTTTAACGAAAAAAAGGTACATTTTGCCAGTATCCTATTTCCTCAGGGATACCTATTATTAATTATTATTATGATGCTACTTCTGTGTGTGGAAATCGGGGAGAGAGAGAGCAAGAGAGAGAGTTGTGTCCTGGGAAAGATCGCTTCTCTGAGTTTGAAGTCTTTGAACTGGCTAGCAGAGTCGAAGCATCTCCTTCTGAAGCAAGTTCATGATCGCTCACTCACCGGTGCCCACTGAGCACCAGGAGGAGCAGTCAAGGACAGCTGAGTGCTTGCAGTAAGGATAGTGCCGTTCCTTTCTTATCTGTGGATATAAATAAAACAAGTGAGTTTTTATATGGCTGATGAAGTCTTACTTTGATTCTCCACTACCAAGAGCAAAAAGAAATGGACAATGATGAGGGGAAATAACAGATACTGTGTGATAACAGCTGCTCCTTTGACAGCTACTGGCGCTCAGTGGGCAGTGCTGAATTTCACCGGTGATTGAGCGATCATGAGCTCTCTTCAAAACAAGATGCTGCTTAGACTCTGCTGGTAATTCAAAGGTTTTAAGCCCACCACATTAGCCACATGGAGACGTTGTCTTTCCCTGGACACAACCTTCTTTCTCTCACTTTTTCTTACTCCCCGATTTCCACACACATAAGTTGCATAATTAAACAATATAATAGTAATAAAGTATCCCTGAAGAAATGGATACTGGCAAAATTGGCTTTTTTTTCTTAAACAAAATTTGCACAATGGGGTGGTAGAGAAATAAAACAGAAAGCACTGAGAGAAAAAAGTGACAGGTTTGAATAAGGCCCTTTCCCATTTGTTATGCAGAAAGAGTTTAAATGCAAGGATCTGTTCTATCCTCTCCTCTCCTCTCCTTTTCTGTCTCTTGTCTGTCTGGTTTCATAAAGTACTGTTACGTAAGAACTTACCGTAACAGTACATCTTCGAGACAGGGGTGTAGCTAGGGATTTCAGATCTGCACACCAAGTGGACTCACTGCTACCCCTCCTCCCTTGTTAGGGTTAGCTACCTCCCCCCCCGGGGTGTAGCCAGACAATATATAAATGTACACCAGGACTGTGTTTGTTGCCTCATTTGGCACAATAAATATAACTTTTGTATCTCATGACAGTGATTGTTGCCATGCATGGGTAAATACAAATGCCATGCATTGTTCCCTAAGACACCCACATCCAGCCCAGAGCCTGTAAAGTTGTATTGTCCTTGGGATGCAAGAGAGTATTAGTGACCAGTCCTTCTAGTTTTAACTCCTATGAATAAAATTACAGAAAGGTTCAGTATTTTCTTTGTTTTCATGGAAAAAGGAAGCAGTTCAGAACCTATTTGCTACCCTGCATAAATAAAATTGCACACCACGGAGTGCTTGGAGTATGCCTGCCTACACCCATGCTTCGAGATAGGGTCCTTCATTAGGTCATTACATATAGGACTGGCGCCACCTGGCATCAGGCCACATGGCAGACTTTTCTAGCAATCCCTGATGGGGGACCGCCCACCCGATGTCATATGACTGATGTCAGTGTGACCATATATAGTGGGCGTTCCCCATGCCCGCCCTCCAGTTCTCCCACCGGAGCCAGGAAGAGGCCTGACAGCAGTAGCAAACAGGATTTGGAGACCCTGTAAAACATAAAATGAGGGGAAGGAGGGAGGGAAAAATATGACCTACCGAAGGAACATCTCTCAAAGATCTACTGTTATGGTAAGTTCTTACGTAATTGTACTATCTTACTTCGAGAGGGTTCCTTCGGTAGGTCATTACATATAGGCCTGAGTACCAAGCAGTCCCTCCAAGGAGAGACAGAGAGAAACTAGGGAGGAGGAAACAACTCCAACGGAAAAGAACTGGAGTCCAGACAGGACCCAGTCTAGGACAGTAGGCCCTGCAGGACGGCTAGGACAAAGCCAGCCCTCTGCCTAGAAGCAATGTCCAGACTGTAATGCTTAGTAAATATATGGACAGAACTCCAAGTAGTGGCAGCACAATGTCAGCCATGGAAACGTTCCATAGGAAGGCCACGGAAGCAGTGATGTTCCTAGTAGAATGACCTCTGATGGTACCCGGCAGAGGTTTATCATACTTCTGATAACAGAATCAAATGCAGTTGCCCAACCATTTGGAAAGGCCCTGTTTAGAAACCGGTTTGCCCTTCAATCTCGGGGTGAAAGAGACAAATAACTGGTCACAAGAGTGAAACTCCTTAATCTGGTGGGTATAACACCAGAAAATCCGATGGACATCCATCGTGTGAAGGAGTGCCTCACCTCTGTTAAGAAGGGGACGGGTAATACACCGGAAGCTCAACTGATTGGTTCAGCATGGCTTCTAACACCACCTTTGGGAAGAACCTCGGATGGGTTCTAAGGACCTCCAGGTCCTGATGGAAAATCAAGTAAGGCTCCTTACAGACTAGAGTGTGATGCTCTGAAATCCTTCGGGCTGATGTGATGGCCACCAGAAAAAGTGCCTTCCAGGACAGGAAGCACAGATCACGGCTCATAGCTGGCTCAAAAGAGGAAGGGTGAGCTTTTCCAGGATGAAGTTCAAGTCACAAGGTGGAGTTGGGCTGCGGATGGGGAGTTTCAGATAGAGAATCCCTTTCAGAAAGGTTTTAGAGACATCCAACTGAGCCACGAGTTTACCATCCAATAGCTCATGGTACGCTGAGATAGCTGAGATATGTACTTTCAAGGAAGAGTAGGACAGGCTGGAGTCTGACAAGTGAAGGAGGTATTCCACGACTTGCAGGGCCGAGCAAGAGAAGGGGTTTCAGCCCTTAGCGGTCACCCATATGGAAAACCGCTTCCACTTCATGGCGTAAGTGGAAGGGGTAGAAGGTTTTCTAGCCTCAAAGAGGACCTGTGCAACCCGAGACGAAACCCCGAAATGGGATATTGCTATGTCTGCAGGAGCCATGCATGAAGATACAGGGTTCTGAGCCCCGGGTGAACCATACAGCCTTGATCCTCAGTAAGCAGGTTGTGAGTCACAGGAAGTGGAACCAGTGGTTCCCTGGCAAGCTGTTGTAGTAGCAGGAACCAGATCGGTCTCGGCCAGAGAGGAGAGATGAGGATCATCCTTGCCCTCTCCACCTGAAGCTTGAGAAGAACCCTCTGCAGGATGGGAAACAGAGGGAAAGCGTACAAAAATGTCCCTGTCCAAGATAAAGACAATGCGTTGCTCCAAAAAGCACCTTGCTCTGGAGCAGGCAAGCAAAACTTGGGAAGTTTTGCGTTGGATTGGGAGGCAAAGAGGTCGATTTCTGGACACCCCCAACTTCGGAAGATGGATTCCGCCACTTCCTCATGCAGTTCCCCTTCGTGAGCTAGGGTCCAAGATCTGCTGAGACTGTCCGCCAGGACATTTAAAACACCTGGCACGTGCACGGCCACCAGGTCCAGATGGTGCTGGACTGCCCAGTTCCACACCCTGGTCGCCTCCCTGCAAAGAAGGTATGACCAGGTTCCTCCTTGTTTGTTGATATACCAAACTACTGACATATTGTCCGTTTGGATCAGCAGTGTTCCCTTCAGAAGGAGGGTCTGAAAGGCCTATAACGCGTACAGGACCACCCTGAACTCCAGAACTTTGATGTGGAGAGAAATCTCCAAGCCAGACCAAAGTCCCTGGGCTTGATGTTCCCCCAGGTGAGCACCCCACCCCATATTTGAGGCATCCGTGGTGAGTGTAGCTGCTGGTACAGGGTTCCAAAAAGGAAGTCCCAAGGAAAGATTGAGAGAATCCATCCGCCATTGCAAATCCTTCTGAACCGCTGAGAAGATCAGGACCAGATGGCCCAGATCATCCAGAAGCTGGTCCCACTGCACCTGCAAGGATCACTGAGTGAGCCTCATGTGGAACCTTGCTAGGAGAAAGGTAGTGATGGAGGCCACCATCAGGCCCAAAAGGTGAAGGACTTCCAGAGTCAGGATGGTCCTGAGGGATGCTACTTTGGAGGCCTGACGGATAAGGGTCTCCACCCTCTCTGGAGGGAAGGCTCTGCATCGGACCGTGTCCAGGACTGCCCCGATAAACTGGAGTTTCTGGGCAGGGATAAGGGATGACTTGGGCACGTTGACCATGATCCCTAATCAGCTGAACAGATCCAGAGTAAAGGAAAGAGCCTCCAGCAAAGAATCCTTGGACGGGGCTGCAATCAACCAGTCATCCAGGTAAGGGAAGACCGCAATGCCCTGGCAGCACAGGAACACCGCGACCACCACCAGGCACTTAGTAAAAACCTGTGGTGCCGAAGACAGACCAAAGGGGAGCATGCAGAAGTAGAAGTGTTCCCCTTGGAAATGAAAACACAGGAATCAGCGGTGGCTGGGGAAAATAGGGATGTGCAGGTAGGTATCCTGCATATCCAGGGCGTAGAGCCAGTGATTCTCAATGAGGAGAGGTAAGAGGCTCTGGAGTGTCAGCATTCTAAATTTTTTGTACTCGACAAACTGATTGAGCTGACATAGGTCGAATATGGGTCTGAAGTCCCCTGTCTTTTTTGGAACCAAGAAAAAGTGGGAGTAAAATCCCTTTCCCCTTTGCTCTGAGGGGACGCACTCAATCACTTCTTTGAGCAAGAGCGAATTTACCTCCTCGCGAATGAGAAGGGCTTGGTCCCAAGAGTACGAGGACTTCTACGGAGGATTTTCTGGGGGAAACTTCAGAAGCTCTATGGTGTGTCCAATGGACACTAGTTTCAGGACCCATTCATCAGAAGTAATCGCCCTCCACTCCTGCGAATAGTGGACGAACCTCCCCCCAACCTGCTCCCTGTCATGAGACTGAGGAGACAGTGGGGCCGGGGAGTCAAGAAGTGGCAGGACGTTCAGGGGGAGGACCTTCTGAACGTCTCTGATTCTTGGAGGCAGAAGGGGTGGCTGAACCCGTAGCCTTACGCTTCCCTTGGCAGTGCACCTGAGCGTTCTTCCTCTGCCTCCAGGTCCTTTTCCGAAAGAGCTGCTGCTGCTGCTGAGAGACCGATCGGTACATTGACCTAACAGACCTAAGAGCAACTCCCTTGTCTTGTAGTTCTGTTATGATGTCCTTGGTGTCTGCACCAAAAAGGACTGAGCCCCTGAAAGGGGCATCCTAAATTGCCGACCGGACCTAATTGGTGAGACCGGAAAGGCGAAGCCAGGAGTGCCATCTAAGGTCAATGGCTGTTGCCAAGGTACGGGCCACGGAATCTATGGAATCATAAGTGGCCCTTAAAGCATGCCTGCAGGAGATCTTGGAGAGGTGGAGATCCTTGGCAAGTTCCTCCTTTAAAGGTGAAGGATCGATGGACTGGACCTTCACCTCCAACCTGACCATAGTCGCTTTTTGATGGGACATCATACGAGCCACGTAACTGAGGGACCGAAGTGCACATATGGCTGATCAGTAGCTCTTCTACTCTCTGTCCTGCTGTTTTTGACAGGAGAGAACTTTGGTTTAACAGTAAGATACGGCAGTCTAGAACTACAGATTTTTTACTGATAAATCACTTCTATCTCAGCAGGAGTTAGTGCCCATTTGGATTAAGCAAACAAATACTTTATTAGAAGAAGGGGGTTTCATTTAAGTAAAAAAAAATTAAAGAAGAAAGTCACTGTGTGTTTCTCTGAGGAAGGGGGCTGTATCAGCTTAATTTACTGAGTCAGAGCAGAGGGAGAGGCTAATTGGGGGTGTGGCTTAGCAGCTTAGGAGTACAAAACCAGCTGTCTCCAATTACAGCTTCCTACTGTTTTTGACAGAAGAGAACTTTGGTTTCAGAGCAAGATACAGCAGTCTAGAACTACAGATTATTTTACTAATTGCCCTCCTTCCCACCCTTCCACCCTCCCACCCACAGCCAGTTCTACTTTTATAGCCACTGGATTTGACTGACAAAAGGAACTTCCAGTTTGGCAGTAGGAAGGGAAGGATCACTGAGACACATTAGTTTCATCAACCTTGAAGGAACCTAAAAAATAACTCTCCCCCCCCCCGGCTGCTGAAGGTCTGAATCCAAGCACGGAAGAAGGAGACTACTGAAGACTACAGGAAGTTCCTGTCCCAGAACAAGAAGGGTGAGAGTTGTAAGGGCACATAGGCAGTAGGAAAGTGTAAAAATACATAGAAGGAGGAGACAGTAAGCATACAAAGCAACAGGAGAGGGGACACAAAATAAGTCAAGATGGCAGTGGTGCAGTGCAATGGCTGTGGGGCAGCAGTGTTCCTGGAGACATTCTGGAGGCTGCGATACTGCCCTGTTTGCAGGCACCTCTCTGGTCTGAGGGAGGAGGTTGCGCGTCTCCAGGCTGACCTGGCTAGGATTTGTGAAACCTCTTCCCCCAACCAGGGACCACCAGGGCTACCACCGTTACCTCAGAGGTTGCCAAGAAAGAGGAGCGGTTGGACCAAGGTGGGCTCAGGAAAGGAGAGGGTGGTGGAACAGAGGTGCATCCCTCCAGTTGTACCTCTCCACAATTCATATGCTGTTCTGGCAAAGAGTGGTTCCTCTATGGAGGCACCTGCAGTAGAGACCAAGGAGGATGCTGGGAACCTCCACAAAGGAGACCCACAGGAGGGTGGCACAAGACCTCACAGGGGAAGGAAACAACTCCTGGTGGGGAACTCGATCATTAGGGGGTAGAAGTGGGGGAGGAAGGGGATAGGGAGGTAAGGTGCCTGCCTGGCACCATGGCTCGGAGGGACAGGAAGCGAATCCTCAGGATCATGGGAGCAGCTGCATGAGGGAGGGAGCTGGATGTCAGTGCCCACCTAGGGACAAATGACCTGGCTGTGAATGGGATCAGAGTGGTGCAAGAGGAGTTTGTGGAGTTGGGGAAGGGCCTTAGACAAGTAGCATGTACGGTAACCTTCTCAGAGGTGCTGCCTGTCTATGGCAAGGATGATGCTAGGGTATTCTGCACCATGGGATTCAATGAATGGTTGAAAAACTGGTGTGGAGCTCAGGGTTTTGGCTTCACTGGGGACTGGGGAGCCACCTGGAGGGATGCAGGCTTATACTGGAGAGATGGTTTGCATCTGTCCAGGGGGGGAATCAGGATCCTAGGTGATAGGTTTAAATGCTTCATTGGCAAGCATTTAAACTAGCCAAGGGGGAGGCACTGAAAAGGAGCAGGGAAATCCCAGCCTCACCACACAAAACGCAGTAGTTAGAGAGGTAAACACCAAGGTAGAGAAGTCAGAAGGGAGCAGGACAGGGATAAATGCAGAAAAAGGCAGTAAGGACATGGATGGGGCTAAAAGGGGTAAGGCCATAAAAAATCAATGGAAGATGATGAGTACCAATGCCTGCAGTCTGTGCAACAAGCTCCCTGAACTAGTGGCCTTGATGGAAGAGGGATGCCTGGATATTGTGGCAGTCACTGAAACATGGTACACAGAGAACCATGACTGGGATGTCAACATACCAGGATACACAGTCTACAGGAGGGACAGGGTGGGTAAAAGAGGAGGAGGAGGAGGAGCTCTCTACATAAGGGAAGGGATTAAAGCAACAGAACTAAAGAGTAAACAGGAAGTTGATGAGTCAGTATGGGCCACGCTGGAGACAGAAAATGGCACCACAATCTGCATGGGGGTTGTGTACAGACCCCCATCTCAGGGGGAGGAAATGGACAAGGAAATGATAGAAGGCATCCTAAAAATGGCAGAAAAAGGGGAGATATTGTTGATGAGGGACCTGAATATGCCAGATGTTAACTGGAGCACCTTTGCTGCAAGCACATCTAAGAGCAGGGTCATTCTTGATGCCCTACAGGGGGCATGCCTCAGACAGCTAGTGTTGGAACCCACTTGGGAGGGAGCAATCTTAGACCTGGTACTCTCAAACAGGGAAGGAGAAAGGATCTCAGATTTAGAAGTGGGTAGCCATCTGGGAACAAGTGACCACCAAACAGTGTGGTTCACAATAAACACAGCCATAGAGTCAAGCCATAAGAAAACAAGAGTATTGGACTTTAGGAAGGCTGACTTTGGGAAAATGAGAGAGTGCCTCAGAAAAGCACTAGCAAATGGGCAAGAAGGAGGGGTGGAGGAACAATGGGGAATAATCAAAACAGCCATCACAGAGGCAACAAGCCTTTGTGTGAAGCAAATCAACAAAACGAAATGAAGGAAAAAAACACTATGGTTCTCAAAAGAGGTGGCAGGGATGGTTAAGGAGAAAAGGCTAGCATTCAGGAAATACAGACGGAGCAGGACAAAGAACTTTATCGCTTAAAGCAGAAGGAGGCAGGGAAGGCAGTCAGAATAGCAAAGGCACAACCTGAGGAAAAGATAGCCAACTCTGTAAAGAAGGAGGATAAAATCTTTTATAGGTACATTAGGGAGTGAAGAAAGACCAAGGGAGGGATACAGAGACTTAATAAAGGGGAAGGAATGTGGGCAGAGGGTAACTGAAAAAGCAGGGATACTGAACGAATATTTCTGCTCAGTATTTACAACGGAAGAGGAGGGGGAGGTACCTAAACCAAACAAGGGAGAAACTCTGAATAAGGGGGTCGATACCAGTCCATTTACAGAAGAAAGCGTTTTGAAAGAACTCTTGAAACTAAGGGTGGACAAAGCAATGATCTGACACCAAGATCTGCAACAGAGTAGATGATCCAGATGGGGTGGGCAGAATGAGAAGAGATCTGGATAAACTAGCAGAATGGTCAGAAGAGTGGCAACTGGGATTTAATGCAAAGAAGTGCAAAATCATGCACATAGGGAAGAGAAACCCTGAAGCCACTTATAGGCTGGGAGGGGAGTTGCTAGCAGTCACAAAGGAAGAAAGAGACTTGGGCATCATCATCACTGATGACCTGAAATCATCCAAGCAGACCTCTAAAGCAGTAGGTAAGGCTAGGGGGTGTTAGGGTGTATTAGTAGGGTATCACAAGTCGTAAGAGGAGGTAATAATCCTCTGTACAAGACATTGGTTAGGCCCCATCTGGAGTACTGTGCAGTATTGGAGGCCACACCTTCACAAGGACATTAATCTAAATTGAGGCAGTCCAGAGAAGGGCAACCAAATGGTGCAGGGACTGCATCAGAAGACATATGAGGACAGATTAACGGAGCTCAATATGTATACCCTTGAGCAAAGGAGGAGAGAGGTGATATGATCGAGACATTTAAACACCTTAAGGGCATAAACAAGGGTGAAAGAGTCTAACATGTTTAAATATAAGAAAAATAGCAGGACAAGAGGACACACAGCATGAGATTAGAGGGAGGCCGATTAAGGGGAATGTGAGGAAATTATTTTTCACAGAAAGGTGGTAGATGCATGGAATGGCTTACCACAAGAAGTAGTGGCTATGAATACAGTGCAGGGCTTCAAACAGGCATGGGATAGGCATAAGGGAGCAATACAAATGACTATGAATAGATAGATCACTGACATAGCAAAGGCCGATGGCACATTTATAAGGTAGAAAAAGAAATGGGCAGACTGGATGGGCCTTGCGGTCCTTATCTGCCGTCAACTTCTATGTTTCTATGTTTCTATGTTTCAATGGGGCCTGATGGGATTCACCCAAGAATTCTAAAAGAACTAAGGGTAGAACTAGTAACACCACTGACTACTCTCTTTAACAAATCATTGGAGGATGGGGTAGTACCTGAGGACTGGAGGAGGACAAATGTGATTCCACTTCACAAAAGTGGGAGCAGGGCAGAGGCAGAAAACTACAGACCAGTTAGTTTGACTTCAGAGGTAGGGAAAATGATGGAATCACTTCTGAAGGAAAGGATTGTTGAGTATCTAGAGGCCAGTGGGGCACAGGACCCAAGGCAGCATGGTTTCACAGCAGGAAGGTCATATCAGATGAACCTAATAGATTTCTTTGACTGGGTGACCAAAGTAGTAGACCAGGGAGGGGCTGTGGATATGGCCTGCCTAGACTTTAGCAAGGCATTTGACATAGTCTCACTCAAAAGATTAATATACAAGTTAGCCAGCCTTGGAGTGGGTCCCAAGGTGGTAGCCTGGATAAAAAACTGGCTGGATAACAGGACGCAAAGGGTAATAGTAAACAGAGTTCATAGTGAAGAAAGGAGGGTAACTAGTGGGGTACCACAGGGTTCGGTACTGGGACTGGTCCTCTTTAATGTCTTTATAAGTGACATTGGAGAGCACCTGGAAGGAAAGGTATGTGCAGATGACACAAAGATCTGCAACAGGGTTGATACACAGGGTGGGGTGGAAAGAATGAAAAGGGACTTAGCAATTTTGGAGGAATGGTCAAATATGTGGCAGCTCAGATTCAATGCAAAGAAGTGCAAGGTAATGCTTCTGGGAAACAAAAACCCAGGGGAAGAGTACACAATGGGGGGTGAGTTAATAACAACAACAAAAATCAAAAAAGACCTAGGAGTAATTATATCAGATGACCTAAAGGTGGGCAAGCACTGTGAGAAGGCAGTAAGGAGGGCTGGGGGGATACTGGGATGCACAGGGAGAGGCATCAACAGTAGAAAACAGGAAGTTGTTATCCCTCTGTGCAGACAATTAGTGAGGCCCCATCTGGAGTACTGAGTGCAATTCTGGAGACCCCATCTCCGAAGAGACATAGACAGAGTGGAGGCTGTTCAGAGGAGGGCAATCAAAATAGTGCAGGGTCTGCACCAGAAGACATATGAGAAGAGACTAAAGCAGCTTAATATGTATACCGTTGAGGAAAGGAGGGAGAGGGGGGACATGATGGAAACTTTCAAGTATCTCAAGGAAATTAGCAAAGTACAAGAGGGTAGTATCTTTCAGAAGAAGAGATGTGCCAGAACAAGGAGGCACAATTTGAAGATGGGGGGGAAGACTCAGAGGTAATGTTAGAAAGTATTTTTTCACAGAGATGGTTGTGGATGCATGGATCAGCCTTCCTGAGGAAGTTGTGGAGTCAGGAACAGTGGGAGAACTCAAGAATGCATGGGACAGGCATAAGGCAATTCTAGTGGGGGGTAGGAGGAAGTAAGCTGTTGATTAACTGGAATCTGCAGCTTATCCATCAGGTAGGGAAATGGGCAGACTAGGTGGGCCAAGCGGTCCTCATCTGCCGTCAGATTCTATGTTTCTATGTTTCTTTCCAAACCGGTCCATTTGCCTCGGCTCTTTGTCTGGAGGTGTAGTGCTCATGTGTTTGGGCGCAGTGGAGCGATCATGAGCAGCCGAGATGACCACAGAGTCAGCCTTGGGATGTGACTTTAAGAAAGAGGCATCCTTCAGTGCCCGGTAGAGTCTGTGCACCCGCTTGGGGACAGCCGAGATAGAATGAGGCATCTGCCAGATGGTCGTGGTGAGGTCTTGATGAGGGGCCATCCATGGGGGAACAGGGATGGGAAACAGAGACTCCAAGTCCAGGTGTTCCACAAGTCTCTGTCTCATTGGATCCCATTCCTCTGACTCCCAATTGAAGTAGTCTCTCAAGGCCCTCAAGAGGTCCAAGAAGGAAGGGTCCTCCGGTGGGGATTTCGGCGAGGCCTTACCTTTCAGCTCCTCGGGGTCCTCCAGGACCTCCTCCTCCTCCAAGGAATCCTCTCTCCCTTCTGAGCTCTAATCATCCACCTCCTCGACAGGACAGTATCTATAATCTGGAAGGGAAACATCCTGCCAAGTCTTCCCCGAGATGTGGATGGTGGGAAGCAAGCTGCTTGGGGAAGGGGACCTAGGAAGCTGCGGATGAGGGAGTCTAGTTTCCAGGTCGGAGACCAGCTCCAACCTAGCCCCCTGCCACTAAGACTGTATCAGGGTCTTGAAATCCAGGACAACTGGAGGAGGGGGAGGTGGAGCCGGTTGAGGCTGGGGGGGAGGGGGAGGAGGTGGAGGAGCGACCAGTGGGGAATAATAACCCTGGGGACCCATTTAATTGGAATAAGGGTTAAATCCAGGGTAGAATTGTCCCAGATGACTCCAATCCAGAGTGGGATTCCCTTGGTAAGGATCCCTAGGATACCCAAAAGGGTAATGGGGGACAGTTCAGGGTTGGCTATAAATCCCCGTCATCAGGTTAGGCATCAGAGGAACTCACGTCAGACCCGCCATTTTGTAAATCGGAGGAGGGTCCAGCATCAGGACAGCCCACGTCAGAGGGACCGACATCATCACTGGCACTACCCGATCCGGTGCCGGAAGGGGGGCCGGCATCGGAGGGGACAGCGTCGGAACCGGATGAAAGGACCCTGGTGTCGGGGCCAGATACGACATCAGGGCCAAAGTACAGGCCAGTTGGGCTGGTCCCGGCTGAGGGACTGTCATTGGGATCACCAGCTTTGCAGGAGGTGCCAGAAGCCTGCTGGAAGGCGGAGTATAGGCCTCCAGTCTAAGGCCAGTAGGCCAAGGAGGAGCCTCCTTCTTCTGGACCCCAGCAGGGGCACGTGGAGAGGCGCCCACATCACCGACAGGGTCGGTGGACTCTCCGTTGCCTTTGCTGGACGTGTCCGCTGGAGAATGAGAGGACATGGGAGAGGAAGGAGGAGGGAGAGGGGCTTTCTCCCTCTGGTCCCGCCCGACGTCGGGTGAGGCACCGTTAGGCCCCGACAGGGGAACCAAGCCCGTGCGGTCTTCAGGGACAGCTGTCTTAGCAGGCGGGCGGGCGGTCAGGGTGGAACCCCAGCCGACTTATCGACCGGAGCTGGGCAACTACCCCAGCTGGGGGAGCGACTTACCCGGCTGCCACGCGGTCCCTGGCAGGAGCCTGAGGGCGACTTTCTCGACCAAGGTAGCACCGATGGCGGAAAAGACGGCCAGCCAACTTATCTGCGAAGTTTTGTCAAAACTTACCGTCCGGTTTCCTGGGTGGCAGCTGGGCCTTACTTGTCGAGGGCCTGACATCGTCCGCGCAGAGTGAGCCCGCTCCCTAGACTTCTCCTTATGCTTTTTGGAAGGGGAAGATTTTTCGGACGAGTCTTGAAGATGATCCATTTTCTTTTCTAAAGAGGCCAGGTGGGCTTTTAGTAGGTGGGCCTCCAAAGCCTGCTGTCTCTTCTTTGTGGCCTGGTTGAAAGATTGGCACTCAGGACAGGAGGAGACTGGATGGTCTGGGCCTAGACAGAGAACACATTTTGGATGACTGTCTTTGAGCGGGATCTGCGTGCACAGGATAAGCACTTCTTCTTAGGTGAAGACATCAATAAAAGACACAAATTCTGAAGAGAATAAAGCAGCGAGGGATAGTCGATGTGACAAACTTTCCCGATGAACGCTAATGGAAGTCTGCAATGCGCCTGACACCAGGCAATGGCGGGAAAGAACTGGAGGGCGGGCATGGGGACTGCCCACTATATATGGTCATGCAACGTCAGTCACGTGACATCGTGTGGGCGGTCTCCCGTCAGGGATTGTTAGAAAAGTCTGCCGTGCGACCCGATGCCAGGTGGCGCCAGTCCTATATGTAATGACCTAATGAAGGAACCCTCTCAAACTAAGATCAGCTATTCCTTTAACAGCTTGTATTTGCATTCCAGTATGAGCGTGGCTGCAGTGCATGGTAAGTAAAGGAGGTTTTCCTCCTGAGCGCAGTACACCAGCAGGCTTGTGAACACACATGAGATGATGTCAAATGATGACACAATACTCACAGCAGCACACAAGGATGCCAGCGAGTGAAGCCAGAATCAGTTTTCTGTAGCTGACTTCATACTGACTCTGGCTTTACAGTTCCACAAATCCCAGCCAGTGCTGTGAATACCCCAGGAGTAGAGGCTGCTACTAGGGTGGCTAACCCAAACTTGCATACAATGTCAGACAGTAGCGCTCTCTCATACCACTCAAATAATTCAAACAAAATTTCTACAGGTAATGAAGTTTATTGTACCATTCAGTACTACTGGTAAGTTTGATCTTCTTCCTTTCTTAGTAGAACTGAAATGCATGGTAATTGTCTTGTTTCAAATCCTTGATCAGCTTTTACTGTATATTTCCGGAACATTATGAACACTCCCAAACAGTGCAGCCACTCATGATGCAGTAGTTTCCTCTCCTCTCCTCCCAGGGCATCGTAAGTGGCAACACTGTGTGGGGGTGTTCCCAGGTACGGGAAACATACAGTGAAAGTTGATTAAGGAATGTAAACAAACGTATTTTTGTGTTGCAACACTGATGTGGTGGGCAGTCTATTTTTTCACTTTTAGAAAGAAAAACAAAGAATCTGAATCAAACAACCAGCCTACATCATCAATCTTCACAGAATTTAAGCAATCAAAAATTTTTTTTTCAACTAGGGACAATTTGAGGCCTAAGCGGGTGGACAGTGTTAAAAGTGTCACTAACAATACTGGCCTTGAGTGCCATGTTTTTTTTTTTTTTTGTTACTCTGTTTTCTCTCCTGCCATCCCGGGGCATCTCTCATGCTGTACTCGCTCAACTGCAGCCCCTAACCGCCCTCCTGAACCACTCCTCCGACAGCTACATTGGTATAGGGATCCAGCCTCTCCTAGCCCCAGAGAAGGCTGAGGATCCCCAGGGAGTAGAGTCGGAGTTGTGGCCGGCATTAGGTATGTGGAGCATCAGCCGCTGAAGGTTGCCGTCGCCTCACTCGGCTGGCAGGGGGTTTTTCCACTTTTTTTTTGGTCTCCTCCTAGGAGCCCTGTTGGCGTCTGCCACACTCCTCCCCTTAACTTCAGCTGGTGTACCTGCAGTGCCTCCAATCTTCATCGGGGGTCGCCAGGACACTGAGCAACCCTGGATCCCTCCCCAGGGAGAGAAGAGCTGTCCTCTGGATGCTCCATCCTCTCCCTCCCTTGCTGACCCCCGGCCACCCAAGTCTGTCATTGAAAACAGGTCTCTGGCATGGCGCGAGGTGTAGTGTCCAGCGCCTCAACCCTCAGCACCACTGGGCCAGCCTTTGAGTGCCATTTTTTACAAAGTGTTCCTTTAACTGCTTGGTGATTGGTGTGCCAGCCAGGTAACAATGTTAATGGTCTGTGTGGCACACAATTTTGTCATCTAGCTAGAGCTCCAAAGCAGACTGGCAGGACTCCATGGAAAGAGATGATGATGGCAGAAAAAGACCATTAGTCCATCAGGTCTGCCCATAAACCCTAACAAACCTAGGACCTAATGTCCATACTGGGTTCTAACCCACACTATCCACCCCCATGGCTCCCTTAGCAGCCACTGCGCCCTTCTCTATGTCCCAACCGCATTTGAAACCATGGACTGTTTTGGTGCCCACCACATCAGCTGGAAGATTGTTCCACATCTCCACCACCCTTTATGTAAACTAAAACTTTCTCACTTCTCTGTTGAACCTCCCCCCACCATCAGGTTCCACTTATGCCCCCGTGTTCTTGATCCACTACGTATGCATAATAGTCCCTTGCAGTTTACCTTGTTCATTCCTTTCAGGAACTTGAAGGTCTCCATGATAACCCTCCTTTCTCGTCTCCCCTTCAGCAAGTACAAGGCAAGGCAAAGTTTATTTCTTAGGTGCCCAGTCACGGAGGCTCTGGGCGCCATACATAAAAATATAAGACAAACAATAGGCAGGGACAAGTTCAGTGTCACCCTACATTACACTGTCTCCAACCTGTCTTTATTTTTCCTTAGGTGAGGACTCCAGAACTGGGCATCGTACTGTAGGTGGGGTCTCATCAGTGATCTGTAAAGAGGTAAGTAATACCACCTTCTTCTCCTGTTAATAGCCCTTCCTATATACCCCAGCATCCTAGTTGCCTTAATGTAGGCCTTGTTACATTGGTTTGATTGTTTTTAGGGAGTCACTGATGATGACTCCTTGGTCTCTTTCCTCAGAGGTCGTGTCCAGCTTTACCCCCCCCCCCCAATCGAGTACTGTGTCCTCGGGTTCTTGTTCCCTATGTGCGTCACCTTGCACTTTTTGGCATTGAATTTCAACTGCCAATCCTTTGACCATGTCTTACCTGCTCTTACCTTTCAAGGTTTCTAAAATGTTTTGGTGGCAATTGACCAAAATACTTTTGGATTTTAAAGTCCAGCTGCAACACTGTCACCACTCCTTTTCTGTTCCACAGGATTTCCACAAAGATGGACTTGCGGTTGTTTCTTATGTACCTCTCCCTGTGTGTGGCATACACTCTGACCAAGCCCACGGAGAAGAAAGACCGTGTTCACCATGACCCTCAGCTCAGTGACAAAGTGCATGATGACACCCAGAACTTTGAATATGACCACGATGCCTTTCTTGGGGCAGAAGAAGCAAAAACCTTTGATCACACCAGAGGAGAGCAAGGAACGACTTGGGTAGGCAGACAGAACAAGTGTAATTTGAGGTGCATTTTGTAGAGGACTAATTAGTTGTCTCCTGCCTCCCCCCTCCCCCACACACACATGCATAGTTTCTCTTTCATTTAAGTCCCAAAGGTTTGCTGTATAGCTCAAACCTTTATTAAAGCAGCAGTTGCATTTTAATTGAAGAATGCATTGATGGACCCTACAGAGGTGGTGCTTGACCACTGTTAAGGTTTTTATTTTTAGTAAGTGTAAATGTAATGAGGCCTGTGATTTTTTTTCATTAGGACATTCTATATTGGTTTCTCCTGCCTTGTTCAGCTGCTTTCTGTCCTGCTGCCATTTTGATGCACATGTGTAGAGAAAGAGCAGCTCAAGTCTAGCAGGTGGGGGGAGCCATGTTACTGGCCAGGGCTGGACTCTTCTCCACGAGACAAGAGTATAAGTTGAGCAGCACAGTTTACCCTGGGAGAAAAAAAAATATAAATGGGAAAAGTTAAGTTTTAAAAGAATACATACATTGCTAGTATCTTGGGCAGTATTTATATATTTATTTCACTTTGTTGACCGGGTAAAGTGCAGTGGCATAAAATGCCTTTTCAGGCTCGACCCGGGTTCTATAAGAGCACAATACAGGAGTATTACAGTATAAAATAGAAACAGTTACAAAATTCAAATATATAATCAACCTTCATAATACAAAATTAAACATAACTTGCAAACATTTGTTAGCTGTAAATAATCTCTGAAACTCCTAGAAAAGACTTTGGGAATTAATGCAGCTCTAACTGAAGAGGGACAGTATTCCCAAACTTCGGACTGTAGCAACCAAAAGAATTCTGATCCATTTGCATAAAATGAACCTTTAGTGCATTTTAGAGCTTTTATACGTTCTAATCATTTTGTTTGCTGCTCCTGCTGTCCTTCCTGATCTACATACAGACACAGAGGAGTGTACTTGGTCCTGGGAGAATAGTGGGACCAGCAGACCTCTGATTGGAGCTTATAAAAATTCTAACATGCACTGAAGGCTATTGAATGTCTCATTGCTGCAGCCCTGCTCTGATGTCAGCTGCAGGGGATTCCTGGATTTCTGAGTAAAGCAAATGTCCTGGAAGTCAACAGAATAACCCTGATACAATCCACCATTCTGTAGTGAACATGAGGTTTTTAAAAATAAAAAAGATTTTGCACAAGAAGTGAAAATTGGAACGAGCAACACACTTAGGTGTGAGACTCTTGGTGCTGACTGTTACCCTACTTGTCAGTATTTACTACACTGGTTTTGAAGCGTAGAAACAGGTCCGCCCTATGTTTTCCCTTCACTCACCAGGCTCCTGTTAATGTCAGAGCCTTTGCTTTTTCCCTTTCTGATTGATTTCTAGACATCTGCAACTCATTCTGTTTTTTTTTTTGTAGGTAATGCGTTGCAAGCTTTTCTAAATATTTAAAGGGACACGTCCATCAGTAATCTGTCCATGCCTGGGAGTAAGGCGTAGCCCAATTAGCTTTTTCACAAAATGTATTAATTTTATCTGCTTACTGTTTGAATTATTTATTTCATATCTGGTTGATCCTGCCTCCCTCCCGCTGGCATTTTGGAAACCTGCGGTGCACCCAAAACCACATGTGGCTGTCCTAGTGTGACATATGACACAGAGAGCAGCCGGGGGCGAGCCCATAGACAGACTTTGTAAACGGAGCTGTTAACAGCTCCAGTTTCCAAAGTACATGTCATTGTGGTATACTGAGACCAGGTATAGACTGGCTAAAGACTGAATGTCTTTTAAGGCAAAGCAGCTGTTAACACAATACCACAGGTGTCTGTAAAGGACTTCCACCTCTGTAGATGCCATCAGTTGCAGATCACCTTCTTCGGTGGGTTCTGATGCATTACCCATAAAAATAAACAAAAAAACCTTGAAGTCTTGACCAACAATGGAGATTGCATGGTCCACTAATTAAATTTCAGAATTTTAGATCCCATGTTTGAATCTCAACATGGCCACTTGTTCAATCTGACCTTGAAAAGGTCATTTAACCTATCTCTGTCTCAATACCTTCCAGCAGTAAAACTGGCTACAAGTGGGGCCCCAGCGAAAATGAGAGGCTGCATTTCAATTGGACTAGCCAGTGCAATAAAAAAACACAATGCAGGAGCCCCTATTTGTGAGCAAATGTACTACCTTTAGTGCCTCCTAGCACACTCTCTCGCTCTCTCACCATTGCTTACACGCCCCAGTGGTCCAAATAATTTTTGGAACTCAGAAGTATTTACTACTACTTTCTTACACCTGGTAGTATATCCATCCAAATGATAGTATTGTCATCCACTGACCCATCTCGTACCCCCCACCTCTAATCCAAGTCTCAACCCCACTGGACACCTGCAGTCACTAAGTGTCTAATACTGCTGTGGAGTCGCACTGTGACCTGATTTTTAACATTGTCATGTTGCAACAGTCCTTTTAACCAGCCAGTGAGCAACTCCTGTCCCCACCTCTACAGGTTCCTATTTAGTGCCATGGCTGCATGGTACTGCCAACTTTGTACATGCGTACCACATATTGTAAATTTGCAGGGTAGGGGAAAAACATCCTAAAATCAGAAAGTGAGAGTATTTCAGTCAAAAAACGTAGTAAAATACTCCTTTACTCCCCTTATCTGTTCCCCTGCCCCCCCATACACACACACAAACTCCTTTCGGCCTCCTCTCTGGTCTTTCAATTTGTCCGCTCCCTACTCCCCAAGTCCAATCAGATTCTTTTCTTGCCTTATTAAAACTGTACAGTTGCCTTCAGCCTTAGACTTTTGTGCAGTACTAACATACCCTGTGTCAGCTACTTTTTTGCATTTTAATTTTATATATAATTGTATTTTTTATTAATATTTCTGCCTGGTTTTTTTTCTGCACCTCCACGTTTTTGCACTTTATTCAGACTTGCAACTATTTGTTGCTTCTTGTCAGTCTCCTAATTTTGACTATATTGCTTGATCTCTTTTTGTCTTTTCTCCACTGTACTCCCTCACCTGTGTCACCTGGAAACGAGCATCAGCTCACTTTCTGTCTGAGTTATCACTTTTCAAATAAAGAAAAATGGATTTCAGTGCCTAGTGTGCAGATTGTATATCTTCAGATGGCTGTTTTGATGTGCTGTAAGACACAGCACATTTAAGTGTTGCACTGTAGGCCAGGGTCCCTGCTGGGTTAGAGATGGAAGGAAGGGTGCCCTCAAATAACATTGGTGAACAAAATGATGTACAGTGGGGTCATATTATAAGAACACCCTGAATGCTTAACAGAGAAGTCCTAATAAAAGGACTTGATTGAAAAGTCTGTAGTTAACCTATACAGACAAGCCTTGGCCTGCAGCCTCTGTCATCAGCACACTGCAGGCTTAGCATCCTTTCACCACAGTGGAATACCTTTTCTTTAAAGCTTAACTGCTGTAAACTCACAGAGTGTATGGACCATGAAAATCTTGTCCCACAGGGCGTGAATGTGACGTTTTATTTGCAGCATGGTGACCAGAAACACCTACCACCACTGATTAAAGTGGATAAGATGAACAAAATTTGGTCAATTAAATGTAAACTGCGTGATTTTGTTATTCCGTGCAGCAGTTCAGATCACAAATTATTTTGCCTTTTTAAACCTCATTACTCTATCTAAAACATGAAGAAAAAGGGAACAATTATTTATTGCAATAAGACACTCCAGGATAGCATAATTGTGGGATAACATAACTTGGTTATATAAGGATGCCCACAGTAGCTATATCCTACTGTGCATTGTTGCTTAATTGTTTGTTTTGCTAACTCCATTCCTGTAAACTTCTCAAGCTGGTTCCCGCTTAACCCTTATCCTACCTGGAGGGTGAATTAGGCGAGCCACCCTGCATTAGAATTCAGAGAATATTAATGAGCTGGATAATGTTAAAGGGCACGGAGAGGAACCAGTACTGCTCCAGTTCATGTCTCTTGGACAGTGAAGCTTTGTTGGGGTTGGAGGGGGGCTGTAGTTCTCACAAATTGTCCGCACCTGCTTATTCATTTCCTGGTTTTGATATTGCTGCAAAACAAATTTACAAAACTGTTACCCTGGTTTGTGAGTTCTAGTGAGACAACCCCTCCCAAAGAAAAAATTATTTATAATATGTGCAGGGCCAATGATTTTCCATTTTTTACAAGAAAAGAGCAGTTAAAAAGCAAATTTGCCATCTTTAAACCAGCACTTGGGACTGATATTTTTTTTTTCACAAAAAAAAAACAAACAAAAACTATTTGCACTTCATCTTGCAAACAACCCCACTTTGCACCATCTTTTTTGTGCGGACCCCCATTTTCCGCCAAATTTTTGTATAAAACATGCTGATTTGCCCTCACTTTTGGAGAAAAAAATTAAAAAAATGAGTTTTAAGATGTTTGTCAAATGGAATTTGCCATTTTGAAAAAAAAAAAGAAATTCATTGGTCCTATATGTGGCTGCTGTTAATAACAGATGCACTCCTGTGTTTGCATTACATAGGCATGGTAAATTGGAGAACTGGGTATTTCAGTCTTTGTATTTTGAAACCTGAACATTATTTACCTGAGTACAAAATGGTACTGAATCACTGTGTGTATTACAGTGAGACTCAGATATTCAGAAATGCGCCAAAGGCCGGCGCAGCGAAAATCCGATGCGCCCGTGGCGTAACAGGAGCCATATTCAGAGGTTGCACTGACCGCAGTGCACCAGCACAACCCAGCTGAATATGGCACAGTTGTGCAAAGGCGCAACCATGGATGCACCATGGCACAACCGTGGATGCGCCATAGCACAACCGTGGATGGGCCATAGCGCAATCAGAGGTGCGCCATGGCACAAACACCGGTGCGCTATGGGCAGACAGATAAGCCCCAGGGCAACCATGGGAACAGAGCAACAGAGGGAGGCATGGCATAAAGAGGTGACCCAGGGACAGAGCCAGGGAAGCACGGTGACAGGCCACAGGAGGCCACCACCAGCTGGGCACAGCAGGGTGCACACCGGCACCCAGAACCCCATCCAAGAACACAACAGTGGCACAGACAGTAGGCAACAGGGGTGCCAATGGTGGACAGAGGGCCACCAAGGGGGCCACCCACAGGCTGCAGGCCATGCCCCCCCGCGCACCCAGACCAGAGCAGGCCACACCCAGGACCAGGCAGCCAAGCACAAACACCTGCCACACACCCTTGACAGCCGCCCCATGGGCAGCCCAAGGCACAGCCACTGACCGAGGGGAGGGACACCACCACAGTGGGACACACCTCAGCACACAGCAGTGATCCACAGAAGCACAACACGTGCCCCAACACATGCACACCACACAGACAGGCACTGGGCCACTGCAGCATGGCTCCTCACGCCACCTGCAAAGCAGACATAGACACAGGCATGTATGTCAAAAGATATATGTATTGGAAAAGCAACTATTTACAACAGAAGGATGTGGGGGAGGGTAGGAAAGTGAGGGAAGAGGATAGGGAATAGGGACTGTACAGTGGGAAGGGGGACTGGAGGGGGAGGTACAGCTGGGGAAACAGGGGAAATCAGGGCCTGAATAGCGGCAGCCACTGCCTGCTGCCCCTTGCACTCATCGCTGCCTCCTGTCTGCCAGCAGCAGCCTTCGGACCTGCAGCACCGCCTCCATGGTTGCTGAGGTTATAAGGATCAATCAGCAGAGTAGCCGGCAGTAGAGGGGC
This sequence comes from Neoceratodus forsteri, assembly GCA_016271365.2. NCBI lineage: Eukaryota > Metazoa > Chordata > Ceratodontiformes > Ceratodontidae > Neoceratodus > Neoceratodus forsteri. Next base: position 144,540,949 of record CM028131.1, on the reverse strand, counting down.
CTCCTGGGCCACTGCCAGACACCTAGGACAAGGGACAGGACAGGTGATCAGTGCAACATCCCAAGGAACCATGCCCATCCACAGCGCACACTGGGCAGTGGGAACACACACCCCCAGAGGACCCATACAGGCCACCCACAGGGTTGTGGGCCAACACCTGCCAGCAAAGCGGTACACCACAACAGTGTACAGAGGTGGTCCCCGCCGCACAGTAGCCACCCGACTGCGCCATGGCAGTCACATGGCACAGTGCTCTGGCAGCACCACAGCAACATCAGTGGCAGCCAGGCGCACACCGACCCCACCAACAGCCGGCACATGTGTACAATGGATGTGCCACAGTGGCGGGCACCATGCACAGTGCAACACACACAACTGCCATGGCACAGGCGGCCATGCCTGCACCCATGCCCCCGCCACCCCCCATGTATGGTGCGGAGGACAAAGTCAGTGCCTACCTACTCTCTGTGGCCCAACTGGTGCCAGATCCACTCCTCCACCCCCACCCTGAGCCACTGCAGCCTACCTTCCTGCCACTGCCCTTTTCCTGTCTTCAGGCCCTGGAAATGGAACAGAGACAGGTACACATCAGTAACCAACCACAGCAGCTGCCCACCACCCCCACCCCTGTGAACAGGGTGAGCCCCTGCCTGACATGTCCTGCACAGCAGCATCGCAATGCAAGCGGTGGAGAGTGATGCCACCTCATGATGCACACGATGTCAGTACACCACCCTGCAGGGCATGCCAGGCAGCCTAGCCAACACCACAGTACAGCACCAGGGCACACATGCATTATGGGCCTACTCACCTGGCTGTGGCAGAGCCTCATGCCTGACACGCACCTCCAGCCTCCTGTGGCGCTCTGGGTCCCTCCATACCAGGTCCCCATAGTGGTGGCGACACTGCTCTTCCATCCTGGCCACCCCTGTGTGCTGCCGCAGTGTGGCAGCAATGGCCTGCCACACAGCCACCTGGGGCTGCTGCAGTGGCACCTGGCCGAACAGTTGGGGTACGTGGGGCTGGACGCAGGTGACAAGGTTGACTAATTCAGTTGGCTGCTCGTGGTGCTCACTGCTGCACCATGCTTCAGATGTGAACCAGTGAGCAAAATGGCAGCGGTAGGCGCACGTGGCCACAGCATGCGCCCAATGTGTGGGCCAAAGGGACATGCGCTGTGTCCGCCCATCACGCAGTCTCAGCGATGCGTGGCATGGGCATGGCCAGGTGGGGTTATGGATGCGGGGGCCACCCAGGGACAGAGGTCACAGCAGGAGTCATGGGTCAGCCACCACACAGTGCGCACATGCCCGATAGCAAGCCTGGCGCACCACGCACCATGGCCCCATCACGCAGTCAGTGCACAGTGCACAACTGGTGACAGTAAACCATCTGGCACATGCGCACTGCGGTCTTGCGCACCATGCATGCATGCACATAGCACCACAACTTGCTCTGGAACAAACTCATTGCGCATGGAGCAAAATCACGATATTCAGCTGCGACATGCAAATGAGCTCATCAGTCAATGCATGGTGCACTGAGGTAATTAGCATGTCATTACCGTTGCGCCAAAGCTCATTTGCATGTGATGTGCTATAAAAGCGCCATGGATCAGCATAGGCCATGGACCAGTATTGCATCCTTTTGAGGTAAGTTTCGCATGCTGCTGGAGTACACTGGGCCCAGCCAGCACTGCAGGGGGGATGGAATAGGGTGCTGCTGCCGCTGACACACTGTGCTGTCCATGTCCACAGGAAGCAACATGTCGGAACATGAGGAGGGTGAGGAGCGGGGGCCTGCTTGCAAGTGCAGGCCTATCTTCACTAAGGCAGAATCAGAGGCTCTGTTCGAGGCCTACCTCGACCGGGAGCCTCTGTTGAGTGGTGCCATGGGCACACCACAGGCCAGGGCTGGGGCCTGGGAGGAGGTGGCAGCATGTGTAAACCAGCAGGGCAGCCACCAGCGGTCACCGCAGGAGTGCTGCAAGAAGGTGGGCATGGACAAGAGACACATAAAGGAGAAGGTGGCAGCCATCCGTGCGTCCCGGAATGCCACCGGAGGGGGGCCTGCAGATGCACCACAGCTCACGGCAGAGGAAGAGTTAGTGGCAGCCACCATGCACCGCAGCACCGTGGAGGATGTGCCTGGAGGAGGATTCAAGATGGGTGGCAGCCCATCACTGCATGGTACGTATGTCAGCCATGCACAGCTGGTGGCACATAGGGTGCATACACGGACATACTGGCATGCATGCTGCCACCATGCATGTCCTGTGCAAGTGTGTGCAACAATGCACATGCCATGCTGCCGGACACATGCAGTGGCTGTGGGGGGGGGCACATGTGGGCATTGCATTACTTACACACCTTTATTCTCTTTCAGCACCAGCACACCTGTGTGCAGAGGATGAGGCACCAGCAGCGGCCATGGAAGCAGGACCAGCCATCCACCTCCACGGGCATCCGTGGAAATGATAGGCTGCAGCACACCACCACTGTCCAAGTGGATGTCCTGGGCATGGGGTCAGACGAGGCCCTGGATGTGTTCCTACAGGATGCCAGTCTTGGTGTCCTCTGTAAGGAGACACAGATCGGGGCAGGGTCCAACATCGATGACGACATCACCATCATCCTGGACAACATGGGTGATGTTGTGGGGGAGAAACCCATGCCAGACACCAACACAGGCAGCACCCCCAGTGACCTGACAGCAGGGGAACAGCTGCCTGCCACCACTGCAGGTGCAGCTGTGTGCACTGCCACAGCTGTGCTGTGTGGTGGTGGTGTGGCCGCACAGGCGCTGGGCAGCATTCAGCCGCCAAATGGGCAACAGCAGCAGGCTGCGGGTGTCACAGGGCAGCCGGATGCAGGGTTTGCTGCCGGGGCACCAGCTAGGGACATATGCCATGAGGACCCCACTGTGCAGTGTCCACCTGAGAGGGAGGCTGAGCAGCATGGCCAGTCACCACAGGAGGGCCGGGATCCTGCTTGGGATCCCCTTGACCCTGACCCACTGGCTGGGCACACCCATTTGCTGCGGGCCTCCATGGAGCAACTGGTGCAGCTTGAAACTGGTGTGCATGCACTGCACATGGAGGTGCACCAGTTGGCCAAGCAGAGCATGAGGGGCACTGCGCAGCTCCTGGCAGGGATGCAGCACATGCAGGAGAACATGACTGCATCCCTGGATCGCATTGCCAATGCAATCACGGATGGCTTTACAATGCTGGCTGCCACAGGGCGTGGCCAGCCACCACAGACCCCACACAGTGTACTGTCCACCCCACGATCCCGGCATTGAGCGACACCCACACTGTCGACGCCGGGTTCTGATGTTGGCAACCCAGGCACGCCTGGGACAGGCCTGTTTGGGTGCATACGCACTCCCGCGAGGACCCAGTCATGGTCCTGCGGTTCAACCCCTGGGAGGCTGTTGCAAACACCCCCTGTGGCTGATGAGCAGCCTGTGGTGAGTACGGCCACCCCCATGGCCATGGTTCTGTGTGGCGGTCCTGATGTGCGTGCCGCCTGACCGCATTCTGCAGCTACTGCCCTGTGCACGCGTGGGTGGTGTGTGTGTGTGCATACCACTGGTGTGGTGCCTGTGTGTTGTGCCACACGCTGACTGTGTGCATGCTTGCCCAGCTGTTTGACCATGTGGCATGGGCGTGATGAGGGCAGTTCAGCACGGTTACACCTGTGCACCGGTGCAATGTATCTGATCCCGCCACATGCCAACGTCTGGGTGTGTGGGTGCATTGCTGTGTGATGCTGTGTGTGGTTGTGTGACACTGACTCCCCTACCCCTGCACCATGCCTCTGTGTGTGCATGTCCATTGCCATGCACAACCCTGCATGTGTGCTGTACCTGTGTGTGTGGCTCATGCATGGGTTTCGCACCACCTACCTGCATGCACCATAGTGCTCCTGTGCAATGGTGTCACAATGTTGACGCGCCATCTATTGCAACCGGGGATCCCTCTGCCCAGGGGGGCTGTCAACCACCCTCATGCCCATTGCCTCCTTCATCCCCACTGCTGTCACCCTCATCATCCTCGACAGCTATCCCATGGTCAATGGCCATGTTGTGCAGTATGCAGCAGGCCAGGAATAGGCCACAGGCTTTTGAGGGACTGTACTATAGGGCACCGCCAGACCTGTCTAGGCAATGGAAATGTGCCTTCAGCATGCCGAATACACGTTTATATGAAGTTGCACATGCTGGCGTGTGCCTAGTTGTAGCGTTCCTCTGCTGGGGACGATGGGTGCCGGTAGGGGGTGAGCAGCCAGAGCTTCAGTGGATAGGCGCTGTCTCCTGTGTGGAAAATGACATGGTTAGCCCTGTACCATCCTTTGCTGTGCCCCTTGCCTGTCCCTGGTGCCCTCACCGGCATGCCCTCCCTGCCCTCCCCATCCCATGATCTACTCTGCCCATCACCCCTTGCCCATCCCATACTCACCCACTAGGTGGCCTGTGGGGATGTCCTCACATTCAAACCTGTGGCATAGCACAGAGCTGTGCCAGATGAATGCATCATGTGCACTCCCAGGGTGTGTGGTACAGACATTAGTGATGCGCCCTGTGGCATCGCACACCACCTGGCAGTTGACGCTTGGGCTCCCCTTCCTATTGATGTAGGCCAGGTGGCATGCGGATGCCCATGTGGGTGCAGTCAATGGCCCCAAGCACGCCAGGCATACGTGCTACCCTGTGCAAGTCCTGCACGGTTGCTGTACACTCCGCCTGTGTGCTGGGGAAATGGATGAATTCCAAAGCATGTGGCAGCAGAGCGTTGAGGAACTGTGTCAGGAGACATGACGTGGCTGACTGGGTTATGCCTGTAGTGTCCCCTGTTGGTCTCTGGAAGGTGCCCGTGGTGAGCAGGCACATGACAGCTGTCACTTTGGTCTCCACAGACATTGTGTGGCTCCGTCTTGTGGGTGCCTGCATCTCCTCACTGCACAGCTCACAGAGCTGCCTCAGAATGGCCCTATTCAGGCAGTACTGGCCCACAATCTCCGTGTCAGAGTAGTTCTCAAAGGTGGTGTGGGCACGGTACCACCTGTGTTGGACATACCGCCGACTGGCCCTTCCTCAACCACGTCGCTGTTTCTCCTACCCCTCACACCCTTCATTATGCCTCCATCATGAAGGGTGCCCTATCCATGGCCCCTGATGTCCAATATCCCCCTGGGCAGTTGGCTGCTGTGGGCTGTGTGCCACTCTGGTGCACTGCCTGGCACTGTGCCTGCCTGTCCCTCTCACTCGCTCTGCCCCAGTCTCCCTCTCCACTGCCACCTCTGTCCCTCTTCCTCTGTGGCTGCCTCTGTCTGTCTGTCTGTCTCTCGCTCACTCTGTCTCTCTCTGTCTGTCTTTCTGTCTGTTTCTTTTCTTCTGTTTTTTCTGTCTCTCTCTCTCCCTTTCACCTGGCGCAAGTGCTGTCTGTGTGCTTGCACCCCGTATTTATAGGCTCAAGTCTGCTCGGTGCATCTCGGATTTGCTCCACACTTGCACCATGGTTCCATGGTTGAATATCGCACTGCGCTGGATATTCATGGGCACGCCCCCTGCATTTGTGCCTGCATTCATTTTTGTTGCACATTGGCACAATGAGATTTGTGCAGTGCACTGGCTCCCGGTGAATATCACTCCTTGGCACAAGTCCGCACTTGCGCCGGTGCAACTCAGTTGCGCCATACGCAACTGCTTTGAATATCTGGGCCTGAGTATTCAACATCTGCATTGTTTGAACCTGTGGCCAGAGTCTCAGAATCAAAGGATATCCCAACCTGAACCCCTCGCATCTCCCTAACTCCCTTCCCTGAACGACCACCGGTAGACCCGACCCCCGGTACCATCTCCGGGGTTGATTCCACCCTCCCCTCGGCGGTTGCTCCTAAGTGTGAAGGGGTTCTTGGGCACATCTGGGCCGGTATTTGGGATGTGGGGGGGTCCACCGGGGCCACCGTCTTCTCACCGGTGAGTAGGAGGCTTTATTCCCCCTGCTTTTCCCCACCCCCATGGAGCTCGGCTAAGCACGGCAACGTAGCGCCATAGCTCCGCCCTCCTCCCTGGCATGTACCATGCTGCTCAGTCGGCGTACCCCCAGCCACTGCCAGAGGTCGCTCCGTGGCGAGCAATCCCCCTCCCACCCCTGGGAAGAGGCTGTCCACTGGACGCTCAATCTCTTCCCCTCCGCCCGCCTCCGGTGACTCGGCTCATTCCGAACCCAGGTCGCGGTGGCATGAGGTGTGGCATCCAACGCCTCAACCCTAAGCGCCACCGGGCCAGTTGATTATTTCTCTTTAAGAGATTTGAAAACCTAACGGGTAACATTTATAAAAAATGACCCTCGGAATTTGAAAACCTGGGAAAACGTCTTTTAAATGAAGTATTTGCAGTGGTTAATTTTCAGCTTTAAAAAACCTGGTCGCCACTGGACAGGTAAGTGAACCAAAATGGCTGGCCAGCAGCAAGTTAAACCTATACCTGCTATACCTGGTTAAACAACTAAATAAAAAAAAAAAAAAAAAGTTATGGTGGCCCACTGAGAAATGTAATTTTCTTTCAGAAAAAAAAAATAAAATGTTATAAGTGAATAATACTGTTTGTAAACTGTTTAAACAGTAGTGCTGTGGTGAGTTAAAAGTCAAGGTGTTTAATAGTGTAGTTTGGATCCGTGTGGTTTGTTGCAGTGCGTGATCGTGACCTCCCACACATCAAATGGCTAGCTCCAAATGAGTACACACAGTACTTTTTCCTCCCCCGGACACCCCCCCCCACCCGAGTCTGTCATTTAATCTGCAACAGTCGGACCAGTAAAAAAGCCTCCTCAACCAGTCAATCCATGCCCTAGGCCAATGGTCATGCAAATTCTTTTTCAACATGACCTTCCCCTGCTCCAGTCACGAGTGCTGCCAGCTCCTTACCAGTCAGTTTGACATCCTGAGCTGTTTTGCATCCTAAGCCACCTTTCAACGATGGGTGTCCAGTCATAGCTTTTAGGAACCGTTGCCATTCCATGGATCACGCACATAATGTGGACTTCAGTATGTGTGCTGTCCACCAGAAAGAGGTGTGAGCTTCCCGTAATATGACGCCAACTTGTGTTTACACTTTGTGACCCCTGCTACAGATGTGGCTCCATCTGAGTCTGTTTACTGGCTCTTCAGGATGCTGGCCAATCAGGCTAGCATTGATTGAGATCCTCCGGCCCAAGGCATAAATTACTGACCTTGGGTCACTGTACCTGTGCTGAAGTTGACCCTGTATTGGGTAGTTAGAAATGGCTTCACTCGCCATAACAACAGAAAGTTCAAAAAATTGTGGCAGTACAGCATCAGCACAGGACGGAGTAAGACACTGACTCTGGACTGCTACAGGAAAGGACAGGAGCTTATTTCAGATAGCCTTCTCATAGACATCAGTTTAACAACCTTTGAGCCAGAGGCTCATTTACAAAGGTACCTCGTCAAGAAGGGAGACAAAGACATACATATAATAGACAAATGCAATACAGCACAGCAAAAAGGCACAGGCAGGTACATGTAAGGCAAAGCAATCAGCAACACAGTTCAGCAAATATGTGATTCCCTGGCTCTTGGCAGCCAATATGAAATCCGCCCCTTTTTTTTTTTTTTTTTTTAGGGAGGAGGTAGTGCAGAAGAGTTGGAGGGTGAAGCTGAGATAAGGAGGAATGCAGCTCAGCGAGCTTTGTCTGGGGGTGGAGGTAGGGGTCAGGGGCAATGGCAGGGTGAGAAGTGAGCAGGTGAGTTTCAGTCTGTATTTGAAGCTAGCCAGCGAGGGGGCGTTGTGATGCTTGCTGGGAGGGAGTTGTACCTGGAGGGGGCTCTATGAGCGAAAGCCCTTGGCCCTGGGTGGTCCGAGCCCTTGGGACAACAAGGGCAGCTCTGCGGAGTGCAGTCTGGCGCTGAGGAGTTAGATCAGTGAATAGAGTTAGCAAGGCCAGGTGGGGATAGACCATGGAGAGCTTTATAGGCAATTTGACAGGTTTGGAACAGGGAGGCGCTCGTCAAGGTTGAGTATAGAGGACATGGAGTATAGATGGCAGGTATGGGTGAGTCTATGGGCAGCGGTGATAAGTCGGCAGGCTTTATTGAGCGTAGGCATACCTTGCGGTGAGCCGTCTGACCAGCAGCGCCATACACAGGAAGGCCGTAGTCGATTAGGGATAGTATCGATGAGGTAACAGCCAGGCGTAGGGCGTTTGCGGGGAGGCATTTTTGTGCCGGTAGAGGATGCCCAAACCGCATTGGCGCAGAGGTCAGGCAGCTATGTGGTTATGGAAGGAGAGCAGAGTCAAGATTATGCCAAGGTATTTATAAGAGCTGACAAGTTCTATAGGGTGCATAAGGGCGGAGCGGACAGAGAGAGGAAAGTTTCTGGACTTATTTTGAGGGTGTGTAAACAGCATGGATTTAGTTTTCTTAAGGTTGATGACGAGACGGTGGTCAGAGAACCAGGTTTCTGCCGAGGTGTAGGCACACTGGAGGGAGTTCTGGAGAGCGATGGGGTTACTGGACTTAACAACTATGGTGGATACTGTTTACAAATGTTCTTTTAAATGTATGCTACTTTATTTATAGAAACAATATTGCTCAGAGTTGCACTGGATTGGGAATAATGTCCTTTTTCATTGCTGCCCCTTTTCCTGAATTCTCTGTCCAGTTGAGCTTACTTCTAACCCCATCCCTCTTATTAAACAAAAATATCCCTTTATAAAAAAAAAAAAAAGTAATGAGCTATAAATTCAGTAAGGCAATTTTTAACACCAGAGTTAAATATGCCAGATTTTTACAGGAGAAAATACTGCATTGTGACTAAAACAGCATCATGCTCCTTCCTTCAGAGTGCTGCAGCTTTGAGAACTCAAGACAGAGAAAGGCGACAAAAAAATAGTTTGTTGGAAACATCATCAATATTTAATAAAAATTGGACTTCCGGTGACGTCATGCCCCGGGTTGCAGCCTGAATTAGAGGACTCCGTCGCGATCCACCAGAAAAACCTCCTAATTACTGCCAATTTAAGTAAGAACCAGAGAAAAGTACAGAGGGGAGGTTCAATATGGGAAAAAAAAATGATCGAGTGAAAACTAAAGCTTCAGACCTGCCAGATGCGGAACGATTACAGGAGGATGGCTCGGAGAGTGAGGGATCGTAGGCCTCGTTTGGCTCTTCACGAGATACTACGGAGAGCACTCAAATCCCCCTTACGATATTGCAGAGGCAAATGACACAAATGTTAACCGAGTTACAAGACTTTAGAAAAGAGATCAGACTGACAACGGCAGCCCTCCGTACAGATATGGGAAAACTTGAGAAGCGGCAAGAAGAGGTGGAATCCCAGGCCCTTGAGACAGATCACCGCGTTACTGAGACTGAAAAGAGCCATAGTACAACTTCATAACACAATTACGGCCCTACAAAATAGAGCGGAGGACGCTGAGAGTAGGAGCAGAAGAAATAATGTACGCATCTCGGGAATACCTGAAGGGGCTGAAGGAAATGAGATGAGGAGCTTCATTCAGAAAACTTTAAGAGAGCTGTTGTCAATCCCATCCTCGGTATCGTCAAATTGATAGAGCACACCGAACACTGGGCCCGAGGTGGCCTCCGTGGGCACGCGGCCCAGAACAATTTTAAGCGCTTTTCTGAGATTCCAGGATAAAGAGATGGTGCTATACAGCATGGAAAGCCAGTTGTGATGTTATCGGGCAATAGGCTCTACTTTGAAAATGACTACTCCCCAGAAATAATGGCCAAGCATAAGCCTTTATCCCGCTGATGAGAACTCTTAAGGCGAAGAATACGCTTTAGGACTCCATATCCGGCTAACCTCGTGGTACTCTTTTGAGGATGGCCCACTGACGTTTCGGAGAATCCGCTCAGCGCCCAAGAATTGCGAACCCGAGAATCGACTCTCCCCACTGCGACTTAACTCCGAGCATCCATTGCATCCAGGCTGTCCCAAAAATGTGGCAGGGACAACATGAGTCCAGACGGCGCAAGGAGCTGAGGCGATAAAAACATAGTGGCGCCATGAACAAGCAAGCTCTCAGGAGTGAGCGGTTGGAACAACAAGGTTCGAGGGATGAAAACCCATAGTAGAATCTCATTTGCTGACTAATAATCAGCCACATATGTGGGAGAGACATTTGCTGCTGGACTACCTGGGTGAACTTTGAAAGCTCTCGATACAGAGAGAATGAGGGAGGAGGGACAGATATTAAACAAGTCATGTTATAACAATATTCTAACTGTATTACTAGGGAAGGGAGGGATGCGAGTGGAATTTGAGTGGGAGCTGGGGGCGGGATGTATCACGCAGGACAAGCCATAATAATCAGGGGAGACTGGGGGAAGGAGAGAGGATTGTAACAGCAACTCCCCAGACAATATGGGCTGAGCAGTTGGGGAAAGAGGAAAGGGGGGAGCCACCAGTCAATTGCACAACTAATGCTTGAAGTTGGCTGCACGACGGAAGGGAGGTGGGGAAGGAAGGGGGAGTGCATTTTTGGGAGGTTATTGGCTTGTCTCACTGCCCGAGTTTTGGCCTTCGGAGGGGCAAGAAGGGATTGTCCCAGTCCAGGCAGCCAATCTCGCAGAGATGGAGCAGATGAATCTGGAGAAGGGGTTCTGGGGAGGTCACGGCTGAGAAAGGGGGCTGGTCAGTTGATCCGAGTTCTGGACAGCTCTCCCAGATAGGCCAAATATACTGCTAGAGTGGATGACAGGTAGGGAGGATGGAGCTTCGGAGGGAGGGAGGAAAGGCATGGGAGGTGTCTGGAATTAACTCATTAACCCAGATAGACTCTCTCCCGGGATATTAATCCGAAGGGGAACTCAGGAACTGAGAGGGGGGGAGAGAGAATATAATTTAGGAGGTAGCTGGTAGGAAGTTGGGGGACCATTCGCTCTCGCTCCTCACAGTGGATGAGATGGAACAGGCCCGCACTGCTTGCACTGAGATAAAGGTGGGGGGGGAATTGGTTTTAAGAAGCGCGCCTGTGAATGGTCCTGCTGTTTCGATCGGTCGAGCAATACTGCTCCACTGTGACTGGCTTGGGATGTCTGTAACCGGAAGTCGCTTGCAGGCATTCTCAAGGATGCCGGAACAGTGCAGGGACCGGAAGGACAGGGAGGCGACTGACTGGTGGGAAATGGTTGGCTGGAGAAGCATATACTGGATAATAACGCGTGCTGGGGCCTGGTGGGCTGCACCCTGGGTGGAGGGCTGCGCCTGCAGACTCACTCCGGACGTGGTACCCCCAGTCGGAGGATATTGGGTTGCGCCTCCTGGGGGTAGTCACCAGTTCGGGGAGGAGGATGGGCCACATAAGGCCGACCATTACTACCCACTGGGCAGGACATTCCAGGGTAAGATAAAAGGCAGATTAAGGGCCACATCTTGTCCCCCCTCCCGTGGGGCTCTAGGAGAGGGGATCGAGAGCGGTGGTGAGGACGTCAGGCGTGCCCAATAGAGGTGCAGTGAGGGTTAGTTATTGGGCATACTCGATGGGGGGGGGGTTTACGCTCACAGGAGACATCACACTCGGCTCGGGGAGACTGCTGACCTCAGGTTCGGCGGAGGAAACTGCTGAAATATAGAACAGTAAAGGATCATGGCTGTTACAGCATCCCTTACAGTGCCCCAGAGTTGGGGAAGGTCTGGGAACAACCAAAGGGGGGGGAACAGCGGAGGACAATTGGGTAAGGGCAAATTAGATGAATGAGGGTAATGATAATGTTTCAGATATTTTACCAGGAACAGCGGTCTGGGAAGTGTAAAGCAACAACACCCCAGGGTGCAACCGGACATATTACAAAGGCGATGGGAGTGCAGGGGATGGGGGTAGGGGATCCCTAGTGTTAAACTGGAATTACTGAGGCAGAAGTTGGCTTCAAGGGATGTACGCCATATTAGGAATGTGGAGGGCCCAGCCCCAATTCATGAATCGACAGGAGGAGCCATAGGACATGGGATTAAAGTCCATAGCGGACGCGGGTTCCACTGGCCTAAGCGGGTGAGGCAGATGGGGGGTAAGTTTCAGAGACCCCACCCTGGAATACCAGAGTAAAGACCACACATGTGGGGTCATCCCGGTCTCCTCGCTGGGCCCAGGGAGCTGAGGGTCTGACAGAGATGGGGGCTGTAGAACAGAGCGGAGGTCAACTCACGCATGGCCATAAGCATACAATAAAATAACATGGAAGATCCTCACGCACTTCCACTGAGAAGTGAAGACTTCAGAGGCTCAGTGGGGGAGGGGAAGAAAGGGGGACGGGGGAAAAAGAGGGGGGGGGCGGCAGGCATGCCTGACAGTATAAAATATCACTCATCGATTCAGGTCACTGTATAAGAGGTGGATCAGACGCAACTATGTAGAGGATTCGCCACCTTCCTTTTTCCCTTTTCCTAACAGACACTTAGTGTGTCAGGGGACATCACTTTGAGTGATGAAGCCTCGAGGTAAGGATTTTTCCTTGCCATGGGAACCGACGCAGTTCCCTATAGTTGGAAGTACCAGTTACGTAAGTTGTTGGCCAGTTTACAAGTTGTTTGTATGTTCTATGTTTACATGTTTGTTGGATGGATATGAGTTGGAAATGACAGGTACAGGTTTGGCAGTAGTCAGCACTGTGCGATTGGACCGAGGAGGAAGTACCCTCCCAGCCAGCGGGGCCACCTTTGAGTTAAAATGGCTCATTCTCCAGTTAGGTTGCTGTCCTTGAATATAAATGGTATAACTTCGCCAGTTAAGAGGTCCTGGGTCCTAACTTATCTCCGTAGGAGCAAGGCAGATCTGATATATCTTCAGGAAACGCACTTGGGCCCTGAGGAACACCTCAAGCTGGCTAAGCTTAGTAGGGGAACTATGTATAGTTCTTCTGCTAAATCGGGTAGACGGAGGGGAGTGGCAATAATTATTCCGGCATGTACCCCATTTCAACACCAGAGTACCATCACTGACTCAGAGGGTAGGTTGGTAATGGTGCAGGGCATACTAAATGGGATACAGGTTACTTTGGCGAGTGCTTACTTTCCCCCTGCAACACCAGTTCCGCAGCTGAAAAAGCTTTTAGACAAGATCCTGCAGAACTCGAAGGGTATGCTTCTTCTCGCAGGGGATTTTAACTCACACAACACCCACATTGGACACTACCAACCTGAGAATCCATAGGCAGACCCGGCTCAAAAGTTTTCAGGAGATTTACTAAAGAGGTGGGCTGGGTTGATGTATGGAGCACTTGCACCCGCAGGCAGGAACTACATTCATTACTCAGCGGCTCACCGGACCTATACGCGTATCGACCATACCTATACCCAGGCTGAATATCTTGGTCAACTGGGAGATGCTTGGATAGGCGACATTGCACTGTCAGATCACGCACCGGTGAGCTCAACGTGGGAATTAGGGATGTGTACCAAAAACACAAGGTGGAGGCTCAATCCCTATTACTTACGTTCAGAGAAGTTTAGGGAATATATCTCAGATAAACTAGCTGAAATACTGGCATTCAACCCCCCCGAGGATACCACACCTGCAATACACTGGGATACTATACAGACGGTCCTTAGAGGACACATTATACAATACACAACAGAACTGAACCGGAAAAGAAGGGAGTATAGGAACACACTGGAGGAGAACTTACACTTCCTCCAAATGGCACATAAGATGGGAGATGTGAAGGTGCTCCCCAGGCTTCAGGAGGTTAAGGCAGAGATTGACTGTTTGGCATTACAACAGACAGAGATAGCATTAACATTTCTGAGACAGAAATACTATGAGGTCGGACCTCGAGCCTCGCGACTGCTGGCGTACCAGATACGCCGACAAAAGAAGGTATCAACGATCACCTCACTTAGACACCCCACGGGGGGCCAACCCTTAACTAAACTACACGAAATTACAGAGGCATTTGAGGAATACTATTCCAACCTTTACTCCCCAGAAAGCTCACCTACTGAACATCAGATCATGGAATACTTAAATGGGATAACGATGCCCCGACTTGCTGCAGACCAAAGTGAAGCCCTGAGTGCCAGCATAACCGAGAGGGAAATAATGGAAGCGATCTCCACAGCAAAAACTTTAAAATCCCCAGGTCCCAACGGGTACGGGAACGAATTTTATAAGGCCCTGAGACAACAGTTATCAAAACACCTTTTGCCCCTGTACAACTCTATCCTAGAAGGGGAAGCCCCACCTCCGTCATGGTCATTCGCAACTATTTCTGTAATCCTGAAACCTGGGAAAAATCCCCAGCTCTGTGGTGCATACAGGCCCATTTCGGTGCTTAACTGTGATTACAAGATGTTTATGCATATACTAGCACAACGTCTAGACAAGATAATGCCTGAATTAATAGAACAAGACCAGACGGGCTTTGTCAGACAACGCTCTACAACAGATAATATCAAGCGTACACTACATATTTCCCATAAGATGCGAGCAGGCGACACCCCATCGGTCCTCATTAGCCTTGACGCCGAAAAGGCGTTTGACAGAGTATCATGGCTTTTCCTTTACAAGGTCTTGGCCAAACTGGGAATCCCCAGAACCCTTATAGGGGTCCTGCAAAACATCTACTATTCCCCACAAGCATGTGTCAAGATGGGAGGCCATCACTCAAGATATTTCCACCTGAAACGGGGGACTAGGCAGGGATGTCCGTTATCGCCTCTGCTGTTCGCTGCATTCATTGAACCACTAGCTCAACCTGTAAGAGAAGCAGGAAACATCATGGGTGTGAATATGGGGGGTACGGAGCATCGAATTGCTGTGTACGCGGATGATGTTCTATTGTATCTCACAAACCCTGAACAGTCTATTCTGACCATTCAGACACTACTGGATCAATTTAGTCAAGTTTCCGGGCTATAAGCTGAACCTAACAAAAACGGAAATACTCACATTCCATTACACTCCTTCTTCGTATATTACCTCTGTCCTCCCATGTAAGTGGAATCTCACAAAACTAAAATACCTGGGTGTATATATCTCTCAAAAATATGAAGAATTCTTTAAAAATAACTATGATCCTTTTACAGCACAACTTAAAACAGACCTAGGATCATAGGCCACACTACCCCTCACTCTGAGCCGCAGAATTGAGTTAATAAGAATGGTCACCCTCCCCTGGGCACTGCACCTATTCCGGAATATCCCAATTTTTATAACAAAGAGAATCTTTGGGGAATGGAACCGACTTATCTCCAGGTTTGTCTGGCTGGGCGGGAGACCCCGAGTCAAGATGAGGATTTTGACTCTCCCACGTAGTGAAAGGGGGACTAGCACTACCGGACTTGCAGCTATATTATCACGCAGCAATGCTGACACACATAATGGCGAGGCAGATCGGGGTAGGTCAGCCACACTGGTTGCAGATAGAACAAGATCTTTGGCCAGATAAGGAATATTTTCAACACATTTATTATATGGGACAGAGGACGGGACCCCCTGTCTCAAAAGAGCCCTGGCTGACTGCTCGCTGTAGGGCATGGCAGCAAATTAAAAGAAACCAGACCCTGGACCCTTTTCTGAGCCTACTATGTCCAATAACGAATCTAAGTGATTTTCTCCCTAATAGGCTAGATCATGGATTTCTGATTTGGGAGAGATATGGGTTGAGATACCTTCCTCAAATCATGACTCAAGGTGAGATGTGGCCTTTTAGTGAAATACAGAAGCAATTTAATATTCCGAACAGGGATTTTTATCGGTTCCTACAGCTCCGGCCCTACGTTCAGGGGCTTCCGGAGGTAATCCGTTGTCCTGAGAGATACCCTGCACTGTTAGGGGTCCAGCTTCAATTAAATAAAGGCGGGGTGGGAACCCGATTGCTTTCCCTTTATTATAAGGCCCAAAACACACAGGGAGAAATTTATACGGAGAATATCCGCACACAGTGGCAAGGGGAACTGGGAACCCCTTTCATGCAGGAAGACTGGCAGACAGCTTGCAAGTGCGCCGCCCGAGTCACTTGTTCCCATCAGTGGCGGGAATTTGCATGGAAGAATCTAATAAGATTCTTCAGAACACCAGTTATAACCAGTCATTACTCCCGGGCGGCCTTGGCAGAGTGCTGGAGACAATGCGGTGAAACCAAAGCCACACACACCCACATCATGTGGTCATGTGAGGCCCTCAAACCATTTAGGGACCTTTTACAGGACCATCTGAGAGAGATATTTCATCCTCAGCTCCAACTGACTAGGGAGATGTTCCTTTTTCTAGACACCCCGCAGGAGTTAAGGAACCCGAATAGTAGATATCTCCTACACTTACTGTTAACTGCAGCCAAAAATACTATTACTAAGCTGTGGCTGACAGATAAAAAACCTACAATACCTGAATGGTGGGGTATAACCAAACAGATCTATCGGTTAGAACAAATAACACATAGACTGAATGAAAAGAAGGAGAAATTTGTGGAAAGGTGGTCCCGCTGGCTAATATATTATATGCTTCAGGACGACTCCTTTGTACCATGAGAGGAGGCTGCCAGTGAGCAGGGATAGTCTACAAACCATTAAGGAGCCGGGAGTGGACTTATTAGTAAGGGGATTGGGCCTAAAACATGCCTGGAACCCAAGTGGGTCAAGGTAAGAAAGACACAGTCCTTACCCTCTTGATTCTCCGAAATCCAATGGGAACGATAATTTCACCTTGGACTATTAGCAAGAGAGATGGATTAATCGCACTAATTTGGCCCACTAAACTTAACAATAGATCAACGCAGGTCAGGTGGTTTAGCTGGATACTCCTTACCTGATGGTTTTAGGAGGCATATACTTCTGACTTGGCGGAGCCCCACATGAAAGAATGGACATGTAATAAGGTAGAAATATAAAAGCTTATATATATCTGACAAATGGTATTGCATGATCAAGTTTGTCTACCCTATAAGGCTCCAATCAGATAATCGCACCTTTGCAACTCTGCCAAAGTTCAAATACAGATATGTCTTTATAGCTTATGAAGGATGGTGAAAATCCACAAGTTCCATACTGAGTTGGAGGTGCTCCCAGGGATCAGGAAAGAGTACCTTACTGGGAAAGGGACCTAGGATCTCACAGGTACCAATCGGACCAAAACAGCTTAGAAAATCGCCTTGTCCTCATGGCCTTTGGGAAACCTACGATAAAAGTGGGTTCCCTGGGAACCATTGTACTGAGAGGGGGATTAACCACATTAAAATATACTAAAATTACCCATAGTCCCAATAGCATATTGATGAGGGCCAAAATATAACCAGACGCCCCGGATGTGCTTGGGGGAAGGTATCCTTGGCTCAGTGGCCCCCTAGGAGTAGAAAAGGGTATTTGAATGGAAGAGGGGCTTAAACCTTCATGGGAACTAACTTGGCTAAAACAGCTTAGAAACACCCCTCTTACATATGGACCCTGGGAAGTCCAGGGTAACGATAATCTCCCTAGGGGCGATTGCCATCAGATGAGGATTGACTATACTAAAATTGTCCTTTAATCCCAATAGCAGGCAGTTAAAGATCAACAAAGTACAGCCGGATGCCTTTCCGCATGCCGGGGAGGCAATGCTTCTGACTCAGGGGAACCCTAAAAATAATAAAAAGTATTGAAAACTTGCACTGATGAAATTTTCTTAGGCTATACACCTCATAGCTTCTAGCCATCTATCGAGTTGTGTTTGATTAATTAGCCTACTTACTTTGTAAGATTCCAATCAATTAATTGTATTTATGTAGACCTGTCATTGTTGTATTTGTGGTATGTACCTGTATGTTGGAAAAAATCCTTTTTCTTTTTAATAAAAATGAGATTTAAAAAAAAAAAAAATATTTAATAAAAATTATTTTGTTGCAGATGCCCCTCAAAAGTGGCACTCCAACTGATGCCTCACAGAAGGTTGTTGAAGAAACTAGAGGATCAGGGTGCAGTGAAGGACATAGATGGGTGGCATGTTGGTTAGAAGGGAGACAGCAGAAGGTAGCGGTAAATGGAGTCAGATCCAAGGAGAGGGCGGTCACCAGTGGGGTGCCCATGGATCAGTCTTGTGTCTAGTCCTTTTCAGTTTGTTCATCAGCAACATAGGAGGAGTTTGGGGCAAGATATGTCCCTTCACAGATGACACTAAGATCTATGGTAGGGTAGATAGTGAGGTGGAGGTAAGGGAGATGCAGATGGACCTGCCAGGGTTGGAGAGGTGATCCAAAGTTTGGTTGCTGCAGTTCAATGCCAGAAAGTGTAAGGTGCTGCTCATAGGGAACAAGAACCGAGGAACAGAGATTTGGATGGGAGGGGTTAAGCTGTGCACTACCTCTGAGGAAAGGGACCTAGTCATGTGACACCCTTAAAGAATGTAGCCAGTGTAATAAGGCTTATAGTAGGGCAAACGGGATGCTTGAGAGGGGTTTTGACAGCTGGAGGAAAGATGTATTACTGTCTCTCTATATCACTGCTGAAACCAAACATAGAGTACTGCATCCAGTTGTAGAGTCCTTGTCTAAGGAAAGACAAGACAGGCTTGACACAGTGCAGCATAGGGTAACTAGAATGATTCCTAGCCAGCAGGGCACATCCTACAAGGATCGGCTAAGGGGACTGAACATGTACTTACCTGGGACCAGATTGGAGAGGGGTGGTGCATGAGACCTTCAAGTTTTTGAAAGGAATAAACAAGGTGAACTGCAAGGGAACTGTTCAACAGGCTAGCGAATCTAGAACACGAGAACGTGAATGGAAGCTGGTGGGAGGGGGTTGGGGGCATGAGAGAGTTTATTTTACAGAGAGAGTGGTTGAGCCATGGAACAGTCTGCCATTGGAGGTGGTGGGATCCAAAATCACTGCTGGTTTCAAGCACAGCTGGGACAGGGGGTGGTATTAAAACACAGAGCAAGGGGGTGGATAGTGTAGACAAAAACCTTGTATTGACAAAAGGTCTTGGGGTATGATGGTTTGCTGTGGGCAGACTGAATGAACCATTTTTTCAGTATTTAAATAAAAAAAAATACATTTTATGTTTCCAGTGATCTTGCACGGAGCATCTTGGTATATAATTTTGCTTCGGACATGGTCAAGTTCTTATCCAGATGTGCTTTGCTATGGATACATAGATGGTTGAGGACAGATAAAGATACAAGTCCATCCAGTCGGCCCTGTTTTATTTATCTAGTCTTACTCGATTGTTGCAAAATTCCCAGAGCTTCCTTCTAGCTTCTGCTTGCTTCTAATTATCCCCTGTAGCTATTCTGTTGGGTTTTGAACCCCATAGTCCTGGCATTAACTGCCTCTTTAGGCACCTTGTTCTATTCAACTAAGAACGTTTCTATAAATAACTGTATTTTGACATTGTGGCCCCTGGTGGTCATGTGTCCTGGTGTTTGTCATGTAATTTCCCTGTTTCCATTTGCACGTTTCTGTGTCCATCTAGAAGATCTCACCGTAAGTGCGGTACGGACCCCAGTAGAGTCTCAGGTGCATATAAAGTTCCTGGAACTCAGGGCAGTGTATCTGGCAATGAAAGCCTTTTTCTCCCACATCAGGGGCCAGTTAGTCTAGGTAAGGACAGACAATGCCACCACTATGTACTGCATCAACAAACAGGGAGGGACAAGATCTTCCAAGCTGTGTGCAGAAGCAATGAAGATATGGGGTCTGGCTTGCTCTTAAAGTGCAGTTGTATGCAGTTCTTCTGCCAGGCAAGGACAACATCCTGTCAGACTTTCTAAGCAGAACTGGTCAAGGAAATCACAAATAGGCTCTGAACAAGCAGGTGCCTTAGGCAGGTTCAGAAGGTGGGGTACACCAGAGGTGGACCTGTTCGCATCCTGAGAAGACTACCAACTCCTCAACTTCTGTTGCAGGCCTCTTTCAGTGGGAATAGTCCCAGAGGACTCACTAGTCCTCTCGTGGGCAGGGACATTTCTTAATGCAGGGTCTCCTTTTCTGCTTCTACTGAGAGTGTTACTGAAACTCACGAGGGAGCCAGCAAAGATGATTCTGATTACACTGGATTGGGCCAGGCAGACGTGGTACTCTCTGCTTCTGTCCCTCTCCTCCAGACCACCAATCCTCCTTCCTTAGAGTCACAGTCTGCCGACTCTGTCTCAGGGCAGGATAGCATTCCCAGAACCAAGAACCCTGCATCTCAAAAAGCATGGTACTTGAAGAGGTAGAGTTCTCTGGACAAGACCTCTCAGAAGAGGTCTTGAATGTGGTCAGGGTTTCCAGGAAGCCAGCAACTAGGAAGACCTACGCTTCCAAGTGGAAAAGATTTTCACTGTGGTGCTCGTCCAGGTAGATGAACACTTTTCAGGCAAACCTGTCTGCTATTTTGGACTATTTGATCCACCTTGCAATCCCTGGGCTTCCAGCCCTCAATCCTGAAGGTACATTTGGCAGCAG
Source organism: Neoceratodus forsteri (assembly GCA_016271365.2). Taxonomy (NCBI): domain Eukaryota; kingdom Metazoa; phylum Chordata; order Ceratodontiformes; family Ceratodontidae; genus Neoceratodus; species Neoceratodus forsteri. Next base: position 144,520,536 of record CM028131.1, on the reverse strand, counting down.
TGTCCACATGTTTCAGCTGGTGTAGAGCCCTAGCTTCACAGGCCATTTAAGGGGTTCTTTAAAGGCCTAATTCACCTAAACCCTTTTTTTAGGGAATCCATTCCCTCCTTGGGACCTGAATCTGTGCATTGCACAGCTGACAGAGGCTCCATTCGAACCTTTGGCATCTGCTGCTGAAACGTTACCTGGAAAACAGTTTTTTCCTGGTGGCACTTACCTCGGAGAAAAGGGTGAGCAAACTCTAAGCTCTTTAGATCTCAACTACATCATATTCCACAGGGACAAGGTAGAGCTGAGGACTAATAGAAAATTCCTCCCCAGGGTGGTGTCTGAATTTCACCTGAACCAGTCAATCACTCTTCCAGTGTTTTTTACAGACTACTGCACTCCAGGGGAGCAGAAACTCCATTCTCTGGATGTTTAAAAGAGCTCTGGAACACTACTCGGACTGCACAAAGGATGCTAGGGCCACAAATTCCCAGTTATTTATCACCTACGGTAAGGTAAGACTATTTATTTTAAATTTTGGTAAGCAGAAAAGGCACACTGTGCCGAGGCTCATTTCCAGGTGCGACCTGGGGGAGAGGGTAGAAGGATTTACAATTTGGAGTAGTAATACAGCGGACACAGTGGGACAATATACAGTATAAGTATTGGCAAATTGAAGTTGAAGTTACATTGTTGCAGTAGCATACTTTCAAGGAGCATAGTATATGTGGACATTTGAAAAACGGTGTTTCTATGGTGTATAGAACATTTTATTTATTTATTTATTCATTCATTCAAGAGATACCCCAGGAAGGTATACTGAGCAGAAAAGCTCGATTCCAGATGCGTGCCGGGGAAAGGGAATGGGAGTACAATTTTACAATTTTAATAAGTGACAACTGTACATGGTCAATGATAAAAAATCATACAAACATGCTAGCTATAAATTTACATGGAATAAGGGACTGGCACATGACAGAAAAGTTGAGAAGAAATGAAAATAAGGGTATGAGGGTAGGGGGGTCTACAGAGAAGATGTAGGGGAGAAAATGGTAGAGGGGTACTGAGAGCCAGGAGGGAGAGAAAAAGGGAGAGAAGGGGGGGATGAGTACAGTGATTGGATCATGGCGGCCCGATGGGGAGCAGTTGCAGGGGGGCTTTAATTGTTGTTTTAACATGGTTAGAGTGGGTGCGAGGCAGATATAGTGGGGGAGACGATTCCAAAGATCTGGGAGACAAGGTAAACTGCATCCAGGAAAACCATTTCTCGCTGGATAGTAGCCTGTATTCAGTTCTGTTATGGCAGAGCTGACAAGCTTCCACCAGAGGGTCTAAATGCTCACTCTACAAAAGGAACCTCCGCCTCAATGGCAGCATCAAGAGGTGTCTCCATTCAGGAGATGTGTAAAGCAGCTACCTGGAAGACAGTACACACCTTTACAAAGCACTGCTGTCTGGACATTCAGTCCATGCCAGCTTCGGCACTGGTGTCTTGCAGAACCTTTTCCCTAAATAGGTTCTGTACCCAGAATCACAAGGTACTGCTATGAAGTCTGCTGTTTGCTGTTGAACAGCTAGTGAGGGATTCCTGGGGTCTGAAGGAAAAAATTGCTCACCTGTAGTAATGTTGTTTCTTCCAAGGGATCCCTCACTAGGTTGAACAATCCCATTCATTCCTTCCCTTCCAAGCACTGGGAAAGCTTCATACAAGAATCAGTTTCTTTTGATTGCTTGAGCATTACTTGTCACATTATTTACAACTGTCATTCCGTTGTTCTGACAGTTTTATTTTTCTGCCATAGTGGAAGTTCTTTCCAAAACCTTCTCCAACCCCCACCCCCACCCCCCTGAGTACTTCTTTATAAGTCATTTAGTTAGCTGTAGTGGTCACTGCTCTCCTCAGTTTGAGAAATAAATCTGCTGTTACAGTGCAGAGGTAAGACTAAACCATCAAAATGATTATAAAATTAAAGGGGACAGGAATTGATTTACTTATGTGCAGCTGTTTGAAATGTCTCTGTTTTCATAAATTATATTCATACCTCTAAAGGATCCCTATTTAACTGTGCTGGAATAAAAGCTGAAGCTGTCAGTTGTGTTTTACATTGTTTTCTTTGCATGGACAACATTCTGTGCAGGTCCTTTCATGGAACCAAGAATTGAGAGTTTTGGCTCACTTCATGGTTTCAGAACCGTGGCCGCTCTACTTATAAGTTCAAGCTCACATTTCTGAAACCATGAAGTGACATAGTCAAATCTCCAAATTCTTGATTCCATGAAAGGACTGCACAGAATGTTGTCCATACAAAGAAAACAATACAAAACGCAACTGACAGCTTCAGCTTTTATTCAGGCACAGTTAAAGCAGCAGTGCAACATAATCAGGAAGTAATTTATCGAAATTCTGCTTTTTGGCTGGAAGCATGTGGCCATAGTTCCAGTTTCCATATCTGTATAATATTTTTTTTTCAGTTATCTTTAGTTTTTTAGACATTTGCAATTTATTTGAATTGTTGTGTATCCACAACAAATATGGCGGCTGACTCATTTTCATCTGCGCTTCCCCTTCAGGTCACATCCCATCTTTTGGTTATTGCAGTGGGACCCTGTGCTGAACTGTCCTGATGTCCCTGTGTAGTACTGCCAGTCATACACGTATGCAGTTGGCAGCAGAGGGGATTCCAGTGCAGCATGCTGGGTGGCAGAAATATAAACAAAAGCAAAGGAAAACTGCAAATTACTCGGAGATAGTACATTGACGGTGGGAAAGAGTACCAGGGTAATGCTCAGCAGAGCACAGGGAATAAACTGTTAGAAAAGCGCAGATTTATTTTTTTTACACTGCACTGCTGCTTTAAATATGGATCCTTTAGTGGTATGAATATAATTTATGAAAATAAAGACATTTCAAACAGCTGCACATAAGTAATCAATTCCTGTCCCCTTTAATTCTCACTCCATAATATTAATAAATGGTGAGCTGCCACACGCACTACTAACTAGTTTTGAAATGCTTAGAGTAATATCAAAGGTGTCCCTCTGTCTATTGGTGTCTTACAAGTTATATTTCCAAATTTTTTGTTCTAATATTTGCTGTTCTAGTATTTTATTGTCAGCACTCTGGGAACTTTCTGATCACCTCAGCAAAGTTTTTGGGGAACAGTCTGTCGGATGCAGTCACCTGTTCTGGACAGATGTGAGGTTATAGTTCTTCCCACTTGGCAGAGTTTTCAAAACTGAAAGTGGTCATTATTCCTGGGGGACCAGCTCATGACCATTGCTGGGATGGAGTCACTGTGCTAGTTTTTGCTGTTGTAACATGGATCCTCGGCTATGAACAGGAGAATCACCTGTAGACACACTAAAGCCCCTAAGGTTAGTTTAAGTATTCAAAATGAGGTGCACTTGCACTCCTCAAACAAAAAAAGCACACCTGTGTTGGCTAAAGTTTTTTGAATCCAAAAACTTTTGAACTCTTAGCCTTGTGGTGGTGTCTCATTTTACTATCCACTCATACCCTGGAAGTCTTTTCAAAGTGTCATATGCTTGTTCCATACAGTAGTTCTTGTTGCTGTTTTCCCTTGAATTTTCCTCCTTCGGTGACATCACGCGCTCCTTTGGTCTCTTATCCTTGTGCATCCTGGAGCGCTGCATTTGACTGGTGGTGTATCCCTTTCAGGTGTTTGAAGACCATGAACATGGCCTCTTTGACTTCCTTTCCATGGAAAATAGTGCCAGTTTTCATGTGGGTCCTTATAGTGCAGATTTTTAAATCCTCCAACCTCCTTGACTCTCTCGTCTCTACTTTCATTCGTGTGTCTGAAGCTATATGATGCAGTATGCCTTTTTACAGTGTCCAAGAAGTGTGCTGTCTCATTCAGTGTGACTCTGAAATCTTCCATTGCAGGGTGCAAAACAGCAGTCTGCCATCCTCTATTAGCTGCCCATTTTTGGCACGCATCAGGCAATTTCTTGCTTGCCGAGCTTCTTGAGTCACACCACTAGATCCAGGATTGGCAATTCTTTGATCTTGAGCTTGATAATGCATTTCAGGTTGCTAGAGCTACAGAAGTGAAACTTTAAATTGATGGAACACAAAGTCTGATTCCGATCCTCCCAGTGTTATTTGAGAGGCTTGCCATACAGCAGTAATACATTTGACCATAAGCCATTGGTGGCAGGACCTTTCAGGAAGTTTTTGTAAGACTGGTCCACCCACATCAACGTGCCTACATCTTCAGCTACACAGAAATGCAGGCTAAAAGCTTTGGAGCGTTTTTCAGATGAGCTGTTCAGAGCTGCTGCAGTGACCACCAAGTTGCCTATGCTTCCTCAGCAAAAATTGTTTCAAGTTTATTGATTCAGAAACAACCTTTGAGCTGGAAGCTCGTTTACAAAGGGTCCACATCTAGACAGGACATACAATACAGAAAAATAGCAATGTCACAACAATTAACTACAAGGTCACTTAGCAAGGTTCTTAACAATAATTTCACTCACAGACTTTAGAGTTGTTTATACATTCTAGTGTAAAGAACAGAGACATAATATGCATAGAGTTTAGACTACTAAATAATCTTAATTAAAGGAGAATGGGAAAAAATAGAAAAGATTCTAGAGATGAAAAGAGAACCCCTGTGCCACCAGAGGAAGTTTTTGTCAGAGCTTAGTTAGTGATATAGTTAAGTGGGATGGGGGGAAGGGGAGTCAGCGGTGTGATAGGAAGGGAGATCTCCAGGGAAAGGTGGAGTGAATTGGAGGGAGAGGGTAGTGGGAGGAGCAGCCTCACAGGCTTAGATGGTGAGGCCCTAGTCTGGACTGCAGAGGGGGGCACCTATACAGGGCACCAGCAGCAGTGCGCCAGCAGCCTGGTCATTAGGGTGCCATGTCCCGATGTCGCCGTCCCCTCTTTTGTTGGGGGGGCTGCACCACCCACACATGCCCCTTTCTAAATATTCTAACTGGGGGGTGAATTCCACAATGTGGTGCCCTGATGACGGGCACACTGCCGCTGGCTCACAAATGGCAGGAAAGGCTGCGGGGGTCCTCAGATACATGAAGGGATGGGGGTTGGGGATTAGAGACTCACAAAGCAAGTGCTGTGAGTAAGGGTTGTTACTGTAGGTAGGGGTGGCCGGGGTGAGAGGCTAAGTGCTGCTACTAAGTGAAGGGATGGATCTCCCATAGAAACATAGAATCTGACGACAGATAAGGACCGCTTGGCCCACCTAGTCTATCCAGTTCCCTACCTAATGGATAAGCTGCAAATCCTAGTTAACCAACAGCCTACTTCCTCCTACCCCCCCACTAGAATTGCCTTGTGTCTGTCCCATGCATTCTTGAATTCCCCCACTGTTTTTGACTCTATGACCTCCTCAGGAAGGCTGTTCCATGAATCCACAACCCTTTCTGTGAAGAAATATTTCCTCACATTACCTCTGAGCCGTCCCCCCTCTATCTTAAAATTGTGCCCCCTTGTTTTTGCACATCTCTTTTTCTAAAAGATGCTACCCTCTTGTACTTTGTTGATTCCTTTGAGGTATTTGAAAATTTCTATCATGTCCCCCTCTCCCTCCTTTCCTCAAGGCTATACATCTTTAGTTCCTTTAGTCTTTCTTCATATGTCTTCTGATGCAGACCCTGCATCATTTTGGTTGCCCTCCTCTGGACAGCCTCCACCCTGTATATGTCTTTGCGGAGATGGGTTCTCCAGAACTGTACACAGTACTCCAGATGTGGTCTTATCAACTGTCTGTACAGAGGGCCAACAACTTCCTGTTTTCTACTGGTGATGCCTCACCCTATGCATCCCAGCATCCCCCAGCCCTCCTTGTTGCCTTCTCACATTGCTGGCCCACCTTTAGGTCATCTGATATGACTACCCGCAGGTCCCTTTCCATTTTTGTTGTTGTCAGTATCTCACCCCCATTGTGTACTCTTCCCCTTGGTTTTTGTTTCCCAGGTGCATTACTTTGCACTTCTTTGCATTGAATCTAAGCTGCCATACATTTGACCATTCCTCCAACCTTACCAAGTCCCTTTTCATCCTTTCCACCCCACCTTGTGTATCAACCCTGTTGCAGATCTTGTGTCATCTGCAAAGAGGCATACTTTCCTTCCAGTCCCTCTGCAATGTCACTTATAAAGACATTAAAAGGACCGCCCTAGTACTGAACTCCTGCGGTACCCACTAGTAATCCTCCTTTTCTTCACTGTGGACTCCATTTACTATTACCCACTGTGTCCTGTTGTCCAACCAGTGTTTTACCCAGGCTACCACCCTGGGACCCACTCCCAGGCTGGCTAATTTATTTATTAATCTTTTGTGCGGGACTGTGTCAAATGCCTTGCTAAAGTCTAGGTAGGCCATGTCCACGGCCCCTCCCTGGTCTACTGCTTTGGTCACCCAGTCAAAGAAATCAATTAGATTTGTCTGACACGACCTTCCCGCTTTGAATCCATGCTGCCTTAGGTCCTGTGCCCCACTGGCCTCTAGGTACTCAACAATTCTTTCCTTCAGAAGTGATTCCATCATTTTCCCTACCACTGAGGTCAAACTGACAGGTCTGTAGTTTCCTGCCTCTGTCTTGCTCCCACTTTTGTGAAGGGGAATCACATCCGCCTCCTCCAGTCTCTCAGGTACCACACCATCCTCCCATGATTTATTAAAAGGGTAGTCAGTGGTGTTACTAGTTCTTCCTTAGTTCTTTTAGAATTCTGGGGTGAATCCCATCAGGCCCCATTGCTTTATCTACCTTCAGTTTAAGAGTTCTTCAGAACCCTTTCTTCTGTGAAAGGACTAATACCAACCCCTATCCAGAGTGCTTCTATTGATTGGATTAGGTATTTCCCTGCTTTTCCATTGTGAATACTGAGCAGAAGTATTCGCTCAGTATCCCTGCTTTTTCACTGTCGCTCTCTGCCCAACCACCTTCCTCTTTGTTCAGCCTCAGTATCCCTGCCTTAGTCTTTCTTTGCTCCCTAATGTACCTATAAAAGGTTTTATCCCCCTTCTTAACTGAGTTGGCTATCTTTTCCTCGGTTTGGGCCTTTGCTATTCTGACTGTCTTACCCACTTCCTTCTGTTTTAACTGGTACAGTTCTCTGTCCTGCTCCTTCTGTGTTTCCTTATACTTCCTGAATGCTATCTTTTTCTCCCTTACCTTCCCCGCCACTTCTTTTGAGAACCATAGTGTTTTTTTCTTTCATTTTGATTTGTTTATTTGTTTCACACAAAGGCTTGTTGCCTCTGTGATGGCGGTTTTGATGTTTCCCCATTGTTGCTCCACCCCACCTTCCTGCCTGTTTGCTAGTGCTTTTCTGAGGTACTCTCACATTTTGACAAAATCAGCCCTCTTGAAGTCCAGTACCTTCACTTTTGTGTGGCTTGACTCTACAGCTAAGTTTATCATGAACCACACTGTTTGGTGGTCGCTTGTTCCCAGATGGCTACCCACTTCAAGATCAGAGATCCTCTCTCCGTCCCCATTTGAGAGTACCAGGTCTAAGATTGCTCTCTCCTGAGTTGGTTCCAAAACTAGCTGTCTGAGGCATGCCCCCTCTAGGGCATCGAGAATGGCCCTGCTCTTGGATGTGGCTGCAGCAAAGGTGCTCCAGTCAACATCTGGCATATTTAGGTCCCCCATCAGCAATAGCTCCCCTTTCTCTGCCATCCCAAGGATGCCTTCTATCATTTCCTTGTCCATTTCCTTCCCCTGAGACGGGGGTCTGTATACAACCCTTGTGCGGATTGTGGAGCCATTTCCAGTCTCCAGGGTGACCCACAGTGCCTCTCTCTCCCCTGTTTACCCTTTAGCCTGTTGCTTTGATCCTTCCTTACATAGAGAGTTACTCCTCCTCCTCTTCTTCCTCCCTGTCCCTCCTGTAGATTGTGTACCCAGGTATGTTGACATCCCAGCCATGGTTCTCTGTGTACCATGTTTCTGTGACTGCCACAATATCCATGCATCCCTCTTCCATCAAAGCCACCATTTCAGGGAGCTTTTTACCTAGACTGTGGGCATTGGTACTCATTACCTTCCATTTTTTTATGGCTTTATTTCTTTTTGCCCATCCCTGTCCCTACTGCCTTTGTCTTTTTCTCCATTTACCCCTGCCCTTCTCCCTATCAACTGCTCTATCTTGGTGTTTATCTCACCAATTACCCTGATTTTGGGAGGAGGGTGCTAGAATTTCCCTTCTCCTCTTCAGTGCCTCTCCCCTTGGCTAGTTTAAATGCTTGCCATTGAAGTATTTAAACCCAAAACACAGGGGCCTGGGCTATGTGAAGCCCTGCCCGTGCCCTGGTAATCCACCCTGCCACTCTGGCTCAGAACTGACACTAGATATATTTTCATCAAGGAGACAGGGTGGCACTCCCCCCTCTCACCCCACTGTGAGGGTATGGAGCTTCCATAGTGAAGCAGGTATTACTTGAAGAAGTTGCAAGTGGATAAGTTAGTGAGATGCTGTTTAAGTTGTGTTTTAAAGATCCTCAAGCTCTGTAAGCCAGTTGTGTGGACTGGGAGATTATTCAACCACTGCAGAGCCTTGTAGAAGAAGGGGCATTGCCCAGGGATGTTCTTCTGAAAGGTACCTTGAAAGCGCAATGTGAAGTCCCACGGGTATTGTGCTGGGAACTAGTTGTCTGGAACATTTGTTGGATGCAAGGTGGTACAAGAGGTAGCAGTGCTTTTTTGCCTAAAATGCAGGTCTGGAATTTTATCCTGTCCCTAAGGGTGAGCCAGTTTGTGTGATTATATAGCAGGCATGTGTGCAGTTGGTTGTCAGCCCCTATGATAAGCCAGCAGGCTTTATTTAGCACAGTGGAGATCCTTTTTAAGGCAGTGTTAGAGGCTGCGCTGTATACCACTAGGCCATAATCAACCACTGACAGTACAGAACTCATAACCGATAGTCACAGGGCATCGGGCTTGAGGTGTTTCCTGTGTTTATACAGGATTCCAAGCTTAGCGTTGATGCTTTTTACCACATGATTGATGTGATAGGAGAAGGTGAAGGATTAGTATATGTGAATACCCAATTATCTGAATATCTGTACCTGCTCCAGTAGGGCCTTCTTGTTGTTGATAATGGTCAATGTGGGATTCTTTTTCCTAAGGTGGGGGCTGGTTAGTAACATCACCTTGTTTTTTTTTTTAATAGTTGAGAAGTTTGTAGTTTGAAAACTCCAACAAGTTGAAGGTAGTTTGCAGTTTACTTACCAGTTCACTTATATTTGGGCTTTGGCTTAGAATTACTGGGTCATCCGCATAAAGGATGACTCTACTGGGGCATGATGCGGGAAGTCTGTTTATGAAGAGACTGATCGGCAGAGATCCTAGGATGGAACCCTGAGGGGCGCCAAGTGACACCTCTCTGGCAGTAGATAACACTGCTCCGATTGATCGTTGATCGGAAAAGGGAGGTGCGTCGAAGTTGCTATGTAATTCGGCCCAAAGATTTATTGAGTATGCCAGTGACACAAGTGGTTTAGCCTGTGAACATCCAGAACCCAGTCCTGCAAAAGGCTCAGATCCGATACCAAGGTACTGCAGCCTCTGTCCTACTTGCACCTCTGAAATTGTGTCTGTGAGCTCAGTCTCATTGACATCATCATCTCTGGCTGTCATCACTCTTCCTGATGCAGTTCTGCTAGAATTCTTAGATGTGTAATAGATTGTGGACTTCTGTGCTTCAAGTTGTTCCTCAGGTGACTCTTCAAGTGCTGCCAGCTGGACCGGCTCAAGACTGTTGGTCTGTGACTCCCCAGCCTCCTCCTGCAGCAGACGAGAAGGTTTGGGGAGTACAACCCTGACTGAAGATCTGCAGTTACTTTTTCTTTATTTATTTATGCATTTGATAGCCGGGTAAGTGCACTGCTCCCAGGGACCGATTTCAGGCTTGACCCGAGCCATCTAGATGGCACGAGGAGAAAAAAAACAAATACAGGAATGAATTACAAGGACATCTGACAGAGATTGATGGCATAACAAGTGTTTACAAGAAATTACAGATATTAAACATTTCAGTGTTTTGCAATAAACATGTCCAGAGATCACATTAGGGATTACAAATTGTTCACATTAACAAAAAAACAGAGGAGAGGATATTGATTACATGTGGAATAGTTAATTAATCCTAGTAGGAATCCCTGTTAACAGTTGCAGGATGAGTTTGACATAAGAGCAGTTCTGAAGTGCTTTTTAAAAGTCAGGGTGGAATTCAGAGTATGAAGGTCCTCAGGAAGAGCATTTAAAAATTTAGAAGGTGCACCAGAGAAAGCTATCTGGCCCATGACAGTTGATTTATTTATTTAGTTTTTGTTGACTGGGTAAGTGCAATGGACAAATTCTACCTATTTTCAGGCATAACCCGGAGGAGGGGGATACAGATGAATGCCAAATGACCTTGCACCAGATTAAGCTGTTGGTGGTGTTTTGGTGAATAGCCTTAGACAGTCTAGAAGCCTGTTCAAGGAGGACCTCAATTGACAAGCGCTATATTTAATGGTTAGTAGATTCGATAGTGAGGATTTAGCACCTTCGTGCAGGGTTTTAAAAATAAGTGAACCAAATAATTGCTCCCTGCATGCTTGAGGGAAAAGTCACCCAAGACTTCGATATAGGTTGCAGTGATGGGTGCAGTAAGGGGCTTGACTTAATAATAATGAACCTTTTTTCTGAGTCTCTCGTAGTCTCTCTGGGATTATCCAGTGACTGACTGTATTGGTTGGGAAAAGGCTGTGAGGAGACAAAAATGGAACTTGGCTTGACAAGGATGTCTGACTAGTTGGGGGGCATTTCACACCCTATCCCCCACAAAACTCCTCCTTATTGGATGGGTGGCAGTACAGAAGCTGTTTTTGGGGTGGGGTGGGGGTTGAGTCATCATAACATTCAACGCATAAAACTTGAAAAACAGCAAAGGTAATGCAGAAGTAATTTATTTATTTGATGAACCAACAGTGCAGAAAGTGTAGCAGGTAAACCCTTTGCTTTGCATCTAACAATGAAGCAGTGCAGTTTAGCGCTTTAGTGTTTGGTCAAAAAAGATGTGGTATGAGCTTTTTGACCACTCCTTTGTCTGATTTTTTTTTCTAGATTCTGTTTCTCTCCCACCTCTCCGGAACTCTTTCTGGCTACCCCACTCGCCTAACCACTCTACTGCCCTCTGTGTTTCCCGTCATTTTCAGAGACATTACGACTCCCCGGGGATGGGAGCCCTACAGCCCCTGGGAGATCGAAGGGGCAGTGATGGGAAGCCAGCATTGGGTGTGTGGCAGAGGCACTGGAGGTAGGTGGGGCCTTTTTTCCCTTCTTACATGCCCTCTTCCCCCCTTCCTCCATGTGTGGTGAATACCCCCGACTTCTCAGCACATGGCAACCCTGCCAGCGTTAGACCACACTGAGGACGTACACTGCAATGCTCTGTGGCATCCCTGGTCTCCACCAGGGGCCGCCATAGCACCGGACATCCCCAGTACCCTCCCCCGAGAGAGGAGAGCAACCCCACAGGCGCTCAATCCAGTCCCTCCCCTGCCGACCCCTGGCACCCGAGCTCGCTCCCGAACAAGGGTCGCTGGCGTGGCGCAAGGTGTGGCGTCCAGCGCCTCAATCCTCAGTGCCACCAGGCTGGCCCCTTTGTCTGATTTAAGATTTGAGAGTGGGTGGATTCCACCCTAAAAGCAACTTATTTAAGGTACTGAGCTGGCCAAAAAGGGTACATGTGGAAGTAGCTGATGTAGAACATAATTTACTTTTGTGTTTCTGAGAAGGAAAATACAAAGGCTGGATGTGTATGCAGTAAGATGTTGCATGAGATATAGTACTCTGCATCCTGTTATGCATCAGCTGGATGATAAAAGGTGCATCTGTAGCCTCTCTGCCTATTTTTAAAAATGACCAGAAAGTAGGATGTCTTCTATCCTTTGGATTATTGTTCAAGTCGAAATTAAATCCACCACCTCACTCTGCTTCTGTATGTAGTGATATGTCAAGGACCAAACAGCAGTGACTGGTTGCTTTTATAAAGATTGGACAAAACATCACCTATGTAACAACTACCTGTTTCTCTGTCAAGGCCCAATTTAGTACACCTTGCCGTTACTCCTCCACTCCCGCCTTGTTTAAATTGCTTCTGTTCTGCTGCCTTATACATGCATTCTTTAATAGTATAGTAACACACACAAGGCACACTGGTCCCTTGCTGCTGGACCTATATAAAATTGTTGGTTTTTGCACTGACTAGTTTTGCATAGCTGCTCATATTTTACTTTAATAAAAAGGGAAAGAGGCGACATGCTAGTTATGCGAAAATACAAAATCACACATGCCCTCACAATGCAAAGCATCATGGGCTGCATATGCAAATCACCACAGAATGTTATGCTGGTCCAACTTAAAGCAAAATTGCATGGTGCCGAAAGGCCTTTCACACAGTTTGCAAAAGGTGCTAACAAAAGACATAGACACGTGTTTCGTCCTACCAGGACTCATCAGTATGCCTCGTCTGCTTGACAACCCAGTGGACTGGACAAGCTACCCTAAGACAGTGTGTCTTGGATATGTTGTGGTGAACCCATTAAAATAAAAAACTATTAAAAGACAAAGAACCTCTGTGTGCAAACACTGAGGCAAGGGTTACCCCAAAGGGCATTTGGCTGGGAAGCCAAGTTTCAAGAAAATACAAAATCACACATGCCCTCACAATGCAAAGCATCATGGGCTGCATATGCAAATCACCACAGAATGTTATGCTGGTCCAACTTTAAGCAAAATTGCATGGTGCTGAAAGGCCTCTCACACAGTTTGCAAAAGGTGCTAACAGAAGACATAGACACGTGTTTCATCCTACCAGGACTCATCAGTATGCCTCGTCTGCTTGACAACCCAGTGGACTGGACAAGCTACCCTAAGACAGTGTGTCTTGGATATGTTGTGGTGAACCCATTAAAATAAAAAACTATTAAAAAGACAAAGAACCTCTGTGTGCAAACACTGAGGCAAGGGTTACCCCAAAGGGCATTTGGCTGGGAAGCCAAGTTTCAAGAAAATACAAAATCACACATGCCCTCACAATGCAAAGCATCATGGGCTGCATATGCATATCACCACAGAATGTTATGCTGGTCCAACTTTAAGCAAAATTGTATAATACTAGTTATGCATTCACTAAGCATTATAGTCTGGACATTCTGACATTGGCCTCACTGTTTTGCAAGACCTGTCTTAGGGTCAGATTGATCACTTCCTGCTTCCCTCAGTGCCTGCTGTGCAGCTTGGGAATCTGTCCATAGGTGTGGGGACCTGTCCTGAAAGAAGATACTTTAGTTACTTACCGTTCCAATAGATCTTCGAGTGACTCTCCACCACTGAGCCACAGCTCACCTCCCACCTTCGTCCTTTAAGTGGCGTTAACTGGAAGTCCTGCCTGCTGTTGCACACTCTGTATCCTGTGCCATTATTATAGCAATGTTATCCGGTTCCATCTCACCTCTTGTGTGCCTGGTTTTGGTTCTGGTTTTCTCACCTCTACACCCTTGGGAACTGCAAATGCACATAGATGAAACTGATTCTAGTCTCCCTGTGGGCCGAGGTCACTGTATTACATACCTCATGGTATATTACTTTATTGTGTCTTAATTTGTATACTTGACTTATCCTGATGTATCTCAACCTGTACTTTATTGTCTGTACTATTGTTGTTTTTTACTTGTGAATTTGTACAATTGTGCATATCTGTATTCTGTCCTGTACTCTCCTGGGTCGTGCCTGAAAATAGGCAGGATTGTTGCCTAGCGCACTTACCCGGTTACCAAAAGCTAATAAATAAAGTCCCCACCAGTGTGATACATCCTCTGAACTTGTCTCCAGTGGGGAACTGAGGAATGTTGGGGCTGCCCACGTTAGACAGGCTGCAATGTACATCAGCATGGGCAACCCCAGCTGGCAAAAGTTTGAGTGGTGCCAGTGGCATACAGTTCCATATATGTGGCTCAGTGGGGAAGATTCTCTCGAAGATCTGCTGTTATGGTAAGTAACAGAACCATCTCATCTTAGTATGCATTCCCTGTGAAAGCTTTTGGTTTTGATTGACCTAAATTGTAGTGCAAAAAGTTTCTCTTTTCCCTGTTTCTGTGTCACAAGAGGCAGAGCGCCGAATACTAATTATGCTGCATAATCCTGCTTTTCTTGAAGTAATTATTTATTTATTTATGTTTTTGGTGGCTGGGTAGGCAAACTGATCCAAAGGACCATTTTCAGTTGCGACCTAGGCCATACAGTGGCAGACAATACAAGGCTGAAGCAATAGGCACAGTTACATTACAGAAAGGAGCATTACACACTGAGTAACACGAAATCAACAGCAATGAAACATTACACATCAAATCTAACACACAAGTTTCACAACAAATACAAGAGTGCATGCCTGGGTCTCGGATACATGGTTGATTACACGTGGAGCGGTCACATCGTAGATCCATACATCACTTGATCAGTCAGGATATGCGACAATGCATAGTGGAAATATCTTATGGTGATCCATGTAAACCCAGGAAGGGGCAAGAGTGCTAAGAGGTATAAACTAGTGGTCAGCATCCAGGTGGTAAGTCGAGAGCTACAGTATGGCTTCTACGGTGGCTGTTTGGTGAGAGGGTTGCCTAGGGAGCATGTGCAGGTAGCCTGGGACTTTAGCTACTCTCTCAGTTGCAATTTGAAGGACTGATGAGAGGTTGCATTTCTGATGACATGTGAAAGTTTGTTCCAGAGAGAGGGGGCAAAGAAAGAGAGGGCCTTACTCCCCATGATAGTAGATACACGGGGGACTACAAGAGGGGAATGAAGGAGTCTCTGACAGAACAAGTATGATATTGTAATAACATCACCAGCTTTCTTCCCCCAAAGTATTCTGTGCTGTTGTGGGGAAAACACAGCTATGGGAAGTTCTGGTTAAGCATTTGTCTCAGAAGCCTTACTGGTGGAGCATCAGGATGGTAGTCTGGGTTAATTTCCCAGGTAGCATTATTTCAGACACTAATGGTGGACAAGATGGAACAGATTTTGTCCTGCCACCACAATACAGTATAAATGAGTCTGTTAACAGAGTTTTTAATCTGAATTTAAAACAGAAATAAAGAAAAAAATCAAGCGTATTAACTACATATGAAGCTCAAGAATGCACCTGTTATGATCCAGTTGGCCGTATACAGTAGCTCCTAATACCCAGCTCTAGTGCAGTAGATTTAGTATTTCTTTTCTTTAATCTATGCTGGATTTTTCTGCATTTCCCCCCACAGAAAATGGTAGGGAAAATAGATGAAGACAAGGACAGGTTTGTAACAGTGGAGGAACTCAAAACGTGGATTAAATTTGCCCAAAAGTGTTGGATTTACGAGGTTGTAGAGCGCCAGTGGAAGGGGCACAACCTCAATGAGGACGGCCTCATCTCCTGGGAGGAGTACAAAAATGCCGCCTACGGCTGCATCTTAGGTAGGTGAACAAAGCCTTTCCCCCTGTGCTGAAACCTGCCTGTTTTGTCTTTGTAGCATGATTGTAGATAAAATAGACATGGATAAGGATGGGTTTGTGACACAGGAGGAAATGAAAGCCTGGATTAAGAAGGTGCAGAAGAAGTACATCTATGACAATGTGGAGCAACAGTGGCATGAATTTGACATGAACCAAGATGGGCTCATTCCTGGGATGAGTACAAAAATGTGACTTATGACACTTACCTGGGTAAGGGGGAAGTGGCAAACTGGTAAAGGGCTGTGATTTGAATCTTACAAAGTATACATGTTCATGTTCCACTCCACTTTTATATTGGGGGCTGGTGCCAATAGCCCATAATACTAATAACCTAAAACATTGTTTGTTTCTAGTGGTGTGGATATGGTTCAGTTATCCACACAGTGGTAATTCTTCTGAAGATCTGGTCTGTTGGAACATCTTTAAGCTAAACTCCTCCCACCATCCAGGCAGTATATCCCTCAGCTCCAACACACAGTGTCAGATCTTCTTTCCTGTGGAAGAGTTTGGCCTCCTTCTTAGAAGCTCTATGCATTGTAGGGCCGAAAGTGTGCCACTGACAAACTTCAAGTGTATTTTTTTGTTTGTTTATTTCCCCCTCAAGCTTTCAGTAGTCTACATTTTCCTCGTTTCTCTTCACCAGCCTTTGGCGAAGGAGAATGGAGCATGAGAAGTGAAGCAAGCTCCTGGCTTCAAACAGTGTGTCACATGCCAAAAGAAGATGTCAAGGACTTACCTACACATTTCATGCCTTTATTTCCCAGGAACAGCACACAATGTTGCAGATTGTGGCCTGTGTCAGATGATGCTCATCTTCTTCTCAGCAGCCTGACGACCGAGATCTTAAACCAAGGCCAAAGGGCGGTTTCAAGGTGGCTGCTTCTGAGGCAGGGTTCACAGCACAACTCGCAGCCATGGAAGAGATGGTAAGAAAGGCTGCGGTGGGCACCTCATAGGCCTCAGTGCTGCTCCCACCTGGGGCCAACATCAGAGCGTCTGTCACAGAGGAATTTCGTAAGATGTGTTTGGACCTCCAGACCTTTGGGGAACGCTCATCCTGCCTCGGTAAGAAGCACCTCCAATGAGATGGGGGGGAGAGCATGCTCCTCCCCCTCTCTTGATACTCCCAACCGCTTAAAGCAGTTGAGTGCCCAGCTTCAGCAGAGTCAAAATTGGTCAAGGGTCTGGTCACTGGCTTTATTGTACCCCCATCGGGCTTGATGACCTCACCACTGGTCAGTCAGGCAGTCAAGGTCTTCCTTGACCCAGTCTACCAGTTTTTGGACGGGATCGATGAAGAGTTGATCTCCAAGACCCCTTTCTTTCCAGTCCTCACACAGGATGACGTGGAACGGTCAGTACCCCTGGCCGCTGCCACTCAGGGTCAGCCTCAACTGAAGATCGTGCAGCCAAAACTGGTGCACATAATCTATATGGCATCTTAGACAGCTTCTCCTCGACAGTGGCCTCAGGTCAAAGGTCAAGGGGTTTGTCAAGCTCTTGATCCTATTTGACTGGGAGGCGTCACTGTCAGCACTGCTTGTCATCCTCCTCTGATGACAAAAGACTCCACCAACGTATGTGGCAGTGCTGTGAGGAGCTCCTCTGGCAACAATGAGCCTTGGTGGGGCAGGGTAGAGCTCTACCCTCGACCCCTGTGGTTGACTGGCCAGTGCCAGTCAAGTCCACACTAGTCCTTCTGAGACAACTGTCACTGACACCTGTCTCTGCATACTTGCAAGTGGAAACACCCTCACCACAGCCTTTGTGGGGAGCCCATCTAAGGACTCTTGTTCTGCGACTGGCTTGCCTGGCCAGTTGGCTATTGGTAGAGATCACCCAGTCGAATGACTTTAGGGTGCTTCACTGCTGTAAAATGGCCTAGGGCCATCTTTGAAAAGTCCTTAAACTCCAATTGGTCCTCTCATCAAGGATGCATTCTTTCAACTGGGAATCGGTTGAGGAACTGACCACCAAGCATGGGCCAGTGAATTGAGCTACAACCATGGGCTGATGTCCTTTGGGACTCTCCTCAGACTTGTGTTGGAGCCCAGTAATGTCCCTTTGGAGCCTGTCCAGAAAAGGGCTAAAAAATCCTTTACTGACATCCTGCATAAGGACGAGTCCCCAGGGGTTGCCTTTCCCATGGCTGAGACCATTATGGGACTGATCCTGGACCTTTGGCAGTATCCAGTATCCTGCATGCCAACCTCAACCTGTATGGTTTGCAAACAGGTGCTTCCTACCAGCTTTCTATCTGGGTTCTTGGATCACCCCTTAGCCGAGGGTTGGATCTCAGACTGTCTTCTTGAAATCTGGAAATACTGGGGACATGGACGAGCCCCCTGACAAGAGATCAAAAAAGGTCTGTGCTGCTTCCTCAGTCTCCATTAGGCAAGCTATGCCTTGATGATGGCTCACTTTGGTCACTCCCTGCTGCGAGTGCTCAATAATATCCTCCCTTACAGTTACCAGTAAATGTGATCAGTGATCAAGATCAAGCGCTGGCTAAACACCAGCTCCAGATGGCCTTGGACATTGGTGATTTCCTGCGCCCGTGCCATGGCAGCTGCCATCGTGATGCATCGCAGGGCCTGGCTGAGGCTCTCCACCTTTACAATGGACTTGGCTGATGTCCCTTTTCTGAGCAGTGACCTCTTTGGCTTGGGGGCTGGAAGATCATCTTGCTTGGGTTGAGAAGTACAGTGCCACCCTGGACTCTGTGGCTTCATCCCAGAAGGTTCCGGAAGGCCAGAAGTTGAAGGAAAAGGCTTCTGTGTTTTGGTCCTTTCAGCTACAGCAGCTTTGGCAGCAGCATTCCTGGCAGTAGTAGTTCCAAGTCTGGCACACCAAGGCCAAGTTTGAGGCAGGGTTAGGGCAAGTGGTGCCCCTCTGGCTGGTGCCCCCTCCAAAGCTGCACATTGATGGGTTGGGGGTGTCTACCTTCTGCCTGCCTAGTACCCTGACCCAGCTCCTGGGGGGAAGGGGTTGGCTTTGTCACTTCTGGCCCACTGATCCGTCATTACTGTGGAGAGGTGGGCTCTTGAGGTGGTAGGCAGAAGATTGGCTCTCGACATTGAGGCTCTCCTGCCTTACAGATCCCATCCTCTGAGGGAGTCCTTGGTGTCTTTGCAGGACATGTTGTCCACCCTCAAGAAGGACATTGCTCAGCTCCTTGTAAAAGGAACCATAGCCTGTGTCTCAGATGCCTTGGCAAGTCAGGGGTACATGTCCAGGTTCTCCCTGGTCCTGAAACAGACAGTTGGGGGAGGGGGGAGTATTGGCATCCCATACTGGATCTGCATGATCTGAACCAGATAAAATGGTAGCGCAAGTTCCGGATCATCACTCTTTCTACTCCCTGGACCTTCAGGAGGCGTTCTTCCACATCCCAGTCTGTCCCCCTCACTGGTGGTACCTTCAGTTTTGCACAGAAGGTGTTCTGTAGGAGTTCCAGAGCATGCCTTTTGGCCTCGCATCCATGCCCAGAGTCTCTATCAAGTGCATGGCAGTGGTGAGGGCCTTCCTGCGACACAAGGGCATCTGGGTATATCGCTACTGGAATGAATGGCAGATAGCTGGGGCCATCCAAGGAGGCTGCGGAGTGGTCCAGGGATCTGGCCCTCCAGGTCTGCAGAGACCAAGGCCTCTTGATGAACCCGGTCAAGTCCGAAAATGATCCCCCTCGCAGGTGATTCAGTTCATCGGGGAAGAGCCAGAATCCCTACAGGCCAAGGCATTTGCCCAGTAATTTCAGGTTGGGTACTAATGCCCTGCCTGGGACTTCCTGCGGCTGCTGGGATACATGGCATCCTGCACTTGTGTGGTCCAGTGGGCCCACTGGCAGATGCAGCACCCGCAGTGGGAGTTGGATCATCAGTGGTCTCAGCACCTAGGACACTTGAACCAGCTGGACACAGTGATCCAGTTGATGTGGGATGCCATCCAAAGGTGGCTAATCCCAGAAAACTGGAGGAAAGCATCTCATTAGTCCACCCAAAACCCACCATCTCTCTCATGACAGACTCATCTCTGAGGTGGGGAGTGCACCTGGGCACCACAGAGCCCACTGGTTCTGGTCACCTAGGGGTCCTGTTATCACATCAGTTTGCTGGAGCTTTGGACAGTGTGGCTGGCTGTGACAGAATTTGCTCCTGTAGTCAAGGGTCACGTCATGTGTACCCCCTAGGTGGCACTATCCCAAGAGCTACTACCCCTGCCTGCTTGGCTAGCAGAAGGTATAGGGGCCTGGGTAATGAAACGGGTGCCTCCACCCAGAGGTCAGGGTTCTTAGTGGTCAAGCTAACTGGGGCACAGCCCTCTGGGACACTGTAACCCCCCTCTTTCCCCTTCTGGTGGACTGAACAATATACAATAATTACTTTCACAATGACCCTTATTCACCAGGCAATTACCCACACTGTTTGCACATACCACCAGGGCTGGTTCCTCTAGCTTGACCCTCGGGACCCTCTGTAAAACAAGGTTAAGCACAGCAAATAGCAACAGTACAATACTTTAGGCACAAACTGGAACCACAGTCAGGTTAAATGCAAAAAAAGTTAAATCTGATTTATTCAGGGGACTTGAACAAGGGAGGGGCGTATTCAGGTTAATTTGCTTAAAAGCTACAGTATATTAATCAGACAGTTATGCATGCAGTTCAGAGTCCCTACACAGTCACACACTCTGGGTACCCAGATAGGAAAACGGTGGGCTATCCAGGAACGTTGCAGCTGGCTGGGACCCTGTGATGGAAGAAAGCAACATGTACAACACACACTATTTGTAATCCGGAGCCGGAGGGCTCAGTTCGTGAAAGAAAAGGCAACAAGACAATCAGATGACAACACTTTTAGATTTAGCTGTTGTTACAGGGAGCTACCCTGATGTTTACTCACGATACCTAATACTGGACACAGGCAGGACGAAATCGAGACTACAGGCGGTTGAGCTGGAGTGCGCGGAGAAGCAGGGCCTACACGAATCACCAAGGCTTCATTCCTGTTCAAGGCGTTGAGCAGGGGGCTGATCCCCAGGCCAGTTCCTCATTGATGACTTTCTCTGCATAGCAGGTATTCTGGCTGGGCCAATGTAGCAGGGCCCAGGCAAATGGAAATGGATACAGATTCAGTCCGTGGAGCTGGATACAGCCTCCAGTAAGCCAACACAGTTCAGACACCCGGTGGGGAACCAAATCATGACCCACCATAAGCACACAGCACATTCACATGTAAGGAAATTCCACTGTACCAGGCAAATGGCTCTCCGGTCGCGATTACAGAGTCTCTGCACAATCCAGGAGTTCAGAGGTAGTTGGAAGTCCTGACAGGCCTATCACATTCAGCAAATCTTCGGTCTTCTTCAGGTTAAAGACTGGTCACAATTTAGTGGTTTAATTCGCTCTCCAAATTCGGATTCAGCCTGAAAAAAAAAAGCACAAGTTCCCTCTCAGGAACAGCAGGCAGGCATGCACGCTAAACTCAGGCCTTTCCACAGTTCTCCCACGCGAATCTACTATGGATTGCTGCTCAAACTATCTCGAGCTGTTACTTCTTCACTTCCCAACTCAGATCTAACTGAAACTGCAAGCAAGGTATGACTTTCCCCAAGATCCAAAAGGTTTGGTTGGCTGATCTGTCTGTCACAACAAGGGCTCCCCCTCACGTTATTTTAATCGTCAAAAGCCTAAAACTACAATTCCTACAAGTTTTGACCCAACCAAGCCTCTGTAGGCAGGCTCCAATTTAGAGTCCCAAATGTACTGATTGGCCCATTCTGCAGTCCAGGACCAAGATGATGGAAACAAACAGAACTGTCCATGCTGCAAAGAAGGCAGGTTAGAGCAAACTGCAATATTATTACTACTCTAACAAATGATCAGCAAACAAGTACATCTTCTAACAGAGCTTCCTCTCAGATTAATTAAGACTGCAATCCAGGCAGCTCTTAATGAGACAGTACACAGAGGCTATGCTGGCACTCTCTGGCAATACATTTAAACTGCTAAAACGCAGAACACCAGCCTGGCAGTGAGCATTTAGGCAAGCTCAAGGAAGACTTTTTGGGAACCCCATTTGTAGGGGGTTACACGTGGCAGTTCAGATGGACAATACTATGACCATGTTCTACCTGAGGAGTTCTACCTGAAGAGGCAGGGCGGCATGCGTGCACTCCCTTCCCTTGTATAGGCAGGCCATCCGCACCTGGTCTTCATCCGTGGCCTGGGTGCAGATCTTCTGGCAATCCATATTACAGGAGTGGACAGTCAGCTGACTATACGCTCTCAGCTGGGTGGGCGAGACATCACAGAAGTTGTCCCTGCATCAGGAGGTGGTGAGCCACCTGTTCTCCCAGTGGGGCACACCTCTGGTGAACCTGTTTGCTTCCTGGGAGAACACCAAACTGAGGCTGTTCTGTGCCCACCCCCCAACACACACAATCAAAGGCACTGGTGAGGGATGCCTCACCCAGGCCCTAGACTGCAGGCCTGCTGTGCACCTTTCCTCCCTTTCCTCTGATCCACAAGCTGGTGGTCAGGGCTTAGAAGGACAAGGCACAGATGTTCCTGAGCAGCTAGAATCCCAGCATTTGGGTCTTCTGGAGAACGTGGTCCACATTGTGGAGGCCTCCCGAAAAAAGTAGACTCGAAGGTACTACTCCTTTAAATGGACAAGATTTTCCACTTGCTGTCAGGTCTACAAGCTTGATCCCTGTGACTAGTATCCTTGTGTACCTCTGGTTCCCATCCTTGATGGGGCTCCGATTGACGACCCTAAAGGTGCACATGGTGGCCATTTCTGCATATCAGGCACGGACTGGTATGATGACAGTGGTGGAGGAGAAAGTGGTTGGGCACTTCTTTAAAGGCCTGGACCATTTGTCCCTGCCGGTGCATGAGCCACCACTGCCTTGTGACTTTTTGCTAGTATTGGCCGTGCTTGTGGGCAAGCCTTTTAAGCCTGTGCACAGGTGTGAAATATCACACCTGTCATGGAAGACAGCCTTCTTGGCTGTTACATCAGCCAGAAGGATTAGTGAGCTCCAGGCACTCCTGATAAGTCTCCATATCTGGTCTTCCACAGGGACAAGGTAGTCCTTTGCCCATACCCAAAGTTTATTCTGAAGGTTGTCTCAAGAGTTTCACCTCAACCAGATGATGAACCTCCCAGTATACATTATGAGCCCATATTCAGAGGCCAACCGCAGGCCCCATACATTGGACTTGTGGTGGGTGCTCTCCCGTTATTAGGAGCACATGTCTGGAGTTCGGGGTGAAGCTTGCCAGCTCTTTGTCACATATGTTGAAGCTGCACCTGGCAGACTGGCAGCTAAGCGGATAACTGGCAGGTGGATTATGTCCTTCATCGACCTCTAGAAACATAGACTTTGATGGCAGATAAGGACCACTTGGCCCACCCAGTCTGCCCATTTCCCTACCTATTGGATAAGCTGCAGATTCTAGTTAACCAACAGCCTACTTCCTGCAACCCCCCCACTATAATTGCCTTATGTCTGTCCCATGCATGTTTGAATTCCCCCACTGTTTTAGACCCCACAACCTCTCCAGGAAGGCGGTTCCATCGTCCCACCTCTCTCGTGAAAAGAATTTCCTCACATTACCCTGGCCATCCCCCAACTTTAAATTGTGCCCCTTGTTCTTACACATCTCTTTTCTGAAAGATGCCACCCTCCTGGACTTTGTTGATTCCCTTGAGGTACTTAAAGTTTCTATCATGTCCCCCTGTCCCTCCTTTCATCAAGGGTATACATATTAAGCTCTCTCAGTCTCTCTTCATATGGTTTCTGATGTAGACCCTGCACCATTTTAGTTGCCCTCCTCTGGACTGCTTCCATCCTGTCTATGTCCTTGCGTAGATGAGGTCTCCAAAACTGCACGCAGTACTCCAGATGGGGTCTCACCAACTGTCTGTATACAGGGATGACCACTTCCTTTTTTCTACTTGTGATGCCCCTCCCTATGCATCCCAGTATCCCCCTGGCTCTCCTTACCGACTTCTCACATTGCTTACCCACCTTTAGGTCATCTGATATGACTACACCCAGATCCCTTTCCATTACTGTTGTCATTAGTATCTCCCCTGCTATTGTGTACTCTTCTCCTGGATTTTTATTTCCCAGGTGCATTACTTTGCACTTCTTTGCATTGAATCTAAGTTGCCATATGTCTGACCATTCCTCCAACCTTGCCAAGTCCCTTCTCATCCTTTCTACCCCCCCTTGCGTATCAACTCTGTTACAGATCTTTGTGTCATCTGCAAAGAGGCATACCTTTCCTTCAGACCCTCTGCAATGTCACCTATAAAGACGTTAAAGAGGACTGGACCCAGTACTGAGCCCTGAGGTACTCCACTAGTAACCCCTTTCTTCAGGAATGTGTTCCCATTCTGTACCTTCTGTGTCCTGTTGTGCAGCCAGTTTGCTACTCAGGCTACCACCCTGGGACCCACTCCCAGGCTGGCTAACAGATTATTAATCTTTTGTGTGGGACTGTGTCAAATGCCTTGCTAAAGTCTAGGTAGGCCATATCCACAGCCCCTCCCTGGTCTATTACTTTGGTCATCCAGTCAAAGAAATCGATTAGATTCCTCTGACATGACCTTCCTGCTGTGAATCCATGCTGCTTTGGGTCCGATGCCCCACTGGCCTCTGGGTACTGAACAATTCTTTCTTTCAGAAGTGATTCCATCATTTTCCCCACCACTGAGGTCAAACTAACAGGTCTGTAGTTTCCTGCTTCTGCCTTGCTCCCACTTTTGTGAAGAGGAATCACATCTGCCTTCCTCCAGTCCTCAGGTACCACCCCATCTTCCCATGATTTGTTAAAAATGTGGTTACTGGTGTCACTAGGTCCTCCTTAGCTCTTTTAGGATTCTAGGGTGAATCCATCAGGCCCCATTGCTTTGTCCACCTTGAGGTTTAGGGTTCTTTCAGGACTCTTTCTTCTGTAAATGGACTGGCGTCAACCCCACTACAGAAGTGCTTCTACTGTTTGGTTTAGGTAACTCCTCCTCTCTCTTCTTTTGTGAATACTGAGCAAAGGTATTCATTTAGTATCTCTCCTTTTCACTGTCTCCTCTGCCCACCTCCCTCTCCTTTATTAATCTTCACTATTCCTCCCTTAACCTTTCTATGCTCCCTAATGTTCCTATAAAGGTTTTATCCCCTTCTTAATGAGTTGGCTATCTTTTCCTCAGTTTGGGCCTTTGCTTTTCTGACACGCCTTCCCACTTCTTTCTGTTTTAATTGATACAGTTCCCTGTCATGCTCCTTCTGTGATTCCTTATACTTTTTGAATGCAGCATTTTTCTCCTTAACCTTCCCTGACACCTCTTTTTGAGAACCATAGTGGTTTTTTATTCTGTTTTGTTTTCTTTATTTGTTTCACACAAAGGCTTGTTGCCGCTATGATGGCAGTTTTGATTTTTCTCCATTGTTCTTCCAACCCTCCTTTCTGGCCATTTGCTAATGCATTCCTCAGGTATTCACCCATTATGCCAAAATCAGCCTTCTAAAGTCCAGTATCCTTGTCTTTTGTATGGCTTGTCTCCATGGTTGTGTTTGTTGTGAAGCACGCACTGTGCAGTGGTCGCTTGTTCCCAGATGTCTACTGACTTCAAATTTGTGATCCTCTCTCACATTTGAGAGTACCAGGTCTAATATTGCTCCCTCCCAAGTGGGTTCCACCACTAGCTGTCTAAGGTATGCCCCTGTAGGGCATCGAGGAATGACCCTGCTCTTGGATGTGGCTGCAGTCCATGTCGCCCAGTTAACATCTGGCATATTCAGGTCCCCCATCAACAGTGTCTCCCCTTTTTCAGCCATTTTGAGAATGCCCTCTATCATTTTCTTGTCCATTTCCTCCCCTTGAGACAGGGATCTGTATACAACCCCTGTGCGGATTGTGATGCCAATCCCTGTCTCCAAGGTGATCCAAAGTTCCTCTTGTCCTCCCCCTTTACTTTTTATTTCTGTAGCTTTGATCCTTTCCCTTATGTAGAGAGCTACTCCACCTCCTCTTTTACCCTCCCTGTCCCTTCTGTAGAGTGTGTACCCTGGTATGTTGACATCCCAGTCATGGTTCTCTGTGTACCATGTTTCTGTGACTGCCACAATATCCAAATGTTCCTCTTCCATCAGGGCTACTAATTCTGGAAGCTGCTTTCCAAGACTATGGGCATTGGTACTCATTGCCCTCCATTTAATGTTGGCTTTATCCTTTTTTAACCTATCCCTGCTCTTATTGCCCTTGTTCATTTTTCCATTTACCCCTGTCCTGCCCTCTGTCAAGCTCTGTACCTCAGTGTTTACCCTACTACCTGCCATGTTTTGTGGGGGGAGGATTGAACTTTCCTGTTTCCTATCAGCACTTCCGCCTTTGGCTAGTTTAAAAGCTTGCCAAGGAAGCCTTTAAACCTGTCACCTAGAAGCATGTTTCCCTTCCTGGACAGATGCAGACCATCATGCCAGTATGACCTTCATCTCTCCAGGTGGACCCCCAGTTCCCAATGAAGCCAAAGCCCTGTGCTCTGCACCAGTTTTGCAACCATTCATTAAACTGCATGGTGTGCAGTACCCTAGCCTCACCCCTGCCACAGACTAGCAGCACCTCTAAGAAGGTTACCATGCTTGCTACCTGTCTGAGGCCCCTCCCCAACTCCACAAATTCATCCTGCACTGCACTGATCTCATGCCTAGCTAGGTCATTTGTTATGAGGTGGACAATGATATCTAGTTTCCTCTCCCGTGATGCTGCTTCTGCAATCCTGAGGATTTGCTTCCTGTCCCTCCAAGCCGTGGCACCAGGCAGGCACCTTACTTCCCTTTCCTCTCCCTTCCCCAGGTCTACACCCCTAACAACTGAGTCCCCTATCAGAAGCAGTTTCTTTCCCCTCTGGTGTCCCTTGCCACTCTTTTGTGGGTCTCCCTTGTGGATGTCCCCAACATTCTTCTTGGTCTCCACTGAGGGTGTCATCATAGAGGAACCTTGATTTGCCAGACTGACATATGATTTGTGTAGAGGTACAACTCGGGGGCTACGCCTCTGTTCCACCACCCTCACCCTCCCAGAACCTACTGTGGTCCATCTGCTTTTCACACATGGCAACCTCTGAGGCAGTGGTTGTGGAACTGGTGCTCTTTGGGTGGGGGAGGCCTCCTTAGTCCTTGCCAGTTTAGCCTGGATGTTGGCAACCTCCTCCCTCTGAGTTGACAATTGTCTGCAAATAGGGCAGCAATGCAGGTTCCAGAATGTCTCCCAGAAAATTGCTGCCCCACAGCCAGTGCATTGCACCACTCCTGACATGTCCCTCTTCCTTATAACATACGAGTAATATATCATTTTTTTTTGTGTGTGTGTACTTACCCTTTATGCACTGTGCTGGGTAATTAAGAATATGACAGTTCTGCCCCAAGACCTGTTGAGGAAGTGATGTCAGAACTTTGGCTACAAAGGAAATGCCATGCCTGGGGTGGGCGGGGTGAGGGGAAGAGTGGGTAGGCCACAACCACTGGTGACTGTTATAAACAATCAAATACACCACTGCTCCATCACCCTGGTGAGTACTGCCCTTTATAGTAAGTCAACCAACACCACAATTTACTAGACCACTGCTCCTACACAAACCACTCTACTGAGTCCAGGGATAAAAACAAACTCACTGCTCAGCCAGCAGGACACTTCTAAAATATTGCACAAATATCCTTCCAAATCCTAGGCGTCTAGCATAGAAATCAAGCAACTTCAGTTGTATTTCACCCCCTCCGGTTATAAAATTACTACACTTTAATGGAATCCTGCAATTCTTAATGCCAATAGCAAAATAATGAACTTTCTGTAGAAAGCGTAGCTTACCTTCCTAACTAGTCCCCAACAATATTATGTTTTATTAGGTTCCCAGTTCCTCAAATGCATTCTAGTTTGTTCTCTGCAGTATAGCAAGTGTCTCAGCTTCCAACAGAAGCAGGCATAGGTTGGCTGGTAGGGAGCCTCCCGTAGGGCTTAGGGCTCATTCCATTACACCTACTGCAGCCTCAGTGGCTGCTCCCAGGGACATCCCTATTCAGGGACGTCCCTGTTCAAGAGATCTTCAGGGCTGCTACCTGGAAGTCGGCACACATGTTTTTGAAAGGAATGTTATATATTAAACCTCCAGTTAGAAGACTCACTCCTCCATGGGATCTCAATTTTATGATTGAAAAATTGACTCTTGAGCCTTTTGAGCCAGCTGCCACTTATGATCATCATTTTCTTTCATGGAAAACCCTATTTTTAGTGGCTATCATTTCCACTCGATGTATTTCCGAGCTCCATGCCCTCATGTGTAGGGAACCTCACTTGATTTTCCACAAGGAATGGATGGTCCTTCATACTCTCCCTCCCTCCCTGCCTGCCTGTCTTCCTTCCTTCCTAAAAACAGTCTCTGAACATACTTTAAATCAGTCCTTGGAGCTTCCGGACTACTATCCAGACTATTCCAATCGGGGTGAACATCTCCTACATATTTTAGATGTCCACCATATATTACGCTACTATACTGATTGGACACAATCGATTAGAAAGACGTCTCAACTGTTCGTCTCTTTTGCCCTGGGACGCGAGGGCCTCCCAGTTGCAACACATACTCTTTCATCCTGGTTGGCGCATTGTATTACATTTTGTCACAAAGAATACAAGCCTTTATCTGGACCTGTCCAAGCCCACTCCACTAGAGCTATGGCCACCATTGCAGCTTGTTTTAAGGGAGCCCCCATTTCAGATACCTGCAATGCAGCTACCTGGTCCCCAATCCATACATTTACAAAGCACTACAATCTGGATATTGCCTCATGACACAGGATGGCTTTCGGCTGGGCAGTCCTACAAGGTCTCCTATTGTAACTGTTCTCCCACATGGGCATTACTGCTTGGGATTCATCCCAAAAGTATTACCTACTGCAAGAGACCTCTCTGTGGAAGACAGTACAGTTACATAAAAACTTACCGTAACAATAGATCTTTGAGGAGTGTCTCTTGCAGTAGGTTTGTTCCCACCCTCCATCCCACTCCTTCTCTGAGACAGCAAGTTCTGATCCAGTGACTAGGGTTGGGACTCCTTTGGTACCTTGGCTTCCCCTCGGTCCTAACTTTGTCAGTTGAATCTGGCGGGGAACTGAGGATACCAGGGTCCGCCCATACTTATATAGGAAACAGGAAGCAGATGTCATATGCGAGTGGTCCCTGATGAAAAACTGCTAGAAGAGCTGCCAGGCACCACAGTGACCTCTGCTGGATACCCAAAAGTATTATCTACTGAAAGAGACACTCCTCAAAGATCTACTGTTATGGCAAGTTTTTACGTAACTGTACTTTCAAGGAGTGGTATAGGGTGCACATCCAGACAACCCACCTGACCTCTCCTGGCAAGTTGGACACGGATCCCTGCTTCCAGCATGCAAGAGCTGATGTCATGGGGCGGTGCTGAGGAGTATACCACCTGAGGGGGTGGGAGGAGCTTAACTTGAAGTCATTCCAGCTGGAATTAAAGGGAAAAGAAGACTGCCAGGCTGTGGAAGTGCACCATATACCACTCCTAGAACTACAGTTACAGGTGGGTGACCCTCATTCTCTAGGAGTTGTATATGATTCACATCAACCCACCTGACCTCCTCTGGGAAGGGGCACACAGATCCCTGCTTCCAGCATGCAAGATCTCACATCCTGGGGCAGAGCCCAGAGACATATTGCCCGGGTGGTGGGAGTAGCTTAGCTTAAAGATGTTCCAATGAATACACTGTTCTGGAGGATCTGCCATCATGTGAATGTGAGCCATATACCACTCCAAGAACTATCGTAACAGGTGAGTAACCTATTTTCCTCACACCTCCGGACCCAGTGGCCTCAACCAGAACTTGTTGGGAGCCCTCCTCTCCCCCACCCCAAGACCCCCCAAACATCTCCCTTTTCACACAGTGTATATTAAGTTACGTCCCAGATAGTCCCCCCCGAAATGTATCTAATGATCATTTTTAAGGTTTTAGCCAACAGATATTAACATGTTGATTTTTTTTTCTTATTACTCATTTTAGGGGGTGTAGAAACAGTGTGTTGGACAACAGAGAACTGTAGCTAAACCACAGGGATTAAGTAAACAGTAACACAACAGGGTATGCTGTTATTGGGTAAATACCACATGGCTCCAGCTCCGTGGTCAGGGCACAAGGTGTTAGCAGAGTGTGGTAATTACCCAATAACCGCAAGCCCTGGAGTGTGTAATTGCATTTATAATATGGTACCAAAGTAATAAGCAAACACAAGACCAAATCTTTAAAATAAAAATAAATACATCTTCATCATTAGTAAATAGGTTCTTATGCCAAACAGCTAGGTTTTCCCCTTCAAAGAGGTTAAATTGGCTGGTAAATAAGTCACTCATGTTGTTAGTTGTATAACCCCACTACAACTGGGGGTTCCCGAAAAGTCTTCCTCAAGCTTGCCTAAATGCTTACCGCCAGGCTGGTGTCCTGCATTTTAGCAGTTTAAATGTGATTGTCAGAGAGTGCCTGTATAGCCTTTATGTACTGTCTCTTTAAGAGCTGCCTGGATTGCAGTCATAAGTAATCTGAGAGGGAACTCTGTTGAAAGATGTAACTATTTGCTGAAAATCATGTAGAGTGATAATGATAATGTAGTTTGTCTAACCTGCCTTCTCTGCAGCAAGGACTGTTTAGTTTAGCTCCACTATCTTGGTCCTGGACTGCGAATTGGACCAATCAGTACTGGTGGAACCTAAAATGGAGCTGGGCTACAGGAGCAGTCTGGAGTCAAAATCTGTAGGAAGTGTAGTTTTGGACTTTTTGCGCCTTTTTGCACCTGAAGGGGGAGCCTTTGTTGTGACTGACAGAAGGATCAGCCAACTGAACCTCTTGGATCTTGGGGAATTTCCCAGGCTGCTGCAGCTAGTTTCAGTTTTTGAGCTGAGAAGTGAAGAAGTAACAGCTCAAGTGATTTTGAGCAGCAGTCCTGTGTAGTTTTGCATGGAAGAATTGTGAAAGGGCTGAGTTTTGGCCTGCCTGTCTGCCTGCTGTCCCGGAGAGGGAAAATATAGTTTATTCAGACTGAATCTGAGTTGTGAGGACTATTTAAGCCACTGGACTGTGACCAGGCTTTAACCTGAAGAAGACCGAAAATTTGCTGAATGCGATCAGACTGTCAGGATTTCCAGCTGCTTTTGAATCCCGGGTTTGTGCAGAGACTTTGCGATCATGACTGGAGAGCAGTTTGCCTGGTACAGTAGAATTTCCTTACATGTAAATGTGCTGTATATTGAAAGTGGGTCGTGATTTGGTTCCCCACTGCGTAAACTGTATTCTGCTTGCTGGAAGCTTTATCCAGCCTAATCGGACTGAATCCGTGTTCATCTCCATTCGGCCTGGGCCATGCCACGCTAGCCCTGCCAGACTACCCCACTGCACAGAGAAAGCCATCGTCGAGAGATCTGCCTGGGGATCAGACCCCTGCTCCATGCTTGAATAGGAACAATGCCTCGGCAAATCGTGTGGGCCCTGCTTCTCCTGGCACTCCAGATTAACCACCTGCTGTCTCGATTTTCATCCAGCCTGTGTCTAGTCCTGGGTATCGTGAGTAATCATCAGGGTAGCTTCCTGCAAAAACAGCCTAATCTATAAGTGTGTCATCTGATTGTCTTGTTTTCTTTTCACGAACTGAGCCCTCCAGCTCCAGATGACCAATAGTGTGTGTTGTGCATCTTGTTTTCTTCCATCACAGGGCCCCAACCAGCTGCAATGTTCCTGGCTAGCCCACCATTTTCCATCTGGGTACCCAGGGTGTGTGACTGTTTATGGACCCTGAAGTGCATGCATAGCTGACTGATAGAGCCTTTAAGCAAATTAACCTGATTACGCCCCTCCCTTGTTCAAGCCCCTTAAATAAATCAGATCTCTTTTTTGCATTTACTCTGACTGTGGTTCCAGTTTGTGCAACAGTACTGCACTGCTGTTATTTGCTGTGTATAACCTTGTTTACAGGAGGTCCCCAGGGCCAGGCCAGAGGAAAGTTCTGGTGGTAAGTGCAAACAGTGTGGGTACTTGTGTGGTGTATCGGGGTATTGTGAAAGT
Source organism: Neoceratodus forsteri (assembly GCA_016271365.2). Taxonomy (NCBI): domain Eukaryota; kingdom Metazoa; phylum Chordata; order Ceratodontiformes; family Ceratodontidae; genus Neoceratodus; species Neoceratodus forsteri. The sequence continues at coordinate 144,488,881 of CM028131.1, read as the reverse complement.
GATCATTGTGTATTGCTTCAGCCACTAGTAAGGAAAGAGGGGGGGTTACAGTGTCCCGGAGGGCTGTGCCCAGGTTAGCTTGACCACTGCCAACCCTGACCTCTGGGTGGAGGCACCCATTTCAGAACTCAGGCCCCTTAATCTGCTACTACCCAAGCAGGCAGGGGTAGTAGCCCTTGGAATAGCACCACCTAGAGGTTACAGTTGAACCTTTCTTTTGTTTTTGCCTACTGCCACAGTTACTATGAATTCTGAAGCAGTGTAGTTCCAAGACTTCAAGATACTCTTTAGACCCTTGTGATTATTGGTCAGTTAACGCACCGGTCTGGACAGCTATTAACTGATGAGATAACTGGAATTGTTTTCCCATCTTATAATATGCCTTTGACCTCATGGCAAATAAAGCTTGATCATTTGAGGTGGGGCAAGGGCTTGCATAGAATTCTGGTTTCACCCTTCTGTATACTTGGTATATGTTCATATGTTGGAAATGGGAAAACTTCACAATGGAACCCACCACCTTTTGATGTGGGCTTGAAAATACCTGACAAGGGTCTGGGGGCACATTTCCTCATTATAAGTTGCATTTTTATACTTTATTTGGTAAGTTTTATGGCTTTAGAGGGCCTTATTTTACATAGGAAGAGTAGTTTTCCATTTTGTTCCTGGGATTGAGTCAGACTGTTAATCACTCCTAGAACTCACTTCCCCTGGGTCTCTCATTTCCGCCACTGTATTTATTTTATTTATTTATTTCAGTTTGGGATTGAATACCATTGAGCCATAGGCTCGTTTACAGTGGTTCCAGGTCAGACATCGTACAATACAGAATAAGACAGACAACAGGAATAATACAGTGGTAAAACAGAATCAAGTGAAAAACAGCAACAATGACATTATTAACATGTACAGTAGCACTAGTTATTTCATAGGTAAAAATCACTATGAGGAAGACAATAATTTTAGGTTCCCAGACAGCTTAGAATTCTTCAAGGAGAATTCAGTGTCGTTACTTCTAGAATGGAGGAAGCACATACCCATTGGCTGTAGTAGGCAGCAACAGTGTTAAGCAAGCAGGCCGAGGGGGATTAACGGGCCTGAGCAACAATGGGGAAGGGGCAACCAGAATGAGGCTAGGGATTGGAGTAAGAATAAGGGCCAGGTTAGGCATTGTCAGGAGAGACAGGGAAAAGAGAAGGGGGGATTAGGAGGGAAGAAAGCTAAGGGGGGTGGGAAGCAGGAGATGGAAGGTGGGGGAGAAGAGAAAGGGGTTGGAGGGTAGGTGTAGGGTGGAGGGAGTAAGTGAGGGGGTAGGGTAGTATGTGGGGAGTTAGGTGGAACGTGGGAGAGAAAGAAAAGAGGGAAGGAGAAAAGGCAATGTAAATACTGGGGGATAAGTACAGGGTGAGGAAGGGCCAGAGCTTGTCAATTAAGGGTGCGGCAGGTGATAGACGTGACAGAGATACAGGGTCAGAGGTTTAGGAGCTGAGGAGTGCTGAGAATGGGTCAGGGTGTGCAGGGGCACTCACACTTACATGATGGGGTAAGATGGGCATGGAGACCAGCTTTGAATTTTCCAGTCCTATTGCAACTAAGGAGGTCAGACAGTAGGTCATTTATCCACTTAGGACCCCTGTAGGACAGGGATCTTTGAGTTATTGAGGTATCCTTGAGTGGTACTAGGAGTACACCCTTGGAGGTCCTCCTGGTGCTGATAGATGGTCATTCTTTTTTAAATAGACACAAGGGGGAATCAGGAGCAAACCCAAGGGTGGCTTTCTTTCCCACCAGGCAGCTTTGGTATTGGGCTGTGCGGTGGAGGGGTAGTCAACCAGTTGCTTCATAGAGGTCACAGGTATGGGTCAGGCGATCTGCACCCAGGACCAGCCTACACGCTTTGTTGAGGAGAGTTCTTACCCTATTCAGGATGGTGCCTGTGGCTGCACTGTAGATTGCAAGGCTGTAGTCAATGGAGGATACCACAGAACTGTAGGTGACTACCAATAGCACCTCAGGTGGCATGTATTGACGGTGTTTATACAGAACACCTCATTCTGCACTGGCAGATTTGACTAACTGATCAGCATGTGTTGAGAAAGAAAGGGAGCTGTGCAAGTGTATACCAAGATATATGAAGGCGTCAACCTGCTCCAGTAAGTTTCCTTTGGAGCTCAGGATCTGCAGTTTTCCAAGGTGGTTCTTTCTCTGTGGCAGGGAGAAGAGCATGCTCTTGGTTTTCTTGTAGTTGAGCAACAGTTTGTTATCTCTGAACCATTCCTCAAGTCTGTGGAAGTTTGCTTCGAGTTCAAGGGAGATGGCGGGTAAATTAGACCCACTTACAGAGATGACCGCATCATCTGCATAAAGCACAATGTGTGCTTGGCAGACTGTAGGCAGTTGGTTGATGAAAATGCTGAACAGGAGTGGTCCCAGAATAGATCCTTGTTGGACTCCAAAAGACTCATCCATGGGTTCTGATAGTATGCCACTAACTTTAAGTTGCTGTGCCCTACCAGATAGGTAGCTCTTGAACCATGTGACTGTGTCCAGAGACAAGCCCACTGAGTGAAGGTTTTGTAGGAGGAGTTGATGATTGATTGTGTCGAATGCCTTGGTGAGGTCGAGGAAGATAGACCCCAGTGCTAAACCATCATCAAAAGCCACGTATATCTGGGAGGTATAGTCAATCATGGCTGTTATGGTCGAGTGATGTTTCCGGAACCCATACTGTTGCCTACAGAGTAGGTTGTACTTCGTGAAGTACTCAGTAAGCTGGTATGAGACCACTCGTTCCAGTGGCTTGGACAGAGGAGGAAAATTGAGATGGGCCTGTAGTTGGTTAGGTTTGTGGCATCACCTGAATTGAGAACAGGGGTGACAACCGCCTTCTTCCACTTATCTGGGAACACTCCTGTCCTTAGTCAGGCATTGAAGACTTTGGTAAGGGGATCCACCAACTCATTGATGGTGAGTGCCACCAGTTTCACATCTACAAGGTCACTCCCTTGTCTAGTCTTGTTTAGAACAGCTTTAACATATAAAAAGGTATCCTGTTGGTTCAACTGTTTGAAGTAGAAGGAGGGCATTGGACTGAGGTACAGGATGCAGGGCATAAGGGGGGGGTGGGTTGAGAGTGGAGCGGGATGGGTATTCCTTGGGAAGAACAGAACTTAGGTAAGAGAAGGCTTGGTTGAAGGCGTTAGCAATGTCTTCAAGCTCCAGGAGTGTCCCCTCATTAGTGACTATTAACCCTGGTTGTGCTTTGGAGGCTTTACTGGTGAGGGTTTTTATCGAGTCCCAGAATTCCTTACCTTTACCCCAACTCCTTTTCAGTAGGTCATGGTAGTTGCTTTCCTTAACTTGTTGGATGATTCTGGTACAATTGCTTCTTTCAGACCTATCTTTGATGTAGTCAGCCTCTTTACCAGTAGCTTTGGCCCTATGCCACAAGTTATCCCTATTCCGCATACACTGTGGTATGGTGCCTGTAAGCCAGAGGTTGGTAGTTCCTCATGTTTTTTTGATTCTGTAGGGAGCAAAGATGTCACAAGCCTTGGTAAAAATGGTGATAAAGAAGTTGAGGGCTATGTTCCCATCAGTGGCCCTGTCCAGCGGCGACCAGTCAACCAGACTCAGATAATTCCTGAGAGAGCCTAGCTGTCAGGTCTCGAGGGACAGTTTTGAGATACTGGGGGAAGACTGAGTGCTGGCTTTATTCGGCTGGGCACATCACCGGTGAATGATTGCTGAGGGTGTCAGGAAGGACAATGACCTTGGAGAGAAGGAACTGGAAGGGGACAGCATCAGTTGTGTTCCAGGACAGTAGCTGCTTGTTGTTGTTTTCACAGGGTTCTTGTGGATTTTACTTGGTAGAAGGTTATTTTTTCTTTCTTCTAAGGAGCTAGCAGGGTATTGTTTTGGGGGCTGTTGGAAGTTTGAAAACTGGTTTGGTGGCTGTAAGTGGGCTCATTTGTTGGATGTTTCATTGTGTAACAGGCTGCGCGAGGAGGCCTATTTCTTCTGATTTAAAACCTATTTTATGGGATTTGTTTGGGCCTGGGTATTTGAATTGGAGACCTATATCTGTTAATTTCAAGCCTATTTTGATGTGTTGTTAGTGAAACTGACTGAATTGGAGACCTGTTTCCTTTGGTAGCAAACATATTTTAGGGGCTTTGAGTTGAATTTTTTTGATTCATTGTTGCTGACTTCAGTAGCTACAAGATTTACTGTATAGTGGGGAAGGTGTTAATGGTCTGGCCAGGTCTCACTCAGCTAATTGACTGGAGGCAGAGCTGAATCAGGTTTGTGGTGTTGGCTGCTTTGTCTTCTCAGAAGGAAATGGAAGGGGACAGGATCAGTTGTGTTCCAGGACAGTAGCTGCTTCTTGTTGTTTTCACAGGGTTCTTGTGGATTTTACTTGGTAGAAGGTTATTTCTTTTCTTTCTTACTTCTAAGGGGCTAGCAGGGTATTGTTTCAGGGGCTGCTGGAAGTTTGAAAACTGGTTTGGTGGCTGTAAGTGGGCTCATTTGTTGGATGTTTCACTGTGAACAGGCTGCACTAGTGGAGGCCTATTTCTTCTGATTTAAAACCTATTTGGTGGGATTTGCTTGAGCCTGGTTCTTGGCTGCTGGGCTTGAGAGGGGACACAGGGCTGATACACTCTCTCTGGTTGGGTGTCTGCTCAAAACCACCCTCCCCACCCCTCCCCCCTAGAGTTCCTGCTAATTTATAGGGGAACACCTGCTCTACAATTGAGGAAAAGGCTGGAGATGCAGCTCATGATTCTAGCCACTGGGGGTTGGATTTGCAAGGCTGGAGAGAGGAGCTTAGGGGAGCTGTTCATTTCCCTTATAAGTTTACTGTGTTGTACTGCACCTAGTAACAGGGTTACCGTGTACTGTGGGACTGTATCTAAGATTAGTGGGTGACCTGATTAGCACTAGGGTGTGTATCTTGGACTGGGGGGAACCTGGTGGCTCACCCAAGGAAACTCATTTGGAAGGGATGGAACCACATGGCATAGGGGGCCGGCATCTTGGGAGGGTGGTGGGGTGCACAGGGTGTGAAGCAGCCACAATACTGGACTGGGCTTGGAAGTTTGGTGGTTGCCCAGTGTGCTACCAGCTGGCACAGCTTAGGAGGGAGGTTACGGGATTAGGAGACAGCTGGGGAAGGGGAGGTATGGTTGGGGAAGGGGCAGGGATCTCCCACAGGGTTGCACCAAGCACTGGGGCAGGTATTAGGAAAGGAGTGCAGGAGAATCTAGGGTCACATAGGGACCCTGGCAGAGGGGTCCAAAGGACACTACCAAGGAAGCAGGCAGGTAACTGGGGACCCCTCCCAAAGCAGGGACAGAGGGACAACATTCTCAGGGAATTAGGCAGATGGCCAGGGCTGGACAGAAGGAAGCAGCAGGGAGGTGGATCAGACCTTACACTCAGTAACCGCTCTCAATTTCTCTTCTGCCTGGAGGATGAGGGGGGTGATGTAGCCATGACAGGGGTGGTTAGAGACAGAAAGGGAGTGGGGGGCAGGAGGCAGGGGCCAGATAGCAGGAAGAACAGGGGAACCTGGAATGCAGGAAAATGGGGGGAGCAGTGAATCAGAGCAGGAGGGGCAGGGGGAAGAGGGAGGAAAGCGCAAGGAGAAGGACCAGTTGGGAGGAAAGGGGAAAGGAGAAGGACCAGCAGTACAAGGAGGATTCAGTAAAGGGAGCTGAGGGTTTAGGCCAGGGAGCACAACAAGCAAGGAGGGACTAAATGAGACAGCAAGGAAGGGAGGCGAGCCAGCTAGTTTAGCAGATGGGGAGAAGGACCAGTTGCGAGCTGTGAGAGGGGAGTTAGCAAGGTACAGAAGGATTCTCAGGAGGAGGAGAGGCATAAGATTGGAGGGGGGGTGGCCAGGGTAAATAAGGAGGGGATGGCATGTGGCACCCAGATAGGGGGAGGAACAAGGAGCCAGCTGGGTGGAGGGCGTAGAAAAGGATGAGGGACATGGAAGGGGGGAATGGAGGAAAAGGAGCGGTCAGAGTGCTCCTATTGGGGATTCTATGATCAGGGGTATCAAATGGGATAGGGAGGAGAAGCCTGGGCTGTTAGGACAAAATGCTTCCTGGACTAACAGTGCACAGGGGCTACGCAGGTGTATCAGCTGGCAAAGGATTGTGGGGTTCCCAGACATACTGGTCCACCTGGGTACAAATGACATTGAGGGAAATAGCGAGCTAGAGATACAGGCAAGATTCAGAGAGCTTGCCAGGGTCTGTCATGACATAGGATGTACAGTTCCTTCTCTGAAATCCTGCTGGTGCCAAGGTGGTGGGGAGCACAAAAGGAAGACTAGGAGATAAACCAGTGGCTCAGGAGCGTGTGAGGCCAGAGGTATGGGTTGATGGGGATTGGGGGAGACCTGGGAGGATAAGGAGCTGTATGCTAGAGATAGACTCCATCTCAATTTGGAGGAGGGAATCCTGTTGAAAATAGAGGGGTTCATTGGTGAAAATGGGGTTTAAACTTGTGAAGGGGAGGATGGGAGAAAAGGCTGTCAAGGGGTGCCGATAAAGAAGGGACTCTGTCTCCACCCCGGGAGCTGGAGGATTGTGAAAAGGCCAACTGGTAAAGTGCAGATCAGGGAAAACAGAATCCCACGGGAACACGGCAGGGGAAATGGAAGTATAGGAAAGGGTGGAAGGTAGTCCTGCTAAATGCCAGGAGTTTGGGAAATAAAATGCCTGAGCTCCAGGCGATGCTAACTGAGGGAGCAGTGGATGTGGCAGTGGTCACTGAGACCTGGGCCACTGCAGGACATGACTGGGACCTGAATCTGGAGGGTTACACTATGTTCAGGAAGGACGGGGGAGGGAAGGGGAGGAGGGGTAGCAATGATAGTCAAAAATTGCATTGGCATAGAGGGAGTAGAGGAGGCGGAGGGAAACGTGGAAGCGATTTGGGTCACCTTGATAACAAGGGGGGGGCAAGAGAGTAAAAATAGGAGTGGTGTGTAGACCCCCCTGCCCTGGCAGAGGAGCTGGAGGAGAGTCTGGTGGCAGATGTTGGGAGACACTGCAGACTGGGCAGAGGAACGGTGGTGGTGTTGGGGGACTTAAACTTGCCAGGAACAGATTGGGAGACTATGACATCTTCTGTGACCAGAGAACAGAGGTTGTTGGATGTCTTTCAAGATGTGTTCCTAACTCAGCAGGTGGGGGAACCGACCAGGGAGGCGCAGGTACTGGATGTGGTCCTGGCAGACAGTGACCAGATTAGGGGCCTGGAGGTAAGGGACCCGTTGGTGGGGAGTGACCATGCCACGGTCTGGTTCGGCCTGGACCTAGGAGGGCTAGAAGGCTGCACAAAGACGGAGATAACTGAATTCAGAGGAACGGATTTTAAGGAAATGGGAAGGATCCTTAAGGAGCATTTGGATGTGATTGGGTCAGACATGGACGCTGATAGTAGGTGGGAAATCATCAGGAGAGGGGTGCAAGATGCTATCAGCACTTGTGCAAGAGTAAGACGAAAATGCGGTAGGGCCCGAAAACCCTGCTGGTGGACCAGGCAGGTCCAGGAGGTGGTGCGGAGAAAGAAGGCAGCCTATAGGCAATTCAAGTGTTCAAGGAGTGAAAGTGATCGAGGGGAGTATGAGCTGATGGCTAGAAGGGCCACTAGGGTGGTGAGGGCGGCTAAGGCAAGGAAGGAGCAGAACCTGGCTAGGAAATTAGGAGAGGAGCAAGGGTTCTTTAGATACATTGGGGAAAACGAAGGGTGAAGGGGCAGATTAGCAGGATTAAATCAGGGAGAGATGGGCACAAGACCCGGGGAGCAGGTTGAGGTACTAAATGAGTACTTCACCTCAGTTTTCACCAAGGAAAATGGGGTGCTGCATCATACATGGGAGGAGACAGAGATACTGAGGAGGGGGGACCCTTACTGATCGGTGGGTCTGGGGAGAGGGGGAGGCATCACTGGCAGGAGGGGAGGGCTAAGCAGGGAGAAGAGGTACCGGAAGTGGAAAACACAGCAGAGAGAGTGAGGGAAGCCCTCAGCTCCTTCAGATGAAGAAAGCACCGGGGCGGATAAATTTACATCCCAGAGTGCTGAAAGAACTTGGGATGTCCTGGCGAAACCCTGGTGGAGCTTTCACCATCTCTGAGGACAGTGCTGGGTGCCCAGGACTGAAAGGTGGCACATAGTGCCTCATCCACAAGGGGGATCAAGGGAGGTGGCACGGAACTACAGGCCTGTCAGCCTGACACATCGGTGGGCAAGGTGATGGAGGGCATTGTCAAGGAGAGGCTAGGGGGACCTGGAAAAGTCAGGGTGCCTGGACGATAGACAGCATGGATTCATCCGGGAAATCATGTCAGACAAACCTTGGAGTTCTATGACTGGGTGATGAGTGCCTGGACCTGGGTAGACCAGTGGACGTCCTCTTTCTAGACTTCAGCAAGGCATTTGACTCTGTTCCTCACGTGGGCCTGTTGGATAGCTGTGAGAAATGGGGTGGGGAACCAGATGATCATATGGATAGGCAATTGGCTCCAGGACCGAAGTTGGTGGATAGTCTCATCCCCAAGAGGGTCATTAGTGGGGTCCCACAGGATCAGTCCTTGGGCCCCTCCTGTTCAACGTCTATGTCTCTGACATAAGGACAGGAATCAGGAGTGAGATGAGTCTCTTTGCGGATGACTCAAAACTGGGGGTGGGTGGATGGGGAGATGGGGAGGGTGGCCCTACAGGGGGACCTGGAGGCTCTGGAAAGATGGTCTAGAAAGTGGAAGCTGAGGTTCAATGCAGGGAAATGCAAGGTACTCCATCTGGGGGCCAGAAACCCGGGCCAAGTGTACACCCTGGGGGGAGGATGCTACAAGTCTCGATGGCTGAGAGGGACCTGGGGGTGGTGGTAGATGTCAAGATGAACAACTCGGAGACTTGTAGGAGGGCAGCAGCCAAGGCCAACAGGATGCTGGGATGCATCGCTAGGGGGATCACCTCCAGAAGGAGGAAGTGATACCCCTCTGTAACTGCTTGGTGAGGCCACACCTTGAGTACTGCATGCAGTTTTGGAGGCCACACTTAAAGAGGGACATTAAACTCCTGGAGAGGGTCCAGAGGACAAAACCAAATGATTTGGGGCTTGGGGGACAGGACCTATGAGGAGAGGCTCTGAAGAGCTAAATCTGTACACACTGGAAGAGAGAAGGGACCGGGGACATGATAGAGGTCTTCAAGTACATGAAGAGGGTAAATAGGGAGGAACAGTCAGGGTGCTTCAAAGGAAGGAGGAGGGGCCACTAGAGGGCATGGGTGGAGCTGGAGGGGAAGATTCAGGGAGAAAGAAGGATGTGCTACTTCACTGAGAGAGGGTGGTGGAGCCATGGAATGCACTGCCTAGGGGCTGGTGGAGGCAGAGACGGTGGAGGGGTTCAGGAGGGGCTGGGACAGGTACAGGGGAAGGGTTCTGGAAGCAAAATCCAATGCAGCAAGAATATCCGGAACTGGGAAGGGAGAAGCCAGAGAAGGCGAGGGGGGCAGCAAAGTCAGCACCCAGGGTTGGGGTTGACCAATCGAGCAGACTCGAAAGACCGTTAGGCCTATTCTGCTGGCATTTTAGTATGTTAGTATATGCTCTGGGCTGCTTTCTAGAAGCCAATCGATTAGAGTACTTGTGCCTGTTTTGTAGTTAAGCCTGGTTGCTTGGTGGACTAGTAGAGTAAGATAGAGACTGGACACCTGGTCATGGACAGCTAGAGTATCATTGGACAACCAGTTAGTGTTAAAGTCACCAACTACTATGTGTTCCCAGTTTTTTGTACTGCTCAAAGTTGCTCAGCACTTGCTGGATGCCCATTTTGGAGGTTCCAGGGGGTATGTATACAGTGGATAGTAGTAGGGTTTTGTGTTGCTTACCCAGGGTGAGTTTTCAGGTAAGAGTTTCCGCTTACTTATTTAGGAAACTGCTAGGCAGGAGTTGGGCTTTTAGGTCATTCTTCAGGTAAACTGCACATCCACCCCCTTGCTTAGTTAGTCTGTCCTGCTGGAACACTGTGTAGTCATCCAGTGATATGGAGGCATTACTAACTTTCGGTGAGAGCCAGGTTTCTGTAAGAGCAATTATGTCAGGTAGTAGTAATGTCACCCATGCCTGGAACTGTGGTAGTTTATTACTGAGACTATGTATATTTAGTGAGACTATCGAGAGGCATCCCCAGGCCTCTTTTGGCCTGGTACCGGGGGGGGGTCTGGGTTGGGTGGACATTTGTGAAGATTAGCAGCAGTAGTATAAACTTTCTTAGGATGTATGCCCAGTGCAGCCTATGTGTCCCCTTTACCTTTACCTAGTGTGGTTCAAAGGAGTTTATAGTCGCCACAGTGGTTCGGCAGCACAGGATCGCAGCGATGCTAATTTTGTGCGGAACTGAGGGTGTGTAGATAATGGGTGGGATTTTGAAGACCTGAGTAAGGCATCCATTGGTGCGAGTGCCACTGGGTTTAAGATTGGTGGGGAGGGTGAGGCACAGGCTAGTATCAGTGTGGGTGGTATATGCTGAGGTTGTCCAGCCAGCTTCCCTTATGAGAAAGGGGAGGAAGAAGGTTAGGAATCCCATTTTAGCGATTGACAGCATTTTATTTAGCTAAGGTAATAGTATAAAAAAATCTATGTGAGAAGGTAGTGATCCACCAGTGATTCTTTAAGGGGACTGGTAATAGTCCCAGAGGAAAGGAGCCAGTGGCTGTCTTAGGAGCAGGAGGAGGAGGATGGGAGAGGGGAAGGAGGGGTATTTAATAAAGGCCGGGGTCGGGGTGGGTGAGGTGGGACAAAAAACAGAGCTATACATTAGTGCCCGGTGTGTGTAGGGTGCCAAAGCACCAAGGCAGTCTGAAAAAGCCGCTGGGATGGGTCTGACCAATGGCAGGCTGGGCTGAGAGTGAACGTCCAATCACCCACCAGCTCCAAGCACAAGCAGAGCTAGTGAAATTGGCAGCCTACGAGCCGCTGATCTCAGAGAGGCGAGCGTACCTTAGATAGTTCTTGGAGGGTGGTAGCTTGTGAGAACAGCCACCAGAGAGATGCTGGGTGGCTCAGCCTGCTTGGCTGCGAGCTTGTAGGATGAGGGTTGGAGCGCTGAAGTCCTGTGGCTGCCGCCAAAGGTCTGAGATGGCGGCAGCGCTGCCCGCTGAGTGGCAGGCTGTAAGAGAGGTGATAGGAGAAGCAAGAGATTCATTTAAAGGCAACTGCGGGCGCTGCTGCTTAAATCAGTGGGAGGTCTTAGAGCTGAGGACAAAAGCCTGGAGGAGGGAAGGTCGTTGGAGAGTAATTTAATTAGAATTAATTAAAAATTAGTTTTTGTTGACCGGGAAAGGCGGACTAGACAATTTTGCCTATTTTTAGCCTTGTCCCAGGGGAGGGGGATACAGATAGATGCCAACTGACGCTGAACCAGATTAAGCTGTTGGCGGTACTTTTAGTGAATGGGGGAAATTTGATCAGGACACCGGGACCATTAATTTAAACGTTCTTACCATTAATGATAAGAAGAGGGTATCATATGCTAATTATTATGTATGTTAAATGACATTTTTTGTATAGGGATTATCTCCCACAGTGATTAAGGTTATTTTGGTGTGACTTAACACAATTTGTTGTGTGTGTGTGTGTGTGTGTGTATATATATATATATATATATATATATATATATATAAAACTTTGATACTGTCAAAAAAAAAAATTGCCCTCCTCTTTTCGAGAAGTGCCATGGGATCTTTAACATCCATCTAAGCTACCACCAGAACAGGCAGATGGGACCTCGGTTTAACGTCTCAACCCGAAAGACAGCGCCGCAGAAGTGAAGCCCCCCCATGCTGCGCCACAGTGTCCATATTGGGATTTAACCCAAGTGCCTGGTGTGGGGATAGAACTCACAGCCTTCTGATCTTCTGGTCTCAGCGGTGAATGTGCAATCTGCTGAGCCACAAAACTGCTATAATGGTTATTATGGATATGGTTCACATATCCACATGATGGCAGATCCTCCAGAAGATCGGACTGGTCGGAACCTCTTCAAGCAAAGCTCCTCCCACCACCTGGGTGGTATATTCCTCAGCTCAGCCCCCGGGACATCAGATCTTCCTTTATGCTGAAAGAGTCTGGTCTCCTCCTTCACAGCTCCACACACTGTAGGGCCTGGAAAGTGTGCCATTGGAAACTTAAATTATTTTCTTCAACTTTTCAGTATTTTGCTCTTTTCTCTACTTCTCCAGCCATCAGTGATGGAAGACAGAACACAAGGTACTGAAGCAAGCTTCCGCCTCCAAACAGTGTGTCACGTGCCAGCAGAAGATGTTATAGATGGACCCACACGTGTCATGTCTTTACTGTCTAGTGACAACACACAATGTTGCGGGTTGCAACCTCTGTCAGACAATACTACCGTCGTCTTTAGAAGACCGCAAGGGTTGTCTTCTCCTTGGCTAGCTGACCAAGATCCTAAATAGCAGCTGAAGGGCAGTTGCAAGGTGGCCTCTGCTGTTGCAGGGTCTGTGGCCCAACTCATGGCTATGGAAAAGGTAGCAGCGAAGGCCATGGCAGGCATCTCATTGGCCTCAGTGCTCTTCCCAGGTGGGGCCAGCATCTGAGCACCTTTCACATGAGGGTTTTATAAAATGTGTCGGGCTTTCCAGACCTTTGGGGAGAGCCCTGCCTTCCACAGTAAGAAGCATAAGACACACAGCCATTGGTTGATGGACCAGGAGAGATCACGATCCTTCTGCTCCCTCGACTGTCTCAACTGCTCGAAGCATGTCAAGCGCCCCGATTTCAGCCAAGCCAAAATTTTTCGAGGGGCAAGTCGGTAGCTCTGTGATACCCCCATCGGGCTTGACAACCTCAACATCAGTTGATCAGGCAGTCAAGATGCTGACCAGTCGTCGGAGGTATTTCCAAGACCCCGATCTTCCCAGTCTTCACTCAGGAGGACGTGGAGTGTTCGGTATCCTAACCCACTGCTATTCAGGAGCAGCTTCCACCGGAGGTCATGCAGTCAAAATCAGTGCACATCAGTTACATGGCACTTCTGGCTGCTAGTCCTTGACAATACTACAACAATGTTCTACTTGAACTGACAGGGCAGAGCTCATTCCCTTCCCTTGTGTTGGGTAGCCTGCCACATTAGGACCCTCACGCGCAGCCAGGGTGCAGATCTCCTTGAGATCCATGTTGCCAGAGCAGATAGTCATCTGGCAAACACTCTCAGCTGCGTGGGCGAGACATTTCACAAGTGGTCCCTGCATCAGGAGTGGTGAGACACCTGTTCTCCCTGTGGGGCACACCTCTGGCGGACGTGTTTTTTTCCTGGGAGAACACCGGACTGAGGCTGTTCTGTGCCTGTCCCCCATAGTTCAAGACACTGGTAGTGGACACCTTCATGAGGTCCTGGACCCTAGGCCTCTTGTACTTTTTGCCTCCCTTTCCCCTGGTCCACAAGGTGTTGATGGTCAAGGCTCAGAAGGACAAAGTACGGATGATCCCGATAGCTCCAAACTGGCCACACTTGTTCTGGTACCTGGATCTCCTCAGCCTCAGCAGCAGACCTCCATGGTGGCTGCCTCTTTGCCAGGATCTGCTGACCATAGAACAGAGGAAGATCCTGCACCTGGACCTTCAGTCCTTGCACCTCACAACCTGGTTCCTGAGTGCTTAGAGTTCTAGGTTTTGAATCTCTGAGGAAATGTGCTACACGTTGTGCAGGCTTTTCAAAAAGAGTTGACTCGCTGGTGCTATGCCTTTAAATGGACAAGATTTTCCATTTGGTGACAGGTAAAGGAGCTTGATCCTCTTGTCTGCACTGTGGCTAGTATCTGTGAGTACCTCTGGTCCCTGTCCCAGCTGGGGCTGCGATTGAAGACCCATATAGTGCACCTGGTAGCCATCTCTGCATACCAGGTGTGGGTTGTTGTGCTGATGGTGGTGCAGAAAGTGGTTGGATGCTTTCTTAAAAGCCTGGACCACTTTTCCTTACGGGTGCATGAACCTCGGGACCTTGGGACTTGTTGCTGATGCTGGCCGTGCTCATGGGCAAGCGTTTTTGAGCCTATGCACAGGTGTGAAATGTCACACCTGTCATGGAAGACTGCCTTCTTGGTGGCTGTCACATCAACCAGAAGGATTAGTGAGCTCCAGGCACTCTCGCTGGAGTCTCCATATCTGGCCTTCCACAGGAACACGGTAATCCTTTGCCCCCCAACCCGAGTTCCTCCCGAAGGTTGTCTCGGAGTTCCAGCTTAATTCGGTGATAAACCTCCCGGTTTTTACAAACCCATCTTCAGTGGCTGACTGCAGGTTCCATACTTTGGACTTCAGGCAAGTGCTCTCCTATTATGCAGAGCGTGCAGCTGGAGTTCAGGGTGAAGCTCACCAGCTCTTTGTGAGATATGCTGAAGCTGCACCTGGCAGACTGGCAGCTAAGCAGATAGTTGGCTGGTGGATCACATTCTGCATTGACCTCTGCTACAGGTTAACTGGTAGGGAGCCTCCTGTAGAGTTCAGGGCTCATTCCATCAGACATACCGCTGCCTCAGTGTCTGCTTCCTGGGACATCCCTATCCAGGAGATCTGCAGGGCTGCTACCTTGAAGTCAGCGCACACCTTCATCTCCCATTACAGCGTCATCCTGGAGTCTCATCAGGGTGCTGCATTTGGGACCTTAGTTTTCCAATCCCTGTTTGTCAAATAGGGATGCGTACGCCCTGCCTTCTTCTCCTGGAGAATTGCTGGAAGTCTGATGTCATCTGGATAAGTGAACCCATCCAGGAGTTCTGTAGGGCTGCTACCTGGAAGTCTGCACACATCTTCATTTCCCATTACCACATCGACCTCGTGTCACACTGGGATGCGCATTTTGGGACCGCTGTTCCCCAGTTTCTGTTTTCCAACTAGGGGTGTGCACCTTGACCCCTCCTCCTGGTGAACTGCTAGGAGTTTGCCAGAGTGTGGAAAAGTGAACCATACCCATGACCCTAGAAAAACTGGTTAGCACCTATAACCATAGTTCTAGGACTGGTATACAGTTTACATCCATACCACTCGCCTGACCTCCCCTGGCAAGTGGCACACTGATCCCTGCTTACATTGTGCAAGATCTGACATCACAGGGCAGAGCCAAGGGATATACTGCCAGGTTGGTGGGAGGGACTTTGCTTAAAAACGTTCTGATGAATAGGCTCCTCTGGAGGATCTGTCATCATGTGGATGTGAACCATGTACCACTCCCAGAATTGTGGTTACAGTTGAGTAGCCAATTTTTCATTGTGGGTTATCACTGCTGGTCACATTTAAAAGTTGTAAAATATGATCTGCATGCCTTTCCCCTCTCCACCCACCACACACAAAATGAGAAACTGATATTTCAAGAATCAGTCTTCACCATTCATTCCCACTTATACTGTAGTCTAAACCAAAGGTGCTAGGACTCAGCAGGAATAAAGTCTTTGGAATCCTAGGAGGCCGACATTGGTGCTGGCACAGCCTATGAAGTATACATAGTGACATCGCGCCTGTGGGTTGGCCAGTAAAAGACACCAGTCCCCCTCCCTTCCTCAGTATTGCTTCTCCCACCAAGTGTGCACCTTAGTACCTCCATCACTGAAACTACGTCATCTTTTTTCTCAGTTCATTGCCACTTCAGTTCAGTGCTGTTCTTTCTTAGTACCATTTCCTCTGTGCCATTTTATTATTAGAAACATAGAATTTGACAGCAGGTAAGGACCGCTTGGCCCACCCAGTCTGCCCATTTCCCTACCAAATGGATAAGTTGCAGATCCTAGCTTACCAACAGCCTTCTTCTTCTTACCCAATCACCCCCTAGGATTGCCTTATGACTGTCCCATGCATTCTTGAATTCCACCGTTTTTGACATCCTCAACCCTCTCTGTGAAATAATACTTCCTCACATTACCTCTGAGCCATCCCCCCCTTTAGCTTCAAATTGTGCCCCTTTGTTCTTGCACACCTCTTTTTCTGAAAGATGCTACCCTCTTGGACTTTGTTGATTCCCTTGAGGTACTTGAAAGTTTCTATCATGTCCCCCCTCTCCTCGAGGCTATACATATTAAGCTCCTTAAGTCTCTCTTGATATGTCTTCGTGCAGACCCTGCACCATTTTAGTTGCCCTCCTCTGGACTGCCTCCGCCCTGTCTATGTCTTTGCGGAGATTGGTTCTCCAGAACAGCACGCAGGACTCCAGATGGGGTCTCACCAGCTGTCTGTACAGAGGGATAACAATTTCCTGTTTTCTACTGGTAATGCCTCTCCCTATGCATCCCAGTATCCCCCCAGCCCTCCTTACTATCCTCTCACATTGCTTGCTCACCTTTAGGTCATCTGATATGATTACCCCCAGGTCTCTTTCCATTTTTGTTGTTGTTAGTATCTCACCCCCAACTGTGTACTCTTCCCCTGCGTTTTTGTTTCCCATGTGCATTACTTTGCACTTCTTAGCATTGAATCTAAGCTGCCATACATTTGACCATTCCTCTAACCTTGCCAAGTCCCTTCTCATCCTTTCCACCCCACCTTGTGTATCAACTCTGTGGCAGATCTTTGTGTCATCTGCAGAGACATACTTTTCCTTCCAGTCCCTCTGCAGTGTCGCTTATAAAGACATTAAAGAGGACCGGTCCTAGTACTGAACCCTGCGGTAGCCCACTAGTAACCCCCCTTTCTTCAGAGTGGACTCTGTTTACTATACCCTCTGTGTCCTGTTCCCCAGCCAATTCTTTACCCAGGCTACCATCTTGGGACCCACTCCCAGGCTGGCCAACTTGTATATTAATCTTTTGTATGGGACTGTGTGAAATGCCTTGACAAGTCTAGGTAGGCCATGTCCACAGCCCCTTCCTAATCTACTACTTTGGTCACCCAGTCAAAGAAATCTATTAGATTTGTCTGACATGAGCTTCCCACTGTGAATCCATGCTGCCTTGGGTCCTGTACCCCTCTGGCCTCTAGGTACTCAACAGTTCTTTCCTTCAGAAGTGATTCCATCATTTTCCCAATCACTGAGGTTACACTAACAGGTCTGTAGTTTCCTGCTTCTGCCCTGCTTCCACTTTTGTGAAGTGGAAGAACATCTGCCCTCTACCAGTCCTCAGGTACCACCCCATCCTCCCATGATTTATTAAAGAGGGTAGTCAATGGTGTCACTAGTTCTACCCTTAGTTCTTTTAGAATTCTGGGATGAATCTCATCAGGCCGCATTGCTTTGTCCACCTTCAGTTTTAAGAGTTCTTTCAGAACCCTTTCTTCTGTGAATGGGCTGGTATCAACCCCCGTATCCAGCGTGTTTCTATTGTTCGGTTTAGGTACCTCTTCCTCTTCATTTGTGAATACTGAGCAAAAATATTTGTTTAGCATCCCTGCCTTTTCAGTCACCCTCTGCCCAACCCCTTTTAATCTTTCTTCTTGTAACAGTTTGGCACCAAACTCTTTTTTTTCTGCTGCATAGGTCTCCCACACAGTCGCAACCAAAAACGGAGATGCCAAGCAACTGGGATCCCTTTAGACTTTATCCACTGTTTGCGTTTTAATTAAATGTGAGTGTTTTTTACTACTCTTGCTTGGTGTCCTAGTTTTTGGTTTGTGTGTGCAGGTGACTTATGCAGCAGTCTTCATTGGTGAGTTTTCTTGCACCACATCCTTGTACACAGTCTTTGGGATTTTGTCCTTGAACCAGTGCCATTTTTGTTAATTTTTCCATGCCACCATGCCTGGTCCTGAGGAGCATATGGGCAAGAAAGCTAAACTGAAGAAGAATCACAGTGCTGCCTCCCATGCGTCAGTGCACCTGTGGGGGCTACATTGCCATTCGGGACCGGTATGACAGTTGCTGGGACTACCGTGGCACAGACCATGATGCGGATAGGTGCAATGTCTGCTTTTCCAAAGACTACCGCACCCTTTAGACGCACAAATGGAGGTGGCACCATGATCCATCCACCTTCAGAGGAAGACATGGCATCAAGGATGCCAAGGTAAGGTCCCCTGGGCTCTTCCCCTGAGCCCTTTCCCAGTACTGTATGTGCTGAGGAAGACCAGGGCTCTCCATGCACTTGCCTTGTTGAGGTGCCGAATGCCGGGGGGGTTAGGTGGACAGTCAGTTTCTTCCTAGAGGCCAGCTAAGCACACCACACAGTGCTTCAGCCCTTCAGGGCAGCGAATGCCCCCAGTGATGAGGCCAAATCAATACAGTTAGTCTACAGCGGAGGGCATCTCGGCGTTGCGGCCTGGTGCCGCCTCTGCTACTAAGGCTGGTACCAGTGAGAAAAGCAGTGCCAGCTGCAAGACCAAGCCCCCCCCCAGCACTGTTAGCAGTGCTTGAGAAGGGAAGGGTTCCAGAGCCAGTCCCTCCTTAGGTCTTGAGGTTATTGTCATTTCTTCCCTCAAGTGGTTGGATCAACCAGAGGAGGAGGATGGTGCCAACCTTGAGCCTGTGGATGTGGCTGGCAAGGATTGAGGCCTTCCAGGGCCTGGTTCCAAGCCTGTCTTGGGGCTGGGAGCCTCCTCTGGAGTTGCCTCCACTGGAACTGGGGATGGTGGCAGGACCCTTTCTGGTGACATCTGCAATGCCAGTTCGGGTTCTGGTGCCATTAGTGGTACCAAGTACACAGCCAGTTCCAGGTCTGGGGCCGACTCTTCTGGAGGCCTTGGTCTAGAGTCTGGGCTTAGCTGGGTGGGGGGCAGGGTTAGTACTGGTGAGACAGTGAGGCACAGTACTGGGCCTGTGCCTCATCCCCTGTCCAGAAGTGGTAGAAACTATGGCAGGGGTTGCAGCACTAGTCCAGGGCTCTGCTTCTCTCCAGAACAATCTAGCCATGCCACTGGTGGGGATCGGGGCTGCCCCATGGGATGCATATGGCTCCACTCTCCCCACCTGGTCACCCCCCCCGCACTGGGCACCGCCTGGACCGGTCCACAGATTTTGGTTGTTTAGATGGGTGAATTTGCCAGGCCCTCCCTCTTAGCGAGCATTCTCACAGCCATGGCAGAGGACCTGGCATGGCCATACATGACTCCTCCTCCTCTCCCATGTTATTTCTGGTCCTCTGGAGCCCATAATGTGGGATTAATTCATGTCAGTGGCTGCTGTGTTCCACCAATTTCATTTCTGAGCTGATAAGGCTGTTTTCTAGCCTGAGGTGCCTGCGTGGCCACTACCTGAATCCAACTGCTCATCTCCCACTTCCTTCTCTGAGGAAGAGGATTTTTCAGTCCATCTCTCCTCTGATGCTGTGTGTCACAAACGCACTCTGCAGGTCAGGCCCTCTGCTCCCACAGTGCCAACCTCAGAGTGCAATAGTGTGAGCAGGTAACAGACAGGGTAACCCTCCTGTCTGCTTTAGGGTCCGAAACACCTATAGTCTTAAGTTCTGGGGGAGTCAAACTGTGAACCTTATGCTAGCATACTCAATTGTACAGGCTCAGATATGTACACTCTTCAGGGATTGCAGTACAATCTTTCACCAAGGGCACCAAGCCAGGGTTCAAAAATGAACCCTAGTAACTCTATAAGAGGCCTTAGGTATATTCTTACCTTTTCCCAGTTTAGTAACACCATCAAGCCCTTCAGAACAGCTGTCAAACTTAACCACGTATACATCACATGCAAAAAGAACTTGGAAGACATACCCAGGCAGTATCCTGAAAACAAGATTTTACTAAAAGATGATGAAAATATGAAAAATTCAAACACAGAACAATATATCAAAGAGCATATAATCACTTAAAAGAACAAGGGAAAAGTACAAAACAAAAACTCCTACCAACATACAGTTAGATCTTTTCTATCTAATGTATTACCTCTGTAAGTGCCTTTTAGTTAGTTTCTCTCGGAGTCCCAAAATAATATGTCAAACAGTTCAGATACAAGTATTAGTTTAAACTGTGTCTCCACACCCCTTCTGTGAGTCATCTAGCTCCTCCTTTTAGAATATTAAAAAATACAAACATGATGTCCTATCAGGAGATATATTAAATGAGGTGACATCAGCAAAAACTAATTTCCCAAATTATGAGTCTTTGATCCACTAGTTCCTTTGAGGTTTACAGCCCTGCATTCCATCACCTATGAGCGATATAGCCAACAAGAATCCACTAAATGATGTCCTGTCCTGTAATAAAATATATATTTAGCTTCCCAACTTCAAAGCAGCAACAGGTCATAAAAAAGGCCATAAAATGCAATTTCTCAAGGAAGTTAATTACATTACAGAGATCTCCTAGTCAGTTAACTTATCCTGTATCTTCACTGAAACCTGGGGGGGGGGGAACACCCATGGAAGCACAGGCTCACATATTATATTTTGATATTACAAATGTCATACAACAATCATAACCAGCTGGCCAAGCGTCACACTCCTCCCCACCTAGACTAAATTTGGGGGCTCTATCCCATGCATGGGATGAGCTCCCTGAGTCAGTTCACTCCTCATATGGATGCAATAAGCCATCTGTGTTCTGATTGGTCGCTCCAACCCTATGTAAGATTGTCATGCCATACCCTTGCAAGGCAAGACTCCATCTTAATAGTCTACCATTAGTTTTTCCCATTTGTGTCAGCCAAACCAGGGGGTTGTGATCAATTTGTACCTCAAAATGCTGCCCATATAAGTATGGCTCTAACTTCTTTAGGGCCCACACTATTGCAAGACACTCTTTTTTCACAGTAGAGTAAGCCTGCTCCCTGGGAGGTAACTTTTTCCTCAGGTACACTATAGGGTAATCTTTCCCTTGGTTGGATGTCTGACTCAGTACTGCACCAATACTCACATCTGAGGCATCAGTCTGGACTATAAAGGGTCACCTATAGTCAGGACTTGTCAATACAGGGGCACTGCACAGTGCCTCCTTCAGTCTGGTAAAGGTTTTTTTACAGGCTGGTTCCCAAGAAATTTTCTTATGCATCTTTTTCTTTACCAGGTCAGATAGGGGAGCAGCCAGGGCACTGTAACTGGGTGCAAATTTCCTATAGTACCCTGCTGTCCCTAGAAAACTCCTGACCTGCTTCTGCATTTCTGGTCTGTGCCATGCCTTGATCACCTCTATTTTTACTTAGTTAGGACGGAGCTGTCCCCGGCCTACAACATGCCCAAGGTATCCCACTTCACCCATGGCCACCTGGTACTTCTCAGCTTTGACAGTGAGCCGGGCCCTCTGTATCCTGCTCAGCACTTCCCTAAGGTGGGACAGGTGTTCCACCTAGCTGGCAGTATAGATGACAGTGTTATCCAGGTACGCCACGGCGTACTCCTCAGCACCATTTAACACATGGTTTACCAACCTTTGGAAAGTGGCCAGGGCGTTCTTCATTCTGAAAGGCATTACTTTAAATTCAAATAAGCCTAGCAGAGTGATGAAGGCCGACCTCTCCCTAGCTCTGTCAGTTAACTCTACCTGTCAATACTCCTTTGTCAGGTCAGTAGTCGTAAGGTATGTCGCCCCTCCCAACTTGTCCAGGAGTTTGTCCATCCGTTGCATCGGGTGGGCGTCTGACTTCGTGACTGCATTCAGTCCATGACAGTCCACACAGAAACAAGTAGAGCCATCTGGCTTGGGCACAAGGACTATGAGTGAGGCCCAGGGGCTGTGGAATTTCTGTATTACCCCTAAATCCAGCATTTCCTCCACCTCCCTCCCTCCTAATGTCCTTTTGGACAGCCTCTGACACCCTATATGCTGTCCGCCATATGGGTGACTGTGTCCTTGTCTCTACATCATGCGTCACTAAGGGGGTTAGTCCAGGCTTGGCGCTAAACAGTGGGGCAAAGACTGCTAAAACCTCCCTTACTTCTTGGATCTTGTCCGGGGCCAGCTGGGGTGACAATTTAACTGCCTCCACAGAGGATCCCCACTTGCTTTCTTTCAACAAGTCCAGAAGGGGGTTTTCTTCATCCATCCCCTTCCCAGAACTACACACTGCAAACACCATGTCAGCCCTATAGTATACAGCTTCATCATGTTGACATGGTACATTCTTTCTGTAGGTCTTCTGTCAGGTAACTCTATGATATAGTTCACGTCATTTACCTTTCTGACTACTTTGTATGGTCCTGCCCACTCAGCCTACAGCTTGTCTTTCTGGACTGTAATAAGGACCATGACTTCCTGACCCACCTTATATCAGTGAGCTCTGGCTATGCGGTTGTACCACACTTTTTGTTTCTGTTGGGTAGCTGCCAGGTTGCTCTGGGCTGTCCCCATCAGCTCCTTCAGCCTTTCCCTAAAGTTGAGGAGGTAATCCTCTGTGGGAGGGCCCTTGGTGGCATGCTTGCCTTCCCAGTCCTCCCAGATCAAGTCTAGGGGCCCACGTACCCAGCATCCATATAAGAGCTCAAAGGGGGAAAATCCTGTCAACTCTTGGGGCACCTCCCTGTATGCAAACAACAGGTGGGGAAGGTATTTCTCCCAGTCCCTCCCATGCTGTTCAGCAAATGCTTGGAGCATTGAATTCAAGGTACTGTTAAATCTTTCCACAAGCCCATTGGCTGGCGGGTGATAAGGTGTCATTTGCCTCTGCACCACCTCACACTTCTCCCATGAACATTTCATCAGGTCTGACATGAAGGAACCCCCTCGATCAGCGATAATCTCCTGCAGAAACCCTACACAAGAGAAAATCCCAAGTAAGGCATCTGCCACTTTGTCTGTCCTCAGTGAGGATAGGGCAACTGCCTCTGGATACCGGTTGGCATAATCACGATGAACCTCTTTCTGGAGGAGCTGGGGGTACTTAAGGACCCCACAATATCCATTCCCACCCTCTGGAATGGTTCTTCCACTATGGGCAATGGAATTAGGGTGGCTTGGGTTTTCTTACCTGCCTTCCCTATTTCTTGGCACCGGTGACATGACCTGCAATACTCCTTCACCTGCTGGGTGAAGTTGGGCCAATAGAAATTCTGGGCCAATCGCTGTGTAGTGCGTGCGATTCCCAGATGACCAGACAAGGGAATATCGTGTGCAATCTTTAGCAACTGCTCACGGTACCCCAGGGGAATGATAAGCTGCCTGCCTATCACCCCCTTCCTCTGTCTTTATAGCCCGAGTATACAACAGTCCATTTTCCCAATAAACCTTATGTTTACCGTCACCTCCCTGTGCTCCATAAGAGTCTGCCCAAACCCTTAGCTTCTCTAGACTAGGGTCACTTTTCTGAGCAGCTGCAAACTCCTTATGCACTCCTAAGGCATGGGACAGGTCCCCTTCAGTCTCTAAACTAGGGTCCCTAGCACTAGTGTAAGGGCACTCAGGAACACTGTCATCCCTAACCCTCTGACAATGGGTCACCCCTCCTTCTTCGGAGTAATCCTCCATAGCTGTGTGGTTAATGCTACTGAGGAAATTTCTATCCCCTTTTCATTAGTCTCCATATCAGGAGACACAGGCTGGGGAACCAGCCTCCCAGTGGTTTCCACAGTGGCTTCTGTGGGGTCCAGGGAACCACAATTTTCCCTTGCCACTTGGCTACGGTTAACTGCACACACCATCCCATTTGAGATTGTTGCCAAGGATGATGTCAACTGCTAAAGTTTTGGCTACAGTGACCTGTTGCACAGTTCCCCGTTTCACCCCAGTCTAGGAGAACACTAGCAAGTGGTAATGTTCTCTCACCAGTGAACCCTTGTACAGTTACAAATCTATTGGGTATAAGCTGACCAGGGTCTACCAGATCCCCTTTTACTAACGTCAGAGATGCCCCTGTGTCCCTTAACCCTTGTGTCTGTACATCGTTCACCGTGACTGGGTGCACGTGTTCCCTCATGTTCACAGGCATGCTTCCAGGGACACACAAACAACCCACTTCTTTCCTAGCCCCATTTGGCACATTGCTCGTCCTTTTGGGACACTGTCTGGCAATATGTCCAGTTTCTTTGCAAACCCAGCATTTGTTTCTTTTCTCAGAAAAATATTTTCTTTGAAACCTGGGGCTAACTGGTTTCGGTGGAGGCAGTGAGTGTTTTAGCTGCCCTGAACTCACGCTTTTCCCCTTCTGCGCTGCCACACCCACCACATTCACTCTCAGAGCAGGTCTGCTCTTGGCATAGTGGTCCGAGAGTTCATCAGCCTCTTGCACTGTTTGGGGATCTCGGTCCTCCAGCCAGGTTTTCAGCTCTGCTGGGCATGGCCCAAAAAACTGTTCTAACAATATAGCATTTTCAATTGTATCTACAGAGTTTACTTCAATTCCCTCCCTCCAATGTTTTAAACACTGACATTATTTCATGGCTAGCTCCTTGTAGCTTAAGTCAGGGCTTCTCCTGAGCTTACGGAATTTAGCTCTGTATGCTTCTGCAGTTAAATCAAACTCTTTTAAAAGTGCAGCTTTAAGTTTCCTGTAATCATTACTGTCCTCATTGGCCATTTGACCCAATGCATCCCGAGCTTTCCCGGTAAGTAGCGGGGATAGCTGGAAGCTCCAGGACCCTCTAGGAATTTTTGCCTGAATGTAAACTTTTTCAAAGGAATTTAAAAAGGCATCCATATCCTCCCCCTCTTTAAATTCAGCTTTCAATTTGGAATTTAATTTGTAACCCAGTCCTGTAGTTCCAGTTAAACCCAAGCCACGTACCTGCTCTGGCACTGGTGGTTGGAGTTGTAGCTTCTCCACCTCATGTCGCTTCTGGTGCTCACACTCTTCACAGTCCGCCTCTCGCTGTTCTTGCTCCCTCTTCTCCTCTGTGGCTCACTTCTCTTGCTCAGCCTCTCTCCATTCTCACTCCCTCTTCTCCTCTGCAGCTCGCTGCTCTCACTTCTCTTCTCTCTGGAACTCCAGCTCCATTCTGCACAACCTGATCTGCAGTCTGATTACTTCTGGCTCCAGAATGCTGTTGACCTTCCCCTGCTGCTGTGGCCCTGGGCTTGCACTGGCCCTGCTGTCCTCCTCACCAGATCTGGACACTGTACTGGCCGCTGGTCCCTCCACACCCGAGGTTTGGTTCTTTACAGTCACAGTCTGTGACTCAATGCGCTGGGCATCTGCTGCCATCAGAGCATCCACGAGGTTCTGCTTGGTGGCTCTCCCCTCAAGCAGGACTCCTCTGTCCTGGCACAACTGCCTCAAGTAGTCTGCAGTGTACCCACTGTAGTTGGATGTCATCTTCTTCCCTAACTATGGCTACTCTAACTTGCACTTTAGAAACAAAAATAAAACAGGTAGGAACTTGACTGTAAGCAAAATGATATAGTTCTGTTTCCTTTTTAAAAATAAATCACTACCTTATTTTGCAAGTGAGCTGTACAGTATTACGCTGACACACTGAACAGTTAAAGCTTGTGTTACCAAATGTATCTGCACTGCTGCTAACCAGATCTGTCACAAATGCACTCAGAAGGTCAGGCCCTCTGCTCCTACAGTGCCAACCTCAGAGCGCAATAGTGTGAACAGGTAACAGACAGGGTAACCCTCCTGCCTGCTTTTGGGTCCAAATCACCTTTAGTCTCAAGGTCTGGGGGGATTCAAACTGTGAACCTTATACTAGCATACCCAATGTACAGGCTCAGATACGTACCCCCTTCAGGGACTGTGGTACAATCTTTTGCCAGGGGCACCCAGCCAGGCTTCCAAAAGGAACCCTTTTAACTCTATAAGAGACCTTAGGTATATTCTTACCTTTTTACTCAAGCTCAGTAACACCATCAAGCTGTTGAACCATTTTGTCAGACTAAACCATCTATACATCACATGCAAAAAAAGAACTGACAGACACCCAGGCAGTCTACATAGATACATAGACAGTGTCGGCAGATAAGGGCCTATGGCCTACCCAGTCTGCCCATTTGAGCTTGTAAGTTCAGTTTGTTTTCCTAGAAGTCTATTTCCCCTCACCCCTGACCTCTAGAATTCCTTTATGTCTATCCCATGCATTCTTAAATCCGTGATTGTTTCAGCCCCACCACTTCCTCTGGCAGGGTGTTCCACTTGTCCACCACCCGTTCTGTGAAGAAATTCTTCTCATGTTTCCTCTGAATCGTCCTCCTCCAACTTCATCCCATGCCTCTAGTCCTGGAACATCTTTTTCGCTTAAAATAGCTTTCCTGCACCCTGTTCCTCCCTGTAAGATACTTGTATGTCTCTATCATATCCCTCTCTCCCTCCTCTCCTCCAGGGAGTACATGTTCAGTTCCTTCAACCTGTCTTCATAGGACTTGTAATGCAATCCATGCACCATCTTTGTTGCCTCCTCTGAACCTTCTCACCCTATGTCCTTACGTAGGTATGGTCTCCAGAACTGTACACTGTACTCCAGGTGGGGCCTCACTTAGTGTCTTGTATAGTGGAATTATGACCTCCTTTTCCTGCTGGTGATGCCCTGCCTATACATCCCAGCATCCTATTTGCTTTACCTGATGCCTTGTCACACTGTTTCCTCACTTGAGGTCATCAGAGATGACAACCCCAAGATCCCTTTCCTGCTGGGTGCATGCCATATCCTCACCCCCAACTGATATATTGTGCCAGGGTTTTGTGCCCTATATGCATTATCTTGCACTTCTTTGCATTGAATTTCAACTGCCAAACCCTTGACCATTCTTCAAGTTTCTGCAGGTCCTTCTCATTCTGTCTACACCCTCTGGTGTGTCTACTCTGTTACAGAGCTTTGTGTCATCAGCGAACAGTGAAATTCTGCCTTCTAGATCCTGTGCAATGTCACTGATGAAGATGTTGAATAGGACCGGTCCCAGCACTGATCCCTGTGGTACCCCACTGGTCACTCTTCCCTCTGTGGAGTGACAGCCATTTACCACCACCCTCTGTGTCCTGCCTCTTAAGAATAGGCTTACTAAAAATTGATAAAAACAGTAAGATAAAATACAGAACAAATATCAAAGAGCATCACAATCACATAAAAGAAAAACTACAGAACAAACTCCTACCAAAACACATTCAGCTCGTTTCTAATGTATTACCTCTGTAAGTGCATAAGTTAGATCAGACAGCTCTGTCTCTCTCGAGTCCCAAAATAATATGTCAAACAGTTAAGACACAAGTATTAGTTTAAACTGTTTCTCCACATCCCTTATGTGAGTAATCTAGCTCCTCCTTTTAGAATATAAAAAAATACAAACATGATGTCTTTTCAGGAGATATATTAAAATAAAGTGACATCAGCAAAAACTAATTTCCCAAATTATGAGTCTTTGATCCACTAGTTCCTTTGAGGTTTACAACCCTGCAATCCATCACCTATGTGCAATATAGCCAACAGAAATCAGTTAAATGATGTTCTGTCCTGTAATAAAATGTATATTTAGCTTCCCAACTTCAAAGCAGCAACAGATCATAAAAATGGCCATAAAATGCAATTTCTTAAGGAAATTAATTACATTACAGAGAGCGCCTGATCAGTTAATGTATCCTGTAGCTTCACTGAAACCTGTGGGGGGGGGCACCCATGGAAGCACAGGCTCACATACTATATTTGATATTACAAATACCATACAACAACCATAACCAGCTGGCCAAATGTCACACTGAGTACTTTCGGTATCAGCAATTCTTTTCAGAGATGATGCAGAAACTGAGTCTTAGCCATTTTACAGGTCACAATACTGTTACCCTGGTGCTGTAATTTCTTGAAGAATACAGCAGTGACAGTACTGTCATACCTCTGTGGCCCCAGCCATTTTTGGAGGCATCCAGGAATGTCTGGTTCCATCCCTCTCCCCATTCTCCAGCTTATAGGGTGTCCAGTGCAGGTACTGTGCTTCTGCTGGGTCACCAGGTTCTATCCCTCATCCCACCTTGGGATTTTACTGCTGCATGCCTACTCTGGGCTGAGGTGCCCATTGCATGACCCCCCCCCCAGCATTGACACTGTGGAAACTGAAGCTTGGGGCACGATAGTTTCTTGCATGCATCCTGATGTGCATTTCTGCACTTTAGGCACACCAGACAACTTATGGCAAGTGCCTGAGGGTGATGCTGCATCTACTCTTGGCATCCATGCTGGACTGCAAGACAACAAGGCAGGCCATTTGTCCTTCTGCCCAAGGTCTGTAGCTGGCAAAGCACTAAGCGAGAGCATCATACGACACCAGCAAGGTAGCTTCCAGGCTGGAGAGAACTGCAGTTAGCATTCAGTGGACAGCATGGCTTCATCTCTCCTGGTTGGCACCCCTGGCCTGGCATAGGGTATTCAACTCGCACTACCAGATTATTCATTTCTTCTCCTGCAGAGTCAGGCATGAGTTGTTGAGGCACCCTTCTGCTTCCAGACCACAGGAGCCTCCGCCTGCCCCTTACCAGTCTCGGGTCCTGCCAGACCAGTAAGGAGTCCCTGCTCTCCTATGGTTATCCCCCACGGAGGGCTGAGGGAAGTGTTTTCTCCCTCAGGGTGAGCCAGCTTCTCCCCTTTTTGGGGGGGGAATCTTGGTACTCTGACCCATAAGTGGGAATGAACAGTGAAGGTAGATTCTCGAAGATATGAAAACTACGTACTTGCAGTACTTGTTGATTTTCCAGAATATCTTCACCATTCTTTCACATGCCCGCTCCTGTAAGAGTCCGGGCCTCTTGACAGCTCACCCTGGATTGGGCACTTGGTATGTTCCTGCCACTCCTTCAGGGCTCTCCCCTTCCTTGGAGGGATAACCATCTTCCTAGCTGGAATTGAGCTCTCTTACTATTTCCATTCTCATGGTTTTTGCTTGTGTTTAAAAAAAAAAAGATTTTTTTAATTGATATTTTCACCTCCCATTCTTTGTGTTCAAGGTTAGTTGGTACACCAACTGTGTTGCCTCCATTTCAACCATGCAGATCTTCCAGCTTCTGTCACTTGTAGCATAACCTCGCTGCTAGGCATGGCCTTCACCTCCATTGCCTAGGAGGGAAAGATGCTAAGGAATGTTTAGTGTTTATTTTCTTTTTTTTCAGCCAGTCACCTGCACACTGCCCTACACCTAGGTTCTGGATCTTTTTATTTCCTTTCTCCTTCCTCTTCACTCCCTGGAGTGGCAAAAGGATGATGGCAGTGCTCTTGGTCTTCTCCAACCACTCTGCTTTCTGTATGGATTTTGTTTTTAATCCAGGGTTCTTGTCCTCTGTGAGCACAAGACCCATCCACTAAATTGGTTTCCACCATCCTATCCTCAGAGACTCATCTGGATCTCTCTCTTTAGACCAGATGGAGCTGTATGCCGGGGCTGCTACCCTCCTTCCACCTTCTGTTCAGGTGGTTATTAGGCTCTTATACCCGCTACCCCTGTGCCATTTAGGCCCTATGTCACCACGTGTGGGGTTAGGATAACACAATATCAGGCAGACCAGAAGTCGGGTGCATAAAAAATGCATGGTTGTGTTGATCATTTTATTTCTAGAGCAAGTAAAACAAATTATACAGAAAATAAGAAACAAAAGGTCAGTCAACAGAAATCAAATGACAACTGCTTCACTCCAGCAGTGCCTAAGGCTTTTCTTCAGCCTAGCGTGAATCTAACAGTGTGAAAGCACACACTACCAGGAGGTCTTCTACCTTCCTCAGTCAGTATCCAACTGACTACCTTATCTATCCTTTCTCAGCACTAAGGTAGGGCTTTTTATAAGCTCACTAGAAGTTGGAAAATTTTCCACTGCCTTTTGATTGCCAGCAGACAAAACATGAAACTAGTCTGTGATGCCACTGTTGCCCCATAGAGGACAGTTCAGTTGGCACCGGAAGCACATCACAGAACATGCAGTTATTTTTTCTTTTGTGTACAACATTGGAAAAGGTCAGAGCTGGGATCAGAACATTCTGTGCTCTCCTAACTCTCCTGCAGGGTCCTATTACCTCATGCTGTCTGCTGCAAAACATATCTTAGAAGCGGGTTACTAACATCTAGAAAATGCAGACACAAGTTTTTGTTATCCTTATATTAAAGACTGTCCTCTCATTTTGTAACTGTACTTTTAGTTTTGTTTTATTGCCAAGGACCTGAGAAGAAAACAAGATATAACTTCAATATTCTTTGAGGGTTTGGCTGGTTTCTAGTTAGTTTTTAGGTTAATATGCACAGAAGGCTTTATAAGCACTTCAGTACTTAATTTATAACTAGCCAACCAGCATGTTAGACATTATGCAAAACATATAAACTGCTTGGGGAAGGGAGGCAGTATAACGCAGTGGTTTAAGGCTCTGAGCTGCAAATCTAACCTGGGTTTGAATCCCACAATCCCACTTGCATACTGTGTGACCCTGAGCAAGTCAGTTAACTTCCCTGTTCTCCCAGGTCATACCTGGAAACAAGCTTTTAGCTTAGTGTGTCTCTCCTGATTCAACAACTGGGGGAAAACAATTATTTCAGGGGTGACCACTATGACAGGGGTCATCCTGTCACCCCCCCCACATAAGAGGGAAACCGTTCTAAGGTTGTCCAAATTTCCACTAACACCCTGAAAGGGTGTGGAGCTTTGGCCCACCCTCACCAGAAGCTCTGTCACAAGGTTCCCTTCATAATTATCTTTTTACTCGCCGAGGTCCTATCAAACCAAAGTGCATTTCCTCGATACTTTTTCTGTTTGTGGCACCATGGTCAAGCACGTGATACACAGGCTGCTCTAAACATTACAGTCTCTTCCATCATTGTACAAATACCCGGAGACATCTCAAATTATTCTGAAGTTAGTCTCTCCGTTAGTAGACTACAATATCATCACATACATTTAGGAGAAAAAAAAACACTAATGGCAGTTTTATGCCATCTACTGACTTTCCCTCACTAGATACACTCAAATGACTGGACAATCCAGCGCCCAGTAGAACTGCCTTGGGGGTAGAACTACCTTACTCCGTCCCCACTTAGACATTTAAAGGTAGGTTAGTAACATACCATGCTGCATGCCTAACAGCCTGTCCCTAACCTCTGGGTTTATATATCAAATCTTATACGGTATGCCGATTGGACAGTGACACCAATACAGCGAAATACCTCGCCATTGGCAAAACTGACACTTTGCCGGCAGCTCACTGTATTGGTGCACCCGAGACAGGGGCACACCATCTCTTGGTCCTGCACCCCCTCATCGAGTCAACTCCAACTGGAGTTGGCAATTTATAGTACGAGGGTTCGGGGGGCATGGGGGTTGCAAAGCCCCCCTGGTGGAAAAGCAGGACCAGGACGCATCCAGGATTTATGTCGACTGCAACTTGCGGTCGACATAAATCCCATCACTGTGATGCCGGTCAACAAAAATGCTGTCAAACCAGCATCGTAGAGCCATCTTATGCACTACTAGTGGTGTTGGCTACCACATCGTCTCTTCTGTTCTATGTGGGAGACTCACACTCCTCCAAAGGTGCCATCTCTTGCTCTTCACCCTCTGGGTTACTCCTTTCACATCACTATCAGGGGTTGCTATCTGTCTGCCATTACAACAGGTCTTATAGTATGCTGCTACCTGCCTATAAATGCTGGGCCAATAGAAATAGAGGAAGAATCTAGCCAATACCTTCCCATGGCTCAGCCCCGAGTGACTGGAGTGCGCATCCTCCATCACCTTTTTCCTGTATGCCACTGGCACCACTACCTGGGCATCCATCTGCTTCATCTGGGAGTTGGGCCTTATATGATATAGAACTTCCTAAGTTCATACCACTGTAACCTGTCCCCCACGTCACTATTAACCAGTCTCCCATCCATGATTTTTACATATTCTCTTAACTGGGTAACTTTGGGATCCCCCACCTGCAACTTTCCTCAGTCTGCACCAGGAGAACAATCATTTTTATCTGGGAGGAGGTTCAAAACATAGCAAAGTCCCTTCAGCTAAAATGACTTCTTCATCTTGCTTGAAGTCTTCTCCCCCAGTATCACATTGCCAATCAAAGTCTTACCTGGGGTCTCCTGTTCTCACTCGCCATCCTCCACCAAATAGTAGCCCAGAAAAATGAGCAACAACGGGATCTCCACAAACGTTGGTAGCAAATGCTCCATTGGGGTCCTCCTCCTCCTCCTCCAGAGCCAATGGATCCTGCTCCACTGATTCTTCCTCAACATCCTCAGAGTGGAACCTTTTGAGTAGCTCCTGGCGTCTGCACTCTTCCTCTCTCCGGCATTGATCAGCCTCCAGCCATCTCCCACTCATTCAGTGAAGAAGCCGTAGTGAAGGGTCTCCATTTGGCCATTGGGTCCATCTTGTCCCATCCATGGTGCCTTGCCCAGGTCACCAACTCCAGCAGGTGCAGTCCTCGTCCTCATACCTGGCATCATGCACCTCTGCCATGTATCCTAGGTACCAGGTCTGGTACCACTGACTGAACTCCCCCTTGTTACCTCTGACATTATATCAGATCCCATTTTTAACACCATGTCACCGAGAGTGGGTTTAGGATAACACAATGTCAGGCAGACCAGAAGTCAGATGCATAAAAAACGCATGGTTGCATTTATCATTTTATTTCTAGAGCAGATACAACTAAATTATACAGAAAATAAGAAACAAAAAGGTAGCCAAAAGAAAACAAGTGACAGCTGCTTCACTGCAGCAGTGTCTAAGGCTTTTGTTCAGTCTAGCATGAATCGAACAGCTTGAAAGCACACACTACCTGGAGGTCTTCCACCTTCCTTAGTTAGTATCCTACTTGACTACCCTATCTATCCTCTCTCAGCACTGAGGTAGGGCTTTTTATAAGTTCATTAGAAGTTGGAAAAATCTCCATTGTCTTTTGATTGACAGCAGACATAACAAAAAAAAAAACTAGACTCTAGGGGCCACTGTTGCCACATACAGAACAGTTCACATGGCACCTGGAGAACAGCATAGAACATGCAGTTCTTTTTTCTTTTGTTTACAACATTGGAAAAGGTCAGAGCCAAGATCAGAACATCCTGTGCTCTCCTAAACTCTCCTGCAGGGTCCTATTAACGCATGCTGTCTGCAGCAAAACATATCTTAAAAGGGGACTGCTAACATCTAGAAAAAGCAGACAAGTTTTTATTATTCTTATATTAAGACTGCCCTCTCATTTTGTAACTGTACTTTTAGTTTTGTTTTATGGCCAAAAATCTGAGAAAAAAACAATTTATAACTTCAATATTCTTTGAGGGTTTGGCTGGTTTCTAGTTAGTTTTTTGGTTAATATGCACAGAAAATGTATAACTAGCCAGCCATCATGTTGGACATTATACATAACATGATCATGGTCACTCACTCAATCTGGTTTTTCTCCTGGGTTTGGAGGCCACCGACTTGGTGGTGGAACCAGTTCGTTGGTTGGACCACCACACCATAGGATTCAGTTTCCATGCTCCCCTCTATTAGGCCATCTCCTGTGGAGATGGTCAGATACCACCCTTTGAGGGATGTGTCCTGATGGTCTACTGGCGGTATTGTACCCATCGAGTTTACCAGGTGCAAGCGGGAGTCCCGAGGACTTGGTTCTGGCCTATAATAAGGCCATGGTGGATGCCCTGGACTCTAGCACTCCTGTCCATGTTTTCCCTCTCTCTTCACCCTTGGTCAACTTGGTTTGATGGGACCTTGAGGGAGTTGAGACAAGTTGGACGAAAGCTAGAGCGTCGCTGGCAGAAATAATCCCTGGATGCTGAGCACCTTAGATTGATGGAGCACTGTCAGCTCTATCAATCAGCAATCACCCATAAGAAGGCAGAGTTCCTGCCCGGGGAGATTGCTGCAGCTCAGAATCGACCAGCTCAGCTCTTTCGCACTGTAGACAGGCTGTGCAAACCAACTTGTCTTCAGGTCCGAGGAGTATTTTCACAATCTAGGTGTAACCCCCCTACAAATGGGGGTTCCCAAAAAGTCTTCTTTGAGTTTGCCTAAATGCTCACTGCCAGGCTGGTGTCCTGTGTTTTAGCAATTTAAATGTGATTGCCAGACAGTGCCTGTATAGCCTCTATATACTGTCTAAGAGCTTCCTGGATTACAGTCATAAGTAATCTGAGAGGAAGTTCTGTTGAAAGATGTAACTATTTGCTAAAAATCATGTAGAGTGATAATGATAACATAGTTTGTCTAACATGCCTTCTTTGCAGCAAGGACTGTTTTGTTTATCTCCACTATCTTGGCCCTGGACTGCGAACTGGACCAATCAGTACTGGTGGGACCTAAAATGGAGCTGGACTACAGAAGCTGTCTGGAGTCAAAATCTGTAGGAATTGTAGTTTTGGGCTTTTTGCACTTTTTTGCATCTGAAGGGGGAGCTTTGTTGTGACTGACAGGAGGATCAGCCAACCAAACCTTTTGGATCTTGGGGAATTTCCCAGGCTGCTGCAGCTAGTTTCAGTTTTGAGCTGAGAAGTGAAGAAGTAACAGCTGAAGTGATTTTGAGCAGCAGTTCTGTGTCATTTTGCATGGGAGAACTGTAAAAGGGCTGAGTTTTGGCCTGTTTGTCTGTCTGCTGTCCCACAGAGGGAAAATAGAGTTTATTCAGACTGAATAAGAGTTGTGAGGACTATTTAAGCCACTGGACTGTGACCAGGCTTTAACCTGAAGAAGACCGAAGATTTGCTGAATGTGATTGGCCTATCAGGATTTCCAGCTGCTTTTGAATCCCTGGGTTGTGCAGAGACTTTGCGATCGTGACCGGAGAGCTGTCTGCCTGGTACAGTAGAATTTCCTTACATGTAAATGTGCTGTGTATTTAAAGTGGGTCGTGATTTGGTTCCCCACTGTGTGAAATGTGTTCTTCTTGCTGGAAGCTTTATCCAGCCTAATTGGACTGAATCCGCATTCATCTCCATTCGGCCTGGGCCATGCCACACTGGCCCTGCCAGCCCACCCCACTGCACAGAGAAAGCCACCGATGAGAGACTTGCCTGGGGATCAGCCCCCTGCTCCACATTTGAACAGGAATGATGCCTCAGCGAATTGTGTGGGCCCTGCTTCTCCTGGCACTCCAGATTAACCACCTGCTGTCTCGATTTTCGTCCAGACTGTGTCCAGTCTTGGATATCGTGAATAATCATCGGGGTAGCTCCCTGCAACAACAGCCTAATATAAAAGTGTGTCATCTGATTGTCTTGTTCTTTTCTTTTCACAAACTGAACCCTCCAGCTCCGGATCACAAATAGTGTGTGTTGTGCATGCTGTTTTCTTCCATCACAGGGCCCTAACCAACTGCAACATTCCTGGCTAGCCCACCATTCTCCATCTGGGTACCCAGAGTGTGTGACTGTTTATGGACCCTGAAGTGCATGCATAACTGTTTGATTGATAGAGCCTTTAAGCAAATTAACCTGATTACGCCCCTCCTTTGTTCAAGCCCCTTAAATAAATCAGATCTCTTTTTTGCATTTACCCTGACTGAGGTTCCAGTTTGTGCAAGAGTACTGTACTGCTGTTATTTGCTGTGTATAACCTTGTTTTACAGGGGGTCCCCAGGGCCAGGCCAGAGGAAAGCCCTGGTGGTAAGTGCAAACAGTGTGGGTACTTGTGGGGTGTATCAGGGGTATTGTGAAAGTGATTATTGTGTATTGTTCCGGCCACTAATAAGGAAAGAGGGGGGTTACAGTGTCCCAGAGGGCAATGCCCAGGTTAGCTTGACCACTACCAACCCTAACCTCCAGGTGGAGGCACCCGTTTCAGAACTTAGGCCCCTTAACCTGCTACTAGCCAAGCAGACAGGGTAGTAGCCCTTGGGATAGTGCCACCTAGGGGTAACATTTTGGAGTCTCACCGCTGGGACTTTGTGCTTTCTAGTGGCCAAAAATTACAAATTATTGTTAAGGATTAATGGCTACCCCAGTAGAAATGGCTATACACCAGTTGGTGGAGTGGTGTACTGGGCAGGAGATCGACCACCAAAATGCTCTGCTTATACTGGATATCCCCCTGGGTACCAGTAAAGACACTGTAGAGGGAGCATTCTCCAAAGTCGAATGCTTAAAAAACCCTGTGGTGGTGGGTCGACAGGCTGATTTGATCGCCCAAACTTTCATAGCCTTGGTAGAGTGTAGTGACCAAGTGGACAGCTCCAAAGTGCCACAGACTATTGCCCCAGAAGGTCTTAAATTTATTCTTTTTTCCACCACAAGAGGGCCTATAACAGTGCCCTTGTTACTGGAATGAGTTTTGAAAAAGGGTCCTTTTTCTAACACCAGTGAGCCCCAAGGTGGAACTGGATGTCCCTCATGTGGAATCTGGAACCCAGCACTGTGCCTATGGAAGCAGCCATGTGGCCCAGTAGCTGGAGAAACTGTCTTGCAGTTTTTGGTTTGTGCAACCTGAAGGAATTTGCCACTGACTGAAGGCTTTGTACTGTCTCCAGAGGCAGATAGGCTCTGGCCTATAAGGTATTGATTTCTGCTCCTATGAACTGCAACACCTGTATAGGAGTGAAGGCAGATTTTTTTGTGATTGATTAAAACCCCAGAGACTCTAGGAGGTCCTGGGTGACTTTTAAATCCTGCTGTACCTGCAGTGGGGATTTTCCCACCACTAACCAGTCGTACAGATAAGGGAAAACAGTGATACCCTGTCTCTGAAGATGTGCTACTACAGCAGCCAGACATTTTGTGAATACCCTTGGTGCCAAAGAAAGGCTAAAAGGCAGGGTTAAAAACTGGTAGTGACCTGAAGGGAGTCTGAATCTGAGATATCTCCGGTAAGAATCCCTTATGGGGATGTGGAAATAGGTATCCTTTAAGTCCAGTGATGCCAGCCAGTCACCCTTTTGGAGCATTGGCAAAATTGCAGCTAAAGTAACCATTTAGAATTTTTGTTTCTTTAGATGCTTGTTTAAAACTCTGAGATCGAGAATAGACCACCACTCCCCACTTTTCTTTGTGGTTAGGAAGTATCTGGAATTTTATTTTTTATTTATCTGCATTTTGGATGACACCTTTGAGCAGAGGGCTCTCTTACAAAGGTTCCACGTCAAGGCAATAAGGACAATAAGGCAAAAAACATAACATGATCATTGCAACAGAACTTACAAAAAAAAATAAAATAAAAAAAAGGTTACAATAATAGCAGCCAAAGGCATTGTCAAGGAATTGTGCTGCGATTTAATTATACAGTACAAGTCATACGCGGCTCAGTGAAACTCTGTTAGGAGTGGGTTAGTGGGAAAAGAGATAGAGTGGTGGTGAGGGGGTGGTATGGGGGGGAGAGAAAGAGAGGGAGGAGGGGAGAAATAGGGAGGGCATTGCATTGGATATGTGGTAGATGTGAAATAGCAAGGGAGGAGGAATGGGGGTGATGAAAAGAAAGAGGAGACAGAATACAAACCCCTTCCCCTCAGAGACTTTGGAACTGATTCTACTGCTTTCAGCTGTAGCAGGTTTTGAACCTCTGACTCTAGCAGTGTTTTTTATGCTAGTGAGGGAGAGATGAATACTCTAATTTTTGAGAAGGAGGGGATTTGAATTCTAGAGACAGACCCTGACCCACTACCTCCAGAACCCATTTGTCTGTGGTGATGTTCAGCCAGGCATGGAGGAAGTGAGACAGTCTGCCTCCTACAGGTAGGGAGGAAGCGGCCTGTGGCTCGGGGGGTCTGTTTTGATTGTGGCTGAGGCTGAGCTTGGGACCCTCGCCTCGAGCTCCTTCTTCCCCTGCCCCTCCCATATTTGCCACCCATCTGGCTGCAGTGTCATTGGTGTCAGCAGCCATTTGGAATTGGTACTTAGCTGCCTCTAACCCAAACCTGGCAGTTTCAGCCAGGTCATCTGACAAGGGCGAGAGAGCTTGAGATGGGCGAAAAGGGCACAAAACAAACAACTATACTGGTTGACTCCCCGGTTCCTTCAAAAAAAAAAAAAGTGAAAAGTTAAAGCACACAGAAACCCCACCTGCCAATCCGGGGACTTCTGTGCATGCTATACCTGTACCAACAGCCCAAGAAATTGCTCAGGTCTTTAAAATAATTCAATCTTTACAGGCAACAGTTCCTCCTCAGCAGCCTCCTGCCCCTTTCCAGGGTCCCCAGGCTGACGGCAGTGTGCATCCACCCCCTCAAGACAGAGGGGAGCAATATGATGATGATGACTACAGTGATGAGGAAGGACCAATTGAACCAGAAGTGTCCCCTGAACAGGACTTTGGTTCGCCACCAAGGGTGACTGAGGATTTTCCATCCCACTTTTATAAGGAAGATGGCAGATGCACTAGATATCTCCACTACCAAACAAGTTGAGGATGAAGAGAAGGTAAAGTACTTAGAGATGATGGGACTGACACCCACAAAGGCTCTTTTCCTATCTGTGTACAAATTCTTTAAGAAGGATGCCTTAAAGATTCTCCAAACACCAAATTCCACTCCTCCTATAGACAGGAGGATGGACAGAAAATATCAGTTGGACGGGGGGGGGAGCTGACTTTCTTTTTTCCCCATCCAGACCATCGGGGGTTATTCAGCAAGCTGCTTGCGACAAGGCCAGGGTCCCTCTGTCCTCACATCCTTTGGACAAGAACTCCAGAATAATTGATAGCATGGCCAAAAAAAGGGTACCTGTCAGCCTCTCTGGCTATGCGTCAGGCTACCTTCCAGGCATATGCTGCCCAGTATCAAAAGTCACTGTGGCAGTCAGTCCTGGCTGTGTCCCAGAAGCGGCAGGCACTGCAGCAGATGTGGGTTCAGCCACAGAATCTTGGGGTATCAGCTGGTCAGAGTCAGAGGGACCCTTTGCAAACTTTTTCTTGAGCCTTTCAAGGCATTTTTCCAGTGATTTATCTGGGAATGTTTTACACATTTCACAATTCTCTTTAAAGTGGTCAAACCTCAACTATATCACACATAAAGTGTGTTTATCTGCTTTAGCAAATACTTCCCCACACTGGGAACAGTTCTTAAAACTGGGTTCAACGGTTTGCTTTTTGGGTTTCTCAGACACAATGTTTAAAAGAAGAAATAAACCAACTGCTAACAACAAAAGCTTTTTTTTTTTAATTATCGGTTCTGGAACCGATGGAACTGAACCAATGCAGCGGTATGGAACCGGGTCAGCGGTTCTGATAACCGAGAATTACTGGTTACAAAACATAAAAACAAGTTTTAAATATATAACTAAGGTGGTTCTTTAATCAGAGAACCCCTATTTTAACAGAAACTAACTTGGTTCCCCCACAGTTACATCGAACTGAGAAGAACCAGAAAAAATGAATTTAACTGTAAACTAAATTAGTAATAAAAAACAAATAGTATTGGTAGTAAATGAAAACAAAATATACTTATAAGCAGTATTTGAAATGTTCTTCATGCAGGAGAAAGTAGACAAACAAAACTCTGAGCGACCAGACTTTTCAGGCAGAGAGAAAAATCTGAAGAGGTTTAGAACACAGGCAGTTAGTAGAGGCAGTGTTTGAAAGATGTTCACGTGCAAAGTGTTCCATCATTTGCATGTGTTCTGTCTCTCTGGGCAGTCCAACCCTCCAGGCTTACTGCATAAAGTTAGGAATTTTCTGAGCATTACTGGGGTTAGAAGAGAAGAGATCTGGATAAACTGGCAAAATGGATGAAGAGTGGCACCTGGGGTTTACTGCAAAGAAGTGCAAGATCATGCACATAAGGAAGAGAAACCCTGAAGCCGCCTATAGGTTGGGAGGGAAGTTGCTGGCAATCACAAGGGAAGAAATACTTCCGCATCATTATCACAAATGACCTGAAATCATCCAAGCAGACCACTAAAGCAGTAGGTGAGGCTAGAGGGATATTGGGGTGTATTAGTAGGGGTATCGCAAGTCGAAGAGGAGTTAATAATCCCTCTTTACAAGACACTGGTTAGGCCCCATCTGGAGTACTGCGTGCAGTACTGGAGGCCACACCTTCACGAGGACATTAACCAAATTGAGGCAGTCCAGAGAAGGGCAACCAAAATGGTGCAGGGACTGCATCAGAAAACATACGAGAACAGTTTAATGGAGCTCAATATGTATACCCTAGAGCACAGGAGGGATAGAGGTGATATGATTGAAACATTCAAACTTAAGGGCATTAACAAGGTGAAAGAGTCTACATGTTTCAAAACAAGAAAAATAGCAGGGCAAGAAGACACAGCATGAAATTAGAGGCGGCCAATTAACGGGTAATGCGAGAAAGTTATTTTTCACAGAAGGGGTGGTGGATGCATGGAATGGCCTACCTCAAGAAGTGGTGGAAATGAATACAGTGCAGGGCTTCAACAGGCATGGGATAGGCATAAGGGAGCAATACTAGAAAAGTATGAATGGATAGGCCATTGACAGAGTAAAGGCCTATGGCACATTCATAAGGTAGAAAACATGGGCAGACTGGATGGGCCTTGAGGTCCTTATCTGCCTCAAGGGTATACATATTAAGCTCCTTTAGTCTAAGTAATTTATCTGCCATCAACTTCTATGTTACATGTAATAAAGCACTTAGAAAAAAAAAACAAGGCCCCAGGTCCTGATAGGTATTCCCCTAATCTTCATCACAAGCTCTCGGATGAAATTTCTCCACTTTTATCCAAAGTATTTGAGGAGGCCAGGGACAAAGGAAGCTTTCCTCAGGAAATGATGAAAAGTGATTACACTCATTCCCAAACCTGGGAAAGATCCAGAGGAATGTAAAAATTATAGGCCAATTTCACTTAACACTGATGTCAAAATATTAACAAAAATTCTGGCAGACAGGTTGGAACAAGTAATGCCTATACTAGTTGATAACAGACAAATTGGATTCATAAAAGGAAGACTGGCAGCCGACAATACTATGAAAATCTTTCAGTTGCAGCAAATAGTGAACAAAGCAAGGGTAGATCCTGGCCTTCTGTCATTGGATGCAGAAAAGGCCTTCAATAAAGTTCTTTGGCCTCACATTTTTAATACCCTATACATTTATGGGTTTCCTGAAGAATTCACCAAATGGGTTAGAGTATTACACCACAACTTATCAGCTTCAGTAATAACCAATGGGATGATCTCTGATAATTCCCCACTCTTGAAAGGAACCAGATAAGGCTGCCTGTTATCCCTGTTACTTTTTAATCTCACTTTAGATCCACTTGTGAGGAAACTGGCACATGATGATGACATTAAGGGCATCCCTATACAAAATAAAAGATTTTTAATTTCACTAGCAGGCAAAGGCCCAAACTAAGGAAACACTAGCATGAACAGTAAAAGAAGGTGACAAGACTTTCTATAGATACATTAGTGAAAGGAGAAAGTCCAGAGAGGGTATTGCTAAGACCAAAGGGGATAAGGGTGTGTGTGAGGAGGAGGATCATGTAAAAGCAGCTATCCTAAATAGATACTTCTGCTCAGTATTTATTGAAGAGAAGGTAGGTCAGGGCCCACAGCTCAGCCCCATGGACACAGCGGGGGGGGGAGGTGTGCACTAGTCCCTTCAAAAAAGAAAGGGTCCTACAAGAGCTCGATATGCTCAGGGTGGACAAGGCAATGGGACCTGATGGCATACATCCCAGGGTACTAAAGGAGCTAAGGGTGGAACTAGCAGGCCATTATCAGAACTGTTTAGTGAGTCTCTGAGCACAGGAGAGATCCCAGACATAGGTGCCGGAACGGGGGGGCCACTAGGGCCATGGCCCTATCACTTTCATAAATGGCCCTATCACTTTTTGCTATCATGGTAATATATTTAACAGGGGAAAATTTACCCCTTACGTCCTTGGCCCTACCACTTTTCAAACCATTCCGGCACCACTGGTCCCAGAAGACTGGATAAGGGCTCATGTGATCCCGCTCTACAAGAGTGGTAGCAGGGAGGAGGCAGGAAACTACAGACCAGTCAATATTACCTCAGTAGTGGGCAAGATTATGGAGGCACTCCTTAAGGAAAGGATAGTGCAACACCTGGAATCCATAGGGGCACAGGATCCAAGACAGCATGGGTTTACAAAAGGAAGGTCCTGTCAAACTAATCTCATAGATTTCTTTGACTGGGTAACCAGAGTGGTGGACCAAGAGGGAGCAGTTGATGTTGCCTACCTTGACTTCAGCAAAGCTTTCAATACTGTTCCACATAGAAGATTGATTAATAAACTGGGTAGGTTCCGGGTGGGTCAGACGTTGGTCAACTGGGTGGCAAACTGGTTGACGGGCAGAAAACAGAGAGTGGTGGTAAACGGTATACAGTCAGAAGAGATGCAAGTCACAAGTGGAGTACCTCAGGGATCAGTCCTGGGGCCAGTCCTCTCCAATATCTTCATCAGTGACATTGCAGATGGTAAGGTTAGTTTGCAGATGACACCAAGATCTGCAACAGAGTAGATGATCCAGATGGAGTGAGCAAAATGAGAAGAGATCTGGATAAACTAGCAAGATGGTCAGAAGAGTGGCAACTGGGGTTTAACGCCAAGACGTGCAAGATCATGCACATAGGGAAGAGAAACCCTGAAGCCACCTATAGGCTGGGAGGGGAGTTGCTGGCAATCACAAGGGAAGAAAGAGACTTGGGTGTCATCATCACCAATGACCTGAAATCATCCAAGCAGACCACTAAAGCAGTAGGTAAGGCTAGAGGGATGTTGGGGTGTTTTAGTAGGGGTATCGCAAGTCAAAAGAGGGAAGTAATAATCCCTCTTTACAAGACACTGGTTAGGCCCCGGCTGGAGTACTGCGTGCAGTACTGGAGGCCACACCTTCACAAGGACATTAACAAAATGGAGGCAGTCCAGAGAAGGGCAACCAAAATGGTGCAGGGACTGCATCAGAAGACATATGAGGACAGATTAATGGAGCTCAATATGTATACCCTAGAGTAAAGATGGGAGAGAGGTGATATGATCGAAATATTTAAACACCTTAAGGGAATTAACAAGGTGAAAGAGTCTAACATGTTTCAATATAAGAAAAATAGCAGGACAAGAGGACACAGCATGAGATTAGAGGGAGGATGATTAAGGGGTAATCTGAGGAAGTTTTTTTAACAGAAAGGGTGGTGGATGCATGGAACCACCTATCTCAGGAAATGGTGGCTATGAATACAGTGCAGGGCTTTAAACAGGCATTGGATAGACATAAGGGAGCAATACAGATGAGTATGAATAGATAGGCCATTGTCAGAGCAAAGGCCGATGGCACATTCAAAAGGCAGAAAAAGAAATGGGCACACTGGATGGGCCTTGAGGTCCTTATCTGCCATCAACTTCTATGTTTCTATGTCCTATGTGCTGATATACTTATTTCAGTTCAAGACATCAAAAAAAAATGAGACCCCAGGATATTAGATATACTAAGCTAGTTTGGGAAAGAAGACACCAGGAAGAAAGAGTGCTGTGTGACTGGACTTCTCTACTGGGACTAAAGAAGTAGAACTCTTGTACTTGGACCTTTAATTTAGGGTAAAAAACAAACAAACAAACAAAACAAAAAAAAATGAGTGTGTTTGCTGAGTTAACTGAACTGAACAGTTATCTAGGTGCAAATCTCAGGTGATTGAAAGGGCTTGATAGCTGTGCAGTTTAAATTACTTGTAGAAAGATCTAGTAAGTAGGGGGAGTGACTTAGCTAAAAGGAAGCTAAATTTAAAGACCGCCTTAGAAAGATTCTGTTAGTAGCTTGGCAGAAGACACCAGGAGGAAGGAGTGCTGTGTGACTGGACTTCTCTACTGGGACTATATTGCCCTCCCGTCCATCCAAAGTTAGTTCTACTTTTATAGGCACAGGATTTGACTAACAACAGGAACTTCCTGTTTGGGAGCAGGAAGTGAGTGATCACAGAGCAACCAAAGACCCACCATCCTAGAAGGGCAAGAGTAGCTTTCCGGCCACCTCTAGCTGCTGGAGGCCTGCCTCTGAGCAAGTAAGGGGTCTGCTGAGAAATATAGGATATTCTTGTCTCAGGACAGAACAATCAGGAGCTTAAAGGGCACACAGGCAGAAAGTACGGAGAGAGAGAAGAGAAAAAAAAACAGATGAAAGAGTAAGGATTCCAAACAAGAGTTAAGGGGCCAGAAATAAGACATGATGGGAGTGGTATAGTGCAGTGGCTGTGGAGCAGCAGTCTTCCGGGAGACATTCTGGAGGATGCAGTGTTGTCCCATCTGCAGGCACCTCTTTGGGCTGAGGGAGGAGGTTGCTCATCTCCAGGTTGAGCTGGCCAGGATCTGTGGGACCTCCTCCTCCATCCAGGGACCACCAGTGCCACTGCCGTTGCCTCAGAGGTTGCCAAGAAAGCGGAGCAGTTGGACCACAGTGGGCTCGGGGAGGGGGAGGGTGATGGAGCAGAGGCGCATCCCTCTAGTTGCACCCCTCCACAATTCCTATGCCATTCTGGCAAAGTGTGGTTCCTCTATGGAGGCACCTGCAGTGGAGACCAAGGAGGATGCTGGGAACCTCCACAAGGGAGACCCACAGGAGGGTGGCATGTAACCCCACAGGGGAAGGAAACAACTCCTGGTGGGGGACTCCATTGTTAGGAAGGTAGAACTGGGGGAGGAAGGGGAAGAGGGCGGTAAGGTGCCTGCCTGGCGCCATGGCTCGGAGGGACAGGGAGCGAATCCTCAGGATTGCCGGAGCAGTTGCACAGGGGAGGTTGCTGGATGTCATTGTCCACCTAGGGACAAATGATCTTGCTAAGAAAGGGATTAGGTCAGTGCAGGAAGAGTTTGTGGAATTG
The DNA here is from genome assembly GCA_016271365.2 of Neoceratodus forsteri. Lineage (NCBI taxonomy): Eukaryota > Metazoa > Chordata > Ceratodontiformes > Ceratodontidae > Neoceratodus > Neoceratodus forsteri. Next base: position 144,444,346 of record CM028131.1, on the reverse strand, counting down.
GGGAGGGGCCTTAGACAAGTAGCATGCACGGTGACCTTCTCGGAGGTGCTGCCCATCTATGGCGCAGGAGAGGCTAGGGTGTTCTGCACCATGGGATTCAATCAGTGGCTGAAAAACTGGTGCTGAGCTCAGGGATTTGGCTTCATTGGGGACTGGGGGTCCACCTGGAGTGATGCAAGCCTACACTGGCATGATGGGCTGCATCTGTCCAGGAGGGGAACCAGGATCCTAGGTGATAGGTTTAAATGCTTCATTGGCAGGCATTTAAACCAGCCAAGGGGAGAGGCACTGGAAAGGAGCAGGGAAATCCTAGCCCCCAACCCCAAAAAATCACGTAGTAAGTGCGGTAAACACCAACATAGAAGTGGCGACAGGAAGAAGGGCAGGGGTAAATGGGGAAAGTGACAAAGGCAAGAAGTAGAGGGATGGGGTAAAAAGGAGTAAGGCCATCAGGAAATGGAGGGTAATGAGTACCAACGCCCGTAGTCTGGGCAACAAGCTCCCTGAGTTAGTGGCGTTGATGGAAGAGGGATGCCTGTATATCGCAGCAGTCACAGAAACATGGTACACAGAGAACCATGACTGGGATGTTAGCATACCAAGGTACATAACCTACAGGAGAGACAGGCAGGAGAAAAGAGGGGGAGGAGTAGCTCTCTATGTAAAGGATGGGATAAAAGCAACTGAACAAAAGAGTAAACAGGGAGGGGAGGAGAGGATGCACTGTGGGTCACCTTGGCGACTGGAAAGAGCACCACAATCCGCACAGGGGTTGTGTACAGACCCCCATGTCAGGGGGAAGGAATGGACAAGGATATGATAGATGGTATTCTTAGGATGGCAGAGAAAGGGGAGATACTGTTGATGGGAGACCTGAATATGCCAGATGTTAACTGGAGCACATTTGCTGCAGCCACATCCAAGAGCAGGGCCATTCTCGATGCCCTACAGGTGGCAGGTCTCAGACAGCTAGTTTCGGAACCCACTCGTTAGGGAGCAATCTTAGACCTCTTACTCTCAAATGGGGGCAGTGAGAGGATCTCAGATCTAGAAGTGGGTTGCCATCTGGGAACAAGTGACCATCAAACAGTGTGGTTCACCTTAAGCTCAGCGACAGTCAAGCCATACAAAAGTGAGGGTACTGGACTTCAGGAGGGCTGACTTTGGCAAGATGGAAGAGTGCCTCAGAAAAGCACTAGCAAACAGGCTAGAAGGAGGGGTGGAACAACAATGGAGAACCATCAAAACTGCCATCACAGAGGCAACAAGCCTTTGTGTGAAGCAAATAAACAAATCAAAATGAAAGAAAAAGCCACTATGGTTCTCAAAAGAGGTGGCTGGGAAAGTCAGGGAGAAAAAGATAGCATTCAGGAAGTATAAGGAAGCACAAAAGGAGCAGGACAGAGAGCTGCACCAGTTAATGCAGAAGGAAGCAGGGAGGGAAGTCAGAATAGCAAAGGCCCAAACTGAGGAAAAGACAGCCAACTTGGTTAAGAAAGGGGTTAAAACCTTTTATAGGTATATCAAAGAGCGTAGAAAGACAAAGGGAGGGATAGTGAGGCTGAATAGAATGAACGGTGGGTGGGCAGAGGGGGACAGTGAAAAAGCAGGGATACTGAACGAATATTTCTGCTCAGTATTCACAAAAGAGGAGGGGGAAGTGCCTAATCCAATTAACAGAAGCTCTCTTGATAAGGGGGGTTGATCCCAGCCTTTTCACAGAAGAAAGGGTTCTGCAAGAACTCCTAAAACTGAAGGTGGACAAATCAATGGGGCCTGATGGAATTCACCACATAATTCTAAAAGAATTAAGGGGGGAAACTAAAGAAACCACTGACTACTCTTTTTAATAAATCATGGGAGGATGGTGTGGTACCCGAGGACTGGAGGAAGGCAGATGCGATTCCCCTTCACAAAAGTGGGACCAAGACAGATGCAGGAAACTACAGACCTGTCAGTTTGACCTCTGTGGTAGGGAAAGTGATGGAGTCACTTCTGAAGGAAAGAACTTTTGAGTTCCTAGAGGTCAGTGGGGACAGGACCCAAGGCAGCATGGGTTCACAGTGGGAAGGCCATGTCAGACGAATCTAATAGATTTCTTTGACTGGGTGACCAAAGTAGTAGACCAGGGAGGGGCTGTGGACATGGCCTACCTAGTCTTTAGCAAGGCATTTGACACAGTCCCACACAAAAGATTAATAGTCAAATTAACCAGCCTGGGAGTGGGTCCCAGGGTGGTAGCCTGGTAAAACACTGGCTGGACAACAGGACACAGAAGGTAACTGTAAATGGAGTCCACTCTGGAAGAAAGAGGGGTTACTAGTGGGTACCACAGGGTTCAGTACTGGGTCCAGTCCTTTTAATGTCTTTATAAGTGACATTGCAGAGGGACTGGGAGGAAAGCCCTTTGCAGATGACACAAAGATCTGCAACAGGGTTGATACACAAGGAGGCGTGGAAAGGATGAGAAGGGCCTTGGCAAGGTTGAAGGAATGGTCGAAGTATGGCAGCTAGGATTCAATGCAAAGAAGTACAAAATAATGCACCTGGGAAACAAGAACCCGGGAAGATTACACAATGGGGCGGAGGTAGTAACAACAACAAAAAAGGAAAGGGACCTGGGGGTAATCATATCAGATGACCTTAAGGTTAGCAAGCAATGTGAGAAGGCAGTAGGGAGGGCTGGGGTATACTGGGATGCATAGGGAGAGGCATCACCAGCAGAAAACAGGAAGTTGTTATCCCTCTGTGCAGACAGTTGGTGAGACCCCATCTGAGTACTGCCCAGTTCTGGAGACCCCATCTCGCAAGTACATAGACAGGATAGAGGCAGTCCAGAGGAGGGCAACTAAAATGGTGCAGGGTCTGTAAGAGAAGCCTGATTTGGAGAGACTAAAGGAGCTTAATATGTATACCTTGAGGAAAGAAGGAGAGGGGGACATGATAGAAACTTTTAAGTACCTCAGTGGAATCAACAGAGTCCAAGAGGGTAGCATCTTTCAGAAAAGAGACGTGCAAGAACAAGGGGACACAATTTAAAGATGGGGACGGTTCCGGGGCAATGTGAGGAAGTATTTTTTCACAGAGAGGGTAGTGGATGCATGGAACAGTCTTCCTGAGGAGGTTGTGGGGTCTAAAACTGTGGGAGAATTCAAGAATGCATGGGACAGACATAAGGCAAATCTTCTGGGGGTTGGAAGAAATAGTCTGTTGGTTAACTAGGATCTGCGGCCTATCCTGTAGGTAGGGAAACGGGCAGACTAGGTGGGCCAAGCAGTCCTTATCTGCCATCAAAGTCTATGTTTCTATGTTTCTATCTGGCTACACACTAAATAAGGAAAATTCTACTTTTCTACCTTTAAATTGCTATAAAACAGATATAACTAGCATGGAAATAAGGTAGGAAAAGGAAAGAAGAGACTATCTTGGTATAAAATTATGTAAAACCCTAGAAAAAAACTGTCATGGTCAACCTTAAGTCTCTTAGGCTTAGTATTCACAATTCTCTAGTAAAATGGAACTGTCTACCACTGGGTTTCTGGAGTAGGATGGAAGCAATTAAAATGAATCTATTATCGAAAACTTTATTTATGTTTCAGATGCTTCCATTTTTTATACCTAAGAAATGGATTTCTGATTTGCAAAGTAAAGTAAATAAATTTTAATGGAGCTACAAAAGGAACAGAATGGCACACAACAAAATATCCAGGCTTAAAGGCAATGGAGGCCTAAAATTCTCAGATTTTTACTTGTACTAGCTATCTTGTAGGCTTTCCCAGTCCATTAAATGGTTTACTTTATTAAATGATAAAGAAGAAATACCTGAATGCCTGAGTATTGAAAGAGCTAAAATGGAGGTACAGAAAGTAAATGTATCTGCTCTACTTTTTGCCAAGCCCATCAAAAGTATACAGAATAAAGTTATAATGGGTAATATTAGACTGCTAATGACTAGTCAGAAACTTCTATAATTAGTATTACATTTTCAACTTCTCAGCCCTTATGGAAAAATCCTAATATTACACATAATGGTGCGACAATATATTTTCAGGACTGACATTCAAAAGGAATCAGTTGTATTGAAGATATGATTCAAAATAATTATTTTAAATCTTACTCAGAGATAACTCTAAGCTACAATTTGACCATTTCAGACCTGGACAAATACATATTAGTGTCTGACAAAATATACAGTAATGATCTGCAAAAGTCTAACACAAATGACAGTACTAAGGCCTTCCTGGCCTATTCTCGCCTGTGTCCCTCTATTTCTACTTTTACATTCTTTTAAAAGAATTGGTTAGGGAATAGACAATGGTAGCATTAGGGGGCGATCACCTGCCCTGGGTAAAGAGGTAGGACACTGGAACTGAGCAAAGATTTGGACCTCCTCACTTAAGACAGCTTAATCTGGTTCAAGGTCAGTTGGTATTCATCTGTATCCCCCTCCCCGGGTCGTGCCTGAAAATAGGTAGGATTTGTCTAGTGCACTTACCCGGTCAACAAAAAATAAATAAATAAATAAATAAGACGTTCAAACTGTTAACTTGAAACTAGTCCAATTTAGATCTCTCCATAACTTATACTATTCACCCCTGCACATGTTTAAAATGGGAATTCAGGCTAATTCTACATGTAACAAATGTGGAGAAGAAAATGCTAATCTACTTCACATGTTCTGGAAGTGCAAACACAAACAGATGCTATGGAGGGATGTGGCCCATTTGTTTAGAGACGTAGAATGGCTTAAAGACAAACTCACGATGGAAACCTGTCTCATAGGTTACTTTCATGAACAGTCAATCTGGTCTAAAGAACAAAGATTTACCATACATCTTCTTTCCACTCCTGTCAAAATGGCTATAGTTCATAAGCGGATAGAGGAAGATGCACCTCCCATGGCAGAATGGAGGAATGAATGCACGGAGATTCTTCGTTTAGAAAGGCTAGCTCATCTAATGTTAGGCCAAGGCTAAAGCTTTGCTACCAAATGGAACACGATATTGAAACCCTTGCTCAATTACAGTCTCATTGAGGGAATACATGGTATGATATTTTCAGGATTTCTATAAAGATATGCATCTGCTAAATACAACTAGATTGTGATTTTGCACATTTGGGAAAACAGACTGAGACTATTTTTTCTATTGAAGCTCCTTTTTCTGTTACTACTTTCTCCTTACAATTTTATTTGTTATGTCTTAAATAACCAGAGAAACTAATATCAACGATCATAATGCAGGGGGAAAGACCACATAGAAAAGTATATAAAATCCATAGGAAACACCTTAAGTAAGGTAAGAAGTTTAAAACTTTCCTCAGTAATTTATGTCTTCTCTAAGATCCTGTTTATTTACAGATTACTTATTTACAAAGCAACTTAAGATCATAGTTTATATTTGGTCAGGTGTATTGTGCTTTGTTATATAACATACAATATAATGATTTTAATATGTTAAGTTAGCATCAAATGTTATGGGTAATTTGCCATTTACAGTAATATGTATGATGTATGTTTTTAATCTAAAAATTAATAAACTTTTATTGAGAAAATAAAAAAAAAAGACCCGAGGCAACAGGAATTCAAAGGGGGGGGGGGGTTCATGTCAAGTAAATCTGGTAGATTTCTTTGGTTGGTTCAGCAAGGAATTAGATCAGGGTGGAGAGGTGGACGTGACCTAACTAGAGTTCAGTAAGGCGTTTGACACCATTCCACACAGGAGACTAGTAAGCAAGCTGGATAGCTTAGGAGTGGGTCCGAAGGTGGTAAGCTGGGTAAGAAATTGGTTAAGGGATACGAGTCAGAGGGTGGTGGTAAACAGAATTCACTCTGAGGAAGTGAGGGTGATCAACGGGGTACCTCAAGGATTAGTGCTGGGACCACTCCTCTTTAATGTCTTTGTAAGTGACACTGCAAGCTGGCCTACCAGCTCAGTCGTATCGCTACCACTTTTGATGCCGACAACCCCGGTTCGGAAGCAAATCTAGAGTGTCAGAGGACCAGCTGGGGGAAGAAGGACTGAGTATCTGTGGGACTTCTCCTCGGGAGGGTTGGCAGAGCCCGATGTTGTCTGGCCCTTCGGAAGCTGGAGTTAAGGTAGCTTGCACCAGAAAGTTGGGAGGTGTAGCATGTCAGTGCACCCACCATGACGCAGTCCACGCCATACCTCCCCAGGGACAGGAAACTGGAAAATCCCATGACAAGATGAGAAGCACCCACAGGCCTCGGCCTGACCAGCTGGGCATGCTGGCCCAAATTGCATCCATTCTCCAGTGGGGCTTAGGCAACTCAGCTGGGGGATATACTCTGGGAATGACAGACAGTAAGTCCTGGTGGACGTCAGAGTGATGGTGCTGGGGTGTCCCTCTGAATGAGGGCTGTCTGGGGAGGAGAGAAAGGGAAAAAATAAGTGATATTGCAGAAGAGCTGGAAGGAAAGGTCTGCCTCTTGAGGAGTACACCAAAATCTGCAGTAGAGTGGACACTCCGGGGTGGGAGGGGCGTGAAGTGGGAGGAGGATGAGCAGAGTCCTGAGAAAACTCGAGGAGTGGTCAGGGTTATGGCAGCTAGGCCCTCCCCAATTTGATGCTATGCTCTACACTTTTTCTCATTTGGAGTGTTTTGTCCCTCATTTAAGTGACAAAAGATTTCATTATTTGACTGGCTTTGTGCTTTAAACTCCACACCCCCGCCACTACTGGAACCCCACCCTTTTCCATGGATGTGCTGCCCGCCCCAATCGGGAGTGGGCTGTGGAGCGATATCAGTGTGGCTTTCAGCTGCACCAAACTCATGTTCTAGTTTTGTAAGTGCTCCTTGGTGCAGGTGTGAAGTTCGAGAAGGCCAGGAAAGCAAGTACAAAGCTTTCCTGCAGTGCTGCTCATACCCAATACTGTCCACCGGCAACCGTCAGATGCAGGGCATTTTTGCCATCCCCAAGATGGTAGTGCAGTACATGCCTGAGAAGGGGGTATTGCCATTCTACTCATTCTTTTCCAGAATGTGTTGGGCACAGAACTAGGAAGAATGACTACAATGACAATGTCACCTTCTGAAACATGTAAAGCATGCCACCGTCTTTTGAATGGCAAAAATACACCAGTTTAAAGGGTTGCCACTGGGCTGTATGTGGTTTTCACAGCTGTGGCACAGTGTGGTGGTGTTGGCATCATACTTGGCACATCATGGCGTCAGACTACACGTGGCAAGTGTGGTGTCAGAATTACATAGTGCACAGCGCCAGGTGGAGATATGTGCTTTGGAAACGAAGGACTGTAGAAGCAAAGTCTGCATGTGGGAAGTAGGTGGGTTGGGGGGTACATGAGTGGTGTTTGGGTAAGTCTGGGTGGGAGAGTTACATGTACGGTCAGATGTATGTGGAGACACCGTGATAGGGTATATGTGTAGGAACACATGACTATAAAAGGAATTTGTGTGTGTACATGGGTGGCAGCTGGGGAAGGGGGTACTTAAGTGGTGTCGAGGTTGGTGTGGGTATGTGGAGACACCGTTCTTGGGCAGATGGGATGGTGGAGGGTCAAGTATGGTCTTGGGTATGCGGACCTTCCCGACACTGCTGTGTCATGTGCGATGTCAACACTGCTCTCTGCCATATGCAGTGCTCACAGGGTACTGTACCGTGCCAACTATGCACCACATGCAGACAATGCAGTGCCACGTGGGATGTTGACACTGCACTGTGCCATGTGCAATCCCAACAGTGGGAGGGGGTGTCCAGGTGCCAGGGATTGAGATGTCTGGGGGTCCGGGAAGGAGGGTAGTCCGGGGGCTGGGGAGTGAACTCTCCGGTAGATTGTGGTGGGAGGTGTCTGGGGGAATCAGGGGGTTGGGGAGTCTTCTGAAGGAGGTGTGTCTGGTAGGGAGATTTCTGGCTAGCCAGGAACGGAGGGAGTCTAGGGAGGAAAGCATCCAAAGGGCCATGGAGGGAGTGAGAATCGAGGTGGTGGGGGGCTGTGGAAAGGGCATGGGTCTTGAAAGAAACTGTAGAGAGAGCAAGGGTGTTTGGGGAACAAGCCGCCAGGGCTTTTAGATGTCAGTGTCTGGCAGGAGGGCTCAGTTGACTGAGGGGTGAGGGAGCTAGACTCCAGTGATGGGTGGTGGGCTCAGGAGCATGCTGCCATGGCTGGGTTGGGCTCAATAGCCTGGGGAGAGAGACCACTGAACAGAACCCAAACCTGAATACCCCCCGACCACGCTCCTGTCAGCTGCCCAACTTTCTTACCCAATGACAAGCGGCAGCCACCATCCCAAAACAGACTGGTAGTGAGCGGTCCTCACATAGCTGCAAACCCTCTTTCCAAAGACCAGCCACCATCCCACAGCTGGATCCCCCATTTGCACAGACCAACACCCCCTGCAGTTGCACCTGTGCCCCATCCCCAACATACTAACATCTGCCCCCCCCCGGCAGAAACCCCCTTGCCAGGGACCTCAGGATAGGGTGCTTGGGGATCCCCTTAGGGCCAATCTAATTAGCCCATGGGACAGAGATGCATACTGTATAAAAGCCCCATAATACAGTGAGGTGTGTCACTGGGTAAAAACTATGCTTACAGTATTTTAGGCATTCTGCCCACACAAGCTGCCAGTATGCCTCAGCAACCATTGTGCCCAGATAACCCTAAATCCAGCACAGACAGGGTTACCACCATTTAAGAAGCCCAAAGTGGGTAATTTCTTACTGAAACATTTTTTGCAGGACAGTACATAACTGTGACCAATGCAACAGACTTGTTTTCTCTATATAATTAAAATTAAGGCAAAGTATTCGAGTTTCTTAGTTGCTTTTATTGTTTCTTATCATTTTAAGGTATTGTAGTTTTCTGCAACATTCAGTGGAAAGTTAGAAAATATTTATCTGCTGTAAAATCAGGACGTAGTATTTTTTTCATGTTTTTTTGCAGGACACAGCTGCGAAAATCAGGACAGGTGGTAACCCTAAGCACAGAAACGCCCGCCCGCCCCGTGCAGCAAGTTGCTCCAGTTAGCGTCACTGCGGCCCGTAGTCCCATCGCAAAACCCTTGCAGAATAACTGTCCTCCCCTGCGACCAGTTCCAAGAACAGCCCAAGCCATGGCTGATCATACCTCTCAACTGTCCCTGATTTTCAGGGACGTCCCTGATTTTACCTCAAAATTTTCCTCTGTCCCTCGAAAAATTTCTGTTTTTGTGATTGAACAGTGGGGATTGTGAGCATAAAATAATGTTAAACATTAAAGTTACGGACTAGTTCTTCATCAGAAAATGCTTCTTACACTAATTCCCTTATTCCTAACAGCTTTCTGAGTGAATATTACCAATTTTTAAGATGTGTCCCTGATTTTTTTAAGCCTTGTCCCTGATTTATGAGGTAAGAGGTTGAGAGGTATGTGGCTGATTACAAACCTGTTCAGCATACCTCTCAAGTGTCCCTGCTTTTCAGTGATGTCCCTGATTTCACCTCAGATTTTTACTCTGTCCCTCCTAAAATCTGTGTTCCCCTGACTAAACAGTGATGATTGTAAAAATAAAATTATATCAAAAACAATAAAGTTGCAGACTTCTTATTCTTCAGAAAATGTATTATACACTGAGTCCCTTATTCTGCTAGCTTCCTGAGTGGATATCACCAATTTAAAAAATGTGTCCCTGATTTTTTTAAGCCTTGTCCCTGATTTATGAGGCGGAAGGTTGAGAGGTATGCTGTTCAGCAGCTCCAAAATGAATACCCGTGCCCTAAAACTACTGTGGAGTAAGTAATAACAGGAGTCCGGTCCGCAGAAGACTGAACATGCTGTTATTCAAATTGTTCAAAAATTAAATTATCAACGAGCCCATGTTCTGCTTTAGACATCCACAATATTGCGCCGTGCTTTACGTGCCCCACCCGATGACACGTTGCAGTTCTAGCCTTTTCCTTCCAGTGCTGGGTTGTGTACTGCATGGAGACATTTACATCCCGGAATTGTCACCGGGCCCCGGCTGTGGGCATGCGCAAATAGTACTGTATTAACGGAGACTAGCTGACAGCCAGCCTGGCTAACCAGTTCAAACCAGGTAAGATTTGATTTACTACAAGCAAAGTGGAGGACCCTTTGTGGTGTGGATTGGCCAAGTGTGATCTTCAGGCTGCAAATGTGATCCAGCCCGTGTGCTGAAGCAGAAGCCGAGTGGTAGGCATTGAAATAGTCTTTGGTGGGGCCGGCTGTTGGTGATGGGAACGGACGCGACTTCGTCTGGTGACCGTTAGCTGGATTTGCTGCCTCACGGGGAACTGGGCTCCTGTTCAACCAAGGGGTTGGCTGGCGAACCTGTAACCCCACTAGATCCGCGGGGTTGTCTACGGTGTGGTCATCGCCCGGGTACCGTGGTAGTGTAGTAAACATTTCTGGCTGCGGTCTCTGATCGGAGTTTGAAGGGTGGGGGGCTGACCCTAATTTCTCGGTTGGTTCCGATCGGATTGGACTCTGTTTTGGATTAGCCATTACTTTGCTCGGGATCCATGGCTTACAGCTTTCTTTGTGGTTTCCTTGGCGGTGAGAGGACCTGGGCGTCCACAGTTTACTTATTTTATTTCGTTTCTGAAAGAATATTATTTGGCGTTTCACTTCATTTGAGTAGATGCTGGACTTTAACTTTGGGCAGTGAGAATGCCGGCCGGGACTTCCTCGGGGGGTTTGCGCAACCTATGTTCTGCTTTTCCTGAGAGGGGGCTGCAGGAGTTTTAATTTTTAATTTTTTTTGTATCTGTTATTATTTTTCTGTTTTTGCATCCACGAGCCACGTGTGGGATTGAATTATCCATATAGTGTGGGATAGGTTTTATTTTGAACTGTGTTTTATTATTTGTTTGGGTGGGTATTTTTATTTTGTCTTTGAGCTGGGTAATTGTATTGTTTGGGAGTCTGCTCTTGGGTTAGGTGCTGGGGTGTTGTGTATTCTGGTTCTGGATTCTCTTGTGGAATGTGAGGTCCCCCCAGTCGATGCGCTATTTGTCCTCTGCCCATTTCCCTCCTCCACTGATGTTGTCAACTTACCAGTGCTGGTCGAGTGCAAGGTATTGCCCGTGGAGGGGCAGACATCAGAGGACGAATAAATGGGTCTGTCACATCGGGGTAGTTAGGCCTAGAAGACGCTCTGGGGCAAAATGGAGTCTAGAACTTGGTGTGCCATGTCTAGTCCCCATACCCAAGGGCACTGCCATTTGTGGTGGGCAAGTAGCCGGGGCGGCCCTTGACGCTCATGCAACTCGAGCAGTGTTATGCAATGCCAGATCTATTAAGAATAAGATTGCAATTATTGCAGATCTTGTTGGAACAACTTATTTGGCTTGCATCACTGAGACCTGGCTGGATGAAAATGCTGGCCCCATACTGGATGTTGCATTTCCGGCTGGGTACTCGGTGATACACTGCTCGAGATGGGACCGAGGGGGGCGGTCTGTTTCAAGACCAAGTTGGGCCTCACGAGTGTACCAGTTGAGGATGCTGAATCATTTGAGTGTACCATGGTGGCAGGTGTAGGTTGTAGGATGGCTCTCGTCTACCGTCCACCCGGGGACGAGAAGCCATTTCTACAGGAAGCAGATTTCGTGGTTGAAAAGGGGTTGGAGTCGCCCAGACTGATGGTTCTGGGTGACTTTAACGCCTGGGTCGATGATGAACTCTCGCAATTTGGACAGTAGTTCCTTCAGCTGATGACATAGCTGGGCCTTACTCAGTTTGTTACCTCTGCTACCTGTAAACGTGGCCACTCTCTTGATTTGGTCTTCCTGCTGGGGATTGAGGCCTCCGACTTGGGGGTGGAACCTGTTGGTCCGATCACTACACTGTGAGGTTCAACTTTTGTGCCCCCCTGGAAGGCCTGCCCTTGTGCAGATGGTGAGTTACTGCCCTTTACGGGAAGTGAGCCCTGAAGGCCTAGCAGCGGTAATTGACCTCTCGGAGTTTCCTGTGGCCAGCTCAAGTCCAGAGACTTTGGTTTTGGCCTGTAGTAAGGCAATTTCCTTAGCCCTAGACTTGAGTGCTCCTGTCCGTGTTCATCCTCTCCCCCTTTGCCCTCGGGCCCCCTGGTTTGATGGGTCTTTGAGGAAGCTGCAGCGACTAGGACGTAGGTTAGAGTGGCGTTGGCGGAAATCTGCCCTGGAGGTGGTCCACCTTAGATTGGTTGAGCATTATTAGACCTACTGATCAGCGATCTCCCGTAAGAAGGCACAGTTCCTGTCCTGGGAGATTGCTGCCGCTCAGAACCGACCAGCTCAGCTCTTCCGAACTGTAAATAGGTTGTGCAACCCAACCTGTCTGCAGCTCCGAAGGCCTTTTTCGCAAGTGGACTGCGATGAGCTTGCTCGGTTTTTTGTGAATAAGGTGGCCAACATCAGGTCAGACATCCTCATGACTCGCTCTGTGGGAGATGCTGTTAATTGGTGCTTGGTCACCTCACCTCGGCTTCCTGGAGTACCTCTGTCCTGCCGGAGTTCGTTGATGTCATGTGGATTGTCCAGGGTATGCACCCTATGTGCTGTAGTTTAGATCCAGGTTCAACTTCCCTGATTATGGGTTGTTGTGATATTATCGTCCTGGTCCTGGCACAGATAGTCCAGTGCTCCCTTGAATCTGGTGAATTTCCAAGCTCCCTGAAGGAGGCAGTGGTAACACCCCTCCTAAAGAAAGCTTCTTTGGAGCTGGACTCTCTGGCCGACTACAGACCAATCTCAACCCTTCCCTTTATAGGGAAAGTGATTGAGAAAGTAGTGACGGTACAGCTGGAGAACAACTTGACCATCCATAATATCTAGGAACCTCTCTAGTCCGGTTTTCGAAAGGGGCACAGTACCGAGACTGCGCTGGTTTGGGTGCTCAGTGATCTGATGGCGAGAGATTGGAGAAGCCGTTCTATCTTGGTGCTCCTTGATCTCTCTTCAGCTTTTGACACTGTGGACCATGGGGTACTGCTTGGGTGCCTGAGCTCCATCTGTGGCATGACATGCACGGTCCTCGGGTGGTTTACATCTTTCCTTACTGGCAGAAGTCAGAGAGTGATGTCCAGGATGTTTTCCTCGGACCCATTCTCTCTGCCATGTGGGGTGCCTCGGGGTTCAGTGCTGTCCCCCATGTTGTTTACAGTGTACATGCTGCCCCTCGAAGACATTGTAAGACGGTATGGGCTGAGGTTTCACTGCTATGCTGATGGTACCCAGCTCTACCGGTCTTTTGCATCTGACCAGGATAGTGCTGTCTCGGTGTTTAACAACTGCTTTGCTGAAATCCAGGATTGGATGAATTTGAGCTGGTTAAAGCTGAATGTGGGAAAGACCGAGGTGATGGTTGTGGATCCGGCTCACCGGATAGATGGGTTGAGGGCTGGTCAGCCCTCCTGACTTTTTCTTTCAGGGCTCCCAGATCCTTTGCTCTGAATGGGTGTGAGACCTGGGGGTAGTGCTTGACGACGGGCTGGCTTTACGATCTCTGGTGTCAGCGGTCATCATGTCTTCCTTTTTTCATCTTAGGAACATCTCCAGGATCAAGCATCTTGTTCTGTCCAGGGATCTACCTACGTTGGTCCACGCCTTTGTGACCTTGCGCCTTGATTAGTGCAGCTCCCTGTACTTAGTGCTACCTGGGGTTGATATCCGCTGCCTGCAGCTTGTGCAGAATGCTGCAGCACGATTGTTGATGGGGGCTTCTCGAGCCTCCCATATCACTCATGTGCTGCGCAATCTGCACTGGTTGCCGATTCGGTGGCAGATCACCTTTAAAGTTGGTTTAGTGACTTATAGAGCCCTACATGGACTTGGCCCTGACTATCTGAAAGAGCTTCTTGTCCCCTATCGCCCTGAGCGACAGCTCCGTTCGGCTTACGGGTTGCTGGAGATTCGGAGGGTGTCATTGAAATTTTCTGGGGCCCGTGCATTTATGTACGTGGCCCTTTCCCTCTGGAATTCTCTCCCCGTCGGCTACGGGAGTGCACGACTGTGGGAGGTTTTAAACAGGCGTTGAAAACCTTTTTATGGTGTCAGGCTTTAGTGGCATCGAATGAGTGAGACCCCTTAGACTGTTATGATTTTTATTATTATAATTACTGTCTGTTTTTTATTATTGCTGTTATATCTTTTTGTGAAGTGCCATGATAATCTGAAAGGTGCTTACATGAAATAAAACTATCATTATTATCGGTCCGAGGAAGTTGCGTCATTAAACATGTTTATAATCTAATCGATTTCATCTTCATCGGCGCGTTTACATGAAGCCAGTATTCTGATTTCTTTCTGTAGTCGGCTTTCTTGGTAATCGGGGAAATTATGGTGAGACGCCTGCTTACATGACGTCTCTGAGTGTTTTATGGAAAACCTGACAACTTGCGCCTGTTACATGCAGGTCGGTTTCCCGATTAGACATTTCTGAAAATGCATGATGTATGTTAGTAAGCACTGCGCGTGACACTGTAGATACTAGCATAAGACTGTCCTGCTCAGTGATGCTCGTAGTTAACCTGTTCTTCACCTGACAACTCGAGTAAGAGTGCTGAGCATTGTTCGCATATACAATTAGACAGTTTTATGACATGTGGTTACGTGGTGTTGTTTTTGTATTCTTTCACTGTATTTCTTTGTTTTAAAACAATATTTCTTACTATGAGTAATATACTTTAGTAGTTCGTTGACAGTATTGTCTGCTATGACTTCAACTTGGTGGTTCGTTTTTGGAAAGAAATAGCCTTGTTTTAAGTGACAGCACTGTCATGTCACTTGGTAACTGAAAAGTAATTAAACAATTTAGTCTTGTGGTTGTGGTCTTATGCTTGATGTAAACTAAATAAATAAGTTACTGTGCAGAGTGTACCGTGATACCAAGGGCTATCTTTTCTCCAATGTACTAGTAATTTTAAATTCACCACTATATACAAGGTTCGGTAGCCACTGCCCCAACCCACAGCAGCAGAATAAAAAAAAAAAAGTGGTATTGGTGTGTGTTTTTCTACTGTCTCGGTAGGCACTGCATAGAGTGAAGATGCTGCTTCCTCTGCTCTCATGTGTCTTCCAAGTTTATAGTCCTCTCTCTGTAACTGGCGACATTTTAATTTATTTTCTTGTATTTTATACAGCTTCATCAATTGTCAGATATGGGGGGGTAGAGCAAGAGAGAGAGCGCTTATGTGGCAATCATGCTGCACTGGTGTGCTGTGCTGTACATGGGATTCACGTCATTATATTTTGAAAATTACCCTGGAAGTTACAAACTCAATTTTATCAGCAGCAATCAAAGATCTATTTGAACCAGTGAATTAAAACAGTTACAGTTTTTTTGTCTGTGTTTTCCCCTACCCCAACCCCGACACTGTCACTCGGCTACATTACCTGCTGCTGCCATTTTGCTCTCGGAGCTGCCCCATGCAGCCTTGGCTTACCCTCCAGACGGGTCATGGTTGGAGGGAGGTCGCCCCCAAACCTCCTCCTCTTCCAGAGGCATCAAATCTTTGTCCGTGCTCGAGAGGTGCTCCTGCCTGCTGGCAGGAGAGGACCCACCAACAAGTCCTGATGCTGCTGTCGCACCGTGGAGAGGTGTTTTTTTTTCCATTGTATACCCCCAGCGCGATGTGCCACACGACTCCATGGATGATGCCGGTGTCCGTTGCACTCCCCCATTCGCGGGCACTGGGACTGCGGTACTTCTTGGCCGACGCCAGAGGCAAGGCCACCCCGGGCCAGGGAACCTCCCCCTCCTTCTGGTGGAGCTGACCAGTCCATTGGATGCTCAGACTCCCTCTGGTCGGACCTGTGGCACCCAGGTCGGCAGCATCTCAAGCAGAAACCAAACCATTGTGCCGACTGGCCAGCTGAAATGAAATGGAGGTAGACTGTTGTTTTAGTCTCACATGTTAACAGTTATGAAATTCATAGAAGTGTGATGGCAGAAAAGGACCAACAAGGCCCACTGAGTCTGCCCATTTGTCCAGCTATCTGCTTGGACCTGTGCCCCTCCACCCTTAACACTCCCCTGTGGTTGTCCCATGCCCTTTTGAATCCCTCCACTGTTTCTTCTCCCACGACCACCTCCGGGAGTCTGTTCCACTTTTCCACCACTCTCTCTGTGAAATAGTATTTCCTAATGTTACCTCTGAACTGCTGCCCGTCATCCTCTGATACCCTTCATCTGGAAAATGCTTTCCACTGACACCCTGTTTATACCCTTAAGGTACTTGAAGGCCTCGATCATGTCCCCCCCTTCCTCCTCTGTTCCAGGGAGTACATGTTCAGATCTCTCAGCCTTTCTTCATAGGATAGGTGGCTTAACCCGTTTACCATCTTAGTCGCTCTCCTCTGAACCCACTCCAGCCTTCTCACATCCTTTTTGAGATATGGCCTCCAGAATTGGACTGCGTACTCCAAATGTGGTCTAACCAGATGGGTGTACAAGGGCACTGTAACCTCCCTATTTCTACTGGTGATCCCCCTTCCGATGCATCCCAGCATTCCACTGCCTCTAGCCACTGCCCTCCCGAACTGCCTTTCGACCTTCAGGTCCCCCGATATAGTGATGCCTAGGTCCCTTTCTTGTTCTGTTACCTCCAGAACTCTGCCCCTCCCATACAGTACCCTGCCTTCGGATTCCTGTAGCCAAGATGCATGATTCTACACTTTTCTGTATTGAATGCAAGCTGCCACCTCTTTGACCATGCAGTAGGAAAATAGGCAGCCTGGTGGCATCGAGGGCTGATGCTGGATGGCAGCTGGGCCCGGTGGCGCTGAGGGTTAAGGCACTAGACGCCTCGCCTTGCGGCGCGCTGGCGACCTAGGTTGGAGCAGCAGGCCCGGTCGTCAGGGGTCAGCAGGGGGCGAGAAGGGATGGAGTGTCCGGAGGACAGCTCTCCCTTCCCGAGGAGGGTATAAGGACATGCATCCCTCCTATTCGACCTCTGGTGGCAGTGGAAATTGTATCGCAAGCCGTATGGCAGGGGATGGAGCTCGGCGGGTGCTGGCCATCGCTGCATGTCCGAGCTCTAGTGGGGTAGGGTTGGGGCAGGGCCAAAAAGTAAAAAGCACATTCCCATTGGTAGGTGAAGGTGGGTTTAGGGACCTGGCACTATGTCCAATTCCAGGTTTCTCAGTCCTCCTGGTCCTCCTTGCACATCTTCCTCCAGACAGTGTCAGATAGAGCACCGGAGGAGTGGCAGCCCTTGCTTCCGGGGAGGATCAGATCCAGGGGGGATTACAGAGATCGTGTTGAGGAGATGGGGTCAACCAGTGAGGGGGACTGAGGCTTCAGGAGGATGGGAACAGCCTGAGCCACATGACCTCACTGGAGAGAGGCCAGTGAGGTAAGAGAGAATAAAGAAAGTTGAAGGGGGGAAAAAAAAAAGATGCTGGATGGCACCTTGTGCCATGCCGTCGACCTGGATTCAGGAGCGAGCCAGGGTAATTGAAGGTTGGCAGGGGGGGAGGATGTCTGTAGGCTGGCAGCGGTAAGCTTTCTGTCTTGGGAGGAAGTTCTTCAGCTCCTCCGACAGAGGGTAGTGGTAAATGTTGTCCTCTGTGGTGACGGGAAGGTGAAGGGCTTACGAACATTCAAAAATGCCAGCAGAAGCAGGCATTATGGGCTATTGTGTCTGCTCAGTTGTGATGCTGCCCCACCCTCCACACCCCCCTTTTATCTTTACTCTCTGTTCTCCTTGCCATGACACAACACTTTTTTTTTTTTTTTTTCCCTCCCCATTTCTCTTTATATCCTGTTTTGCAACTGGGGAGCTATTCTATTCTCCCGTCATCGGTCCTGATGTGTGGGGTGTCAACCCGAGCAGCTGCCAGCCTCTGCCGTATCCTGGAACCAGGATAACAGTGAGTTTGTCCCCCCACAGTGGGGTCCTCCCTCCTGGGAGCACAAGGGAAGGGAGACGTTATCACCCAGAACCTTGCCCGAAGCTTGGGCTGTGTGTGGCACTGAGTGGAGGACCCTGTCATGGGCGTCATTCTGTCAGAAGTGGTGGCTTACTAGCTGTAGAGCGAGTGAAGTCCAGGTTCCCTCCCAAGGGGAGCAGAGTACTCCTCTGGATGCTGAATCCTCCCCTGCCAATCCCCCACAGCCTGAGCTTGTTCCCGAACCCGGGTTGCCAGTGCGGCGTCCAGCACTTCAACCCTGAGCACCATTGTGCCAGTCCACAAAAAAAAGTCTCAAAGCCACAACGTTTCTACAGGACTCCACACCCTCAGGCAGAGCATTCCCCTTGTCCACCAGCCTTTCTATGGAAAAATGTGTCCTGATATCTCTCTTGAATCTTAACATACTAAAAGCCAGCAGAATAGGTCTAATGGTCTGTCGTGTCTGCTTGATAGCTAGCAACCTGGTGGGTGCTCGCCTTCCCACCCCCCCATCCCCCAGAGGGTCTTCTTTGGCTTCAGTTTCCCCTTGTACCTGTCCCACCCCTTCTTGAAGCCCTCCACTGTGCCCTCCTCCACCAGCCTCCCGGGCAGCGCATTCCATGGTTCCACCACCCTTTCAGTGAAAAAATGCTTCCTACAGTCCTCCCTGTAATTTCCCCGCCTCCAGCTTCCACTCATGCCCCCTGGTTGTTCACCCCCTTCTTTAGCCTAAACAGCTCCTTGGTTCCGCTCTCGGTTATTCCTTTTACATACTTGAAGACTTCTATCATGTCTCCTCTGTCCCTCCTCTCCTCCAGTGTGTACAACCCAAGCTCTTTCAGTCTCTCCTCATAAGGCCTCCCCTCCATGCCCTGAATCATCCTGGTCACTCTTCTCTGGACTCTCTCCAGCAGCGCTGTGTCCTTCTTCAGATGAGGTCTCCAGAACTGTACCCAGTACTCGAGTTGTGGCCTGACTAAGGCATTCTATAGAGGGAGGTTCACCTCCCTCATCCTGGACGTAATTCCCCCTTGGCTATGCAGCCCAGTATCCTGTTTGCTTTGGCTGCAGTTCTTCTATAATTTTTAGAGTTATTCATTTTAACATCTACCACCACCCCTAGATCCCGTTCTCCCAATATGGCTTGCAGTGTGACCCCACACGGTGTAAACGTGGCCCCGGTTTTTGACCCCCAAATGAAGTACCTTACATTTCCCGACATTAAATTTCAAACCCCACCTCCTTGACCAACCCTCCAGGGTATTCAGTTCCCCCTGGACTGTCTCCCTCGCTTCTTCCCAATCCACCAGTGCTCCCAGTTTTGAATCGTCTGCAAAGGGACTCCGCCTACTCCTAACCCCCCTCCCTATACCCGAGACATAGGCGTTGAACAAGAGTGGCCCCAATACTGAACCTTGGGGGACCCCACTGATTACCTTCCTGGGGAAGGAGACTATCCCACCAACCTTTACTCTTTGTATTCGCCCCGAAAGCCAATTTTCAACCCATTTGAGCTCCTGTCCTCCCACCCCCATCTTTGCTATCAGCCCATTATGGGGCACTGAATCAAACGCTTTGCTGAAATCTAGGGATAGGACATCCACCGGTCTATGTCTGTCCAAGGCCCCAGTCACCCAGTCATAAAACTCTACGAGGTTAGATTGATATGATCTCCCTGGGACGAAGCCATACTGTTTATCATGCTGGTGCCCTAACCTTTCCAACTGCTTCCCAAGCCTCTCCTTGATAAAGCCCTCCATTACTTTGCCTACCACAGACATTAGACTGACAGGCCTTTAATTCCCCAACTCCTTCCTAGACCCCCCTTTATATATAGGCACTACATAAGCCACCCTCCAGTCCTGTGGCACCCATCTTGTCTGCAGAGAGGTGTTAAAGAGTGCAGCCAGTGGAGCTGCCAGCTCCTCCGCCAGTTCCTTCATGACCCTTGGATGTAGCCCATCCGGCCCCATCAGCACCATATCAGTTTTTAGCTACCAAAGGGCCTCCCTCACCCTATCCACTGTGATTTCCCCCCCAATCCTCCCCCTTATGCAACCTTCCTACCCCTTCTGGGTCTGGCCCAGCCTGTACCCTGGCCTCTTTCCGTCCTCTGGTCTCGGTCTGACCTCTCGCTTTTGCCGGCTCCTCTTCCCATCAGGCTGCAGGGATCCCGTCTCCCTCTGCAAAGATTGAGGCAAAGTACTCGTTTAGCACCTCTGCCTGTTCCCCTGCTTCCTGAGCCCATCCCCCCCCAACACAATCTTAATCCTGTTGATCTGTGTCCTTTTTTTCTTTTATCTCTTATGTATCTATAGAATTCTTTCTCTCCCAACCCCAGGATATCCCTAGCCAGGTTTTGCTCCATTCCTGCCTTGGCTTCCCTCACCACTCTGGTGACCCTCCTGGCCAAGAGTTCATACTCTCCTTGCTCCTCGTCCCCCCTTGAGCGTTTAAAACGTACGTAGGCAGCCTTTTTTTTCCCCTCACCGCCTCCTGCACCTCCTTGTTCCACCAACATGGTTTGCTGGTTCTACCATGCTTTCGCCTTACTTTAGTACAGGATCTAGTAGCTTCTTGCACCTCTTCTTTAATGGTCTCCCACAAGCTTCCAGCATCCATGTCCGGCCTAATCTTGTCCAGCCTCTCCCATAGAATCCTACCTATACCCACGAAGTCTGCTCCCCTACACCAGAAACCAGATCGTGGCATGGTCACCACCCGCCAGTGGACTGCACACCTCCAGGCCCCTTAACTGGTCACTGTCCGCTAGGACATTGTCCAGTATCCGCTCCTCTCTAGTAGGTTCCCCCACCTGTTGGACCAGGAAGGCATCCTGAAAGACATCTGTCAGTCGCTGTTCCATGGTTACAGAGGATGTCATGGTGTCCCAGTCCGCCCCCGACATATTAAGATCACCCATGACCACCACCCTATCCTTTCCAAGGTCACCGTGACATACTAAAATGCCAGCAGAATAGGCCTAATGGTCTTTCCCGTCCGCTGGTTTGGTCAACCTCCACCCTGGGAGCTGACCTTGCTGCCCCCTCGCCTTCTCTGGCTTCTCCCTTCCCAGTTCTGGATATTCTCGCTGCATTGGATTTTGCTTCCAGAACCCTTCCCCTGTACCTGTCCCACCCCCTCTTGAACCCCTCCACCAGCCCCTAGACAGCGGATTCCATGGCTCCACCACCTCTCTCAGGGAAGGCACTTCCTCCTTTCTCCCTGAATCTTCCCCCAGCTTCCACCCATGCCCTAGTGGCCCTCCTCCTTCCTTCGAAGCACCTTGACTGTTCCTCCCCTATTTACCCCCTTCATGGACCTGAAGACCTCTATCATGTCCCCCCGGTCCCTTTTCTCTTCCAGTGTGTACATATTTAGCTGTTCGAGTCTCTCCTTATAGGTCCTGTCCCCCAAGCCCCAAATCATTTTGGTTGCCCTCCTCTGGACCCTCTCCAGGAGTTTAATGTCCCTCTTTAAGTGTGGTCTCCAAAACTGCACACAGTACTCGAGGTGCGGCCTCACCAAACAGTTATACACAGGGAGTATCACTTCCCTCCTTCTGGAGGTGATCCCCCTAGCGATGCATCCCAGCATCCTGTTGGCCTTTGCTGCTGCCCTCCTACAAGTCTCCGAGTTGTTCATCTTGACATCCACCACCACCTCCAGGTCCCTCTCCGCCATCGAGACTTGTAGCATCCTCCCCCAGGGTGTACAAGGTGCAGTACCTTGCATTTCCCTGCATTGAACCTCAGCTTCCACTTTCTAGACCATCTTTCCAGAACCGCCAGGTCCCCATGTAGGCCACCCTCCCCCCATCCACCACCGCCTCCAGTTTTGAGTCATCCGCAAAGAGACTCATCTCACTCCTGATACTTGTCCTTATGTCAGAGACTTAGTTGTTGAACAGGAGGGGCCTAAGGACTGAGCCCTGTGGGACCCCACTAATGACCCTCCTTGGGGATGAGACTATCCCGCCAACTACGACCCTCTGGGTCTGGTCCTGGAGCCAATTGCCTATCCATCTGATCATCTGGTTCTCCACCCCCATTTCTCCCAGCTTATCCAACAGGTCCACGTGAGGAACAGAGTCAAATGCCTTGCTGAAGTCTAGAAAGAGGACGTCCACTGGTCTACCCAGGTCCAAGGCACTCGTCACCCAGTCATAGAACTCCACAAGGTTTGTCTGACATGATTTCCCCGGAACGAATCCATGCTGTTTATCATCCAGGCACCCTGACTTTTCCAGGTCCCCCCCAGCCTCTCCTTGACAATGCCCTCTATCACCTTGCCCTGACAGGCCTGTAGTTTCCTGCCACCTCCCTTGATTTCTCCCCCCTCCCCTTGTGGATAGGCCCTATATGCGCCACCTTCCAGTCCTGGGGCACCCACCCTGTCCTCAGAGAGATGGTGAAAAGCTCCGCCAGGGATTTCGCCAGGACATCCGCAAGTTCCTTCAGCACTCTGGGATGTAATTTATCCGGCCCTGGTGCTTTCTCCGCCTTAAGGGACCTGAGGGCTTCCCTCTCTCTCTGCTGTGATTTCACTTCCGCCTCTTCTCCCTGCTTAGCCTTACCCCCCGCCAGTGATGCCTCCCTCCTCAGACCCACGATCGGGTAAGGCCCTTCAGTATTGCTGTCTCCTCCCATGTATAATGCAGCACCCCTTTTTCCTTGGTGAAAACTGAGATGAAGTACTCATTTAGTACCTCAGCCTGCTCCCTCGGTCTTGTGCCCATCTCTCCCTGTTTTAATCCTGCTAATCTTCCCTTCACCCTTCTGCTTTTTCCCCAGTGTATCTAAAGAACCCTTGTTCCTCTCCCACTTCCCTGGCCGGGTTCTGCTCCTTCCTGCCTTAGCCGCCTCACCACCCTAGTGGCCCTTCTAGCCATCAGCCTCATACCCCTCGATCCCTTCACCCTTGACCACGTGAATTGCCTATAGGCTGCCTTCTTCCTCGCGACCACCTCCTGGACCTCCCTGGTCCACCAGCAGGGTTTTGGGCCCTACCACATTTTAGCCTTACTGTTGCACAGGTGCTGGTAGCATCCTGCACCTCTCTGATGATTTCACCTACTATCATCAAGGCCCATGTCTGACCCAATCCCATCCTCCCTAAGGATCCTTCCCATTTCCTAAAATCTGCCCCTGAAGTCAGCTACCTCCGTCTTTGTGCAGCCTTCTACCCCTCCTAGGTCCAGGCAGAACCAGACTGTGGCATGGTCACTCCCCGCCAACGGGTCCCTTGCCTCCAGGCCCTCAATCTGGTCGCTGTCTGCCAGGACCACATCCAGTACCCGCGCCTCCCTGGTTGGTTCCCCCACCTGCTGAGTTAGGACCGCATCTTGAAAGACATCCAACAACCTCTGTTCCCTGACCACGAGGATGTCATAGTCTCCCAGTGTGTTCCTGGCATGTTTAAGTGCCCCAGCACCACCACCCTTCCTCTGACCCTTGATGTTCTGGACCAGTTTATCCTCCAGAGCCTCCTCTATTACGGGGGGCCTGTATACCACCCCTATTTTCAGTTTCTTCCCTCCCCTTGTTTGCAGAGTTACCCAAATTGCCTCCACACCCCCTCCAGCCTCCTCCACTCCACTAACCACTATGTCATTTCTGACTATCAGCACAACCCTCCCCCTCTTCCCACTCCCCTATCTTTCATGAATATCTTGTAGCCCTCTAAGTTTAGGTCCAAATCATTTCCCTGGGTGGCCCATGTCTCTGTAATTGCCGCCACATCCACTGTTCCCTCAGCCAGCATAGCCTGGAGCTCAGGCATTTTATTGCTCATGCATCTGGCATTGTTCAGGACTGTCCTCCACTCCGACTTCTCCACTCTCTCCAGCCCCCCCAACCCTGCGAGTCACTTTTCTGCCCAATTTTCCTTGAATTGCAATGCAGTCCCCCCACTCCTCTCGTGCTCTAGACCTGAACCCTCAAACAACCCCCCTGGGGCTTTTCTTTTATTTGACCCTCCCCCTTTACAAGTTTAAACCCCACTTCTTGCCTGTAAATCCTGCACATTTTAGTTTCAAGATCTCCCTTCCTTCCAGGTTGAGGTGTAACCTAACCCTGGCATATAGCCCCTTATCCTCCCAAGTATCACCCCAATCCCCCACCAGTCCATATCCCTCTGTCTTGCACCAGTCCTTGAGCCACTGGTTCACCCCTCTAAGTTTTTGCTTGTTCTCCCTGGTTGCCCTTGGTACCAACAGAATCTCAGAGAAGGAAATGTTGCTTCCTATAGATTGACAAACCCTGGCCAGTTCCCGGAATCTAGCCTGTATTTCTAGCTCACTGTTCCCTTCCAAGTCATTTGTCCCTAGATGTACTAGGAAGTCCGGGGATCCCCAGTATTCCAGTGCTATCGAGTATAGGTGGAATTTGGCCTTGTGTATGGATAGTCCTGGTATACATTTAGCATTGACTGGGCTGTTTTATTCTCCCCCGCCCCCTCCCATTGGCTGCCCCTGGTCATGGAGTCTCACAGCAGTATCACCTTCACCCTGCCCTCCACTTTGTTAGCCCATCTGGGTCCTTCCAGTCTCCTTCTGTCGACAACTCCCTGCTTGCTCCTCCCTCCCCCATCAGCCTGGGGGCCACCCTCTTGTGCCTGCCCTACCATACTCCTTTTACTTGCGACTGCCAGTTTGCTCCTCACCTCCCCCAATCTCCCGGGTGGCCAGAGTTTGCCCCCCCAGTTCTACCCCCGTCTCCTTCTTGAGCTATAATCTTTCGATCCCCACCTAAATAACCTCCCACTACTCCCCCCCCCCCCAACTCTGGACCTGCACTTCCCATCCCAGCTGCTGTATTTCTCCCTACCCTACTCTCCACCTATTCTGATGATTCCTGTCTTGAAACTGATCTAGCTAGAGAACTCTCTACCACCCCCCCCCCCAACTGACTTCCCTAGTCTGGACACTGGCCTGACCCGGTCCTGCCTCCTTCCACCTTGGCCTCTCTCAGTGCCCCCCTTCTACCATATTTCCTCCAACCTAGGCTCATGTCCCTCCCTCCTCCGTCCTTTCCTTTGATTCTGGCTCCTCCTCTGTCCCCCGCCCCCCTTAGCTTACTGACCAAACCCTATCTGTCCTCCTGCCCTCCCCCACCAGTCTCCTCCACTTCATCTCCCGGATATAGTAGGGTGAAGCAGTTGGTAAGTGTGTTGCTTGCCCCCGTTTTGCTCTCTCTTACCCACCTCCCTCTTCTGCTCCCTCTGAGCAGCCCCCTACCTACGGAGTGCTTCCCGTACGTTGCTTGTTCCACCCCCCACTCCTCTCGAGTGACCATATGGTCCACCTATCCCCTGGGATATGCCCTTTTGGCCTTGTCCACTTGTCTCCTGGGATATGCCATTTTGGCCACATCTACGCACATATGGACCATACCCACCTTACCCCCATCCCTCCCCCTTCCAGCTGCCTTCTAATCCCCTGATCTCCTCCCTAAGATCCTCCAGTTGAAAACACACTGGGCACCCTCCGAACCTACATGCCCAATTTAATATAATGGCCGCCTCACACCCTGTACACCCAGTCACCCTACCGAAGATGCCCACTCTGCAGCCCCCAAGCCCACCCTCATTTTGGATGTGAGCAATATGGCCCCCTATCAGTAATACACACAAGCAATACCCAGCAATAGTCAGTTCACATCAAGGTGCTCTCTATTTACACCAACAAAGCCCAGCACAATACCCAGCAGTAAGTGTCCCCAAGTATTATTTGCAGTCTCCAACAGTAACCACAATGCCCAAACCAGCACAGTATGTGAATCTTATGCCTGCCCCCACTTAGCCAGCATCAATTCCGAGCTTCTTATTTCTCCAACTCAACCAGTCTCACCATGTCCTCTTCCAAGTCTCCACCCCCTCTGACCATTTAATAGAGGTTGGGGCCGGGGTGAGTGGTGTGGGACACAATTACAGCTCCTTATCGGGTAGTGAGGTGGCTGGGCCTATCTTATGTAGCCCAACCGCAATTCAAATTTGGCACCCTCACTCCTGATTGGTCCTCTGCAATCTCGGATCCTTTCACTCCAGCCCTGGCCCGCTGCCGACTGCAGCTGCCGCGAAGTCTGCTCCGGTGCCCACTTCACTCTGCTCCTCACCCTCCAGCCCTGGCCCACTGCCGACTGTAGCCACTGAGAAGTCTGCTCCGGTGCCCCCGGTGCTGTCTTCAGCTGGCGATGCAGCTCCGATTCCTCCCTCCACTGGTGCGGCTGCTGATGCAGCCCTGGCTCTTCCTGCCTTGTGTGCGGCCCCTGGTGGATTCTCTGCCGCCGATGCGGCCAACAACCTCTGCCCTCCGAAGCGCTCCCAGCAATTACAGCTGCTTATCGGGTAGTGAGGTGGCTGGGCCCGTCTTATATAGCCCAGCTGCAATTCAGTCTTAGCGCCCTCACTCCCAATTAGTCCTCTGCAATCTCAGATCCTCTCACTCCAGTCCTGGCCCGCTGCCGACTGCAGCCGCCAGGAAGTCTGATCTGGTGCCCCTGGTGCTCTCTTCAACTGCAGATGCAGCTCTGATTCCTCCCTCCACCCTTCCAGCCTCAACTGGTGCCTTTTCGTATCCTTCTCATCTCTTTTCTAAGATGAAGACAGTCCTAAAGGACAATTTTCATGAGCTTCCCCCAATCTAAGTCATGTGGAATACGCTGAGCTGTAATATACAAAAGAGCCATATATAGTATCGATTTTTCTCTTTTAGTAAAACAAATTTTGCGTAAAATAATTCTAATTGTATTGTCACCTGTGAGTACATTATGGATCTGATAGTGAAGCTGCTGTGCACCATCTCCCAGAATCCAAGGACCTTCCAGCCCCCAACTCCGACACCCCCCCAGAGGGAGAGGGAATGCACAACAAACTGATGGCCTCTTCTGTCATTAGGGGGTCAGTCCTGGACCGGGACGAGGGGCTACGGAGAGCCCGGATGAAGGATGATCTGGCCTCTGGGATGTGTGATGTAGTACCTGTGGCCGCCGTCA
The DNA here is from genome assembly GCA_016271365.2 of Neoceratodus forsteri. Classification (NCBI taxonomy): domain Eukaryota; kingdom Metazoa; phylum Chordata; order Ceratodontiformes; family Ceratodontidae; genus Neoceratodus; species Neoceratodus forsteri. The sequence continues at coordinate 144,417,499 of CM028131.1, read as the reverse complement.
CCTTTCCGCCTCCTCCATGGATTTTCTTTGTGTTTCCTTATGGAGTGCGGGCGTGCAATAATGTGCAGCTGTCTGCCGCTGATCCACCAATAATTGCAAAGCACATTTTTAACAGTGCTCCCAATCTCCGTTAGTTGTCACTGGAGAGTGATGCATCCTAACCAACACCCCAGGGAGGAAGCAGCAGTCTTCCAGAATGCTCAGTCCTCACCCTCACCTGCCAAAGTGAATCCACTCCTGAACCAGGGTTCATGGCATGATGCAAGGAGTGGTGCCAAGCAACCTCAACCATCTGCACTGAATGGGCCAACGGGAATAGCATCTTAAGACTGATCAAAACCAACACTAAAGCTCAAGCACTCAGTCTGAAAGGTGGCAGATTTCGAGGGCTCGCAAGGGTATTAAAAAAAGTATTCAAGAGTAGAAAGGGTCATTTAATTTCAGCTCAGTCGATCCTTCCACTTCCCCGCATGGGAGATAAGTCAAGACCCTTCCCGCACTCAGGCATGTAATGATATATGCCCCAGGAGAGCGCTGGGGCCCGCTCCATTATAGTTTATTGGGTGCAACTTTTAAAATATGTTTTATATCATAAAACATTCATTTTATCATTAACCAAGGGCACCAGGTGACTAACAAGGGTGTGGGGGTGAGTCTTTACTCATCTCCCAGGACGTGGAAGGAATCGGATGAGCAGAAATTTGCGATCCCTTCCAGTCTTAAATACTGAAGAATTTTTTATCTAAAATATTCTCTGGGATGCCGTAGAGGTAAGGCACCACACGATGCGGGACACATCTGATTTAAATTAACTTGGTGACTCTATGTAAGAATGCTTGTTTAAAACTTTGAATGCATTACTCCAATCGTGGTGCGTAACTTTAGCTTGGTGAAATCTTGATTGTGAAATACATATTCCATTACAAACCTAACTCAAATTGAGAACAAACTTAACAAGGTAGAGAGTCCATTCTTATGTCGTCCACTTCCTCCGGGGTGTCATCCCTACTGCAGATTTTTGTATCATCTGCAAATAGGCACACCCTTTCTCTCAAATCCTCTACAATATCACTGACGTAGATGCTGAAGAGGAGCGGACCTAAAACTGACCCCTGTGCCACTCCACTCCTCACCCTTGCCAGCCTATAGAGCAACCAGTTAAGCACTACCCTCTGAGTTCTCCCTGCTAGCCAGGCCTCCACCCAGCCTGGTATTTTCCCTCCCAACCCCCATGCTTTCCATCTTGCTCACCAGCCTCCTGTGAGGGATGGTGTATAAGGCCTTGATGAAATCCAGATATGAAGTATAATAGTCCATCTGCCATCCTTATAATGCTGTTTAGATCTTTTAGGTGTGTTCACAGTTGAGTTAGATGTGGAGTAACTCACAAAGCTAAAGATGGATAAGGCCATGGGGCCAGACGGCATCAACCCCAGGTCCTGTTCACATACTTACTCAACACAGGTGTCCTTCCATGGGAGTAGAAGAGGGTACATATAGTCCACTGCACGCTAGTGGCCATAGGGAGGAGGTGGGGAACTACAGGCCAGTCAGCCTCACCTCAGTGGTGGGTAAGATTCTGGAGACACTGCTCAAAAAAAAGAATATTGGCACATATGGAATCCAGTGGTACTCAGAAACTGAGGCAAAACAGATTCACAGCATGAAGGTCTTGTCAAACTAATCTAATAGATTTTTTTAAATTGGGTGATGGGGAGAAACAGAGGGACAGTGTGTGCCACTTATCTAGATTGCAGCAAAGCCTTCGACACCATTCCACATAGAAAGCTGATTAACAAAATGGGTAGTCTTGGCATGGAAGAGAAGGCGGTGAAGTGGGCTAGGAACTGGTTATCAAACAGGAGACAGAGGGTGGTGGTAAATTGGATGCAATCTGGGTAGAGGTGGGATGTCCACTCCTGGTGTCGGATGCACCCCACACACCCCTTTTGTCAGCAACCTTGGGGTCAGCATTGATCCCCCACTCCACTATTTTACAAAAACATATAATCTGTATTGCGGTACCTTGAGATATCTCCGGTTTGCAGTCTTTTGGTGTCCTTGCAATATCGAGACCAGGTACAGACTAACAGGCCCACCAGCTTTCTGTACTTGGTCTCTGAAAGTTATGGAGCTACACAGGCTCCAAACCAGAGCTGTTTAGCAATCTGGGACTATGACAAGCCTATGGAGACACCGTGGCTGCTCCCCGCCTGCCACATCATCACAGGGACAGCTGTGGGTGCTTGTGGGCAAGATGGGGAGGGCGCTGGAGCTTAAGATGCTGACGGGGAGGGAGCAGGATCAACCAGACATGCATTTAAATAAAACAGTGTACAATGGTGTGTGCAAATCTTGTAACCTCATTGGTCAAAACATGTCACATGACCGTGGGTAAGTCCTGTATAACCCATGACTGAGAAATGGCATTTATAAAAAACCTAAACAGATTTTATATTTTAATTATGGGTCCATTGTATAATCGCAATAAGGCACTCCAGGGTTTGAGTTATTTAAGCAATATACCCCTCCAGGGTGTGGTTATATTGGTGGATTTACCATGGCTGGTGTGGTTCTGTCACGAGGTGCAGCTGAGTGACTTAACCACACTAGATGTGGTAAATGCACCAGTATACCCACACCCTGGATGGGGTATACTGCTATTGTTATACAATGTTTTCCTGTATTTTTTTTTTTTTTTGTGATAAAATAAAAGCACATTTTGTGGCAGTTTTAATGACTTTTTAAAGACTGTATGGTTGCACCAGAAAACAGGTGCTGTTGTATTTTTAGCTTGGCAGTTAAACAGGTAGATCATAGTGAGGACTGGAGCGGAGAACGAGCGAACTGGAGAGAGAGCAAGACATGCGATGGGTGTTTTCGGTTGAAAAAAAAATGATGTAGTTTGGAATTTAAAATACTGGTTTATGGCCGGACCGGTGGCGCTGAGGGTTGCGGTGCTGGATGGCGCACCTTGCGCCACGCTGGTGACCCGGGTTCGAGAACGGACTCTGGTTGCCGGGGGCTGGCAGGGGAGAGGAAGGATCGAGCGCCCCACAACTGCTCTCCTTCCTCTGGGGTGGGTGTGGGCTGTACTGCAGTGGCACCTGGCAGAAGCTGGGTGCACTACAGTTGCAGGCACGATAAGGGGTGGAGCATGGCGGGTGCCCGCACGTAGGTGCGATGCCGCCATTGCACGTCCGGCTCCTCGGGCACAAAAAGAGGAAAAAGGGGGGATGCGCAACTGATGGCTGAGCCCTGCACCCCAGACTCGAGAGGCGTTGTCCAATAGTGGCTGTGCCGTAGGTCCCTGGGGGGGGGGGAGATCCTGTTATTGGCCAGATCAGTGTGGTTAGGCGTATAAATCTGCACGCCACACCTGGTGCAGGTGCCGGTGGCCGAGGGTCGGTGTAAAACCACTCTGCCTGGAGGAGGAAAAAATGGGTGATGATAAAAATAAATAAATAAAATCAAATCTCAATTTATTATTCCGGTTTAGTGGGAGTTAATGTAATGTTTTTTGCTGGCCTGCTGGTGAGTATCTTGCTGTGCGTCGTGTTTGCAGTCCATGGTGGCGATTTTGAAATGGTCGGAGTGATTTAAAAGGGGGGGTTTGCTGCGGCTGACAGGTGGCTGGCACTTTTTCCCGTGGGTACACTGGGGGATTTACCACGCTGATAAGGTGCCAGCCAACCAATCAGGATGCAGGATTGGGCCATTTAATTTACTACATTGTAAAATGTTGATTTACCGCGTCTTGTGTGGTTAAGTCACTCTGCTGCTTCGTACCACACAATACATGGGTAAATCCCCAATAGCCCACACACTGTTGTGCCTTACTGCTTAACTAAACAGTGTGTGGCACGTTTACTAATATTTATTAATTTCCTAATCAAGCCCAGTTTCACATGGAGGTAGGGCCCAACGGAACATGGAAGTTTTGAAAACGGGGAAGGCAGTCGTCATAGCAAAGGCCCAAACTGAGGGGGAAAAATAGCCAACTCAGTTAAGAAGGGGGATAAAACCTTTTATAAGTACCTCAGGGAGCGAAGGGAGACCAAGGGAGGGATAGTGGGTCTTAAAAGGAATGAGGCAAAAAGGGTAAGGCCATGAGAAAATGGTGGGTAATGAGCACCAGTACCTATAGTCTAGGTGACAAGCTCCCTGACCTGGTGGCCTTGATGAAAGAGGGGTGCCTGGATATCGTAGCAGTCACAGAAACATGGTACACAGAGAAACATGATTGGGATGTCAGCATACCAGGGTACACAATCTACAGGAGGGACAAGGGGGGTAGAAGAGGAGGAGGAGGAGTAGTTCTCTACGTGTCACCCCCTTCTTCCCAGGGGTTACTAGAATCCCATTTAGAACCAGTGGCAGGCAGGAAAATGCAGCTTGTGAAATGCCAGGTAAATGGATTTCACAGTGTCGCACTCTGCTTTTCAGTCTCAGCTTAGAACTTAGAACTCTAGCAGCTGCATAAGCCACACTCGAGCTAGCTCCCAGGGAGATAGCTTTAGAATGACTGAGTCCTGAGTAGGAGTTCCAGGAGGAGGCTGCAGCTTGCTGTGCAGCTCTTCAGACAGCTCTGACAGAGCTACCACTGTGTGTTGGGTAGATTGTTCTCACCCTAAAAGAACAACATAGAAGACAGAGATTGAAGTGGTGGAAACCGTTCTGAGTGGGTTTTCCTTTGCCCCATCCCAGGCGGGATGGGAGCGATCTTCAGGGTTCAGGGGGCAATCCCCTCACCCAGTCTGTCTAGTGAAGCTGCCTGTGACAACTTCAGAAACTGTGAGTACTTTTGTGTTCAGCCATGGAGGGGCACCTGCATTCCTTGGTGAATTTTCTCTAACAAAGAGACCCTGTCACCTAGACTGTTTCTGTTTTTAAGTGTCTGCCTACTATGGAGTCTTGAGAGACTGTCCAAGTACAGAACTTTTAGTTATGTAGTATGTTAAGTGTGAAAAACATTTCAGGATAGCATCTACAACTTTTCTGTGCGGGTGTTGTTAACCAGATGAATGGCCGAGTATAAACTTGAAAGCAAAAGGTGGGAGCCCCCCCATCTCAAGTAACCAGTTTACTTCTCCGGGTTCAGTTTGGGCACCAGTTCAATTTTCATTCAGTGCATTTGGCCAGTACCTGGTGGAAATATAGTTACCCAGATGTGGGTTGGATTTTCTGTGAGCCTGTATGTGCTCTTTGGTGGTTGTAAGTGCCACCAGTATTCCTCATGAAATATGGGAAAGTGTCCTAGTACTGGCTGTGTGTGCCTAGTCGAGAGGAAATGTACCAGTTCTGTGTGCAAATCTCCATTTCAGAACCAGAGAGTTCGCTGTATAATTCAGAACCTGAGAGTTCGCTGTGTGTGTTCTTTAAACCTATGCTAAATGGGATTTCAGGAATGTCTGTACCTCAGTAATCTGCAGTACCAGTATGTGTAGCCCTGTGGGGGTCCATCTTCACTTTGTGATTATTCCTACTTTGTTACGTGAATAAAAACCACACTCCAGAATCCCAACCTGGTTTGGACAGTACTGATATTGCTTCCACTGTGTTTGGATTTACTTGGGTGCCCCTGTCCAGAAGTGCAACCCTAGCATAATTGTGAGCAAATGTTTTCTCCCAGGGACCTAGGTTGATGGCCATGGTAAATATTCCCACCAGGTGTGTGCCAGGTAGTTGCCACACCTGGTTTGACTGTCTGTGTATGGCAGGCTCAGAAGCAGATGTACTGTAAGCTGTTGTGTAAATCCCCCATCCCTCTCTTGGGCACCATGTGGTGAGAGGAGCAGCCCTGCTAGTTAAGGGGGGCCGGTGCTGGCCCGGTGGCACTGAGGGTTGAGGTGCTGGACGCCACACCTCGCTCCATGCCGGCGACCCGGGTTCGGGAGCGAACTCAGGTCGCTGGTGGGTCGGCTGGGGGGAGCTGGCAGGCGTCCACGACAGCTCGCATACTCGGGGAGGTTAAGGCCATAGCCTGAACACATGTCTGACTCAGAGGCGGGCTCAGAGTACTACAAGCCTAATGTTGGGGAGGCGGCCACTATACAGCGTGACGTCGGCGTTCTGCACCTTGAAGTCAGGGGTCCTTCGCTGTAGGGGTGGGAGGAAAAGTGAAAAATGCCTGCCATCGCCGGGAAGATGGAGCCTCCAGAGACGTGCCCTCGATGTGCCTTGGCCCGCCCGATGGCCCCTGGATCGACGAAAGTTGATTGCTGGAGTAAGGGGTCTCTGCCCCATCCCCACTCGGGGGGGATAAACCGAAGCTCCATGGGGATCCAGGGGGTCATACGGGCAGGGTGGAAGGTAGAGGGATATCTACCTTGGGGCTCCTGAAGGGTCAGGGATGGCAGGCAGGAAGGCGAATAAGCAGTAATTAAAAAAAAAAAAACAAACAAAAAAAAAAACAAGGGGTGCCGGTGTTACAGGATCACATATGTAAGGGAAGGGATCACAGCAACGGAACTAAAGGGTAAACAGGAAGGAGAGGCACTGTGGGTCACCCTGGAGACTGGAAATGGCACCACAGTCCACACGGGTTATATACAGACCCCCGTCTTGGGGGAAGGAAATGGACAAGAAAATGATAGAAGGCATCCTTAGGATGGCAGAGAAAGGGGAGATATTACTGATGGGGGGGGCCTGAATATGCCAGACGTTAACTGGAGCATATAAAATGGGCAAAGAAATCCCTGTATCCTGATTGGCTGACACTTTGTTCTAGCCATTGCAGTAAGAGAGTGCCACCACTGGCTAAAAAAAGTCCCTGCCAACCAGGGCAACTCACAGAATTCATAAGTCACCCATTTCCTAGTTTCCATCACAAACATGACCACAGCCTTTACTCGTATATAAAAAAAAAAAAAAAAAACTTCCAACTAGACCCTGAAAATAAAAGTCCATTAAATTTAAGTAAATAATGTAATGTCATTTACACCCATGAGTCCTCCTTTCACACATACACAAATTAAAAAAACTCATGTACTATTCAGGGTTTCCATTGCTGGTGTTTCTTTTGTAACCCCCAACCCTGCCTTTTTGCCAAAACGACAGGTGGCATGCTGTCGGCGCTGGCAGCAGTACCTGGTGGGGACCTGGGTTCGGGGAGGATGAGGTTACCCGGCACAAGGGGACCTAGGTTTGGCTACTCTGCACAGGGGCACCCAAGTAAATCCAAACACAGGAAGCAATAACTGTAATGTCCAGAACCAGGACTGGGATTTTTCAGTGTGGCTTTTATTCATAACTAGCTGAACACAACAAAGCATAGATGGACCCCCATGGGGCTACGTTTACTGATAATGCAGATTAGAGACTACAAGGCGGTCCACTGAAGAATGAACCATTTCTACTGTTTTCAGGCTCTGGACCCACCAGGCACACAGCCCGGACTTGCATGTGCTTTGGATACACAGCCCGACTGGCCCGGCTCCCCTGCTGGCCACTTGACTGACTGTTCATTGGAAGAATAAACCCATTTTACTTGTTGTGGCTCCCCACACCACTTAGAGTCTGCGACTCCTAGAGAGATTTCCTTCTTACTTCTTCTGACTCCCATCTCACAAAGAGAATTCTTTTCCCAAGTTGTGGCTTCCCACACCACTTAGAGTCTGCAACCCCTAGAGAGATTTTCCCATTTGCGAGCCACGTCTGGGTACCTACCTCATCACTGGCCAAGTGCATGAGGCAAGTAGCGATCACAGCAGAAATCCGTAGAGGTGGACCTGGTTACTAATGATGGGGGGTGTTCCCATCTCCAGCTCCCACAGCCCATACCCAGCCATTTCTCTGGACAAACTGAAACTTTCTTTGATGACCATGAAAAATCCCCCACCTATCCCTACCACTTTGCCAGAGAACTTCCTGCTCCTTACCTGGCAACAGATAAAACTGAGGTTCTGGCTGTACTTCAGGCCTGTGTGTGTGTGTCTTTGTTTGTATGTCAGTTGAGCTCTGAAAAATGTTGAATTCATGCATTCCATGTTACCATTCTCTGTGTGTGTGGGGGGGGGAGGGTGTAGGAGCATTCTACTAAGGAAATAATGCAGAGCTTGGAATTTTTCTATTCCATGGTAAACAGTCACCCAATGTACTGAATGTGAAGAAAGACAGATGACTGACGAGTGTGAAAAACATCTGTGGATGGACTATTCCACTTTGTTTGGTATCATTTCAGTATATTTTTTTTGTGACTTTAAAAAGTTTTAGAATGTTGTGTTTTTCAAAGTTACCTATTGACCCATTTTATATAAACAATAAGACATGGCTGGTTGGTAGTACTGAGATACCCGCACACCCAGAGGCTGAAGGCACTCGACCTGCGGTCTCGTACCTAACTATACATCTGGGTGCAGGGCCAGATCAAGCCTTAGGGGGGCCTGGGACACTCACAACTTGGGTGGCCATGTAAAGCGCCCAACTTTTCATACCAAAATGTTTTATTTTGCGCAACATTTACTGAGCACATTGTTTATTAACCATAACAACCACCGTATGGGGAGACTACCCCCATTATTCACAGGAGAAAAAAAGTAACTTGAAGTACAACACCCTGTCATGTTGTCATAGTCTGTAATGTTATATTTATTGTACTGTACAAGACATGAAGGCCACCAGGCTCCAGATGCTCTGGGGGTCTAGATGCTCTGTGGTGAGTTTTGGGGCATTTATTGAAGTCACTCTCCTCTAGACCCTGTTCAGAAAAGCAAAGTAATCTTTAAGTAACCTCTTTAATCACAAGTTTATTTTAAGGAAATAAATTAAACAAAATAAACAGTGCTTTACTGAGAGGTATGCATCCTACCCAAACAACAGTAAGTTACTGTAGGTACCCATTGTACAGAAGTGTGCAGTTCCAATGTACAAATGCTATGACTCCAAATAAACAGACTGATGTCATACCTTTATCTGCTCATGGGATATCAAAGGAATGATTAATTCCATTTATTTCAGACTTAGAGTATCCATGCATGTATACACACACCCACGTCCCTTTATCTCTTCTTTGAACAAGCTCAGATCAATTATCTCAGCATAAAAATAAAATACAGATAGCAACTTTCTAAGCCACTTACTGAACTCAAGCTGTCTGCTGTTGCTTGCTCCTTTGAAACTCCTTGGTTTAGCAGCAGCAGGCAGTTTGGGCAGTGCATCGGTTAATCATGCTGCTAGCGATAGAGTGGCAGTGGCATACAGATAGGCGAGTGCAGGTGCTGCCGCTGGCAAAGTGCATGCTGAGCCTCAAAAACCACCAAGAAAGAGTGGTTTAAAAATGCTGCCCGATGGATTGTACAAAGCTCCTGGTCCTGGCGCGCTTCGTGTTATGCAGCGGCAGCCCAGGTCTGGTCGCAGCTTGCAACGGTCCAGGTCCAGTCCCAGACTCAACAAAATTTAAAACCTGTCAGTATCCTAAGGAGGTAGATCACGGTGCTTGCATAGTTAGCCTTCTTCACTTCTTGTGCCACACAGTGCCAGTTTGTTTTTCTAGCAAGTCACCCAACCCTAGCTGCAGGCTGCAAATAACGGAGGAGGAAGGTGGGGAGGGAACGAGATAAATCATCTGCAATGTTGGCTTGCCAGGGGGCCTATCTGTAGCAAGAGGGTCCAGGGGGCTTGTGTTTTTGTTTTTTTAATTAAAGAAAGCCCTCCCAAAGTCATTTTTTTTGTTTTGTTTTATGGAGCAAGCTCCGGGGTTTGATTCACGCTTGACTCATGCGGGGAGGCATGATTTATTTCAAATCCTTACCAGTACTGTACCATCCGAGGAAGGGGAACAGAGAAATCTGCAATGTAGGCTTGCTGGGGGCCTATCTGTGGCAGGGCTTGTGTGTTTTTTTTTTTGATTTTATTTAACAAATGTGCTTTTCCAAAGTCACGCTGCTTCACAGCGTTGTTAAGAAGCAAGCTGTTGGGGCCTATGGGGGAGGTTGACTGCGCTAACTCAACGCTGTGGCGAGGGGGAGGTGGCATGATTTACAAACCACCAGTCTACCTACTAAAAGTGTCTCTCGCTTCCGACTACTGGGGGGGCCAGTCTATGGTGGGGGGCCTGGGGCATTTGCCCCATTTGTCCCCCCCTTAATCCGGCCCTGTCTGGGTGTGCGGGTATCTCGGTACTACCAACACCCAGCCATGTCTTACTGCTTACACCTTTGCTATAGCCACATCCAAGAGCAGGATCATTCTTGATGCCCTGCAAGGGCATGCCTGACAGCTAGTGTTGGAACCCGCTCGGGAGGGAGCAATCTTAGACCTGGTACTCTCAAATGGGGACGAAGAGAGGATTTCAGATCTAGAAGTGGGTAGCCATCTGGGAACAAGTGACCACCAAACAGTGTGGTTCACGATAAACTCTGCTGTAGAGTTAAGCCTTACAAAAGTGAAGGTACTGGACTTCAGGATGGCTGCTTTTGTCAAAGTGGGAGAGTGCCTCAGAAAAGTAGTAGCAAACGGGCAAAGAGGGGTGGATCAACAATGGGGAAACATCAAAACCGCCATCAGAGGCAACGAGCCTTTGTGTGAAGTAAATAAACAACTCAAAACAAAATAAAAAAACACTGGTTCTCAAAAGAGGCAGCGGGGAAGGTTAGGGAGAAAAGGACAGCATTCATGAAGTATGAGGAAACGCAGAAAGAGCAGGACTGAGAACTGTACCAGTTAAAGCAGGTGGAAGCGGGATAGGCAGTCAGAATAGCAAAGGCCCAAATCGAGGAAAAGATAGCCAACTTGGTTAAGAAGGGGGATAAAACTTTGATAGGTACATTAGGGAGCAAAGAAAGACAAAGGGAGGGATACTGAGGCTGAATGAAGAGGAGGGTGGGTGGGCAGAGAGGGACAGTGAAAAGGCAGGGATACTGAACGAATACTTCTGCTTATTATTAACAAATCATGGGAGAATGGTGTGGTACCTGAGGACTGGAGGAGGGCGGATGTGATTCCCCTTCACAAAAGTGGGAGCAAGACGGAGGCAGGAAACTATAGACCTGTCAGTTTGACCTCAGTGGTAGGAAAAACGATGGAATCACTTCTGAAGGAAAGAATTGTTGAGTACCTAGACGCCAGTAGGGCACAAGACCCAAGTCAGCATGGATTCACAGCGGGAAGGTCATGTCAGACGAATCTAATAGATTTATTTGACGTGGTGACCAAAGTAGTAGACCAGGGAGGGACTGTGGACATGGCCTACCTAGACTTTAGCAAGGCATTTGACACAGTCCCGCACAAAAGATTAATACACCAATTGGCCAGCCTGGAAGTGGGTCCCAGGGTGGTAGCCTGGGTACAACATTGGCTAGACAACAGGAAGCAGAGGGTTATAGTAAACTGAGTCCACGGTGAAGAAAGGAGGGGTTACTAGTGGGGTACCGCAGGGTTCATCACTGAGTCCAGTTTAATATTTTTATAATTGACATTGCAGAGGGACTAGAAGGAAAAGTATGTCTCTTTGCAGACGACACAAAGATCTGCAACAAGGTTGTTATATAAGGTGGGGTGGAAAGAGCAGAGTCTGCAACAGTAGCCATGCGAAGAGAGACTAAAGAAGCTTAATATGTATACCCTCGAGGAGAGGGGGGGACATGTTAGAAACTTTCAGGTACCTCAAGGGAATCAACAAAGTTCAAGAGGGTAGCATCTTTCAGAAAAAAACAAATGTGCAAGTACAAGGGGGCATAATTTGAAAACAGAGGGGCAACGTCTCAGAGGTGATGTGAGGAAGTATTTTTTACAGAGAGGGTGATGGGTATATGAAACAGCCTTCCTGTTGAGGTTGTGGGATCAAAAACGGGGGGAATTCAGGAATACATGGGACAGACATAAAACAATCCTAGTGGTGGGTAGGAGACAGTAGGCTGTTGGTTAACTAGGATCTGCAGCATATCCATTAAGTAGGGAAATGGGCAGACTAGATGTGCCAAGTGATCCTTATCTGCCGTCTAAATCTGTGTTTCACATAGCCCCTCCACAACAGCACCCACCATCTCCCCAATTCTCAGTCCCATATGCCTGTCCCATGCCCTCTTACATTTCTCCACCGTCTCAGCACCCACTACTCCGTCCGTCAGTCTGTTCCCCAAATCCACCACCCTCTCTGTGAAGAAGACCCACATCACAGTGCCCCTGAACCCGTTTCCTTGCAATCTTAGGTTGTGCCTCTACTTTTGGCTACCTCCTTCCTCCTCAGCTAATCCCCTTTACCTACCTTATTGAGCCCTTTACATATTTAAAGGTGTCAACCATGCCCCCCCTTCCCTCCTTGTTTCCAACATGTACAGATTCAGCTACCCTGCATCATGTTTGTAGCCCTTCTGTGAACCCCTGTCCAATACATCTACAATATCACTGTGGGGGTGTGGACCCCAGAACTGAACCCCAATGTGAACTGTCAGTAGTTGCAGATACATGGTTGCTTTATGTATTACAACAGCAGAGGGTTTGTTCTGTAGAGACGACATTTATTACAAACTGGAATTAGACATTTTTCTTTCTGCATTCATACCAGACCCATAAATAAACTGCCAACAATAATGGGAAGTGAGAAACATCCGAAACAGCTCCAGGTACTGAGAACGCGATTGGCATTTACGACCGGGATGAAGGGTAACAGGGAACAATTGTCAAGAGTTCCTCTACATGAGATGGAGACAGAATGCTGGTTTACGCTACCCAATTAATCACCCCGAATTTGGGGGGGGGGCATACCTCACAACATCTTGCCTTATAATTCAGGGACAGGGGTTAAAAAAAATTCTGGAACAAGGAACCAAATCAGGAAAACATTTTATACATTGGTACTATTCGTTCCTGAAAGCTACCAGAATAAGGAGATTAGTATAAAATACATTTCCTAAAGAACACATGTGTAACTTTAATGATTTACAATCACCACTGTTCAGTCATAAAGCCACAAATTTCACTGTGGGGCAAAGGTATAATTTGAAGCACAAATAATGGATGTCCCAGATAATCCAGGACACGGGGGTGGGGGAGTAGGTACAGGCTGCATTGAGAGGGGTTTACCTGCTTTTTATGGGCAGTGGTTACTTTTTCCAAAAAAAGAAAATTGTCTAAGAAAGTCAAAACAATATGTAATGTACATTTTCAGTAAGTCACCTGGAGGCGGAGCTATGCACTACTCAGTAATTCTATACTTAACCCACCAAATAAAATCTCAGTTCAGCCAATAGCCTTTTCAAGACACACAAATAAACACTTTTACTGTTCTGAATCACAGCAAAAAAAGTTAAACAAAAACTATCACCTGTCCAGGTATGATTGAACAGTGCCAGTGCACAGTCACTACAGACAGGGCAAAAATTCTGTCGGAAAAAATGACTACACTTCACATAGAAAGGCGATAGTCTTGCGCATAGCAAATAGTATGACATTCTGACCAACCACACTCATTCATAGCATCCGCGAAGTGAGCAAATCCCCAAAAAAAAGAAACAGGCTACAAGCGGTTACGCGGTTACTTGGCAGAGATTTCGTGTTTTAATGGGGAAACACCAAGGACACTAATCAGATTCAGACTAGTGGGTCTAACACCACACGACCAAGAGGTGGTACATTGTATCCCAGGGTAGAGGCTTTTCAGCAGTGTCTGAAAACCTTATTCACTCATGCTTTTGGGGTTTGATCCCCCACAGTTATGTCATACTAGTTTTTAAGTACTAATTAAAAAAAAAATGTATTTTGCTACTGTTTGATATTTGAAATGGTGCCCTGAGCCTCTGAGGAAGAGCGCCACATAAAATAAAGGCAACAGTATTAATGCTACTACCACTGCAACACTATGAACCACTACTGCCACCATCACAACCACCATGGGCCCAGACACTAACCCCTAGTACCACCGTCCCCAACACCAGCTACCCCATCTTCCACAGCCTCGGATACTAGCTCCCCTGCCCCAGACACTAGTCCCAACTCCTTCCTCAGCCCCCCCAACACTGTTGCCCCTCCAGCTGACACTAGCCCCCTTCCCCACCAGCCCTCCCCTGACAGTAGTCACTCTCTCTTCACTGCCCCCTACACCAGACCAACTCCATCCAAAACACCAAACACTGGCTCGCCCTGCACACTACTCAAAAGTATGCCATCTGCCACCAGAGTACCCAACACTAATCTCCTCTCTCCACAGCTGCAGACACTAGCCCCCACCTTCCAAAGCACCCTAAACTAGCCCCATCCTCCACTGTCCCAGACAGCAGCTGCCTCCATGACCACCACCAGTATCCCCACTTTGTTTCCACAACTGCCCAGTTTCCTCCACAGCTGCAGTACAGCCCCACTCTCTCTCCAAGGCCCCTGACACACACACACACCCTACCCACATGACCAACTCCGACACACTCAGTAAAGGGCGCGGTCACAGCATTACATCTAACCCACGTATAGATAGAAGTTGAGTCTCTCACCTGAGTAATGGGGAGCCAGAGGCAGGTCTTTAAGGAATGATGTCCATGGGACCAGTAAAATAAAATAAAATACAAAAAAGGGGTCACAAAGGATCCACAGTTCTTGAGAGAGTAAATAGAGTGGAAAAAACAAGTTGGGGATAGAATGATGCTTATCTGATGGGGAAGGAAGGAAGGAGTCGGTGTCCTCTCAGACCTGTAAAATAAAGAAAATCCGGTTAATATGGAGAAACATAGATTTTGACGGCAGATAAGGACCGCTTGGCCCTCCCAGTCTGCCCATTTCCCTACCTAATGGATAAGCTGCAGATCCTAGTTAACCAGCAGCCTACTTCTTCCTACCCCCACCCCCTAGAATTGCCTTATGACTGTCCCATGCATGCTTGAAACCCATCACTGTTTTTGACTCCACAACCTCCTCCGGAAGGCCGTTCCATGCATCCACAACCCTCTCTGTGAAAAAATACTTCCTTAAATTACCTCTGAGCCGCCCCTCTTCTATCTTCAAATTGTGCCCTCTTGTTCTTGCACACCTCTTTTTTTGAAAGATGCTACCCTCTTGGACTTTGTTGATTCCCTTGAGGTACTTGAAAGTTTCTATCGTGTCCCCCCTCCCTCCTTTCCTCGAGGCTATACATGTTCAGCTCCTTAAGTCTCTCTTCATATGTCTTCCAGTGCAGACCCTGCACCATTTTAGTTGCCCTCCTCTGGACAGCCTCCATCCTGTCTGTCTTTGGCGAGATTGGGACTCCCAGAACTGCACGCAGTACTCCAGATGGGGTCTCACCAACTGTCTGTACAGAGGGATAATAACTTCCTGTTTCTACTGGTGATGCCTCTCCCTATGCATCCCAGTATCCCCCCAACCCTCCTTGCTGCCCTCTCACATTGCTTGCCCACCTTTAGGTCATCTGATATGACTACCCCCAGGTCCCTTTCCATTTTTGTTGTTGTTAGTATCTCACCCCCATTGTGTACTCTTCCCGTGGGTTTTTGTTTTCCAGGTGCATTACCTTGCACTTCTTAGCATTGAATCTAAGCTGCCATACATTTGACCATTCCTCTAACCTTGCCAAGTCCCTTCTCATCCTTTCCACCCCACCTTGTGCATCAACTCTGTTGCAGATCTTCGTGTCATCTGCAAAGAGACATACTTTTCCTTCCAGTCCCTCTGCAATGTCGCTTATAAAGACATTGAAGACGACCGGTCCTCTTTTACAGTAAATTACAGTAGCAGGAGCAGAAACATAGAGCTGAGAGATGTAAGGGGTATTGAACAGCACAGAAGTAAGGAAAAGGGTGAGTTTAGAATTTAAAGGTTATAATTGGGTCAAAGCAGGAAATAAGACACCTAGAGAAAGGAAATAAAATAATAAAGACAGGAATGAATAGAGAAAGTGTTTGTTTGGAGTGGGGCTCAGCTAAGTAAGCAATAAGCCACTCCAGGGTCTGTGTTAGGCACTTTAACACATGGCTAGGAGGCATAGTGAGGCACAAGGCCACTGGCCATGTACATCCAGCTTCCTAGCCATGTGTTAGTGTCTAACACACAGACCCTAGAGTGGCTTATTGCACTTATGAAATGGCCACCTAAAATATAGATGTAGGTGTCAACTAAAATATATAGCATTTATTAGTGAAAAACTTGTTTGTCTTAATTTTTAATAAAATAGTTCCTCCGCCTACTGGCTTTTTATTTTTTTAAGTTGATGACTTTGATCTGTTCAGGCTTCCGTATCTGTATTTCTTTCATTATGTAGTTGCCATGGTACCACCCCTCCACACCTCACCCAACTAGTAGCACTCCCAAGTTTGGAAAAATACATTATGATTTGTTTTTGCAGAAGTTGAACAAACATTTTTCTCTAGTGTGACTAGGGCTCCCGGACAGCTACCGCAGGTTAGTTAGCAGTTTCAGCTCAAATCGAGCACCGTCGGTCTCTTGCTTGGAGCTAGCGACTGCGCAGGAGTCCTCGGCTGCCGCTTTGAATCTCCCAGATGGGAGCGGGGGGGGGAAGGGTCGAGCACTGGTCTTGCGCAGCTGTAAGAGGTCCTGCGGCTGCTACTCAGCATCTCTCAGCTGGGAACGGGGGATGGCTCAAGCACCATCGATCTCGTGCTCGGGGATAGCGGCAGTTACACCACGGTGCTGGGGACTCTGACTATGGTTTCCCGCAAGGAGCTCGGTGACAAAGCGCATGCAACAGGGGTTCTGTCTCTCTGCACCGGGTCAACTGCCTGTAAGTCTTGGGCAGGCTGCTGGCTGAAACTGCTCCTGGCACATTCAGCATTGTTTTTTTAGTTAGTGGGAGAATAAAGATGGCTGCTCCTTTTTTTTTTTTTTTTTTAAGATTCCATTTGGGCTGATTACTTGAATCACTACTTGGCTGAAGAAACCTGTACTTCTTTATGTGTGTAAGAAATATTAACACATGCCTGGCAGCCACTGAAATGACTGCAAATTACTTATCCATTTCATAAAATCCCTTAGTGCTCCGATGGCCAGTATTTCAGAACAGTAGCCCAGGTGGGTTAGTGGAGCCTCTACTGGGCTAATGGCCCAACGTTAATGAAATAAAGAAAGGGGAACTTGTTTAACCAGAAAAGCACACTAAGTTGAAGCTTGTTTCCAGGTGCAACCTGGGAGCACAAAGAAGTTGTGACTTGCTCAGGGTTACACAGCATGCAAGTGGGAGGGCTGTGAGGTCGTGGGTAAGCCAGGGTTTTTTCACCTAGAGCCAAGCCAGTGCCGAGCCAAGGGTCTGGCTTGACTCTGCGAGCTAAAACATAAGCCGAGCCCTGGCTACTGCAGGCTGTTTTTCAGGCATGGAGAAATGCTGTTTGTAAAACTGCGAAGGAACGTGGATTAAAATATATTTTTTGAAAGGCATCTATTTCTCTTGGTAATTATTCAGCACTATAGGGGTTTAGAGCTCTCTGGACTTGTTTTCTGAATAAGAGTTGAATATTTCAGACTACACAGACTATTCAGGCTCAAAAAAAGCTTACTTTGACTATAACTGGCTTGGCTTGACCTGGGCTCTCAGTGAGGTATAGAGGTCGAGATGAGCCAGGCTCAAGCCTCCTTTGGCTTGCCCAGCTCTAGGGCTGTGGGATTCAAACCCTGGTCTCCAGGTTTGCAGGTCAGTGCAAAAGGTGAGGTATGGTGCATACTTTTAGTGCCCTTCTCGGCACACAGTGAGCCGAGCATGGCCATAGTGTGACCATGCCCTGCAGACCCTGACCCAATCATTTGCACAGATGCATGGATCTGACTGGGGATAAGGCCCCCTCCTCTTTCTCCGGCGAACAGTTTGGGAGTGATGCTGAGAAATGTCCCTTGCCCTCTCAATGAGACTGCTACTCTGATCAACTGCTTTAGCGTTCTTTCATGAAATAGATAAAGTATATATATCGCTTTATGCAAGCTTAAATGCAGTAGAAAAGTGTCTCTTACCTCTGATATGTTCAAAAGTCAGTGAGGGCAAAGACACTATGCACTTACTGAATTTTTTGAAATCCAATGCCGTGGCTCCACGTTGAGGATGTCAATACTTGCAATGTTGGTATAAGCTCTGTGGCACTTAGAGAACCCATAGCAGCACAAAAGCACACATGATATGAGGTGCTTGGAGCCACAGTGGGAGTTGGGGGGGGGGGTGCTCAAACAAAACTCTGATTAGGGACTCGAGCAAAAAGAGCACATTACAATACCACAGAAATCCATCAAACAGTAATACAGCTACTAAAAAAAAAAAAAACTACAAAAAATGTGCCACTTAGTATAATCTGTGAGACAGACTGTTGCTACACATGTAGCGGAAAAACTGTTTAACCAGGAGAGGCACACGAGCTGCAGCTTGTTTCCAGGTGCGACAGAGCACAGATAAGTTAAGTGATGCTCAGGGTCACACAGTATGCAAGTGATGGGATTCAAACCTAGGTCACTAGGTTTGCAGCTTGGTGCCCTTATAACCACTACGATATACTGCCTGTATACATATGAGAGAATGATCTACTAACATACTAAAATGCCAGCAGAATAGGCCTAATGGTCTTTTGTGTCTGCTCATTTGGTCAGCCCCCACTGTGGGAGCTGACCTTGATGTCCCCCTCTCCCTCTCTGGCTTCTCCCTTCCCAGTTCTGGATATTCTCGCTGCACTGGTTTTTGCTTCCAGAACCCTTCCCTGTACCTGTCCCACCCCTTCTTGAACCCCTACACCATTTCTGCCTCCACCAGCCCCCTGGGCAGTGCATTCCATGGCTCCACCACCCTCTCAGTGAAGTAGCACCTCCTCTTTTCTCCCCTGAATCTCCTCCCTCCAGCTTCCACCCATGCCCTTTAGTTGCCCCCCCCTCCTTTCTTTGGAGCACCCTGACTGCTCCTCCCCTATTTATCTCCTTCATGTACCTGAAGACCTCTATCTTGTCCCCCTGATCCCTTCTCTCTTCCAATGTGTACATATTTAGCTCTTCGAGCCTCTCCCTATAGGTCCTATCCCCCAAGCCTCAAATCATTTTGGTTGCCCTCCTCTAGACCCTCTCCAGGAGTTCAGTGTCTCTCCTTTAAATGTGGCCTCCAAAACTGTACGCAGTACTCGAGGTGCGGCCTCACCAAGCAGTTACACAGTGGGAGTATCACTTCCCTCCTTCTGGAGGTGAGCCCCCTAGTGATGCATCCAAGCGTCCTGTTGGCCTTGGCTGCTGCCCTCCTACAAGTCTCAGAGTTGTTCATCTTGACATCCACCACCACCCCCAGGTCCCTCTCTGCCATCAAAACTTGTAGCGTTTCCCTCCGCAGGGTGTACACTTGGCCTGGGTTTCTGGCTCCCAGGTGCAGTACCTTGCATTTACCTGCATTGAACCTCAGCTTCTGCTTTCTAGACCGCCTTTCCAGAGCCTCCAGGTCCTCCTGTAAGGCCACCTCCCTCCTCCCCAACCACCACTGCCCCCAGTTTTGAGTCATCCACAAAGAAACTCATCTCACACCTGATACCCTTCCTTATGTCAGAGACGTAGGTGTTGAACAGGAGGGGCCCAAGGACCAATCCCTGAGGGACTCTACTAATGACCCTCCTTGAGGATGAAACTATCCCACCAACCACGACCCTCTGGATCCGGTTCTGGAGCCAATTGCCTATCCATCTGATAATCTGGTTCCCCACCCCCATTTCTCCCAGATTATCCAACAGGCCCCCGTGAGGAACAGAGTCAGACGCCTTGCAGAAGTCAAGAAACGGGACGTCCACTGGTCTACCCAGGTCCTAGGCACTCGTCACCCAGTCATAGAACTTCACAAGGTTTGTCTGACACGATTTCCCCGGGATGAATCCATGCTGTCTATCGTCCAGGCACCCCAACGTTTCTAGGTCCCCCCCCCCCCAAGTCTCTCCTTGACAATGCCCTCCATCACCTTGCCCACCACCGATGTCAGGCTGACAGACCTGTAGTTCCCTGCCACCTCCCTTGATCCCCCCCTTGTGGATAGGCACTATATGCGGCACCTTTCAGTCCTGGGGCACCTACCCTGTCCTCAGAGAGATGCTGAAGAGCTCCGCCAGGTGTTTCACCAGGACATCCGCCAGTTCCTTCAGCACTCTGGAATGTAATTTATCCAGCCCTGGTGCTTTCTCCGTCTTAAGGGACCTGAAGGCTTCCCTCACTCTCTCTGCCGTGATTTCCACCTCCGCTACCTCGTCCCCCTGCTTTGCCCCCCCCACCTGCCAGTGATGCCCCCCCTCACCAGACCCACTGATCGGTAAGGGGCCCCCCACCTCAGTTTCACAGTCTCCTCCCATGTATGATGCAGCCCCCCATTTTCCTTCATGAAAACTGAGGCAGAGTACTCATTTAGTACCTCAGCCTGCTCCCCTGGGTCTTGTGCCCATCTCTCCCCTGTTTTAATCCTGCTACTCTGCCCCTTCACCCTTCGTTTTTCCCCAGTGTATCTAAAGAACCCCTTGTTCCCTCTCCTAATTTCCCTGGCCAGGTTCTGCTCCTTCCTTGCCTTAGCCGCCCTCACCACCCTAGTGACCCTTCTGGCCATCAGCTCGTACTCCCCTTGGTCCCTTTCATTCCTTGAGCACTTGAATTGCCTATAGGCCGCCACCTTTCCCCTCACCACCTCCTGAACCTTCCTGGTCCACCAGCAGGGTTTTCGGGCCCTACCGCATTTTCTTCTTACTGTTGCACAGGTGCAGGTGCTAGCTCTGCCCTCATGCCGATGTTTAATACAAACATATGAAGAAGCCAGCAGAAGAAGGCCATTTGGTCTATCTAGTCTGCTCATATTGCAGGGTCCACAGCTTGAGCCATCCCTGCCCCCCCATCCTCCCTACCCATGATACTTAAAGGGGACAGGAAATTATTTCTAATTGGCAGCTATTTAGAAAGCTCTTACTCTCAGGAATGATGTGCGTTCCTCTGAATTATCCATATTTGACTGTACCTAAATAAAAAGTGCAAAGAAAAACTGTATTTTGCATTGTTTTGTTTTTATGTGCAGCATTCTGTTACAGTTCTTTTCATGGAACAACTAATTTGGAGTTTTTACTATGTCACGGTGTGTGCACAGAAATGCTAATTATGAGCTGTTGGCTTATCAGAACTACACTTAAGAGTTCTGTGTACAAACTGTGATGTAGTAAAACTCCAAATTAGTGATTCCATGAAGAGAACTGTAAAAGAATGCTGTCCATAAAAACAAAACCATGCAGAATATAGTTTTTCTTATCACTTTTTATTTAGGCACAGTTAAATGTGGATAATTTAGGGGGATGCATGTCATTTCTGAGAAAAAAGAACTTTATAAACAGCTGCTAATTAGAAATGACTTCCTGTCCTTTTTAACCTTCCTCCTGTGCCTATCCCAACCTCTCTTAATGCTGCCCACGGTCTTCAAGGAGACCACCTCTTCTGGGAGTGTATTCCAAGTGTCCACCACCCTTTCTGTGAAGAAGTGTTTCCTGACATCCCTCCTAACCGCCCCCCTTGCTTAGGATAGAGCCCCATCGTGTTATGGATGCCAGTCAGCTTAGAGACCCTCCTCCTCCACCTTATTTATCCCTTTCGGGTACTTGAAGGACCCAGTCATGTGTCGGTGTGTGTCTCCTCTCTCTCTGTCTGTCTCTGTCTCCCTGTCTCTCTCTCTCTTCCTCCCCCCCCATCTTCCTCCAGGGAGTACAAGTTCAGTAACCTCAACTTATCCTCGTATGCCTTACCCTGCTGACCTGCTATCATCTTTGTAGCCCTCTCTGGAACTTCTTTAGCAGGTTGATGTCCTTTCTGAGGTGTTGGCACCAGTACGGAAGTCCATACTGGAGACTTTGCCTTGAGTCCTGTACAAGGGTAGTATAACCTCTTTTCTCCTTACTACTGACCCCCCCCCCCAGCTATGCATTCCAGCATTTTGTTTGCCTGTGCTGCTGCTCGCTTTCTTGCACTGCATGGGGTGCTTCAGGTCACTAGGGATCATCACTCCTAGGTCCTTCTTCTCCTTTGATGCAGATACCTGTACGACACCCAGGTAGTACTCTGTCCTGGGATTCTTATCTCCAATGTGCATAATAACCATAGAACTGGTATGCATAAGCAAGGGTCCCACACTGATCTCTACCCTCTTCTCCCACCTGAACACCCTTAGGACCAGTTGAGTCAGGGTGAGCAGTCACTCTGATGTGAACAGCAGAACCCATCACAGGTGGGAGCAACAGGTTGGACAAGTATGACAGCATGGAGCTCCTACACTGATCATACAACTAGTAGATTCTAGCTGACCTTGGTGACCTGGCCGGCGAATAAACACGCAATGCTGGGCAGTGTGGTTGCTAATTTAAGTAACAAACTAACCAACAAATTTTTCAAATCCATTTGGGGTGGGGGGAGCAGAATTGTGTGTCTGTGTGTTTTTTTTGTAGAGTATTTTTGCTCAAAAGGTCCAGGGCTTCCTTCCCGAGTACTCACTCGACTGCTGCCTCTACTCTCAGTCTGAAACCCCCCTCCCCCCAGATCAACCCCTGGGAGAGGGCCTGCCCTCCCTTGGCAGCCTTTCTGAAATTAGAGGGACAGCAGTGAGATCGAGCCCCAGATCTGGAGATCCGAGGAGGGTAGGTCCAGCAGCAGGATGTGGGCAGATCCCCCGGGTCTCCTTCATCTCCGCTGAACCTCCAGGGTATTTTTGTTGAGGTTTCCCCTAGGGCACAGACATGCAGTGACGTTTGCACAGGTGCATTGCTGGCATCCACTGCTGCTCCGCCCATTGATTGTGCCAGGTCCTGTAGCACCCCTGATCTCCATCGGGGGTGGCCAAGGAGCTGAGTGGAGCCCACAGCCTACCCCGGGAGGGGAGAGCTGTCCTCCAGATGCTCGGTCCTCTCCCTTCCCTGTCGATCCCCAGTGACCCGAGTCAGTTTCCGAACCCAGGTCAGCGGCATGGCACGAGGCGTGGCGTCCAGCGCCTCAACCCTCCACACTACAGGGCCGGAGGGAAAAAACAGATCTAAAAGAAGCAGTAAGAATTCATTAATTTAGTTGGGGGAGGAAACTGCTGCAAGTTTGCAGCCCCTCAGATAAAATTATTTTTTCTTTTCTACAAAAATTCTCCCTATAAATAGATTTCTACCGAGTGTTTGAACTGTAGCTGTGTACAATAAGACTCCTCAGAAAAATCTAAGTGAAGTCCATCAGTGTACAGTTTGCCAGTGAAATATGATAGGCTTATTCTTTAAAAAGAATTCAGTGATCTCAACAGGCGCATTTGTGTAAACACATTGTGCCCATTATGTAGGGTGTTCGCTGTAATGATGTTTGAATAAAAAGGCACCATCCAGCATTGCAGTTACACACAGTTATTTATGGCATACTCCCTATTTCCCTGCCAGAGTTCTAACCACCAAATCAGTCTCCACGATAAGACTATTTTTCAATGCTGATGTTAGTTAGACAGCCATGGCAGCTGTGCTTGAGATGCTGGTGGTCTGTGTTTCGAGCACAGAAATGGTATTTACACATGACCCCTTTTCATTAAGTGGCAGAATAAATACCGAACAAGAAACTGAGTACCCTTCAAAAGCAAAATGCACCCTGCCACACCACACACACAAAAATGATCAAATATGGGTTTTTAGCAGAAATGAGCTGCTCTCGAGACTCGCTGTTCATCTGTCTCACGCGCAGCACTAGTGCCTCAGACAGCATGTTTCCCCCCACGTACGACTGCTGATTCTGCATCAGCTCTCTGAAACAGCAAATAAGTAAATCAACTAACCTGTAAAGAAGCAAAACTGTCAAGTCATCGAACACTCACCCAGCCAAGGAAGAAAAGATCACTGCAATAGCTGAATTCCAAATGGGGTTTTCTCTCTCCTAAAGCTGGACTCCGGGCTCATCACTTCTGGGAGATCCTTCCTGGAACCACGTGACAGGCAGGCGGTATACAGACTTCTGCAGGACAGTGATGCCATCCCACTCATTTCCTCCACATGACAGTTTACTTCCTGCCTGTCTAGTGGTAGGAGCTCTGCAGGACCTCTGTCACAGGAGTGATAGAATTGAAGATGACTTTTGTGAGTCCCCTTATTTTTTCTGTTTTTGGACAGATTAATAGTGCTCCGGAGCGCTAACGCAGGGACCCCGGTCTCTGCCTTGCAAGCTGTACAGACTGGCTCCCTCTCTTACCACACGCTTCCTGCGCTCAGAGCGCCTCGAGCATCGAGGAGGCTGTCACGATGTGGCTGGAGCCGACAGGGTCAGCGCTCTTATGACTGCAAGATCAGGCATTTCCCAACACAGCAGCCACCTCGTTGACAAGGATTCGGCTCATCGATGGGTGCCCGGAGCTTCTCTCCCGTCGACGGTCACGGGAGGCTTAGGCCGTTGACGCACCTGCCTGTCAGAGAGCCGCATGATCGCATCAGGCTCTCCGACACTGGATAAGTAGCGCGGGAACATTAGCGCTGTTGAGGCAGGCGAAGAGGCAGGCAACTAGGAGTTGGAAGGGGGCAGACCATTTGTCTACTCGTTGACAAGCATTATCTGCTCAGCTCGTCAACAGATATTGTTTGGGGGGGGGGAGCCAAAGCCTTAAAAGGGACTAGAAGGCACCAAGCTCAGATTTCAAGCCAATAAAAATATTTTCCAAAATACTTTAATAATATCATGGCCTCAACTAAGGGCACCCAGTAGGAAAGTGCCACAAATGCAGAACACCCATGCTGGCCACATTCGCAGGGTCTCTGTAAATGCGACAGTGCAACCTCTAGAGCCCGGGACGAGGCATTCGCCTCAGATTCTCAGGATCCACGAGACCAGTTCAGGGGTTCGGTACCGTCCCCCACTTAGAGGGGCGTCGTCACTCGGCTGGGACTCTAGCCCCAGATCTAATAGAGAAACTGAATAGAGCCTTCGCCATCAACCCCTCGTGTTTCGACATCCTTCAGCAGTCTCTGGAGCCCAGGACCCATAGGAAAGCCATCCGCAAGCGCACTCCCTCCCCATCCTCAGACGAAGACACCCCTCACTCCTCATGACACAGCAGGAGGAGGAAGAGGCCCAGATCCAGGAATAGATCCAGATCCAGGGATGCAGCCCATGGGAAGCAGACGGGACAGATCACCCTGAAAGTCTGGCTATACATCCTTAGAAGAGGGGGAACTCCCAAACTCTGATTCTGACTCAGACTCCTCACCAGACAGAAACTTTGATTTGGAAGATCTAGATTTTTTTATTAAAAAGGTGTCGGAGGAGAGCCACCTGAGCTCACCTTCTCCTTCAGAGCCCAAGCGAGCAAAGCCAGCATTCCGGCTTGTGTCAGGTTCGTAGCCAGTGACAGCTTTTCCCCCCTCCCTCTGGCCATAGAGGACCTCTTAAAGGAGGAATGGCAGGGACCTGTGCGTTCTTTTCCCCCTCCCTCGCCGCTTAACCAAACTACTGAAATTTGACATGCCTTCGGAGAAATGGCTCGACTGTCCTAGGATAGACCCTCTTATCTCAAACCTCATGAAAAAGACGGTTATCCCAGCAGAAGGTGGAGCCTCCCTGCGGGACCCTGTGGATAGGAAAGTGGACACCTCTCTAAAGAAAGCCTTTCAGCTGGCCTGGTGGTGCTGAGGGTTGAGGCGCTGGACGCCATGCCGGCGACCCGAACTTGGGCACCAGGTGGTCGGCAGGGGCGGTTAGAGGATTTAGCGCCCATAGGGCGGCTGTCATCACTGGGGGGGTGAGGGATAGCCCGGCACACCAGCGGCTGCAGGTGGAGATCAGGAGTGCTGCAGTGCATTGGGCTTCACATTGTACAGTGTGGCTGACACAGGCAGGGTTGCCATGCGTCGTTGCGTCGGGCATGTCCACACAAAGTGGGGGGAGTACCACCAGAACAAGGAAAACACCGGCTTCGTGGAGCAGGCGATGGCACCTGTCCCCCTTGCCCTCTGCCAGGTTCACCTCAACTGGCTTTTCAGTTCCGCCGCTGTCCCTCACTTGCAGCCAGAGACTGCCTTAGAAGAGCACCCAAGAGGAGGGGTGACCCACCCCGGATGAGTTAAACTGGGGGTGCTGGCTGCGGGGAGAGAGGAGGCACGGTTCAAGGGGCCTCAGGCAGGCAAGATGCCTGAGAGGGTCCACGGGCCATGACCGGAGTGAAATAAAGTTTAAAAAAGAAAAAAAAAAGCCTTTCAGTCCACCGCATCCTCCCTCAAGGCAGCTACGGCTAACCTCTATTCAGAGCTGTGCTCTCCTGGGCCACTGATCTGGCATTCCAGCTCGCTGATGAGCCAGAGAAGAACCAACCCATTTTACAGCTCATGGGACTAGCTTTGGCCTGTTAGGCTGACGTATCGGAGGAGGCCGTCAGGTGTGCAGCAAGGGCTATGTTTTACCAGACCTCAGCTCGACGCAGCTTACGGCTGCGAGCTTGGCAGGCGGATGCCTCCTCGAAAATGCATTTGGTAAATGTCTCTTATGAAGGAGGCCTTCTTTTCGTCTCTGCTCTAAAGCAGGCGGTCAGGGAATCTGGAGAAACAGCGAAAGTGCGAATGCCGCAAGCCGGGGGAAGGAACAAGCCGTGGGCCTCAGGATTCAGACAGAATTTTCATGCTCCGAATTATTCCAGGGGTCAGAACAAGTTGACTCCAGGCAGACAATCCTGGTTCAACTCGCGCAACCAATGTAGCTTCCGAGGTGGCAGGGGAGGCACCCGAGATACCACGGGTGACTCCACAAAATCACAATGAGGACTCACGGACCCATCTTTGCATCGGGGGCAGGCTTTCCAGCTTTCTAGAGGAATGGGTCCGCACCACCACGGACAAGTGCGTGTTGGATGTAATTCACGAGGGTTACTTCATAGAGTTCGACTCCTGGTCTCCCCTGCCCGCCCCACATAGTGCCATCGCCAGTCTCAAGCAACCCAGTAAAACGAGCTGTAATCGCTTGCAGGGTCGCTGATCTCATACGGCAGCAGCAAACAAACAAGTCCCTGCTCCAGAAAGGAAGAGAGGAGTGCACTCCCTATTCGTCATAGTGCCAAAACGCTCAGTGGGCTTCCAGCCAGTGTTAAATCTCAAGTTTCTAAATGGCTTTGTTCGTCACAGAACATTCAAGCTGGAGACATTGTCCTCCATCATCCAAGAAATCCATCAGGGGGAATTTTTGGCTTCAGTAGATTTACAGGATGCTTACCTGCACATTCCCATCCGGAAAGCATACCGTCAATTTCTAAGATTCAAAGTGAAAGGTCACCATTTTCAATTCCCGATGCTGTCTTTCGGCCTGTTCACAGCCCCCAGCGTCTTCTCCAAAGTCCTGGTAACAGTGGTCGCTCGCCTTCGAATATAAGAGATCCAGCTGTTCCCATACCTGGACAACATTCTCATCAAAGCCCCACATGCGACCTCTCCAGTCAGGTCTCCTCCAGCAATGGTTCCAGTCGTGGGGCACAGTGGACCAGAGGATTCAGGTATCTCACCAGGTGAAGGACTCCCTGATATGGTGGACTCGGCAGGGCGCATTCGGAACCGCTCTCGACACAGGGCAAGTGGTGCCTGGTGGAGTCCTTCTGCAGCATCAATGTACTGGAGATGCGGGCAGTCCACCTGGCAATGCAGCAGTTCAGGACACAGCTTTCCCACCGGGATGTCATCATCCTTACAGACAATCTGACGACAATGGCATACATCAACAGCCAAGGAGGCACAAAGAGCTCTCTGATGCTGCGAGAGGCTCTTCTCTTTCAGTGGGCGGAAGACAACCTGGGAAGTCTAAGGGCACCATACATCCCATGCCAGGAAAATGTCACAGCAGATTGGCTAAGTTGAAAGGACATCCTACCAGGGGAGTGGGAGCTCAAGAACGGCGCCTTCCAGCTCATCACGGCGCGGTGGGGCCACCCGCAGGTAGATATTTTTGCCTGCCGAAAAAATTGCAAAGTTCCAAGGTTCTGCTGTCTCAGCAAGGACAAGAAGGCCATGGCACAGGACACCTCCATCAGCTGGGGTCAGTTCAATCTCCTGTATGCTTTTCCTCCAATTCCGATCTTATCAAGGGTGCTGCACAAGATTGCCCAAGATCAAGCAGAGGGGATTCTGGTTTGCCCACGCTGGCCCCACAGACTGTGGTTTCCCCGATTTAGTCCAAATGTCTCTTCATTGTCCCCTGGCATTCCATGTAAGCTCAGACCTACTACATCAGGGACTGGTGCTGCACCCCAGTCCTCACAAGCTGTCCCTCTCGGCGTTGAGATTGAGCAGGAAACTCTTAAGGAGTTTGGTTTCTCTGCACTTGTCATAGAAACGATTAATCAGTCCAGGCGGGCCTTATCCTCCAGGGTTTATTATAGGATCGGGAGAAAAGTCCTGTTCTCCCTCCTAAGCTGGTCTCCGGGCTTCCTTACGCCTGGGCTGTACCTCCTGATGCTGATCACAGGCAGGAATCTGATCTCTGCAGCAGTGGACATCCAGCCCTCCACTTCCTGTTCTCCTCAGTTTACTTCCTGCCTGCCATGAGGCAGGTTCTCTGCAGGGGCTCTGCCACTGTGGTGGCAGAGCTGAAGACATCAAACTGTAAATGCAGTTATTTTTCTCAGTAGAAGAGGATTTTGTAAGGGAGAAACTTCATAGGAGGAGGAGCTCCAGCATTGCCTCACAATTATCTAGGGGTCCCAGTCTCAGCCATGCATGCTGCACAGACTGGACCTCTTCTTGCCTGTTTTTTCCCCGCGCTTGGAGGCACGCATTCTCCTGCCCCTTCGTTTCTCGGGCAGGCCCTCACGCTACCAGGGGGAAGCCGCTAGAACACCCGGGGCAGGAGGAGCTTTACAGGGGAGGCCGCTAGAACACCTGTGGCAGGAGTTTCAGAGCGCAGTTGTTTTTAGTCTCCTAGGTGGCCGCTGCCCAGGCCGTGGATACTGCGCTCCGTCAACGAGCCCCCTGACCTGCAGGCCCGTTGACTTGGGGGAAGCCGCTACAATGCTACGTGGCAGTAGGAGCTTCATTTTCGGCTCGGCATGAGCTGCGCTGCAGCTACCTGGTCCTGGCACTTCTTTTCAGCTGGAGGACACCAACAGGAGCGGTGGTGCTTCTTTTCGACTCAGGAGGAGCCGTGCTACAGGTGGCGCTTTATTTTGGCTCTGGAAGAGCCGTGCCACAACTCAGCGGCCACAGCTCCTCGAGCACAAGTAGAAGTGGGCAAGCTAGGCGTTTTCCCCCTAGACATGTCTTTTTTTGGCTCAGGAAGGCAGCAGCTGCAACTCCTCGCATGGAGTGCCCCACACTTGCAGGGGCTGCGTTTTGGCTAGAGCACGAGGGGTTTTCCCATAGACGGCTCCATTTTGGCTCAGGAAGAGCCGCACTACACTGCTGTGCCGTCAATCGGACGAATGATCTTGCAGAGGTAGTGCTTCACAACAGCAGAGCACTCCACAGCAACAGTGGGCTTCATTTTGGCCCAGGCTGAGTGGTGCTACACCCCTCGTCAAATCAGAGGCAACTCGTCAACTGCTGGCAATCAGTTTACCTTAGCCACTTGTTGACGAGAGACCTGCAACGTGGCTTAGTGGTTCGTCCTAGTTCAGGGAATTCCAGGGATGAGCACTGTAGCGCGGGAAGAGAGCTATTCCAGCAGCCTTGCTCAGCGTTCTGGCCCCCCCCCCCCCAAATCTGTCACGAAGGGATGGCTGCCCAGAGGGTTATCTGCATAGGCTCCCCAGAGGCTAGATCCTAGATCCCTGTTTAGGCTACTAGGAGTAAAATAAAAGTCTGGAATTTGGACTGGCACAATTCTTAAAGGGCCAGCACGTTAATATATGTTTCAGTTTTGTGGTGTTATCCTCACACAAGCCTTACAGGGGCAGAAAAGATCAGCGCTGCTAGTTCTCCTACTGCTAATTCCTTTTGGCTGGATCGCTGCACCTAAAATGTACGGCAGTGACTGGGAATGGGGAAGACATTATGGAAGCAGACCCTCCTCGGCTCTTTCTGATAGTCCACAGGTCAAAATAAGCAGCGGCCACCTGAGGGACCCAGCAGTCCGTAGCCCCCTCTGTAACCAGACCTCATAAAACGGTGAAATAGGGACTCTCTTGGATCCAGTATGCATTGACTGACATCCTGGGATCCCCAGATATGAATCGCAGAAAGATGACTCGTAGAAGGAAAGCTAAAGCATTGCAGGTGTGCTTCTTGGACTCCTAAGCTCCAGTTTATCCTCTTACGGAGGGGGAGCGAATGGGCAAGATCTTGTCCAAGGCGTCACAGTCAAAATCCCCTTGGATCTCACCTGGCGGCTCCCATCCAACAGAAGCAGGTTTCTCGCCGGGAATATACTCCCACACTGGTAACAGCTTTTCCCTCTCCTCCTGTCATAAGGGAAATGGCTGAATGAGCAGCGACAGCTCTCTAGGCTTCTGCCCTATCCAGTGCCCCAGCAGATCTTAAGCTTTCAGGCTTAGTGCCCCAGCAGATCTTAAGCTTTCAGGCTTAGTGCCCCAGCAGATCTTAAGCTTTTCAGGCTTAGATCAATGCAACCAGAAAAATGGTTAAACTATCATAAAGGCTACCCTCTGAGATGGTCATTGGACGGGAATGGAGAGGCCCTCCCTCAAAGAGATGCTTTTAGTCTTCCACATCTCCCTTAAAGCAGCTGCGAACAACCTGTTCTCAACACCACTGACGTGGCATTCCAGCGTGCTGATGAGCCGCATATAAGCAAGCCCAGCCATCCTGTTTTCCCACAGGAGCCGCAATACCTTGGGCCACTATCCGGGTATTCTAGCGTGCTGACGAGCCAGATGTAGATAAGCCCACCCTGCAACAGCCTCAGAGTGGGACTATTCTAGGCATTTTCAGCAGATATATCAAAGGAGGCTGCCAGTCATCTCAATGGAGGCTGCCAGTGGCACAGCAAGGGCCATGCTTTAACTCACCTTGACATATGTAAGGCTGCGGGCATGACAGGTGGACAGGTCGCCAAAGCTCACTTGGCGTATGCCCCTGACAAGGGAGAGCTCCCGTATGGATAGTCTTTAAAGGAGGTGGTAAAAGATTCCAGAGAGGAGCCGAAAACTTAGCTACCACAATTTAGGAGCACGTACAGACCCTGGACGTAGAGATCCAGTCAGAGTATTCAAACCCATGTATACTCGGAAGACCAGCTAAATCTGCCTTGGCAGTTTTGTTCACAGCAGACCCTTCAAGGTGGAAACCTTGTCACGAGTAATCAGGGAGTCGCAAAAACGAGATTTTCCGACACCCATAAATCTGCAAGAGGCCTATTGGCATATTCCCATGCAGTAATGGCGCATGCACTATCCCAGATTCAGAGTGGAAGATCAGTACTTCCAATTCAAACTCCACCATTGCGAAGTACTTCTGATTCAAACTCTACCATTGTGGTCTTCTCACAGCTCAGTCAGGCATTACAGGCAGTGGCAGAGGTAGTCGGGTCCCCTATGGCATATGTTTTTCCCATCAGGTGGAGAAAGAGCTTCCTAATTCCAAACCAGACCTCAGTCCTCCGGGGGGACTCGCATCATGACACAAGATTTCTCCCCGAATCCTAGCCTTTGGGATATGTAATTGCTCATCAAGGAGTTTTGCAAGCTCCTCAGCTTTCTGCTTATTTTTTTCACACAGCTCATTAAGATGGATTAAGCCCTTCCTCCGGGGACGGTCCCAGAGGTCATGATGGGCCACAAGTTAGGCCATCCGAACTAAGTCGGAATCGCGACCAATGCAAGTCTCAGGAGCTGGGAAGGACTCACTTGTATCAGCTGTTGGCACCGGGAAGGGGATCGCTGTTGGACACAAGGTACAGCATAAGCGTTTCTGAGAGGGGAACAGTAGGCCATGCCAAGAGACACGCTGAACAGCAATTCCTCAATCCGGTTAACCTGATTCCAATTTATAATCTGGCAAAGCTGACATACACCGACCATCAGGGCGAAACGAGAAGCTCAAAGATGCTAAAGGATCGCTTCTTTTCCAAGTGGGTTGAGCTCCACTGAGCGATGTTTGTTTATACTGGGACAGGAAAATGTCATAGCAGAATGATTCAGTCACGCAGTGGGTCGACCAAGGGATTGCAGCTGAAGGACAGTGCCTCCCACATTCAGACAGAATAGTGTGGCAATACTCAAACAGACTTTTCGCATACAGGCAGAACTCCAGGGTAAAGCAGTTCTGTTCTTTGGCCAAGGAAGAACCAGTGGTGGCTCAGGACACCTTTTCCCCATAAACTGGGATCTGTTCAGTCTCCTGTATGCTTTCCTGGCAGAACTCCAAGGTAAAGCAATTGCAGAACTCCAAGGTAAAGCAGTTCTGGTCCCTGGCCAAGGACGAACCAGCAGTGGCTAAGGACACCTTTTCCCCATAAACTGGGATCTGTTCGGTCTCTTGTATGCCTTCCTGCAATACCACCTCTATCAAGAGTCCTCCACAAAGTGGCATTGGACAGGACAGTCCTAATTCTAGTCTGTCCCTTTTGGTTTTTCCGTGCTTAGTTGTTTCTCATTCATTGGTCAGGGCAACCACCACGAGCATTTAGGTTCAGCCATGGGAATTCTCCATCAAGGTCCAGTTCTGCATCCCATTTTAACAATCGGTCTCTCTCTAGTCTTGGAAAGTGAGTGGAAAATCTTTCAAGGAGCTGTGCGGTACAGCTCCTGTTATTGACATGATGGGGAACTCGTATGTCTCTTCTTTCTCCAAAGTACATTATAGAATCCGGAGGAAATCTTGGTTCTGATGTCATTCCAGACACATACAGACAGACACAATATAATCGCCTGTACTACTGCAGTTCCTTTAAGACAGACTGATAAAGGACTGCATCCAGCCACCTTACAAATTAGAGTTTCGGCACTGGGAGCACTCTTGACTGACCCTGGGGAATTGTTGGGTTCATATCCCCATGTCTGGTACTCCTTCAGGCAGCAGCATTAAAACATCTTCAGTCCACCAAAGCTATCACCTTAGAGTCTTAATATGGTTCTCAAGGCTGTGACCAAGGCCCCCTTAGAACCTCTCAAGCCATCCATCATGCTTCTCAATATAAAGGTTGCCCCGTTTTTCTCAAAGCTATTGCTCCCGCTAGGAGTTTCCGCAAACTAACAGCATTGCTGGCTGAAGAGCTGTACACTCGTTCATCAGGCTAGAACAGTTCCAATTTTTGTTTGCCAAAGTTGTCTCCCCTCTATTACAATCAAGGGTTCATTCTTCCTTCCTTCTGCCCACTCTCTAAAAGCAACAAGGATGGAAAATGTCATACAATAGACCTGGGAAGAGGGAGAAAAATGGACATTGAGAGAGGAAGCTATTCGCAAAACTTCAACTGTGTTCGTACCAGCTTAAAAATACATTTGGGGCAGCAAGGATTCATTAGGCTCTATAGCCAAACGGATTCTGTCCGTCACCTCTATGGCATATGCTCAGGTCAGAGTAACTTGCCTGATCCAGTGGGAGTCCATGGCCCCCTTCGTGGACATAACTTGGAGAAGCAACGACAGCACACTCACACTGAGTGGCCTTTTGATCTCCATTCGCGCACTCTTTTCTTTTTTTTTTTTTTAAAGGGTTCTCACTGGAGGTGATGTCCTTGACAGAGGCATCCTTTGGCCGCAGAGTGTTTCAACTGTGGTGAACCCTTAAGGGCTCTTGACATTCTTCCCACCCGGGACATCTGGGGTCATACTGCTTTTTTATATTCCAGGCATAAGGAAGCCCGGAGACCAGCTTAGGAGAGAGAAATTGAAATTTAAATACCTGTAAATTTTCTTTCTCAGACAGCTGGTCTCCGAGCTTCAGATTTCCTCCCAGAATGTATGTACTTGGCTGGCCTCACAGCTTTATATGCCTTAAAATTCTTGTTTTTTGTTCCCAAGTTCTTGTAGTATTGCCACACTGGACTGCTTTGGGAAGAACTGAGGAGAACAGGAAGTGGAGGGCTGGATGTCCACTGCTGTAGAGATCTGATTCCTGCCTGTGGATCAGCATCAGGAGATACAGCCCAGGTGTAAGGAAGCCCGGAGACCAGCCGTTGGAGAAAGAAAATTTGCAGGTATTTAAATTTCGATTTCTGGTTATGAGACACCTCTTTACGGGATGACTCTGTCTCTGCCTACCATCCTTCAGTTTCTTCAGGAGGGTTTTGACAAGGGCCTCCAACCAGCTACCTTAAGATTCCAGGTGTCTGCTTTAGGGGCACTCCTGTTGGCTGACTCGGGCGAATATTTAGGAGCTC
This sequence comes from Neoceratodus forsteri, assembly GCA_016271365.2. Taxonomy (NCBI): domain Eukaryota; kingdom Metazoa; phylum Chordata; order Ceratodontiformes; family Ceratodontidae; genus Neoceratodus; species Neoceratodus forsteri. The sequence goes on along the minus strand of CM028131.1, from coordinate 144,383,347 downwards.
TTCCTCATGTTCAAAGATTTCTGAGAGCAGCAACCTTGAAGCGTCTTCCAATAAAACCTGTAGTACCTCCTTGGAGGCTCAACCTAGTACTCTGTGCACTCACCAAGCCACCTTTTGAGCCCTTAAAGGAGGCATCCTTACTTCATCTCACTATGAAGGCCATCTTTCTCATTGCAATCACCTTAGCACTTGCATGTTCAGAGCTCAGAAAGGTGTGTACTGGCCTATTTTACTCGCCTCATTTTAGGAACTACTCTTCAGAAATTTTTTTTAATGAGTACCAGTACTCACCCAATATTTGTAAATACTCCACACGCCAAAGAACAGTGCTACATAACATAACTGGTGATTCAGAAGGAACAGTTTTTTGACAGATTTACAGCACTTGTATGCATCCCACTTTTGTTTTACTCACTGTGTTTTAAAACTGGTGAGTAAATTCCTACCTGCCATCATTATATGGAGCATTGTTGGCCCCTGAAATTCTTATCTAGGGAAAAAAACTAAATTTTTTTAATAAATGTACTCCTCCGTCCACTCTAGCAAGACATTTGTACACATCTGAATTTCGTTTTGTTCACCTCACTTTCAAAATGAGTACAGGTACTCATCCTAGAAAATCTTATCTAGAGCCCTGCCCGATGCATCAGTGAGATAGGAGCTTTGTCATCCAAAGAAACTTACACCATATTTAATCAAGACTCAGTAGTTACGCGGACAGATCCGGCCTTTTTACCAAAGGTGATGTCTCGTTTTCACTGCAACCAAGTCTTGAACATTCCCTCATTCAAACAACATGAAGTCTTGCTGTATTCTGACATATGCAGTTAGGTCCTGCCTTTCAACTGCCCCGGAGAACAAAGAGTTAAACTTTCCATGGCCAGCATGGAATGTTCACCGCGAGCTCGATTGAAGCCCCTGTCTGCTGTTGTTAAACTCCAACCGTCAGATTCTTTACTCCGCCTCACTGAACAGTTGCTCCGGAGATTTCTTCTTTGCTTAGTTCAAAAAAGTCGGTTAAAGTGTTGTTTTTTTCGCTCGGTTTCTACCAAATTGCTGCTACCGATCTGTCGGTTTAAGTCTCTATCTGTGGTACCGTGAGTGCTAGATAGGTTTTCTTTATAGTTTCTGTATGGAACTTGTAAATTGTGGATCAGTTTGGCTGAACCGATCAGTTTCAGATAAAAAAGTTTGTGTATTTACTTAGAGTGTGGTAACCGGTCCGTATCGGTTCTGAAAAAAAAAAACAGATTTTATTACGTTTTTTTTCCAAGACCTGTGACACGGTCAGGAACCGATAGAGGAGTCTTGCCTGGCGGATTGCTGAAAAAAGGGTAAGTTTTGGTTAGGATTGGCCATGTTTGAGAAACCCAAGAAAAAAAAACCGGCCCACTGGGTTTCAACACTGCAGTGTGTGTGGGGAAGTCTTTGCTAAGGCTGATCCCCACACCACCTGTGTTTATTGTCTGGGGTTTGACCACCTCGATTCAGACTGCCAAATTTGTAAGAATTTTCCCAAAGCTACCCTGGAAAAGCGATTAGGTAGACTGAGGGAAAGAGAGGCCGAGAAGTCCGCTGACCCGGATGGCCAGCCCGGTTCAGTTCTGACCGAACCAGAAGGAGTGCCCTCTGACCAGGGCAATACTTCTTCAGGCAAAAGGAGAGCCAATTCTGAGGAGTCTGTTCCAGTAAAAAGAAAAGATAAATCGTCCGTTTCGGACCCAGAAATTCATACTCCGACCGCCGATGAGATAGCCAAGGCGATAAGGATAGTGCAGTCGCTTACTTCGGTTCCAGACGAACTGGCACCATCTGGCAGGGGCTCGGTTCGGTCGGTTCCTCCGGTTCCGGATTACACCTTGGAAGAATTTTATGAACTGGATAAGGAGGAGGGAGAGTATGAGGAGGATGATGGTGATTATGAAAGTCTGGATGTGCCTATTGACCCGGACATCTCCCCAGACAGACCTTCAGGTGTTTCTCCTCCTAGGCTTTCTGAGTCCCCTTCTCACTTTATGTTTTACAAAAAAGTGGCTGAAACCCTCCAGCTTTCTATGGAAGAAGCAGTAGAGGATCAGGAGAAGCCTGATTGATTTTGTTGAAATGATGGACATCCCAGAGTCCAGGCGACTGTCTGTTTCCCTCCACAAATCCCTTGGGAAACTCACATAAAATTCTTAAGACTCCTAATTCCATACCTCCTGTGGACAGAAGAATGGACAAGAGGTATACTCTCTCAGGCTCAGATACAGAGTTCCTTACCCAGCAATGCAGCCATGTTGGGGTAGTGCAGGCTGCTGCCTGTGATGAGGCAAATATCCCCTTGGCATCACACCCCCCAGATAAGGACTCCAGGAGGATTGATGCCATGGCAAAGAAACGGTACATGGCAGCATCTTTGGGACTCAGGCAGGCTAACTATATGGCCTACACAGCTAGATACCAGAAGTCCAGGTGGGACACTGTGCTGGCTCTGGCTAAACAGGCCCCTGACCAGCTTGCCAAGGAGCTGGAGCAATTGACTGCAGATGGGATTGAGGCATCCAAAGTACAATTTCATGCTGCTGTGGACTCCAGTGATGTTTCATCACGAGTCATGGCTACATCTGTGGCTCTTCGGAGGATAGCTTGGCTCAGATGTAGTAGCCTATCATAGGATACCCAGGCTAAGGCCATGGATTTCCCTGTTATTGGTAATTCTCTGTTTCGGGAACAGACAGAGAACTACATGAAAAAGATGGACGAGTACAGGACCACTTACAGGAGTGCTCAGGCCAAAGAAAGGCAAGTCATTCGTCAAAGGCAGCAGTGCAGGGGCAGGCCTTTCCAAAGGCCTTTTTACCAAGCTCAGGCCTCCTCTTCTTATTCTCAGAGGGGGTTCTTCGGAGGGAGAGGCAGACGGGGCATGAGCAGGCCTGCATCCACCCCTCATCCTAAAGCCCCTGCCAAGCAGACACCCTAATGGGTCTGCCCGGGCCGATTCTCCAGTACCTGTAGGGGGCAGGCTGCCTTATTTTGTCCAGGACTGGAAGTCTCTGACATCAGACAAGTGGGTCCTGAAACTAGTAAGCCAGGGACTGGTTCTCAACTTCAAAAAATTTCCCAAGATGAGAACCAGATCCTTTCCATCTGCAAATCCATCAGAGACCCTTGCCTTAGAGGCAGAGGTTTCTTCCCTCCTAGCTCTCAGAGGTATAGAGAGGGTTCCCACCCTACACAAGGGCAAATGATTGTACTCCAGGTACTTGCTAACCCCCCAAAAAGACAGGAGAATGGCGGCCCATCCTGGACCTAAGATATCTGAACAAACACCTTGTAAAACCAAAGTTCAAAATGGTGACTCTGGGAATAATCGTTCCCTCTCTAAGGCCAGGGGACTGGCTAGCCTCCCTGGACCTCAAAGATGCCTATTTCATCAGGTGCTCCCACAGAAAGTGCCTCAGGTTCAAGTTGCCCTCAGGCCACTATCAGTTCAGAGCAATGCCCTTTGGCCTAACATCAGCCCCAAGGGTTTTCACAAAGTGCCTGGCAGTAGTGGTTGCTTTCCTAAGGAGAAAAAAAGATCTCCATCTTCCCATACTTGGACGACTGGCTCATAGTAGGTCAGTCTCCAGACCAAGTCAAGTCACATTTGCAAATAACTCAGCAAGTGCTCACTTCCTTAGGATTCCTTCTCAACCTTCCAAAGTCAGTTCTCGAGCCAGTACTGCTCCTCATCTTCATAGGGGTGGAGCTGGATACAATAAGGGCAAGAGCCTTCCTTCCTCTGGACAGGGCAAGGACCCTTATGGAACTGGCCTCTTCATTCACCCTATAGGTGTCTTGACCAGCAAGGCATTTCCTTCAGCTTCTGGGCCACATCCAGCTTCCACAGCAGTGGTCCAGGGAGCAAGATTCCAGATGAGGGACATTCAGTTCCACTTAAAAGCCTTCTGGTCCCAAAGAAAGGATTCCCTTACCAAACTAGTCCCAGTGACTCGAACCCTGATCCAGGCCTTGCAATGGTGGGAGGATCAGGACAATTTGAGACAAAGGAGTTCCTTTTGTCACTCAGTCTTTCAGTGATACTCACCACAGATGCTTCCCTGCTGGGCTGGGGAGCCCATCTGGGGGATCTTACCACCCAAGGGCTGTGGTCACCTCAGGAATGTCTGCTTCACATCAGTCTCTTGGAACTCAGAGCAGTGTTTCTGACACTGCAAGCCTTTTCCAAATCTGTACAGAACAAGGTGGTCCAGGTCAGAACAGACACCACCACCACCATGTGGTACATCAACAAGCAGGGAGGCACTCTGTCTACGGCCTTGTGTACAGAAGCAATGAAGTGGTGGTCCCTGGCCTATTCCCTGCAAACCTCTCTGATAGCAGTTCACCTCCCAGGGAAGGACAATGTCTTAGCAGATGCTCTGAGCAGATTATCCCAGGGCCATCACGAATGGACCCTAGATCCCCTAGTTTTGAAAGTGATTTTCTCGAGATGGGGCACTCCACAGATGGATCTTTTTGCAGCCCCAGACAATCACCAACTTCCTCTCTTTTGTTGCAGACCCCCAGTTTGGGCTCAGTCCCCTTGGATGCTCTGATCCTGAATTGGGAAGGGAAATTTCTGTATACTTTTCCCCCTTCCCTTTCCTGTTCAGAGTGTTAGTCAAGATAAGGTCACAACCATGCAAAGTGATTCTGATTGCTTCAGACTGGGCCAGACAGCCCTGGTACCCCCTGTTGCTGTCCTTAACAGTCTACCTTCCCCTGTATCTTCCCAGGAATTACAACCTGTTGACATCCTCTCAGGGGAGGATTTGGTACCCGAACCTTCATTCTCTCAATCTCAAGGCATGGCTCTTGAAGAGTTAGAGTTTGCTGACCTGCATCTTTCCCAAGGGGTTCTGGATATCCTTAAGGCTTCTCGAAAGCCTTCCACCAGAAAGACTTACAATTCCAAATGGAAAAGGTTCACTATTTGGTGTTCTAAGAAGAATATTTCTCCAGATTCTGCTGGGTTGCTTACAGTTCTGGACTGTATGGTCCATCTCAATGGCCTAGGCCTTAGGCCAGCTACGCTTAAAGTGCATTTGGCAGCTGTTTCTGCTTTCCTGTTAGTAAGCAAGCCTTCTCCTCTGTCAGCCCATCCTGTGTTTTGTAAGTTCTTCAAGGGATTGCTGCACACCAATACCCGGGACCCTGCTCCTGCTTGGGACCTTAATGTTTGCATTGCTCAGCTTGTGCAAACCCCCTTTGAGCCTTTGTCCTCTGCAGAGCTTAAGTACTTGACTTGGAAAACTGTGTTTTTGGTGGCCGTTACCTCTGCCAGGCATATCAGTGAAGTGCAAGTCCTGTCAGTGGAACCCGATTTCATCTCTTTCCATAGAGATAAAGTGGTCCTAAGAACTAACAGGAAGTTTTTGCCTAAAGTGGTTTCAGATTTCCACCTCAACCAGTCTATGTCTCTCCCTGTTTTCTTCACTGACCATTCCTCCTCTGGAGAGAGGAGGCTGCACAGCTTAGATGTTAAAAGGGCCCTCAGCTACTACATGGAGCACACCAAGGGTCACAGGTTTGAGTCCCTCCAGTTGTTCCTCACGTATGGAGAGGTTGGTAAGGGCAAACCTGCCACTAAGAGATCTATTGCCAGTTGGATTGTTTCTTGTATACAATTCTGCTATGAAAAACTGGGTTGAACTCCACCCTCAGGCCTGAGGGCTCACTCTACTAGAGGTACAGCTGCTTCCCTGGCTGCTGCCAGGATATTCCTATCTTAGAAATCTGTCAAGCAGCCACCTGGAAAACAGTCCATACATTCACCAAGCATTACTCTCTGGATATCCAGGCTAGGAGTGATGCTCGGTTTAACACAACCAGTACTTCAGAGCTTGTTTTCCAAAGTAGGTTCTGTCCCTCCTCCATGGAGGTACTGCTTGGTAGTCTGCATATGTCAGAATACAGCAAGACTTCATGTTGTTTGAAGAAAAAATTACTTACCTTAGTAATGTTGTTTCTTCTAATGGAGTCTTGCTGTATTCTGACCTTCCCCCGCCTCCCCTCTCAGAACCTAGTTTTTGGGACGTGGGTGGGCAGGAGCAGTGTTGGTACCCTGGGGGTGTCCCTTTTTCACCCTGCTTTATTTTGGGTGAGTGTTGTGTTTTGTTTTTTTGGGTTTCCTGACTTGAGTCTTTGCTTTGAAACCAAAAAACCCTTTTATATAAATATAGTTGCCAGTTGGCTAGTTTGAGTTTTGCAGTTTCCACACACAACTTCTAGTGAGTATTGCTCATAAAGATCTGACGGTTGGAGTTTAAACAGCAGCAGACAGGGGCTTCAACCGAGCTCGCGGTGAGCATTCCATGCTGGCCATGGAAAGTTTTAACTCTTTGTTCTTTGGGGCAGTTGAAAGGCAGGACCCAACTGCATATGTCAGAATACAGCAAGACTCCATTAGAAGAAACAACATTACTAAGGTGAGTAATTTTTTTTTTTTTCTTCTGTCCTCACCCCAAGAATGAGAAGGAGAGAGAATTTCATACGCTTGATCCACGGAGAACACTCAAAATTTACATCAAGAGATCTGACTCAGTCCGTAAGACTTCAGGTCTATTCATCCTTACATCAGGCCCGAACATGGGTAAGAAGGCATCCGAGGACTCTCTTGCTAGGTAGATTCATTCCACCATGCCATGGCCTGCAGAGGCGGGACCAGTACAACACACTCAACCTGAGCAATAGCGCTCGTTACCAAGGCGGGACTTCAGAGAAGCTTCCCGGTAGACTTTTACGTAGAGCGGCCATGTGGTCATCCATCCATACCTTCGCAAAATTCTACAAGCTGAATGTCGCCGCCTTGGCTGAGGTGTTCTTTGGCCAGAGGGTCCCCCACACAGTGGTGAACCCATAAGGGACTATAAACTTTCTTCCCTCCCAGGAAGTGGAGGGATGTACTGCTTTAGTATATCCCAGAAGTGATGAGCCTGGAGACCAGCTTTAGGAGAGAGAAATAGAAATTTAAATACCTTTACATTTTCTTTCTCCGACTGCTGGTCTCCGGGCTCCGTCCCTCCCAGAATGCTGAATGTCTGCCTCTGGCTGCAAGTTACACTAACCTTTCTTTTGTTTTTTCCAAATTATGTGTTTCCTCAGAAGACAAAGGCTACAGAAGTACTGACATCTGGAGGAAATGAGTGGGAGGGTATCACTGTCCTGCAGAAGTCTGTATACCTCCTGCCTGGCACGTGGTTCCAGGAAGGACCTCCCAGAACTGATGAGCCCGGAGACCAGCATTCGGAGAAAAAACATTTACAGGTAAGTAAATTTCTGTTTACTTGCAGAAAAAGGAGTGTACAAATACAGAAGCACTTCGGTGGGAGAGATGACCACTACCAATGTTTCACCCGATAGGGCTTTGTCAGTGTACTAGATACAGAATAAGTGCTTTTTATACAGCCTGAAAGCAGTTTAAATGAAGTGTAGCATTTAAAGTGACAGTGCACATGGATTCAAATGTTTCCAAATAAATAGTTAACCAGCATATAATGTGTAATATAGTGACGTGTGTAAGAACACAATATCAAAATACATATCTTTAATAATGTTTTAAATTTGTTATTTTAAAATACTACTAAACTATGCTGATTCCAAAACCTAATTCAAAAGGGATAGCAGGCTAAGGCTTCAAATATATCCAGATTCTTAAAAGAAAAAACTTAATTATTTCTATATCAATCATTATATCAAAATGGTATGGTCCTAAGAGTAGGACAGTGGTAGGAAACACTCTCACAGAAAGAGGAAAAAAATGACAGAAAGAAAAAAGTAAAGAAAGAAAGGAAACTGGAACAAGAACGTGACTGAAGATCCATCCACGCTCCAGTCCCCTCTCATCTTCAGGGCTCTGGATGGCTCCCTGTGAAGGTCATTCCAACATTTCTGTATCTGTGGCTGGACTCTATCACAGTCATTTTTCCTGCCACATTAGCTAGATCGACAGAAAACTGCTCCTTAAATTAGGGGCACAACAGAGTAACAAATCTCTGCTTCTTGCTGCACGATGGGAAATAGTTGTAACAAAGATGCTCCCTAGTTTGCTTATGAAAATGTAGTCTATAGAGCCGCCCCCAAGTCCACTCAGTCCGGACTAGACCCTTTGTACCACGCCTTCTGCTGATCTGCCCTTAACTTGTCAGCGTGGCTTAGTTGGTAGCACATCGGCCAGTGGCCCAGAAGGTTCTAGGTTCTAATACCACACTGGGATTAGGCTTATACCATAAACACTGGCACCTGAGTGCAGTACTTAGGGAATGCTGTGCTGCCAGGTTGTGCCATCCTTTGGATGAGACGAAGGTCCTGTCTGCCTGTTCAAGTGGTTCTTCAGGTCAATGTTAAAGGTCTTGTGGCACTTTTCAAAGATTAGTGGAATCCGGTGTCCCAACCCAATTTCATCATTCACTCAAATACCACCAACAGCTCAGTATGGTTCAGTTTCAGCTGGTTAGCATTTGTGCCTCCTGGGTTAGTGCTATGGTCTTAATAACTACCTATAGTGAGTGAAACCCATCAAATCTTTTTAGCCAGATGTGAAGTGTGAACTGGGATTAGTCACTGTATCGGGTAACTGAACAGTAAACATTTGTAATGCTTTGCTAAAGTGGTGACTGGGAACATAAATTAGCCAGATTCAATTTACTGTAGCCTCTGGTGATGGTAGCAATGCTTGGTGCACAACCAGCCCCCCCTTTCTGGTTGAGGCTGAAAATAGGCATCGTTGTCTTGGCCTCCTTTCCCAGCCAACAAAAACTGGAAAACAAAATAGCCTGTCCTCACCATTGCTCTCAGAACTCATTCTTCTACATCCTCTCCCTTGATGGCAGACACCTCTTAGGCCCTATTCACACTACAGCATGGTTGATGAGCAAAATATTTTTAAAAGCGGATTAGCACTTACTGTGCTGTAGCGTTCATATTGCAACCTCCTTCCCGTGATCCGCTTCAGGCAATGCATTTTACAGCATTCACATTGAAGCAGAGATCCGTGTACGCTGTGAACCTGATTCAGCAGCATGGAAAAAGCTGCTTACCATGATGCTTTGCACGCTCACATGAAAAGCATGAAAGGATGAGAACTGGCATATTCGCACTGTAAATAAATAATTTTACATTTAAAATGGATTTCTGGAAGCGTGCTCAAGCCCAGTGTCTCATCAGGGTTGAACACGCTTCCACAAATCCAGTATACAATCGGGTTAGGTGCGAACGCAAACCGAGCCAGCTGCATTTGAAACGGTTCAGGTGCCAAGACCTTTTTCAAATGCCTCAATGTGAACGGGGCTCTACATAACTAAATTCTGGTTTGACTTTCTTTCCTGCTGCCTTACACAGTTCTCTTCCCCTCATGCCTTGTGGAATCCCAACTCCCACTACTTTGTGTATGTGTTGATCACCCCAATCCACTCAAGCCAGCTAGTAAGCTCCCATAACAGACTGTACCCTAGTGAGAGAAGGGTGTTAGGAAAACTTTGGGGATTGGTGGAGTCCAAGTGGATGATGCCCATTTTGTATGGTTCCTGATTCTGCTCTTGCCTGACAGGCTGGCTTCAGACAGAGGGGAATGTATGACTGGGGCAGGTGAGGAGAACAGGTACGGGGCTAGCGTTGTGCACTCCAGAGGTGTGTGGATAAAGTTACAGAACTGGCTGAATGGTGGAGCCTGGGCCACGAAAGGTGGTAAGTTTAATGAAGTTAAGACAAAAAAAAAAAAAAAAAAAGTACAGTTAACAGTATATCTTACTTTGAGAAGGTTCTTGCAGTAGGTATTTACATATAGGACTGACCCGCCAGGCATTAGGACCCCACAGAAACATTTCTAGCTAGCAGCCTCTGGCGGGGGACCGCCCCCACGTCAGGTGACCATCGTCCTATGACATCAGTATAATAGGGCGGTCCCCCACACCCACCTTCCAGTCTTTCCTGCTGTCGGCTTATGAAAGTTCCTCACGGTAAAACAAGGCTTGTGCAGTCTTTCGTCAGTCCCTAAGTTTTCAGACTTCGCAATCTATTTTTTTATTCATGATTCGCTCTGTATGTCGTTCCCAACGCCTTCCGAATCTCATAAGAATAAGTGCGACTCGTGTGGTTCCCAACTTCCACACGAGGATTGACACTCATTGTGTCTCTGCTGTCTGGGCCCAGACCACCCCGTGGAAAAGTGCCAGCACTGCTAGAAATTTAACTCCGCTACCGCAAAAGAAGGCAGCAGCCCCTGGAAGCCCATATCCTAAAGAAGAAAATGGCCTCCATGGAAAAAGAGCTAAAGAAACTCGGGCAGGTGTCCACTTCCCCCGAAGGTCACAAGAAAAGACGCGACAAGGAGAAGCACCGGGAGTGGGAACCAACATCCACAGCAGCTGTGACTCTAGCCAGGGTCATGGCACTTAAGGTAACGTCCCCTCCGTGGGATCGCTCCACGACGGGCATCTTGGTGGTGACAAAGAAGGCGTTGCCCCTCCCATCTGGCTTGCCCTCGGACCCTTTGGGAGCCTCCGGCACAAAGAAGGTCTCCGTTCCCGTGAAGGTCACTTCTACCACACGGCCTTTGGGTCAGAGTGGGTCCGGTAAGTTGGACGTCTGTCCCACTGACGCCCACCCGGACAAGGCTGCTAAGCTGCTTACCCCTTCGGGGGAGCGCCCAGCCAAAACTCCGCCCGACAAGGCCACATCTCCAGTGTGGCCTTCCTCAGGCAGGGAGTCCGATAAGTCGGACATCGGCTCCTCCAACGCCCGCCCGGATTCGGCCGATAAGTTGAACGCTGGTGCCACTGACGCCTGACCGAACAAGAAGCCTGCACCGGACCCCACGGAACAGTCCAATGCCCCAGGCTCTCTGCAACACTCCAGGTTGCCCTCTGAGGTTCCGGCATCTCCTCAACTGACCCCCGGGGATTATAATTCTCCTTCCGTGGTCGTCACTGAGAATACTGGGACGCTGCTGTCAGGGAACCCTATCCCCTGATGCTGGCCCTGACGGCGGCCTACCCGACGCCATCCGGCATCTCCTTATCTGGCGATAGGGTCCAAAGGACCTGACAGATGGATAAGCCTATCAAAGGCATACCCACGCCTGGCCTGTCAGCAGGGCATCTGCCAGGTCCCTCTGCTCCATCAGAGCCCCTGGCACCCAGGTACCAGACACTGCAATATTTGGTGCCGCAATACCCGACTCCACAGTATCTGTCGCTCCAGTACCCAATGCTGCAATATCCAGCGCCGCAATATCTGATGCCTCAGTACCCGGCCTTCCAGAAGCTACCGCCGTCCGTTGGGGATATCCCAATATCCGTGTCCGCTCCCTCCGCCACCACTCCCTAGCCGCTGGCGAATCTGAAGGAGACCTTGGCCTCCTGGTGGGCTGAGCCAAGGCTCAACTCGCTCGTGGTGAGGTGGTGTCTACCGACGCTGGACCCTATACAGGATCCCCTCGTCGGAGGCGGAGACTCCCTCCCCTTCCCGACACCAGAGGAGCCCTCTGGCGCTAAAGGAGGGAGGATCGCACCTAGGGAACTCTCCCTCCCTTGTAGGGAGAAGTCTTCTTCCTCTTCATCAGATATGTCTGACTCGGACTCAGAGACAGGATGCTCTGATCCTGAAGACAAGCCATGTACTCCAGAGCGCCCTTGGCTGAGGACTCCTCTGAAGTCTCCTCTGGAGGACCCCTCCTTTCTGGAGTTATTGAGGAAACTCCAGGAGGTCCACCAGTGGCAATCAATGGAGCCAGACCCACAGCGTAAGAAACTCGCTGTTCATCTGGATCTGCCCGAGACCGCTCCTACACTGATTCCACCCTGGATAGAGCCTCATGTGGATCTTGTTTCCACTATTTGGAAACAACCGACTGCGCTAGCCCCACTTCCAAGGAAGGCGGACAGGCTATATCAGGCTCCTGAGGGCGTAGACTTCCTTAGCCTCCACCCCAAGGCGGATTCGGTTGTCATCAGCGCTGCTCGCTGCCATACCGCAAATCCCAAGCACCTCAGCTCGTCTCCGCCTGATGAGGAATCCTGGCTTCTGGACCAATATGGGAAGATCTGTTCCTCTTATACCCTTGATATTAGGGTCCTGAAATATGTGGCATGTATGGGGGATTTTCAGAAGACCATCCTTAGTCAGGTGGAATCTAAATTGGGCTCCCTTCCTGAGTCGTAGACTAAGCAGAAAGTGGTGGATCTTGTCCATTCTGCTCGTTCGGCCAGTCGGCATATGCTTTGTGCCACTTACGATGCAGTGGACACAGCTGGAAGGAGCTCGACCTTCACCGTTATGCCTGGCTCCGTGTGTCAGGTTTGGTCCCTGAAGTGCAATCTGCTATCCGGGATGCTCCCTTGAGGGGTTCGGTGCTGTTCGGGAGTAATGTCAAGGACATTATTACCGAACTGCAGGAGAAGGGCACTGCACTAAAGTCTGTCTACTATATGTACAGGTCCCTTCAAGGGCAGTGGCGTCCATTTCGTAGCCAAAACCGACAATGACAAACCACAGGGTAAATGAGCCAACAAACATCAAGCCTCTCTAGCAACCAAGACTCCCCCAGCAAAAAAGTCAGGGGAGCCTTGCCTGCTGCGCTTCCCCACACCTCCTGACTCCCTGCCTCTCCCACTGCCTCTGGAGGTCCCAGAGGTACCGGCAGGGGGGAGGTTCCCCTCCCATCTGCCAGGTTGGGAGAGGATAACATCCGATGCTTGGGTGCTCCTGTTGATATCAGCAGGACACTCAATAGAGTTTCTGTAGAAACCACCCCGAAGACCACCCCCGGCCCCAGTCGTCTTAGTGCCCGCAACATCTTCCTCTGGTACTAGAGGAAATCATCTCCCTTCTTTCGAAGGCGGCGATAGAACCAGTTCCCACTTATCTCTGGGGAACATGTTAATATTCCCATTTTTCCCTAGTTCCAAAGAAGACTGGAGATCTGAGGCCTATCCTGGACCTCGGCTCCCTGAACATGTTCGTGGAGTACAAATGCTTCAGAATGCTTTCCTTGCAGAGCCCTCTACTTCTTCTTAGGTAGGGACAGTCGCTATGCATTCTGGGCATGCAAGATGCCTACCTGCATATCCCCATATGCCCTTCCCACTGCAGATTCCTTCGTTTTTGCTTTCAGGGGACCACTACCAATTCAAAGCCCTCCCATTTGGTCTTTCTTGCCCCAGTGTTTACCAAATGCCTGTCTGTGGTAGCTGCCCACCTGTGTACCCGGGTTCAGGTGTTCCCGTACCTGGATGACTGGCTCCTGATGGCCCCATCCAGGGAGGAACTCCTGCACTGCCTTTCCCTTACCCTGCAGGTTTTCACCGGCCTAGGTATCACCATCAGCTAGGCCAAGTCTCATTTGGTCCTTTACCAGTGCTTTCAGTTTATAGGGGCGATTCTGGACATGACCACCGGCAAAGCCTTTTTGCCTCCGGACAGGGTAGACACCCTTCAGACTTGGGCCCGTCTTCTGTCCGGTCGCAGGAGAGTCAGAGCCAGGTCAGTCCCCCGCCTCCTCTAACTAATGGGGGCTGCCATTCTGACAGTCCTACTAGCTCAGCTCCATATGAGAATCTCTCAGTGGACGCTTTGGTGGCAGTGGGACCAGACCTTGGACAGTCTAGACCAAGAGGTACTAGTTTCCGATCTTACGATCAGGGACTTGCATTGGTGGATGGTTCAGGAGAACCTTTGCCTAGGAGTTCGCTTCAACATCGAACCCCCCCCCCCCAGATGTCGATGACGGATATGTCAGGAGAAGGCTGGGGTACCCATCTAGGGTCTCGCAGGACTCAGGGCAGCTGGTCCAAGTTCGAACAAAATCTGCACATAAATGTGCTCGAACTGAGAGCAGTCCTTTATGCCTTTCAGGCTCTACAGTCCCTCATTCTCCCAGGTCATCTCATACAGTCAGACAACATGTGCGTAGTCTGGTATCTCAACAACCAGGGAAAAACACATTCCTACTACCCCCTGTGCCGGGAAGCAGTGAGTGTCTGGTATTGGGCAACCCTGCATTACCTTCACTTGACTGTGATTCACTTTCCGGGAGTGGAAAATATACTGGCGGACCAACTCAGTTGGTCCTCAGCCAGATCCCACGAATGGGAGTTGGATCAAGAAGTTGTAAACGACATCTTCCAGCGATAGGGAACACCTCAGATAGACCTCTTCGCCTCTCCCCAAAACGCAAAACTTCCCGCCTTCTGTTCGCTCGCTCCAGGGCATTTTTTGTCAGGACGCTCTCTCTCGCTTGGAGGGACAGATTTGTTTATGCCTTCCCTCCCATTCCTTTAATTCCAAGGGTCCTGAACAAACTCAGATCGGAGGGAACTTGGATGATTCTCATCGCTCCCTTCTGGCCCAGGCAAGTTTGGTTCTCTTCTGCAACAGTTTTCAGAGGAACCTCCTCTTCCTCTTCCTCTGTCACAGCAATTGTTGACCCAGGATCAGGGGATCCTTGTTCATCCAGGTCTCGCATCTCTTCATTTACTTGCGTGGCTCCTACAGACTTGGCAAAAGCCCACTTCGGAGTCTCTCCTCTCATAGTGGACATCTTGGTAGAGGTCAGAAAGCCTTCCACCAGGTCCGCCTATGCCATGAAGTGGAAATGATTCTCTGTTTGGGCTAATTTGAAAGACTTCGAACCTTTCTCATGCCCAGCCAATAAAGTCCTGGACTACATGCGTCACCTCTTCGATCTGGGTCTCGGCCATTCCTCACTAAAGGTCCCATGGCTGCTATTTCAGCCTACCATATCCCCTTTGAGGCAGGATTTTGCTCAGTTGAGGTCTCAAGACCTTCCTCAGAGGGGTTCTCCACTTGAGACCCCCCCATCCGTATTCCTGCCCCTCCTTGGGACTTGAATTTCATTCTGGAGAAGCTTACCCTGCCTTCCTTCGTTGCACGGGAGTCTGAGCTGGATGTCATTGTCCACCTAGGGACAAATGACTTGGCTCATCATGAGATTAACTTTATAGAGTTGGGGAGGGGCTTAAGACAAGTAGCACACACAGTATCCTTCTCAGAGGTGCTGCCTGTTAGTGGCATGGGTGAGGCGAGGGTGCTTTGCACCATGCAGTTTAACGAATGGTTGAAAAAATGGAGTGGAGCCCAAGGGTTTGGCTTCATTGGGGACTGGGGTTCCACCTGGAGGGACACCAGCCTATATTGGCAGGATAGTCTGCATCTGTCCAGGAAGGGAACAAGTCTTTTGGGCAATCGGTTTAAATGCTTCATTGGCAAGCTTTTAAACTAGTCAAGGGGGGGAGGCACTGATAAGCAGCAGGAAAATCCCAGCCTCCCCCTACAAAACGGTACTAAATGAGAAAAAGACCAAGGTAGAAAGGTCAGATGCTGCTACAGAAGGTAAAGCCATCAAAAAATGGAGAGCAGTGAGTACCAATGCCCGTAGTCTGGGTAACGAGCTTCCTGAATTAGTGGCCTTGATGGAGGAGGAACATCTGGATATCGTGGCAGTCACAGAAACATGGTACACACAGAACAATGACTGGGACGTAAACATACCAGGATACACTATCTACAGGAGGGACAGGGAGGGTAAAAGTGGAGGAGTAGTTGTTCTCTACATAAGAGAACGAATCAAAGCAACAGAACAAAAGGGTAAACAGGGAGGAGAAGAAGCACTGTGGGTCAATTTGGAGGTAGGCAATGGCACCACAATCCGCACAGGGGTTGTATACAGACCCCCCTCTCAGGGGGAGGAAATGGACAAAGAAATGATAAGAAAGTATACTTAGAATGGCAGATAAAGGGGAGATATTGCTGATGGAGGATCTGAATATGCCAGATGTTAACTGGAGTGCAGTTGCAGCAGCCACTTCTAAGAGTGGGGTTATTCTAGTTGCCCTACAGGGGGCATGCCTTAGACAACTAGTATTAGAACCCACTCGAGAGGGAGCAATCTTAGACCTGGTCCTCTCAAGTGGAGATGGAGAGAGGATCACAGATGTAGAAGTGGGTAGCCATCTGAGAACTAGCGACCATCAAACAGTATGGTTCACAATAAACACAGCAATAGAGTCAAGCCATACAAAGGCAAAAGTACTGGACTTTAGGAGGGCTGACTTTGCCAAAATGGGTGAGTGCCTAAGGAATGCACTAGCAAATGGGCAGGAAGGAGGGCTAGAAGAACAATGGGGAATAATAAAAGCTGCCATCACAGAAGTAACAAGGCTTTGTGTGAAACAAATAAAACAAGATGATGTAAGAAACCACTATGGTTCTCAAAGGAGGTGGCAGTGAAGGTTCAAGAGAAAAAGAAAGCGTTCAGAAAGTACAACGAATCACAGAAGGAGCAGGATAGAGAATTGTATCAGTTAAAGCAAAAGGAAGCTGGGAAGGCAGTCAGAACAGCAAAGGCCCGAACTGAGGAAAAGATAGCCAGCTCAGTTAAGAAGGGGATAAAACCTTTTTCAAAATACATGAAGTCTTGCTATATTATGACAATTGCAGTGAGTCCCCGTCTTCGAACTGCCCCGGAGGTGAAATAGTTAACTTTCCATGCAAGCATGGAACTCTGAGCGTGAGCTTGGTTAGAAGGCTCTGTCTGCTGATCTTCAAACATAAACTGTCAGATTCTTTACTCTGCCTCACTGAACAGTCGCTCCGGAGATTTCTCCTGCTGCTCGGTTCATTTTGTCGGTTTAAAAGTATTATTTTATCGGTTTTCAACCGAAATTATACTGCAACCGGTCGGTTCAAGCTCTGTCTGTGGTAATGTAAGTAATAGATAGGTTTTACATTCTTTTTCTCTCTCCAACCGCCGAAGAAATAGCTAAAGCAATCCAAATTGTCCAGTCTCTTTCCCCGGTTCCGACTGAACCGGCACCATCAGGGAGGCGCTTGGTTCGGCCGGTTCCACCGGTTCAAGATTATGATTTTGAGGAATTTTATGAACCGTGGGAGAGGGAAGAGGAGTATGAGGAGAGTGAATATGATTTTGAAGACCTGTATGTGCCCATTGAACGGACACCTCTCCAGACAGACCCTTAGGGTTTCTCCTCCAAGGTCTCTGAGTCCCTTCTCATTTATGTTTTATAAGAAGGTTGCTGAAACTCTCCAGCTCCTGTTGAGGAAGCTGTTGATGACCAAGAGGAGCCTGATTATGTAGAAATGATGGATATTCCAGAATCTAAGAGACTGTCTATTCCTTTGCATAAATCTTTTCGGAAGCAGACAGTAAAAGTTTTAAAAACTCCTCACACTATACCTCCTGTAGATAAAACGATGGACAAGAGGTATACTTTATCAGGCTCTGATACGGAGTTCCTCACACAGCAATGCAGCCATGTGGGAGTAGTGCAGGCTGCAGCCTGTGACAAGGCAAATATTCCCCTAGCTTCATATCCTCCTGAGAAGGGCTCCAGGAAGATTGATGCTATGGCAAAGAAACAGTACATGGCAGCATCCTTGGGACTCAGACAGGCAAATTATATGGCTTATGCTGCTAGATACCAGAAATCCAGATGGGATACTGTGCTGGCTCTAGCAAAACAAGTCCCTGACCAGCTGGAACAGGTGGCTAGAGATGGTGTTGAGGCATTTAAGGTGCAATTTCAAGCTGCAGTAGACTCTAATGATGTCATCAAGAGTCATGGCTACATCTGTGGCACTTCGCAGAATGGCTTGACTCAGATGTACTACCCTGTCATAGGATACCCAGTCTAAGGCCATGGATTTTCCTGTTGTGGGCAACTCTCTGTTTGGGGAGCAAACCGAGAATTACATGAAGAAAATGGATGAATACAGGACCACCTATAGGAGTGCACGGGCCAAGGAAAGGCAGGTCTCTCCTCAGAAGCAGCTTCCCAAGGGCAGGGGCAGGCCTTTTCACCAATCCCAAGCCTCCTCTTCTGCTTATGCCCAGAGGGGGTTCTTTAGAGGGAGAGGCAGACTGGGTTCAAGCAGGCCTGCTTCCACCCCTCAACCTAAAGCCCCTGCCAAGCAGGCACCCTGATGGGGTAGCCAGGGCCGATTCTTCTCTACCTGTAGGGGGCAGGCTGGCTTACTTTGTCCAGGACTGGAAGTCTCTAACATCAGACAAGTGGGTCCTGGAAGTAGTAAGCCATGGACTGGTTCTCAGCTTCAAAAAATTTCCAAAGATGAGAACCAGATCTTTTCCACCTGCATCTCCATCAGAGGCACTTGCCCTAGAGGCAGAGGTCTCTACCCTCCTTGCTCTCAGAGCTGTGGAAAGGGTTCCACCCCTACACCAGGGCAAAAGGTTTGTACTCCAGGTACTTAATTACCCCAAAAAAGACAGGAGAATGGCGGCCCATCCTGGATCTCAGATACTTAAACAAGCACCTTTTAAAACCAAAGTTCAAAATGGTGACCCTGGGAATTATTTTATCCTCTCTAAGGCCAGGGGACTGGTTAGCGTTCCTGGACCTCAAGGATGCCTACGTCCATATTCTCATCAGAAGCTCCCATCGAAAGTACCTCAGGTTCGAGCTGCCCTCAGGCCATTACCAGTTCAGAGCAATGCCCTTTGGCCTCACCTCTGCTCCAAGGGTATTCACCAAATGCCTGCCAGTAGCAGTTGCATGCCTAAGAAGGCAAAAAAATTGCCATCTTTCCTTACCTGGACGATTGGCTCATAATAGGCCGGTCCCCAGAACAGGTCAGCTTACACCTTCAGGTAACTCAGCAACTGCTTACCTCCCTAGGTTTCCTTCTGAATTTCTCAAAGTCCGTTCTAGAGCCTGTCCAGCTCCTAACCTTCATAGGCGCAGAACTGAACACACAGGAAGCCAGGGCCTTCCTCCCTCTGGACAGGGCAAAGACCCTAGTCTCCCTGGCCTCCTCATTCACCCTGCAGGTCTGTCGACCAGCAAGGCATTTTCTGCAGCTCCTAGGACACATGGCTGCTTCCACAGCAGTAGTGCAAGGAGCAAGATTTCAGATGAGGGACATTCAGTTCCATTTGAGAGCTTTTTGGTCTCAAAGAAGGGATCCTCTTACCAAGTTGATCCCAGTAACTGGAACCCTGATCCAAGCCCTACAGTGGTGGCAGGATCAGAGCAATCTGAGACAAGGAGTTCCTTTTGTCACTCAGTCTCACTCCTTAATCCTTACTACGGATGCATCCCTTTTGAGGTGGGGGGCTCACATGGGCGACCTCACTGCCCAAGGACTGTGGTCCCCCCAAGAAGCTCTGCTCCACATCAATCTGTTGGAGCTCAGAGCAGTTTTTCTAGCACTTCAAGCTTTCTCCAGATCTGTTCAGAACAAAATTGTACAGGTCAGAACAGACAACACCACTACAATGTGGTACATCAACAAGCAAGGGGGCACTCGGTCTACGGCCTTGTGCAATCAAGCCATGACGTTGTGGTTCTGGGCTTACTCCGTGAACACCTCCTCACGGCAGTTCACCTCCCAGGCAAGGACAATGTCCTGGCAGATGCTCTCAGCAGAATTTCTCAGGGCCATCACGAGTGGTCCCTGGATCCCCTGGTTCTGGGAGTGGTATTTGCCAGATGGGGCACCCCGCAGATAGATCTTTTTGCAGCCCCAGACAATCACCAACTTCACCTCTTTTGCTGCAGGCCCCCAGTTTTGGTCTCAGTCCCTCTGGATGCCTTAGTCCTCAGTTGGGAAGGGAAGTTTCTCTATGCCTTCCCTTCCTTTCCTCTCCTGTTCAAAGTGCTAGTCAAAATTAGATCCCAATCCTGCACGGTTATTCTGATTGCCCCGGATTGGGTCAGACAACCCTGGTATCCACTCCTACTGTCCTTAGCAGTCCATCCTCCCCTGTGCCTTCCCAGGAATCACAATCTGCTAACCTGTGCCCAGGGAAGGGTTTGGTACCCGAATCTCAAATCTCTCAATCTCAAGGCCTGGTTCTTGAAGAGTTAGTTTGCTGACTTACACCTCTCACAAGGCGTAATGGATCTATTGAAGGCTTCTAGGAAGCCTTCCACCAGGGCTACTTACAGCTTCAAATGGAAAAGGTTTTCCATATGGTGCTCAGAGAAGCATATTTCCCAGACTCTGCTGATTTACCCACAGTCCTGGATTATTTGGTCCATCTGAACACTTTGGGGCTGAGACCAGCTACCTGAGAGTGCATTTGGCAGCTGTGTCTGCTTTTATTTCGCTGGTAAATCCTCTCTTTTTCAACTCACCCTGTATTTTCCAAGTTTTTAAGGGATTGCTCACCAACCCTCCATTCAGGGATCCTGCCCTGCCTGGGATCTTAATGTTTGTATTGCTCAGCTTATGCAACCCCTTTGAGCCTTTGTCTTCAGCTGAGCTAAGTACTTGACTTGGAAAGCGGTGTTTCTATTAGCCATCACCTCTGCCAGACGCATAAGTGAATTACAAGCTTTGTCAGTGGAGCCGGATTTTATCTCCTTTCACAGAGATAAGGTAGTCCTCCGGACTAATAGAAAGTTTCTGCCAAGGTGGTTTCAGATTTCCACCTTAATCAATCTATATCTATTCCAGTGTACTTCACTGACCATTCTTCCTCTGGTGAGAGGAGGCTGCACAGCCTAGATGTGAAGAGAGCCCTTAGTTACTACATAGAGCGTACCAAGGGTCACAGGTTTGACTCCCTCCAACTGCTCCTCACTTATGGTGAGGTTGGTAAAGGGAAGCCTGCCACTAAAAGATCCATTGCCAGGTGGATTGTCTCTTGTATCCAGTTCTGCTATGAAAAACTGGGTAAGGTTCCTCCCTCAGGCCTGAGGGTTCACTCTACCAGAGGTACAGCTGCTTCTCTGGCTGCTGCCAGAGACATCCCTATTCTAGAGATATGTCAAGCAGCCACTTGAAAAGCAGTTCACACTTTTACCAAGCATTACTCCCTGGACATCCAGGCTCGGAGTGATGCTCGGTTGGCACAACTGTCCTTCAGAGCCTATTCCAAGTAGGTTCTGTCCCTCCTCCATGGGGGTACTGCTGTGTAGTTCGCATTGTCATAATATAGCAAGACTTCATGTTGTTTGAAGAAAAATTACTCACCTTAGTAATGTTGTTTCTTCTAATGGAGTCTTCTATTTCTCTCCTCCCTCCTCCCTGCCTGCCCTCTCAGAACCTCTGTTTTGGGATGTGGGTGGGCATTACAGTGTTGGCTTTCTTTATGCCACTTTGTTGTTTCACCCTTCCTTTGGGGTGAATTGGTGTTGTATTTTCATTTCTTTTGGGTCTCATGACTTGAGTCTTTGTTGGAGACCAAGTAGTGTGTGTTTATGTTAGTAGCCAGTCGGCTAGTGTAGGTTTACAGCTTCCACACAGAGCCTTAGTGAGTTTTTGCTCGTAAAGATCTGACAGTTTATGTTTGAAGATCAGCAGACAGAGCCTTCTAACCGAGCTCGCGATCAGAGTTCCATGCTTGCATGGAAAGTTAACTATTTCACCTCCGGGCAGTTCGAATATGGGGACTCACTGCAATTGTCATAATATAATATAGCAAGACTCCATTAGAAGAAACAACATTACTAAGGTGAGTAATTTTTTCTTTAGGTACATCAGGGAGCGAAGGATGACTAAGGGAGGGATAGTGAGGCTTAATAAAGGGGAGGGGGTGGGCAGAGGGTGACTGTGAAAAGGCAGAGGTACTAAACAAATATTTTTGCTCAGTGTTTACAAAGGAAGAGGGGGAAGTACCTAAAACAAACAGTAGAAACACTCTGGATACAGAAGTTGATACCAGCCCATTTACAGAAGAAAGGGTTCTGAAAGAACTCTTAAAACTGAAGGTGGACAAAGCAATGGGGCCTGATGGGATTCATCCCAGAATTCTAAAAGAACTAAGGGTAGAACTAGTGACACCACTGACTACCCTCTTTAACAAATCATGGGAGGATGGGGTGGTACCTGAGGACTGGAGGAGGGCAGATGTGATTTCCCTTCACAAAAGTGGGAGCAGGGCAGAAGCAGGAAACTACAGACCTGTTAGTTTAACCTCAGTGATAGGGAAAATGATGGAATCACTTCTGAAGGAAAGAATTGTTGAGTACCTAGAGGCCAGAGGGGCACAGGACCCAAGGCAGCATGGATTCACAGCGGAAGGTCATGCCAGACGAATCTAATAGATTTCTTTGACTGGGTGACCAAAGTAGTAGATCAGGGAGGGGCTGTGGACATGGCCTACCTAGACTTTAGCAAGGCATTTGACTCAGTCCCACACAAAAGATTAATCAAGTTAGCCAGCCTGGGAGTGGGTCCCAAGATAATAGCCTGGGTAAAGAATTGGCTGGAGAAGAGGACACAGAGAGTAATAGTAATGGAGTCCACTCTGAAAAAGGGGTTAGTAGTGGGTACACGCAGGGTTCAGTATTAGGACCGGTCCTCTTCAATGTCTTCATAGCGACATTGCAGAGGGACTGGAAGGAAAAGTATGTCTCTTTGCAGATGACACTAAGATCTGCAACAGAGTTGATGCTGAGGTGGGCTGGAAAGGATGAGAAGGGACTTGGCAAAGGTTAGAGGAATGGTCAAATGTCTGGCAGCTTAGATTTAATGCTAAGAAGTGCAAGGTAATGCACCTGGGAAACAAAAACCCAGGGAAGAGTACACAATGGGGGGTGAGATACTAACAACAACAAAAATGGAAAGGGACCTGGGGTAGTCATATCAGATGACTTAAAGGTGAGCAAGCAATGTGAGAGGGCAGTAAGGAGGGCTGGGATACTGGGATGCATAGGGACAGGCATCACCAGTAGAAAACAGGAAGTTGTTATCCCTCTGTACAGACAGCTGGTGAGACCCCATCTGGAGTACTGTGTGCAGTTCTGGAGACCCAGTCTCCACAAGGACATAGACAAGATGGAAGCTGTCCAGAGGAGGGCAACTAAAATGGTGCAGGGTCTGCACCGGAAGACATATGAAGAGAGACTAAAGGAGCTTAATATGTATAGCCTCGAGGAAAGGAGGGAGAGGGGGGACATGATAGAAACTTTCAAGTACCTCAAGGAATCAACAAAGTCCAAGAGGTGTGCAAGAACAAGGGGCACAATTTGAAGATGGGGGGCAGCTCAGAGGTAATGTAAGGAAGTATTTTTTCACAGAGAGGGCTGTGGATGCATGGAACGGCCTTCCAGAGGAGGTTGTGGAATCAAAAACTGGTTGAATTCAAGCATGTATGGGACAGCCATAAGGCAATTCTAGGGGTTGGGGTAGAAAGAAGTAGGGTGCTGGTTAACTAGGATCTGCAGCTTATCCATTAGTTAGGGAAATGGGCAGACTGGGTGGGCCAAGCGGTCCTTATCTGCCATCAAATTCTATGTTTCTATGAGCCGGCAGCTACAGCCGATTTAAAGTTCCTTTATTGGAAGATAGTCTTCCTAGTGGCCATTACTTCTGCTCGACGCATTTCTGAACTTCATGCCTTGATGTGCAAAATCCTGTACTTGATTTTTCACAAGGAACCTGTAGCTCTATGCACCAACCCTAAGTTTCTCCCTAAGGTGGTGGCTGAAATCTACGCTGAATCAATCCATTGAACTACCAGCTTTCTTTATGCAACACTCCAATCAAGGGGAATACCTCTTGCATACTCTGGATGTTCTCAGAATACTGAGATACTACACCACTTGGACTAAGGATCTCAAGAAAACTGATCAGCTTTTTGTCCATTTTGCTTTCAAAAGGGAAGGCAATGCCGTATCTAAGCAATGCCTATCGAAATGATTGGCTCACTGTATCACTTTCTGTTATGACAAGTACAAGACCCTGCCAGGTCAGGTCAGAGGTCACACCACCAGAGGAGTAGCTGCCTCTGCAGCTTGTTTCAAGAATGTGTCAGCGCAGACTTCTGTCCATACCTTCACTAAACACTGCAGTTTGGACATCTGCAGTTTGGACATTGCCTCTCGCCGCAGAGCAGGCTTCGGGTTGGCTATTCTACTGAGGTCCTCTCATGAGACCCGTTCAGCCTGAGGTTCCATGCTGTGGATGACTATCCTCCTCCTGAGTACTTTTCCTTGCTCCAGACTGCTTGGGACTCAGTCCTTTATGTGAATACCTACTGCAAGAGCCCTCTCAAAGTAAGATGGTACAGTTACGTAAGAACTTACTGTAACAGTAGATCTTTGAGAGATGCTCTTGCAATGAGTATTTTCCGTCCTCCATCCCCTAAGCTTTTTTGGCTCCATTCGATGGGGGAATATTCTTCTCTCTCGTCTTGCCTCTTTTGGCGGGAAAGAACTGGAAAGCGGGTGTGGAGGGCCGCCCCTTTATACGGACTTCTTATGATGCTGGTCACCTGACTTGGGGGCGGTCCCCCACCAGAGACTGCCAGCTAGACATTTCTCTGTGGGGTCCTGACAGCTGGCAGGTCAGTCCTATATGTGAATACCTACTGCAAGAGCCTCTCTCTAAGACCTACTGTTACGGTATGTTCTTACGTAACTGTACTTTACTGCACATTGGTACAGCGGTAGTGCTACCACTTGTGATGCTGGCGACCTGAGTTCAGGAACAAGCTCGAGTCATTGGTGGTCAGCCGGCAGAAGGAGCTTGAGCGTCCCAGAGGATGTTTTCCTACTGTAAGGGAGTGTTGCGATCCTCAGTTGCCATACTGCCACCTTGGTGATTATAGGTGGCAATGCAGTGAGGAAGCATAATGGGTGGGAGGATGTTAGATGGGCTCTGCACGGCATGCTTGTGTACCCATAGCTTGGTGGATACTGGTGCCCTGGGGTAATCGGGAACTAGGAAAAAAAACAAGAAATACCCAGGTGTATGTGGGGAAAACCAACAGTATACTCTGGCCCAGATTCCTGCCACAAGTCTCCTCACCACCATGAGCTTCAGCTGCCTTCCCACCAGCAGGGTTAGGCAATATTGCCCAGCTGTGCCAGGCCCCACCTGGGTGGGAGGCATAGGTGCTAGAAGAGCAGGAGCATGGGGCTTGGCTTAACCTACTTAAGTGGGCTGCACCACAGAGAAGGGGCATAAAGTATAAATTTGAAAATAAAGCTCACTTGTGTTCATCGCTTGTAAAGCGTTTTGAGGATATGCCAGTGTGTATGAAAAGTACTGCATATAACCAAATTCCTTTCTTGTTTGCGTTAGCTTGACTGTAGTCAAGGTCTTCAGTGTAATACAGACTTAATTTGTTGAATTTGACTGAGTGACTTGTAGCTTTAACAAGCCTATGGGGTTTACATTGGTTTCATCCATGTCCTGTTGCATCAGTTTGGTGCTGTGGAATGTAGTGACTGGTTTGTTTTTTATAGCCTGAAGCACTGTATTTTCCATTTTAGTTTGATTTGCAGTTACACATCCTTAGAAGGCATGTACGAGCAAGCAGGGATGGTGTAACAGAGCGCAATCAGTGTTGTTTTTTTTTTTTTTTTATTTCTTTTGGAGCAACTGAAATTGTTAACGCGTAATTGAATTGTGTGTGTTTTCTGTGTCCATCTTGTAGGTGATCTGCTCCCTTAGTGATGGGTATGTTGGGGGGGGCCGTACTGTTCTTATGCGATGAGAGGTGGAAGAGATACTCACTCACTTTATTCTAAATAACAGCTAGTCCAAATCTTGCATCATCTTAACCTGTGGAATGATTCCCCAGAACTTAGAATGTGTTTTAAAGGGACTGTCAACCTCGTTAGGCCTCAAAGTGTTCCTAGGTTTTGAAACATATGATTTTTCACATTCTGTAGACAGCTGGTGTAGCTGGTAGCTTGATCCTGCTGCCTTTTTTGTTTTTTCTTCTTCTCCCTTTTTTCCTTTTAAAAAGTCGAAAACCCTGCCCACCAGGGCTTGTGTTAACCCCCTACAGAAGTCTCCAAATGGAATTTTTTGAGGATTCTGCAGCATAAAATAAAAGCAGTGCTTCAGCACTGGCCCTCTATATTCACAGTTGTGCAGCTGTATCATCAGCAAAAGGTGTCTGATAATGAAGAAGTAAAGGACAGTGCAACAAATACTGGCCCAGTAGCCTGGAGTACAGTGTCCAGTTCTGGAGGCCTCACCTCAGAAAGGACATCAACCAGGTGGAAACAGTGC
This sequence comes from Neoceratodus forsteri, assembly GCA_016271365.2. NCBI lineage: Eukaryota > Metazoa > Chordata > Ceratodontiformes > Ceratodontidae > Neoceratodus > Neoceratodus forsteri. The sequence goes on along the minus strand of CM028131.1, from coordinate 144,357,352 downwards.
AGAGAAGGGTAACAAAAATGATTTGGAGACTGCAGATGATGTACTACAGAGAAAGACTGAAAGAACTGAACATGTACTCCCTGTAACAGAGAAGGGAGAGAGGAGACATGATTGAAACATTCAAATACATTTAAGGCATTAACACGGGCCGCCCATCAGTGCAGCGGTTGGATTTCCATACTGCAACGCCAGCGACCCGGTTTGGGAGCAGACTCGGGTGCCGGAGGGTGACTGAGGAGAAAGTCTTGAGCGCGGATGACTGCTCGCCTTCTCGGGGGAGGGGGAACACAGGAAGTGTCCCGGTGCTTGCTGACCCTGGCAGAGGCTGGGGTATAGCAGTGCGCAGGGGCCCACAAACTAAGGGGGCATGGTGAGCGTCTGCGTAAGCTTTGACGCTAGTGGCACGCCACGCCCCGGGGAGCAAAATGGAAAAAACACTTCAAGGCCGACCGGATGACTGCCACCAGCTCCCGCTGCCACAAGTCCTCATGGGCACCCATGCGACAGTCACTGGTCTGTGATGTTCACGTTCCCTGGAGGAATCCCATATCACCACACACTTTGCGGTCCCTCACATTCGGCAGTAAGTTACTATTTTATTTAAAAAAAAAAAAAAAAACACCTCTTTATTCACTGACCCAGGGAAACAAAAGATAAATAAAAGTAAAACCTGCGTCATGTTTCCCTGTCAGCATGCCTTCGGTCACAACTGAGTCCATGCCACAAACTGTCCCTGGCTCTTGAAGCCGGAAAGGACGCCCCGACTGCCACTCTGTGGTAAGTCTATCTTTAAAAATGCACACAAAAATAGATTCTTTAAATCAAAATATACACTTTTGCCCCCAACAGCTGGTACAGTGTAACTTGGAAGACAGCAGACCGCGCAGAATCCAGCCTTGTCTGCAGCTTCCTGAACACCAATCTGTTAGCTTATTTTATTTTGTATAATTGCTGAGGTGAAAAAGCATATACCAGCAATTATAAAAAATAAAATATGGGGTGGTGTGTGTAAAAACTCGATTTTACACACACCCTCGTTGAGGGATGCATTTTATAACCTCGGGGGTAGTAGCATCCTACAACTTGGGTGCATGTAAACTCTCGATACATACACCACTCCATATATTCTCTATTTAGCATGCGTTATAGTTCTGCTAAGCAAGGAGGCAGATAAACCAACCAGCAACATCCAATGAATTTTAAAGAAGGTAAGCAATCATAAAATGTGGGTATTTAAGTAGAAACAACGTGATGTAAAAATGGTTGACATTGTCCCTTTAATTGAAAAAACACTCCCCTGTCCCAACTTTCACTAGGACCTTTTGATGAAATATCCAGCTGAAGCCAAACATAGACTTTGAAGGCAGATAAGGACCGCTTGGCCCACCTAGTCTGCCCATTTCCCTACCTATTGGATAAGCTGCAGATCCTAGTTGGCCAACAGCCTACTTCTTCCTACCCCCCCACTAGAATTGCCTTGTGTCTGTCCCATGCATTCTTGAATTCCGCCACTGTTTTTGACCCCAACACCACCTCCGGAAGGCTGTTCCATGCGTCCACCACCCTCTCTGTGAAAAAAAACTCACGCTGCTCCTGAGCCATTCCTCCTCTATCTTCAGATTCAAACAACATGAAGTCTTGCTGTATTCTGACAATTGCAGTGATTTCCAACCTTTGAACTGCCCCGGAGAACAAAGAGTTAACTTTCTATGCAGGGCATAGAATGCTGAGCTCGAGCTCGGTTGAAGTCTCTGTCTGGAGTGATTCAAACCTAAACCGTCAGATTCTTTACTCCGCCTCACTGAAAGATTGCTCCGGAGATTTCTCCTTCAGCTCGGTTCGAAAGTTGGTTAAAGTTTCAGTTTTCGTCGGTTTTTAAACCGAAAAAGTATCTGCATAGTCAGTTCAGTCTCTATCTGTGGTGCCGTGAGTACTAGATAGGAATTGTTCTGTTTTTTCTGTGTGGAACTTGTAAAAGAACGGCTCGGTTCGGCTGAACCAGCCATTTGATAGTGAAATGTGTGTGTTTTTTACTTAGTGTGTGGTTATCGGTTCTTAAAAAAAAAAAAAAAAAAAATGTTTTGAAACGTTTTTTTCCAATACCCGTGACACGATTAGGAACCGATAAGGGAGTCTTGCCTGGCAGTTGCCAAAAAAGGGTAAGTTTGATTAGGTTGGCCATGTCTGAGAAACCCAAGAAAAAAAACGGGCCCCCTGGGTTTCAACACTGCAGTGAGTCTGAGGAGGTCTTTGCTGAGGCCGATCCCCACACGACCTGTGTTTATTGTCTGGGGTTTGACCACCTCGATTCAGACTGCCAAATATGTAAAAACTTCCCAGATCTACCCTTGAGAAGAGATTAGGTAGACTGAGGGAAAAGGAGGCCGAGAAGTCCGCTGACCCGGATGGCCAGCCCGGTTTGGTTTCGACCGAACCAGAAGAAGTGCCCTCTGACCAGGGCGATACTACTTCTGGCAAAAGGATAGCCGATTCCGAGGGATCAGTTCCAACAAAAAGAAAACTCAAAGATAAATCGACCGGTTCAGATCCAGAGGTCCATGTTCCGACCGCCGAAGAGATAGCCAGAGCGATTCAGATTGTGGAATCGCTCCGTCCAGTTCTGACCGATCCGGATCCTTCTGGCAGGGGTTCTGTTCGGTTGGTTCCCCCAGTTCAAGATTATACCCTTGAAGATTTTTATGAAACAGAATTTGAAGAGGAAGGGGAATTTGAGGATGATGATGACGTAAGTGAAGGTCTGGATGTGCCTGTGGAACCGGACATCTCCCCGGACAGGCCTTCAGGTGTTTCCCCTCCTAGGCTTTCTGAGTCCTCTTCTCACTTTATGTTTTACAGAAAAGTGGCTGAAAACCTCCAGCTTCCTATGGAGGAGGCTGTGGAAGATCAAGAGGAGCCTGATTATGTAGAGACGATGGACATCCCAGAGTCCAGGAGACTGTCTATTCCCCTCCATAAATCTTTTGGGAAACAGACACAAAAAATCCTGAAGTCTCCTAATACTATACCTCCTGTGGATAGAAGAATGGACAAGAGGTATACACTTTCAGGCTCAGGCATAGAGTTCTTCTATCAGCAATGCAGCCATGTTGGGGTAGTGCAGGCTGCTGCCTGTGACGAGGCAAATATTCCTTTGGCTTCACACCCCCCCGTCAAGGACTTCAGGAAGATTGATGCTATGGCAAAGAAGCAGTACATGGCATCTTCTTTGGGACTCAGGCAGGTGAATTACATGGCCTATACAGTCAGGTAGCAGAAGTCCAGGTGGGACACTGTACTGGCACTGGCTAAACAGGCCTCCCGCCAGCTAGCCAAGGAGCTGGAGGCAGTGGCTGCAGATGGGATTGAGGCATCTAAGGTTCAGTTTCATGCTGCTGTGGAATCTAATGATGTGTCATCAAGAGTCATGGCTACATCTGTGGCCCTTCGGAGGATGACTTGGCTCAGATGTACTAGCCTCTCGCAGGACACCCAGGCTAAGGCCATGGATTTTCCTGTAGTGGGTAATTCTCTGTTTGGGGAGCAGACAGAGAATTACATGAAGAAAATGGATGAGTACAGGACCACTTACTGGAGTGCTCAGGCCAAAGAAAGGCAGGCAACTCCTAAGGCAGCAGTCTAGGGGCAGGGGCAGGCCTTTTCAATGGCCTTTTTACCAGGCACAGGCCTCTTCTTCCTTTTCTCAGAGGGGGTTCTTCAGAGGGAGAGGCAGAAGGGGGATGAGCAGGGCTGCATCCACTCCTCAGCCTAAAGCCCCTGCCAAACAGACACCCTGATGGGCCTGCCTGGGTCGACTCTCCTATTCCAGTAGGGGGCAGGCTGGCTTATTTTGTCCAGGATTGGATGTCAGTTGCATCAGACAAGTGGTTCCTGGAAGTAGTAAGCCAGGGACTGGTTCTCAGCTTCAAATAAATTACAAAGATGAGAGCCAGATCTTTTCCACCTGCAAATCTCTCGGAAACCCTTGCCCTCCTAGCTTTAAGAGCCATAGAGAGAGTACCTACCCTACACTGGGGCAAAGGACTGTACTCCAGGTACTTCCTGACCCCCCAAAAGGACAGGGGAGTGGCGACCCATCCTAGACCAAAGATATCTAAACAAACATCTTTTAAAACCAAAGTTCAAGATGATAACTCTGGGAATAATCCTTCCCTCTCTAAGGCTAGGGGACTGGCTAGCCTCCCTGGACCTCAAAGATGCCTACTTTCACATTCCCAACCGGTGCTCCCACAGAAAGTACCTCGGGTTCGAGTTGCCCTCAGGCCATTATCAGTTCAGAACAATGCCCTTTAGCCTAACATCAGCCCCAAGGGTTTTCACAAAGTGCCTGGCAGTAGTAGTTGCCTTTCTAAGAAGGCAAAAGATTTCCATTTTTCCATATCTGGACAATTGGCTAATAGTGGGTCAGTCTCCAGACCAAGTCAAGTCTCACCTGCAAGTGACCCAGCAAGTGCTCACTTCTCTAGGATTTCTTCTCAACCTTCTCAAGTCAGTTCTCGAACCAGTCCAGTTTCTTACCTTTTATAGGGGCAGAACTGGACACACTCAGAGCAAGAGCCTTTTTTCCTCTAGAAAGGGCAAGGGTACTTATGGAACTAGCTTCTTCTTCAGCCTTTGAGTATCTCGACCAGCAAGGCATTTCCTCCAACTCTTGGGCCACATGGCAACTTCAGCAGCAGTGGTCCAAAGGGCAAGATTCCAGATGAGGGATATTCAGTTCCATCCGAGAGCTTTCTGGTCTCAGAGGAAGGATTCCCTTACCAAACTGATCCCAGTGACTCTGACCTTGATCCAAGCCCTCCAATGGTGGCAGGATCAGGACAATTTAAAACAAGGTGTCCCTTTTGTTACTCAGCCTTGTTCAGTGGTCCTTACCATGGATGCTTCTCTCCTGGGCTGGGGAGCCCATCTGGGGTCCCTTACTGCCCAGGGGCTGTGGTCCCCCCAAGAATCCCTTCTCCACATCAATTTTCTAGAGCTCAGAACAGTTTTTCTGACTCTAAAAGCTTTCTCACAGTCAGTACAGAACAAGGTGGTTCAAGTCAGAACAGACAACACCACCACCATGTGGTACATCAACAAGCAAGGAGGCACTCGGTCCTCGGCCTTGTGCACAGAAGCCATGAAGTTGTAGTCCCTGGCTTATTCCCTGCAAACCTCTCTTGTAGCAGTTCACCTTCCAGGGAAGGACAATGTGCTAGCAGATGCACTGAGCAGGATTTCTCAGGGCCATCACGAATGGTCCCTGGACCCTCGGGTGTTTGAAAGTGATTTTTTCAAGGTGGGGCACTCCAGAGATGGATCTCTTTGCAGCCCCAGACAATCACCAACTCCCTCTCTTTTGTTGCAGACCTCCAGTCTTGGGCTCAGTCCCTCTGGACGCCCTGATCCTGAATTGGGAAGGGAAGTTTCTGTATGCCTTTTCCCCCTTCCCACTCCTGTTCAAAGTTTTGGTAAAAATAAGGTCTCAACCCTGCAAAGTGATTCTGATTGCTCCAGATTGGGCCAGACAGCCCTGGTACCCCCTGTTGCTGTCCATAGCAGTCCATCTTCCCCTGTCTCTTCCCAGGAATTGCAACCTGTTGACATTCTCTCAGGGAAGGATTTGGTACCCCAATCTTCAGTCTCTGAATCTCAAAGCATGGCTCTTGAAGAGTTAGAGTTTGCAGATCTGCATCTTTCCCAAGGGGTTCTGGATATTCTCAAGGCTTCTCGAAAGCCCTCACCAGAAAGACTTACAACTCCAAATGGAAAATATTCAGCGTTTGGTGTTCTAAGAAGTATATTTCTCCAGACACTGCTGAATTGCCTATGGTTCTGGATTATATGGTCCATCTTAATGGCTTAGGCCTCAGACCAGCTACTCTCAAAGTACACTTGTCAGCTTTTTCTGCGTTTTTGTCTGTGAGGAAGTCTTCCTCACTATCTTCCCATCCTGTGTTCTGTAAATTTTTTAAAGGATTGCTTCACACCAATCTTCCTTTTAGAGACCCTGCCCCTGCCTAGGATTTGAATGTTCAAACAACGTGAAGTCTTGCTGTATTCTAACTATTGCAGTGATTGCCAACCTTTGAACTGCCCCGGAGAACAGAGAGTTAACTTTCCATGCAGGGCATGGAACGCTGAGCTCGAGCTCGGTTGAAGCCTCTCTCTGCTGTTGTTTAAACTCCAACCGTCAGATTCTTTACTCCGCCACACTGAACAGTCGCTCCGGAGATTTCTCCTTTGCTTGGTTCAAAAAAGTCGGTTAAAGTGTCGTTTTTCGCACGGTTTCTACCGAATTTCTGCTACCGGACCTGTCGGTTTAAGTCTCTGTCTGTGGTACCGTGAGTACTAGATAGGTTTTGCATTCAGTTTCTGTATGGAACTTGTAAACATTGGCCGAACCGATCAGTTTGATTTTAAAAATCTTCTGAATTTATTAAAGTGTGGTAACCGGTCCGTATCGGTTCTAAAAAAAAAAAAAAAAAAACGGATTTAATTATGTTTTTTTTCCAAGACCCATAACACGGTCAAGAACCGATAGGGGTGTCTTGCCTGGCGGATTGCCGAAAAAAGCGTAAGTTGTGGATAGGATTGGCCATGTCTGAGAAGCCCAAGAAAAAAACCGGGCCCACTGGGTTTCAACACTGTAGTGTGTGTGGGAAGCCTTGCTAGGTGATCCCCACACCACCTGTGTTATTGTCTGAGGTTTGACCACCTCAATTCAGACTGCCAAATTTGTAAAAGTTTTCCCAAAGCTACATTGGATAGAAAGTAGGTAGACTGAGGAAAGGGAGGCCGAGAAGTCCGCTGACCGGATGGCCAGCCGGTTCGGTTCCGACCGAACCAGAAGGATGCCTCTGACCAGGGCAAACTTCTTCGGGCAAAAGGAGAACCGATTCTCAGGAGTCGGTTCCAGTTAAAAGAAAGAGAAGGGAAAAATCATCCGGTTCAGATCCACAAGTTCTTTCTCCGACCGCTGATGAAATAGCCAAAGCGATAAGGATAGTTCAGTCGCTAACTTCGGTTCTGCCCGAACCGGCACCATCTGTCAGGGGCTCGGTTCGGTTGGTTCCCCCGGTTCCGGATTATACTTTTTAGAAGAATTTTATGAACCGGAGGAGGAGAGAGAGAGTATGAGGATAATGATGATGATGGTGATTATGAAAGTCTGGATGTGCCTGTTGACCCGGACATCTCCCCAGACAGACCTTCAGGTGTTTCTCCTCCTAGGCTTTCTGAGTCCCATTCCCACTTTGTTTTACAAGAAAGTGGCTGAAACCCTCCAGCTTCCAATGGAAGAAGCAGTAGAGGATCAGGAAGAGCCTGATTTTGTAGAGATGATGGACATCCCAGAGTCCAGGAGATTGTCTATTCCCCTCCATAAATCTTTTGGGAAACAGACATTTAAAATTTTAAAAACTCCTGTCCACTGGAGGTATGGAATTAGAAGAATGGACAAGAGGTATACCCTTTCAGGCTCGGACACGGAGTTCCTTTCCCAGCAATGCAGCCATGTTGGAGTAGTGCAGGCTGCTGCCTGTGATAAGGCAAATATTCCCTTGGCTTCACACCCCCCAGATAAGGACTCCAGGAGGATTGATGCCATGGCAGAGAAGCAGTACGTGGCAGCATCTTTGGGACTCAGGCAGGCTAACTATATGGCCTACACAGCTAGATACCAGAAGTCCAGGTGGGACACTGTGATGGCTGTAGAGCTAAAGGCCCTGACCAGCTTGGCAGGAGCTGGAGCAGGTGGCTGCGGATGGGATTGAGGCATCCAGGTGCAATTTCATGCTGCTGTGGACTCCAGTGATGTTTCATCTAGAGTCATGGCTACATCTGTGGCCCTTCGGAGGATGGCTTGGCTCAGATGTACTAGCCTATCACAGGATACTCAGGCTAAGGCCATGGATTTCCCTGTCATTGGTAATTCTCTGTTTGGGGAGCAGACGGAGAACTGCATGAAGAAGATGGACCAGTACAGGACCACCTACAGGAGTGCTCAGGCCAAAGAAAGGCATGCCACTCCTCAGAGACAGCATTCCAGGGGCAGGGGCAGGCCCTTTCAAAGGCCCTTTTACCAAGCCCAGGCCTCCTCTTCTGCTGATGCTCAGAGGGTGTTCTTCAGAGGGAGAGGCAGACGGGGAATGAGCAGGCCTGCTTCCACCCCTCAGCCTAAAGCCCCTGCCAAGCAGACACCCTGATGGGTCTGCCCGGGCCGATTCTCCAATACCTGTAGGGGGCAGGCTGGCTTACTTTGTCCAGGACTGGAAGTCTTTAACATCAGACAAGTGGGTCCTGAAAGTAGTAAGCCAGGGACTGGTTCTCAGCTTCAAAAAATTTCCCAAGATGAGAACAAGATCCTTTCCACTTGCAAATCCATCAGAGACCCTTGCTCTAGAGGCAGAGGTTTCTTCCCTCCTAGCTCTCAGAGCCATAGAAAGAGTTCCTACCCTACACAGGGGCAAAGGATTGTACTCCAGGTACTTCCTAACCCCCAAAAGACAGGAGAATGGTGGCCCATCCTGGATTCAAGATATCTGAACAAACACCTTTTAAAACCAAAATTCAAAATGGTGACTCTGGGAATAATTCTGCCCTCTCTAAGGCCAGGGGACTGGCTAGCCTTCCTGGACCTCAAAGATGCCCATTTTCACATTCCCATCAGGTGCTCCCACAGAAAGTACCTCAGGTTTGAGTTGCCCTCAGGCCACTATCAATTCAGAGCAATGCCCTTGGCTAACATCAGCCCCAAGGGTGTTCACAAAGTGCCTGGCAGTAGTGGCTGCTTTCCTAAGGAGAAAAAAGATCTCCATCTTTCCTTACTTGGACGACTGGCTCATAGTGGGTCAGTCTCCAGACCAAGTCAAGTCGCATCTTCAAATAACTCAGCAAGTGCTCACTTCCTTAGGATTCCTCCTCAACCTTCCAAAGTCAGTTCTCGAGCCAGTACAGCTCCTCACCTTTTATAGGGGCAGAGCTGGATACAATAAGAGCAAAAGCCTTCCTTCCCCTGTACAGGGCAAGGACCCTTATAGAACTGGCCTCTTCATTCACCCTTCAGGTGTCTCGACCAGCAAGGCACTTCCTGCAGCTCCTGGGCTACATGGCAGCCTCTACAGCAGTGGTCCAGGGGGCAAGATTCCAGATGAGGGACATTCAGTTCCACTTAAGAGCCTTCTGGTCCCAAAGAAAGGGTTCCCTTACCAAACTAGTTCCCGTGACTTGAACCCTGATCCAGGCTTTGCAGTGGTGGCGGGATCAGGACAATTTAAGACAGGGAGTTCCTTTTGTCACTCAGTCTCATTCAGTAATACTCAGCACAGATGCCTCCCTGCTGGGCTGGGGAGCCCACTTGGGGGATCTTACCACCCAAGGGCTGTGGTCACCTCAAGAATCTCTGCTTCACATCAATCTCTTGGAACTCAGAGCAGTGTTTCTGGCACTGTAAGCCTTTTCCAAATCAGTACAGAACAAGGTGGTCCAGGTCAGAACAGACAATACCACCACAATGTGGTACATCAGCCAGCAAGGAGGCACTCGGTCTACGGCCTTGTGCACAGAAGCAATGAAGTTGTGGTCTCTGGCCTATTCCCTGCAAACCTCTCTAATAGCAGTTCACCTCCCAGGGAAGGACAATGTCCTAGCAGATGCTCTCAGCAGGATATCTCAGGGCCCTCACGAATGGACCCTAGATCCCCTAGTTTTGGAAGTGATTTTCTCCAGATGGGGCACTCCACAGATAGATCTTTTTGCCACCCCAACTTCCTCTCTTTTGTAGCAGATCCCCAGTCTTGGGCTCAGTCCCCCTGGATGCTCTGATTCTGCGATTGGGAAAGGAAGTTCCTGTATGCTTTCCACCCTTCCCTCTCTTGTTCAAAGTGCTAGTCAAGATCAGGTCTCAACCATGCAAAGTGATTCTGATTGCTCCAGACTGGGCCAGACAGCCCTGGTACCCGCTGTTGCTGTCCTTAGCAGTCCTCCTTCCCCTGTCTCTTCCCAGGAATTACAACCTGTTGACATCCTCTCAGGGAAGGATTTGGTATCCGAACCTCAAATCTCCCAATCTCAAGGCCTGGCTCTTGAAGAGTTAGAGTTTGCTGATCTGCACCTCTCTCAAGGGGTTCTGGATATCCTCAAGGCTTCTCAAAAGCCTTCCACCAGAAAGACTTACAACTCCAAATGGAAAAGGTTCACTATTTGGTGCTCTAATAAGCATATTTCTGCTGGGTTGCCTACAGTCCTGGACTATATGGTTCATCTTAATGGCTTGAGACTTTGACCAGCTACACTTAAAGTGCATCTGGCGGCTGTTTCTTCCTTCTTATCAGTAGGCAAGCCCTCTCCTCTGTCAGCCCATCCTGTGTTTTGTAAGTTCTTCAAGGGATTGCTGCACACCAGTCCCCCCTTTAGGGACCCTGCTCTTGCTTGGGACCTTAATGTTTGCATTGCTCAGCTTATGCAACCACCCTTTGAGCCTTTGTCCTCTGCAGAGCTTAAGTACTTGACTTGGAAAACTGTGTTTTTGGTAGCCATTACCTCTGCCAGGCGTATCAGTGAATTGCAAGCCCTGTCAGTGGAGCCTGATTTCATCTCTTTCCATAGAGATAAAGTGGTCCTAAGAACTAACAGGAAATTTTTGCCTAAGGTGGTTTCAGATTTCTGCCTTAATCAGTCTATGTCTCTCCCTGTTTTCTTCACTGACCATTCCTCCTCTGGAGAGAGGAGGTTGCACAGCCTGGATGTAAAAAGGGACCTTAGCTACTACATAGAGCGTACCAAGGGTCACAGGTTTGAGTCCCTCCAGTTTTTCCTCACTTATGGAGAGGTCGGTAAGGGCAAACCTGCCACTAAAAGATCTATTGCCAGGTGGATTGTCTCTTGTATACAATTCTGCTATGAAAAACTGGGTAGAACTCCACCCTCAGGCCTGAGGGCTCACTCTACTAGAGGTACAGCTGCTTCCCTGGCTGCTGCCAGGGATATTCCTATCTTAGAAATTTGTCAAGCAGCCACCTGGAAAACAGTCCATACATTCACCAAGCATTACTCTCTGGATATCCAGGCTAGGAGTGATGCTCGGTTTGGCACAGCAGTACTTCAGAGCCTATTCCCAAAGTAGGTTCTGTCCCTCCTCCATGGAGGTACTGCTTGGTAGTCTGCAATAGTCGGAATATAGCAAGACTTCATCTTGTTTGAAGAAAAAATTACTCACCTTAGTAATGTTTCTTCTAATGGAGTCTTGCTGTATTCTGACCTCCCCCCTGCCTCCCCTCTCAGAACCTGGTTTTTGGGATGTGGGTGGGCAGGAGCAGTGTTGGCACCCTAGAGATGCCCCTTTCTCACCCTCCTTTATTTTGGGTGTGTGTTGTGTTTTTGTTTTGGGTTTCCTGACTTGAGTCTTTGCTTTGAAACCAAAAACTTTTTTAATAAATTTAGTTGCCAGTTGGCTTGTGTGTCTTACAGTTTCCACACAGAACTTCTAGTGAGTATTGCTCGTAAAGATCTGATGGTTGGAGTTTAAACAACAGCAGACAGAGGCTTCAACCGAGCTCGAGCTCAGCGTTCCATGCCCTGCATGGAAAGTTAACTCTTTGTTCTCCGGGGCAGTTCAAAGGTTGGCAATCACTGCAATAGTCAGAATACAGCAAGACTCCATTAGAAGAAACAACATTACTAAGGTGAGTAATTTTTTCTTTGCATTAGTCAATTATGCAACCCCTTGAGCCTATGTCTTCAGCAGAGCTTAAGTACTTGACTTGGAAAACTGTGTTTCTGGTAGCCATTACCTCTGCCAGGCGTATCAGTGAATTGCAAGCCCTGTCAGTGGAACCTGATTTTATCTCATTTCACAGAGATAAAGTGGTCCTTGGAACCAATAGAAGGTTCTTGCCCAAAGTAGTTTCAGACTTCCATTTAAACCAGTCTATATGTCTCCCTGTTTTCTTCACTGATCATTCTTCCTCAGGAGATAGGAGGCTACACAGTTTAGACGTCAAAAGAGCCCTTAGTCACTACATAGAGTGTACCAAGGGTCACAGGTTTGACTCCCTCCAGTTGTTCCTCACTTATTGGAGAAGTGGGAAAGGGCAAACCTGCCACCAAAAGATCTGTTGCCAGGTGGATTGTGTCTTGTATTCAGTTCTGCTATGAAAAACTGGGAAAAACTCCACCCTCAGGCCTGAGGGCTCATTCCACAAGAGGTACAGCTGCTTCCCTGGCTGCTGCCAGGGATATCCCTCTCTTAGAAATTTGTCAAGCAGCCACCTGGAAAACAGTCCATACCTTGATCAAGCATTACTCTCTGGATAGCCAGGCTAGGAGTGATGCTCGGTTTGGCACAGCAGTACTTCAGAGCCTATTCCCAAAGTAGGTTCTGTCCCTCCTCCTTGGAGATACTGCTTGGTAGTCTGCAATTGTCAGAATACAGCAAGACTTCATGTTGTTTGAAGAAAAAATTACTCACTTTAATAATTATGTTTCTTCTGATGGAGTCTTGCTGTATTCTGACCTCCCTCCCTGCCTCCCCTCTCAGAACCTGTTTTTGGGAAGTGGGTGGGCATATGCAGTGTTGCACCCCAGGGGTATTTTTTGCTTGCACCCTCCTCCTTTTTGTTTGCGTGCTGATTTATTATTGTTATTTATAGTAGATTGGTTTTGGGGTTTCCTGACTTGAGTCTTCCTTGGGAATCCAAAACTTTTTTCAGCCAGTTGGCTAGTAAGAATTTTTACAATTTCCGCATAGAATTTTTAGTTTAGTTGGGCTTGTAAGAATCTGACGGTTTAGGTTTGAATCACTCCAGACAGAGACTTTAACCGAGCTCGAGCTCAGCATTCAAACACCATGAAGTCTTGCTATATTATGACTAATGCAGTTAGCCACTGCACTTGAACTGCCCCGGAGAGGAAAGAGTTAACTCCAGGGAGTCTGGAGTTCTACAGCGCAAGAGCGCTTATGCCAAAGCTCTATCTGGGCAGTTTCAAATGAAACTGTCAGATTCTTTACTCCGCTTCACTGAACAGTCGCTCCGGAGATCAGCTCCTTCAGCTCGGTTCATTTCTCGGTTCAAGCGAGTATTTTCGGTTCATTTGAACCGGCAAAAAGTATTTATTTTACCGCATTTCGGTTAAAAGCTCTATCTGGTAAACCGTAAGTACAAAAATTAAAGTCTGTGTGGAAATTCAATTATCGGTTCGGTTTTGAACCGATCGGTTTGCTGAAATTAACGTTTTAAAGTGTTGGTTGGGCTTTTAGAGTGCGGTTCCGGTTCTTATCGGTTCTAAAAAACCTTGCTTTAAAATTAGGTTTTCAAATACCCGTGACACGGTTAGGAACCGATAAGGGTGTCTTGCCTGGCACTGCCATCAAAAGGGCAAGTTTTTGGTTAGGCTGGCATTATGTCTGAGAAACCCAAAAAAAAACCGGCCCACTGGGTTTCAACACTGTGATGTCTGTGGGAAGCCTTTGCCAAGGCTGACCCACACACCACTGTGTTTATTGTCTGGGGCTGACCACCTCCTGTCAGACTGCCAGGTGTGTAAAAATTTCCCTGCAGCCACCCTGGAAAAGAGATTGGGCACCTAGGAACGAGAGGCTAAAAAGTCCGCTGACCCAGATGGCCAGCCCGGTCCAGCACCCACTGGACCAGAGGGAGTGCCCTCTGACCAGGGCAGACTTCCTCGGGCAAAAGGAAGGCTGGTTCAGAGGAACCAGTCCCAGTGAAAAGACAAAGAAATCAGTAGGTTTGGAGTCCAAAATTGTCTCCAACTGCTGCAGAAATAGCTAAAGCCATACAGATTGTCCAGTCACTGTCTCAGGGTCCTGTCAACCACCAACAGTTGGTAAAGGGTTGGTTCGTTCAGTTCCAGTGGTTCAGGAGTATGATGTTGAGGAATTTTATGAACCACAGGAGGGGGAGGAGGAATTTGATCAATATATATGTGGCTGGGAGGGTCTGGACGTGCCCATTGAACCGGACATTTCTCCAGACAGACCTTTAGAATCTCCTCCTATTCTGTCTGAGTCCCCTTCTCATTTTATGTTTTACAAAAAGGTTGCAGAAACCCTCCAGCTTCCTTTAGAGGAGGCTGTGGATGAGCAAGAGGAGCCTGATTACGTAGAAATGATGGATATACCAGAGTCTAGGAGGTTGTCTATTCCTTTGCATAAGTCATTTAGGAAGCAAACAACAAAGATTTTAAAAAATCCTCATTCTGTCCCTCCTGTAGATAAAAAAATGGACAGAAGGTATACTTTGTCAGGCTCTGATACAGACTTCCTCACTGAGTAGTGTAGTCATGTAGGTGTGGTTCAAGCTGCAGCCTGTGACAAGGCTAATATTCCCCTGGCCTCACATCCTCCTGATAAGGATTCCAGGAGGATTGATGCCATGGCGAAAAAACAGTATATGGCAGCTTCTTTGGGACTCAGGCAGGCAAATTATATGGCTTATGTAGCTAAATATCAGAAATCTAGATGGGACATAGTATTGCAGTTAGCCAAGCAGGCACATGGCCAGCTGGCTAGTGAGTTGGAACAGGTGGCTGCTGATGCATTGAAGCCTCTAAAGTTCAATTTCATACTGCTGTTGATGTTAATGATGTTTCCTCTAGGGTCATGGCCACTTCTGTAGCTTTCCGTAGGTTGGCATGGCTCAGATGCACTAATCTGTCCCAAGATACTCAGTCAAAGGCTGTGGATTTTCCTGTAGTGGGTAATTCTCTGTTTGGGGAACAAACAGAAAACTATATGAAAAAGATGGATGAATACAGGACTACCTACAAAAGTGCCCAGGCTAAGGAGAGGCATGCCACTCCACAGAGGCACGCTCCCAGAGGTAGGGGCAGGCCTTTCCACAGGCCTTTTTACCAATCTCAGGCCTCCTCTGCATTTGCACAGAGGGGTTTCTTCAGAGGCAGAGGTAGACAGGGCACAAGTAAACCGTCCCCCTCCCCTCAGCCTAAGGCTACTGCCAAGCAGGCACCCTGATGGGGTGCCCAGGGCCGATTCTCCTGTACCAGTGGGGGGCAGGTTGGTTTATTTCAGCCAGAACTGGGTGTCCCTAACTTCGGACAGATGGGTTCTGGAGGTAATAAGCCAGGGTCTGGTTCTCAGCTTCAAACAGTTTCCAAAGATGAGAGCCAGACATTTTCCACCTGAAATCCTACAGAAGCCCTTGCTTTGGAAGCAGAGGTTTCTTTCTTCTGGACTGCAAAGCAGTAGAAAGGTCCCCTTGCCATCAGGGCAAGGGCTGTACTCAAGATACTTTCTTACCCCAAAAAGACAGGAGAATGGGCCCATCCTAGATTTAAGGTACCTGAACAAGCATCTTTTGAAACCAAAGTTCAAAATGTTAACTCTGGCAATGATTTTGCCTTCCCTGAGGCCAGGGGACTGGCTGGCTTCCCTGGACCTCAAGGATGCCTATTTTCATGTTCTGATCAGGCCTTCTCACCAAAGTACCTGGGTTCGAACTGCCCTCAGACCACTACCAGTTCAGGGCAATGCCCTTCGCGCCTTACCTCTGCGCCAAGGGTATTCACAAAATGTCTAGCTGTAGTGGCTCATTTAAGAAGGCAAGGATTGCTGTGTTTCCCTACCTGGACGACTGGCTCATAGTGGGTCAGTCCCCAGATCAGGTAAAATCCCACTTGCAAGTCACCCAGCAGCTTCTCACTTCCCTGGGATTCCTGCTTAATTTACCAAAGTCAGTTCTGGAACCAGTTCAGGTACTAACTTTCATAGGTGCAGAATTGAACACAAAGTTAGCCAGGGCATTTCTTCCCTCGAAAGGGGTAGACAGGCTCATTGCCCTGGCATCCTCCTTACTCCCAGGGTTTCTCGACCAGCAAGGCATTTTCTGCAACTCCTAGGGCACATGGCTGCTTCCACAGCAGTAGTGCAAGGAGCAAGATTCCAGATGAGGGACATTTCAGTTCCATTTGAGGGCCTATTGGTCTCAAAGGAGGGACCCCCTTTCCAGATTGGTTCCAGTGACCCAAACTCTGATCCTGGCTCTACACTGGTGGCAGGATCAAAGCAATCTAAAACAAGGGGTTCCTTTCATTCCCGTCTCCCACTCCCTCACCCTCACCACGGATGCCTCCCTGTTAGGGTGGGGAGCTCACTGGGCGACCTGTCCACTCAGGGAGTGTGGTCTCCTCAGGAATCTCTGCTCACATCAACCTTTTGGAACTCAGAGCTGTCTTTCCTAGCTCTTCCAGGCGTTTTCAGCTTCTGTCCAGAACAAAGTAGTTCAAGTCAGGACAGACACCACCACAGCGTGGTACATCAACAAGCAAGGGGCACTCGGTCATCAGCCTTGTGCACGAAGCAATGAAGTTGTGGTCTCTGGTTTTCTCCCTGAACACCTCCTGATAGCAGTTCACCTTCCAGGGAAGGACAATGTCCTGGCGGATGCCCTCAGCAGGATTTCTCAGGGCCATCACAAATGGGCTCTGAATCCTCAGGTGCTGGAGTCGGTCTTTGCCAGATGGGGCACCCCTCAGATAGATCTTTTCGCAGCCCCAGACAACCACCAACTTCCTCTGTTTTGTTGCAGGCCTCCAGTGCTGGGCTCAGTCCCCCTGGACGCCTTTCAGTTGCATTGGAAAGGGAAGTTCCTGTATGCCTTTCCCCCCTTTCCTCTTCTTTTCAGGGTACTAGTAAAAAATCAGATCTCAGCCCTGCAAAGTGATTCTGATTGCCCCAGATTGGGCCAGACAACCCTGGTACCCACTGCTTCTGTCCTTGACAGTCCACCCTGCCCTGAGCTTGCCCAGAGTCCACGACTTGCTGGCCTGTGCACAGGGGAGAGTGTGGTATCCGGACCTCAAATCCCTCCATCTCAAGGCATGGCTCTTGAGGAGTTGGAATTTGCTGACTTACACCTTTCTCAAGGTGTTCTGGATATTTTTAAAGGCTTCAAGGAAACCTTCCACTAGGGCCACTTACAATTCTAAGTGGAAAAGGTTTTCCATCTGGTGCTCTGAGAAGCAGATTATCCCAGAATCTGCTGATCTGCCCATTTTACTGGACTATTTGGTCCATTTAAATTTCTTAGGCCTTAAGCCAGCCACCTTAAAGGTTCATCTGGCAGCTGTCTCTGTTTTTGTGTCAGCAGGGAAGCCTGCTTCCCTTTCTTCTCACCCTGTGTTTTCCAAGTTTTTTAAGGGGTTACTTCACACTAACCCTCCTTTTCGAGAACCAGCTCCCCGCCTGGGACCTGAATGTTTGCATTGCTCAGTTAATGCAACCTCCCTTTGAGCCTCTGTCCTCAGTAGAGCTCAAGTTTCTAACTTGGAAAACTGTTTTCCTAGTGGCTATCACTTCTGCCAGACGCATAAGTGAACTACAGGCCCTGTCAGTGGAAGAAGATTTTATCTCTTTCCACAGAGATAAGGTAGTCCTCAGGACTAACAGAAAGTTTTGCCTAAAGTGGTTTCAGATTTCCACCTGAACCAATCCATATCTCTTCCAGTATTTTTCACTGAGCATTCTTCCTCAGGTGAGGAGGAGACTGCACAGCTTGGATGTCAAAAGAGCCTTAAGCTACTATTTGCAACGCTTCTCAAGGGTCACAGGTTCAATCCTCCAACTCTTCCTTACCTATGGCAGGTTGGCAAAGGAAACCTACCACTAAGAGGACAATTGCAAGGTGGATTGTCTCTTGTATCCATTTTGTTATCAAAACTAGGTAGAGAACCCCCTCAGGACTGAGGGCTCACTCCACCAGGGGTACAGCTGCATCTCTAGCGGCTGCTGGAGATATTCCCATTCTGGAAATCTGTCAAGCTGCTACTTGGAAAACAGTTCACACTTTTTCAAGCATTATTCCCTGGATATTCAGTCCAGGAGAGATGTCGCTTTGGCACAGCTGTGCTTCAGAGCCTATTTCTAAGTAGGTTCTGACCCTCCTCCATGGAGGTACTGCTGTGTATCTGCATTAGTCATAATATAGCAAGACTTCATGGTGTTTGAAGAAAAAATTACTCACCTTAGTAATTGCTTTTCTTCTCATGGAGTCTTGCTATATTATGACCACCCTCCCTCCTGCCCCTCTCAGAACTTCTACTTGGGTAGGGGTGGCAAATTAGTGCAAGCACTGTGTCATGCCATTGTAGTTTTTTTCCCTTACCTTCTTTTATTTAGGGTTAGGGAACTAGGTTATTTTATTTAGGTATATATTGGCCCCCTTCCTGGACTTGAGTCTTTGGGGGAAGGGGGGGTCCTAATGGTGCTTGTCAGGGGGGTAACTAATAATACTATTATTCATTGTTATTATTGTTATTGTTGTTTATATTGTTGTTATTTCTACTAGTAGGTAGCCATTTGGCTAGTGTAGAGCTTTCCACACAGACTTGTTGCTTAGTATTAGCTTCAGAAGATCTGACAGTTTCATTTGAAACTGCCCAGATAGAGCTTTGGCATAAGCGCTCTTGCGCTGTAGAACTCCAGACTCCCTGGAGTTAACTCTTTCCTCTCCAGGGCAGTTCAAGTGCAGTGGCTAACTGCATTAGTCATAATATAGCAAGACTCCATGAGAAGAAAAGCAATTACTAAGGTGAGTAATTTTTTCTTCTATGCCCTGCATAGAAAGTTAACTCTTTGTTCTCCGGGGCAGTTCAAAGGTTGGGAATCACTGCACTTGTCAGAATACAGCAATACTCCATTAGAAGAAACATAATTACTAAGGTGAGTAATTTTTTCTTGGTGGCCATAAGAGTTGTGATGCACAGACTTGGACTGTAACATGACCATACCAGACTACTCTCTGTTTAGCAGAAACGGGGAAGGGAGGAGGGGTTGTACTGTATGTAAGGGAGGGAATTAAGGCCGTGGAAGTGCAGAGATGTCTGAAACAAAAGGAAAGGCTGTAGATATAGTGGATCATCCTGGAGACAGGTGCTATGGCCACTGTCCTTACTGGGGTGGCATACAGTCCTCCAACACAGGTTGAGGAGTTGGCTAAGGCACTTGGGGAAGCCATCATCAGGAGGGCAAGTAAGAGGGAAGTGCTGCTAGTCTGACATAAGTGCGTCAGATGTTGATTTGAACCTTCCAACTGCAGCTCCCCTGCAAGGAGCGGGGCCCTCCTTGACTCCTTATAGGGGGCTTTTCCCAGGCAGCGCTAGTCAGTGAACCCACTAGGGATGGTGCAGTGCTGGACCTTGTGCTTAGAAACGGGCACAGCATTGCTGACATCACAGTGGGCAGTCCCTAGGTACCAATGATCATCGTATGGTGTGGTTTAATATTAAGATGGGAACAGAGGCAGACCACATGAGGACAAAGGTCCTGGACTTTAGGAGGGTGGATTTTAAGGATATGGGAAACAGCTTGAAAAAACTGCCTTGTGTGGGCATCGCCAGGGAGCGATAGAAGTAGGTACAGTGGGGAAAAATAAGGCAGGGCATAATTAAGGCAACCAGCTTTTGTGTGAAAAAAGTATGTAAAATCAGAATAAAAAAAGGAAACATGGTTCTCTAGGGAAGTGGCCAAGGTGGGGAAGGAAAAAAGGTTGAATTGAGGAGGTAAAAAGAAATGCAGAGGGAGAAAGGCAGGGAGGTGTACCAAGTAAAGACAGGGAAGCGGGAAATGCAGTGAGGGGAGAAAAGGTGCAGTGGAAAGGACAGCCAAGTGGGTAGCTAAAGGTGATGAGACTTTTCTTTGGGTACATAAGTGAGATGAGTAAGGCAAGGGGAGGGATAGTCAGGGGTAATGAGGATAGCGGAGGGAAGTGCATGGGGGACTACACAAAGGAGGACCAAGAAAAAGCAGACATCCTGAACGGGTATTTGTGTTCATTGTTCACAGTGGAGGTGGTTGGGGCAGGATGTGCCACAGAATGCAGCAGGAACGAGGGGGTTTAGACAAAGTCAATTTTCAGTGGAAAGAGTCCTGAAGGGACATATAGCTCTAAAGGTGGACAGGGCTTTGAGACCAGATTGGATACACTCAAGGGTACTTAAGGAACTCGAGGAGGTGCTAGCTGTCACACTGATGGCTGATTCAGTAGCTCTCTGGAAACTGGCATGGTTCCAAAGGATTGGAGGAGAGCATATGTGGTCCCTCTGCACAAGAATGGCAGCAGGGAGGAGGCTCGCAACTGTAAGATAGTCAGTCTCACCTTGGTGGTGAGGAAATTTAATGAAGAGGAGGAAGAGGGAAATGGGCCTATTATTTTCTGTGGTAGAGTTGTCATCCCTCCCTTTCTCTGCAGGCAGAGGGGTAACTTGGTTATCTTCAAGCCCAGAGCACTGAGGGGAGGAAGAAGAGGTTCAGGAGGGTTGAGATGGATCCAGCAGCGGTTAGGGCAGCAAAGAGTAAAAGGGTTTGGCCTAGTTCATCAGGGCTGCTCCTTTTAGAGTAATCAAGGGCAGAGTGCCTCGAGGGAGTCAAAGGGAGATACAGGGAGAAAACAGAAGGGGTCTAGAAGGGGAGGATGTAGACTGTGGAGGGGAAGTCAGTAGGGTGGGACTTGGCACAACTAGTGAAATATTAAAGCAACAGCAACCTCTGAAGGAGTTCACAGAATGTTGTTAGCAAGTCTCAAGTATGGGTGTGGCAGGCTGGGGTGGGGGGGTTGATAAGGTAAACAGCATTTCAGAATTTAGATGGATTATTTAAATTGTTTTGGTACTTGTCCTAGGCTGCATGCAGCTATTTGTGCAAGCCTTTGGGAGTTGCATGTATTTTAAGAGGTCTTTGGGGAGCCTGAAACCTTGCGAGCAGCCTAGGTGGCATCACTGACCTTTCCAAGGGCAATGCGGTCACCTGAGGCCAGGGGTGTGCGGATCCTATTACCCCCTATCCAGGACCAGTAACTTTTCATTACGGACAAGTACGGAAAGAGGGACACTCTCACTCACTCTCACTGTAAAGAAAGAGGGGCAAGTGCAAATTCAGCTACACCTGTGCTTGGACAGGTCTTGCATGTTTTGAACAGCTGAGGGCGAGGCCTAGGGGAGATAACCTTTCACTGTGGTTTAGTGGATAGTGGTGGTGCATATTAACATTTTTAAATGAGCTGTTATTACATGTGCAGGGTTATGATCTCAGCTATTAAATGGCAACAGGGTGAAATGAAAAGACCAAAGATCATGGTTTTTTTTTTATTTTTTATTTTTGGCCCCTTACCACCTCAAGTTCCCATATTCGGAGAGTCCTATGCCATGCACGCTCCCATAGGTCCTCCCCAGGTACCTCCTTCCGGGTGCCGGTGAGCCTGCCCCATCTTGCCTCGGCCCCCCGGGCGGGGAGGAGAGAGAGACCCCCAGTAGTCTCCTCCAGTCCTTAAATGTACATCTGGAGGCCGGAGCCTGGTTATAGATTTCTCGGGATGGCCGGGTCCCGTCCTCAGGTGCCTGATGCAGAGTTTTTCGCGTTTTTCTGGTCCCAACTTTTAGGACCTCAGCACGCTAGGGAAGCCTAGGGAGGGGGCACATCACGACATGCCAGCGTTCCAGTTCCCAACCAATGTCCTCCCACCCTGTTGCATGCTGTCTCACTTCACCTCCACCAGTGGTCACCCAGGTGGCGGTAAAGCAGCGGGATCTGCAACCCACCCCTTCCTGGAGGAGGAGGGCAGCCTCTAGGCACTCAATCCTTACTTCCCCCCTCCTCCCCGGCCAGCCCTCTAGCCTCCCAGTCCGTTCCAGACCAGGGTCGCTGGGCGCCCGCAAGTTGATAGCCCTACCGCTGCATGTGAGGCCAGCCCAAAGATTGTGTTTTAATTCACAAATCTGAATGAGCAGGTATTTAGTTATTTTGCCTTTTTTTTTTTTTTTATTTGCTTCATTTATATGCTAATAAAGACATACTTAACGACTGGAGAGTGTGGGTTTATTTCATCCTCCCCTACCTAATTCAGTATGACCACTTTCAATCCTGACTCATGGAAGACGTGTCTAAGAAAACTGTGATACTGTGTTGCTATAACATCAGTTGTGAAAAACTGACTCTGGCTTCACGCACTGGCACCCCTGCACGGCTGCTGTGAGGGTAGCGACACCATTTGACATCATCTAATGTGTGTTCACAAGCCTGCTGGTGCACTGCGCTCGGGCAGAAAATCTTCTTTCTAGGGACATGGATATGTTGTTCATCCACACTCATTGGCAGGTATCCTTGCCGCTTTAAATCTTGCCGGAAGGTCTTCAAGCTTGCTCCTCCCACCCACCCGGGTGGTATAACTCTCGGCTCCGCCCCATGACGCCAGATCTTCCTTACCGCTGAAGCTCAGGTTCCTCCTTAACGCTTCGCGCTTACTGGTTCCTATTTCCTCCGCTTTCGGATTTAAAAATAATATTTTGCAAAGACTTCAGTCTTTGATCCCCGCGGCCGCGATGGACAAATCGACCCGGATTTCGAGATGCCCATGCGGGCAGAAGATGTCTCGGACGGATCCACACTCCACGGTGTCTACTGCTTAGGCCTTGAGCACGACCCGCAGGCTTGCGACCTGTGCTCATCTTTTCTCGCCCACGCCCTCGAGACCGTGCTGCCCGATTGCAACTGGGCCGCCCCGAGAGCGCTTCCCCGGTGAAGATCCAAGAGGCCCGTTGGCGGTGTCATGCGGCGGGCTTCCGCGGATCAGCTCGAGCGATGGTCCTCAAGAGGAGGCGGCGCTGGTCAGATCTTCCTCGGCCGCGCATTTATCCCGCCTTCTCTGGGTTCTTCCTACACGGCTCCTTTTAAGGAGCTTTTGTCTGTCCCTCTCCACTAAAGGAGAAGGGCTCTGCCTGCTGGACCTTTTCTCGGTCCAAAAGAGGGACAAGTGGTAAGTCCCTCGTGACGCTCTTGGGAGCGGGAAAGGTCCCTCTCCCGGTCGTCGACCGTCGCTTCGGTCGATCGCTCTCGGCTTCGCCACTGGCCTCACGGGTGTCCCCGCCAGTCAGTTGACCGACTCCACTGATGAAGTTTAGATTTTTCTCGACCCATTGGACGGCTGTCGCCTTTAGCAGCCGAGATCCCTCTCCCGGTTCCCGGGAGGAGTTGAGGATCCTGGGTGGCTCGCTTGTGCCGTCCCGGAGCCCTCGGATGGACCTTCCGGCGCTGAGTGTTGGTTCGCCGACACCTCCCCACCGACCCCGAAATTCCGTGGGACTCTCGGTCTCGGGTCTGACTTTCGCGTCCAGCCGCTCCCACCGCCATAGGCGCGGTCTCGGCCCGCACTGCTGTAAGCGCCGCCGTCTGGCCTGGCGCCCTCCTCCTCGGATGAGGGGAGGCTTCGGCGTAAATTACGTCGACGGTACGAGGACCTTATGTTGCAACAGCTCCTCCTGGCCGGGAATAAGCCGACCCGCGCCTTCCCCGGCCATTAAGTGGCTGTCACCGGAACGGCCGACACAACCCCTCGACTGTCCGAGGAGTCACACCCAGGCCGTTGTTGCACAAACCAGCTGCTCCACTCGATTCGTGGAACCTCCGCCTCCACAGCCACCACTGGGGGCTCCACCAAGGATTCTCGGCCGGCTAAGGGTTTACCCCATCGGCTGTCAGTTCCCTCACTCCCGACCGACCTCGGCAGGTGAAGGGTGGCTCAGGCCAGAGGTAGTTTTGAGGACTCTTCCGAGTCCGAAGACGATTCTCCTTCTTCTCCAAGCGACTGGACTTGAGTCTTCAGGAGGTCAGCCAATGGACGATAGCGCCGTCCTTCCTAGGACTGCTTCGGCTCATCTCGGAGTCTACCGGGATGGAGCTCGAACCCGTTTCCAAACGGGCCAGGTATCCCCTCACGGAGATTCTGGACCGAGGGGATTCTCCGACGGAGGCCTTTCCGGTGGCCGAGGCCATAGTGGGTCCGCACTGGAACTTGGCAGCGCCTGCTTCCTGCCCTGCGCCGGCCAGGATGGCCAGGAAGCATGCGTCCCTACCTGCTCCTTGTCCGGGTTTTTTTTTCGAACACCTCTGCTGAGGGGTTGGTTACCACAGCGCTCGCGCTGGCCGGGCAACGCCAGGATGGGACAAACCTCCTGACAAGGAGTCCAAGAAATTGGACTATGTCGAGCTAAAAGTCTACGCTTGGCCCTCTCTCTCGCTCGCCAGGCCAGTTCGCCGTCCCTCATGGCACATTTTTCTCATGCCCTGTGGGCTCCCCTGGATGAGGTCATCCTCATCTTCCCGCCCGATCTGCAGACTACGGTTAAGCAGGTGCGACCAGGGCAGGGTAGTGGCCAAACAGCAGCTCCAGACTGCTTTGGATGTGGGGGACTCATGTGCTAGATCGGTGGCGGCCGTAGTGGCTGCGCGTCGGCGTGGCTTGGCTGAGGATATCCACCTTTACTTCGGATACCCAGCACAAGTTGGCGGATGTTCCTTTGGGACTGACCTCTTCGGCCCTGGGGTGGAAGGTCACCTGCAGAGGATCGAGAGTCCAATGCCACCTTGACTCGGTCTCTCTTCCTCGCCGGGACAGAGGCCGAACCACAGCCTAAGTTCTTTCGTCCTCTGTGCCCTCGAGCCACCCAGTTAACGCTAGGGCAGCAGGCTCGGCCTTGGCATCCCAAACCCAAGCCGCGCTTCCTCTTACAGGAGGGCAGGGAGGAAGGGCCCAGGAGGTCCCTCGGCCAGTCCTCCTCCAAGCCTGCCCAGTGACGGGCTGAGGTGTCAGCCCCCATCCCCGGCCACTCATTTCGTCCCCCCGGGGACGGCCCGCACTCCGCTCCGCCTGGTCCGCTGTTACCACGGACAGGTGGGTCTTGGAGGTGGGGAAGAGCCTGCCTCTGGAATTCGAGCAGCACTACCTTTTCAGAGCCGCCGCCTCGGGGGCCCGGGATCCCCAGCTCACTGGCGGCTCGCCGAGCCGACATCGCCTCCTCCTCCAGAAGGAGGTGGTAAGAGAGGTGGTGGACCTCCTTCAGACCCAGGGTTTGTGTCCAGGTACTTCCTGGTTCCAACAGACGGGGCTGGCGCCCATTCTCGACTCCACACGACCTAAACAAGTTCCTAAGGTCTCGAACCTTCAGGATGGTCACTCTGGCTCAGATAAATACCATCCTTGGAACGCGTGGTTCTGCTCCTCTGGACTTGCAGGACGCGCTTTTCACGTCCCCATCCGGTCCGTCTCACCAGATCCCCTCCGCCTCGAGCGGGAAGGATCCCTCTTCGAGTTCCAAGCCATGCCCTTCGGCTTGTCTCCAGCCCAGGGTCTTCACCAAATGCATGGCAGTGGTGACAGCATTCCTGCGGCGCCGAGGGGTCCGGTGTACCTACCTGGACGACTGGCTGATAGCAGCTCCCTCCAGGAAGGAGGCGGAGGGTCCAGATCTGGCCTCCAGGTCCTGCCTCAACTGGGCCTCCTTATCAACGAGGCTAGTCGGAACTCGAGCTGAGCAGGTGATTCTATTCATCGGGCGAGCTCGACTCTCTTCGAGCCAGAGCGCGCTCCCGGCGGACAGGGCCAGGTTCTTTCCTCCTTTGCCCGATCATTTCTGGTTGGGCACCGCGCCTGCCCGACTTCCTGGCGCCCTGGTCTCCATGCGGCGGCCTGCACCAGCGTGGGTCCGCTGGGTCTACGGAACATGCGCCCCTTCAGTGGGACTGGCCAGCCAGTGGTCATCAACGCTACATCCCTTGACCAGCTTTGTGTCGGTGACACAGGAGTGGAACGCCTCCAGTCGGTGGACCGCTCCAGATCATTTGCAGGAGGGCATCCTGCTCGCCCGCCCGAGCCGACTGGGTCTCTATCAACCGATGCCTCCTGATGGGTTGGGGTGCCCATCTGGGGAACACCGGCTCATGGCCCTGGTCCCCGCGATCCCGATGCCACATCAACCTGCTGGAGCTCCGAGCGGTCCGCCTAGCTCCCACCGCCTTTTGCTCCGCTCCTCCGGGGTCATGGGTCCGAGTCCAGACGGACAATACCACCACCATGTACTATCTAAAACCGCCAGGGCGGGACGCTCCATGCTTCTATGCAAGGAAGCTCTCCTGCATTTGGTCACTGCAGCGCAGCCTGGAGGCGGATCTCCTAGCTATTCACGTGGCAGGAGCCTCCAACACCCTGGCCGATGCCCTGAGCCGGATAGGGGCTGCATCCACGAGTGGTCTCTCTGCCGGAGGTAGTAGCATCTGTTCTCCTTTGGGGCACACCTCAGGTGGACCTGTTTGCCTCCATGGAGAACGCAAGCTGAGTCTGTTCCATGCCCGCCTCAGCAGGGGCTCGCTGGGGGATGCCTTCTCGAGGCAATGGACCCGGGCCTTTTACGCTTTTCCCCATTTCCTTGATCCACAAGGTGCTTCAAGGCGAGGAGGGACAAGGCGCAGATTCTGATAGCCCCAGACTGGCCTCGCGCAGTTCTGGTACCCAGATCTCCTCAGTCTCAGCTCCAGGACTCCGCGGCAGCTCTCCAGCTCGCCCGGACCTGCTCTCAGTCAATCAGGGAAGGTGTTCCATCCGGACCTTCAATCCCTGCACCTGACGGCCTGGTTCCTGAGCTGCTAGAGTTCCAGGCCTGGGTCTTTCCGGTGACCAGGTCCTCAATGTAGTTGAGGCGTCCCGTGGAGCTCACTCAGAAAATGTTATGCCTCAAAATGGAAAGGTTTTCCATTTGGTGTCGGGCAAGGGCTTGGACCCTTCCTCCTGTTCCTTGGCAAGCATCTTGGACTATTTATGGTCCCTTTCTAGTCAAGGCTTAGTCTGATTTAATCTGGTGTGCATCTGGCAGCCATCTCTGCTTACTCGCGGGCCGGAAGCAGTCAGGTGGCGCAGGAGAAGGTGGTCTGGCTTTTCAAAGGCCTTGATCACATTTCCTCCAGTGCGGGAACCCCACCTCCGTGGGATCTACTGCTGGTACTGGCAAAGCTCATGGGTAATCCATTCGAACCTATCCACAGGTGTGTGTGTTTCTCTCACCTGCTGCGGAAGACCGCTCGTGGCTATCAGCCAGAAGGATGGGAGAGCTCCAGGCTTTCCATCCAGTCTCCTTACCTGGTCTTCCACAGGGACAGCAGTTGTCCTGCGCCACCCGAAATTCCTTCCGAAGGTGGTGTCGGAGTTTCACCTAACCAGGTGTTGACTTCTGCCGTGTTCTACCCCAATCACCACCGGAGGTCAATATAGGCTCCATACTCTGACTCCTAGAAGGGCGCCGCTATTATAAGGAGCGCACGGCTGAAATTGGGGAGAGGTTCGCCAGCTGTTTGTCACCTACGCTTGAAGCCAGATCTGGCAGACCTGCAGCCAAGCGGACGATAAGCAGGTGGTAACTTCCGCATAGACTCTTCATAAGTTGGCGGGCATGGAGCCCCAGAGGGATAAGAGCTCATTCTACCCGCCATATTGCTGCAACGGTGGCTGCTTCCAGGGACGCCCTATCCAGGAAATCTGCAGGGCTGCTACCTGAAGTCAGCAACACCTTCATTACCCACTACCATCGACCTTGAGTCACGCCGATGCTGGTTTTGGGGCCTCGGTTCTCCAGTCTCTCTTCCAAGTAAGTATTGAAAAGGCGTTTGCCTCCTCCCTCCCGGAGAACTGCTAGAGTCTGCCAATGAGTGTGGATGAACAACATATCCATGTCCCTAGAAATACAGGTTACTCCACCTGTAACAGGAGTTCTAGGAATGGTATATGTTGTTCATCCACACCTCACTCCAACCACCTCCGGACGCACAACCTGGAGCTTCCAGCGGCCAGATCTGGCGTCATGGGGCGGAGCCGAGAGTTATACCACCCGGGTGGGTGGGAGGAGCAAGCTTGAAGACCTTCCGGCAAGATTTAAAGCGGCAAGGATACCTGCCAATGAGTGTGGATGAACAACATATACCATTCCTAGAACTCCTGTTACAGGTGAGTAACCTGTATTTACCTACTGTGCACTACACCCACACTCATACTAGAGTGCAAATACAAGCTGTTAAACGAATAGCTGTTTTCTGTGTTTTCCGTTTTATTTTTCTGCCAACTGACACTGCAGATTTTGTTTTAACCAAAAATGGTACATTTTGCCAGTATCCTGTTTCCTCAGGGATACCTATTATTATTATTATTATTATTATTATTATTATTGTTATCATTATGGTGCAACTTCTGTGTGTGGAAATCGGGGGGGGGTGGAGAGAGAGAGAGAGCGAGAGAGACAGAGAGTT
The DNA here is from genome assembly GCA_016271365.2 of Neoceratodus forsteri. NCBI lineage: Eukaryota > Metazoa > Chordata > Ceratodontiformes > Ceratodontidae > Neoceratodus > Neoceratodus forsteri. The sequence continues at coordinate 144,329,256 of CM028131.1, read as the reverse complement.
GTGTCCTCGGAAAGATCACTTCTCTGAGTTTGAAGTCTTTGAACTGGCTAGCAGTCAAGGCATCTCCTTCTGAAGCGAGTTCATGATCACTCACTGAGCACCAGGAGGAGCAGTCAAGGACAGCTGAGTGCTTACAGTAAGGATAGTGCCGTTCCTTTCTTATCTATGGATATAAATAAGACAAGTGAGTTTTTATATGCCTGATAAAGTCTTACTTTGATTCTTCACTACCAAGAGCAAAGAGAAATGGACAATGATGAGGGGAAATAACAGATACTGTGTGATGACAGCTGCTCCTTTGACAGCTACTGGCGCTCAGTGGGCACTGCTGAATTTCACCGGTGATTGAGTGATCATGAGCTCCCTTCAAAACAAGATGCTGCTTAGACTCTGTTGGCAATTCAAAGGTTTTAAGCCCACCACATTAGCCACATAGAGACGCTGTCTTTCCCTGGACACAACCTTCTTTCTCTCACTTTTTGTTACTCCCCGATTTCCACACACATAAGTTGCATAATTAAAAAATATAATAGTAATAAAGTATCCGTGAAGAAATGGATACTGGCAAAATTGATTTTTTTTTTTCCTTAAACAAAATTTGCACAATAGGGTGGTAGAGAAATAAAACAGAAAACACTGAGGAAAAAACAGCTATTCCTTTAACAGGTTGTATTTGCACTCCAGTATGAGCGTGGCTGCAGTGCACGGTAAGTGTGGTTTTCCTCCTGAGCGCAGTACACCAGCAGGCTTGTCAACGCACATGAGAGGATGTCAAGTGATGACACTATATGCTCAGCTGCATACAAGGGTGCCAGCACATGAAGCCAGAATTGGTTTTCTGTAGTTGACTTCATACTGACTCTGGCTTTACAGTACCACAAATCCCAACCGGTGCTGCGAATACCCCGGGAGTAGGAGCTGCTACTAGGGTGGCTAACCCAAACTTGCATACAATGTCAGACAGTAGCGCTCTCACATACCACTCAAATGAGTCAAACAAACTTTCTTCAGGTAATACAGTTTATTGTACTGTTCAGTGCTACTGGCAAGTTTGATCTTCTTCCTTTCTTAGTAGAACTGAAATGTGTGGTAATTGTCTTGTTTCAAATCCTTGATCAGCTTTTACTGTGTTTCCTGAACATTACGAACACTCCCAAACAGTGCAGCCACTCATGATGCAGTAGTTTCCTCTCCTCTCCTCCCAGGGCATCATAAGTGGCAACATTGTGTGGGGGTGTTCCCAGGTACGGGGAAACATACAGTGGAAGTTGATCAAGGAATGTAAACAAACATATTTTGTGTTGCAACACTAATATAGTGGGCAGTCTTTTTTTTTTTTTTTTTTTCTTTTTCTTTTAGAAAGAAAAACAAAGAATCTGAATCAAACGACCAGGCTACATCAACAATCTTTATAGAATTTAAGCAATCATAATTTTTTTTTTTCAACTAGGGATAATTTAAGGCCTAAGGGGGTTGACCGTGTTAGCAGTGTCACTTTAACAATACTGGCATTGAGTGCCATGTGTTTTTTTTTTTTTTTTTTTGTTAAACTGTTTTCTCACCTGCCATCCCAGGGCATCTCTCAGGCTGTACTCGCTCAACTGCAGCCCCAAACCGCCTTCCTGAACCACTCCTTTGACAGGTACATCGGTATCAGGATCCCGCCTGTCGCGGCCCGGGAAGAGAAGGCCGAGGATCCCCAAGGGGTAGAGTCGGAGTTGTGGCCAGCGTGGGCATGTGGAGCGTTGGCCCCTGGAGATTGCCGTTGCCTCACTCGGCTGGCAGGGGTTTTTCTGCCTTTTTTTTTTTTTTAACTCCCCCAGGAGTGCGGCGTGCAATGATGCCTATGCACGGCTGCCCTGCTGGAGTCTGCTGCACTCCTTCCCTTAATGTCGGCTAGTGTGCCTGCAGTGCCGCTGATCTCCATCTGGGGTCGCCAGGACACTGAGCAACCCTGGATCCCTCCCCAGGGAGAGGAGAGCTGTTCTCTGGACACTCTATCCTCTCCCTCCCCTGCCAGCCACCAGAGTCTGTCACCGAACCCGGGTCACCGGAGTGGCATGAGGTGTGGTGTCCAGCACCTCAACCCTTAGCACCACCGGGCCAGCCTTTGAGTGCCATTTTTTACAAAGTGTTCCTTTAACCGCTTGGTGATTGGTGTGCCAGCCAGGTAACAATGTTAATGGTCCATGTGGCACACTATTTTGTCATCTAGCTAGAGCTCCAAAGCAGACTGGCAGGACTCCATGGAAAGAGATGATGATGACGGCAGAAAAAGACCATTAGTCCATCAGGTCTGCCCATAAACCCTAACAAACCTAGGCCCTAATGTCCATACTGGGTTCTAACCCACACTATCCACCCCCATGGCTCCCTTAGCAACCACTACGCCCTTCACTCTGTCCCAACCGTGTTTGAAACCATGGACAGTTTTGGTGCCCACCACATCAGCTGGAAGATTGTTCCACATCTCCACCACCCTTTCTGTAAACTAAAACTTTCTCACTTCTCTGTTGAACCTCCCCCCACCATCAGGTTCCACTTATGCCCCCGTGTTCTTGATCCACTACGTATGCTTAATAGTCCCTTGCAGTTTACCTTGTTCATTCCTTTCAGGAACTTGAAGGTCTCCATGATAGCTCTCCTCTCGTCTTCCCTTCAGCAAGTACAAGGCAAGGCAAAGTTTATTTCTTAGGTGCCCAATCCCGGAGGCTCTGGGCACAGTACATAAAAATATAAGACGTACAATAGGCAGGGACAAGTTCAGTGTCTCCCTACATTACACTGTCTCCAACCTGTCTTTATCTTTCCTTAGGTGAGGACTCCAGAACTGGGCATCGTACTGTAGGTGAGGTCTCACCAGTGATCTGAAAAGAGGTAAGTAATACCACCATCTTCTCCTGTTAATAGCCCTTCCTATATACCCCAGCATCTTAGTTGCTTTACTCTAGGCCTTGTTACATTGGTTTGATTGTTTTTAGGGAGTCACTGATGTATAGCGTCAGTGTAGCGCAGTGGTTTAAGGCTCTGAGCTGCAAACCTGGAGACCTGGGTTTGAATCCCACAGCCCCATTTTTATACTGTGTGACCCTGAGCAAGTCACTTAACTTCCCTGTGCTCCCAGGTTGCACCTGTAAACAAGCTTTCAGCTTAATGTGTCTCGCCTGGTAAAACAAAAAGGGGGAAAAAAAAGATGACTCCTAGGTCTCTTTCCTCAGAGGTCGTGTCCAGCTTTAGCCCCCTCATCGAGTACTGGGTTCTCGGGTTCTCTTGTTCCCTATGTGCATCCCCTTGCACTTTTTGGCATTGAATTTCAACTGCCAATCCTTTGACCATGTCTTACCTGCTCTTATCTTTCAGGGTTTCTAAAATGTTTTGGTGTCAGTTGGCCAAAATACTTTTGGATTTTAAAGTCCAGCTGCAACACTGTCACCACTCCTTTTCTCTTCCACAGGATTTCTACAAAGATGGACGTGCGGTTGTTTCTTATGTACCTCTCCCTGTGTGTGGCATACACTCTGACCAAGCCCACAGAGAAGAAAGACCGTGTTCACCATGACCCTCAGCTCAGTGACAAAGTGCATGATGATGCCCAGAACTTTGAGTACGACCACGATGCCTTTCTTGGGGCAGAAGACGCAAAAACCTTTGATCAACTCACACCAGAGGAGAGCAAGGAACGACTTGGGTAGGCAGACAGAACAAGTGTAATTTGAGGTGCATTTTGTAGAGGACTGTAATTAGTTTTCTCCTGCCCCCCCCCCTCCCCCCACACACACACGCATAGTTTCTCTTTCATTTAAGTCCCAAAGGTTTGCTGTATAGCACAAACCTTTATTAAAGCAGCAGTTGCATTTTAATTGAAGAATGCATTGATGGACCCTACAGAGGTGGTGCTTGACCACTGTTAAGGTTTTTATTTTTAGTAAGTGTAAATGTAATGAGGCCTGTGATTTTTTTTTTTTCATTATGATATTCTATACTGGTTTCTCCTGCCCTGTTCAGCTGCTTTCTGTCCTGCTGCCATTTTGATGCACATGTGTAAGTTTAGCAGGTGGGGGGAGCCATGTTACTGGCCGGGGCCAGACTCTTCTCCACGAGACAAGAGTCATAAGTTAAGCAGCACAGTTTACCTGGGAGAAAAAAAATATAAATGGGAAAAGTTAAGTTTAAAAGAATACATACATTGCTAGTATCTTGGGCAGTATTTATATATTTATTTCACTTTGTTGACTGGGTAAAGTGCAGTGGCATAAAATGCCTTTTTCAGGCTTGACCTGGGTTCTATAAGAGCACAATACAGGAGTATTACAGTATAAAATAGAAACAGTTACAAAATTCAAATATATAATTGACCTTCATAATACAAAATTAAACATCATTTGCAAACATTTGCTAGCTGTAAATAATCTATGAGGCTCCTAGAAAAGACTTTGGTGATTAATGCATCTCTAACTGAAGAGGGACAGTATTCCCAAACTTTGCAGTGCAGCAACCAAAATAATTCTGATCCGTTGGCATAAAGGGAACCTTTAGTGCATGTTACAGCTTTTATACGCTCTAATCATTTTGTTTGCTGCTCCTGCTGTCCTTCCTGGTCTACATACAGACGTGGAGGACTGTACTTGGTCCCGGGAGAATAGTGGGACCAGCAGACCTCTGATTGGAGCTTATAAAAATTCTAACGTGCACTGAAGGCTATTGAATGTCTCAGTGCTGCAACCCTGCTCTGAAGTCAGCTGCAGGGGATTCTTGGATATCTAGTTAAAGCAAATGTCATGGAAGTCCGCAAAATAACCTTGATACAATCAGCTATACTGTATTGAACATGAGGTTTAAAAAAAAAAAAAAAAGTTGCACAAGAAGTGAAAATTGAAACGAGCAGCACACTTGGGTGTGAGACTCTTGGTGCCGACTGTTTTCCCTACTTGTCAGTATTTACTACACTGGTTTTGAAGTGTAGAAACATGTCCGCACTACGTTTTCCCTTTACTCACCAGGCTCTTGTTAATGTCAGAGCCTTTGCTTTTTCCTTTTTTGCTTGATTTCTAGGCATCTGCAACTTATTCTTTTTTTTTTTTTTTTTTTTGTAGGTAATGCGTTGCAAACTTTTCTAAATATTTAAAGGGACATGTCCATCAGTAATCTGGCCATGCCTGTGAGTAAGGTGTAGCCCAATTAGCTTTCTCACAAAATGTATTAATTTTATCAACTTACTGTTTGAATTATTTATCTCATATCTGGTTGATCCTGCCTCCCTCCTGCCAGGATTTTGGAAACCTGCGGTGCACCCTAAACCACCCGTGGCTGTCCTAGTGTGATGTATGACATGGGGAGCAGCTGGGAGCGAGCCCATAGACAGACTGTGTAAACGGAGCTGTTAACAGCTCCGGTTTCCAAAGTACATGTCTGTGGTATATTGAGACCAGGTATAGACTGGCAAAAGACTGAATGTCTTTTAAGGCAAAACAGCTGTTCTCTCTCTTAAGCTGGTCTCTGGGCTCATTACTAGTGGGAGGTCCTTCCTGGAACCACGTGACAGGCAGGAAAAATATCTCTGCAAGGGGACCAGATCCTCCCCTTTGCATCCTGTAGCTCTCAGTTTTACTTCCTGCCTGCCACATGAGGCAGGTTCTCTGCAGGGGCTCTGCCGCTGTTGTGGCAGAGCTGAAGACACCAAACTGTAAGTACAGTTTATTTTCTACTCAGAAGTGGATTTTCAAGGGGGAAGCTTAACCAGCATGCCTCGCAGATTCTGTGGGGTCCCCAGTTTCAGCCATGCATGCTGCACAGATTGGACCCCTTCTCTCCTACTTCTTCCCACGCTTTGAGGCACGCATTCTCCCACCCCCAACCCCCCAACGGTCATTACTTGGAGGGAGGAACAGGATTCACTCAACAGGATTCCTACTTTTTCTTTAAAAAAAAAAAAGTCACACAGGGATCCCAGCCTCAGCCCTGTGTGCTATACAGTCTGGCTCCTTATATCTGCTCCAGATTCCCGCTCCCAGCACCCTGAGTCTGGCAGGTCGCAGGCATCAAGGCCCCTTGCGCTGCACATTCATTTTTGACTCCAGAGAGCTGCGCTTTATTCCCCTTGGCTGCAGCCCTGCTGCATAGGCCATTGACACTGCGCTCCGTCAACAAGCCTCCTGGGTCGCAAGGGTTGTCTACAAACAGGGGTGAAGCCGCTAGGAGCGATCACACCCCGCAGCAGCAGGAGCTTCATTTCGGCTCAGGATGAGCCGCACTACGGACCCTCAACAACAGCCAGGAGCAGGAGCTTAATTTCGGCTCGGGAGGAGCAACGCTCAGTCCCTCAGAGGACACAGGCAGAAGCATTTTTTCCGTCAACGAGCCCCTGGGCTTCTGGCTCACCGACGATCGGAGGAGGAATCCTCTTGAAGCGGTAGTGCTTCACAGCAACAGGGCCTTAATTTCGGCTCCGGGAGAGCCGCGCTATAGCTCCTCTTCGACAGCACCTTTGGAGCAGGAGCGCTCAACTGTAGGAGGGGCTTCATTAGCGGGAGCACTCCACACTATCAGGGGCTTCATTAGTGGGAACGCTCCCCAGTAGCAGGGGCCTCATTTTGGCTCAGGAAGAGCCATACTACAGCCCCTCATCAGTTGCACTGTTGGAGCGGTAGCACTCCACAGTAGCAGGAGCTTCATTTCGGCTCAGGAAGAGCCTCATTGGTGGCATTCTGTGAGTGGTAGCGCTCCACAGTAGCAGGGGTTTCATTTAGCGCTTCCCTTATATCCGTCTGCTTGTTGTCTGCTGCCCTCAACATGTCCCACCAAGGGCAATCGAACAGTGGAAAGGACGCAGCTCACAACGTCTTTGAAACATAGAAACATAGAATTTGACGGCAGATAAGGACCGCTTGGCCCACCCAGTCTGCCCATTTCCCTACCTACTGGATAAGCTGCAGATCCTAGTTAACCAGCAGCCTACTTCTTCCTACCCCCACCCCCCAGAATTGCCTTATGACTATCCCATGCATGCTTGAATTCCACCACTGATTTTGACTCACAACCTCCTCCGGAGCCATTCCATGCATCCACAACCCTCTGTGAAAAATACTTCTTAAATTACCTCGAGCACGCCCCCATCTTCAGTGTGCCCTCTTGTTCTTGCACACCTTTTTTTGAAAGATGCTACCCTCTTGGACTTTGTTGATTCCCTTGAGGTACTTGAAAGTTTCTATCATGTCCCCCTCCCTCCTTTCCTCGAGAATATACATATTAAGCTCCTTAAGTCTCTCTTCTTATGTCTTCCGGTGCAGACCCTGCACCATTTTAGTTGCCCTCCTCTGGACAGCTTCCATCCTGTCTATGTCTTTGTGGAGATTGGGTCTCCAGAACTGCATACAGTACTCCAGATGGGGTCTCACCAGCTGTCTGTACAGAGGGATAATAACTTCCTGTTTTCTACTGGTGATGCCTCTCCCTATGCATCCCAGTATCCCCCCAGCCCTCCTTGCTGCCCTCTCACATTGCTTGCCCACCTTTAGGTCATCTGATATGACTACCCCCAGGTCCCTTTCCATTTTTGTTGTTGTTAGTATCTCACCCCCCATTGTGTACTCTGCCCCTGGGTTTTTGTTTCCCAGGTGCATTACCTTGCACTTCTTAGCATTGAATCTAAGCTGCCATACATTTGACCATTCCTCTAACATTGCCAAGTCCCTTCTCATCCTTCCACCCCACCCTGTGAATCAACTCTGTTGCAGATCTTAGTGTCATCTGCAAGAGACATACTTTTCCTTCAGTCCTTCTGCAATGTCGCTATAAAAACATTGAAGAGGACTGGTCCTAATACTGAACCCTCGGTACCCCGCTAGTAACCCTCCTTTCTTCTGAGTGGACTCCATTTACTATTACCTCTGTGTCCTATTCTCCAGCCAATTCTTTACCCAGGCTGTCATCTTGGGACCCACCCAGGCTGGCTAACTGTATATTAATCTTTGTGGGACTGTGCCAAATGCCTTACAAAGTCTAGGTAGGCCATGTCCACAGCCACTCCTGATCTACTACTTTGGTCACCCAGTCAAAGAAATTCTATCAGATTCGCCTGGCATGACCTTCCGCTGTGAATCCATGCTGCCTAGGGTCCTGTGCCCCTCTGGTCTCCAGATACTCGACAATTCTTTCCTTTAGAAGTGATTCCATCATTTTCCCTATCACTGAGGTTAAGCTAACAGGTCTATAGTTTCCTGCTTCTGCCTTGCTCCCACTTTTGTGAAGGGGAATCACATCTGCCCTCCTCCAGTCCTCGGGTACCACCCCATCCTCCCATGATTTGTTAAAAAGGGTAGTCAGTGGTGTCACTAGTTCTACCCTTAGTTCTTTTAGAATTCTGGGATGAATCCCATCAGGCCCCATTGCTTTGTCCACCTTCAGTTTTAAGAGTTCTTTCAGAACCCTTTCTTCTGTAAATGGGCTGGTATCAACTTCTGTATCCAGAGTGTTACTACTGTTTGTTTTATGTACCTCCCTCTTCCTTGTAAATACTGAGCAAAAATATTTGTTTAGTATCTCTGCCTTTTCACAGTCTCCTCTGCCCACCCTCCCTCCCCTTTATTAAGCCTCACTATCCCTCCCTTGGTCTTCCTTTGCTCCCTGATGTACCTATAAAGGTTTTATCCCTTCTTAACTGAGTTGGCTATCTTTTCCTCGGTTTGGGCCTTTGCTGTTCTGACTGCCTTCCCAGCCTCCTTTTGCTTTAACTGATACAGTTCTCTGTCCTGCTCCTGCTGCGATTCCTTGTACTTCCTGAATGCTTTCTTTTCTCTTGAACCTTCACTGCCACTTCCTTTGAGAACCATAGTGGTTCTTACATCGTCTTGTTTTGTTTATTTGCTTCACACAAAGGCTCGTTACCTCTGTGATGGCAGTTTTATTATTCCCATTGTTCTTCCACCCTCCTTCCCGCCATTTGCTAGTGCATTCCTTAGGCACTCAACTATTTTGGCAAAGTCAGCCCTCCTAAAGTCCAAGTATTTTTGTCTTTGTATGGCTTGACTCTATTGTTGTGTTTATTGTGAACCATACTGTTCAATGGTCGCTAGTTCCCAGATGGCTACCCATTTCTACATCTGTGATCCTCTCCATCTCCATTTGAGAGTATCAAGTCTAATATTGCTCCTCTCGAGTGGGCTCCAGTACTAGTTGTCTAAGGCATGCCTCTGTAGGGCATCTAGAATAACTGCACTCTTCGAAGTGGCAGCTGCAACTGCACTCCAGTTAACATCTGGCATATTCAGATCACCCATCAGCAATATCTCCCCTTTTTCTGCCATTCTAAGTATACTTTCTATCATTTCCTTGTCCATTTCCTCCCCCTGAGAAGGGGGTCTGTATACAACCCCTGTGCAGATTTTGGCCCATTTGTGCCCATTTGGGCAGATGGACCCTCGCTCCAGGTGGCAATGCTAATAAGACTCAAAATAGGGACTCATGCCACCCTCCAGTACAAAAGGTCTGCAAGGGCTTTCGGAAGCCTAGCACAAATTTTTACGGGGCGGAAAGTGCCACAGATGTATATCCCCTTCCCCTTAGGTCACCTTCTCCGGCTCGCTTTGCCTAAGTGAGACTGCTACAAGGTCAGAGGAAGTCCGGAGACATCCACCCTGCTATCACAGGAACTAATTCCGGGCACCACAGACCCATCAGCCCTTTTCCTCCTCCAAGGGGCAGCGTTGTTCACCATCATGCTTAGCCCTTGACGTAATAGGCAAGCCTAACAGGGCCTTCGCCCTCAACCCATCATGCCCTGGACATCATGCCTCATTTTCCTTCATAGATCGTAAGGTCCACGGGAAGCTCACCCCTATGCCTACTCCCAATCTTCGGACCGGAGGGACATCTCTCCTCTCGGCACCATAGGAGAGGAAGAGATCACATACTAGTAGCAGATTCGAGGATGTCCACAGTGGAAAACGTCCAGTGGGACAGACCTCGAAGTCCACGGGAGATCAGTTAGTCCCCCAGAGGAAGGGGGGGCTACTGGACGGCGTTTCTATCTCGCACGGCTCTCCATCCAGAAACTGTGTCTTGGATGACCTAGATTACTTCATTAAGCGGGTGAGTGAGGGGTCTCACTTGAGATCTCCCTTGTCAACTGCTGAACCACCAATCAGCACTCAGACTGGCATCGGCTGCCAAGCAAAAGAGAGAGTGTGTGAGAGTGTGTGTACATATACATATATATATACACACACACACACACACACACACACACACACACACACACCACCAGGGTGGGGCTTCTCTGTGGGACCCAGGGGATACGAAGGTGGATGCATCCCTCGAAAAGACACTTTAGTCCTCTGCAACCTCCCTAAAACCAGCTGCAGACAGCCTGTTCTCAACATGAGCCGCACTACCATGGGCCACTGACCTGGCATTCCAGCGTGCTGATGAGCCAGATATAAGCAAGCCCAGCCAACCTGTTTTCAGCATGAGTTTCACAACCGTGGGCCACTGACCTGGCGTTCCAGCGTGCTGACGAGCCAGATGTAAACAAGCCCACCCCACAGCAGCTACAGCTCGGGACTGTTCTCTGCATTATCAGCTGATGTCTCGAAGGAGGCTGCCAGATGTGCAGCAAGGGCTATGCTTTAACTCACCTTGCCTCGACATACCTAAGGCTGCAGGCATGGCAGGCAGATGGGTCGCCAAGGCACACTTGGTGAATGCCCCCTGCAAGGGAGATCTCTCGTTCGGATCGTCTCTAAAGGGGACAGTAAAAGAATCCAGGGAAACGACGAAAACCTGAGTACCACAATCCAGGAGCAGGTACAGTCCCTGGTCACAGGGATCCAGTCAGAGTATTCAAGCCCATACATACTCAGAGGACCAATTAAATCTGCCTTGGCAGAGGATACTGGGTCATCTCTTGCACCCAGCAGAGGAAGAAGCATCTGAGATGCCAGAAAGGTCACAGTAAAGACCCTGGACCCATCCTCAGGTAGGGGGCAAGCTTTCCAGTTTTCTCAAGGAAAGGGTTTGCACCTCTGCGATTAAGGGGGTGCCAGAGAGTTTTAGTCAGGGTTCCCCCACTTCATGTGGTACCCTCACCTTTATCTGCACAGAATATGTCGACTCTCCAAACACTCATAGACCACTTACAGGCTGGAGCAAGCAGCTAGTGCCCAGTGCAAAAAGGTACTTAAACATTTACGGTCTATTCATCATAGTCCCAAATTGATCTGGAGTTTTCTAAGCTGCATGGGTCCTAAAATGTCTGATCGAATTCGTCCATCACAGGACATTCTAGATGAGTACCCTTGCATCCATCTTCAGGGGAATTCCACTGTGGAGATCAGTTGGTCTCAGCAGATTTTCAGGTGCATTTTTACATATTCTATCTGGGCGGCACTCGGGTCAAGGCCCTTCAGTATGAGCAAACAACTCTGGCAGTGACTGAGGTCACCCAATGCCTCTCGCCCATAGGATTCCTGATAACCAAAAGAGCTCTCTTCCACCATCCAAGCATCTGAATCATTTAGGAGTAATCTTCTGAACATCCCAAATTAGACTTTCCCTACGGATGCTAAGTGCAGGGACCTCAGGGTTCTCTTCAGCAAGATCGAGTGGCCTAATGCCTTCAGACCACATCCTCACGCAGCTTACGGGGACGATGGGCTCCCTGGCAGTCTCCATTCCATGGGCTCTAGGTTATCAGTCGAACCTACTACATCAAGGGTTCCAGTCAAAGGTCAGAATTTGCTCTCTTCTCTATCACCTTCCAGAAGGTTGGGGCTTTCTATGCTGGGCCCATGGGGGGCACCTTCAGCTCGAGCAGTAGCTACCTCCTAGGCAGAATTCAGAGAAGCCTTCCAGAAGTCTTTCACAGAGTGGCCACTTGGTCATGAGAAGCCTTCAAACAGTCTTTTGCAGAGTGGCCACTTGGACATCCATTCATTCCTGGGCAAAGTTCTACAGATTGGATGTGTTTGCCTCCCAGTGAGTGTCTAATACTGCAGTGGAGTGGCACTGTGACCTTATTTTTAACATTGTCATGTTGCAACAGTCCTTCTAACCAGCCAGTGAGCAACTCCTGTCCCCACCTCTACGGGTTCCTATGTAGTGCCATGGCTGCATGGTACTGTCAGCTTTGTACATGTGTACCACATATTGTAAATTTGCAGGGTGGGGGGGAAAAATGTCCTAAAATCAGAAAGTGGGAGTATTTCAGTCAAAAATGGTAGTAAAATACTCCTTTAATCCCCTTATCTGTTCCCCTGCCTCCACCCACCCACACACACACACAGACTCCTTTTGGCCTCCTCCTCTGGTCTTTCCATTTGCCCGCTCCCTACTCCTCGGGTCCAATCAGATTCTTTTCTTGCCTAATTAAAACTGTACAGTTGCCTTCAGCCTTAGACTTCTGTGCAGTATTAATATACTCTGTTACTTTTTCGCATTTTAATTTTGTATATAATTGTATTTTTTATTTCTGCCTGGGGTTTTTTCTGCGCCTCCACGTTTTTTTGCACATTCTCCAGACTTGCAACTACTTGTTGCTGTTTGTCAGTTTCCTAATTTTGACTATTTTTTTTTTTTTTTGGAAATGTAATATACTTTATTGATTGGTTACAGGTATGTACATAGGGATGACTTGGCTATGGCACAATGAATCAGAACAGGTACATATAGCCATCAAGCCATGGGTTACGTCGGCTCCTAAATCGGCTGTAAACCAATCCATTATATTACTACACACACGCACACACACACACACACACACACACACACACAGGATCTTCGTAAAAGCTGTTCAGGTATGACAGCAGTATGGTGCTTGATTCCCCATGGGTGAATAGTATGACCTAATATACTTTTATTGGTGTACATGGGTAATTGTGCTCATCGTGCACTACAATTTAGGCAGTACATGAGCCTATCTAGAAATGGAGTAAAGAGTGTAAAGTTTACCCCATTTTTTGTCAAAAGTTGCAGGAGCATGTCTAAGGAAGGCAATCGTCTTTTCTATTCTGAGGTTAGACAGTAGCTCGGTCAACCATTCAGAATAGGATATCATTATGGAATCCTTCTCCCAGTGTTTTAGTACTAGTTTTTTGACTGAATACAAGATGAGGGACATACTGAACCTTCTCTCTTTGATTGACACTAGTGAATAATCACCCATGATGCAGATCTCTGAGGTAAAGAGATCTTCAATCCCCAATAGAGGGTCTGCTTTGGCCCTATCCCAGTTCTGAGGTATTTTCTGGCATATCTGGGACCTACATGCTCCCCTCAAGAAAGTTAGGATAAAACGCTTCCATCACCTCTGGATCACACTCGACCTTATTGCCCTCTGTCGCACCGGGGATAAGGCATGGAGACTGTACAAAGCTTTGCATGCCCATCGGAATCTACCATCGTACAAACAAGGCCGTCCGGCATTCCAAATCCTCTTACTTTAAAACGCAATTCACGCAGTATCAAAACCCCCACGCATTCTTCTGAAAGATGATCAACTGCCTACTTGACCCCCTATCCAACAGGCATGCCCAGCCTTTAAAATGAACGGCAGCACCGTCTTGGATCCCGCCTCTGTGGCAGAGCTCTTCAATAAGTTCTTTGTCTCCTGTGCGCCCCAGACCCCCGCCCCCAAATCGGCCGAACCACCTCCCCTACACCTGGCTTCCACCGCTCACCCCACTGGAAGTTAACACTGCACTCTCCTCCCTTAACCCTTCTAAAACCAACCCCGACGGCATCCATCCCAAAATGCTTTGCATCTCCGTCTCCGCTATAATGGCCCCCTTGACCCACATACCAAACCTCTCTCTGTCCACTGCCACTTTCCCCAAAACTTGGAAATTGGCCCAGATCATTCCTCTGCACAAAGGCGGTGATCCCTCCCAACCAGGAAATTACAGACCCGTTTCGCTCCTCCCCTCCCTTGCTGAAGTTCATGAATCTCAAATACTGGCCAAACTGTCCGACTTTCTCTCTTCCAACAGCTCCCTTTCTCCTGTACAGTCAGGCTTCAGAAAACATCACTCCACCGTCGCCACCCTTCTGCGCGTCACCGACTCCATCCTCTCTGCCATGGACCACAGCCAAACCACAGCTGCCATCTTCATTGACCTGGCTAAAGCTTTCGACTCTGCCTCCCACCCGCTGCAACTCAGCAAACTAAACAATCTTGGCTTCGCCCAACAAACCATTGCTTGGTTCCACTCGTACCTCCACGAGAGGCAACTATCCTATTCTATCTGGTGTTCCCCAAGGCTCTATTCTTGGTCCCATCCTCTTTTCTCTCTTCTTAAATGACCTTCTCTCCAGTATGCATCTGTACACAGATGACACCATCATCTTTGCCTCGGGCCCCTCCTTTGACAGTATCCTCCTAAATCTCCAAGATGACTTCAACAGTACAATCCTGGTTCCTCGAACCTGGTCATGCTAAATGCTAAAAAAAAAAAAAAAAAAAAAACTGTCACCATGGTCTTGGATCCAGGCAGAAGCTTGCTACCCTTCCTGCACCTCCTGTAATCACCATCCTGGATGGCTCACCCCTGGAGCTGGTCCCTACTTATAAGTACCTGGGAGTCTGGCTGGACAGCCACCTCAACTACTCCACTCGTGTCGAGACTATCTGCTCTAAACTTCGGCCCAAACTCGCCATCCTGTATCACCACAAGGCCAGCCTACCTATCCCCACCCATTGCGAGCTCGTTCGAAAAACAGTCTTGCTCATTATAGACTACACCGACATAGTCTACGGTATGGCCCCACCCACCTCTCTATCGAGATTAGATATCCTCCTTAACTCTTTCTGCCGCTTCGCCACTGCCCTCCACCTGCTCACGCACCACTGCACACTAGACGCTGCACTCACCATTTCCCCTCTCTTCCACAGGGGAACCATCCACTGCACCTCCTTCATGGCAAATTATTGGCTTGGATCCCTTCTCTTCCCCCCCCCCCACCTCACCTTCTGCCTTACCCCTGACACCTCCCTAAACTGCCCTCTTCACTAAAGGGACCCACGCACTTTCCACCTGCCCCGCCCTCTTTCTCTCACAGGCCAATCTGCTTTTACGTACCATCTCCCCCTTCTCTGGAACAGCCTTCCCTCCAACCTTTGCCTGTCCTCTTCTTGCTCTATCTTTACACAACTTCTCATGCTCCTCCCCACCCCACACTGCCTTAAATACTCCAGTGATCCCTGGACCCAGAAGAATCCCTGCACATTCTCTACTTGTGTCACCTAGCCCTCGACAGCATTCTTGCCGCACCTCGCTTTTTACTCTGCATGCTACTTATTATGATTATTGAAATTGTATGGTACTCTTTGTAAAAAATCTGTATATGCTGCTGAAATTGTTTTGTACTTATTGTAAAATGTCTGTACACGCTGTTTGATCTCCTCACCTTCTGTTACTCTTTTTCTTCACTGTACCCAGGTCGCACCTCGAAATGAGCCTCGGCTCAGTGTGCCTTTCCTGGTCATCAGTTTTAAATAAAATAAATTATCTGGTTCCAGAGGGGTTTAATTTAAAGGGCATTCTCAGAGTAAATGCAGCAAGGTATCCTCCTCCAAACCACTTCTGTAGCATTTAGGATGCTGCTGACTTCCCATTCTTAGTTTAGTTTATTAGTCTAGGAATTAATACCTTTGAGCCAGGGCTCTTCTACAAAGGTTCCACGTCACAAAGAACATTTAACAAAGCACGATACACATTACAGGTAAAACCAGACAGGAAAGTTACATCATAAATTTGTTAACAGTTTAAGGCAGTAACGTTTTTAAGTTTCATAGAAAAACAAGCTATAACAGGTTCAAGCGAGTAGACAATTTCGAGGTTAAGGAGACTTCCAGGGAGAGGGTGATCATTAGGCGCCAAAAGGAGACTAGAGAGGAGAGAAAGGTGGTGAGCGGGAGAGTAAGTGAGAGGGACAGGAAAAAGGGGAGTGAGTTTGGGTGGGAGACAGGAAGTAGTAGAGGTACCAGAGGGTTCATTAGTCAGGAGGAAGAGGCCTCAGATGTGAGGATGGACATGAGGAGTAGTAGTCTTTATCTAGCGAGTCACAGTTGCTAGTGGTGGTGAGGTGGGCATAGAGCATGGATTTGAAAGCTTCAGGCGAGGTTGAGGATAGAGTAGGTGGACTAAGCACATTGAACCATGTCGGGGCCCTGTATGCGAAAGATCTTTGTCCCTGTGCAGTCCGGCATCTCGAACCAGGAAAGGTTGGCTGCCAGATCTGGTGGAGGGTTGTGAGCCAGGATTCAGTCGGAGTAGGTTTTGAATACATAATGGAGTCAGTCCCAATATAGATTTTTTTGCCATTGTGCAGGTGAGATAAATAAGACGATTTGATAGGTTCAGCCAGCCTGATTCATAGTACAGATCACACGTGTGAGTCAGTCTTTGAGCCCCCGTGAGGAGCCGGCAGGCCTTATTTAGAGTGATTGAGATACGCCTTAGAGCAGTGGTAACTGAGCCATAAATAATAAGGCCATAGTCAATGATTGAGATTATGGAACTCTGTATAGCTATTCTCAATGCCGCTTGATTTAGAAATTGACGGTTACGGAATAGTATTCCAAGGCGTTGGTTCACTGTTTTCGCAGTGTTGTCAATGTGGGTTGCAAAGGTGAGCCCTTGGTCAAAAGTGATGCCAAGGTATTTGAAAGTATTTACTTGGTCCAGTGTAATTCCGCAGAGGTTTGTATGGTGAGTGGAGTATGCCTATTTTTGTTTTGGTGATTGGAGAAGAGCATGGCTTTGTTTTATTGTGGTTTAGCATAAGTTTACTATCCAGGAACCACCTTTCAACACTAGAGAAAGCAAGTTGCAGGCTTTTTCAGAGGGAGTTTGATCCTGTGGGAAGAGAGAATTACAGCATCATCAGCGTATAAGATTATTTTCTCTGGCAGATATCTGGGAGGGAGTTAAGGAACAGGCTAAAGAGGAGCGTCCAAGAATTGATCCTCTGGTACACCCGAGAGAACTGGTTTGAAGTCAGAGAGTTCATTAGAGATTTTTACAGCCTGTGACCGATTGGACAGGTAACTTTTTACCGAAGCACAAGGACCTTCGGCCAGGCCTAGGCTAGAAAGTAGGGAGGTAAGCAGACTATGATGGACTGTGTCGAAAGCTTTTGTAAGATTGATAAAGACTGCACCTGTTTGGCACCCTTTGTCCAGGGCTGAGTGGACTTCTCCAGAGAAATCAAGTAAGGCTGTTGTTGTACTATGTCCTTTCCTAAAGCCGTATGTTGATTACAGAGTAGATTGTATTTGTCCAGGTAATCAGAGAGTTGGTCTGCCACTATTGCTCAAGTGCTTTGGAGAGGGAGGGAGTATTGATATTGGTCGATAGTTTCCTGTTGAGGTTTTGTCCCCCTTTGTGCACTGGCGAACTATGGCAGATTTCCATTTGTTGGGAAATTGACTTTGGCAAAGTGACAGATTAAGAATTTTTGCAGGGGTGAATTACTTCATCCAGGGTGAGAGACAGGATTTTTAGATCTAGGTGTCACTACTTGTTCTGGATTTGGAGCAGGCCTTTCTTATGTACTTGTGTGCTTCGTGCACTTTGATTTTCTTGAAGTAAAATTGTGGTTTGTCACGAGGGGTGTTTTGTGATACTAGGCTAGGCACAGGTAAGTCTGAGAAGAAATCTGGGGGGGAGGACCTCACTAAGGTCTGTGAATGTCTTATTAAGCGCATCTGCAATAGACTTTGGGTCAAGAGTGGTGGATCCATCAACTTTCATAATGGTAGGTGACGATTTTGATTGTTTACCCATTATGTTTCGGATGTTGTCCCAAAAAGCTCTTCCATCACCCCAGGTGGATTCAAGGGCTTTTTTGAAATAGGCGCTCTTTATTTGCCTTATTTGTGAGGTACATCTATTTCGTGCCTGCTTGTATTTTAGGGTATCATGAGGTGAGCCTGTGTCTCTGGCAACTGCTCAGAGGTGATCCCGAACCTTGACCTCGGCAAGTAGTTTGGCAGTAATCCATGGATTTGATAGCGCTTTGATTTTACATTTTTTTACTGGGGCGTATAAGTCTCATGCAGAGTTGAAAGATTTAATGAAGTATTCTAGATGTATTATATCAGTTGATTCAAGGATTGAGGCCCAGTCCTGTTGTAGGAGATGGGTTTCAACTTGATAAGATTCTATAAGGCAATACTCTGCTTGTTATAACTTTGGGGGTGGCTTGAGAAATTTATTAGACCAGGTACAGGACACTGGGGAGTGGTCACTGAGGGAGTCAGGGAGGACTTTAATGTTTTTATCCGTCAGGGTGATTTGTGAGAACCCAGTCAATAAGGGTGCTTGTACCAGTTTTGTAATTTTTCCGGTGGGGAGGTTACCATCTGAGTCAGGTTTGCTGCTAGGATGTCATCTTTGTAAGAGCCAGTGTCTGAGGCGAGCCAGTTTATGTTGAAATCCCCAAGGAGGAGGAGGAGCTCATTTTCAGAGGGCTGCAGACTAACAAAATCAAGTACAGACTTAATACTGGCACGGTGGTCTTTTGGAGGGATATAGACTGCGGCCACTGTGAGAACTTTGTTTTGTGCACCAAGAAGCAGTTTGATAGGGAGGAGTTGCATCTGCGTATTTGTGGGGTGAAGCTGCCGTTAACAGGAGAGGTTGTCCTTTATGTAGATAGCACAGCCCCCACCTTTCTTGCTTGCCCGTCGAGTCTGAAAAGATTGTAGCCTTCAAGCGAGACCACATGGTCCGGGTGCTGGGAGATAGCCAGGTTTCCAATGGCTAGTATATCAGGTTTTTTGTCCAGCGAGAGTTTGAAGAGATGCCAATTTGGGAAGGAGGCTGCAGATATTTAGAGTGATAATGGAGAGACACTACCAACTTTCCCTGTTTTATCGGCTTCAGTGCAACAGGACCAGGGGTTGGGTGTATCTCACCAGATATTAAAAGTAGGAGGAGCAGGAGTTTCAGCGATGCCATTCGTGATTCATAATAGGTTGGAGTGAGTTTCTGCTTGTACTTTTTAAGATGCTTGGATTGTCTTCTGGAGTCCCAGTAGAGGGTGATCGTTAGTAAGTTATAATGATGTGGCAGTTTCCAGTTAGGAAATATGTCTCTTTGCACCCAGGTATTAATTGGGTGATGTTTGTTTAAGACTTCCAGAGTAAAAGCCATGGTACAATGTTTTGGGTAGTAGTATAGAAAGGTGAGAGTAGGTGGAGGGGTAGGGTAGGCGGGGGGGGGGGAGTTGGCATAAAGGGAAAAGGAGGGTGAGGGTGAGCAGGAACAGGTGGTGGGGACTAAGCCAAAGCATTTTTTTTAGCGAGGCAGGAGAGAGCCGAGAAGTAGTGTGGGCAGAGTATAGTACTGCATAATTCTATTTTTGTCATTGTTTGTGTAAGAATATACTGCTTGCCAAATTTTGTCCCATTGAAAAGTGCTATTAGGAAATTGTTCAGCCCAATAAGCTAAGGATCCTTGTATTTATTTAAAATTTGATAACCGGGAAAGGCACACTGAGCTGAGACTCATTTCCAGGTGTAACCCGGGTACAGTCTACAGAGAGTAACAATAGGTGAGAAAAACAGACAGTTCACATAAACATTTTACAGAGAGTACAATACATTGTCTGAGATATACAATCAAGTCTTTGCGAGGAGTGAAAGAGAGGAAGTGAAGTTGGCTTTGGAATCTGCAGCTATGGCGAGTGAGTAGAGACTGAGTAGTTCCTCATCTGCGTACTGGGACCGTTGGAGCATTTAGGACATGGTGGGCAGGGTAGGAGCCTGAGGAGCTGTGAAAAGGCAGGACTAGTAGGGGCCATGCGAAGACTTGAGGGCAGAGAGTTCCAGATGTGGGGGAGGCAGTACGAGATGGCATTTTGACCTGAAAGAGTGCAGGGGCAGGGAAGGTGGAAAGTGCGCGGGTCCCTATGGGGAAGAGGATAGTTCAGGGAGGTCATTGAGGTGAGGTGTGAAGAGAGATAGGATGGGAGGGAACCCAGCCAAAATTTAGGTAAGGAGGAGGCGCTGTGGACAGTTCTCATGTGGGAGAGTGGGGTCAGGGAGAGGGGATAGAGGAGTGTAGAGCAATCAGTGGTGCGTGAGTGGGGGGGGGGAGCAGTGGTGAATCGGCAGAAAGAGTTTAGAAGGATGTCCAGTCTGGAAAGGGAGGAGGATGGGGCCGTGCCATAGACCATGTCAGCGTAGTCTATTACTGGCAAGATTGTTTTACATACTAGCTCACAGCGGGTAGGGATCAGTAGGCAGGATTTGTGGCGATAGAGGGCAGCGAACTTGGACCAGAGTTTAGTGCAGATCGCTTGGACATGGTTGGAGAAGTTGAAGCGGCTGTCCAGCCATACACCCAGGTATTTGAAGGCTGGGACTTGCTCTAGTGGTGAGCCGTCCATGGTGGTGAGTGCAGGGGGGGTTGGGAGGGTAGCCAGCTTCTGTCTGGAGCCAAAGACCATGGTGACCTTTTTTTTGCATTAAGGGTGAGCTGGTTCTCGAGGAGCCAGAATTGGACTCTGTTGAAGTCGTTCTGCTGAATGGGGAGGACAGTGTCATAGGATGTGCCTGATGCAGAGATGATGCTGTCATCAGTGTGGAGATGTACACTGGAGGAGAGACAGGCTGAGGGAAAGTTGTTAATGAAGAGAGAGAAGAGGATGGGGCCAAGTATAGATCCTTGGGGAACACCAGTTATGATAGGGAGAAGAGAGGTGATAGTGTCACTTATTTGGACTGATTGTTGTCTATCGAGGAGGTACGAGTAGAGCCATGCAATGGCTGGTGGGGCGATGCCGAAAGAACTAAGTTTGCGGAGTAGCAGCGGGTGTGAAACCGAGTCAAACGCTTTTGCCAGGTCTGTGAATATGGCTGCTGTGATTTGGCGGTTATCCATGGCAGAGAGGATAGAGTCAGTTACACTTAGAAGAGTGGTGACGGTGGAGTGGTGTTGATGGAAACTGGATTGGACTGGTGAGAGGGAGTTGTTGGCGGAGAGAATGTCTGTCAGTTTGGACAGTATGAGGGATTCCTGGACTTTGGCTAGGGAGGGGAGGAGTGATATGGGCCTGTAGTTACCTGGTTGGGAGGGGTCTCCGCCTTTGCGCAGAGGGATGATTTTGGCTGATTTCCAGTCTTTGGGAACTGTGGCAATGGTTGGAGAGAGGGCAAAGAATAGGGTATAAGCTGGATGCAGTCTGAGACACTGCATGTGGCTGCCAAAGCATGTGGCGGAGTGAAGTGAATAGATCTGCTTTTACTAACCATGGGCTTGACCCAAAAGTGGTAATCAGTAAGTGCCGCACCTGATATCCTTGGAACACCTGTTTAGCTGAGAGGTTCAGAGTAGGAAGGAGTTCTACCGTAGATTTAAGCAATCCGTTGACTAGCAAGTCAGAGATTACAAGATCAGTGGAGGGAGATCCATCTTTGGTGGTCAAGCAATGACCACTCAGCCTGAGATTGTGGTTCAGATATAAGGGTTGGGATGTATCCTTGGTTTGATTGTATTTGAGCGCCCTGCAGAACTGGGAATGAACCTTAATAGAGATTTGAATATTTCATTTTTTATTTTTTTATTTACTTTTGCAAGCAAAACACTTACAATACATAAGCAGATAGAAGGATAACAATAACATCATCTATTCAGTGACACTTACCAAGAAAATTAACTAAAACACCCTCCCATTAGTTACAACATGGGGAGAAGTATCCTTAAATCATTGATTAATATACTCTCAATTGCATGCAGCCAAGGAAGGACAAAAGGGACCCAGCAATAGAAAGGACAAAGCTTTACCCTCTTACCAAAGTGACAAACAAGTCATAATAGGTCCCCTACCTATACAGATATTGCAAAAAGAAATCCCTTTCCCCTAGAGAAATCTAAACCAACTTGCACCCCAATATATCCTTAAAATTACTTAAACATTAGAAACATTGCCCATTTAAAGTATCTCGACCTCTGGAATCCCCCAAAACAAACCCAGCCAAAATAGGATTAATTCACTAGAAAAAAGTCTTTAACTTAAATACAGCCCATTTTAGTGAGCCCCCTCCAACAATGTCACTGTCCTTAGAAAAATTACCACCCTAAGTCATCACAACAGATTCCGAAAAAGGCAGTAAAATGTTTTAACGACACCACTCTGCAGACAAGGACCACTCCCCAGCATTCTGGTTGTATAGAAAAAACAATACTTATATGAAGTCTTCAGCCCTCTTCAGATGAATCCTCTCTGATGGCCATCTGCTGTTCAATGCAAGATATTAATTTCCCAGCCTCCTTAGGGTTGTTAAATAAATATTGGTGATCGTTCCACACCAACTGGAGCTTAGCAGGTAATAACACTTGATGTTGTACTTTAAGTTGGCGCAACTGACCCCTTATCCCATCGAAGGCCTTCCTTCTTTGTCTAGTACTAAAAGAGAGATCCGGAAAGAGCGACAGATTACTATCCCTATGTATTAGGGATCTGATTTTCCCGGCACTCGTAAGTACACTCTCCCGATCCCCAGTACCAGTAAAGACAATCATAAGTGTCCGAGGAGTAGTTGTGTCCATTACAGCACACCGGGGAGTAACCCGGTAAGCCTTCTCTTTTGCCAATGGAGGATCGGTATCCGTAAAACCCAACAAAGGAGGTAGAAAAGTCTGTACAAAGGCCAAATGGTCCTCTCCTTCTGTTTCTTCAGCCAGCCCCAACATTCTAACATTTTTCTCTCTTGTTTAATTCTCGACTGTCTCTAGGCATTGTCGCAGTAGTATGTTCTCTTTAATGAGTTTAGCAGTGGAATCTACTGCTTTGAGCACGGAGGCCTCCGATCGCTGGACCATGTTTTCACAATTATCCATTCCGGTCTCCAACGCAGATACACACGGGGTAATCGTATCAAATTTTTTATCTAGTTCTTGAGCAGATTTTACTAGTTGACTCAAAGTAACATGTATAGCCTTTAACGAGACTTCTTCCAACGGCAATCCAGTAGAGCTCGAGGCTCCACCGTACTGCGTAGGCCGCTCATCTCGTTGTGCCTTCTTGGGCGCAAAGAAATCTACCGATACTTTGGAGGTTCCTCTGGTTTAACGAATCGTGGAGCACCCCAAGACACTAGACAGCAACTTATTTAAAATTTGAGCGAGTTAGGGTAGAAAGTGATGTTTTAAGACTTAGAGTTTTCTCCAGGAGCTCAGGAAATTTGCCGCTTCCTCTACGGTTGCTCAGCAGCACCCCCCAAATATTTCATTCTTAAATAAAGCCAAATATGTTTTAAATGAAATGTATAGCAAACTGAGAGGAGAAATCCCACTCTAATTATTTGGAGTTCTATTTGGAGCCAGACTGGAGTGAAAGGGAGGTTGTTCGTTTGGTGGTAAAGCATGAGGCAGCCACTTCAAATACTTGGCAACGTGGCTTGCCGTATAGTAGTAGAAGAAATTGGGATGCCGGAGGCCTCTCTGCAGTTTAGCTGCTCCAAGGCTTACATATGACCTCCTGGGGGGTGGTGCTTTTTATTCCAAAGAAATTGGGAAATTATGCTATGGAGCTTGCAAAACCGTGTATGGGGGAGATAGAAATTTAGCATATTCAAAGGGGTTAAAAACCCTGGGAAGTATATTCATTTTGATTATGCTAATTCTCCCTTGTAGTGAGAGATAAAGTGAGGTCCATCTTTCCAGGTCCAGATTTATGATGGTAAGAAGAGAATCTAAATTAAGTTTTTTTCATTTGGGTCATACTTTGAGAGTGTGTAAGCCCTAAGTATCTGATTTGGGGCAACCACTCCAAGTGCAGACCAGCTATCTGGGATTGACAGGAATGCATATTTAGATGCATAACTGTGGACTTTTCTCCATTTT
The DNA here is from genome assembly GCA_016271365.2 of Neoceratodus forsteri. Taxonomy (NCBI): domain Eukaryota; kingdom Metazoa; phylum Chordata; order Ceratodontiformes; family Ceratodontidae; genus Neoceratodus; species Neoceratodus forsteri. The sequence goes on along the minus strand of CM028131.1, from coordinate 144,305,413 downwards.
GTTTATAATTGGAGAATAAACCATCCGAGTCAATAATATCTACGACAGCTGGAAGCATATTACTCAAATCAGTGATATGTAGCAAAATATCCGCATAAGCAGACAAGCAAAGATCAAGCCCACTTATTTGGATACCCTTAACACGAGGCGAAGTCTGAAGGTGGTAAAGCAGGGGTTCAAGGTACAAATTAAAGAGCATGGGGGAAGCGGACAGCCCTAGCGAGTACCTGAGCATAAAAGGAACAATTTCGAATAAACCCCATTGCAGTATATTTTAGCCGTGGGAGAGGTGTAAAGGACCTTGATCTAATCCATAAAAACCTTCGGGAAACCAAACTTGCTGAGGACAGCGAACAAAAATGACCAGGCTACTCTGTCAAATGCCTTCTCCGTATCCAGAGACACCAGAGCCATAGAGGTTGGTGCCAGTCTGGATGTGGAGAAGATGTGAAATAACTTCGTATGTGGTCAGCTGACGAACAGCCTGTTACAAAGCCCACCTGGTCAATATGGAGTAGGGGGAGACAGACCTTCTTTAGTCTGAATGCCAGAATCTTTGCAAATAGTTTGATATCATAATTCATTAAAGAAATTGGTTGGTAATTGGTTACCTTATTTTTTTGGTTTATTAGGTTTAGGGAGCACTATAGTAAGGGCTTCTAAGAGAGTGGGATCAGGAATGCCAGATTCGCAGAGATAGTTGAATGCATGTAGAAGCAGGGGAGAAATCTGCTCCTCAAAAACTTTATAAAATTGAGGAGGAAATGTGTCAGGGCCTGGAGCCTTATTGTCCGGCAGGGAACGTATGGCATCTGATAGCTCCATTTGGGAAATTTTACATACCAGAAATTGTTGCTGAGCTTCATCCAAAGATGGCAGTTGGACATTATTTAGATAATTATTAATGTCCTCTAGTTGGGGGGGGCATTGCTAGGGAGGGAATATAAGGATTTATAGTAATTTTCAAATTCTTGTACTATCTCCTTAGGGGTGGTAAGAAGGGAGTCATCCTTAAGTGAATTAAGAGTGAGCACCAACCTGGAGTCTTCTTGCTTCTTTAATCTAAGGGCGAGCAAGTGACTAGCCTTCTCACCCTGATCTATATAACGAGCCTGCGTTTTAAACAATGCATACATGGCCTGTTCACTAAGGGGTTCTGAGTATTGGCTTTGAGCCTGGGCCAGCTGGAGGAGGAGGATATCTTCACTTTCAGTGAAAGGCAACTTTTCTTCTAGCGCTTGTATTTGGGCTAACAGGGAAGTAGAGAGAGCTTCTCTTTTTTTTTTTTCCCCCCCCTCTCTTCCTGACCGTATATAACCATATACACTCACCCCTAATCACACATTTTAAAGCACTCCAGATCTTGTCCATTTAAGGGAGCGAGTTGTAGTTAAGGGATACAAATTGTTCGGTCATATCCTTAAGAGACTGAACAATATGCGGGTCATGTAACAACTGATCATTACATTTCCAAGTATTTTCATTGTGCGTAGTAAGTGGGAGTGAGCCCTCAAGTCAGATCGGTGCATGATCCGATAGGGTCCTAGGGATCATGCCACACCCTATGAGCCCTGTCAGAACTTCATTATTGACCAGGAAGTAGTGTATCCATGACACAGATCTGTGAGCAGAGGAAAAAAGGTAAATCTTTTGGTAGCAGAATTTAGCAGGCGCTAAGGATCATTTAGAGAATGACTGGTCATAAATTCCTTCAGTGCAACCTGCCCCAAGGAAAGAGACTTTTTGGCGAGGTTGGTGATTTATCCGTCTCCGGGAATACACTAAATTCCAGTCCCCGGCCAACAACATGGGTAACCTTGGACATTAACCTAATAATAGAGATGGGGCGGTGAAGAATTCTGGGGTGGGATTGTTAGGGCCATATATAGAGGCTAGGGTCACTTCTGCATAATTCAGGATGCCTCTAACAAAGATAAACCGCCCTTGGAGGTCCGTGGTGCAGTGCTGCACTTGGTATGGTGTACCCCTAGTAAAAAGGATAGTCTCCTTCCCTGGGCTGTGGCATTATCAGCAGAAAAAACTTTACCAGTTTGGCGTCTTCTAAATAAAATGCCCTCTGCTTCCAGCAGGTGTGTCTCCTGGAGAAAAATTATCCCTCCATGCAACTACTCCAAATGTTTAGGTATTTGGAGTCTTTTAACCTTATTCCTCGCTCTCTTCACATTCCATGAACTATCTCTCGGTGCCATTATAGGGTCTCTAAGTGCTTGGGGGTAGAATGTGGGTAGTACAGACAAAATACTTGTATCCGACTATTAGTAAGTGACACACAATGAGAATACCATATCCCTGCCTCCATTATGAAACAAGTAACTGCTGATAAAACCTCAGGTCGAATTGAAGATCCGTGTGTACCCTTATCCCCATCCCACATTAAAACCCCCGTTCCCTCCATAACAAGCAGTAACTAACCAAAGTAGCTTAACTCCCCAGTCCTTGCGACTGCACTCCCAAATCTCACTTGGTTGCAATAATCATATACCACCAAGCAGAACACAGCTGCCAAGGCCCCCCCCACATCAGATAACACTATAGCAAACTGGTAGTGAAATCCTACAACAGAATATAGCCATTTAAGGAAAATGAGAGTCCCATTTCAGTGTCCAAACAAGAAGTTCAGTCTTTTGGGAGAGTAACATTTATCCCCCAATTAAGTGTGCTGGAATGGGTAACCAAAAACAGACCTCTGTGTCTGCACAAAACAGAGTAAAACACTAATCCCGCTCTGATAACTTGCGTCTAAAATAATGCAGGCTAATACCTAAATACCCCAGCAAATAGGTTCTGTAGACTCCACTAACTTGAATTAACAGAAGGAATACGAGCTGACCCCTAAACGGCTTCATGTACTCGAGGCGCACAGTTATTATCAGATTAGGCCCCTGCTATCCCTTAAAGCCATTTTCCTTTTCGCATGTGAAACTTCAAAACCCAAGTTCCTGGTTGAACAGTCACTTGAAAAGATCAGGGAACAACTTCTTAACCTCACTTAGGGTTTGAAATGTAATCCATTTGCTCTCGTGGTTCACTTGCAGAGTGGCGGGGTATCTCATCCTAAATTTGATGTCGGCCGATATGATCTTTGTGACCAGGGGATGCATCTCTGTTCATTTCCGTCGGACCGTTGGGGGAAGGATCTTGTGCTGTCCTTATTTTCCCGTTGGATTTCTCTGGTCTCCCTTACTTTATCAAGCATAAACTGCCTGTTCAGGTAGTTAAGGAGATTGAAGATCAGAGGACATGGAGGAGAGCCGTGCGTGGGGTAGGCCTGAGAGAACGATGGGCAAGCTTGATTTATATAGTTAGGGCCATTCGGAGACCTGATCTGCTATCTTCAGACAGAGCTTTTGTGCAAACAGGATAGGATTCATTTTTTCCTCTCCTTCTGGAAGGCCCAACACCACAGGGTTGTTCCTCCTCGAATGCCCCTCAAGTTTTTCCTCAGCCTTCCTAAGGCGCTGTTGCATAGTGGACAGATCAGGCTCAAGCTGGGCTTGCCAGTCATCCAAGGAGGAAATCCTTGCCTCGTTGTCTCTCGTCTGAATGGTAAGTTGCTGCAGGGTGGATTTCATGATTTGCAAATCACCCACTACAAATTGCAGAGATTCCTTAATGGGTGCAAGGCCCTCAAAAAAGGTAGCTTCAGTAAGCAGGACCTGGGGAGTTGCCTGGGTTATATCCCCGGGCCCTGTAGCTTTGTTTCTTTTTGCAGGCTTATCCATAGCTGGAGTCTGCGGTGGGGTGTACTTCGGTCTCTGCACCCTCATTTCCACCTCCATTGGCTCGGAGAATAAGCAGACAAGACTTCAGGGGGCAGGAATTACCACCGCCTCTGACTGCAAAAATCGCTGCTATAATGGTGCAATTAAACAAGATTTATTCGGGGGTGGGGGACTATTGTAGCCGTTCACCACGCATCCTACTCGGCAGCCATCACAACCAGAAGTCTCATTTTGACTGTATTGCGTGATCTCTTTTTGTCTTTTCTCCACTGCACTCTTGTCACCTGTGTCAACTGGAAACAAGCCTCGGCTCACTGCCTCTCTGAGTTACCACTTTTCAAATAAATAAAAATGGATTTCAGTGCCCAGTGTGCAAATATTATATCTTCAGGCGGCTGTTTTGATGTGCTGTAAGACACAGCACATTTAAGTGTTACGCTGTAGGCCAGGGTCCCTGCTGGGTTAGAGATGAAAGGAAGGGTGCCCTCAAATAACATTGGTGAACAAAGTGAGGTACAGTGGGGCCCTATTATAAGAAGACCCTGAATGCTTAACAGAGAAGTCCCTAGTAAAAGGACTTGATTGAAAAGTTTGAGGTTAACCTATCCAGACGAGCCTTGGCCTGCAGCCTCTGGCATCAACGCACTGCAGGCTTAGCATCCTTTTACCACAGTGGAATACCTTTTCTTTAATGCTTTACAGAAATCAAAGCTCACGTAATGAAATGCTGCCTATTTTAATGAGCTCTGTTTTGACAAGGGAATTACGGTCCTTGCGGGATATAGATTGTGCCTCTTTGATGTTTGAACTAAATAATTTAAATGAAGAAATTAGATCTAAACTAGAAAAGCCTATTAAAGATCGAAGTAGGTTAATTAACAGTACATGGTTCGACAAAGAATGTCAGACAAAAACCTCATTAGAAGACTATATACGAACTTCAGGAAAGAAGGTAATAGATATATGTTAAAACAAATAAACAATAATAAAAAGCAATATAAGACCTCCTAGTGGGGGAAATAAAGGCCTATTTTAATACTCAGTGGCAACTGATGTTACAGGCAGTATCAAATAAAGATTCCGAACTGTTCTGGACCTGGTAGCGAAGGGTACAGATAACTATAAAGCTGAAATTGATACGTATATATCTGAGGTTGAAACATTTCTCTGATATCATCTTTGACCCCGCAGTACAGATTGAGAGTAATGCGGGCTGTGGAATTCTTACTACCTTCGCCCCTATAACTCTGGATGAGGTTTATTTGGCTATTCACTCTCTGAAAAAACATAAAGCAGCTAGACCAGAAGGTATACCCGCTGAGGTATATCTTCTGGACCCTAAACTTTGGCGTATATTCTTAACTATTTTTTTTCAATAAATGTATAACAGTTAGTACAGTCCTGAAGTCCTGGAAAGGAGCCAACTTGTTCCCGATACATAAAAAGGGAGATCTGTAAATCCAGCCATGTACAGACCGATCAGTCTATTGGACGTTAATTTAAAAATATTCAGTAGAATACTTCTAGAGAGATGACATGCTGAGATAAGTAGAACGGGTGGACTGTTCAATTATCAAGCAGGTTTTAGGTTTAATTATTCCACATGTTATAATATACTGTATTTGTATTGAGACACATTATTGAAAGATGTGGTAATCAGAAAACAGAAGGTTTTTGCTTTCATAGCGTTTGATTATATCTCAAGAAATATTCTCTGGACATTATTTATAGATGGGGGTATCAAATACACACTTGTTTCAATTATTGCGGAATTGTATACGGATACTTGGGCCACAATAAGACTTGAATATAAAGGACATTTATCAGCACCATTTATAGAAGTGTGAGGCAGGGCTGTGTTTTGGCCCCACTCTTATCCTCCCTGTACTTAGATGAGATGTTAACAGAAATTGACATATCAACTACAGACTCGCCAAAAATTAAATCTTTTGTATGTTTAATTTTAGCTTATGCAGATGACAGTATTCTGATGTCACTGACCAAAAAAGGCTTACAGAATAAGCTGGACTGCATACAGAGGTCTGCTGAATTAAAATTTTAATTAAAAATTAATTTAAATAAGACAAAGTTATTTTAGATAATAAAAAAACAAACAGATGGCAGTTGGCACCTGGGTAAGGAGAAAATACAGGTAGTTGAAAAATATTTTTACCTAGGAATTACGTTTCAAGGTAACATTCCGATGGACTGCCCATAAGGACTACCCATAAGGAGTTTATCTCAGGAAAGCTGAAGAATACTGTAGCAGGGCTGGTCAGATTTAATACGAAGTTCAGGGGAATGACTGTCAAACCTCTTACTGGGGTCATTTAAAGCAAAATTTGAAGCAGAGTTTATCATATGGGGCTGAAGAATGGCACATTGAAAAAATAAATACAATCATGTCTCCAGTATTTAAGTTACTTCGCAATATTTTGAAATTGGGCCATTCTTGCCCGGAAGCCTATATAAGATCTGAATTTGGTTTCCCAAATATCAGAGCAGTCATAGAAACTAGGAAGGTTAATTATTGGCTGAGATTAAGAAAATTAACAGTGAATACATTGGCTAAGAAATGTTTAAAAGAAAAGAAAGACTGGTCTAGAGCTGGCTATAAAGATGGACTGTGGTATACAGCCCTTGTGTCCTATTGGAAAAAGTATAAACTTGAGAACCTACAAAAAGCTGTAGATAAAAGTATCACACTAAGTTAGAGATATAAAAAATATGTAACTAATAAAATAAATAACTTCTGGAACTATCAAGATTTACAACTAATATCCAAATCGAAATACTCGAAAGTGGTTTGCTCAAAACAATCTCTCCTTTGGGTTTAAATCATATTTGGAAATTATACAAGAACCTAAATTAAGGTCCCTGTTCTCTAACTGTAGATTTGAACAATTTACAAGTGATGTTCTTCTTTATAGATATGGGTATCTTATCAGGAAATTGTGACTGTACTCAAGGTGGTATTGAAGATCTAGAGCACGTATTGTGGTACTGCACTTGGTATGACAAGCCTAGAGTATATTGGTTGTCACCATTTATAAATGTATTTGTTTTATTTATTTGCTTTTGTTAACCGGGTAAGCACACTAGACATCCAAGTGCCTATTTTCAGGTGCGACCCGGGAGATTACAAGGTACATTCATGAACATAGGCAAAACGATTACAGGTTACATTTAAGAGCATCAAACAACAAGGTCAAAACAAGAAGCAACAGGTGTTTACATTGCAGGCAGAAGGTAGAATAACAGTATGGTACACTCGTGGAAGGCAGTGATCATCCTACCGGGCAGCAGCGCTCTAAAGATTGCAGGTAGACAGAGAAGAAATAATATCTATGATAGATGAGGCTACCTTGACTAATATATTGATGAACACTGAAGGTGCATGGGCTATTATAAGGATTGCAAAATATTTCTCTGTTTATAAACAGGATTAAGTACAAAATCAAAATTATATAGTAATTGTGCAATAGTTGAGTGCTATTTTAAAAGTAGTACTATCTAATAGGATGTTTTTATATTTTTTATGATTGTGTGAACATGAGAACCTACTAGTGCAATAATTTGTGATGTTTAGGGATTGTAAATGATATATATTCTTGATTGTAACAGCTTTTTAGCTAAACAATAAAATATTGATTGATTGATTGATAATGCTTAACTGCCGTAGACTTAGAGTGTACAGACCATGAAAATCTTGCCCCACAGGCAGTGAATGTGATATTTTATTTGCAGCATGGTGACCAGAAATACCTACCACCACAGATTAAAGTGGATAAGATGAACAAAATATGTGGTCTGTTAACTGTAAACTGCGTGATTGTGTTCTTCCATGCAGCAGTTCAGATCACAAATTATTTTGTCTTTAAACCTCATTACTCTGTTTAAAACATGAAGAAAAAGGGAACATTTTTTATTGCAATAAGACACTCCAGGATTGCATAATTGTGGGAAAACATAACTTGATTACATAAGGATACCCACAGTAACCATACCCTACTGTGCATTGTTGCTTGTTTGTTTTACTAACTCTATTCCTGTAAACTTCCCAAGCTGGTTCCTGCTTAACCCTTATCCTACCTGGAGAGTGACTTAGGTGAGCCACTCTGCATTAGAATTCAGAGACTATTAATGGGCTGGATAATGTTAAAGGGCATGGAGAGGAACCAGTACTGCTCCAGTTCATGTCTGTTGGACAGTGAAGCTTTGTGGGGGCAGGGGTTGCTGTAGTTCTCGAAAATTGTCCGCACCTGCTTATTCATTTCCTAGTTTTGGTATTGCTGCAAAATTTACAAAACTGTTACCCTGGTTTGTTAGATCTTTCTTAGAGAGGGTTCCTTCAGTAGGTCATTACATACAGGACTAGCGCCACTTGGCGTCCGGCCGTAGGGCAGACTTTTTCTAGCAATATCTGACAAGGGACCGACCACCCGACGTCATGTGATCGACGTCAGCATGACACTATATAGTGGACGGTCCCCACACCTGCCCTCCAGTTCTTTCCCACCGTCGCCTCATGTCAGCTGCATTGCAGACTTCCCAAGCGATCGCCGTTGAAATTGTTTTTTTTTTTTGTCGGTTTCGCACCGCATTTTTTCATACCACTTGTCAAATTTTCTGCTGTGCCTTCTCCGAAGAAGTGTTCCACCTGTGGCACGCAAATTCCACACAGACTGCCACTTGAAGTGTGTGAACTGCCCTAGGCCCAGACCTACAGTCTCCTCTTGCCCAGACTGCCAACCTTTTAACCAGGCCACACGCGTAAGGAGGCAGAAGGCTTTGGAGGCCCATGTTTTCAAGACCCGGCTGGCATCTTTGGAAAAACAGATGGAGCGCATCCATTGTTCTTCATCTTCTTCCAAAAAAGAACATAGGAAAGAGAAACCCAGGGAGAGGGAGCACTCCACGGAGGTGTCCCAGTCTGAGGCCTCTCGGCCCTTGACCAGCAAGGCTTTTTCCCAGCCGCTGCATAAGGCCAAACCAGCGTCGGAAGGTAAGTCTGACAAGTCCTCTGTGGGTAAGTTGGCCGCCGGCTCCTCCGATGGCCACACTGTGCCTGCAATTAAGTCTACCCGGACTCCTCCGGGGATCGCCCGGCCATTGGTAAGAAGGCTCCACAGGCCTCTGGGACCTGCACAGCACCAGCAGCTAAGTCGACAGGGGGCTGCTCCCCCTCCCGGCTCAGTCTGGTCAGACATATGTCCCGGGCGGGCGCTTGGACACAGCTCTTCCGTTGGGGCCTAACGGTGCCCAACCTGACATCTGCAAGAGTCCAGGGGAGACTGCCTCTCTCCCCCTCCTTCTTCTTCGCTGGTAACTTGTCCTGCACAGGCTGCTACCTCGTGCGACGACGGTGCGGAACTCCAGACGTTGTCCACCCCTCCAGGTCCGTTCCACACTTACATTACGAGGTCGCAGGGATGGAAGCTCCTCCACAGCTGTCTGGCCCTACACCAGAGGTCCCTCTTATCCCTTCTGGGGGGATCACTCCTGACCCGACGCCTATTTCAGTTGCGATCCCTCCGCCAGATCCGGCGATAGTACCTCCAACACCGGACCCCATACGATGGTCTCGGAGCCTGGGCCCAGTCGTCTGCCCCAGCCTTCGGCTCTGGTGCCAGACATGGTCCCTCCGTCGGATCCCTTTGTCCGGCTCTGACGCCGGGCACCAGATCGGGTGGTGCCAGTCCTGACGTCGGTGGCCCTGATGCCGGACCTGCTGCTGATTTATAAGATGGCAGGCCCTACGTGGGTTCCCCCTCCATCAGATCTTCTGATGTTGGGCCTTTACTCAAGACCGTGGACTGTCCCGCATTGCCCCTTGGGGTATCCGCCTCCCGGCTGGTCCTCGAGATTGGAGTGGCGCAGGGCATTATTTCCCGGGTTACGGTCAGTACCCGGGTTATGGCTACCCAGGTTACCAGGGGTATCACTACTCTCCTCCCCCGGTTATCCCTCCACCACCTTCTCCTACCTCAGTCTCCTCCACCTCCTCCACAGGCTCCAGTTCAGCTGGACTCCAAGACTCGTTTTCAGTCTTGGTGGCAGGGGGCATGCTTGGAGCTGGATTCTGACAGGGAGAGCAGACTCCCACCTCCCGCTCCCCTAGGTCTCCGTCCCTGAGGATCTCGTCCCCCTCTATGGTTCATGTCCAGGGGACATTTCGCAAGGATATCACTCCTCCTGATCTTGGAGACCATCCAGACATGGGGGTGGGGTGGGGGAGTGGTGGCAGCGTGATGATTGTGGGAGGAGCACTCGGATCCAGAGTCCTTGGACACTAAGAGCAAAGTTTTCCCTAACTCCCCTCCAGAGGACGTTGCCTTTTCGGGCCTCCTGAGGTCCATGCAGAACCACTTCAAGTGGGAGTCTGAGGAACAGGACCCAATGCGGCAGACTCGTCAAACATCTGGACCTGGAGTCTCTGTCCCTGATCCTTGTTCCACCATGGATAGGACCTCACCATTATGATCTGGCAGATGCCTCATTCTATTCTGGCTGCCCCCAAGAGGGCGGACAGAGTTTACCGGGTGCCCAAGGATACTCCGTTTCCTAACACTCATCCAAAGGTAGACTCTGTCGTGATTTCCGCTGTTCACGATCGCTCTTGAGCACCCAAGCACATGAACACCTCTCCTCCAGACAAGGAGTCGAGGCAGATGGACCAGTTCGGTAAGAAGGTCTATTCTTTGGCCACATGTCTGATTCGGTCCCTTAATATTGTTGCCCATATGGTATCGCACCAAAAGACTACCTTGGCCAGGCTCGAGGCCAGAGTCCAGTCTGTGGAATCTTCTAATCTCAAGGAGGAGCTCACCAAGGAACTCCGCCTGTCCCACTTTTCTTGCAGGCATGCTTTGCAGGCTACTTATGACTGTTGATCCAGTAGCCCACGCCTCAGCGACTGCCATTGCTTTGAGACGACAGGCCTGGCTTTGCATCTCTGGCCTCACCAACGAGGTCCAGTCTGTGATTCAGGATGCTCCGTTTCGGTGCTTGGTGCTATTTGGCGGCAACACCAAAGACATCATCACTGATCTCCAGGATAAAGGTCAGGCCATGAGAGCAGTGCGGTCCATGTACCGATTGGGTGCCCAACAGCAGCAGCCCTTTTGGAAAAGGACCTGGAGGCAGAGGAAGCAGGCTCGTCGCCAGAGCAAGCGTAAGTCCATGGGTTCCGCCACTCCTCCCGCCTCCAAGAATCTGAGATGTTCAGGGGGCCCTCCCCCTGACCATCCTACCACCTCCTGACTCCCTCACCCACCCCCTCCTCAGCCTCTGTGCAGGGAGCCGATGGGGGGGGGGTTAGCCCACCACACGCAGGAGTGGCAGGGCATTACCTCCGATGCACGGGTCCTGCAGCTGGTGTCCGATGGTCACACCATAGAGTTTCTAGAGATCACGCCAGATTCTCCACCAATCCAGTTGTCTTACTCTCGGGACCAGGCTCTTCTCGTCAGAGAAGAAGTCGACTCCCTTGCTCAAGGAGGCTATAGAGAGCGTTTCCCCTATGGCTAAGGAGAAGGGAGTCTACTCCCACTTCTTCCTGGTTCCCAAATTGTCAGACGACATGAAACCCATTCTTGACCTCAGCAGTCCTCAACTTGTTCGTCGAGTACAAGAAATTCAGAATGCTGACCCTTCAAAGCCTTCTCCTTCTCCTGCTGGAGAATCAGTGGCTTTGTGCTCTGGATATGCAGGATGCTTATCTGCACATTCCAATTTTTCCCAGCCACCGCTGGTTCCTGCGGTTTTGTTTCCAGGGGGAGCGTTTCCAGTTCGGACCCTCCCCTTCAGTCTGTCTTTGGTACCTCCGGTCTTTACCAAGTGCCTGGTGGTGGTGGTGGCAGCTTTTCTGTGTTGCAAGGGCATAGAAGTTTTCCCTTAACTGGACAACTGGCTGATTCAACCCCTTCCAGGGATTCCCTTTTGGAAGCTCTGCATTTCATTCTGGATCTGTTCTCCAAGTTGGGGATTGCTGTCAAGTTTCCCCAAGTCATCTCTTTCCTCGAATCGGAGACTTCAGTTCATCAGGACGTTCTTGGATACCATCCAGAGCAGGGTCTTCCTGCCTCGGGACAGGGTGGGAACCCTGGTCAGTCAGGCTTCAGTGGTGGCCTCCTCCAGGACCATTCCAGCAAGGGAGGTCCTTCGCCTTCTTGGCCTCATGGTGGCCTCTATCATACCGTTCCCCTGGCCAGGCTTCATATAAGAATCACTCAGTGGTCTTTGCGAGTGAAGTGGGATCAACTCTTGGACGATCTGAATTATCTGGTCCTGGTATCATCAGCAGTCCAGAAAGATCTGCTTTGGTGGTGGAATCCCTGCAACCTTTCTTTGGGTCTCCCATTCAGGAGTCCTGTCCCCTCGGCATCTCTTACTACAGATGCATTGAATATGGGCTGGGGGGGCGCATTTGGGTGAACACCAAACACAAGGACTTTGGTCCAGCTTGGAGGCATTGTTACACATCAACGTTCTGGTGATGAGAATGGTCTTGTATGCGCTTAAGATATTCCAGAGACTTCCCCAAGGATCACTGCTCATTCAGCCAGACAATATGTCGGTAGTCTGGTATCCCAACAAACAAGTAGGAACTCGATCATACCCTCTCTGCAGGGAAATGATGAGAATGTGGAACTGGGCAGTCCAGCGCGATCTGTCCTTGGTGGCTGTGCATGTTCCAGGTGTTCAAAACGTCTTGGCAGAAAGTCACAGCAGGTCTCGAACCCTCACTCACGAATGGGAACTAAGTCAGGAAGTGGCAGAGTTTCTTTTCCTAAGGTGGGGGCATCCAGAACTCGGACATGTTCACCTCCCCATTCAACGCAAAACATCACAGTTCTAGGGACGTGGATATGTTGTTCAATCCACACTTTGTGGCAGGTTCCTTGCCGCTTTAAATCTTGCTGGAAGGTCTTCAAGCTGGCTCCTCCCACCCACCCGGGTGGTAAAACCCTCGGCTCCTCCCCATGACGCCAGTTCTTCCTTACCGCTTGGAAGCTCAGGTTCCCTCCTTAGCGCTCTGCGTTTTAGGCCTGGATCCAAACTCTTGGCGTCTTCCAAAAATAATTTTAAAGTTTACTAGACTACAGTCTTCATCTTCTCTCGCGATGGTGATGGACAAATCCACTCCCGGCTTCCGTCGGTGCCTCTGCCGGCATAAGATGTCCCGGACCAATCCGCACTCCACATGCATTTACTGCCTGGGTCTTGACCACGATCCACAGGCCTGCGATCTGTGCAAGTCCTTCACGGCTTCAGTTTTAGAGGACCGCTGCCACACTACAACTTGAGCCCGAGAGACAGTACCGTGGCGGTGGTGAGGAGGCCCGTTGGCCCGGTGTCCGTGGTTGCGGGCTCAGCGGAGCAACTGGAGCAGTTGATTACCCACGGGGAGGAGGCAGCGCCCAGGCTGCTTCATCTTTTTCCTCAGCCACGGCATTTATCCCGCTCTCCTTGGGCTCCTCCTACACTGCTTCTTTTAAGGAGCTTGGCCAGTACCTCTCCACCAAGGGAGAAGGGCCCTCGGAACATACCAGTAGGTCGAAGAAAAAAGAACCGAAAGGTAAGTCCCACTGTCAACTTTCGTGGCAGCAGGAGAGATCCCCTTCACCGGACCTTCAGCTCTCGACTTCGGTCGAGGTTACGGCTAAGGCCGCTGGCTTCATGATGTCCCCGTCGGGTCAGCTGGCCGAGACGCCCGTTGAAGCGGTCGAGATTTTTCTCGACCTGTTGGACGGGTTGTCGACTGGAGAAGCAAACAATCCTTCTTCACTGGTTCCCCCAGGGGTAACCAAGGACTTGCCCATGCCTCCTGTGCCAAAGTCCCCGGTCAAGGACTCTGAACCGAGGGATGAGCGGAGTTCCCCCGTTCCCCCTCTCTTACTCACCCTCGGCGACCCCGATGGTCTCAGTCCTCTTCCATGTTGGGTAGATCCCGCCGACATCGACTGTCTCTGCACCGTGGAAAGCGGCGTCACCGCTCGTCCTCTTCGGAGGATAGGCTGCGACGTAGGTTACGCTGGCGCGACGAGGACATGATGTGGCAGCAACTTTTGTTGGCCGGTAACAAGCCGACTCTGTCGCCTTCTCCAGCCATTAAGTGCTGTCACCGGAGCGACTGAAGCAACCCCTCATAGTTGTCGAGGAGCCAACCCCAGCACCGGTTGTTCGGCCGAAACCGGCTGCTCCGCCAATTGTGGTGGAACCACTGTCTCCTCAACCGAAGACTGGGGCCCCGACCAAGGATTCTCGGTCAGGTCAGGGCTTGCCCCACAGGTTGTCGGTCACCCTCACTCCCGGTCGGCCTCAGCAGGTGGAGGGTGGCTCAGGCGCTCGGCAGCTGTCGCAGACTCCTCGGAGTCTGACGACTCCTCCCTGTACTCCATGCCCATTCACCTGGAATCTGCAGGGGGTCAGTCAGTGGACGAGAGCCCATCCTTGTTCTTGGGAATACTTCGACTCATCTCAGAGTCCACTGGGATTCAGCTTGAAACCATTCAGAAGCGGGCCAGGTATCCCCTCACAGAGATACTGGACCGAGGAGAGTCCTCTATGGAGGCCTTCCCGGTGGCCGAAGCCATTGCTGGCCCGGCCCTGGAGTTGTGACAGCAGCCTGCATCTTGTCCCGTGCCTTCGGCCAGGATGGCTCACAAGTTACGCAGTCCCCAGCGGTTCACTCTCCGGTTTCTCGGAGCACCCCTCTGTGGAGGGGCTGGTGACCGACAGTGTTTTCCGGCATTCCGGGAACGCTAGAAACGTGGACAAACCGCCCGATAAAGAATCCAAAAAGCTGGATTATTTGGGACAGAAGGTTTACGCTGCTTCCTCCCTAGGCCTTCGAATGGCTAGCTCTGCTGTACTGATGGCACATTTTTCACACGTCCTTATGGGTTCCCTGGATGAGGTGATTCCCCATCTCCCGGCTGACCTTCAGACGACGGTCAAGCAGGTGCGGGATCAGGGAAGGGCGGTAGCTAAACAGCAGCTCCAAACTTCTTTGGACATCGGTGACTCTTTGGACATCGGTGGCAGGACACAGAGGGTGGTGGTAAGTGGCTGTCACTCCACAGAGGGAAGAGTGACTAGTGGGGTACCACAGGGATCAGTGCTGGGACCGGTCCTGTTCAACATCTTCATCAGTGACATTGCGCAGGACCTAGAAGGCAGAATTTCACTGTTCGCTGATGACACAAAGTCTGTAACAGAGTAGACACACCAGAGGTTGTAGACAGAATGAGAAGGGACCTCAGAAACTTGAAGAATGGTCAGGGTTTGGCAGATGAAATTCAATGCAAAGAAGTGCAAGATAATGCATATAGGCACAAAAACCCTGGCACAATATATCAGTTGGGGGTGAGGATATAGCATGCCAACAGGAAAGGATCTTGGAGTTATCATCTCTGATGACCTCAAGGTAGGAAACAGTGTGACAAGGCAGCAGGTAAAGCAAATAGGATGCTGGGATGTATAGACAGGGGCATCACCAGCAGGAAAAGGGAGGTCATAATTCCACTATACAAGACACTAGTGAGGCCGTACCTGGAGTACAGTGTACAGTTCTGGAGACCATACCTACGTAAGGACATAGACAGGGTAGAGAAGGTTCAGAGGAGTGCAACAAAGATGGTGCATGGATTGCATCACAAGTCCTATGAAGACAGGTTGAAGGAACTGAACATATACTCCCTTGTGGAGAGGAGGGAGAGAGGGGATATGATGGAGACATACAAGTATCTCACAGGGAGGAACAGGGTGCAGCAATACACTATTTTTAAGCGAAAAAGATGTACCAGGACTACAGGGCATGGGATGAAGTTGGAGGGAGGACGATTCAGAGGAAACATGAGGAAGAATTTCTTCACAGAACGGGTGGTGGACAAGTGGAACACCCTGCCAGAGGAAGTGGTGGGGGCTGAAACAATCACGGGATTTAAGAATGCGTGGGATAGACATAAAGGAATTCTGGAGGTCAGGGGTAAGGGGCAACAGACTTCTAGAAAATATAAACTGAACTTACAAGCTCAAATGGGCAGACTGGGTGGGCCATAGGCCCTTATCTGCCGACACTGTCTATGTATCTTGTGCCCGGTCAGTAGCGGCCGCTGTAGCCATGCGCCGCAGAGCTTGGCTGCAGATCTCCACCTCCATCCACGGTGTACACCCAGTACAAGCTGGCAGACGTTCCCTTCCTGGGCACCGACTTGTTTGGGCCACGGGTGGAAGGCCATCTCCAGAGGATCGAGAAGTCGAGTGCCACCTTGGACTCGATCACGTCTGCCCAGAAGGACAAAGGCCGCCAGCAGCAGCGTAAGCCTTTCGGCCCCTGCAGCACGTCCGGCCCAGCAGCACCAGCAACAGGGCCAGCAGGCTCACATGTGGCGCCCCAAGGCCAGGTTTGCCACTTCCTCCAGTAGGAAGCCTGGAGGGAGGGGTCCTGGAGGCCCCTCGGCCGGCCCTTCCTCCAAGCCTGCCCAGTGACGGGTTAAGGGGTGTTGCCCCTAGCCTTGTCACTTCTCCCTGGGTCCCCCGGTAGGGAGACGGTTCCACCACTTCCTTTCTGCCTGGTCTGCTGTCAACCGTGGACCGCTAGGTGCTAGAAGTGGTTGGCAAGGGTCTGCCTCTGGAGTTCGAGCAGTCCCCTCCCTATCGAGCCGTTTCCCCACGGGGGGCAATGGGCTTCACAGCCTCTCGGTCGGCTCATCAAGCCGACATTGCCCTGCTCCTCCAGAATGAGGTGATCAGCGAGGTGGCGGCTCCTCCTCCAGTCCCAGGGTTTGTGTCCAGGTACTTCCTGGTCCCAAAGCGGACGGTGGTCTGGTGCCCCCTTCTCGACCTACATGACCTGAACAAGTTCCTGAGGCTGCGTACCTTCAGCATGGTCACTCTGGCTCGGATCATTCCATCCTTTGAACTAGGCGTGTGGTTCTGTTCTCTAGATCTCCAGTACGTGTTCTTTCGCGTCCCAATCTGTCCGTCTCATCAGTGATTCCTGCGCTTCAGAGCAGAGGGATCTCTGTGAGTTCCTGGCCATGCCCTTCGGCCTTTCTTCAGTTCCCAGGGTCTTCACCAAATGCATGTCAGTGGTGACAGCATTCCTGTGGTGCCGAGGGGTCTGGGTGTACCCTTACTTGGACAACTGGCTGATTGCAGCCCCCTCCCGTTTGGAAGTGGAGCAGTCCAGGGATCTGGCCATCCAGGTCTGCTCTCAGATTGGCCTCCTCATCAACAAGGCCAAATCGGAACTCATGCCATCACAGGTGATTCAGTTCATTGGGGCAGAGCTCGACTCTCTTCGAGCCAGAGCCCAGCTCCTGGTGGACAGGGCCGAGGTCCTTTCCTCCTTTGCCCAATCATTTCTGATTGGGCAATTGCGCCCTGCCCGGGACTTCTTGCACCTTCTGGGCCTCATGGCGACCTGCACCAGCGTGGTCCGTTGGGCCCGCTGGCATATGAGCTTCCTGCAGTGGGGGCTGGCCAGCCAGTGCTCCGGTCCTCTGGACCAGCCTGTGACAGTGACCCAAGAGATGTGGGACGGCCTGCAGTGGTGGCTCGTCCCAGCTTATCTGCAGGAGGGTTTCCTGTTTGTCCGCCCCGAGCTGATGGTCACTCTAACGACAGACGCCTCTCTGGGTTGGGGTGCCCGTCTGGGGGATCTGCGGGCCCACAGTCTCTGGTCCCCTCAGGAGTCTCAATGCCACATCAACCTGCTGGAGCTTTGAGTGGTTCGACTAGCCCTCACCAGTTTCGCTCCATTTTGTACGGGGTTAGGTGGTTCAGGTCCAGACGAACAACACCATGGCCATGTACTACCTCAACCGACGGGGCGGGACGCACTCCTTTCCTCTGTGCAAGGAGGCTTTCCACATCTGGTCTCTCATGAACAGCCTGGAGGCGGATCTCCTAGCCATTCATGTAATAGGAGCCTCCAACAGTCTGGCTGATGCCCTAAGCCGGATAGGCGCTGCATCTCACGAGTGGTCTCTCCTACCGGAGGTAGTGCAAGACTTGTTCTTCCATTGGGACACCCTTAGGTGGACCTGGTTCGCCTCAGGAGAATCATGCGGCTTGAGGCTGTTTCACGCCCTTCCCCCATCAGCAGGGCTCGCTGCAGGGGGATGCCTTCTGGAGGCCGTGGACCCCGGGCCTCTTCTACGCCTTCCCTCCATTTCCCTTGATCCACAAGGTGTTTCTCAAGGCGAGGAGGGACAAGGCATAGGTGATTCTGGTAGTCCCAGACTGGCCTCGCCAGTTCTGGTACCCAGCTGTCCTCAGCCTCAGCTCCAGGCTTCCGGACCGCCCAGACCTGATCTCAGTCGACAAGGGGAAGGTCCTCCATCCGGACCTTCAATCCATTGCACCGGACGGCCTGGTTCCTGAGCGGCTAGAGTTCCAGACCTTGGGTCTTTCTGGCAAGGTCCTCAATGTTGTTGAGGCGTCCCGTAAGGAGTCGACCAGAAAATGCTAAGCCTTCAAATGGAAGAGCTTCTCCATTTGGTGTCAGGGCAATCGGTTGGATCCATCTTCCTGTCCTTTGACTAGTATTTTGGACTACCTGTAGTCCATTTCTCAGCTAGGGCTTCGGTTGATGACCCTTAAGGTGCACCTGGCAGCCATCTCTGCTTATCGGGCGAGGGCCGGCAAGCAGTCTGTGGCGCAGGAGAAGCTGGTTGGGTGCTTTTTCAAAGGCCTAGACCACATATCCCCTCGGGTGTGAGATCCTCCACCTCCGTGGGATCTACTGCTGGTATTGGCTAAGCTCATGGGTGAGCCATTCGAACCGATGCACAGATGTGACATCTCTCACCTGTCGTGGAAGACCGCCTTCTTGGTGGCTATTATGTAAGCCAGAAGGATGGCAGAGCTGCAGGCGTTTCCATCGAGCTTCCCTACCTGGTCTTCTACAGGAACAAGGTTGTCCTTCGCCCCCACCCTAAGTGTCGGAGTTTCACCTTAACCAGGTGTTGACTCTGCTGGTGTTCTACCCTAATCACACCTCAGATGCCCAATATAGGCTCCATGGACCCTAGATGGGCACTCGCTTATTATAAGGAGCGGACGGCTGAAGTTCGGGGAGAGGTTCGCCAGCTGTTTGTCACCTACGCCGAAGCCGCACCTAGCAGACCTGCAGCCAAGCAGACGATAAGCAGGTGGGTCACCTCCTGCATAGATCTCTGCTATAGGTTGGCGGGCATGGAGCCTCCCAGAGGGATAAGAGCTCATTCTTCCCGCCATACCGCTGCTTCGGTGGCTGCTTCTAGGGACGTCCCTATCCAGGAAATCTGCAGGGTTGTTACCTGTAAGTCAGAATACACCTTTCTAGGGATGTGGATATGTTGTTTAATCCACACTTATTGTCAGGTTCTTTGCCGCTTAAATGTTGCTGGAACGTCTTCAAGCTGGCTTCTCCCACCCACTAGGGTGGTAAAACCCTCGACTCCTCCCCATGACGCCAGATCTTCCTTACCGCTTGGAAGCTCAGGTTCCCTCCTTAGCGCTCTGTGTTTTAGGCCTGGATCCACACTCTTTGGTTAACCCAAAACTAATTCTAAAGTTTACAAGACTCCGATTTTCATCTTCCCTCGTGGCTGCGATAGACAAATCGACTCCCAGCTTTCGTCAGTGCCCCTGTGGGCTGAAGATGTCCCGGACTGATCTGCACTCCACGTGCGTCTACTGCCTGGGGCTTGGCCATGATTCACAGGCTTGCGAATTGTGCAGCTCCTTCTTGGCTTCGGTCTTGGAGAACCACGCTGCTCGACTTCTTCTTGGCGCCCTGAAAAACGGTATCCGCCGGTCAAGTCGAAGGAGGCCCATTGGGCGGTGTCCGGCGGTGGGCTCCGCGGAACAATTGGAGCAGATGATCGCCCTTGAGGAGGAGGCGGCCCAGGCCGCTTCTTCTTCTTCCTCGGCTGCAGCTTTTATCGTGCTCTCCTTGGGCTTTTCCTATACAGCTTCCTTTAAGGAGCTTTGTCAGTCCCTCTCCACCAAGGGAGAAGGACCATCGAGACATTCCAGTCAGTCTAAGAAGGAGGACTCAAAAGGTAAGTCCCACCGTCGATGTTCGTGGGAGCGGGAGAGACCCCCTTCACTGGACCGTCGGCTTTCGACTTCGGTTGAGGTTGCGGCTAAGGCCGCTGGCTTCACAATGTCCCAGTCAGGTCAGCAGGCCGAGACAACTGTCGACGCGGTCAAGATTTTTCTCGTCCCGTCGGACGGTTTGTCGACTGCTGATGCCGACAACCCTACTTCACTGGTTCCCCTGGTGATTACTGAGGACTTGCCTGTTCCTCCTGTGCTGGAGTCCCCGGTTAAGGTCCCTGTAATGAAGGAAGGATGTGTTCCCCTTCCCCTCGACCCACATCTGAATCCCGAGGTCTCGGGTCCTCTTCCAGGTTCCGCCGACGTCGGCAGTCTCGGCACAATGGAAAGCAGCGCCGCCACTCATCCTCTTCGGAGGATATGCTGCGGCGCAAGTTGCGTTGACGCTATGAGGACTTGATGTGGCAGCAGCTCTTACTGTCCGGTAACAAGCCGACTCCGACTCCGTCGCCTTCTCCGGCCATTAAGTGGCTGTCACCGGAGCAACTAAAACAACCACTCGTAGTAGTCGAGGAGCCGCCGCTGGTTGTTCGGCCGAAACCGGCTGCTCCACACATTGTGGTGGAACCTCTGCCTCCACAACCTAAGATTGGGACCCCGACCAAGGATTCTCGGGTTAGGGCTTGCCCCATAGGTTGTCGGTCAGCCTCACTCCCAAACGACCTCGGCAGGTCTAGGCTGGCTCAGGCGCTCGGCAGCTGTTCGCAGACTCCTCAAAGTCTGACGACGACTCCTCCCTGTTCTCCAGGCTGGTTGACCTGGAATCTGCAGGGGGTCGGTCAGTGGACGAGAGCCCATCCTCGTTTTTGGGAATGCTTCGACTCATCTGAGTCTACTGGGATGCAGCTTGAACCAGTTCAGAAACTGGCCAAGTATCCCCTTACAGAGATACTGGACCAAGGGGATTCCCCTATGGATGCCTTTCCGGTGGCCGAAGCCGTTGTTGGCATGGCCCTGGAGTTGTGGCTGCGGCCAGCATCTTGTCCCGCACCTTTGGCCAGGATGGTTTGAAAGTATGCGGTCCCTACCGGTTCACTCTCCAGTTTCTCGGAGCACACCTCTGCGGAAGGGTTAGTGACTGATAGCATTTTTCGGCATTCCGGGAACGCTCTGGATGTGGACAAACCGCCCAATAAGGATTCCAAAAAGTTGGATTACTCAGGGCCGAAGGTATACGCTGCTTTCTCCCTAGGCCTTCATCAGGCTAGCGTGGCCGTTCTGATGGCACACTTTTCATGTGCCCTTTTGGGCTCCCTGAATGAGGTGATGCCTCATCTCCCAGCTGACCTTCAGATGGCGGTCAAGCAAGTGCAGGATCAGGGAAGGGCAGTAGCTAAACAGCAGCTCCAAACTTAGTTGGACATTGCTGATTCGTGTGCCCGGTAGTAGCGGCCGCAGTGGCCATGCGCCGCAGAGCTTGGCTGCAGATCTTCACCTTCACGGCTGATATCCAGCACAAGGTGGCAGACGTTCCCTTCCTGGGTACCAACTTGTTCGGGCCCGGGCTGGAGGGTCATCTCCAATGGATCGAGAAGTCCAGTGCCATCTTGGACTTGGTCCCGTCTGCCCAGAAGGACAAAGGCCGCCAGCAGTAGTGTAAGCCCTTTCGTCCTTCAGCCCCTGCAGCACGTCCAGCCCAGCAACACCAGCATCAGCGCCAGCAGACTCAAGCTTGGCACCCCAATGCCAAGCCTTCTGTTTCCTCCAGCAGGAAGCCTGGAGGAAAAGGCCCAGGTGGCTCCTCGGCCGGCCCTTCCTCCAAGCCTGCCCAGTGATGGGTTGAGGGGTGTCTTCCCCCAACCTCATCACTCCTCCCCTGGTTCCCCCTGTGGGGGACGGCTCCGCCACTTCCTTTCCGCCTGGTCCGCTATCACCATGGACCGCTGGGTCTTTGAAGTGTTAGGCAGGGGTCTGCCTCTGGAATTCGAGCAGTCTCCCCACCCCCACCCCTAATCGAAATATCGCCCAAGGGGGCTACAGGTTCCTTGTGAGTGTTCTGTCGGCTGTTGCCTTGCTTCTCCAGAAGGAGGTGATCAGCGAGGTGGCGTAACCCACTCCAGACCCAGGGTTTGTATCCAGGTACTTTCTAGTCCCAAAACGGACGGGGGGCTGGAGCCCCATTCTCTACCTACATGACCTGAACAAGTTCCTAAGGTCTTGCACCTTCAGGATGGTCACTCTGGCTCAGATATTTCCATCCTTGGCGCCAGGGGTGTGGTTCTGTTCCCTGGACCTTCAGGATGCGTTTTTTTCACATCCCAGTCCGTCCGTCTCATCAGCGATTCCTCCGCTTCAGAGCAGAGGGATCCCTTGACGAGTTCCAGCCATGCCCTTTGGCCTTTTTCCAGCTCCCAGGGTCTTCCCCAAATGCATGGCAGTGGTGACAGCATTCCTGCAGTGCCGAGGGGTCCGAGTGTACCCTTACCTAGACAACTGGCTGATTGCAGCCTCCTCCAGGTTGGAGGTGGAGCAGTCCAGGGATCTGGCCCTCCAGGTCTGCTCTCAGATTGGCCTCTTCATCAACGAGGCCAAGTCAGAACTCGTGCCATCGCAGGTGATTCAGTTCATTGGGGCAGAGCTCGACTCTCTTCGAGCCAGAGCCCGGCTCCCGGCGGACAGGGCCGCGGTCCTTTCCTCCTTTGCCCAGTCATTTCTGATTGGGTAATTGCGCCCTGCCCGGGACTTCTTGCGCTTTCTGGGCCTTATGGCAGCCTGCACCAGCATGGTCCGTTGGGCCCGCTGGCATATGAATTCCCTGCAGTGGGGGCTGGCTCGCCAGTGGTCACAGCATTCCAGTCCTCTGGACTAGCCAGTGACTGTGACCCAGGAAATGTGAAATGACCTACAGTGGTGGCTCATTCCAGTTCATCTGCAGAAGGGTATCCCGTTTGTCTGCCCCGAGCCGACGGTCACTCTGACGACCGACGCCTCTCTGGGTTGGGGTATCCATCTGGGGGAGCTCAGAGCTCACGGCCTCTGGCCCCCTCAGGAGTCTCTATGCCACATCAACCTGGTGGAGCTTCGAGCAGTCCGACTAGCCCTCACCGCCTTCGCTCCATTTGTAAGGGGTCAAGTGGTCCAGGTCCAGACGGACAACACCACGACGATGTACTACCTCAACTGACAGGGCGGGACGCACTCCTTGCCCCTGTGCAAGGAGGCTCTCCGCACTTAGTCTCTCGTGATGAGCCTGGAGGCGGATCTCCTAGCCATCCATGTGACAGGAGCCTCCAACAGTCTGGCCGATGCCCTCAGCCGGATAGGCGCTGCATCTCACGAGTGGTCTCTCCTGCCGGAGGTAGTACTAGATCTGTTCTCCCATTGGGGCACCCCTCAAGTGGACCTGTTCGCCTCCAGGGAGAATGCGAAGCTGAGGCTGTTTCATGCCCGCCTCAGCAGGGCTCACTGCAGGGTAGTGCCTTCTCGAGGCCGTGGACCCCGGGCCTCTTCTACGCCTTCCCTCCATTTCCCTTGATCCACAAGGTGCTTCTCAAGGCAAAGAGGGGCAAGGTGCAGGTGATTCTGGTAGCCCCAGACTGGCCCCGCCAGTACTGGTACCCAGATCTCCTCAGCCTCAGCTCCAGGCTCCCGAGGCGGCTTCAAGCCTGCCCAAACATGCTCTCAGTCGACAAGAGGAAGGTTCTCCACCCAGACCTTCAATCCCTGCACCTGATGGCCTGGTTCCTGGCGACTAGAGTTCCAGGCCTTTCCGATGAGGTCCTCAACGTAGTTGAGGCATCCGTGTGGAGTCGACCAGAAAATGCTATGCCTTCAAATGGAAGAGATTCTCCATTTGGTGTCAGGACAAGGGGTTGGACCCTTCTTCCTGTTCCTTGGCTAGCATTCTGGACTGCCTGTGGTCCCTTTCTCAGCTAGGGCTTCGGTCGATGACCCTTAAGGTGCACCTGGCAGCCATCTCTGCTTACTGGGCGCGGGCTGGCAAGCAGTCAGCGCGGGAGAAGGTGGTTGGGCGCTTTTTCAAAGGCCTTGATTACATATCCCCTCCGGTGTGAGAACCTCCACCTCCATGGGATCTACTACTGGTATTGGCTAAGCTCATGGTCAAGCCATTCGAACCAATGCACAGATGTGACATCTCTCGCCTGTCGTGGAAGACAACCTTCTTGATGGCTGTCATGTCAGCCAGAAGGATGGGAGAGCTCCAGGCACTTTCCATTGAGTCTCCTTATCTGGTCTTCCACAGGGAGAAGATTGTGCTGCGCCCCCACCCGAAATTCCTTCCGAAGGTAGTGTCGGAGTTTCACCTTATCCAGGTGTTGACTGTACCGGTGTTCTACCCCAATCACACCTCAGAGGCTGAATATAGGCTCCATACCTTGGACTCTAGAAGAGCGCTCTCTTATTATAAGGAGCGGATGGCTGAAGTTCGGGGAGAGGTTCGCAAGCTGTTTGTCACCTAATCTGAAGCTGCACCTGGCAGACCTGCAACCAAGCGGATGATAGGCAGGTGGGTCACCTCCTGCATAGATCTCTGCTATAGTTTGACAGGCATGGAGCCTCCCAAATGGATAAGAGCTCATTCTACTCGCCATACTGCTGCTTCGGTGGCTGCTTCTAGGGACGTCCCTATCCAGGATATCTGCAGGGCTGCTACCTGGAAGTCAGCACACACCTTCATTTCCCATTACCACATTGACCTAGAGTCGCGCCAGGATGCTGGTTTTGGGACCTCGGTTCTCCAGTCCTTATTCCCTAAGTAGGGGGTGCACACCTTGCCTCCCTCCTCCCGGAGAACTACTAGGAGTCTGCCAATAAGTGTGGATTAAACAACATGTTCACGTCCCTAGAAACAGGTTATTCACCTGTAACAGGAGTTCTAGGAGTGGTATATGTTGTTCATTCACACAACCCACCCGACCTCCCCGGCTTCACGCAACCTGGCTTCCAGTGGGCTAGATCTGGCGTTATGGGGCAGAGTCGAGGGTTTTACCACCTGGGTGGGTGAGTGGGAGGAGCCAGCTTGAAGTCCTTCCGCAACATTTAAAGCAACAAGGAACCTGCCAATAAGTGTGGATGAACAACATATACCATTCCTAGAACTCCAGTTACAGGTGAGTAACCTGTATTATTTGCTTGCTTGTTCCAGGGCGTGGTGCTTTCTGGCATGACACGTTTTCTCTCTCTTTGACAGGGAAATTTTTATATACCTTCCCTCTCTTTCCCATTCTCCAGAGGGTTCTCCTCAAACTTCAAGCAGAGAAGGCATGGATGATCCTCATAGCCCTCCTTTGGCCGAGACAAATTTGTTTCCCGCCTCTGCAGCAGTTAGTGGAGGAACCTCCCGTTCCACTTCCTGTGACTCACGAGCTCTTGACACAGAATGTAGTCTGGCTTGTCCATCCGGTGCTCAGGACCCTACATCTTCATGCGTGGCTCCTGCAGACATAGCGGTCTCCCACTTTGGGGTCTCCTCTCGGGTCGCTCACATAATTGTTGAGGCTAGAAAACCATCTACTCGTTCCACCTATGCTATGAAGTGGAAACGTTTTTCCGTTTGGGAGGCTTCCAAAGATTGGAACCCTTTCTCTTGTTTTGCCCCAGAAGTCATGGAATACCTCCTCCTCCTTTCAGATTCGGGCCTATCCTATTCCTCCTTCAAGGTCCATCTTTCTGCTATTTCTGCGTACCACGAGCTGGTGGATGGTAAACCCATGGTTCAATTGGAAGTCTCAAACATTTCTGAAAGGGATTCTCCATCTGAAACCCTTCATCCGCAGCCCCACACCACCTTCGATTTAAACTTTGTGTTGGAGAAGCTCACTCTCCCGCCTTTTGAACCAGCGATGAGCTGTGATTTACGCTTCCTGTCCTGGAAGATGTTGTTTTTAGTTGCAATTACCTCAGCTCGAAAAATTTTGGAGCTTCAGGCTCTGGTTTGCAAGAAGCCTTATTTAATTTTCCATAAGGACTGTGTGGTCCTCAGGACAAATCCTAAGTTTTCGCCTAAGGTGGTTTCAGAGGTCGCACCGAATCAGTGGAGCTCCCTGTTTATTTTCTGTCCTCTGCAAATAGAAGTGAGGCACTCCTGCACACCATGGATGTGCATCGTGCTCTCCGATGCTGTACTCATCATACAAAAGAGTTCCGTAAGGATGATCAACTGTCTGTCTCTTTTGCCCCCAGATCTTTGGGCAAAGCTGTCTCTTAGCAGTGCCTGTCCAATTGGTTGGGCAATTGTATTCGCTTCTGCTACCAGAAGTATGACAAGCATCTGCCGAGACCAGTCAAAGGTCATTCTACAAGGAGAATGGCTGCTTATGCGGCTTTTCCGCGCAACGTTTCAGCAGCTAAGATCTGCACAGCAGCAGCGTGGAGTTCTCTCCATACCTTTACCAAACCGTACAGTCTGGACATTGCTTCTAGATGGAGGGAAGGTTTTGGCCTACCTGTCCTGCAAGGCCTTCTGTCCTAGACTGGTTCCACTCTGTATTTTCCTTAGTTATTGGAGTTTTTTTCTCCTCCTCCCTTGTTTCTCTCGGTCTCTCTGTGGAGGGACTATATGGGATTCAGTCCTATATGTGATGACCTACTAAAGGAACCCTATCAAAGTAAGATAGTACTGTTACGTAGAAACTTACTGTAACAGTAGCTCTTTGAGAGAAAGGTTCCTTCAGTAGGTCATATTTTTCCCTCCCTCCTTCCCCCTTTTTTATTTAGGGACTCCAGACTGCAGGGTTTTATTTAACTCTTAAAATTGATTAGCGTGTTGCCCATAAAAGTGTTAAAACATTGTGAAAATGCACAGCACTTGCCTCAATGTGTTTTTAACAAACATAACACTTCTAGAAAACCTGTATAAATACTTTCTGTACAGTTAGTATTGTTCCAAGAAAAAAACTGCTAATCAATTATTTAAAACCCTGAGACT
Organism: Neoceratodus forsteri; assembly: GCA_016271365.2. Lineage (NCBI taxonomy): Eukaryota > Metazoa > Chordata > Ceratodontiformes > Ceratodontidae > Neoceratodus > Neoceratodus forsteri. The sequence continues at coordinate 144,278,665 of CM028131.1, read as the reverse complement.
GTTTCCCCTCCTGCTGTCAGGCCTATTTCAGGCTTCGCCGGGAGAACTGGAGAGTGGGCATGGGGACCGTCCACTATATAGCATCATGCTGCCGTCAGTCACGTGACATTGGGTGGATGGTCCCCCGTCAGGTATTGCTAGAAAGTCTGGCGTTTGTTCAGATGCCAGGTTGCGCTAGACCTATTTGTAATGACCTACTGAAGAAACCTCTCTCGAACATCTACTGTTACGGTAAGTTCCTATGTAACTGTACTTTCTAATGAGAACCCCCAAAGAAAAATTATTTATAATATGTGCAGGCCAATGACTTTGCTTTTTTTTTGTTGTTGTTTTTTTTACGGGAAAAAGTGGCTAAAAACCGTTTGCCATCTTTAAACCTGCACTTGGGCCTGAGTTTTTTTTTTTTTTTTTATGAGTAAAAAAAAAACTATTTGCACTTTATCATGTAAATAACTCCTCTTTGCAGCAGCTTTTTTTGTGCGGACCTTGATTCTTCGCAAAATTTTTGTATAAAACATGCTGATTTGCCCTTAGGTTTGGAGAAAAAAATTGAAGAAATGGGTTTTAAGATGTTTGTCAAATGGATTTGGCCATTTTTTTAAAAAAGGAAATTCATTGGTCCTATATGTGGCTGCCTTTAATAACATATGCACTCCTGTTTTTGCATTACATAGGCATAGTAAATTGGAGAACTGGGTATTTCAGTCTTTGTATTTTGAAACCTGAACATTATTTACCAGAGTACAAAACTGTACTAAATCACTGTGTGTATTACAGTGAGTGTTCTACATCTGCATTGTTTGAACCTGTGGCCAGAGTCTGTGAATCAAAGGATATCCCACAGCTCTACTGATTATTTCTTTTTAAGAGATTTGAAAACCTAAAGGGTAACATTTATGAAAAGGGACCCTCGTAGTTTGAAAGCCTGGGAAATCCTCTTTTAAATGAAGTATTTGCAGTGGTTAATTTTTAGCTTTAAAAAACCTGGTGGCCACTGGACTAGTAAGTGAACCAAAATTGCTGGCCAGCAGCAAGTTATGGTGGCTCACTGAGAAATGTAATTTTCTTCAAGAAAAAAAAATAAAATGTTATAAGTGAATAATACTGTTTGTAAACTGTTTAAACAGTAGTGCTGTGATGGGTTAAAAGTCAAGGTGTTTAATAGTGTAGTTTGGATCCGTGTGGTTTGTTGCAGTGCGTGATCGTGACCTCCCACACATCAAATGGCTAGCTCCAAATGAGTACACACAGTACTTTTTCTCCCCCGGACCCCCTCCTCCCCCGAGTCTGTCATTTAATCTGCAACAGTCGGCCCAGTAAAAAAGCCTCCTCAACCAATCACTCCATGCCCTAGACCAGTGGTCATGCAAATTCTTTTTCAACATGACCTTCCCCTGCTCCAGTCATGAGTGCTGCCAGCCTCTTACCAGTCAGTTTGACATCCTGAGCTGTTTTGCATCCTAAGCCACCTTTCAACGATGGGTGCCCAGTCATAGCTTTTAGGAACCGTTGCCATTCCATGGATCATGCACATAAAATGTGGACTTCAGTATGTGTGCTGTCCACCAGAAAGAGGTGTGAACTTCCCGTAATATGCCGCCAGCTTGCGTCTACACTTTGTGACCCCTGCTACAGATGTGGCTCCATCTGAGTCTGTTTACTGGCTCTTCAAGATGCTGGCCAATTGGGCTAGCATTGATTGAGATCCTCTGGCCCGAGGCATAAATTACTGACCTTGGCTAGGTATGCTACTGTATTTATAAAAACAATATTGCTCAGAGTTGCACTGGATTGGGAAGAATGTCCTTTTTCATTGCTGCCCCTTTTCCTGAATTCTCTGTCCAGTTGAGCTTACTTCTAACCCCATCCCTTTTATCAAACAAAAGAATCCTTATATATATATATATATATATATATATATATATATATATATAAAAAAAAGCTATAAATTAAGCAAAGCAATTTGTTTATACCAGAGTTAAATATGCCAGATTTTTACAGGAGGAAATACTGCACTGTGACTAAAACGGCATCATGCTGCTTCCTTCAGCGTGCTGCAGCTTTGAGAACTCAAGACAGGGAAAGGCAACAAAAAAACCAAGTTTGTCGGAAACATCATTATTTGATAAAAATTATTTTGTTGCAGATGCCCCTCAAAAGTGGCACTCCAACTGGTGCCTCACAGAAGATTGCTGAAGAAACTAGAGGATCAGGGTGCAGTGAAGGACATAGTTAGATGGGTGGCATGTTGGTTAGAAGGGAGACAGCAGAGGGTAGCAGTAAATGGAGTCAGATCCAAGGAGAGGGAGGTCACCAGTGGGGTGCCCATGGATCAGTCTTGTGTCTAGTCCTTTTCAGCCTGTTCATGAGAGACAGAGGAAGAGGAGTTGGGGGCAAGACATGTCCCTTCAAGGATGACTCTCTCTCTCTCTCTCTCTAGATCACTGCTGAAGCCACACATAGAGTACTGCACCCAGTTGTAGAGTCCTCGTCTAAGGAAAGACGAGACAGGCTTGACACAGTGCAGCATAGGTGCAACCAAAATGATTCCTAGCCAGCAGGGCACATCCTACAAGGATCGGCTGAGGGGACTGAACATGTACTTACCTGGGACCAGATTGGAGAGGGGTGGTGCATGAGACCTTCAAGTTTTTGAAAGGAATAAACAAGGTGAACTGCAAGGGAACTGTTCAACAGGTGTAGCAAATCTAGAACACGAGAACGTGAATGGGAGCTGGCGGGGGGGGGGTTCAGGGGTATGAGAGTGTTTATTTTACAGGGAGAGAGTAGTTGAGCCATGGAACAGTCTGCCATCGGAGGTGGTGGGATCCAAAACCACTGCTGGTTTCAAGCAGAGCTGGGACAGTGTTAAGGACTTAGTAGTTATTTGGGGGTGGTATTAAAACATGGAGCAAGGGGGTGGAGAGTATAGACAAAAACCTTGTATTAACAAAAGGTCTTGGGGTATGACGATTTGCTGTGGACATACTGAATGAACCATTTTTTTTAGTATTTGAATAAAAAAAAATACATTTTATGTTTCCAGTGATCTTGCATGGAGCATCTTGGTATATAATTTTGATTCGGACATGGTCAAGTTCTTATCCAGATGTGCTTTGCTATGGATACATAGATGGTTGAGGACGGATAAAGATAGAGTCCAACCAGTCTGCCCTATTTTATTTACCTAGTCTTACTCAATCATTGCAGAATTCCTAGAGCTTCCTTCTAGCTTCTGCTTGCTTCTGATTATCTCCTGTAGCTATTCTGTTGGGTTTTGAACCCCATAATCTTGGCATTAACTGCATCTTTAGGCACCTTGTTCTATTTATCTAAGAACGTTTCTGAAAATAACTCTCGTTTGCTGTCGTAGTCCCTGGTGGTCGTGTGTCCTGGTGTTTTGTCATGTCATTTTCCTGTTTCCATTTGTACGTTTCTGTGTCATAGAAACATAGACTTTGATGGCAGATAAGGACCGCTTGGCCCACCTAGTCTGCCCATTTCCCTACCTAACAGATAAACTGCAGATCCTAGTTAACCAACAGTCTACTTCCCCCTACCCCCCCCACTAGAATTGCCTTATGTCTGTCCCATGCATTCTTGAATTCCCCCACTGTTTTTAACTCTACGACCTCCTCAAGAAGGCTGTTCCATGCATCTACAACCTCTGTGAAGAAATACTCACATTACCTCTGAACCGTCCCCTCTATATTCAAGTTGTGTCCCTTGTTCTTGCACATCTCTTTTTCTGAAAGATGCTACCCTCTTGGACTTTGTTGATTCTCTTGAGGTATTTGAAAGTTTCTATCATGTACCCCCTCTCCCTCCTTTCCTCGAGGATATACATATTAAGCTCCTTTAGTCTTTCTTCATATGTCTTCTGGTGCAGACCTTGCACCATTTTGGTTGCCCTTCTCTGGACAGCCTCCACCCTGTATATGTCTTTGCGGAGATGGGGTCTGCAGAACAGGTACACAGTACTCCATATGTGGTCTTACCAACTGTCTGTACAGAGGGCCAACAACTTCCTGTTTTCTACTGGTGAAGCCTCTTCCCTATGCATCCCAGTATTCCCCCAGCCCTCCTTACTGCCTTCTCACAATGCTGGCCCACCTTTAGGTTGTCTAATATGTCTACCCCCAGGTCCCTTTCCATTTTTGTTGTTGTCAGTATCTCGCCACCCATTGTGTACTCTTCCCCTGGGTTTTTGTTTCCCAGGTGCATTACTTTGCACTTCTTTGCGTTGAATCTAAGCTGTCATACATTTGACCATTCCTCCAACCTTGCCAAGTCCCTTTTCATCCTTTCCACCCCACCTTGCGCATCAACCCTGTTGCAGATCTTTGTCATTTGCAAAGAGACGTACTTTCCCTTCCAGTCCCTCTGCAATGTCACTTATAAAGACATTAAAAAAGACCGGCCCCAGTACTGAACCCTGCGGTACCCCATTAGTAACCCTCCTATCTTCACTGTGGACTCCATTTACTATTACCCGCTGTGTCCTGTTGTCCAACCAATGTTTTACTCAGGCTACCACCCTGGGACCCACTCCCAGGCTAGCTACTTTGTTTATTAATCTTTTGTGCGGAACTGTGTCAAGTGCCTTGCTAAGTCTAGGTAGACCATGTCCACAGCCCCTCCTTGGTCTACTAATTTGGTCACCCAGTCAAAGAAATCTGTTAGATTTGTCTGATATGACCTTCTGCTGTGAATCCATGCTGCCTTGGGTCCTCTGCCCCACTGGCCTCTAGGTACTCGACAATTCTTTCCTTCACAAGTGATTCCATCAGGTCTGTAGTTTTCCTGCCTCTGTCTTGCTCCCACTTTTGTGAAGGGGAATCACATCCGCCCTCCTTCAGTTCTCAGGTACCACACCATCCTCCCACACTTTATTTAAAAAGGGTAGTCAGTGGTGATACTAGTTCTTCCCTTAGTTCTTTCAGAATTCTGGGGTGAATCCCATCAGGCCCCATTGCTTTATCCACCTCTGGTTTTGAGTTTTTTCAGAACCCTTTCTTCTATAAAAGGACTAATATCAACACCCCAATCCAGAGTGCTTCCATTGACTGGATTAGGTATCTCCAGCTGCTTTTCCATTGTGAATACTGAGCAGAAGTATTCATTCAGTATCCCTACTTTTTCACTATCGCTCTCTGCCCAACCACCTTCCTCTTTATTCAGCCTCAGTATCCCTGCCTTAGTCTTTCTCTGCTCCCTAATATACCTATAAAAGGTTTTATCCCCCTTCTTAACAGAGTTGGCTATCTTTTCCTTGGTTTGGTCCTTTGCTATTCTGTCTGCCTTCCTCACTTCCTTCTGCTTTAACTGGTACAGTTCTCTGTCCTGCTCCTTCTGTGTTTCCTTATACTTCCTGAATGCTGTCTTTTCCTCCCTTACCTTCCCCGCCACTCCTTTTGAGAACCATAGTGTTTTTTTATTTCGTTTTTATTTATTTGCTTCACACAAAGGCTTGTTGCCTCTGTGATGGCGGTTTTGATGTTTCCCCATTGTTGCTCCACGCTACCTTCTTGCCTATTTGCTAGTGCTTTTCTGAGGCACTCTCCCATTTTGACAAAAGCAGCCCTCCTGAAGTCCAGTACCTTCTCTTTTGTGTGACTTGACTCTACAGTTAAGTTTATCATGAACCACACTGTTTAGTGGTCGCTTGTTCCCAGATGGCTACCTACTTCAAGATCAGAGATCCTCTCTCCATCCCCATTTGAGAGTACCAGCTCTAAGACTGCTCCCTCCCAAGTGGGTTCCAAAACTAGCTGTCTGAGTCATGCCCCCTGTAAGGCATTGAGAATGGCCCTGCTCTTGAAAATGGCTGCAGCAAAGGTACTCCAGTTAACATCTGGCATATTTAGGTCCCCCATCAGCAATATCTCCCCTTTCTCTGCCATCCCAAGGATGCCTTTTGTCATTTGCTTGTCTATTTCCTCCCCTGGTGGGGAAGGGCCTGTATACAACCCCTGAGCGGATTGTGGAGCCATTTAGAAGATCTTACCGTAAGTGCGGTATGGACCCCACTTGAGTGGAACTCGGGACAGTGTATCTGGCAATGAAAGCCTTTTTCTCCCGCATCAGGGGCCAGTTAGTCTAGGTAAGGACAGACAATACCACCACTATGTACTGCATCAACAAACAGGGAGGGACAAGATCTTCCAAGCTGTGCACAGAAGCAGTGAAGATATGGAGTCTGGCTTACTCTTAAAGTGCAGTTGCATGCAGTTAATCTACCAGGCAAGGACAACGTCCGGACCGACTTTCTAAGCAGAACTGGTCAAGGCAATCACAAATGGGCTGTGAACAAGCAGGTGCCTTCGGCAGTGTTCAGAAGGTGGGGCACACCAGAGGTGGACCTGTTTGCATCCTGAAAAAACTACCAGCTCCCCAACTTCTGTTGCAGACCTCTTTCAGTGGGAACAGTCTCGGAGGACTCGCTAGTCCTCTCGTGGGCAGGGACGTTTCTTAATGCAGTCCCTCCTTTTCTGCTTCTACTGAGAGTGTTACAGAAACTCGGGAGGGAACAGGCAAAGAGGATTCTGATTACACTGGGTTAGGCCAGGCAGACATGGTACTCTCTGCTTCTGTCTCTCTCCTCCAGACCACCAATCCTCCTTCCCTAGACCCACAATCTGCCAACTCTGTCTCAGGGCAGGATAGCATTCCCAGAACCAAGGACCCTCCATCTCAAAAAGCATGGCACTTGAAGCGGTAGAGTTCTCTAGACTAGACCTTCTCAGAAGAGGTCTTGAATGTGGTCAGGGTTTCCACAAAGCCAACAACTAGGAAGACCTAGGCTTCCAAGTGGAAAATATTTTCACTGTGGTGCTCTTCCAGGTAGATGAACACTTTTCAGGTGAACCTGTCCACTGTTTTGGACTATCTGATCCACCCTGCAATCCCTGGGCTTCCGGCCCTCAACCCTGAAGGTATATTTGGCAGCAGTGTCCACATATTTTTCAGCTGGCATAGTGCCCTAGCTTCACAGGCCATTTAAGAGGTTCTTTAAAGGCCTAATTCACCTAAACCCTTCTTTTAGGGAATCCATTCTCTCCTTGAGACCTGAATCTGTGCATTGCACAGCTGATGGAGGCTTCATTCAAACCTTTGGGATCTGGTGCTCTGAAACATCACCTGGAAAACGTTTTTTTCCTGGTGACACTTACCTCGGCTAGGAGGGTGAGCAAACTCTAAGCCCTTTAGATCTCAACTACATCATATTCCACAGGGAGAAGATAGAGCTGAGGACTAATAGAAAATTCCTCCCCAAGGTGGTGTCTGAATTTCACCTGAACCAGTTGATCACTCTTCCAGTGTTTTTTATGGAGTACTGCACTCCAGGGATAGCAGAAACTCCATTCTCTGGATGTTTAAAAGAGCTCTAGAACAGTACTTGGACTGCACGAAGGATGCTAGGGCCACACATTCCCAGTTATTTGTCACCTATGGTAAGGTAGGACTATTTATTTTAAATTTTAGTAGGTGGGAAAGGCACACTGAGCCGAGGCTCATTTCCAGGTGTGACCTGGGGAGAGAGTAGATGGATTTACAATTTGAAGTAGTAATACAGCGTAGGAGAGAAAGGGGGGGATGAGTAAAGTGACTGAATCGGTTGGGGCCCGATGGAGAGCAGTTGCAGGGGGGCTTTAATTGTTTTAGCATGGTTAGAGTGGGTGCGAGGTGGATATAGTGGTATGAGATGATTCCAAAGATCTTGGAGACAAGGTAAACTGCATCCAGGAAAACCATTTCTCCCTGGATAGTAGCCTGTATTCAGTTCTGTTATGGCAGAGCTCACAAGCTTCCACCAGAGGGTCTAAGGGCTCACTCTACAAGAGGAACCTCTGCCTCAATGGCAGCATCAAGAGGTGTCTCCATTCAGGAGATGTGTAAAGCAGCTACCTGGAAGATAGTACACACCTTTACAAAGCACTGCTGTCTGGACATTCAATCCATGCCAGCTTCGGCACTGGTGTCTTGCAGAACCTTTTCCCTAAATAGGTTCTGTACTCAGCCTCCCAAGGTACTGCTATGGAGTCTGCTGTTTGCTGTTGAACAGCTAGTGAGGGATTCCTGAAGTTTGAAGAAAGAAATAGCTCACCTGTAGTAATGTTGCTTCTTCCAAGTGATCACTAGGTTAAACAATCCCATTCATTCCTTCCCTTCCAAGCACTGGGAAAGCTTCATACAAGAATCCGCTTCTTTTGATTGCTTGAACATTACTTGTCACATTGTTTAAAACTGTTGTTCTGTGGTTCTGACAGTTTATTATTTTTCTGCCATAGTGGAAGTTCTTTCCAAAACCTCCTCCAACCTCCACCCCTGTTTTTATAAGTCATTTAATTAGTTTTACTGGTCACTGCTCTCCTCAGTTTGAGAAATAAATCTGCTGTTACATTGCAGAGGTAAGCCTAAACCATCAAAGTGATTATAAAATTAAAGGGGACAGGAATTGATTACTTATGTACAGCTGTTTGAAATGTCTGTTTTCCTAAATTATATTCATACCTCTGAAGGATCCCTATTTAATTGTGCCTGAATAAAAGCTGAAGCTGACAGTTGTGTTTTGTATTGTTTTCTTTGTATGGACAACATTCTGTGCAGTTCCTTTCATGAAACCCAAGAACTTAGTTTTGACCGTCACTCCATGGTTTCAGAACCGTAGGCGCTTGACTGATAAGTTCATGCTCACATTTCTGAAACCATGAAGTGACAGTCAAATCTCCAAATTCTTGGTTCCATGAAAGGAACGCACAGAATGTTGTCCATACAAAGAAAGCAATACAAAACACAACTGACAGTGTCAGCTTTTATTCAGGCACAGTTAAAGCAGCAGTGCAACATAATCAGGAAGTGTAGACTATTATTTATTTAGTTTTTGTTAACCGGGTAGGTGCACTAGCCATAAAATGACTATTTTCAGGCACGACCCGGGAGAGTACAACAAAAAGAGAACAGTTGAACAGCAGCAACATGGGTACAATAATACAAATAGAGGAACAGTAAAGCAGTGCTACAAAAATACAGTGGGTAGAAACAACAAAAAATAATGGCAAACATTATACAGATAATGGCAGTAAGATATATAATAAGTGCAGAAGCCATGGACCCGACCTGTGGAGTGAAAGGGTTAATAAAGATAGTAAGGTTATATAGAGAGAGAGAAATGTGAGGAATGTTCAAATATAACAAGAAAGACTGACAGAAGGAAGGTCAGGGGTGGTAATTGGAAAAACAACAGTGGATGGTCAGCAACAAGGTTCAAGAAGGAAGAGAGCTAGTAGTCAAGTTATTTACAAAGAGAAGGAAAAATATGGGGAAGGGAAGAGGAGACAGTCTTGGAGCTGGATTAGAGCAGGGTGACATTACTGGTAAGTCTCGGGAGCTTCAGGTTGGGTCAAAGCATGTACAAGCATCAGCTAAGGATAGGTAACGATGATATTCACTTTTAAATCCAAAGTGAGACTGAGACTATGGCAGAAGCAAATGCACACATCCCTCCTCACAAAGGACACAAAACTGCTGCTTTCTTAATGACTTTTCATTTATTCAGCAGCACCAGTCCATGCTGTATGCAGCTCCCGATAGTCTCAAGTTTCATACCCCACTGTGCTTCCACAGAGAATACCAAAACCACAACATGAAAACATTTAAATTGCACAATTATAAAAGCCTCCACCAGTCATAGTATCTAATTAATTACACATCTAATCATTGACTTCATAAGTAAAGTGCTTTACCCAGCTAAAAACAATAATAACATCTTCAAATAATGACTTGCTTTTTCAAATACATAGCTTTTGCATGTTATCTAACTCATGGAGTAGGAGACTTGTTCATTACAATTGGTTTGTCCATTCAGTTCTTTTACACAGCCTTTAGCATAGCAATTAGAAATGCAAGGAGCTCAATATTTAACTTCATTGACGATTCCTCACTTACAATTTATTCGTTTAAATGCTTATTGCAATGTATGACATCTTCTGTTGGAAGAAAGACAAAATAAATACACAATTCTACAAAGAAGCATTTTTAACATTGTTCTTTTATATATATTTTCAAAGGACACGCAGCTATAACAAGAAGCAAGTGAAGAAGTGAAATACGGGGAAGGCGGGGGGGGTCCTTTATATTTATATATAATATACACACACAGCCACTTTTCAGCATAGATAAATTTGTTTAGTAACTTCATATTTTAAAGGCATACTAATAAAGAAGGGGGGGGGTGTTTGTAATGCCAGCCATAGTGCCTCCGATTGTGATAAAATCATAACCACACTGTTGCTTATAGAAAAACAAAGTGTTATGCATTCATCAAAATTTAACACATTCTAAGTGCTGGAAGCCGGTAGAGTGATTGTTTTCAAATTTCTAATTTACTAGTAATATCTCCATAAGGCATCTTGCGATCCAAACAAAGTAGACAATATTATTTTAATATTATTTTAAGGACACCACATATCTAGTTATTTCTTTTAACAGTTTGTTTTTTCTGTAAAAAAAAAAAAAGGTCTTAGCTCAAACTTGCCATTCAGGCCTGGGTGTTGCAGTGCCCCTGTGCGAAAGATCCACTCTTGTTCTTTACAATTTAACAAATTAACTAGATCTTACTTCGAGACACAGCTCTTGCAGCAGGTTACACCATTAGGACTGAAGCTGGCAGGCGTCAGGACCCCACGGAAAAATTCTAGCTAGCTATCTTCAGCGGGGACCGCCTCCGACGTCAGGCGTAGTATACAAGGGGGCGGTCCCGCCAGATTCCCCAGTTCTTTCCCGCCGCCGACTTGCATGTCTCGACCCTTCGGTTTCAGCTTTCCAGCGCAACGCGGGTAAAGGTTTTCCTCTCACGGGAAATTCGCTCTCTTCGCTCAGTTTTTCTCTGATGTCCTTTCCCACCTCCGGCACCCTCAAGGCACCTGTGGGAAGCAGATCCCATTCAAGGATCCGCACTCGGCCTGTGTCCGGTGCCTAGGCCCAGACCACGACACCCGGTCCTGCACCTTTTGCCAGGGTTTCAACAGCAGAACCCGGATCCGTTGCCAGAAGACCCTACAGGCATTCCTGCTCGAGGAACAACTCAAGACCATGGCTTCCAAGGGGTTCTTCGCGAAGGCCCAAAGCATGCTGAGAAGCATAGGGAGAAGGCCTTCCAGGTCCCCGACTAGGGCCTCCGACTCGCGCAGCTCCGGCTCCAGGTCCGACCGCTCTCCTTCCCGGGCCAGCTCTCAGCCTCCCCCCGCTGCGGTGAGAGTCTTCAGGCTCCTCTTCTCAGGCCAAGACTCCCAGGCCTTCCTCGTCCTCCAAGGCCCTGGCTAAGTCGGGGGACCGTCACCATCACCATAAGTCGGGTTTCCGCCATTCTGAACCCGACGTCAGGTCTGCTTCCTTGCCTCCTCCTCCCCAACGGAAGACCAAGGAGCTCACCTCACTTAAGAGGCCGTTGGACCCAACGCCAGTTTGCCAGACGTCGGCCTCTCGCCACAGGTCCCCAGAGCCGTCATCCGGTAGGGGGACCGGCGCCTGCTCCAATCGAGAAGAGGACCCCAACGCCTCCGACCGACGTCGGTCAGGAGACCATCACTGAGGAGGAGTTGACTCAGCCCAAGGACCAGACGGGCGACCCCAGTCCTGTTGAGACTCCCAGGGAACCCGAGCCCCCTGTGGAGCAGACACCGGGACCCGATGACCGACCACCAGCGCCCGGTCCGTTGTCGGGCCTTTCTTTTTCAGAGGTGAAGGAGCTTTTCACTTACTGGTGGGATACCATCAAAAAGGACATGGTCCCCACTCCACCTCCGCTTCCACCTCCTCCTCCTACACCGGTTGCTCCTCCGGTTCCTGCGCTCCCTTCTCCATCTGGGTCTGCAGACCGGTTACCTCCTCCCCGGGAGCCCAGGACCCCTCCAAGGGGGAGACCAGACAAAAGGAGACCTCTGTCCAGATCCTCTTCTAGGTCACCCAGCCCTAAGAGACCCAGAAGACGCCGACGTTCGCCTTCGACGGAGGACACGGGATCAGAGTTTTCAACATCCAGATCCCCATCTCCCCTCTCCATCCCTTCTCCGGACCCACGTGAGCTGCCAAAGTCTCCTCTGGATGACCCTTCATTCTCAGATATCATGAGACTCATCCAAGAGAACATGGGATGGGATGCGGAAGAGTTAGACCCCGTAAGGCTATGCCTTGCGAAATATCTTCGGCAGAAGGACCCCAAGCCTGTGGTGGTGCCACCCTTGGTAGACACTTTAGTGGACGCCACTAAGGCGGTGTGGAAGCCGCCTCACATTCACTCCCGTGATGTCAAGAAAGCTGGACCGCCTGTACAAGGCTCCAAGAGAAGACCAGTACTTGGCTCAGCATCCTCAGGCCGACTCTCTGGTCATAACAGCCTCTCATGACCGGGTCCCAGAGACCGCAACATTTGAGCACCCTGCCACCGACCCAGAGTCCAAGCAGCTGGACGCCATGGGTAGGCGCACGTAAGCTCTGGCTACCTGCGCCCATCAGATCCCTGAATTATTTGACCCACATGGTGCAGTTCCAAAATGCCCTGTGGGAGCAGGGTCTGATGCGGCTGAGAAATTGCCAGAAGGTGAGCAGAAGGAGGAGATGTTGCAGCCCCTCCGCTCGGGTTCGGACGTGGGAACCGAGATGCTCGAGCAGCATCACGACTCCAGCGGACTCCTTGGCCCGAGCAGCAGCTCAGGTGTATGCCTCGGAGGCACTCTTGGCCCGTGTCTGGAGCTTACCCCGGACGCCCAGAAAAACATCATGGACGCCCCATTCGAGGGAGAAGTTTTATTTGGTAAACCCTCCGAGAAGATAATTACCAAACTCCAAGAGGCCGGGAAGGCGGTGAGGTCGGTTCAGGCCATGTACGACCCAAGCTTAGTTCCTTTCATAGGAACCAAAGCCGATTTCGTGGACGGACGCAGAGACAACAGTCCCACCCGCTCCACAACAGAGGGGCTCCGGTCTCCGCAGAGCCCAGGGAAAACATCCCGCAGGTCAAAGCCAGCGCACTTCTAAGCCGGTCCAGCCAGCGGGACCCTCAGCCGCCACAGCCTGACTCCTTCCCAGCCCCCGCCCCTCAGGATCAACGGGATTTCATGGTCAGGGATCGCATTGCGAATTTCCTGTCAGGATGGCAGTCTATAACCACCGACAGGTGGGTTCTACAGATGGTCGGAAGAGGCCACTTTATAGAATTCGAGGAAAAGCCACCCTCGAGGCCTCCTTTGCTCTCCCGGTACTCGAGTCAGCACAAGTCATTGATCAGACAAGAAGTACTCGCGCTCCCACAAAAGGGAGCGATAGAGTACGTCCCAGAGAACCAGAGAGGACACGGATACTATTCCCACTTCTTCCTGGTTCCAAAGAAGACAGGGGACCTCCGTCCGATTCTGGACCTCAGCAACCTCAATTTGTCGGTCGCCTACAAAAGATTCCGCATGGTAACTCTTCCGGGTCTTATTCCCATGCTGAAGCAGGATGCCTTTTTAGCATCTCTAGATATGCAGGACGCTTACCTGCACATCCCTATAGCTCAAGCGCACAAGAGGTTCCTGCGCTTCAGTTTCTCGGCCATCATCTTCAGTTCCGAGCCCTTTCTATCTGGCTGTCATCAGCACCCAGGGTCTTTACCAAATGCATGGCAGTCGTGGCAGCGTCTCTAAGGAGACAGGGCCATTATGTGTTCCCGTACCTGGATGATTGGCTTCTCATGGCCGCCTCCAGAGAGGCGTTGTTACGGGCGATCCAGAGTACCCAGGACCTGTTTAGATCTCTGGGTATCCTAATCAACCATGAGAAGTCTCTCCTGGTACCGTCGCAGAAGCTGCAGTTCATAGGCGCAGTACTGGACACCGTTCGGGGAAGAGCATTTCTTCCAGACGACAGAGCGGAGCGCATCAGATCCCTCATCAGGGAGCTTTCGTCGAACAAGACCGTCCCAGCCAGGTCGGTCCTTCGCTTGCTCGGACACATGGCTGCGGCCATTCCTACTGTCCATTTCGCAAGGCTCCACATGCGGGTAACTCAGTGGATGCTCAAGGTGCAATGGGACCAAAGGCAGGACCACATGCAGCATCCGGTCAGAATCACGAATACCATGATTCGAGACTGGCAGTGGTGGCTAGACCCAGGGACACTCTCTATGGGTGTCCCATTTATAGCGCCGTCCCCGGGGGTAATCCTCACCACAGATGCCTCAGGTCTAGGGTGGGGAGCATACCTGGACGGGGTGAAGTCCCAGGGAAGGTGTACCCCTCAGGAGGCCCACCTCCATATCAACGTCCTAGAGATGAGGGTGGTCCTTTATGCCCTGCAGGCATTTCAGTCAGAGATCCCGCCGAGTACTCTCCTGCTTCAGACAGACAACACTGCGGTGATGTATTACCTCAACAAACAAGGAGGCGCACACTCTTACCCCCTTTGCAGGGAGGCCATGAGGGTGTGGGATTGGGTAATCCGACACAGCGCAAACCTGATCACAGTACATGTTCCCGGGGTGGACAACACAATTGCAGACTGGCCTGAGTCGCTCCCAGGCCAGAGTCCACAGTGGGAACTCTTCAGGAGTAGCAGAGGATCTGTTTCTTGATGGGGAACTCCAGAATTGGACTTGTTCGCTTCCTATCCAACGCAAAACTGCCCAATTTTTGCTCGCTAGATCCAGGGCCTGGTGTTTTCTGGCGAGACGCGTTGTCCCTCTCCTGGGCGGACAGATTCCTCTACGCTTTCCCTCCCTTCCCGTTGATCCGGAGAGTTCTTCTCAAACTGCGCAGGGAGCATGCAGCAATGATCCTGGTGGCCCCTTTCTGGCCTCGACAGATCTGGTTCCCTTTGCTAATACAGCTATCCCGGGAACCTCCGCTTCCGTTGCCGTTCAGCTCCCATCTCTTGTTTCAGGAGGAAGGTTCACTGGTCCACCCAGACTTACTCTCACTGAACCTGCATGCATGGCTCCTAGAGACATAGCCATCTTGCGACACGGGGTCTCGCAAGAGGTTGCGGAAGTTCTTTCTGCAGCCAGAAAGCCGGCAACGCATGCGACGTACGCCATGAAATGGCGCCGTTTTTGTCTATGGTCGCAAGCACGCGGCCTTTCCCCTTTAGGTTGTCCGGTGAAAGCGGTGTTAGAGTACCTGCTCTCCCTTTTCCGTTCGGGTCTCGCCTACTCCTCTATTAAGGTGCACCTCTGTGCCATTTCAGCTTATCACCTCTCGGTGGGACAGCGCACAGTGGCACAATTAGATGCCTGTCGAGAATTCTTGAGAGGGGTGTTGCATCTTAGGCCTCCCATTAAGGACCCAGTGCCTCCATGGGACTTGCTCTTTGTCCTGGAGCAACTCACGCCCCTCCCCCCCCTTTGAGCCTGCCGTGGATTGCGAGCTTCGTTTTCTGTTGTGGAAAACATTGTTTCAAACAACATGAAGTCTTGCTATATTATGACAATTGCAGTTTGTCCCACCATTAGAACTGCTCCGGAGGTGAAAGAGTTAACTACCATTCTAAGAATGGAGTTTAGAGCGCGAGCTCGGTTAGAGAAGCTCTGTCTGGATAATTTCAAACCTAAACTGTCAGATTCTTTACTCCGCCTCACTGAACAGTCGCTCCGGAGATTTCTCCTTCTGCTCGGTTCATTTCTCGGTTTAAACAGTATTTTATTGGTTAAATTTAACCGCGAGTATTATTATTTTAACCACAAACCGATCGGTTCAAGCTCTGTCTGTGGTATTGTAAGTAATAGACAGGTTTTATTTCTGTGTGGAACTTGTAATGTTTATCGGTTCGGTTCGAACCGATCAGGTTGTTTAAAACTTTAAAGAAATAAGCATTTAAAAGCTTTAGAGTGCGGTTCCCAGTTCTTATCAGTTCTAAAAAAAAGCAGTTTCATTACAGTTTTTTCGACCCGTAACACAGTTGGGAACCGATAAGGTGTCTTGCCTGGAACTGCCGCTAAAAGGCAAGTTTCTTGGTTAGGCTGGCATCATGTCTGAGAAACCCAAAAGAAAAACCGGGCCCACTGGGTTCAACACTGTAGTGTCTGTGGGAAGCCTTTGCCAGAGCTGACCACACAACATGTGTTTATTGTCTGGGTTTGACCACCTCAATTCAGACTGCCAGATTTGTAAAATTTCCTTGCAGCCACCCTGGATAAGAGAGTGGGCAGGCTCAGGGAACGAGAGGCCAAAAAGTCCGCTGACCCGGATGGCCAGCCCGGTTCGGTGCCAACCGAACCGGAGGGAGTGCCCTCTGACCAGGGCGAGACTTCCTCGGGCAAACGTAAAGCTGGCTCTGAGGAGCCAGTTCCAGCAAAGAAAACTAGAAAATCAGCAGGTATGGAGTCCAAAATTCCTTCTCCAACTGCTGCAGAAATAGCAAAAGCTATACAAATTGTACAGTCACTTTCTCTGGTTCCGTCCGAACTGCCTCTGTCTGGTAAAAGGTCGGTTCGGCCGGTTCCACCGGTTCAAGAATATGATATTGGAGATTTTTATGAACCAGAGGAGGGGGAGGAGGATTATGAACAGTGTGAATGTGACTTTGAGAGTCTGGATGTGCCCATTGAACCGGACATCTCCCCAGACAGACCTTTAGAATCCCCTCCTATGCTTTCTGAGTCCCCTTCTCATTTTTTGTTTTATAAAAAGGTTGCTGAAACCCTCCAGCTCCCATTAGAGGAAGCTGTGGATGAGCAAGAGGAACCTGATTTTGTGGAAATGATGGATATCCCAGAGTCTAGGAGATTATCTATCCCCTTACATAAATCATTTAGGAAGCAAACAATAAAGATTCTAAAAGCCCCTAATTCTGTGCCTCCTGTTGACAAAAAGATGGACAGGAGGTACACTTTGTCAGGTCCTGATACAGACTTTCTTTCACAGCAATGCAGTCATGTTGGGGTAGTTCAGGCTGCAGCCTGTGACAAAGCTAACATTCCCCTGGCTTCACATCCTCCTGACAAGGACTCCAGGAAGATTGATGCCATGGCTAAAAAACAATACATGGCAGCATCCTTGGGACTCAGACAAGCAAATTACATGGCTTATGTGGCAAGATACCAAAAATCTAGATGGGACACTGTCATGGCTTTGGCCAAACAGGCCCCTGGCCAGCTTGCCAAGGAGCTGGAGCAGGTGGCTCCTGATGGTATCGAGGCATCCAAGGTGCAGTTCCATGTTGCTTTGGATTCTAATGATGTATCCTCCAGAATCATGGCTACATCTGTGGCCTTTCGTAGGTTAGCTTGGCTCAGGTGTACTAATTTGTCAGGATACCCAGACTAAGGCTATGGATTTTCCTGGTGGTGGAATTCTCTGTTTGGGAGCAGACAGAAATTACATGAAAGATGGATGAATACAGAACAACATTATAGGAGTGCACAAGCCAAGGAGCGGCAAGCCACTCCTCAGAAGCAGACCCCAGGGGTGAGGCAAGCCCTTTCACAGGCCTTTTTACCAAACCAGGCTTTTCTGCTTATGCTCAGAGGGGTTCTTCAGAGGCAGACAGGGTGCAAGTAGGTCTGCTACACACCCCTCAGCCCAAAGTCCCTCAAACAGGCACCCTGATGGGGTGCCCAGGCAGTTCTCCACTACCTGTGGGGGCAGGCTGGCTTCCCGTTCAGGACTGGGAGTCTCTAACATCAGACAAATGGGTCCTGGAAGTAGTAAGCCAGGGTCTGATTCTCAGCTTCAAAACATTTCCAAAGATGAGAGCCAGATTTTTCCACCTGCAAACCCTCTAGAGACCTTACCTTAGAATCAGAAGTCTCAGCCCTCCTAGCCCTCAGAGCTGTAGAAAGGGTTTCCCCTACACCAGGGCAAGGGTCTGTACTCCAGGTACTTCTGCCCCAAAAGACAGGAGAATGGCGGCCATTTTAGAACTAAGATACCTGAACAAGCACCTTTTGAAACCAAAGTTCAAAATGGTGACTCTGGCAATGATTTTTACTTTCCCTAAGGCCAGGGGACCAAGCTAGCTTCCCTGGACCTCAAGGATGCCCTATTTCCATGTTCTAATCAGAAGCTTCCACGAAAGTACCTCAGATTGAACTGCCCTCGGGTCATTACCAGTTCAGAGCAATGCCCTTGACCTCACCTCTACTGCCCCAAGGGTATTCCACAAAAATGTCTGGCAGTAGCTGTTGCTCATTTAAGAAGGCAAAAGTTGTTGTCTATCCTTATCTAGGCGATTGGCTCATTTGAGCCAGTCTCGACGAACAGGTCAAATCACACCTGCAAGTTACCCAGCAGCTGCCCAGCTCTCTGGGCTTCCTGCTCAATCTTCCAAAGTCAGTTCTGGAACCTGTTCAGGTACTCACCTTCATGGGTGCGGGTGGACACTAAAGCAGGCCAGAGCCTTCCTACCCTTCGAGAGGGTAAGGAACCTGGTGGCCCTGGCCTCCTCCTTCACTCTGCAGGTCTCTCGACCAGCAAGGCACTTCTTACAGCTTCTAGGACACATGGCTGCCTCCACAGCTGTAGTGCAAGAGCAAGATTTCAGATGAGGGACATTCAGTTTCACTTGAGAGCCTTTTGGTCTCAGAGAAAAGATCCCTTCCAAGTTGATCCCAGTGACTGAACCCTGATCCAGGCCCTTCAGGGGTGGCAGAATCAGAGCAATTTAAGATTAGGGTCCCTTCATCCCTCTTATCTCATTCTTGACCCTCACTACTGGGATCGTCCCTTCTGGGATGGGGGAGCTCACATGGAAACCTCTCCACCCAGGAGTGTGGTCCCTCAGGAATCTCTGCTCCACATCAATTTGCTGGAACTCAGAGCTGTCTTTCTAGCACTTCAAGTGTTTTCTGCATCTATTCAGAACAAAGTGGTACAAGTCAGAACAGACACCACCACAATGTGGTACATCAACAAACAGGGGGCACTCGGTCTTGGCCTTGTGCACGAAGCAATGAAAGTTGTGGTCTCTGGCTTATTCCCTGAGACACTTCCCTCATAGCAGTTCACCTCCCAGGAAAGTACAATGTCCTGGCAGATGCTCTCAGCAGGATTTCCCAGGGCCATCACGATAGGTCACTGGATCCCCAAGTACTGGGGATAGTTTTTGCCAGATGGGGCACCCCTCAGATAGACCTTTTCGCAGCCCCAGACAATCACCAACTTCCACTGTTTTGTTGTAGGCCCCCAGTGATGGGCTTAGTCCCTCTGGATGCCTTTCTCCTAGATTAGGAAGGGAAGTTTCTATATGCTTTTCCTCCCTTCCCTCTCCTATTCAAGGTGCTGGTCAAAATCAGATCCCAGCCTTGCAGGATGATTCTGATTGCTCCAGATTGGGCCAGGCAGCCCTGGTACCCACTCCTTCTGTCCTTAGCAGTCCATCTTCCCCTGTGCCTCCCCAGGAGGCACAATCTGTATCTTGTGCCCAGGGAGAGTTTGGTATCAGATCTAAATCCTCAACCTCAAAGCCTGGCTCTTGAGGGTTAGAGTTGCTGACCTACACCTTTCTCAGGGTGTTCTCGACATCCTGAAGGCTTCTAGAGCCTTCCTAGAACTACTTATAATTCCTAAATGGAAAAGGTTTTCCATCTGGTGCTCTGAGGAAGCCTATATTTCCCAGTATCTGCCTGATTTGCCCATTGTTTTGGACTATATGATCCATCTTAATTCTTTAGGCCTGGACCAGCTACCCTGAAAGTACATTTGGCAGCTGTCTCTGCTTTTATTTCAACAGGAAAGCCTCCCTTTCCACTCACCCTGTATTTTCCAAGTTTTCAAGGATTACTTCAACTAATCCACCTTTCAGGGACCGGACCCTGCCTGGGATCTTAATGTTTGCATTGCTCAGTTAATACAGCCCCCTTTGAACCTCTGTCTTCTGCAGAGCTCAAGTATTTGACTTGGAAAACTGTTTTCTAGTAGCCATCGCCCTGCCAGGCGCCTTAAGTGGGGTTACAAACTTGTCAGGGGCAGCTTTATTTCCTTTCACAGGATAAGTAGTCCTTAGGACCAACAGGAAGTTTTTGCCTAAGGTGGTTTCAGACTTCCATCTAACCAATCTCTCTCCCTTCCAGGTGTTCTTTACTGACCATTCCTCCCTCTGGTGAGAGGGGGACTGCACAACTAGATATTGAAGAGGCCCTTAGTTACTATATAGAGCGTACCAAGGGTCATAGAGTTCGAATCCCTCCAACTTTTCTCACTTATGGTGAGGTTGGAAAAAGTAAACCTGCCACTAAGAGATCCATTGCCAGGTGGATTGTCTCTTGTATCAATTTTGTTATCAAAAACTGGGAAAGGTTCCCTCTTCAGGCCTGAGGCTCACTCTACCAGAGGTACAGCTCGTCTATAGCTGCTGCCAGAGACATCTATTTTTAGAGATATGTCAAGCAGCTACACCAGAAAACTGTTACACTTTCACAAGCATTACTCCTTGGATATCCAGGCCAGGAGGATGCTAGATTTAACACAGCCAAAGTGCTTCAGAGCCTATTCCTAAGTAGGTTCTGTCCTCCTCCAGGAGGTACTGCTGTGTATTCTGCAATTGTAATAATATAGCCAAGACTTCATGTTGTTTGAAGAAAAATTACTCACCTTAGTAATGTTGTTTCTTCTAATGGAGTCTTGCTTATATTCCTGACCTCCCAACCTGCCCCTCTCAGAACTTCTACTTGGGTATGGGGTGGACAGTCAGTGTGTAGGCACCGAGTTATGCCCATTTTATGTTTTCACCCTTCTTGGGTGTGGTGTTTTGATTGACCTTACTTTATTATTTTTGGTTCCCTGACTTGAGTCTTTGTGTTGGGACCAGGAATATGTATTAATATTTAGGTAGCCAAGTTAGCTAGTGTAGGTTACAGCTTCCACACGAACCTTGAGTGAGTTTTTGCTCGTAAAGATCTGACAGTTTTAGGTTTTTGAAATTATCCAGACCAGAGCTTCTCTAACCGAGCTTGGCTCTAAACTCCATTCTTAGAATGGTAGTTAACTCTTTCACCTCAGACAGTTCTAAGGTGGGACAAACTGCAATTGTCATAATATAGCAAGACTTCATTGAAGAAACAACATTACTAAGGTGAGTAATTTTTTCTTTGTTGCTGTTACATCAGCCGAGAAGAGTTTCTGACTTCATGCTCTCATGTGCAAAGAGCCTTATTTAATTTTCCACCGACAGAGTATCCCTGGGTAGATCCTAAATTCTTGCCAAAGGTGGTTTCCACACTCCTCTCAATCAGGATATTGACCTGCCGGTCCTACTTCCTAATTATTCTAATAGAGAGAGAGTGCTTCTTCCACCCTGGATGTTCACCGCAGCTTAAGGTACTACTTGAGCAGAACTAAGCAGCTTAAGTAAATCAGAGCAACTTTTGCTTCCTTTACTGAGAAGGATGATGGGCCAACCAGTATCCAAACAGTCCATGTCTCAGCTGGCTTGTCCAGTGCATCTCATACTGTTATGATATCGAAAAGCCCTCCCTGGATCAGTCTGGGGCCATTCCACTAGGGTGTGGCCACCTCCTTGCAGCACTGAAACATCTCCACTTCTGCCATTTGTGCCTGCAGCCACTTGGAGCTCTGTACATACCTTTATCAGGCATTATAGCCTGGACATGCAGCTTCCGCGGCGAAGAGCAGGCCAGGCCTGGCGTACTGGGGTCTCCTGTCCCTGGTCAGGACCTGGAATGTTCTTTCCTGGTTTCCTCCTCCCAGAGTGTTTGCAAGCATACTGCTTGGGAATCGGTCTAATGGTGTAACCTGCGCAAGAGCTGTGTCTCGAGTAAGATAGTACCAGTTACAAGAACTTACCGTGCAACAGTAGTTCTGGGACATGGATATGTTGTTCATCCACACTCATTGGCAGGTATCCTTGCACGCTTTAAATCTTGCGGAAGGTCTTCAAGCTTCTCCTCCACCCACGGGTGGTATAACTCGGCTCACTGCGCCCCATGGCGTAGATCTTCCTTACAGCTTGGAAGCTCAGGTTCCCTCCTTAGCAGCTCTACGTTTGAGACTGATTCCTATTTCTCCGTTTGCTGGATTTAAAAATAAATTTTGCAAAAAAAGACTTGGTCTTCTATCCCTACGCGGCCTGCGATGGACAAATCGACTCCCGGTTGGGAGATGCCCATCGCGGGAAGAAGATGTCTGGCGGACGGATCCACACCCACGCGTGTCTACTGCTTAGGCCTTGGGAGTACGACCCCGCGGGCTTGCGACCTGTGCTCATCTTTCTCGGCTCTCGTCCTCGAAGACCGTGCTGCCCGATTGCAGCTGGACGTCCCGAAGCGTTTCCCTCCGGTGAAGTCAAGGCCGGTTGGCGGTGTCCAGCGTGGCCCGGGCTTTCAGCTGGATCAGCTCGGCGGATGGTGGCCCTCGAAGGCCGGCGGGCGTATCTTCCTGGGCGCTGACGGCCCCATCCCGCTCTCCTGGGCTCTTCTTACCGGCTCTTTTTAAAGACTTTGTCTGTCCTCTCCACTGAGGAGAAGGACCTTCGTCTACGGACGCCTCGGTCCAAAAAAAAAAAGAGGGCAGGGAGTACAAAGTCCCTCCAGTCAGCGCTCTTGGGAGGCGGGAAAGGTCCCTCTCCCGGGCGTCGACCGTCGGCTTGAGCGCGACTAAGCCGTGCACTGGCCTCACCGGTGTCCCCATCAGGTCAGTTGACGAGACTCCCACCGATGGTCGAGATTTTCTCGACCCATTAGAAGAGCTGTCACCTTTAGCAGCGAGATTCCCTCTCCCCGGTTCCCCGGAGAGTTGAGGATCGTGGGCTCGCCTGTGCCTCGGTTCCCGGACCCTCGGATGGACCATCCAGGCAGAAGAGTGCGGTTCCGGCCGCCTCCCAGCACCAACCTCGGAATTCCGGGACTCTGGGTCTCAGTCTCGGACCTCTTGCAGTCAGCACGATCCACCGTCATGGCGGTCTCGGGTCCGACATGCGGTAAGCGGCGTCGCCGCTGCGTCCTCGTCCTCCTCCTCGGATGAGGGAGGCTTAGCGTAGTGTCGACAGTCGAGACCTTATGTTGCAACAACCACCTCTGGCCGGGAATAAGCCGACCCAGTACGCCTTCCCGCCATTAAGTGTGTCACGGAGCGGCCGACACAACCTCGAGCTTATCCGAGGAGCCTATACCTTGGGCGGTTGTTTGGCCAAAACCAGCTGCTCACGATTCGGTGGAACCTCCGACTCCACAGCCACCAATTGGGGCTCCGACCAAGGATTCGGTCGACTAAGGTCTACCCTTCGGCTGTCAGTTACCCTCACGACGACCGCCACCTCGGCAGGTGAAGGGTGGCTCAGGCCAGAGGCAGCTCTTGAGGACTCTTCGAGTCCGAAGATGATTCCTCCTTTTTCTCCAAGCACTGGACTTGGAGTCTTCAGGAGGTCAGTCAATGGACGATAGCCCGTAGATCCTTCCTAGGACTGCTTGAAGCTCATCTGGAGTCCACCCGGGGATGGAGCTCAACCCGTTCCAAACGGGCCAGGTATCCCCTCACAGGAGATTCTGGACAGGGATTCTCAAGCCGGAGGCCTTCCGTGGCGAGGCCATAGTGGGTCCGGCACTGGAGCTTTGGCAGCCTGCTCCCTGCCCCTCGCGCCTTCGGCCAGGATGGCCAGGAAGTATCACGGTCCGGTTCCTTGTCCGGTTTTGAACACCCTCTGCTGAGGGTTGGTTACCGACAGCGTTTTCCGCGCCCGGCAACGCCAGAGAATGGACAAACCTCCTGACAAGGAGTCCAAGAAATTGGACTATGTCGGGCGAAAAGTCTACGCTACGTCCTCTCCGCCTTTCAGGGCCAGTTGGTCGGTCCTCATGGCACTATTTCTCATGCCCTGTTGGGCCCCCTGGATGAGGTGTCATCCTCATCTTCCCACGATCTGCAGACTACGGTTAAGCAGGTGCGGACCAGGCAGGGCAGTGGCCAAACAGCAGCTCCAGACTGCTTTGGATGTAAGGGACTCATGTGCCAGATCGGTGTGGCCGCAGTAGCTTACTGCGTCGGCGGGCTTGGCTGAGGATATCCAC
This sequence comes from Neoceratodus forsteri, assembly GCA_016271365.2. Taxonomy (NCBI): domain Eukaryota; kingdom Metazoa; phylum Chordata; order Ceratodontiformes; family Ceratodontidae; genus Neoceratodus; species Neoceratodus forsteri. The sequence goes on along the minus strand of CM028131.1, from coordinate 144,254,670 downwards.
CTTTACTCGGATACCCAGCACAAGTTGGCGGATGTTCCCTTTTGGGGACTGACCTCTTCGGCCCTGGGGTGGAAGGTCACCTGCAGAGGATCGAGAAGTCCAATGCCACCTTGGACTCGGTCTCTTCACTAGAAGGACAAAGGCATGAGAACCACAGCCTAAGCCCTTTGGTCCTTCTGTGCCCCAGCGCCTCGGCCCAGCAACGCTGGGCCAGCAGGCTCGGCCTGGCATCCCAAACCCAAGCCGCGGTTTCCTCTAACAGGAGGCAGGGAGGAAAAGGCCCAGGAGGTCCCTCGGCGGTCCCTTCTCCAAGCCTGCCCAGTGACGGGCTGAGGGGTGTACCCCATTCCGTCACTCCTTACCCTGGTCCCCCGTGGGGGACGGCCTGCACTTGCTCCGTTCCGCTGGTCCGCTGTTACCACGGGACAGGTGTGTGTCTGAGGTGGTGGGAAGAGGCCTGCCTCTGGATCGAAGCAGGCACCACCTCTTCAGAGCCAGCCTCGGGGGCTTCGGGATCCCAGCCTCACTGGCGGCCGTGCCGAGCCGACATCGCCTCCCTCCAGAAGGAGGCAGAAGAGGTGGTGGACCCTCCTTCAGACCCAGGGTGTGTCCAGGTACTTCCTGGTTCCAACGGACGGGGTTGGCTCCCCATTCTCGACCTACACGACCTAAACAAGTTCCTAAGGTCTCGAACTTTCAGGATGGTCACTCTGGCTCAGATAATACCATCCTTGAACGCTTGGCGCGTGGTTCTGCTCTGGACTTGCAGGACTAGCTTTTCACGCCCTATCCGTCCGTCTCCTGAGATTCCTTCGCTCGAGCAGAAGGATCCCTCTCGAGTTCCAAGCCATGCCCTTCGGCTTGTCTCCAGCTCCCAGGGTCTTCACCAAATGCATGGCAGTGGTGACAGCATTCCTACGGTACCAGGGGTCCGGTGTGCCCTTACCTGGACGACTGGTTGATAGCAGCTCCCTCCAGGAAGGAGGCGGAGTGGTCCAGAGATCTGGCCTCCAGGTCTGCTCTCAACTGGCCTCCTTATCAACGAGGCCAAGTCGGAACTCGAGCCAAGCAGGTGATTCTATTCATCGGGCGCAGCTCGACTCTCTTCGAGCCAGAGCGCTGCCCGGCGGACAGGGCCGAGGTTCTTCCTCCTTGCCCGATCATTTCTGGTTGGGCACTGCGCCTGCCCGGGACTTCCTGCGCCTCCTGGGTCTCATGGCGGCCTGCACCAGCGTGGTCCGTTGGCCGCTAGACATGCTCCCCTTCAGTGGGGACTGGCCAGCCAGTGGTCACACGCGCGATCCTTGACCAGCTTCTGTCGGTGACACAGGGATGTGGAACGCCTCCAGTGGTGGACTGTTCCAGATCATTTGCAGGAGGGCATCCTGTTCGTCCGCCCGAGCCGACTGTCTCTATCGACCGATGCCTCTCTGATGGGTTGGGGTGCCCATCTGGGGAACACTGGGCTCATGGCCTCTGGTCCCCGCGGAGTCCCGATGCCACATCAACCTGCTGGAGCTCCGAGCGATCCGCCTAGCTCTCACCGCTTTGTCTGCTCCTCCGGGTCAAGTGGTCCGAGTCCAGGACGGACAATACCACGACCTATGTACTATCTAAACCGCCGAGGGCGGGACGCTGCCCATGCTTCTATGCAAGGAAGCTCTCGCATTTGGTCACTGCAGCAGCCTGGAGGCGGATCTCCTAGCTATTCACGTGGCAGGAGCCTCCAACACCCTGGCCGATGCCCTGAGCCGGATAGGGGCTGCATCCCAGAGTGGTCTCTCCTGCAGGTAGTACAGCATCTGTTCTCCCTTTGGGGCACACCTCAGGTGGACCTGTTTGCCTCCAGGAGAACGCGGGCTGAGTCTGTTCCATGCGCCCCCCTCAGCAGGGCTCGCTGCAGGGATGCCTTCTCGAGGCAGTGGACCCCGGCCTCTTTCGCCTTTTCCCCATTTCTCTTGATCCACAAGGTGCTTCTCAAGGCGAGGAGGACAAGGCAGGTGATTCTGATAGCCCAGACTGGCCTCGCCAGTTCTGGTACCCAGATCTCCTCAGTCTCAGCTCCAGGACTCCGCGGCAGCTTCCAGCTCGCCCTGACCTGCTCTCAGTCAATCAGGGGAAGGTGTTCCATCCGGACCTTCAATCCCTGCACCTGACGGCCTGGTTCCTGAGCGGCTAGAGTTCCAGGCCTTGGGTCTTTCCGACGAGGTCCTCAATGTAGTTGAGGCGTCCCGTAAGGAGTCGACCAGAAAATGCTATGCCTTCAAATGGAAAAGGTTTTCTATTTGGTGTCAGGGCAAGGGCTTGGACCCTTCCTCCTGTTCCTTGGCAAGCATCTTGGACTATTTATGGTCCCTTTCTAGTCAAGGGCTTAGGTCGACGACCCTAAGGGTGCACCTGCAGCCATCTCTGCTTACAGGCGGGCCGGAAGCAGTCGTGGCACAGGATAAGGTGGTCTGGCGCTTTTCAAAGGCCTTGATCACATTTCCTCAGTCAGGGAACCCCACCTCCGTGGGATCTACTGCTGGTATTGGCAAAGCTCATGGGCAAGCCATTGACAACCTATGCACAGGTGTGCTCTCTCTCACCTGTCGTGGAAGACCGCCTTCTTGGTGGCTATCACGTCAGCCAGAAGGATGGGAGAGCTCCAGGCGTCCATCGAGTCTCCTTACCTGGTCTTCCACAGGGACAAGGTTGTCCTGCGCCCCACCGAAATTCCTTCCGAAGGTGGTGTCGGAGTTTCACCTTAACCAGGTGTTGACTCTGCCGGTGTTCTACCCCAATCACACCTGGAGGCGTAATAAAGGCTCCATACTCTGGACTCCTAGAAGGGCGCGCGCATATAAGGAGCGCACGGCTGAAATTCGGGAGAGGTTCGCCAGCTGTTTGTCACCCACGCTGAAGCCGCGATCTGGCAGACCTGCAGCCAAGCGGGACGATAAGCAGGTGGGTAACCTCCTGCATAGATCTCTGCTATAAGTTGGCGGGCATGGAGCCTCCCAGAGGGATAAGAGCTCATTCTACCCGCCATACTGCTGCAACGGTGGCTGCTTCCAGGGACGTCCCTATCCAGGAAGTCAGCAAACACCTTCATTACCCACTACCACATCGACCTTGAGTCACGCCCGGATGCTGGTTTGGGGCCTCGTTCTCCAGTCTCTTCCCAAGTAAGTATTGGGGTGTCTGCTGCCTCCTCCTCCCGGAGAACTGCTAGGAGTTGCAAATGAGTGGATGAACAACATATCCATGTCCCTAGAAATACAGGTTACTCACCTGTATGTGAGTTCTAGGAATGGTATATGTTGTTCATCCACACGACCCACCCGACCTCTCGGCTCACAGACAACCTGAGCTTCCAGCGGCCAGATCTGGCGCCATGGGGCGGAGCCGAGTTATACCACCCGGTGGGTGGAGGAGCAAGCTTGAAGACCTTCCGCAAGATTTAAAGCGCAAGGATACTCAGCAATGAGTGTGGATGAACAACATATACCATTCCTAGAACTCTTGTTACAGGTGAGTAACCTGTTATCTTCGAGAACAGCTCTTGCAGCAGGTACTCTCCGCCCACCTTCCCCTTGGAGGAGGCATGGCTTAAGCCTTTTTAACAGGGATTTTACCCTTTGTCTTCTGACGGTGGATCCTCGGTCTCCCATTTCGATGTCAGCCATGCGGCCGGAAGTCTCCGGCGGGAGAACTGGGGAATCGCAGGGACCGCTTATATATATATACTACGCCTGACGTCGGAGGCGGACCGACGTTAGCGGTCCCCACTGAAGATAGCTAGCTAGAATTTTTCCGTGGTGTGCTGAGACCTGCCGGCTTCAGTCCTAATGGTGTAACCTGCTGCAAGAGCTGTTCTCGAAGATCTACTGTTACGGTAATTTCTTATGTAACTGTACTATCTCCCCCTCTGATATTATGTGGCACATGTTCTATACCCACTGCAGTAACTTTATGTGCTGATCTATCTTTTTGTGTATTTATGTGCACTGCCATTGCATGTTCTTGGTTTTATTATGTATAGCCAAAATATGTTTGTTTATCCTTTGTCTTAATTTCCTTTTTGTATGTCCAATATAAAAACATCCACAGCTACACATTATCAAATAAACTACTGACTCAGTATTACAATTTATATTGCCCCATATTTTTTCAAGGCAAACCAGTTTTTATTATGGAACATATTACTTATAATCATTGTTCCACATGTTCTACACCCACCACAATGTTTTGAACCCCATTTGTTTATCTGTGTTTTTTATTTCCCTGAAAAGTAACTATGTACCAATTTTTCTCTCATTTTTCGTCTCCTTATAAGATACACGTAAAGGTTTTTTAAAAAGAGACTGTAAATGTGGTGTTCCCCTCATAACACCATAATCAGGAAGTGATTTATCGAAATTCTGCTTTTTACTTGGAAGCATGCGGCCATAGTTAGTTTCCATATCTGTAAATATTTTTTTTTCGGTCATCTTTAGTTTTTTAGACATTTGCAATTTATTTGAATTGTTGTGGATCCACAACAAATATGGCGGTTGACTAATTTTCAGCTGTGCTCCCCCTTCAGGTTACATCCCGTCTTTTGGTGATTGCAGTGGGACCCTGTGTAGTACTGCCAGTCATACACGTTGGCAGCAGAGGGGGTTGCAGTGCAGCATGCTGGGTAGCAGAAATGTAAACAAAAGCAAAGGAAAACACTGCAGATTACTCTGAGATAGTACATTGCCAGTGGGAAAGAGTACCAGTGAAATGCTTAGCAGAGAACAGGGGATAAACTGTTGGAAAAGCGCCAAATTATTTATTTATTACACTGCACTGCTGCTTTAAATAGGGACCTTTAGCAGTATCAATATAATTTATGAAAATGGAGGCATTTCAAACAGCTGCACATAAGTAATCCATTCCTGTCCGCTTCAATTCTCACTCCATAATATTAATAAATGGTGTGCTGCCACACACACTACTAACTCGTTTTTAAATGCTTAGAGTAATATCAAAGGTGTCCCTCTGTCTATTGGTGTCTTACAAGTTATACTTCCAAATGTATTGTTCTAATATTTGCTGTTCTAGTAGTTTATTGTCAGCACTCTTGGGGCTTTCTGATCGCCTCAGCAAAGCTTTTGAGGAACAGTCTGTCGGATGCAGTCACCTGTTCTGGATAGATGTGAGGGCTGTAGTTCTTCCCACTTAGCAGAGTTTTCAGAACTGAAAGTGGTCATTATTCCTGGGGGACCAGCTCATGACCATTGCTGGAATGGAGTCACTGTGCTAGTTTTTGCTGTTGTAACATGGATCCTTGGCTATGAACAGGAAAATCAACTGTAGACACACTAAAGCCCCTAAGTTTAGTAAAGTTTAAGTATTCAAAATGAGGCGCACTTTCACTCCTCAAACAAAAAAAGCACACCTGTGTTGGCTAAAGTCTTTCAAATCCAGAAACTTTTGAACTCTTAGCCTTGTGGTGGTGGCTCATTTTAGTATCCACTCATACCCTGGAAGTCTTTTCCAAGTGTCATATGCTTGTTCCATACAGTAGTTCTTGTTGTCATTTTTCCCTCGACTTTTCCTCCATTGGTGACATCTCTTGTTCCTTTGGTCTCTCATCCTTGTGCATCCTGGAGCACTGCATTTGACTGGTGGTGTATCCCTTTCAGATGTTTGAAGACCATGAACATGGCCACTTTGACCTTTGCTTTCCATGGAAAATAGTGCCAGTTTCCCATTTGGGTCCTTACAGTGCAGATTTTCAAGTCCTTCAACCTCCTTGACTCTCTCTTCTGTACTTTAATTCGTGCGTCTGAAACTGCATGATGCAGTATGCCTTTTCACAGTGTCCAAGAAGTGTGCTGTCTCATTCAGTGTGACTCTGAAATCTTCCATTGCAGGGTGCAAAACAGCAGTCTGCCATCCTCTGTTAGCTGCCCATTTTTGGCGCGCGCATCAGGCAATTTCTTGCTTGCTGAGTTTCTTGAGTCACACCACTAGATCCAGGATTGGCAATTCTTTGAGCTTGAGCTTGATTATGCATTACAGGGTGCTAGAGCTACAGAAGTGAAGCTTTAAACTGATGGAACACAAAGTCTGATTCCAATCCTCCCACTGTTATTTGAGAGGCTTGCTATACAGCAGTAATGCATTTGACCGTAAGCCACTGGTAGCAGGACCTTTCAGGAAGTTTTTGTAAGACTGGTTCACTCGCGTCAATGTTCTTGCACCTTCAGCTACACAGAGGTGCAGGCTAAAAAAGCTTTGAAGCGTTTTTGTAGACAAGATGTTCAGAGCTGCTGCAGTGACCACCAAGTTACCTATGCTTCCTCAGCAAAAATTGTTTCAGGTTTATTGATTCAGAAACTGTCTTTGAGCTGGACGCTCGCTTACAAAGTTTCCACATCTAGACAGGACATACAATACAGAAAAATAGCAAGGTCACTTAGCAAGGTTCTAAACGATAATTTCACTCACAGACTTTAGAGTTGTTTATATATTCTAGTATAAAGAACAGAGACCTAATATGCATAGAGTTTAGACTAGCATATAATCTTAATTAAAGGAGAATGGGAAAGAATAGAAAGGATTATAGTGATGAAAAGAGAACCGCTGTGCCACCAGAGGAAGTCTTTGCCCGAGCTTAGTTAGTGATATAGTTAAGCGGGATGGGTGGAAGGGGAGTCAGCGGTGTGATGGGAGGGGAGGTGTCCAGGGAAAAGTGGGGTGAATTGGAGGGAGAGGGTAGTGGGAGCAGCAGCCTCACATGCATAGGTGGTGAGGCCCTAGTCTGGACTGCAGAGGGGGCACCTATACAGGGCACCAGCAGCAGTGCGCCAGCAACACTAGTCATTAGGGTGCCATGTCCCGATGTCGCCCGTCCTCTTTTGTTGGGGGCTGCACCACCACATGCCCCTTTCTAAATATTCTAACTGGGGGTGAATTCCACAATGTGGTGCCCTGATGACGGGCACACTGCCGCTGGCTCACAAATGGCCGGAAAGGCTGCGTGGCTCCTCAGATACATAAAGGGATGGGGTGGGGGATTAGAGACTCACAAGCCAAGTGCTGTGAGTAAAGGTTGTTACTATAGGTAGAGGTGGCCGGGGTGAGAGGCTGTGCTGCTACTAAGTGAAGGGATGGATCTCCCATAGGGAAGCAAGTATTACTTGAAGCAGTTGTAAGTGCATACGTTAGCAAGGTGCTGTTTAAGTTGTGTTTAAGATCCTCCAGCTCTGTAAGCCAGTTGTGCAGATTGGGAGATCATTCAACCATGGCAGAGCCTTATAGGAGAAGGAGCATTGCCCCAGGGATGTTCTTCTGAAAGGTACCTTGAAAGCGCAATGTGAAGTCCCACAGGTATTGTGCTGGGAACTAGTTGTCTGGAAGATTTGTTGGATGCCAGGTAGTACAAGAGGTAGCAGTGCTTTTTTGCCTATGATGCATGTCTGGAATTTTATCCTCTCCCTAAGGTTGAGCCAGTTTGTGTGATTATATAGCAGGCATGTGTGCAGTTGGTCATCAGCCACTAGAATAAGCCTGCAGGCCTTATTTAGCACAGAGGAGATCCTTTTTAAGGCAGTGTCAGAGGCTGCGCTGTATACCACTAGGCCTTAACCACTGACAGTACACAACTCGTAACCGATAGTCACAGGGCATAGGGCTTGAGGTGTTTCCTGTGTTTATACAGGATTCCAAGCTTAGCGTTGATGCTTTTTACCACATGATCGATGTGATAGACGAATCCTTAATCTTCTACTATGTGAATACCCAGGTATTTGAATACCTGTACCTGCTCAAGTGGGGCGTCCTTGTTGTTGGTGGTGATCAATGTGAGATTCTTTTTCCTAAGGTTGGGGCTGGTTAGTAACATCACCTTGTTTTTTTGTTTTTTTTTTATAGTTGAGAAGTTTGTAGTTTGAAAACTCCAACAAGTTGAAGGTAGTTTGCAGTTTACTTGCCAGTTCACTTATATTTGGGCTTTGGCTTAGAATTACTGGGTCATGTGCATAAAAGATGTCTCTACTGGGGCATGATGTGGGAAGTCTGTTTATGAAGAGACTGAACGGCAGAGATCCTAGGATAGAGCCCTGAGGGGCACCTAGGGAGACCTCTCTGGCAGTAGATAACACTGCTCCAATTGATCGTTGATCGGAAAAGGGAGGTGCATTGAAGTTGCTATGTAATTCGGCCCAAAGATTCATTGAGTATCCCGGCAACACAAGTAGTTTAGCCTGTGAACATCCAGAACCCAGTCCTGCAAAAGGCTCAGATCCAATACCAAGGTACTGCAGCCTCCGTCCTACTTGCACTTCTGAAATTGTGTCTGTGAGCTCAGTCTCGTTGACATCATCATCTCTGGCCATCATTACTCTTCCTGATGCAGTTCTGCTAGAATTCTTAGATGTGTAATAGATTGCGGACTTCTGTGCTTCAGGTTGTTCCTCTGCTGCCTCTTCAAGTGCTGCCAGCTGGACCGGCTCAAGACTTTTGGTCTGTGACTCTCCAGCCTCCTCCTGCAGAGGAGGAGAAGGTTTATTTGCAGTTACTTCTTTTTAAATTTATTTATGCATTTGATAGCCAGGTAAGTACGCTGGTCCCAGGAACTGTTTTCAGGCACGACCCGAGCCATCTAGATGGCACGAGGAGAAAAACAAACAAACACAGGAATTAATTACAAGGACATTTGACAGAGATTGAAGGCATAACAAGTGTTGCAAGAAATTACAGAGATTAAACATTTCAGTGTTTTGCAATAAACCTGTCCAGAGATCACAGTAGGGATTACAAATTGTTCACATTAACAAAAAAACAGAGGAGGGGATATTGATTACATGTGGAATAGTGAATCCTAGTAGGAATCTGTGTTAACAGTTGCAGGATGAGTTTGACATAAGAGTAGTTTTGAAGTGCTTTTTAAAAATGGGGGTGGAATTCAGGGTATGAAGGTCCTCAGGGAGAGCATTTCAAAATTTAGAAGCCGCACCAGAGAAAGCTCTCTGGCCCATGACAGTTGATAACCTTAGACAGTCTAGAAGTCTGTTCAAGGAGGACCTCCGTTGACGAGCACTATATTTAATGGTTAGTAGATTTGATAGTGAGGATTTAGCACCTTCGTGTAGGGTTTTAAAAATAAGTGAACCAAATAATTGCTCCCTGTGAGTTTGAGGGAAAAGCCACCCAAAACTTTGATATAAGTTGCAGTGATGGGTGCAGTAAGGGGCTTGACTTAACAATAATGAACTTTTTTTTCTGAGTCTCTCGTAGCCTCCCTGAGATTATCCAGTGAATGTATTGGTTGGGAAAAGGCTGTGATGAGACAAAATAAAACTTGGCTTGACAAGAATGTCTGACTAGTTGGGGGACATTTCACACCCTATCCTCCACAAAACTCCTACTTATTGGATGGGTGGGGGCTTGGTCATTATAACATTCAAGGCATAAAACTTGGAAAACAGCAAAGGTAATGCAGAAGTAATTTATTTATTTGATGAACCAACAGTGCAGAAAGTGTAGCAGGTAAACCCTTTGCTTTGCACCAGCAATGAAGCAGTGCAGTTTAGCACTTAAGTGTTTGGTCAAAAAAGATGTGGTATGAACTTTTTGACCACTCCTTTGTCTTATTTAAGATTTGAGAGTGGGAGGCTTGCACCCTAAAAGCAACTTAATTAAGGTACTGAGCTGGCCAAAAAGGGTACATGTGGAAGTAGCTGATGTAGAACATAATTTACTTTTGTGAATCTGAGAAGGAAAATACAAAGACTGGATGTGTATGTAGTAAGATGTTGCATGAGATATAGTACTCTGCATCCTGTTATGTGTCAGCTGGATTATAAAAGGTGCATCTGTAGCCTCTGCCTATTTTTAAAAATGACCAGAAAGTAGAATGTCTTCTGTCATTTGGATTATTGCTCACGTCCAAATTAAGTCCACCACCTTATTCTGCCTCTGTATGCAATGAGATGTCAATGACAAAACAGCACTGACTGGTTTCTTTTATGAAGATCGGACAAAACATCACCTATGTAACAACTACCCCTGTTCCTCTCTCTAGGCCCAATTTAGTACACCTTGCCGTTACTCTTCCACTCCCGCTTTGTTTAAATTGCTATTGTTCTGCTGCCTTATACGTGCACTCTTTAGTTTGGTAACTTATATACAAGGCACACTGGTCCCTTGCTGCTGGATCTATGTAAACCTGTTGGTTTTTGCACTGTCTAGTTTTCCATAGCTGCTCATATTTTACTTTAATAAAAAGGGAAAGGGGCGACATGCTAGGTCTTACTTCAAGAGGGCTCTTGCAGTAGGTAATTACATATACAGTGCCTTCAGAAAGTATTCACTCCTCCCCCCCCCTTGGATTTTGTCACATTTTGTTGTGTTACTACCAGAATTTGTAATGCATTGAAATTATTTTCCCCCCCCTTGATTCACACAGCATACTCAACAATTTAAAGAGGCAAAAATATTTATATTGTGTAACACAAATTTATGAAACATTAAAAACTGAAATATCTTGTTTACTTAAGTATTCACCCCACTGAGTCAGTACTTTGTAGAAGCGCCTTTGGCAGCAGTTACAGCTTTAAGTCTTCTTGGGTATGTCTGTATCAGCTTTGCACATCTGGATTTGGGGATTTCGCCCATTCTTCCTTGCAGATTTGCTCAAGCTTTGTCAGGTTGAATGGGGGAGCGTCGGTGAACCGCAGTCTTTAAGTCTTTCCACAGATTCTCAATGGGATTCAAGTCTGGGCTTTGGCTGGGCCACTCAAGGACATTCATCTTCTTGTTCTGAAGCCACTCCAGTGTTGCTTTGGCTGTATGCTTGGTGTCGTTCTTCTGTTGGAACGAAAATCTTTGCCCCAGTCCAAGGTCTGTTGCAGACTGATGCAGGTTCTCCTCAAGGATGTGCCTGTATTTGGCTCCATTCATTGTTCCCTCTATCCTGACAAGTGCCCCAGTCCCTGCCGCTGAAAAGCATCCCCATAACATGATGCTACCACCACCATGCTTCCTGGTAGGGATGGTGTTACATGGGTGATGAGCTGTGTTCGCGTTGCACCAGGCATAACGCCTTGCATTCAGGCCAAAGAGTTCAATTTTTGTTTCACCAGACCAGAGAATTTTTTGCCACATGGTCTCAGAGTCTGCCACGTGCCTTCTTGCAAACTCCAGGCATGCTATTATGTGGCCTTTTCTCAGGAGTGGCTTCCGTCTAGCCACTCTCCCATAGAGGCTACATCTGTGAAGTGCTACAGAGATTGTTGTCCTCTGGACAGGTTCTCCCATCTCAGCCATGGAACTCTGTAGTTCTGTCAGGGTGGTCATTGGGTTCTTGGTCACTTCCTTGACCAAGGTCCTTCTTGCCCGGTTGCTCAGTTTGGGAGGACGGCCTGCTCTAGGAAGAGTCTGGTTGGTTCCGTAATCTTTCCATTTCCTAATGATGGACTTGACTGTGCTCCTGGGAACTTTCAACACCCTAGAAATGTTTTTATACCCCTTCCCAGATCTATGCCGCCTCACAATTCTATCACGGAATTATACGGACAGCTCCTTGGTCTTCATGGTAGAGTTTCTGCTCTGAAATGCACTGTCAACAGTGGGACCTTATATAAACGGGTGTATTTCCTCTGAAATCATGTCAGCCATTTGAACTGTCCACAGGTGGACTCCATTCAAGTTTTAGAGTGCTCTCACAAGGAAATTAGATGCACCTGAACTCAATTTGGAGTGTCATAGCAAAGGGGGTGAATAGTTATCAAATCAAGACATTTCAGGTTTTTATTTTAAATTACATGTACAAAACATTCCAGAAGTTTCATTCCACTTTGACATTGTAGAGTCATTTGTGTAGATACGTGACAAAAAAATCCCATATAAATGTATTTTAATTTGAGTTTGCAAAATCACAAAATGTGACAAAATCCAAGGGGGGTGAATACTTTTCTGAAGGCACTGTAGGACTAACCCGGCAGGCGTCGGGACCCCACGGAAATTTTTTTAGCTAGCGCACTCTGGCGGGAGACCACCTCACATTCGGTGACCCGTCAGTGGAGTGTAAAGGCGGTCCCCACGCCCTCCTCCCTGTTATATTTATTTTTTGCTTTTTGATTAAAACGTCCGTGTATGTCTGCCCAACGCCTTCTGAATCGCATAAAAATAAGTGCGACTCGTGTGGTTCCAAGCTGCTGCATAAGGATGGTCGCTCCCTGTGCCTCTTCTGCTTAGGCCCAGACCACCCTGTGGAGAAGTGCCAGCACTGCCAAAAATTCAATTCAGCCACCCGAAAACGGAGGCAGCAGTCCCTGGAGGCCCATATTCTTAAGAAAAAGATGGCTTCCATGGAGGAGGAGTTGAAGAAGTTAAAGCAGGCTTCCACTTCCCCCAAAGGCCACAGTAAAAAGGACAAGCACCGGGACCAGGACTCTACCTCCACGGCCTCCGCTACTCCAGCTGGAGTCACGGTTCTCAATGTAGTGTCCCCTCTGGGTGACTGCTCCTCGACGACCGTCTTGGAGGTGTCCAAGATGGTGTTGTCCCCTCCTGTCGGGCTAGCGCTCAGGGCCCCTCTGGTACCTCCGGGGCAAAGGAGGCCGCCTCTCCCGGGAAGGCCGCTGCCACGTGGCCCTCTGTTGAGCGGGTCCACCAAGTCAGACGCCGGTGCCACCAACTTCCGCCTGGTCAAGACCAGTAAGCCTCCAGCTCCTTCAGGAAGGCGCACGATCCCTCGTACGCCTGACCGGGCCGCATCCCCAGCGCGACATGCTTCGAGTCGGGTTCAGATAAGTTGGACGCCGGCCCCTCCGATGGCCGCCCTGCAAAAGAACCTACGTCAGACCCCTTCGAGCAGTCCAACGTTCCAGGCTCACCGTTTGCCTCTGAGGCTCCTGCGTCTCCTCTGCTGGACTCTGGGGATTTCAACCCTCCATCCCTGGTTGATATGGAGGAGCTGGGTATGCTGACATCAGGGCTTCCTCATACAGGGACGAACCCTCTGACGCCGGATCCTCAGACGCCGTTCTACCCGACGCCAGCCAACGTCCTTCTTCTGGACGCTGCTCCTACACCAGGCCCGACGCCCGCGGGCCACCCTTACCTGGCCCAGCTGCGGGGCCTTTCCCAAGGCCCTCTGCTCCGTCAGAGCCCCTGGCACCCAGGTATCCTGCATCGTTGACTCCGGTGCCACCCTACCCAGTACCGCAGTAACCGATGCCGTACCCATCGCCGCCTTATCCAACGCAGCAGTACCCAGCACCTCAATACCAGACGCCGGGCTTCCCGCCGTCTAGTTATGGATACTCGCCATACGGATACCCCCAATATCCGTATCCCCCTCCACTGCCCCCACCACAGCCGCTGGTGGACTTGAAGGAGAGACTGGCTGCCTGGTGGGCCGATGCCAAGGCTCAGCTCACCAGGGCAGTGGAGAGTCGTTTAACGGCGCCGGACCCTGCACAGGATTCCCTACACCGGAGATGGGAGACTCCCTCCCCCTTACCCGACACCAGAGGTGAACCCTCGGGCGCCAGGAGTGGGGAGGATACGCTTCCCAGAGGGCTTCCCAAAGGGACCATTCCTCCCCCGCTTCGGGAGGAGTCTTCCTCCTCTATGTCTGAGACCTCTGACTCGGACTCAGGGGAATGCTCCGATCCAGATGACGAGCCTTGTACTCCAGAGCATCCAAGGCCAAGGACTCCTCCGAAGTCTCCTCTGGAGGATCCTTCCTTTTTGGAGTTATTGAGGAAGATCCGAAAAGTTCATCAGTGGCAATCTCTGGAGCCAGATTCACAGCGTAAGAAGCTTGCTGCCCACTTGGATCTGCCCATGACCGCTCCTACATTGATTCCACCCTGGATAGAGCCTCACGCAGACCTTGTGTCCACTATTTGGAAACAACCGTCCGTGTTAGCCCCCATTCCAAGGAAGGCAGAGTGGCTGTATCAGGCTCTCAAGGGAGTAGATTCTCTGAATGTACACCCCAAAGTGGACTCGGTCATGATTAGCGCCACTCACAGCCGCTCTGCCAACCCCAGACATCTCTGCTAGTCTCCACCCGACAAGGAGTTTCGGCTTCTGGACCAGTATGGGAAGAAGGTTTATGCATCTTCTACCCTGGATATTAGGGCCCTGAACTGTGTAGCACATTTTGGGACTACCAGAAGACCATACTGAGTCAGGTGGAATCTAAATTGGACTCCCTTCCTGAGTCTCAGACAAAACAGGAAGTGGCTGACCTTGTCCTTTCTGCTCATTCAGCCAGTCGGCACATACTTCATGCCACCTATGATGCAGTGTACACAGCTGGACGGGGTTCGGTTACGCCGTAGGTCTTCAGGGTCACGCCTGACTCCGGATGTCAGGTGTGGTCCCTGAAGTGCAATCTGTTATTCAGGATGTGCCCTTCAGGGGTTCGGTGCTGTTCGACGGTGATGTCAAGGACATCATCACCGACCTGCGGGAGAAGGGTACTGCACTCAAGTCCGTGGAGACTCTGTACAGACCCCCTCAGGGACAGCGTTGCCCTCTTCATCGACATACTCAACCAAAGGCGAAACCACAGGGCAAGCAGGCCAACAAGCATCGGGCCCCTCCAGCAACCAAGACTCCCCCCGCCCAAAAAAGCTGTGGGAGCCTCGGCTGCTGCACTGCCCCACACCTTCTGACTGCTCCCCTCTCCCATGGCCTCTGGACACTCCAGATGAACCAGTAGGAGGGAGGTTCTCCTTCCATCTACCGGGTTGGGAGAGGATAACATCAGATGCTTGGGTGCTCCAGCTGATCGCAGCAGGACACTCAGTCGAGTTTCTTCAGAAACCGCCCCGAGGACCACCCTCCAAGTCATCCTACTCCCTGGAACAACTTCCTCTGGTCCTGGAAGAAATCTCCTCCCTTTTCTTGAAGGCAGCGATAGAACCAGTTCCACACCACCTTTGGGAGACAGGTTACTATTCTCATTTCTTCCTAGTTCTAAAGAAAACGGGAGACGTGAGGTCTATTTTAGACCTCAGTTCCCTGAACATGTTCGTGGAGTACAAATGCTTCAGAATGCTGTCCTTACAGAGTCTTCTGCCACTTCTTCGGCAGGGACAGTGGCTGTGTGCTTTGGATATGCATGATGTTTACCTGCACGTCCCCATTCGCCCTTCCCACTGCAAATTCCTTCGGTTTTGTTTTCAGGGGGACCACTACCAATTCAAGGCCCTCCCATTTGGTCTTTCCTCAGCCCCCAAGTACTTACCAAATGCCTGTCTGTGGTAGTGGCCCACCTGCATACCAAGGGGGAGTGCAGGTATTCCCATACCTGGATGACTGGCTCCTGGCGGCCCCGTCCAGGGAGGAACTTCTGCACTCTTTCTTTCCCCCTGCAGGTTTTCACCAGCCTGGGTATCGCCATCAACCAGGCCAAGTCCCATTTGGTCCCTTGCCAAAGATTTCAGTTTATCGGGGCGATCCTGGACAAGGCCATTGGCAAGGCCTTCTTGCCTCCAGACAGGGAGGACACCCTCCAGACTCGAGCAAGTCTGCTGTCCAGTTGCAGAAGAGTCGGTGCCAGGTCAGTCCTTCGCTTCATGGCGGCTGCTATCCGACAGTCACTCGTGCTCGGCTCCATACGAGGATCTCTCAATGGACACTTCGGTCTCAATGGGACCAAACACTGGACGACCTAGACCAGGAGGTTCTAGTCTCCAATCTCATGGTCAGAGACTTGCAATGGTGGATGGTGCAAGAGAACCTTTGCCAGGGAGTTCACTTCAATATCGAACCCTCCTCCCAGACATTGACAACACATGTCTCAGGAGAGGGCTGGGGAGCCCATCTAGGGTCTCGCAAGACTCTGGGCAGCTGGTCCAGGCTTGAGCAGAACCTGCACATAAATGTGCTCTAACTCGGAGCAGTGCTGTATGCCCTCCAGGCCCTGCACGCCTCCATTCTTCCCGGTCATCTAACCAACCAGACTGACAACGTGTGTGGTATGGTACATCAAAAAGCAGGGAGGAACTCGTTCCTACCCTCTGTGCCGGGAAGCAATGAGAATTTGGAGTTGGGCTATCCAGCACAACCTTCGCCTGACGGCAGTTCATGTCCTGGGAGTAGAAAACACGCTGGCAGACCACCTCAGTCGGTCTCCAGCCAGTGCCCATGAATGGGAACTGGATCAAGAAGTACTAGACGACATCTTCCTGCTCTGGGGAACCCTTCAGGTAGATCTGTTTTCGTCTCCTCAAAACCCAGAATTTCCCCACCTTCTGCTCGCTCGCTCCAGGGCGAGACATTTTCTGGTGGGACGCTATTGTCTGTCGACTGGAAGGACAGATTTGTTTATGCCTTCCCTCCAGTTCCCTTCATTCCGAGAGTCTTGCACAAGCTCAGAACAGAAAGAGCTTGGATGATCCTCATTGCTCCATTCTGGCCCAGGCAAGTTGGGTTCTCTCTTCTGCAACAATTTGCAGAGGAACCTCCGCTTCCTCTGTCACACTTGTTGACCCAGGATCAGGGGACTCTTGTTCATCCAGGTCTCAAATCCCTTCAGTTGCATGTGCGGCTCCTGCAGACGTAGCTCAAGCCTGGTTCAGATCTGGGTCTCTGCCATTCCTCTTTGAAGGTACACTTGGCAGCGATTTCAGCCTACCCTGTCCCCTTTGGAGACAGGACTTTCGCTCAATTGGAAGTCTGTAAGACATTCCTCAGAAGGGTTCTCCGTCTGAACCCCCCCCCCCAATCCGCATTCCTGCTCCTCCTTGGGATCTGAATTTTGTTCTCGAGAAGCTTATTCTGCCTCCTTTTGAGCCGGCAACCTCAGCAGATTTGAAGTTCCTCTCTTGGAAGACACTCTTCCTAGTGGCCATTACTTCAGCTCAACGGATTTCTGAGCTTCAGGCCTTGATGTCTAAAAATCATATTTGTTTTTCACAAGGAGCGTGTGGCTCTGCGAACGAAGCCTAAGTTTCTCCCTAAGGTGGTGGCGGAATGTACGCAGAATCAATCCATTCAACTACCCACTTTCTTTACGCAATACTCCAATCAAGGGGAGTATCTCTTGCATACCTTGAATGTTCATAGAATACTGAGATACTATACCACTAGGACTAAAGATTTCAGGAAATCTGATCAGCTTTTTGTCTCTCTGGCTCACAAAAGAGAGGGCGGTGCAGTTTCCAAGTAATGCCTATCTAAATGGTTGGTTCATTGTATCACCTTCTGTTGCAACATTACCACAAGACCCTGCCGGGTCAAGTCAAGGCTCACTCCACCAGAGGAGTAGCCGCATTTGTGGCTTGTTTCAAGAATGTGTCAGCGGCAGATATCTGCGCAGCCGTGACTTGGACTTCTGTCCATGCCTTTACGAAACACTACAGTTTGGATATTGCCTCTCGCCGTAGAGCAAGCTTTGGGTTGGCTGTACTTCAAGGTCTTCTTTCTTAAGACCCGTGCAGCCGGAGGTTCCACTGGTTGGTTAGTTTTCCTCCTCCCAAAGTGCTTTTGCTTTTTCCAGACTGCTTGGGATTCAGTCCTATATGTAATTACCTACCGCAAGAGCCCTCTCGAAGTAAGATAGTACAGTTGAGTAAGAAGTTACCGTAACAGTAGATTTTACTTTAAGAATGCTCTTGCCGTAAGTAATTACATATAGGACCGATGCCGGCAGGCGTCAGGACCCCACGGAAACATTTCTAGCTAGCAGTCTCTGGCGGGGGACCGCCCCCACGTCAGGTGACCGACATCATGCATCGTCCGTATAAAGGGGCGTTCCCCACACCCGTCTTCCAGTTCTTTCCTGCCATTAGCTCGTGTAAGCGCCTCATGGTTAAGTTCAGCTGCTCATCGGTCTGTCGTCAGTAGTTCTACTGTCATTTTTATCTTCGTTTACTCGAATTTTGTCAACTGTTTCTGTGGTGTATGTCGTGCCCTACACCCTCTGAGCACAAGAATAAGTGCAACTCTTGCAGTGCCCAACTCCTGCACAAGGATGGTCACTCCCAGTGCCTCTTCTGTCTGGACCCGGATCATCACGTGGAGAAGTGCCAACATTGCCTGAAATTCAGTGCCGCCACCCGCAGACGGAGGCAGCAGTCCCTGGAGGCCCACATCCTTAAAAAGAAAATGACCTTCATGGAGAAGGATCTGAAGAAGCGTTGTCAGGCCTCAACTTTCCCCGAGGGTCATCGCAAATAGAAAGACAAGGAGAAGCACAGGGACTCTTCCTCGGCCAGCGCGACTTTGGCTGGAGTCGCTGTGCTTCAGGTAACGCCCCCCCCCCGGGGACCGCCTGACGGCTGTCTCGGAGGCTTCCAAGGCGCGTCACTACCCATCTGGCTCGCCTCGGGCTCTTGGTGCCTCCGGGCTAAAGGAGTCTTCCACTCCCAGCAAGGCCGCCGCTGCGTGGCCTACTGGTGCAAGTGGCTCCAATAAGCAGGACGTCCGCTCCTCTGACGCCCGCCTGGAGGAGGCTGCTAAGCCTCTCGACCCTTCGGGACAGCGCATGGCCCCTAAGCCGCCTGACCAGACCACATCCCCATCGCGGCCTGCTTCGGGCAGTGGTTCCGCTAAGTCGGACGCCAGCTCCTTCGACATCTGCCCGGACTCCACCAGTAAGTCGAACATCGGTCCCTCTGGTCGCACGGCGTCAGAGCCGATGCAGGACCCTAATATCCTGTCCGCTGTCCCCGGCTCCCTGCAGCATTTGCTGCCCTCCGAGGCCCCAGCGCCTCCTTAGCTTGACCACGGGGATTTTTTCCCTCCTTCTCCGGGCGATGCAGGGGATATAGGTACGCTCCTGTCAGGTGTTCCTCACGCCGGGACGGATGACCTGATGTCTGTTCCTCGCATGCCGCGCCGGTCCTGCCATCACCGGGCGACATCCCTCTTCCTCTCCCGGATGCCGTCCCTGCACCAGGCCTACCGCCTGCCGGGCCTCCTGCTCCAGGCCCGCCTGCTGGGCATCCTTCCAGGCCGTCTGCCCCGGCAGACCCCCCGGTCCCTTGATATCCAACCCCGTACTTTCTGACACCGTCATACCTGGGGCCACAGTATCCGGCGCCCCAGTACCCGACGCCAGCCTGTCTGACACCGCAGTACATGGTG
The DNA here is from genome assembly GCA_016271365.2 of Neoceratodus forsteri. Taxonomy (NCBI): domain Eukaryota; kingdom Metazoa; phylum Chordata; order Ceratodontiformes; family Ceratodontidae; genus Neoceratodus; species Neoceratodus forsteri. The sequence goes on along the minus strand of CM028131.1, from coordinate 144,235,602 downwards.
CCTCATTACCCGATGCCAGGCTACCCGCCGTCAGGGTATGGATACGCACCATACAGATATCCCCAGTATCCATATCCCCCTCCTCCTCCACCGCCCTGTCAGCCGCCGGTGGATTTGAAGGAGATCATAGCCTCCTGGTGGGCTGAGGCCAAGGTTCAGCTCACCAGGGCTGTAGAGGACTGTCTTCTGATGCCGGCTTCGGTTCCAGACCCCCTACGTCGGAGACGAGAGACTCCCTCCCCTCCTCCGGATACCAGAGGCGAGTCCTCCGGTTCCAGGGCAGGATACGCTTCCCCGGGGTCTCCCCAAGGGGTCCGTTCCTTCCCTACCACGGGAGGAGGAATCTTCTTCCTCATCTTCCTCCTCGGACGACTCCGACGGTCGTTCCGACCTGGATGACGAGCCACGCTCTCTGGATAAGCCCAGGCCGAGAACCCTTCCGAAGTCACTTCCGGGGGATCCTTCTTTTACGGAGTTGCTTTGTAAAATCCAGGAGGTTCATAAGTGGCATTCCTTGGAGCCGGATCCACAGCATAAGAAACTCGCTGCACACCTGGATCTGCCAGAGACCGCTCCCACCCTGGTGCCACCCTGAATTGAGCCTCATGATGACCTTGTCTCCACTATTTGGAAGCAACCGTCGGCCCTAGCCCCTTTCCTAGGAAGTCGGATGGGCTTTATCAGGCTCCCGAGGGTGTTGACTCTCTAAATTCTCACCCTCGAGCTGATTCGGTCGTGATTAGCACAGCTCACAGCTGGACGGCTAATCCAAAGCACTTGAGCTTATCACCACCTGGCAAGGAATCTCGCCTTCTGGGCCAGCACGGAAAGAAGGTCTATGCTTCTTCCATTCTGGGTATAAGGGCCCTGAATTATGTTGGTCATATGGGGGATTACCAGAAGGCGATCCTTAGTGAAGTGGAATCTAAGTTGGACTCCCTTGCTAAGTCTCGGACGAAGCAAGAAGTGGCTGATCTAGTCAGGTCTGCACATTTGGCCATCTAGCACATGCTTCGTGCCACGTACGATGCAGTGGATGCTGCTGGTAGGAGCTCTGCTTTCGCCGTGGGTCTGCGGCGTCATGCCTAACTCCGTGTGTCAGGATTGGTCCCGGTGGTGCAATCCGGGGTTTGGTGCTGTTCAGTGGCGATGTTAAAGACATCATCACCGATCTGCAGGAGAAGGATACTGCACTAAAATCCGTCGACTCCATGTACAAACTCCTCCCTCAGGCTCGGCGTTTTCCCTTTCACAGACATAATCGGCCAAAAGCGAAACCTCAGGAAAAACGTTGGGCCCTCCGCTGCAAGCGCCCCCGCCCAAAAAGCAGTGGGGCTTCATTGCCTCACACCACCTGACTCCTTCCCTCTCTCTCAGCCTCTAAGACTTCCAGAGGAACCGGTAGGAAGGAGATTCTCCCTCCACATACCGGGTTGGGAGAGGGTCACTTCAGACACTTGGGTGCACCAACTGATTGCAGAAGGACACTCAATAGAGTTTCTTGGGAAAACTCCTCGAAAACCTCCCCCAGGTCGTCTTGCTCCCCAGAACTTTATCTTCTGGTTCAGGAAGAAATATCCGCCCTTCTCTTAAAGGAGGCAATAGAACCCGTTCCCCCCCACCACCACCTTCGGGGGAAGGGGTACTATTCCCATTTCTTCCTGGTACCAAAGAAGTCTGGAGATGTGAGGCCGATTCTCTACCTCATTTCCCCGGAACTTGTTCGTGGAATACAAAAGGTTCAGAATGCTCTCTCTGCAGGGCCTTCTGGTCCTTCTTCGGCTGGGACAGTGGCTGTGCGCTCTGGACATGCAGGATGCTTACCTGCATATCCCTATTCACCCTTCCCACACAGATACCTATATTTTGTGTTCCAGGGGGACCACTACCAGTTCAAGGCCCTCCCATTTGGTCTCTTCTTGGTGCCCAGAGTGTTCACCAAATGTCTTTTGGTGGAAGCGGCCTACCTACGTACCCAGGGTGTTCGGGTTTTCCCGTACCTGGACAATTGGCTCCTGGCGGCCCCGTCCAGGGAGGAACTCCTCCGCTTGCTTTCCCTCACCCTGCAGGTTTTTGCCTGCCTGGGTATTACCGTCAACCAGACCAAGTCCCACTCGATCCTGTCCCAGAGGCTCCAGTTTATCGGGGCGATCCTGGACACGACCTCCGTCATGGCATTCCTGATGCTGGACAGGGTGGCCTCACTCCAGGTTCGGGTCAGCGCAAGGTCGGTCCTTCGCCTCCTCGGACTCACATGGTGACTGCGAATTCTGACAGTCCTCGCTACCAGCTCCATATGAGAATTTCTCAGTGGACGCCCGTCTCAGTGGGATCAGCTGGTGGATGAACTAGATAATCTCGTTCTGGTCTCCACTCCTATGGCTCGGGACTTGCACTGATGGATGGTTCAGGAGAACCTTTGCCGGGGAGTTCCCTTGTGTCTTTCTCCCCCTTCCCAGATGCTGACTGCGGACGCCTCGGGCGAGGGTTGGGGAGCCCATCTCAGGCCGCACAGGACCCAGGGCCCCTGGTCCAAGCTCGAGAAATCTCTCCACATCAATGTGCTCGAGCTTCGGGCTGTGCTGTACGCTCTTCAGGCTCTGCATCTGCTTCCCGGTAACCTGGTTGTCCAGACAGACAACGTGTGTGATCCGGTACGTCAACAAACGGAGGAACTCGTTCTTACCCTCCTTTGCAGGGAGGCAGTGCGAGTTTGGGATTGGGCAGTGCAGCACAACCTTCACCTCACGGCAGTTCGCGTCCCGGGGGTCGAGAACACGTTGGCAGACCGACTCGGTCGTCTACTCACAAGTGGGAACTGGATCAGGGGGTAGCAGACGATATCTTCCTAAGTTGGGGAACACCACAGGTAGACCTGCTCACATCCCCTCACAACGCAAAACTTACCGACTTCTGCTCTCTCGCTCCAGGGCGTGGCACTTTTTGGAGAGACGCTCTGTCTCTAGACTTGAAGGGCAAATTTGTCTATGCTTTCCCCCGATCCCCTTGATTCCGAGGGTCTTACAGAAACTCAGCTCAGAAGGAGCTCAAATTATTCTGATCACTCCTTTCTGGCCCAGGCAATTTGGTTCTCTCTTCTGCAACAGTTTTCAGAGGAACCTCCACTTCCTTTGTCGCAGCTTTTGCTGACCCAGGATCAAGGGACCCTGGTCCATCCAGGCCTCAAGTCACTTCAGTTGCACGCATGGCTCCTGCAGACATAGCTCAAGCTCAATTCGGGGTTCCCCTCGAGTGGCTGAGATTCTGGTGGAGGCCAGGAAACCCTCCACTAGATTTACCTATGCCATGAAATGGAAACGGTTCACTATCTGGGCCGCTTTCAAAGATTTTGAGCCTTTCTTGTGCTCTGTTGGGCGGCTTTTGGATTATCTGCGACACCTCTTTGATCTGGGTCTCAGTCATTCATCCTTGAAGGTTCACATGGTGGCCATTTTGACCTACCTTTTGCAGGCAGGACATTTGCTCAGCTGGAGGTCTCTAAGACCTTTCTTCGAGGGGTCCTCCACTTGAGACCCCCTATCCAGGTTCCTGCCCCTCCTTGGGATCTGAATTTTATTCTTGAGAAGCTTACTCTGCCTCCTTTCGAGCCGGCAGCCTCAGCAGACCTGAAGTTCCTCTCGTGGAAGACTTTCTTCCTCGTGGCCATTACTTCTGCTCAAAGGATTTCCAAGCTCCAGGCCCTGATGTCCAAAATCCCGTATTTGATTTTTCACACGGAACGTGTGGTTCTGTGTACCAACCCTAAGTTTCTCCCCAAAGTGGTAGCACAATCTATGCTGAATCAATACATAGAGTTACCTGCTTTCTTTATGCATCATTCCAATCAAGGGAAGTACCTTCTGCATACTCTGGCTGTGGACTGGATTCTGAGATACTACACCACCAAGACGAAGGATCTCAGAAAGACTGATCAACTGTTTGTCTCTTTTGCTCATAAAAGAGAAGGCAATGCTGTTTCCAAGCAATGCCTGTCTAAATGGTTGGCTCATTGTATCACTTTCTGTTATGACAGGTACAACAAGACCCTGCCGGGTCAGGTCAGAGGTAACTCCACCAGAGGGGTCACTGCCTCTGCAGCTTGTTTCAAGAATGTGTCAGCAGCCAACATTTGTGCAGCCACTACTTGGACTTCTGTCCATACCTTTAAGAAACATTACAGTTTGGACATTGCATCTCGCCGTAGAGCGAGCTTCGGGTTGGCTGTTCTGCAAGGTCTCCTTTCCTAAGACCTTCACAGCCAGGGAGGGTCTACTTTTGGGTTGTTTCCTCCTCCTGTTTGCTTTTTCTTGTTCCAGACTGCTCGGGACTCAGTCCTATATGTAATTACCTACTGCAAGAGCCCTCTTGAAGTAAGATAGTACAGTTGCGTAAGAACTTACCTTAACAGTAGATCTTCGAGAGAGGCGCTTGCAGTAGGTAATACCTTCCCACCCTCCATCCCCCTTAGCTTTTTCAGCTCCTTTTCCAGGATGGGAAATATCCGCTTCTCTTTCGTCTTGCCTTTTGGCCTATGGCGTTAAAGAACTGAAAGGCAGGCATCAGGACTCCACAGAAAAATTTCTAGCTAGCGGTCTCTGGCGGGGACCGCCCCACGCCAGGTGACCAACGCCAGTATTTAGGGAGGGTCCCCTGCCAGAGACCGCTAGCTAGAAATTTTTTTGTGGGGTCCTGATGCCTGCCGGCATCAGTCCTATATGTAATTACCTACTGCAAGAGCCTCTGTCGAAGATCTGCTGTTACGGTAAGTTCCTACACAACTGTACTTTACGCATTCACTAAGCATTATAGTCTGGAGAGCCTCTTGTAGACATTCTGACGTTGGCATTGCTGTTTTGCAAGACCTTTCTTAGGGTCAGATTGATCGCTTTCTGCTTCCCTCGTGTCTGGTGTGCAGCTTGGGAATCTGTCCACAGGTGTGGGGACCTGTCCTGAAAGAAGATAGTTTAGTTACTTACCGTAACAATAGATCTTCGAGTGACTCTCCACCACTGTGCCACAGCTCACCTTCCACCTTTGTCCTTTACTTTAAGTGGTGTTAACTGCAAGTCCTGTCTGTTGTTGGACACTCTGTATCCTGTGCCATTATTATAGCAGTGTTATCCGGTTCCATCTCGCCTCCTGTGTGCCTGGTTTTTGGTTCTGGTTTTCAAAGTCCCCACCAGTGTGATATATCCTCTGAGCTCCTCTCTAGTGAGGAACTGAGGAATGTTGGGGTTGCCCACGTTAGATAGGCTGCAGTGTACGTCAGCATAGCAACCCCAGCTGGCAAAAGTTTTAGTGGTGCCGGTGGCGTACAGTTCCATATATGTGGCTCGATGGGGAAGATTCTCTCGAAGATCTGCAGTTATGGTAAGTAACAGAACCATCTCATCTTAGTATGCATTCTGTGAAAGCTTTTGGTTTTGATTGGCCTAAATTGTAGGCCAAAAAGTTTCTCTTTTCCCTGTTTCTGTGTCTCAAGAGGCAGAGCGCGCTGAATACTAATTATGCTGTAATATCCTGCATTTCTTGAAGTAGTGATATTGCAATAACATCATCAGCTGTCTTCCTTAGAAGTATTCTATGCTGCAGGATTTTTAGTGTGGGGGAAACATAGCTACGGAAAGTTCTGGTTAAGCATTTGTCTCAGAAGCCTTACTGGTGGAGCAACAGGATGGTAGTCTGGGTTAATTTCTCAGGTAGCATTATTTCAGACACTAATGGTGGACAAGATGGAACAGATTTTGTCCTGCCACCATGATACAGTGTAAATAAGTCTGTTAACAGAGTTTTTAATCTGAATTTGAAAAAGAAATAAAAAAATCAAGTGTATTAACTAAATATGAAGCTCAAGAATGCACCTGTTATGATCCAGTTGACCGTATACAATAGCTCCTAATACCCAGCTCTAGTGCAGTAGATTTAGTATTTCCTTTCTTTAATCTATGCTGGATTTTTCTGCATTTCCCACAGAAAAATGGTAGGGAAAATAGATGAAGACAAGGACGGGTTTGTAACAGTGGAGGAACTCAAAGCGTGGATTAAATTTGCCCAAAAGCGTTGGATTTACGAGGATGTAGAGCGCCAGTGGAAGGGGCACGACCTCAATGAGGACGGCCTCCTCTCCTGGGAGGAGTACAAAAATGCCACCTACGGCTACATCTTAGGTAGGTGAACAAAGCCCTTCCCCCTGTGCTGAAACCTGCCTGTTTTGTCTTTGTAGCATGATTGTAGATAAAATAGACGTGGATAAGGATGGGTTTGTGACACAGGAGGAGCTGAAAGCCTGGATTAAGAAGGTGCAGAAGAAGTACATCTATGACAATGTGGAGCAACAGTGGCATGAATTTGACATGAACCAAGATGGGCTCATCTCCTGGGATGAGTACAAAAATGTGACTTATGGCACTTACCTGGGTAAGGGGGAAGTGGCAAACTGGTAAAGGGCTGTGATTTGAATCTTACAAAGTGTGCATGTTCATGTCCCAGTCCACTTTTATATTGGGGGCTGGTGCCAATAGCCCATAATACTAATAACCTAAAACATTGTTTGTTTCTAGTGGTGTGGATATGGTTCAGTTATCCATACAGTGGTAGTTCTTCTGAAGATCTGGTCTGTCGGAACGTCTTTAAGCTTAGCTCTTCCCACCATCAAGGCAGTATATCCCTCAACTCCAACACACAATGTTGGATCTTCAAACAACATGAAGTCGTGCTATATTATGACAATTGCAGTTTGTCCCACCATTAGAACTGCTCCGGAGGTGAAATAGTTAACTCCATTCCAAGAATGGAACTTAGAGCACGAGCTCTACAGAGAAGCTCTGTCTGTGTAGTTTCAAACCTGAACTGTCAGATTCTTTACTCCGCCTCACTGAACAGTCACTCCGGAGATTTCTCCTACTGCTCGGTTCATTTCTCAGTTTTAACAGTGTTTTCTCGGTTCGATTCAACCGAGAATAGTTTTATTTTAACCGCAAAACCGATCGGTTCAAGCTCTGTCTGTGGTATCGTAAGTAATTCATATTTTAATTCTGTGTGGAACTTGTAAGTTTTATCGGTTCGGTTTTGAACCGATCAGCTTGGTTTAAAACTTAAAATTTTAAAACTTGACATTTTAGAGTGCGGTTCCCGGTTCTTATCGGTTCTAAAAAAAAACGGATTTCATTACGGTTTTTCCAATACCCGTGACACAGTTAGGAACCGATAAGGGTGTCTTGCCTGGCACTGCCGCTCAAAGGGCAAGTTTTCTGGTTAGGCTGGCATTATGTCTGAGAAACCCAAAAGAAAACCGGCCCACTGGGTTTTAACACTGTGATGTCTGTGGGAAAGTTCTTGCCATGGCTGACCCACACCATGTGTTTATTGTCTGGGGTTTGACCACCTCCAGTCAGACTGCCAGATTTTGAAGAATTTCCCTGCAGCCACCCTGGAAAAGAGATTGGGCAGGCTCAGGGAACGAGAGGCAAAAAGTCCGCTGACCCGATGAGTTAGCCCGGTTCGCTGCCAACCGAACCGGAGGGAGTGCCTCTGACCAGGGCGTAGACTTCTCGCAAACGAAAAGCTGGCTCGGATGAACCAGTTCCAGTAAAGAGAACAAGAAAGTCAGCAGGTTTGGAGCCCAAAATTCTTTCTCCAACTGCTGCGGAGATAGCAAGAGCTATTCAGATTGTCCAGTCACTTTCTTGGTCCCGTCCGAACCGCCACTAGCTGGTAAAGGTCGGTCTGATCGGTTCCATCGGTTCAGGAATATGATGTTGAGGAGTTTTATGAACCAGAGGAGGGGAGGTGATTAGAACAGTATGAGTGTGACTTGGAGGGTCTGGTGTGCCCATTGAACCGACATCTCCCCAGACAGACCTTTAGAATCTCCCCCTATGCTTTCTGAGTCCCCCTCTCATTTTATGTTTTACAAAAAAGTTGCTGAAACCCTCCAGCTTCCTTTGGAGGAAGCTGTGGATGAGCAAGAGGAGCCTGATTTTGTAGAAATGATGGATATACCAGAGTCTAGGAGATTGTCTATTCCTTTGCATAAGTCATTTAGGAAACGAACAATAAAAATCTTAAAAACTCCTAATTCTGTGCCTCCTGTAGATAAAAAGATGGACAGAAGGTACACACTGTCAGGTCCTGATACAGAATTCCTTTCTCAGCAATGCAGTCATGTTAGTAGTTCAGGCTGCAGCCTGTGATAGCTAATATTCCCTGGCTTCACATCCTCCTGACAAGGATTCCAGGAAGATTGATGCCATGGCAAAAAACAGTACATGGCAGCGCCCTTGAGACTCAGGCAAGCAAATTATATGGCTTATGTAGCAAGGTATCAGAAATCTAGATGGGATACTGTTATGAATTAGCCAAACAAGCCCCTGGCCAGCTTGCAGTGAGCTGGAGCAGGTGGCTGCCGATGGCATTGAGGCTTCTAAGGTGCAGTTTCATGCTGCTGTGGATTTTAATGATGTTTCCTCTAGAGTCATGGCCACATCTGTAGCTTGTCAGAGGTTGGCCTGGCTCAGGTGTACTAGCCTGTCACAGGATACCCAGACTAAGGCTATGGATTTTCCTGTTGGGAAATTCTCTGTTTGGGAGCAGACAGAGAATTATATGAAAAAGATGGATGAATATATGACTGCCTATAAAAGTGCCTAGGCAGGAGCGGCAAGCCACTCCCCAGAGGCACACCCCCAGGGGTAGGGGTAGGCCTTTCCACAGGCCTTTTTACCAAACCCAGACCTCCTCTGCTATGCTCAGAGGGGGTTCTTCAGGAGGCAGACAGGGCGTGGGCAGGCCTGCCCCCACCCCTCAGCCTAAAAGCACCTGCCAAGCAGGCACCTGATGGGGTGCCCAGGGCCATCTCCTTTACCAGTAGGGGCAGGTTGGCTTACTTCAGTCAGAACTGGGTGTCTTTAACTTCAGACAAGTGGGTTCTGGAAGTAGTGCCAGGGTCTGGTTCTCAGCTTCAAAGTTCCCAAAGATGAGAATCAGGCCTTTTCTACCTGCAGCTCTTTAGAGACCTTTGCTCTAGAAGCAGAGGTCTCAACCCTGTTAGCTCAGAGCAGTAGAAAGGGTTCCTCCCCTACACCAGGGCAAGGGTCTGTACTCCAGATACTTCCTTACCCCAAAAAAGACAGGAAAATGGCGGCCCATTTTAGACCTCAGATATCTGAGCAAGCATCTTTTGAAACCAAAGTTCAGAATGGTAACTCTGGCAATGATTTTACCTTCTCTAAGGCCAGGGGACTGGCTAGCTTTCCTGGACCTCAAGGATGCCTATTTTCACGTCCTAATCAGAAGCTCCCACCAAAGTTCCTCAGATTTGAACTGCCTCAGGTCATTACCAGTTCAGGAGCAATGCCCTTCGGCCTTACCTCTGCCCCAAGGGTATTCACAAAATGTCTGGCAGTAGCAGTGGTCACTTAAGGAGGCAAGGATTGCTGTTTTTCCTTATCTGGATGACTGGCTCATTGTAGGCCAGTCCCCAGAACAGGTAAAATCTCACCTGCAAGTCACCCAGCAGCTTCTCACCTCCCTGGGCTTCCTGCTAAATCTGCCAAAATCGGTTCTGGAACCATTTCAGGTACTCACCTTCATAGGTGCAGAATTGGACACAAATCTGGCCAGAGCTTTTCTTCCCTTAGAAAGGGTAAGGAACTTGGTGGCTCTGGCCTCCTCCTTCACTCTGCAGGTCTCTCGACCAGCAAGACACTTTTTGCAGCTCCTGGGCACATGGCTGCATCCACAGCTGTAGTGCAGGGAGCAAGATTTCAGATGAGACATTCAGTTTCACTTGAGAGCCTATTGGTCTCAGAAAAGAGACCCCTTTCCAAGTTGGTCCCAGTGACTTCAACCTGATCCAGGCCTCCAGTGGTGGCAGGATCAGAGCAATTTAAGACTGGGGTCCCCTTCATTCCCTTTCTCACACTTTGACCCTCACTACGGATGCTTCTCCTCCTGGGTGGGGAGCCCACATGGCGACCTCTCCACCTCAGGGAGTGTGGTCCCCAGGAATCTCTGCTCCACATCAATTTGCTGGAACTCAGAGCTGTCTTTTTAGCACTTCAAGCGTTTTCTGCTTCTGTCCAGAACAAAGTGGTACAAGTCAGAACAGACAATACCACAACAATGTGGTACATCAACAAGCAGGGGGGCACTCGGTCTTCGGCCTTGTGCACCGAGGCAATGAAGTTGTGGTCTCTGGCCTATTCCCTGAACACTTCACTCATAGCAGTCCACCTTCCAGGAAAGGACAATGCTCTCTAGCAGATGCTCTCAGCAGGATTTCTCAGGGCCATCATGAATGGTCTCTGGATCCTCAAGTACTGGGGATAGTCTTTGCCAGATGGGGCACCCCTCAGATAGATCTTTTTGCAGCCCCAGACAATCACCAACTTCCACTGTTCTGTTGCAGGCCCTCAGTATTGGGCTCAGTCCCCTGGACGCCTTTTTCTCCTGGATTGGGAAGGAAGTTTTTTATGCTTTCCCTTCCCTCTCCTATTCAAGGTGTTAGTAAAAATCAGATCCCAGCCTTGCAGGGTGATTCTGATTGCCCCAGATTGGGCCAGGCAGCCCTTGTACCCACTCCTTCTGTCCCTGACAGTCCATCTCCCCCTGTGTCTCCCCAGGAATCACAACCTATTAACCTGTGCCCAGGGAGAGTTTGGTATCCAACTCAATCCCTCAACCTCAAGGCTTGGCTCTTGAGGAGTTAGAATTTGCTGACCTACACCTCTCTCAGGGTGTTCTTGAAATCCTAAAAGGTTCTAGGAAGCCTTCCACTAGGGCTGCTTATAATTCTAAGTGAAAAGGTTCTCCATTCTACGTTCTGGAAGCATATTTCCCCAGAATCTGCTGATTTGCCCATTGTATTAGATCACATGGTCCATCTTAATTTTGGGCCTGAGACCAGCTACCCTGAGAGTTCATTTGGCAGCTGTCTCTGCTTTTGTTTCAGCAGGAAAGCCATCCTCTCTTTCTGCTCACCCTGTGTTTTCCAAGTTTTTAAGGTATTACCCATACTAATCCACCTTTTCGGATCCGCCCCTGCCTGGGACCTTATGTTGCATTGCCCAGTTAATGCAACCCCTTTGAACCTCTGTTTTCTGCAGAGCCTAAGTATCTAACTTGGAAAACTGTTTTCCTAGTGGCTATCACTTTCGCTAGACGATAAGTGAGTTGCGCCTTGTCAGTAGAAACTGACTTTATTTCTTTCCACAGGGATAAGGTAGTCCTCAGGACTAACAGGAAGTTTTGCCTAAGGTGGCTTCAGATTTCCATCTTAACCAATCTATCTCCTTCCAGTGTTTTCACTGAACACTCCTCTTCTGGTGAGAGGAGATTGCACAGTTGGATGTTAAGAGGGCCCTTAGTTACTATATAGAACGTACTAGGGTCGTAGGTTCGAATCCCACCAACTTTTTCTCACTTATGGTGAGGTTGGGAAAGGGAAACCTGCCACTAAGAGATCAATTGCCAGGTGGATTGTCTCTTTTATCCAATTTTGTTATCAGAAACTGGGCAGAGATTCCCCCTCTGGCTTGAGGGCTCATTCTACCAGAGGTACAGCCGCGTCTCTAGCTGCTGCCAGAGACATCCCTATATTGGAGATATATCAGGCTGCTACTTGGAAAACGGTACACACTTTCACCAAGCATTACTCCCTGGATGTCCAGGCTAGGAGAGATGCTTGGTTTGGCACAGCTGTGCTTCAGAGCCTATTCCCTAAGTAGGTTCTGTCCCTCCTCCATGGAGGTACTGCTGTGTTTGTATGAATATAATATAGCAAGATTCATGTTGTTTGAAGAAAAAATTACTCACCTTAGTAATGTTGTTTCTTCTAATGGAGTCTTGCTATATTATGATCTCCCCAGCCTGCCCCCTCTCAGAACTTCTACTTGGGTAAGGGGTGGCAGCCTAGTGTGGGCACTATTTTATGCCCTTTTTATGTGTTTTCACCCCTCTGGGGTTTTGGGGTGTGGTGTTTTATTTTCTTTTATATTACTTCATATGGTTAAATTATACTATTAATTCTGGTCCCTGACTTGAGTCTTTTGTGTTGGGACTAGCAATGGGTGTTAATATTCAGGTAGCCAGTTGGCTAGTGTAGGTTACAGCTTCCACACAGACCTTAGTGAGTTTTGCTCGTAAAGATCTGACAGTTCAGGTTTGAAACTTCACAGACAGAGCTTCTCTGTAGAGCTTGTGCTCTAAGTTCCATTCTTGGAATGGAGTTAACTATTTCACCTCCGGAGCAGTTCTAATGGTGGGACAAACTGCAATTGTCATAATATAGCAAGACTCCATTAGAAGAGACAACATTACTAAGGTGAGTAATTTTTTCTTCTTTTCCTGTGGAAGAATTTGGTCTCCTCCTTAGCAGCTCTGTGCATTGTAGGGCCTAAAGTGTGCCACTGGCAAACTTCAGCTGTGCCCCCAAGCTTTTTGTATTCTATATTTCAGTACTCTTCACCAGCCTTTGGCAAAGGAGAATGGAGCACAAGAAGTGAATCAAGCTCCTGGCTTCAAACAGTGCGTCACATGCCAAAAGAAGATGTCAAGGACTTACCTACACATTTCATGCCTTTATTGCCTAGAAATGGCACACAGTGTTGCGGGTTATGGCCTGTGTCAGATGATGCTACCCTTGTCTTTAGATGATTGGAAGGCTCATCTTCTTCTCAGAGGCCTGACGACCGAGATCTTAAAGGCCGAAGGGTGTTTTCAAGGTGGCCACTTCTGTGGCAAGGTTCACAGCACACCTCACAGCCATGGAAGAGATGGTAAAGGCTGTGGTGGGCACCTCGTAGGCCTCAGTGCTGTTCCCACCTGGGGCTAACGTCTGAGCATGTGTCACACGGGAATTTCGTGAGATGTGTTTGGCCCTCCAGACCTTGCTTATTCTGCCTCGGTAAGAAGCACCTCCATCTATCATCAGACTGGGGGGGGGGGGGACACGCTCCTCCCACTGTTTGATTCCCTCTGACTGCTAGAAGTAGTTGAGTGCCCAGCTTCCGCTGAGCCAGAATTGGTCAAGGGGCTGGTCACTGTCTTCACAGTATCCCCATCGGGCTTGATGACCTCATCATTGGTCAGCCAGGTAGTCAGGGTCTTCCTCGAGCCGGTCTACCAGTTTTTGGAGGGGATTTATGAAGAGCATCTCCAAGACACCTTCTTTCCAGTCCTCACACAGGATGACTTGGAGCGGTCAGTGCTCCTGGCCGTTGCCACTCAGGGTCAGCTTCAACCGAGGATCGTGCAGCCAAAACTGGTGCACATAATCTGTATGGCATCTTAGACAGCTTCTCCTCGACAGTGGCCCTCAGGTCAAAGGTTGAGGGGTTTGTCACGCTCTTGATTCTATTCAACTGGGAGGCGTCGCTTTTAGCACTGCTTGTCATCCTCCTCCTCTGACGACAAAAGACTCCACCAACGTATGCGGCAGTGGTGTGAGGAGCTCCTCTGGAGGTAGTGGGCCTTGGTGGGGCTCCACCCTCGACCCCTGTGGTTGACTGGCCAGTGTCAGTCAAGCCCACGCTAGTTCTTTTGAGACAACTGTCACTGACACCTGTCTGCATCCTTGCAAGTGGAACCGCCCTCACCACAGCCTTTGTAGGGAGCCCATCTAAGGACTCGCATTCTCCGACCGGCTTGCCTGGCCAGCTGGCTATTGGTAGAGATAACCCAGTTGGATGAATTTAGGGTGCTTCACTGCTGTAGAATGGCTTAGGGCCATCTTTGACAAGTCCTTCAACTCCGATTGGTCCGCTCATCGAGGATGCATCCTTTCGACTGGGAATCAGTTGAGGAATTTTCCACCAAGCATGGGCCAGTGAACTGAGCTGCAGCGATGAGCCGATGTACTTTGGGACTCTTCTCAGACTTGTGTTGGAGTCCATGAATGTCCCTATGGAGCCTGTCCAGAAAAGGGTTAAAAAAAAAAAATCCTTTACCGACATCCTACATAAGGACGAGCCCCCAGGGGTTACCTTTCCCATGGCTGAGACCATTATGAGACTGGTCCTGGACCTTTGGCAGCATCCGGTATCCTGCATGGCAACCTCAACCTGTAGCGTTTGCAAATAGGCGCTTCCTGCTGGCTTTCTATCTGGGTTTTTGGATCACCCCTTGGCCGAGGATCTGATCTCAGTCTGTCTTCTGGAAATACTGGGGATGTGGACGAGCCCCCCCTGACAAGGGGTCAAAGAAGGTTTGTGCTCTTCCTCACATGGTCTCCATTAGGCAAGCTATGCCTTGATGATGGCTCACTTTGGTCACTTCCTGCTGGGAGTGATCGATAATATCCTCCCTTACAGTTACCAGTAAATGTGATCAGTGATCAAGGTCAAGCGCTGGCTAAACACCAGCTCCAGATGGCCTTGGACATTGTTGATTTCCCTGCGCCTGCCATGGCAGCTGCCAGCAGATGCACTGAGGGCCTGGCTGAGGCTCTCCACCTTTACAATGGACTTGGCTGATGTCCCTTTTCTGGGCAGTGACCTCTTTGGCTTGGGGGTGTAAGATCATCTTGCTTGAGCTGAGAAGTACAGTGCCACCCTGGACTCTGTGGCTTCATCCCAGAAGGATCTGAAAGGCCAGAAGTTGAAGTAAAAGGCTTCTATGTTTTGGTCCTTTCAGCTACAGCAGCCTTGACAGCAGCATCCCCGGCAGTGGCAGTTCCAAGCCTGGCACACCAAGGCCAGGTTTGAGGCGGGGTAGGGGAAGTGGTGCCTCTCTGGCCGCAGTGGCTGGTGCCCCCTCCAAAGCTGCACAGTGATGGGTCGGGGTGTTCACCTTCTGCCTGCCCAGCTCCCGGGAGGCTGTCCTTCTGGCCCACTGATCCAGTCATTACTGTGGAGAGGTGGGCTCTTGAGGTGGTAGGCAGAAGATTGGCTCTCGACATTGAGGCTCTCCCGCCTTACTTATCCCGTGCTTCGAGGGGGTCCTTGATGTCTTTGCAGGACACGTTGTCTGCCCTCAAGAAGGACATTGCTCAACTCCTTGTAAAAGGAGCCATACATAGCCTGTGTCTCGGATGCCTTGGCTAGTCAGGGGTACGTGTCTAGGTTCTCCCTGGTCCTGAAATGGACATGGGAGGGGGTTACTGGCATCCCATACTGGATCTGCATGATCTGAACCAGTTAAAATGATAGCACAAGTTCCAGATTGTCACTCTTTCTGCTCCCTGGACCGCCAGGATGCGTTCTTCCACATCCCAGTCGGTCCCCCTCACTGCTGGTACCTTCAGTTCCGCACAGAAAATGTGCTGTGGGGGTTCCAGAGCATGTCTTTTGGCCTCACATCCACGCTCAGGGTGTTTATCAGGTGCATGGTAGTGGTGATGGTCTTTCTGTGACGCAAGGGCATCTGGGTATATCATTACTGGAACAACTGGCAGATAACTGGGGCTGTCCAAGGAGACTGTGGAGTGGTCTAGGAATCTGGCACTCTTGGACTGCAGAGACTAAGGTCTCCTTGATCAACCTGGTCAAGTCCGAAAATGATCCCCCTCGCAGGTGATTCAGTTCATTGGGGAAGAACCAGACTCCCTACAGGCCAAGGCGTTTGTCCAGTCATTTCAGGTTGGGTGCTCACACCCTGCCTGGGACTTCCTGTGGCTGCTGGGATACATGGCATCCTGCGTCTCTGTGGTCCAGTGAGCCCGCTAGCGGATGCAGCACCCTCAGTGGGAGTTGGATTATCCGTGGTCTCAGCGCCTAGGACACTTGGACCAGCTGGACACAGTGATCCAGTCGATGTGGGATTCCGTCCTGAGATGGCTAATCCCAGAAAATTGGAGGAAAGCGTCCCATTAGTTCACCCAGAACTGACCATTTCTGTCATGACAGACTGCTCTGAGGTGGGGAGTGCACCTGGGCACCACAGGGCCCACTGGTTCTGGTCACCTAGGGGTCCTGTTATCACATTAGTTTGCTGGCGCTTCCGGCAGTGTGGCTGGCTGTGACGGAATTTGCTCCTGTAGTCAAGGGTCAGGTTGTGGAAGTCCAGATGGACAATACTATGACCATGTTCTACCTGAAGAGTTCTACCTGAAGAGGCAGGGTGGCATGCATGCACTCACTTCCCTTGCGTAGGTAGGCCATCCGCTCCTGGTCCTTATGCATGGCCTGGGTGCAGATCTCCTGGCAATCCATGTCACAGGTGTGGACGGTCAGCTGACTGTCTGCTCTCGGCTGGGTGGGCGAGACATCACAGAAGTTGTCCCTGCTTCAGGAGGTGGTGAGCCACCTCTTCTCCCAGTGGGGCACACCTCTGGTGAACCTATTTGCTTCCTGGGAGAACACCAAAGTGAGGCTCTTCTGTGCCCACACACACAATCCAGGGCACTGGTGGGGGATGCCTTCCCTGGGCCTTGGACTGCAGGCCTCCTTTACACATTTCCTCTGATCCACAAGCTGGTGGTCAGGGCTCAGAAGGACAAGGCACAGATGTTCCTCAGCAGCTAGAATTCCAGTATTTGGGTCTTCTGGAGAATGTGGTCCACACTGTGGAGGCCTCCCGAAAAGAGTAGACTCGCGAGTGCTACTCCTTTTAAATGGACAAGATTTTCCACTTGGTGTCAGGGCTGCGAGCTCGATCCCTGTAACTAATATTCTTGTGTACCTCTGGTCCCCATCCTTGATGCGGCTCCGATCGACTACCCTAAAGGTGCACATGGTAGCCATCTCTTCTTATCAGGTGCGAACTGGTTTGCTGACAGTGGGGAGGAGAAAGTGGTTCGGCACTTCTTTAAAGGCCTGGACCGTTTGTCCCTGCTGGTGCATGAGCTACCGTCACCTTGTGACTTTTTGCTAGTATTGGCCGTGCTTGTGGGCAAGCCTTTTAAGCCTTTGCACAGGTGTGAAATGTCACACTTGTCATGGAGGACAGCCTTCTTGGCTGTTACGTCAGCCAGAAAGATTAGTGATCGTCTCCATATCTGGTCTTCCACAGGGACGAAAGTAGTCCTTTTCCCCCACCCAGAGTTCATTCTGAAGGTTGTCTCAGAGTTTAACCTCGACCAGGTGATGAACCTCCCAGTATACATTACGAACCCATCTTCAGAGGCCAACCGCAGGCCCCATACTTTGGACCTGTAGCGGGTGCTCTTCTGTTAATAAGAGTCCACGGCTGGAGTTCGGGGTGAAGCTTGCCAGCTCTTTATCACATATACTGAAGCTGCTGCGCCTGGCAGCTAAGCAGACAATTGGCAGGTGGATTATGTCCTTCATTGACCTCTGCTATAGGTTGGCTGGTAGGGAGCCTTCCGTGGGGCTTGGCGCTCATTCCACTGGACTTACTGCTGTCTCAGTGGCTGCACCCAGGGATGTCACTATTCAATAGATCTTCAGGGCTGCTACCTGGAAGTCTGCACACATCTTTGTTTCCCATTACTACATCAACCTTGAATCACGCCAGGATGCCGGTTTTGGGACCTCTGCTCTGCAGTCCTTATTTCCCAAGTAGGGATGTGTGCCTTGCCGCCCCCTCCTGGAGAACTGCCAAGAGTCTGCCAGAGTGTGGATAGTGCACCATATCCATGGCCCTAGAAATGAGGGTTATGCACCTGTAACCATAGATCTTCCATGGAGTTGTCTCTTGCAGTAGGTAATTCTTTTGGGTATCCAGCAGAGGTCTCTGTGGTGCACGGCAGCTTTTCTAGCAGTTTTTCACCAGGGACTGCCCACACATGACATCAGCTTCCTGTTTCCTATATAAGTGTGGGCAGTCCCTGGTATCCTCAGATCTTACTTCGAGTGGGAGCTCTTGCAGCAGGCTATAACAATTAGGACTAATGCCACAGGCATTAGGACCCACCAGAAAACTTCTCAGCCAGCAGTACCCAGCAGGGACCGCCTCCCAACGTCTGCTGCACCCCAACGTCAGCCCTGGTACAAAAGGGGGCAGACCCTGCTCCACCCTAGTTCTTTTCCTGCCGACACCCCAGCAAAAAAAACTTAAGTATTTCGCTTTTCTATTGCATTTTTCACTCTAACTTCGGTTTTTCAGTACCGACATATGTTGTCCCTGTCATCAGTCTCCTCATCGGGAACCCATCGCAACAAGTGCAGTTGTGGCCGTCGGATTCCAGCCAAGAACAGCCACACTAAGTGTGTCTTTTGCCTGGGGCCTAACCACGACACCGTGGCCTGTTCCACCTGCCAGAGCTTCACAGGTAGGACCAGGATCCGCCGCTTGAAGGCTCTCGATGTGTTCCTTCTGGAGCAGAAGATGGACCTGCAATCAAAACAGTCCCGAGACAAGGACCGTAGTCGGTCCCGCCACCGGTCCAGGTCCCGGTCCCGCTCGTGGTCTTCCCCTTAGAAGCCCCGCTCTTCCTCGGGCTCTGGAGAGCAGCACTCAAATAAGGATTCTGCCCCAGGTACGTCTGGGGAGAAGCCTGCCAGGCACAAGGTGACGCCGCTCAATCACCCCATAGTCCTCGGAGGCACAAGCCACGGCCCTGCCCGCCAGGGTCCTGGCTTCGCCCAATAAGGGCAAGCCCCTGGAATCTAAGGACACTCCAGCCCCCCCCCGCAGGAAACCGTCTGTCCCGGTACCGATGCCGGTAGAAGGGGCAAAGGATCCTGATGCTACCGGCGAAGGGACAGCGTCTTTATCCCACCAAGTCCTCCTCCCCTTGGGGCTCTCCAGGAGGCTCCCCTCAAGGCTGGACACTTCAGAGGTCCCTTTCTGGGGACAGTGGCTTCGGTGTTTACTGGGCGAGGATAAGGCCGGTCGGTGAGCCATCGGTTATCTGAAAGGGCCAGTCATAGAGGCAGGTCCAGCTACTCATCGCCTAGTAACTGGTCGCCTTCTTCCTCCTCTTCTTCCCTCTTGAGGATCAGGGGTCCCCCAGGAGAAAAGGACCAGCCCTGCTCGCCTCCTGATGATCCAACCTTTATGAACATCATGAGGCATATCCAGTCTTCTAATGAATGGGATACGGAGGACCTGGATCCGGAACGCCATCGACTAGCCAAGTACCTGAGGCAGAAGGAGCCTAAACCTCTCGTGGTGCCTCCTTTGGTGGACACTTTCCAGGATCTTACCAGGATTACCTAGAAGTGTCCAGCTTCAGTCCCGGCAGTTCCCAAAAAGTCATACAGGCTGTACAGAGCCCCGAGGGATGAGCCTTTCCTGGCAGAGCACCCTCAGGTGGACTCCTCTGTGATTATGGCTGCCCACGAGAAGTCCAAGCAGCCGAAGCACCTTAGCTCCCAGGCTCCTGGCCTAGAGTCTCACTATTTGAACCAGTTGGGCAAGAAGGTCTATTCTGCCTCCACCTGCTCCATTAGGTCCCTAAATTTCCTGACACATATGGTTCAGTACCAGAATGCACTCTGGGAGTGAGGACAAGAGCTTGTGAATGCCTTGCCAGACTCCACGCAGAAGACAAAAATTCTGGATGTTCTTAAGTCGGACTCTGATGTAGGCACGCATGTTCTCCGTGCCTCGTACGACACTGCAGACATGGTGGCCAGAGCCGCAGCGCCAGGAGTCTGTCTCTGGTGCCACACTTGGTTGAGAGTCTCAAGCTTTCACCAAGACCTGCAGTCCAGGATCCAGGACCTCCCATTCCAGGGTTCCGTCTTGTTTGGGCAGGAGACAGTCGCTCATCTCTCGTCTCCAGGAGTGGGGGAAAATCCATCTGGTCCATCCTTCAGATGTACAGAGGAGAGCAAAGAAGTGGCCATTTCGGAAGCCCTCAGGTGCCCAAGCCCATGGCAACTAACAAGGCCAGAGAGGTGGCTTTTGAAGGAGAGCTGGAAGCCAGCAGTCTGGAGGTGCTCCTTCTCGTTGTCCCAAGTCCTCCCAGGCCTCTCTGCTCACTCACAGCTCCACCCAGTGACTCCCTCCCTTCCCCCTCTCCTCCAGGGGAGGCAGTAGGGGGTTACTTCTCCCCTCATCTGAAGGGCTGGAGCACTATCACTGCGGACCAGTGGGTCATCGATATCATAAGGAGGGGACATACGCTGGAGTTCACTGAGATCCCTCCAGACATCCCACCAAGGTCCTCGCGATATCCTTCTTCTTACATTCCGCTCATAGGAGAGATTCAGGCCCTCTTGGGGAAAAGGGCCATAGAGCCAGTCACTCTGCAGCAGCGGGGGAAAGGGTATTACTCCCATTTCTTCCTGGTTCCAAAAAAGAAACAAGACCTTCGTCCCATTCTGGACCTCGGCTCTATAGAATACAGAAGGTTCCGGATGGTGACTCTTCCAGGACTGCTTCCTCTGTTGCATCAGGGAGACTGGCTTTGCTCCGTAGACATACAAGATGCATACATGCACATCAGGGTCTTACCCCCTCACAGGAAGTACCTGAGGTTCCACTTCCAGGGGGAGCATTCAGTTTCGGGTTCTCCTGTTCAGCCTCTCCTCCACTCCTTGAGTCTTCACAAAATACTTGGCAGTAGTGACTGCGACTCTAAGGCACCAGGGACATTATGTCTTCCCTTACCTGGATGATTGGCTGCTTGTGGCCCCGTCAAGGTCACGCCTTCTTCAAGCTCTTGGAGACACCTATACTCTATTCTGAGATCTGGGGATCACCCTGAATCTTCCAAAGTCTTCCCCAGACCCCAGCCAAAGGCTCGTCTTCATAAGAGCAGTCCTGGATTCGGTCCAGGGTGTGGCTTTTCTACCCAAAGAATGGGGCAGTCACTTGTGGGAGATTGCCGGATCGGTCCTAGTAACCCCTCAGGTCCAGGTTGGACCTTCCTCAGACTTCTGGGGCACATGGCAGCGACCATTCCCATCACTCCTCTGGCCCGCCTCCACATGAGAATCCCACAATGGATGCTCAGGGTGCAGTGGGATCAGTGCTCAGACGACCTAGACCACATGGTCAGAGTCACAGAGCCAGTAAAGAGGACACTTCTTCTTTGGTGGTTGGACCCACTAAATCTGGAAAAAGGGGTCCCTTTCCGTCCGGAGTCCCCGAATCAGACTCTAACAATGGATGCCTCTGATTTGGGTTGGGGGGGTGCACCTGGGGGCCTGCCAAATGCAGGGTACCTGGACCCCATGGAGCGCAAACTCCACATCAGTGTCTTGGAGATGCGAGCAGCCCTCAATGCGCTACATGCCTTTCAAGAGGACCTCGTCCCAGGCTCTCTTCTTGTTCAGACGGACAACATGGCGGTCGTCTTCTTATCAACAAGTAAGGGTATGCTCACTCTTAGCCCTTGTGCAGGGAGGCGATGAGAGTCTGGTAGTGGGCACTGGAGCGGCACATCTTTCTGTCCGCAGTGTCCACCTTCCAGGCGTCCTAAACGACTTGGCCGATAGCCTAAGCAGGTTTCAGTCCAAGGCACACGAGTGGGAGCTACTGCAATCAGTAGCGGACCAGCTCTTGGAAACATGGGGTCTCCAGAGCTGGACCTCTTTGCATCACCAAGCAATGCCAGACTGCCAGTTTTCTGCTCGCGAGAGCCCGCGCCTAGTGTTTTCTGGCCAGACGCATTGTCCCTTTGTTGGGCAGGGAGGTTTCTTTACGCCTTCCCTCCCTTTCCTCTCGTCCAGAGAGTCTTCTTGAAGTTACAGGCCGAAGGGGCTCGGATGATTCTAATCGCCCCTCTGTGACCTTGGCAGATTTTGGTTCCCACTGCTTTAGCGGTTGTCCACGGAACCTTCAGTCCCACTGCCAATATGCTCGTAGTTGCTGTCCCAGGATCAGGGCTCGCTGGTCCATCCCAATCTCATGTCGTTGCACCTTCATGCTTGGCTCCTTCAGACGTAGCAAAGTCCAGGTACGGGGTATCCCAAGAGGTGGTGGACGTACTTGTCTCAGCGAGGAAGCACTCTACTTGCTCCACTTATGCTATGAAGTGGAAGCGTTTCTGCTTGTGGGCGTCATCTCACCGTCTGGACCCCTTTACCTGTCTGGTGAAATCAGCATTGCAGTATCTCCTCTCCTTATATCAACAAGGCTTGAGCTATGCCTCCATAGAGGTGCACATGTGGGTCATTTCTGCTTATCACACCCTTTTGGGAGACAAAACCCTAGCCCAAATGGATGTGGCCCGCACCTTTTTACGGAGGATTTTACATGAGACCTCCCACTCGGGATCCTATCCCACCCTGGGACCTCCTGTTTGTGTTCGAGAAGCTTACTTTTCCTCCTTTTGAACCCGCAGCTGAATGTGAGTGACAGCTACTTTCCTGGAAGGTTTGTTTTAGTTGTTGTTACTTCAGCTCGAAGAGTTTCCGAGCTCCAGGCTCTGATGTGTAAAGAGCCGTATTTAATTTTTCATAGAGAAAGGGTTTCCCTCAGAACGAATCCTAAGTTCCTTCCGAAAGTGGTCTCTGAGTTTACCCTCAACCAGTCTGTTGACCTTCCAATGTATTTCTCTTCTCCCTCTAATAGGGGAGAAGCTGTCCTTCACACTCTGGATGTTCACAGGGCACTGAGGTATTACCTTAAGTGCACGGCTCCTCATCGAAAATCGGAGCAACTGTTTGTGGCTTTGCGCCACAACACTTGGGTAAACCGGTGTCCAAGCAGACAGTCTTCAAGTGGCTTGTTCACTGCATTGTGTTTTACTATGAGAAGCACAATAAGCCCCTTCCGGGACCGGTTAGGGGTCACTCCACTAGAGGAGTCTCTGCTTCCTTCACCGCTCTGCAGAATGTCTCCATTAGGGACATATGTGCGGCTGCTGCCTGGGACTCTGTGCACACTTCGTGATGCACTATAGCTTGGACATAGCGTCCAGATGCCATGCCGGCTTCGGTCTGGCAGTCCTTCAGGGACTCTTGTCTTAACTTGCTGTTTCCAGCCTTATCTTCCACCTCCTGGGATTCGGCACCTCCTTGGTGTGGGACTGCTTGGAATTCAGTCCTAATTAGTATAGCCTGCTGCAAGAGCTCCCACTCGGAGTAAGATAGTACAGTTACGTTGAAGAGCTCACAGTATCCCGAGAGAAGCTTCCCAGGCGATGTTTTCCCCCTCCATCACCCAGTTAAGGTATGCAGATTGTCATCTTCAGGCTTTGCCTCCTTCTCTTGTCAGGGCCCATTCGCGGGTCTTGGCAGGGGAACTGGGGTGGAGCTGGGTCTGCCTCTTTTGTACCAGGGCTGACGGGTGGAGCTGACGCCGGGGTGGTCCCTGCTGGCTGAGAAGTTTTCCGTGGGTCCTAATTGTTATAGCCTGGTTGCAAGAGCTTTCGAAAATCTACTGTTACGGTAAGTTCTTACGTAACTGTACTTTCATTTTCTCGCCGTCTTCAGCTCATGCAGCAGCTAGTGCAACTTCTCTGTAGTAGTCATTGACGAGAAACTTGGAACTAAGACAAATGTCTACTGAGTCTTCAACTAAACAAGCTTTATATAATTCCTGTCATTGCGGTAGGAAGATATACTGCTTTGACAGTCACATACTTTGTGTAAGGTCTCTGGGACCCACACACACGACACAAATTCCTGCAGCTTATGTAAGGACTACAGCTCAGCAACTCCTTAACAATGGTTGCTTGAAATTCAGTGACTTTTGATGGAGCAGAAGATGTCTCTCTTGGAGAACCAGGGGGCTTATACCAACAGCTCCCCCTCTACTGGTTCCCTTTCCAGGCAGAAAAAGAAGGAGAAACCCTCCTCACACTCACTGCCTCTATGGCCACCATTACTGGTGTCCCTCTGTCGACTGGACGTTTATTAAGCGCTTCTTTGTCGACGGGGGTGCTTACCCTTTTGTCGATGGCGCTATCCAGCACTTTGACTGCAGTCCAACTAGTGACTGCTCAGTTGACGGAGGCTTATACCCTCTCGTCAACTACGCTTTCTAGCGCTTTACATGCAGCACAATATACTGCTGCTCCATCGATGGGGGCTCCTTTCTCGTCCACGACATCTGGCAATTTAAGTGGAAATAACTCCTTTTTCCCTGCAGGCTCGTCAATGAGATCCCGCATTCCTCTGGGAAGCCCGTGGTTTGTCTCATTGACTGCCCTTCTGCCTACTCAGGTGGCTTCTTATAGGGGTCAGGCGGACAGAGATCAGGACCCTGGTCTTTTCTACCTAGGGGCAAGATGTGCTCAGGCTACCAGTCCCATTCCTTCTATCACCCCTCTAGTTTACCAACATGCCCCCCTTCTCAAGTCCCCTCCATCCCAGGAAGGGGACCTCACCAATGTAGTCGGACACATCTTGCGTGCCATGCGGCATTCTCAGCCCTCTGAAGGGCTGGGTGATCTCACCCGATCTCCTCCCCCTCCTCCGCCTAAAAGATTCCACAGTGGCCAGGATATCATCCCACCCTGGTCTCCTCCTCCATTTGTAGAGGACCATTTGTCAGATGCCCAAGAATTGCCACCTGATTTCACCAGTGATCTTGAGGATGAAGAGTTTCAAGATTTAGATTTCCCTAATCCAGAATCTCCCAATTCAGAAATATCTTCCTGAATGAGGATCTGCCTTTGCTTGTGACTGCCTGTCCCCCAGATGACCCTTCCTTTAGTGAAATAATGGTTCAGATTCAAAAAGTCATGGGATTCTCCACTACCGAACATGACAATGTAAGGATATGGCAGAGTATCTTGAGTTACCTGAGGAGCCGGTCTTAGTGGTTCCCCCACTAATACCAACTTACAAGAATGCCATGCTGGCTTCTTGGCATCAACCTTCAGCTATTACAGCTGTTCCCCGCAAAGCGGATTGTCTATATCAGGCTTCTCTGGACCACCCCTTTTTTGGCTACTATTCCAGAGGCAGATTCTGTGGTCATTACTGCCGCTCATGACCATACCAAAACACCCAGGCACATGAGCTCCTTACCTCCTGATAAGGAATCGCAAAGAATTGGCTATCTGGGGAAAACTCTCTTTTCCTCCAGTGCTATGAATATCAGAACTTTGAACTATATGGGTCATGTGATTAAATATCAGCGTACCCTGGGGTCCTCTGCCATTGAGCTCATCAATAACCTCCCTCCCTCACAGGAAAGGGATAAATTATTGGCTACAGTGACAACTAATAATTCAATTTCCTGTCATCTTCTCAGGTCAGGATATGATGCTGTTGATACCTCAGCCAGACTATCAGCCACTGGTATCGCTCTGCATTGCCATGCTTGGCTTCGTGTTTCAGGCTTTGCTCCTGATGTACAACATAAAGTAGCTAATGCCCCTTTTAACGGGTCCAGGCAGTTCGGGCCAGGTACTCAAATTTTACTGAATGACTTACAGGCATCAGGCAGAACCCACTGTACGGTTTATGGCATGTATCATACTCCAGCTACAACCTACTGTACTCCACACACCTCTTATTCCAAAAGAGGTGTCCGATACAGATGTAATAACAAAGGCAGCTTCAGAGGTCGTGCTGAATTCGACAGAGGCAACACCTCTGCCACCCGGGGTGCCTGCTCCCGCTATTCTGGTGGGGAGATCAGGACCCTGGTCTGCGCTGCCCAGTGACCCACTAGGGGTTTCCCCCCCGCCTCCTCGACAAGGCCTCGGAGGCTGTGGGGGGATCATTTTCCCTCCATCTGGAGGCCTGGCAAACTATCACTTCCGACAGTTGGGTACTTCAGATTATACAGAAGGGTCATACATTGGAGTTTCTCTCCACCCCATGCCCTTGCCCTCCTTGTAAGATTCATTATTGCCCAGAGCATATACCCATCCTATAGGAGGAATTAATGGCCCTTTTGTCCAAATAGGCCATTATACCAATGCCCCTTCTGGAACATCAAACAGGATTTTACTCCTACTTCATTCTGGTTACCAAACGTATGGGAGATCTCAGACAACTGAATCTTTGCATTCAGTACAATGTTTCTGCATGGTCACCCTACCAGCCATCATGCCAGTTCTGAAACAAGGTGATTGGCTTTGCACCCTGGACATGAAGGATGCCCATCTTCATATTCCCATCCACCCTGCCCACCAACAGATATTTATGTTTCCACTTACTGGGTCAAAATTACCAGTTTTGATCACTTCCTTTCGGCCTTCCATCAGCCCCCAGAGTGTTCGCCAAGTGCCTAGTGGTGGTGGCAGCAGAAGCCTTGTGAAGAGAAGGGCACTTCATCTTTCCATATCTAGACGATTGGCTAATAAAAGCGGACTCAGCAGTAGCTCTGCTTGCCTTCCTAGATGCTACCTTGAAAATGTTCGCAGATCTGGGAATCACAGTAAATTGGCCAAAGTCAAGTCCAAACCCAACACAGTCTCTCCAGTACATTGGAGCTGTTCTAGATACAGTTATAGCCAGGGCTTGCCTTCCACCTTCCCAGCAGGATACACTCATAGCTCTGGCATTACATATACAGACTCCGAAGATGGTCACAGCAAGACAGATGCTGCGCCTTCTGGGTCACATGTCTGCTGCCATCCCTGTGGTAACCTTTGCCCGTCTCCACATGAGACCTGTCCAGTGGACCCTCCAGAATCGATGGTCCCAAAAAACAGGACAGTTCGAAGACAAAATCAAGGTCACTCCCTCTCTGAAGTCCTCCCTGACATGGTTTACAATCAGAAATGATCTGAATCAGGGAATGCCTTTCCAATCCTTCCCTTCCATGCAAATGTTGACCACAGATGCTTCCCTGCTCAGTTGGGGAGCTCACTTAGGTCCTTATTGGACCCAAGGTCAGTGACCCACTTTTCCTCATCTGTCTCATATCAATCTCCCTAACTCAAACCAGGATCATTACTGATCCAGTCAGACAACACTGCAGTAGTGTTCTGCCTCAACAAGCAAGGGGGTACGAAGTCTCATGCCCTATGCAGAGAGACTCTTACTGTTTGGCAGGAAGCCGTACAGTAACACCTGACGCTAACAGCTGTCCACCTACCAGGGCATTGCAACCAGTTAACCGACCAGCTGAGTCGCCAGTCCACAACTCACGAATGGACACTGCATGGGCAAGTGCTCCAAGAAATCTTCAACTTATTGGGCACTCCACAGATGGATTTGTTTGCCTCCCCAGAGAATTACTGTCTTCCCAGATATTTTTCCATTATCCCAAACAGAAAAGGACGATCTATAGATGCCTCCTCCCAACCCTGGACAGGTCTCTTCTTATGCCGCACCCCCGTCTCTCTCTTACCATGGACTCTACTGAAACAGGACTGGCCACTATGATTCTCATAGCCCCACTGTGGCCTCACCAGTTGTGGTTTTCCCTACTTCTGCAACTGTCAGTACGGGATCCCATCCCGTTGCCGACCAGACCTCTTGACTCAGTGTTGCAGGTCTACTACACCCCAATCTGAAGGCTGTACACCTTCACACTTGGCTCCTGAGGATGCTTTCATAACTCATTTACAGGTGTTCTCTCCTGTTGCCAGTATCCTCTTGGCTTCTCATAAGCCAGCAACATACAATTCCAAATGGAAACCCTCTTCCATATGGTCAGCCTCTCGATCTTTGGATCCTTACTCTTGTCCACTGACGAAGGTTCTGGACTACATTGCCTCACTATCTGAATCCAGTCTGTTAGTCTTCCATTAAAGTTCACTTAGCTGCCATCTCCGCTTTCCATGAGCCTCTGGATGGCAGGTTACCGTATCAACATCATCTAGCTAAGATGTTTTTGAAAGGAATGTTGCATACTAAACCTCCAATTAGAAGACCCACTTCTCCGTGGGATCTCAATTTTAAGATTGAAAAATTGACTCTTGAGCCTTTTGAGCCAGCTGCCACTTGTGAGCTCCATTTTCTTTCATGGAAAACCGCATTTCTAGTGGCTATCATTTCCACTCGACGTATTTCCGAGCTCCATGCCCTCATGTGTAGGGAACCTTACTTGATTTTCCACAAGGAATGGGTGGTCCTTCTTACCAACCCACCCTTCCTTCCTTCCTTAAAGTAGTCTCCGAACATACTTTAAATTAGTCCTTGGAGGCTTCTGGTCTACTTTCCAGACTACTCCAATCAGGTTGAACATCTCCTGCATACTTTAGATGTCCTCTGTATATTACACTTCTATTCTGATCGGACACAATCAATTAGAAAGACATCTCAACTGTTCATCTCTTTTGCCATGAGATGAGAGGGCCTTCCGTTTGCAACATGTACTTTCATCCTGGTTGGCGCATTGTATCACATTTTGTCACAAAAAATACAAGCCTTTACCTGAACTTGTCCAAGTCCACTCCACTAGAGCTATGGCCACCACTGAGGCTTGCTTTAAGGGAGCCTCCATTTCAGATACCTGCAATGCAGCTACCTGGTCCCCGGTCCATAAATTCACAAGACACTACAATCTGTTGCATCACAACGTAGGACAGCCTTCGACCGTGCAGTCCTACAAGGTCTCCTATCACAGCTGTCCTCCCACATGGGCATTACTGCTTGCAATTCATCCCAAAAGTATTACCTACTGCAAGAGACCTCTCCGTGGAAGATAGTACAGTTACGTAAAAACTTACTGTAACAGTAGAACTTTGAGGAGTGTCTCTTGCAGTAGGTTTGTTTCCACCCTCCATCCCCCTCCTTCTCTGAAAGAGCAAGTTCTGGTCCAGTAACTAGGGTTGGGACTCCTTTGGTACCTTGGCTTCCCTTTGGTCCTTGCTTTGCGTGCTGAATCCGGCGGGGGAACTGAGGATACCAGGGAACCCCCAGACCTATATAGGATACAGGAAGCTGATGTTGTGTGGGCAGTCCCTGACACAACACTGCTAGAAGAGCTGTCGTACACCACAGCGACCTCTGCTGGATACCCAAAAGTATACCTAGCGCAAGAGAGACTCCTCAAAGATCTACTGTTATGGTAAGATTTTGCGTAACTGTACTTTCAAGGAGTGGTATAGGGTGCACATCCACGCAACTCATCTGACCTCCACTGGCAAGTTGGACACGAATCCCTGGTTTCAGCATGTAAGAGCTTGCATCATGGGGCAGTGCTGAGGAGTATACCATCTGAGGGGGTGGGAGGAGCTTAGCTTGAAGTCATTCCATCTGGAATTAAAGGGAAAAGAAGACTGCCAGGGTGTGGATGTGCACCATATACCACTCCTAGAACAACGGTTATAGGTGGGTGACCCTCATTCTCTAGGAGTGATATATGATTCACATCCACACACCTGACCTCCCCTGGGAAGTGGCACACAGATCCCTGCTTCCAGCATGCAAGATCTGACATCCTGGGGCAGAGCCCAGAGACATTCTGCCCGGGTGGTGGGAGTAGCTAAGCTTAAAGATGTCGCATCGAATACACTGTTCTGGAGGATCTGCCATTGTGTGGATATGAGCTATATACCACACCTAGAATTGTGGTAACAGGTGAGTAACCTATTTTCCTCACACCTCCGGACCCAGTGGCCTCAACCAGAACTTGTTGGGAGCCCCCCCCCCCCCAAACAAAATCTCCCTTTTCACACAGTGTATATTAAGTTACGTCCCCAATGGTTTTTCCTGCTCTGAAATGTATCTAATAATTTTTGAGGTTTCAGCCAATAGATATTAACATGTTGCTTTTTTTTCTGCTTGCTCATTTCAGGGGTGTAGCAACAGTGTGCTGAACAACATGGAACTGTTGATAAACCACAGGGATTAAGTAAACACCCTCAGCCCAGAGAGGTCTGTGCCTCCCCGCCCCCAGTATCTCCCTGGATTATCTTGGCCTCTCCCAACTATGTCCTCACGTCCAGGGCCCTGGCACCAACCTCCTGGGCACCCCCGCCTACCTGGGCTCCCCCTGGATCCACCTCCTCTCCGCCATTCCAGCCCT
Organism: Neoceratodus forsteri; assembly: GCA_016271365.2. Taxonomy (NCBI): domain Eukaryota; kingdom Metazoa; phylum Chordata; order Ceratodontiformes; family Ceratodontidae; genus Neoceratodus; species Neoceratodus forsteri. The sequence continues at coordinate 144,205,929 of CM028131.1, read as the reverse complement.
TCGTGCCCTACCCATCCCCTGTGGCCCCCCCCACCTCAGCATACTTCCAAGGAGGTCAACAGCTACTGCCCCCTGGTTAGAATCCTTGCTTTACTGCTGCCCCTCTCTGGTAGTGTACAACCTAACCTCTGGCCCTACCCCCACCAGTCCTCCCCAGACCCTGTCTTCAGGACTCCACATAGCCTCCCTAAACATATGCAGCCTACTGAGAAAATCCACTGACCTCCAATGCTGGGTCATTCTTCACCAGCCTGACATAATTGCCCTAGTGGAGACCAGGCTCTCCAAATCCACCCCCAACTCCTTTGTCTCTCTTCCTGGGTACACCCTATACCGGGAGGATCGGGCAGGAAATTGCAGTGGTGGCTGTGCAGTCTGTATACAGGACACTATTGTCGGTCATGTGCTCCCTGCGCCCAGGCCCTCACCTTCAAGATAACTCCTGATCCCTCCAGGGGACCACTGTACCTCACAGTCTCGTCTCTTACAGATTATCTCACCACCCTGCCCCACAAAGCGGAATAAGTCCTTGTCTGGGACTTCAGTGTTAATTGGCTTAGTCCCACTGCCTCCCAAGCAAGGGACACTTTCGCTGCCCTTGACGTGACCCAACTAGTCTCCCAGCCCACTAGATGCAACCCCTCCAGTGGAACCAGCGCCCTCCTGGATGTCGTAGTCACCAACCACCCCCGCAAAATCCAGGACATACAAATTCTCCCTGACACTTTAAGTGACCACTCACCTATCCTATTCCTCTGGTCCACCTCTACCCACAAGCCAGTAGCCCAAACCATCCTCCGCTGGCGCTTCCGCCCTGGTGGCCTGATTAAACTCAAGTGACTCCTCGCCCAGATTGACTGGTCCCCTATCAGCCGGGCACCCAGCATCGACTGTGCCCTGAACCTCTTCACACAGGCTTTTAATAAGGCATGTGATCTCTATGCACCGCTTACCAGGCTCCGCACCAAAAGGCAAAATGCACCTTGAGTCACCCCCACCCTACTCCAAAAACTCAGAGAAAGGGACAACCTCTGGCACAGAGCTACTGAGACCAGCAGGATGGTGGACAGACAAGCCTACAATGCTGCATGGAATAGATGCACATAGACCATCCATAAAGCCAAGGCTGATCATTACCAGGCCACCCTCACCTCCTCATGGGGATCTGCCCAAACCTTTTGGAACAATATTAAAGAACTGAATGGAAAATCTCTCTTCCCTCCCCCATCTCAGTTTACTATTGATGGCTCTGTTATCACTGACCCCCTTTGCATAGCTAGCTGCCTTAACAACTCCTTCACAGACCTTCGCTCTATCCTTCCCAGTAATTTCTTCGACCCAGCTACCGATTCACAGCCCCCTGTTCTTCAACATCCCCGGTTCTACTTGTGCAAAATATCCACCCATGAAGCCAGACCGTTCCTTCTAAAAGCACTAGGCAGCAACAGCATAAGCAACGACTCATTGGATCCCAAAATACTAAGATTGGTCCTGCATGACATCCTAGTCCCACTTACGAGCTTTCTAAACTGATCCCTCTGCCTGGGTCAATTTCCAAGTGTCTGGAAAATGGCCGTTGTCACACGCATTCACAAAGGTGGTGACAGGTCCACCCCCAGCAACTATAGGCCAATCTCCGTCCTTCCCCCACTCTCCAAAGCCATAGAAAAAGTGGTGGCTACACAGCTCACCGAGTATCTGGCTAAATATGCTGTTCTGTACCCAGAGCAGCATAGTTTCCATGCAGCCCATAACACTGGCACAGCCTTATTGGAATTCTCCAACTTTCTGCACTCCTCTCTTGACTCTGGCTACCTTGCTGGAGCAGTGTTCATTGACCTCTCAAAGGCCTTTGACACTGTCTGCCATCCCCTCCTACTCGACACCCTCTACCATATTGGTTTCTCAACTGGCCCCCTTGTCTGGTGCTCTAGCTACCTGTCAGCTTGGTCGCAGTGCGTCAGAATCAATGGGATACTTTGAGACCCACCCTGTCAGCTCCAGGGTCCCCCAGGGCTCCATCCTGGGTCCCCTACTTTTTAGTCTCTTCGTAAACACCTTGCCCAGTGCTTGCTCCGGCAAAATTCTTCTGTATGCAGATGATGCCGTTCTTTATGCCTCCCACCAAAATTCTGCCTCCCTCCACACTCTCTCCAACACACCTTCAACCAAACAGAATGCTGGTTGAAGGAGCACAGACTTGTCATAAATCTCAAAAAGACCAAGTCGATGCTCTTCGCCCACCATCAAAACAAAGCAAAAAAGAACCCCCTCCTTATCCTCCCGAGCACTCAACACCCGCTCGAGCAAGTGCACACCTACAAATATCTTGGGATTACATTTGAAACTGCCCTCACTTTTCACACCCACATTAAAGATCATGTGCAACGGTTTTTGCATATTTTTAATAAAAGCTTTAAAAGCTGAAATTCAAGTCCTTGTGTCATGATTAGTGTTTCCTGAAACTTTCATGCTGTTTGGTTTTGTGGGTTTCTTTAAATCAGCAATTGTTAACTTGCTCTACAGTGGCTGAAAACAGTGGAGTTATTTCTGTCCTGTCAGTCACACTTAGAGTGCGATGACATCATTTTTGGAGTAGCTTGCTGTTTCAGATTCCCAATCAGAGCAGCACTCTGTAGAGTTTATGGTTTGCTGAGCTCTCCAGGTTCCTTACAAACCCAGTCTCTGGTTTGTGTTTAGATAGATCACCTTAAAATATATCATTCTCTTCCTTTACAGAGCTGATTATTTCAGTTCCAATGTTGAATTGAAGTAGTGGAAATATTTTTCTGTGAGAAATCGCTTGTCTGTATCACAGCTCTGTTCTTTCTAATCAAACCTCAATTGTTTTTCTAACTATATAACACAGAGCTGTTTATTGAATATAAAAAAAAATCAAAATTTTGTTCATTCACAGGAACAGTTTGTCTTTGATGTAGCCTTAATAAATACAATCATGTAAGAAATGTTTTTTTTTTTGTTTCATGTCAGATTGACAGGTGCTTGTTACACTCTGCTACAGTATTTCAAGCACATGTACTGTCAGAACTCACAAATGTAAGCTCTTTGGCAGTTTCTGTGTGAAAATACATCATGTACGTGTACAACTAGAACCAATATGTGGCATCCTGATGCACTGCGTCTCTGCCCCACAGTTGAGGCAGCACCAGTCCCCTGCCCCACAAGCCCCCTACCTTCTGCTTCACATCTGAGGCTGCTGCACTCTGCTGCCCACTGTCTTCTCCCACACAGTCATGGATTGTGCACCCTGCTGCCTCCATCCACTGCCTAAAGAATCAGGACTACTGCACCCTGCTGCTCCCTGCCCAAACAATTGGCGTTGCTGCACCCTGCTGCCCTATCTCCCTCGCCCTCACAGTTAGGGAAGCTGCACCTGTTGCCCCCTGTTCCTGTCTCCACAGTCAAGGTTGCTGTGCTGCACTAGGCCCTAAGTGATCACGTTCCCTGCCTCCATGGGCGGAGCTGCTGCCTCACGTGTACCCCATCTCACAGTTGGGGATGCACCTGATGCCCATGTGACCTGCCCCACAGTCAGGCTTCTGCACCATGCTGTTTTCTAACATCATCACCACAGACAGGGCATTGCACCCTACTCCTTCTACACAGTTGTGGTTGCTGTATTGCTGTGCCCTAAAGCCCCATGCCTCTGCAGTTAGGGTTGCTGCACCATGCAGCCACTTGCCACAAGATTCAGGGCATTTGCTGCACCCTGTTGCATGCCTCCACAGTTGAGGCAGTTGCACCCTGCTGTCCCCCTGCCACCATAGTCAGATCGTTTGCTACACCCTGCTGAGACAGGAATAGGGGGCAACATGTGCATTGTCCCTGACTGTGAGGGTGAGAGAGAGAGAGAGAGAGTAGTAGGGGGCAGCAATCTCAACTGTTTGGGAAGGGTGCAGCACAAGAGTAAGGGAATTTGCTTTACCCTGTCCCCTACCTGCGGAGGCAAGGTTCTGTGTGGTGCAACAGGACACAACGGTGGCAGGGGACAAAGGACAGCATGGTGCAGAAGCCTTGACTGTGGGGCAGGACACAGGTGGGCATCAGGATACAGCAGCCCTGACAGTGGTACAGGGAGTACATTGTGCAGCAGCCCAGCCCATTTGGGGCAGTGGAAATGTGTAACAGGACTCAGCAGCCCCAAATGTGGATGCAGATGGCATGAGACTCTAGGGTGTCGCACAGCAGCCCTGACTGTGGAGACAGGGACAGGGGGCAACAGGGTGCCGTGGTCCTGACTGTGAGCGTGGGGAAAGAGGGCAGCAGGGTGTAGCAGCCCTGAATGTTTGGGCAGGAGATAGGGGTGGCATCAGGATACAGCAGCCCAAACTGTGGGACAGGGTGTAGCAGCCATGCCTGTCTGGGACAAGGGATGTGGGCAGCAGGGTATAGCAAAGGATCTTACTCTGGTGGCAGGGGGCAGCAGGGTGCAACTGCCTCACCTGTGGAGGCATGCAACAGGGCACAGCAAATGCCCTGCATCTTGTGGCAAGTGGCTGCATGGTGCAGCAGCCCAAACTGCAGCAGCATGGGGAACTAGAGCACAGCAGGCCATGGCAACCACAACTGTGTAGAAAGGAGCAGGGTGCAGCAGCCCTATCTCTGGTGACAAGGGATATAGGACAGCATGATGCAGAAGTCTCGACTGTGGTGCAGAACACAGGGGGTATCAGGGTACAGCAGCCCTGCCCATTTTGGGCAATGGAAGTGGGTAGCAGTGTGTAGCAAAAGCCCCACCTTTGGCGGCTAAGGCAGCATGGTACAGCAGTCCCAGCTGTAGAGGCAGGGGGCCTGGCACACTAGGGCTTACCACGGCACAGCAGCCCTGACTGTGGAGACAGGGACATGGGTCAACAGGTGCAGCTTCCCTAACTGAGGGTGAGGGAGAGAGGGCAGCAGGGTGCATCATCCCCAACTGTCTGGGCGGGGGATAGCAGGGTGCAGCAGCCCTGATTCTCTAGGCAGGGGATGGAGGCAGCAGGGTGCACAATCCCCGACTGTGTGGTAGAAGGTATTGGGCAGCAGGATGCAGCAGTCTTGCATGTGAAGTAGAAGGCAGGGGGCTTGTGAGGCAGAGACAGGTGGCAGTAGACTGCAGCTGCCTCAATTGTGGGGTAGAGGCATGGTGCATCGGGATGCCACACAGTGTTTCTAGTTGTACACGTACATGATATATTTTCACACACAAACCACCAAAGAACTGAAATTTGTGAGTTCAGACAGGTGCCTGTCACACTCTGCTACAGTATTTCAAGCACATGTACTGTTTGTCAATCTGACATAAAAAAAATGTTCTTACATGAACATATTTATGAAAGCTACATCAAAGACAAACTGTTTCTGTGAATGAACAAAATTTAGATTTATTTTATATTCATTAAACAGACCTGTGCTATATGGTTAGAAAAAAAATCAGATTTTTGATTAGGAAGAACTGAAAGCTATGATACAGGCAAGCTGATTTCTCAAAGAGAAAGATTTCCACTGCTTCAATTCAGCATTGAAATTGAAATGATCAGCTTTTTTATCAGAAGATAATGATATGTTTTAAGTTGATCTATCTAAACACAAACCAGAGACTGGGTTTGTAAGAAACTTGGAGAGCTCAGCAAACTATTAACTCTACAAAGTACTGCACTGATTGGGAATCTGAAACAGTAAGCTACTCCAAAATGATGTCATCGCAGTCCAAGTTTGACTGAGAGGACAGAAATAACTCCACTGTTTTCAGCCACTGTAGAGCAAGTTAACAAATGCTGATTTAAAGAAAACCACAAAACCAAACAGCATGAAATTTTCAGGAAACACTAATCATGACACAGGGACTTGAATGTCAGCTTTTCAAGCTTTTATAAAAAAAATATGTAAAAACCGTTGCACATGATCTTTAATGCCCTTGCCTCTGCCACCAACACCCGGATTGGCCTCCTATACCGCCACAGGGACTGCCTTCCACTCAGTGCTCTCCAACTGGCCGTCACATCCTCAGTACTGTCCCTAGTGGATTATGGCCTGCCAGTATATGGAGCCACTGATTACATTCCACTCTGTAAGATCCGACTCACTCTGAACAAGGTCTGCAGACTACTGACCAGTGCCCAGGCTCACCCACACCTGTCATCTCTATTGCACTGCCAAGCTCCTCAACCTGGAAGAACGTCTCCACTACCAAATCTGCCTCCTAGGTAAGAGAATTCTGCTCGCCCCGGGTATCTGTCTCCCTCAAACATACTTCCTCCACAGTCTCCACCCGTAGCTCGGACAAGGTCACTTTGCTTTTAGTACTAGGAATTTTCAAGCTCAGAGATCCTTTTGCTACAGAGCCCCTTCCTGGTTTAACACTCTCCCAGCTACCATCACCAACACTCCCAAAATTGCCGCCTTCAAAACTGTCCTTTGGAATCGCCTGTTCAACACCCGCAGCTGTACCTATCTCTAACAGGCCACTCTTCTATCACCAAGGGCACACCGACAAAGTCCCCTGGACTACATGCACTTCGACAAAATCCTCCGGATTGCCTCCTCCGCCTCGCCCCCTCCCCCTTGGTTTTTCCTTCATCCTCTGTGCCAGATATCTGCACTTATGTAACTGTGTGAAATGTAACTCTGTGAAATGTAACAGTGCAACAATGTCTATATTCAAATGTGTATAATTGTATAAAATCTGTATGTCAACCTCTGTAATATTGTAAACACTGTTTGTCCTCTCTGTGACGAGGTACCTTTGTAAATGAGCCTCTGGCTCAAAGGTTGTAAATCAGATTGTCCAAATATTATGTTGTTGAAATCATATTCTTGGGAAACTCACCTTTGGAATAATCTCTGTTAAAGAGGGGCTTCAGTCACCAGCAAATATTACAACCCATTTCAAAAAAGTTTTAAATTGGAGCCGTTCTTTCCTTAAAGAGCTAGAACACGGCAGAAAATGGTTATTTAAAATTTGGTAACCAGGAAAGGCACACTGAGCCGAGGCTAGTTTCCTGGTGTGGCCCCGGGGTTGGGGGGTGAACGGCAGTGGATGTGTGAATGCTCAGCCAACTACAGCCTTCCATCACATGATCCAAGCATCTGACCCACAGCGGGCCTCTGTGTGATATTCCAGGGCTCTCCCCTGAATCCTGGTCTTCACGGCAGCAGAGAATTGCACTTCCGCCAAGCCATGAGGGTAGCTCCCTCAGTCAGCGAGCATGACTGTTATCTCGCAAACAAGGCATTCTGACTTGAGCTGGTGAGTAAGCCTCAGTACCACACATTTTATATTGCGTACTTTATACAGAGACCCTATTCATTGCTTTATTACTGTGTCCGTACTGCTGCTTCCACATAATTAACTTTAAAGCTATTTATTTTATTCATCGATGTTGATGTGCCAAACTTTGTTTTATGTGTTTGCATTTATTTTGCTTCTCTTGTTGTTCTCTTCTTGTACTGTGCCCTGAGCCTCCAGGAAAGGTTGCCAAACAATGTTGCATTTTGTCTTTTTAATGTTTTGCGCCATTTGCCTTTGTTTTCTGTTGCACAATCACAGTTGCTGTAGTAATTTTATTTATTATTACTATATATTCTCATTGCGATGTATTTTATGTTGCACAGCCATGCATTGTTTGTAGTATTGTTCTATGTGCCTGTATTTGCGTCTCCGCTATGTAACCCTTTTCTTATCCCTGGTTTGCACCTGGAAATGAGGCTTGGCCCAGTGTGCCTTTCCCAGTCATCAGTTTTCAGCTGAATAGATAAAATGAAAGAGTGAGTATAAAAATTCACAAGACTGCATACTGATTTATCAGTACGGAGCAGCTGATGACATTACTGCCAACCACAGACAGAGCTGTATGTGTGGTGGTAAGGGTGTCACATGCAGCTGCATGCTGGTGACAGAGCGGAATGCAACTTCGTTCCTTTTTATTGTAGAAGTTTTATTTTGTGAGGAACTTTATAATTTAAAAAAAAAATTACATATAGAAAATAGGTTAGAGTAATTTTGGAAAATAGTGAAAATAAGTTTCTACGGGTGTGGATATGGTTAACATATCCACACGATGGCAGATCCTTCAGAACAGAGGATTGGTCGGAACCTCATCGGGCAAAGCTTCTCCCATCACCTGGGTGGTATCACTCGGCTCAGCCCCGGGACGTCAGGTCTTCCTTTATGCTGAAAGAGTTTGGTCTCCTTCGCAGCTCCACACATTGTAGGGCCTGAAAAGTGTGCCATTGGCAAACTTCAATTATTTTTTTCAGTTTTTCAGTATTTTGCTCTTTTCTCTGTACTTCTCCAGTCCTCGGTGATAGAAGATGGAACACAAGGAAATGAAGCAAGCTCCTACCTCCAAACAGTATGTCACATGCCAGCAAAAGATGTTGTAAATGGACCCACACGTGTCATGCCTTTACTGTCTAGTGACAACACACAATGTTGCGGGTTGTAACCTCTGTCAGACGATATTACCATCATCTTTAGAAGACCACAGGGGTTGTCTTCTCCTTGGTTAGCTGACCAGGACCCTAAACTCCAGCTGAAGGGCAGTTGCAAGGTGGCCTCTGCTGCAGCAGGGTCTGTGGCCCAACTCATGGCTATGGAAGAGGTAGCAGCCGAGGCCATGGCAGGCATCTCGTTGGCCTCAGTGCTGTTCCCGGGTGGGGCCAGCATCTGAGCACCTTTTACAGGGGAGTTTTGTGAAGTGGGTCGGGCTTTCCAGACCTTTGGGGAGAGCCCTGCCTGCCACAGTAAGAATCGTAATAGACACAGCCATTGGTTGATGGACCAGGAGAGGTCACACTCCTGCTCCCACGACTGTCCCAACTGCTGAAAGCATGTCAAGCGCCCTGACTTCTGCCAAGCGCAAAGTTGTCGGGGGCAAGTTGGTTGCTCTGTGGTACCCCCCGTAGGGCTTGTCAATTCAAAACCAGTTGATCAGGCAGTTGAGATGGTGACCAGTCGTCTGCAGTATTTCCAAGATTCCGGTCTTCCCAGTCCTCACACAGGAGGACATGGAGTGGTCGGTATCCTCTGCCACTGCTACTCCGGATCAGCCTCCACCAGGGGTCATTCAGTCGAAACCGGTGCACATCAGTTACATGGCACCTCTGGCTGCTTCTCCTTAACAATACTATGACAGTGTTCTACTTGAATAGACAGGGTGGAACTCGTTCCCTTCCCTTGTGTTGGGAAGCTTGCCGCATTTGGACCCTCATGCGTAGCCGGGGTGCAAATCTGATGGAGATCCATGTTGCCAGAGCAGATAGTCTGGCAAACACTCTCAGCTGGGTGGGCCGACATTCAACAAGTGGTCCCTACTTCAGGAATGGCAAGCCACCAGTTCTCCCTGTGTGGCACGCCTCTGGTGGACCTGTTTTGCTTTTTTTTTTTTTCCTGGGAGAACACCAGACTGAGACTGTTCTGTACCTCCCGCCCCCACAGTCCGGGACACTGGTGGTGGACACCTTTGCAAGGCCCTGGACCCTAGGCCTCTTGTACTTTTTTCCTCCCTTTCCCCTGGTCCACAAGGTGTTGGTGGTCAAGGCTCGGAGGGGCAAAGTACGGATGATCTTGTAGCTCCAAACTGGCCACACTTGTTCTGATACCTGGCTCTCCTCAGCCTCAGCAGCAGAACTCCATGCTGTCTGCCTCTTCGCCTGGATCTCCTGACCAGAGAACAGAGGAAGATCCTGCACCTGGACCTTCAGTCCTTGCACCTCACAAGCTGGTTCCTGAGTGCCTAGAGTTCCAGGTTTTGGATCTCTTGGGGAACGTGCTACACGTTATGCAGACCTTTCAAAAAGAGTCGACTCGCTGGTGCTACGTCTTTAAATGGACAAGATTTTCCATTTGGTGACAGGTAGTAAAGGTGCTTGATCCTCTTGTCTGCCCTGTGGCTAGTATCTGTGAGTACCTTTGGTCCCTGTCGCAGCTGGGGCTGTGATTGAAGACCCTTAAGGTACACCTGGCAGCCATCTCTGCATACCAGGTGTGGGTTGTTGTGCCGATTGGTGGTGCAGGAGAAGGTGGTTGGATGCTTTCTTAAAGGCCTGGACCACTTTCCTTGCTGGTGGATGAACCTCAGAACTTGTTGCTGCTGCTGGTAGTGCTCATGGGTAAGCCTTTTGAGCCTATGCACAGGTGTGAAATGTCACTCCTGTCATGGAAAACTGCCTTCTTGGTGGCTGTCGTGTCAGCCAGAAGGATTAGTGAGCTCCAGGCACTCTCGCTGGAGCCTCCATATCAGGTACCAGGTACCAGAACAAGTGTGGCCAGTTTGGAGCTATCAAGATCATCCGTACTTTGCCCCTCTGAGCCTCAGTTCAGGCTGTGTTTGCTGGAGGTATGTTTGTAGTGGCTGCTTGTCTGTGTCTGTAGCTTAGTTTTTGTGGATTTACATGGTTTTCTGCTTGGAGTAACTACACCATTCTTGCTCACTACATCCGTGAAAGTCTCCTGAACTGGATTTCTGCATAACATCACAACCAGGTATCTGCATTTTTCATTTAAAAATCAACTTTTTGGAAGCTATCCCAAGCAAAACATAAGTCAAGCAATTAAGTCTGACAAACTCAGTGACTCTAGGTCTGCTTGAATCCACATTTTCGTCTGACCTGCTCCATGATCTGTATGTTGGCTTTTCAACAACCTCTTTGAATGACTAAGAAGAGCAGACAAAAGGATTTCACATCCTGCATATGCACAGGCACAGTTCATCACCTGCAGAAATTCTAACACATTCTGTGACTCTGGACCTCAGCTGTTGATAATTTCTTTGGCTTATGACTTAACCACCAGGTATCTACAATATGCTGAAATCCTTTCTCCTACAAATTCTCCTTATGCTGCTTCTGCCTCAGGAAATGTTCACCCCAACCCAGGACCACCTGGGCAGCCAGCAGTGGCACCAAGCAGAAGGACAGGGACACTCACCATGGCATCCATCATGCCTGCAGCATCCTCAACAAACTTGACTCCTCCAAACATGGATCCTGCAGCACAACCCTGATGTCCTCTCAGTTGTGGAAACATGGCTAAACCCTAAAATCCCTGATACCTCGGTCTCTATCCCTGGCTACTGCATTTTCAGGCAAGACAGGATTGCTAAGCCAGGGCGGGGCTACACGATCTATCTTAAGGATACCCTTATGGGTCACATCATCCCATCCCCCAGCCTGAGCAACTCCTCTCGGGTCCTCACAATCAAAATCCTCCTTGATGCACATAACAAGGAACTCACTGTCATCTCGGTTTACGTACCCCCAAGAGACTAGGCTGCTGGCTTCCATAGCATCATGGAATATCTAAGGGTCCAGCAACATAATTCTGAAACCATAATCATGGGTGATTTTAACATTAACTGGCTCTCCGCTGAGGCCGCTACCTATAAGGATGCAGCCGCGGCACATCACCTCATTCAACCGGTCAATGCCCCCACTAGGTGTGACTATAGGACAGGCTCCCTTACGCTTCTAGACTGGATTCTGTCTAACCACCCTGAACGCATCTCCAATGTTTCTGTACTCCCAGATACAATAAGTGACCACTCGCCTGTTCCTGGTCAAACAAATACCACAAGCCCCCTCCCAAGCTTATCTATGCCAGGGTTATCAAACAAGGGCACCTCCAGCTGTTAAAATCCCATCTAACCAGGCTGAACTGGGCAGTGCTTGACTCCCTCAATGACACCAACAAAGCTCTGGACCTATTTATCAAACGTTTCAACGAAGCCTGTGACATCTATGCACCAGTGAAAAAGATGAAGGTCAAAGGACAGACCAATCCCTGGGTTACTACTGACCTTTTAACTCTGCTCAAGCACAGAGACCACCTCTGGCATTGTGCTTGTGCAACTCCGATGCAAGTAAACATACAATTATACAAAGCAGCCAGAAATGATTGCACTCGAAGAATATGGAATGCTAAACGCAGCTATTACAAAGAGGCTCTGATCAACTCTTGGGGCCAGGGAAACAAATTCTGGAACAACATGAAAGAACTCACAGGCAAGGATCCTAAAGCACCACCCACTATGCTCAACCTTCATGGCACTCCTACACTCGACCTAGGTATCATCACCAGCACTTTTAATAATGCATTTACAAAACTGGACAGTGTCCTTTCACCAAATTTTTTTCGACGACCTCCCCTCCAGCTCCTCCCAAGTTACCCCCCAACTAGAATGTACAACCCCAAAGTTTTTTTTTTAAGGAGGTCCCACCACAAGTAGCTAGAAAATACATTCAAAAGGCCATTGGCAAACAAGGGTACAGTGGTGACTCCCTTGACCTGAAACTGCTGTCACAAGTCCTCTATGAAATCTTAGAACCACTTACAAAGATCTTTAATCTCTCGCTTAGTTTGGGCCATTTCCCCTCTCTCTGGAAGAAAGCCACTGTCACACCGGTTCACAAAAGCGGAGATAGGACACTGCACACCAATTACAGACCCATCTCACTCCTCCCTCCACTATCCAAAGCGCTGGAGCGAATAGTGTCGGACCAACTAGCTGAATTCCTGGATAAGTACAGTGTACAGTGCCCAGAGCAGCATGGCTTCAGAAAAGGGCACAGCACCACCACTGCACTACTGGAATTTACAACCTTCATCCATGCCACGCTTGACAAAGGGAATTGTGGAGGGGCAGTATTTATAGACCTTACCAAGGCATTCAACACAGTTAACCACCCCTACTGCTCAAGCAACTGCCCTCCATTGGGATCTCCAGCGATGCCCTTCAATGGCTCACCAGCTACCTTGATAATCGGATCCAACGTGTAAGGATTGCAGGGATCTCTTCGGATGAGAAACCGGTCCGCTCCGGAGTCCCCCAGGGGTCTATTCTGGGCCCTCTACTCTTCTCCCTCTTCATCAACAATCTCCCCAGTGCCTGCCACCAAAAAATATTACTGTACGCAGACGATGCAGTCCTGTTTTCCAGCCACCATGACATTACAGTCCTTGAATCCCAGCTGCAGCTCGACTTCAATCGCATTGAAGACTGGTTCAGTTCTCATAAACTTGTCCTGAACCACAGCAAGACTAAAGCCATGTCCTTCTGTAACCGACAGAGCAGGCACAACTCTCTGTCCCTCATCATCAAGAACCACGCTAGGAACCCACTCGAACATGTCAAGGAGTTCAAGTACCTTGGTATTACCTTGGATAGTACCCTCTTCTACACTCGGCATATTGACACTGTTGCCAAGACCGCCAATATACGGATTGGACTACTACACAAACACAAGCACTGTATGCCTGTGGATGCCTTTAAACTAGCCATCTACAGCTCTGTCACCTCTATCATTGACTACGGCCTTGCCATCTATGGCTCTGCCCCAACAAGTGCCCTCCCAGGATCTCAGTTGCTCTCAACAAAGCCTGTAGACTACTGACAGGTGCAGCCCGACTAACTCACATCTGTGACCTCTATGCACAGGCCAGCTGGCTACCCCTAAGCAGCAGAATACAATACCAGACCTGCTTACTTACCAAAAAGATTCTCCTTGGTCTCATGCCACCTGGTGTTAGCTCACTCCTTACTGCCTACAGTGGCACTCAACAAACACGTGGTGCCCAATCTCTAACCTTTCAGGTTCCCAGATGTCGTACCTTCATGGGTCAGCGGTCCTTTATCTATAGAGCTGCTCAGTGGTTCAGTTCTCTCAATAAAGAATCACTTTCCTCTACTACACTTGGACCCTTCAAAAGGAATCTCAAACTTTACCTCGCTTCTACCACTCATTGTGACTGCTTTGTTAAACAGAGATCTCTCTAAACCCCTCCCAGCTCACTCATGTCTCACAGCCCGCCCTTTCCCAATCTAATTTCCTCTGGCACTGGGCCCTCCTTGTGACTCCTTTCCTGCTTCACATCTCCACTGGTACAAGACATTTTCCACTACCATCGGACAGTGGCCCATTAGCCTGCCAACTTCCTCTCCCGGTCGCATGCCTGCAATACTAACTGCCTGTGGTGCCCTCTTTCTCTTATTGTTACCGCAGCCAGCTGCCTACTCAAGCTGCTCGTTTTATGAATATTATCTCAAAGTATTTTATAACTGAGTATCTTTATTTTTTCTTTTAGTTGTTTTGGTTGTTTATTGTGCATTCTTTTACTACCTCTGTATGTATGTTGACCCTCATCCTTTGACGTGGAACCTTTGTAAACAAGCAGTTTCTGCTCAAAGGTATTTGTAATCTGAGAATGTAATAAATAAAAAAAATAAATAAATAAAAGCCTCCATATCTGGCCTTCCACAGGGACAAGGTAATCCTTTGCCCCCACCCTGAGTTCCTCCCAAAGGTTGTCTCGGTGTTCCAGCTTAACTCGGTGGTGAACCTCTCAGTCTTTACAAACCTATCTTTGGTGGCTGACCACAGGTTCCATACTTTGGACCTGAGGCAAGTGCTGTCCTATTATGTGGAGCGTGCAGCTGGAGTTCAGGGTGAGGCTCACCAGCTCTTTTTGAGATATGCTGAAGCTGCACCTGGCAGACTGGCAGCTAAGCAGACAGTTGGCAGGTGGATCACGTCCTGCATTGACCTCTGCTATAGGTTGACTGGTAGGGAGTCTCCTATAGGGTTCAGGGCTCATTCCACCAGACATACCGCTGCCTCAGTGCCTGCTTCCAGGGACATCCCTGTCCAGGAGATCTGCAGGGCTGCTACCTGGAAGTCGGCACACACCTTCATCTCCCATTACAGCGTTAACCTGGACTCTCGTCGGGAGCTGCATTTGAAACCTCAGTTCTCCTATTCCTGTTGGTCAAATAGGGGTGGACGCCTTGCCTCCTCCTCCTGGAGAATTGCTGGAAGTCTGTCATCTGGTTGTGAACCTATACAGGAGTTCTGTAGGGCTGCTATCTGGAAGTCGGCACATATCTTTCCATTACCACATCGGCTTCGAGTCATAGTGGGATATGTTTTTGGGATCTCTGTTCTCCAGTCTTTGCCAACTAGGGGTGTGCACCTTTACCTCTCCTCCTGGTGAACTGCTAGGAGTCTGCCACAGTTTGTATAAGTGAACCATGTCTACGACCCTAGAAAAATTGGTTAGCACATGTAACCAAAGAAATGTGGTAGACATGTTAGTCCAGTCAACAATGTAGAGAATATTTGTTTGTTTTCTCTATACCTGTAACCATAGATCTTACTTCGAGAGGGCTCTTGCAGTGGGTAATTACAAATAGGACTGAAGCTGGCAGGCGTCAGGACGCCATGGAAAAGTTTCTAGCTAGCAGTCTCTGGTGGGAGACCGCCCCCACGTCAGGTGACCGAAGTCAGTATAAAGGGGCAGTCCCCCACGCTGCCTTCCAGTTCTTTCCCACCGTTAGCTTGTGCAGCGCCTCGTGGTAAAGTTCACTGCTTCGCAGTCAATCATCAGTAGTTTTTACCGTCTAATTCCAACTTTTTCTTAGATTGTCAGCCTTACCTACAGTTGCCGTATATGTCATCCCAGACTCCGTTCGAGCACAGAAACAAGTGCGATTCTTGTGTTGCCCAGCTCCTGCACAAGGACGGACATTCCCAGTGTCTTTTTTTGTCAAGGCCCCGATCATCCCGTCGAAGTGCCCGCTCTGCCAGCAGTTTAACACGGCCACCCGAAAACGAAGGCAGTAATCCCTGGATGCCCACGTTCTCAAACTTAAAATGACCTCCATGGAAAAGGAGCTGAAAAAACTCAGGCAGGCATCTACTTCTCCGGAGGGCCACCACAAGAAGAAGCACCAGGATCGGGACTCCTCTTCAGCGGTCACTGCGGCCTCGGCTGGGGTCGCGGTGCTGCAGGTAACCCCTCCTCCGGGAGGCAGTTCAGTGGCGGCTGTCTTGGAGGCTTCCAAGGTGGCATCAGCCTTCCCATCGGGCTCGTGCTCGGGCCCTACGGGAGCCTCCGGGTCTAAAGAGGCAGCCGCCACCATGCAGCCTTCTGGTTTAAAACGGCCCCGATAAGTCAGACGTTGGCTCCTCCGACGCCTGACCCTCCGGGGCAGAGCACGGCTTCCAAATGCTTGCCAGGCCACCCTCCTTCTCGCTTTGCGCTGGGCGCTGGGTTGATAAGTGATGGGGCCTTGGCTGCCTCAGGCGATCCGCCGGATCCGCCGATAGACTGTAGACTCCTCCGACGTCCGCGCGGTGTTAGAGCCGACGCCAGACCCTTCAGGCCTCTCCGTCGTCCTGAGCTTGCCGCTACGCTCATTGCATTCCGAGGCGCCAGCATCTCCTATGTTGGACCCCGGGGATGGTAATCCTTCTTCTTCAGGTGACTTGGAGGAGGTGGGTATGCTGCCATTGGGTCTCCCTCCCATTGGGCCGGATGATCCGACGCCGGATCCTTGGACGCTGGCGCCGGCCTATCCGACGTCCAGCAACATCCCATTGCTGGACGCCGCCCCTACACCAGGCCTCCCATTTGGTCCACTCTTCCATTTCAGGCCCTCGCTCCTGCAGACCCCCCTGGTACCTGGGTATCCGTCCTCATCTTATCCAACGCAGTCCTACCCAGGCCTGCAGTATCCGGCACCCCAGTACCCAACTCTGGCCTACCTGGCGCCGCAGTACACGATGCCCCAGTAACCGACCCCGGGATTCCTGCTGTCGGGATACGGATACGCGCCTTACGGATACCCTCAGTATCTGTACCCTCCTCTTCCTTCTTCTCCTCCTGCTCCACCGCTCCCTCAGCCGCTGGTGGACCTGAAGGAAATTCTGGCTTCCTGGTGGGCTGAGGCCAATGCTCAGCTCACCAGGA
Source organism: Neoceratodus forsteri (assembly GCA_016271365.2). Classification (NCBI taxonomy): domain Eukaryota; kingdom Metazoa; phylum Chordata; order Ceratodontiformes; family Ceratodontidae; genus Neoceratodus; species Neoceratodus forsteri. The sequence goes on along the minus strand of CM028131.1, from coordinate 144,189,182 downwards.
AGGTAGAAAAACCATTTTCCGATGCCGGTCCCGGTTCCGGACTCCCTACGTCGGAGACGAGAGACACTCCCCCTCTCGGATCTAGGGCAGTGCAGGATATGCTTCCCCGAGGGCTTCCCAAGGGGTCCGTTCCTCCCCCGCACCAGGAGGAGGAGTCATCTTCTTCTTTTTCTTCCTCCTCGGTGGCCTCGGATGACTCAGACGGTCGTTCCGATCCAGACGACAAGCCACATACTCCGGAGAAGCCCAGGCCAAGGACTCCTCTGAAGTATCCTCCGGAAGATCCTTCCTTTATGGAGTTGCTGTGTAAGATCCAGGCAGTTCATTAGTGGCACTCTTTAGAGCCGGATCCACAGCGTAAGAAACTCACTGCGCACCTGGATCTGCCAGAGACTGCTCTTACCCTGGTGCCACCCTGGATTGAGCCTCATGCCGACCTTTTCTCCACTGTTTGGAAGCAACTGTCTGCATTCTCCCCCCTTCCTAGGTAGTTGAACAGGCTTTATCAGGCTCTGGAGGGTGTTGACTCTTTAAATTCGCACCTTCGAGCTGATTCGGTCGTAATTAGTGCTGCTCACGGCCGGCCGGTTAACCCTAAGCACTTGAGCTCGTCGCCACCCAATAAGGAATCCCGCCTTCTGGACCAGTACGGGAAGGAGGACTATGTTTTTTTCTACTCTGGGCATACGGGCCCTGAATTATGTTGCTTATATGGGGGATTACCAGAAGGCGATCCTTAGCGAGGTGGAGGCTAAATTGGACTCACTTCGTGAGTCTCAGACGAAGCAGGAAATGGCTGATCTAGTCTGGTCTGCGCGTTCGGCCAGTCGGCACATGCTTCGTGCCACGTACGACACAGTGGACGCTGATGGTAGGAGCTCGGCTTTCGCCATGGGTTTGCGGCGTCATGCCTGGCTCCGGGTGTCAGGTTTGGTCCCGGAGGTGCAGTCCGCTATTCAGGATGCGTCCTTCAGGGATTCAGTGCTGTTAGATGGTGATGTCCAGCCACATTACTGAATTGATTAAAAAAGTTAATAGAAGGGTGGGAGCAGTAAGAAGGAGTACTGATTGTTTAACAATGTTAGATAGAAAAAAATTGGCAGATCAGTTAATTATCCCAGTATTAAGATACGGAAAATTAATATATAGGAACACAAATAAAGTATTATTGACTAAGTTAGACAAAACTTATTACCGTGTGGCTAGATATGTATTAAAGGGGAACTGTCGGACTCATCATTGTGTATTGCTGAATAAAGTAGATTGGTTGTCTTTGGATGTAAATTATCAGTGCCATTGGCTAACCTTAATTCACAAAATGAAATATTTATCGGTGAAACATCCAGTTTCATTAATATTGTTTCCAATGAAATGTAATCAAAAACGGCTGTTGACTAGATCAGTTCATGCAAATAAAATAGTTGTAGGAAAATTTCAAAACAAATATGGGGACAGGTCTTTGCTATATCAAGCTTCTGGTTTCTGGAATCATCTCCCTGTTGATGAGAGAAATCACAAGTTACTCCTTATTCACTCAAACTATAAAGGAGCTATATACTCATATGTGAGTGCTGAATAATTCTAGATGTGTCTCTAAAATTTGTTATGATTTTCTTTTATAATTTTAAGGATGTATTTTAGTATATTATTGTTTGTATTCATTTTTGTTTAAATGTGGAACTTTACTGTATGTACTTAGGATTACACCGGTCTGTCTTGTAAACTGGATTATGTCCAAATGACATGTATTACCTGTATAAAAATAAATTTTTACCTACCTTACCGATCTGCAAGAGAAGGGTACTGCACTTAAGTCTGTCGACTCCATGTACAGACCCCCTTAGGCTCAGCATCGTTCCTTTCGTAGACGTTCTCGGCAAAAGGCAAAGACTCAGGGAAAGCAGGCCAACAAATATCAGGCCCCTCCGTCTTCCAAGCCCCCAAAAGCAGCGGGGGCTTCAGCTGCGACGCTGCCCCACACCTCGTGACTCCTTTCCTCTCCCACAGTCTCTGGGCTTTCCAGAGGAAACGGTAGGAGGGAAATTCTCCTTCCATCTACCGGGCTGGGAGAGGATCACTTCAGACACTTGGATGCTCCAGCTGATCGCGGAAGGACACTCAACAGAGTTTCTTTAGAAACCTCCTCGAACCCCCCCCCACACACACCTCGCCCCAGGTCATCTTACTCCCCAGAGCACCTTCTTCCGGTCCGGGAAGAAATATCCTCTCTCCCTCGGAAGGAGGCAATAGAGCCCGTCCCACCCCATCTTCAGGAGACCGACTACTACTCCTATTTCTTCCTGGTCCCGAAGAAGTCAGGAGATGTGAGGCCGATCCTTGACCTCAGCTACCTGAACTTGTTCGTGGAGTACAAAAGGTTCAGGATGCTGTCTCTGCAGAGTCTTCTGCCCCTTCTTCGGCCAGGACAGTGGCTGTGTGTTCTGGATATGCAGGATGCTTACGTGCATATCCCTATTCGCCCTTCCCACCGCAAATACCTGCGTTTTTCATTCCAGGGGTACCACTACCAGTTCAAGACCTTCCCATTAGGTCTTTCCTCTGCGCCACGGGTGTTCACCAAATGCCTCTCGGTGGTAGCGGCCTACCTGCGTACCCAGGGGACTCAGGTTTTCCCGTACCTGGATGACTGGCTCCTGGTGGCCTCATCCAGGGAGGAGCTCCTGCTCTTCCTTTCCCTTACCCTCCAGGTTTTCACCAATCTGCGTATTACCATCAACCAGGCCAAGTCGCATCTGATCCCATCCCAGAGGCTCCAGTTTTATTGGGGCAATCCTGGACACGACCTCTGGCCTGGCATTCCTGCCACTGGACAGGGCGGCCACACTCCAGGCTCAGGTCAGCCTGTTGTCCAGCCACAGGCAGGTCAGCGCCAGGTCGGTCCTTCACCTCCTTGGGCTCATGGCGGCTGCCATTCCAACAGTCCCTCGTGCTCGGCTCCACATGAGAATCTCTCAGTGGACGCTTCGGTCTCAGTTTGATCAGTTGGTGGACGACCTAGATCAGTTACTTCTGGTCTCCAATCCCATGGCTTGGGACTTGCTTTGGTGGACGGTTCAGGAGAACCTTTGCCGGGGAGTTCCCTTCTGCCTTGCTCCCCCTTCCCAGACGCTGACTACAGACACCTCGGGCGAGGGTTGGGGAGCCCATTTGGGGTCTCACAGGACCCAGGGCTCCTGGTCCAGGCTCGAGAAGACACTCCACATCAATGTGCTCTAGCTTCGGGCTGTGCTGTATGCTCTTCATGCTCTGCATCTGTCTGCTTCCTAGGCATGTGGCTGTCTAGACAGATAACGTGTGTGGTCTGGTACATCAACAAACAGGGAGGGACTCGTTCCTGCCCTCTCTGCATGGAGGCGATGTGAGTTTGGGATTGGGCAGTGCAGCACAACCTTTACCTGATGGCAGTTCACGTCCCGGGGGTCAAGAACATGGCAGACCACCTCAGTCGGTCTGCTCACGCTCACGAGTGGGAACTCGAACAGGGGGTAGCAGACTATATCTTCCTACATTGGGGAACACCACAGGTAGACCTGTTTGTGTCTCCTCACAACGCAAAACTTCCCAACTTCTGCTCGCTCGCTCCAGGGCGCGGCACTTTTTGGAGAGACGCTCTGTCTCTAAGTTGAAAGGGCAGATTCATCTATGCCTCCCCCCCCCCCACCGATCCCCTTGAGTCTGAGGATCTTACAGAAACTCTGCTCAGAAGGAGCTCACATGATCCTAATCGCTCCTTTCTGGCCCAGACAAGTTTGGTTCTGTCTTCTGCAACAGTTTTCAGAGGAACCTCCGCTTCCTCTTCCTCTGTCTCATCTTTTGCTGACCCAGGATCGGGGACCCTGGTCCATCCAGGCCTCAGGTCCCTTCAGCTACACATGTGGCTCCTGCAGGCGTGGCTCAAGCCTGATTCGGGGTTTCCCCGCTGGTGGCTGAGATTCTGATGGAGGCCAGGAAGCTCTCCACTAGATCTACCTATGCCATGAAATGGAAATGGTTCTCTGTTTGGGCCGCTTCCAAAGATTTTGAGCCTTTCTCATGCTCTGTTGAGCGGCTTTTGGTTTACTTGTGACACCTCTTTGATCTGGGTCTCAGTCATTCCTCTCTGAAGGTTCACATGGCGGCCATCTCGGCTTACCATGTTCCTTTTGGGGACAGGACTTTTGCGCAACTGGAAGTCTCCAAGACTTTTCTTGGAGGGGTCCTCCACTTGAGACCCCCAATTCGGGTTCCTGCCCTTCCTTGGGATTTGAATTTTGTCCTTGAGTCGCTTACTCTGCCTCCTTTCAAGCCGGCAGCCTCAGCAGACCTAAAGTTCCTTTCATGAAAGACTATCTCCCTTGTGGCCATTACTTCTGCTCGAAGGATTTCTGAGCTCCAGGCCCTGATGTGCAAAATCCCGTATTTGATTTTCACAAGGAACATGTGGCTCTGTGTACCAACCCTAAGTTTCTCCCCAAGGTGGTAGCGGTATCTACACTGAATCAATCCATGGAGCTGCCTGCTTTCTTTATGCAGCACTCCAATCGAGGGGAGTACCTCTTGCATACTTTGGATGTTCACTGAATTCTGATATACTACACCACCAGGACAAAGGATCTCAGAAAGACTGATCAACTGTTTGTCTCTCTTGCTCGTAAAAGAGAAGGCAGTGCTGTTTCAAACAACATGAAGTCTTGCTATATTATGACAATAGCAGTTAGCCACAGCACTTGAACTGCCCCGGAGAGGAAAGAGTTAACTCCATACAGGATGGAGTTCTGAGCGCTAGCGCTCCTCTTAGAAGCTCTATCTGGCTAGTTTCAAATAGAAACTGTCAGATTCTTTACTCCACCTCACTGAACAGTCGCTCCGGAGATCTCTCCTTCAGCTCGGTTCATTTCTCGGTTAAAATCCGTATTTCTCGGTTAAAATTAGCCGGGAAAAGTGTTTTTATTTTACCGCATTTCGGTTCAAAGCTCCATCTGGTAACTGTAAGTACAGGTCTTTAGTCTGTGTGGAAATTGTTATTTATCGGTTCGGTTCTGAACCGATCGGTTTACTTTTAAAATACTTTTAAAGCATTGTATGTGAATTTAGAGTGCGGTTCCCGGTTCTTATCGGTTCTAAAAAAAACAGACTTTTAATTTTGGTTTTTTCCAATACCTGTGACACGGTTAGGAACCGATAAGGGTGTCTTGCCTGGCACTGCCATTAAAAGGGCAAGTTTTTGGTTAGGCTGGCATTATGTCTGAGAAACCCAAAAGAAAAACCAGGCCCACTGGGTTTCAACACTGTGATGCTTGTGGGGAAGCCTTTGCCAAGGCTGACCCACACACCACATGTGTTTATTGTCTGGGGTTTGACCACCTCCAGTCAAACTGCCAGATTTGCAAGAATTTCCCTGCAGCCACCCTGGAAAAAAGATTGGGCAGGCTCAGGGAACAAGAGGCCAAAAAGTCCGCTGACCCGGATGGCCAGCCCGGTCCAGTACCAACTGGACCAGAGGGAGTGCCCTCTGACCAGGGCGAGACTTCCTCGGGCCAAAGAAAAGCTGGTTCTGTGGAACCAGCCCCAGTAAAAAAATCTAGGAAATCAGTAGGTCTGGAGTCCAAAATTGCCTCTCCAACTGCTGCAGAGATAGCAAAAGCCATACAAATTGTCCAGTCACTGTCTCAGGGACCGTCCGAACCACCATCAGTTGGCAAAAGGTTGGTTCGTCCGGTCCCAGTGGTTCAAGAGTATGATGTTGAGGAATTTTATGAACCACAGGAGGGGGAGGAGGATTATGAACAGTATGTATGTGGCTGGGAGGGTCTGGATGTGCCCATTGAACCGGACATCTCTCCAGACAGACCATTAGAATCTCCCCCTATGCTGTCTGAGTCCCCATCTCATTTTATTTTGTATAAGAAAGTTGCTGAAACCCTCCAGCTTCCCTTAGAAGAGGCTGTGGATGAGCAAGAGGAGCCTGATTATGTTGAAATGATGGATATTCCAGAGTCTAGGAGATTGTCTATTCCTTTGCATAAGTCATTTAGGAAGCAAACAATGAAAATTTTAAAAAATCCAAATTCTGTTCCTCCTGTTGATAAAAAGATGGACTGGAGGTATACTCTATCAGGCCCTGATACAGACTTCCTTTCTGAGCAGTGTAGTCATGTAGGAGTGGTACAGGCTGCAGCCTGTGACAAGATAACATTCTCCTGGCTTCACATCCTCCTGATAAAGATTCTAGGAAGATTGATGCCATGGCAAAAAGCAGATTTGGCAGCCTCTTTGGGACTCAGGCAGGCAAATTATATGGCTTATGTGGCTAGATATCAGAAATCTAGATGGGATACAGTTATGCAGTTAGCCAAGCAGGCCCATGGCCAGCTGGCTAGTGAATTGGAACAGGTGGCTGCTGATGGCATTGAAGCCTCTAAAGTTCAATTTCATGCTGCTGTTGATGTTAATGATGTTTCCTCTAGGGTCATGGCCACTTCTGTAGCTTTCCGTAGGTTGGCATGGCTCAGGTGCACTAATCTGTCACAGGACACTCAGTCTAAGGCTATGGATTTTCCTGTGTAGGAAATTCTCTGTTTGGGGAGCAGACAGAGAACTATATGAAAAGATGGATGAATACAGAACTACCTACAAAGTGCCCAGGCCAAGGAGCGCAAGCCACTCCCAGAGGCACACACCCAGAGGTAGGGGCAGACCTTTCCACAGGCCTTTTTATCAATCCCAAGCCTCCTCTGCTTTTGCTCAGAGGGTTTTTTGCAGAGGCAGGCGGGCGCAGGTAGGCCGTCCCCCACCCCTCAGCCTAAGGCATCTGCCAAGCAGGCACCCTGATGGGGTGCCCAGGGCCGGTTCTCCTGTACCAGTAGGGGGCAGGTTGGCTTACTTTAGTCGGAACTGGGTGTCCCTAACTTCGGACAAATGGGTCTTGGAAGTAGTAAGCCAGGGTCTGGTTCTCAGCTTCAAACAGTTTCCAAAGATGAGGGCCAGACACTTTCCACCTGCAAGCCCCCTAGAGACCCTTGCTCTGGAAGCAGAGGTCTCTGCCCTGTTAAATTGCAAAGCAGTGGAAAGGGTTCCTCCTTTACACCAGGGCAGGGGTCTGTACTCCAGATACTTTCTTACCCCAAAAAAGACAGGAGAATGGCGGCCCATCCTAGACTTAAGATATCTGAACAAACACCTTTTGAAACCAAAGTTCAAAATGTTAACTCTGGCAATGATATTGCCCTCACTGAGGCCAGGGGACTGGCTAGCCTCCCTGGACCTCAAGGATGCTTATTTTCATGTCCTAATCAGGCCTTCTCACTCGAAAGTACCTCAGGTTCGAACTGCCCTCAGGCCACTACCAGTGCAGGGCAATGCCCTTCGGTCTTACCTCTGCTCCAAGGGTATTCACGAAATGTCTAGCCGTGGCAGTGGCTCATTTAAGAAGGCAAGGGGTTGCTGTTTTTCCTTACCTGGACGGCTGGCTCATTGTAGGACAGTCTCCAGAACAGGTGAAATCCCACTTGCAAGTCACCCAGCAGCTTCTCACCTCCCTGGGATTCCTGCTAAATCTACCAAAGTCAGTTCTAGAACCAGTTCAGGTACTTACTTTCATAGGTGCGGAATTGGACACAAAGCTGGCCAGGGCCTTCCTCCCCCTTGGAAAGGGTAGAGAAGTTGATTGCCCTGGCCTCCTCTTTCACCCTGCAGGTCTCTCGACCAGCAAGACACTTTTTGCAGCTCCTGGGGCACATGGCGGCCTCCACAGCTGTAGTGCAAGGAGCAAGATTTCAAATGAGAGACATTCAGTTTCATTTGAGGGCCTTTTGGTCCCAAAGGAGGGACCCCCTTACCAAACTGGTTCCAGTGACCCGAACCCTGATTCTAGCTCTTCAGTGGTGGCAAGATCAGAGCAATTTAAGACTGGGGGTCCCCTTCATTCCTATCTCCCACTCCCTCACCCTCAATACGGATGCCTCCCTCCTGGGGTGGGGAGCACACCTGGGCGACCTTTCCACACAGGGAGTGTGGTCCCCCCCCAGGAATCTCTGCTCCACATCAACTTGCTGGAACTCAGAGCTGTCTTTTTAGCTCTTCAAGTTTTTTCTGCATCTGTCCAGAACAAAGTAGTCCAGGTCAGAACAGACAATACCACAACAATGTGGTACATCAACAACAAGGGGCACTCGGTCGTCGGCCTTGTGCACGAGGCAATGAAGTTGTGGTCTCTGGCTTACTCCCTGAACACTTCTCTAATAGCAGTTCATCTGCCAGGGAAGGACAATGTCCTAGCAGATGCCCTCAGCAGGATCTCTCAGGGCCATCACGAATGGTCCCTGAATCCTCGAGTGCTGGGGACAGTTCTTGCCAGATGGGGCACCCCTCAGATAGACCTCTTTGCAGCCCCAGACAACCACCAACTTCCACTGTTCTGTTGCAGGCCCCAGTGATGGGCTCAGTCCCCTGGATGCCCTTCTTTGGATTGGGAAGGAAGTTTCTGATGCTTCCCTTCCCTCTTCTTTTCAAGGTGTTAGTAAAAATCAGATCCCAGCATTGCAAGGTGATTCTGATTGCACCAGACTGGGCCAGGCAACCTTGGTACCCACTCCTGCTATCACTAACAGTCCACCTTCCCCTGTGCCTTCCCAGGATTCACAATCTGCTGACCTGTGCCCAGGGGAGAGTATGGTATTCGAACCTCAAATCCCTCAACCTCAAAGCCTGGCTCTTGAGGAGTTAGAATTTGCTGATTTACACCTTTCTCAAGGTGTCCTTGATATTTTAAAGGCCTCTAGGAAGCCTTCCACTAGAGCCACTTATAATTTCCAAGTGGAAAAGGTTTTCCATCTGGTGTTCTGGGAAGCATATTGCCCCAGAATCTGCTGATTACCCATTTTGTTGGACTACATGGTCCATCTTAATTCTCTGGGCCTCAGACCAGCTACCTTAAGAGTTCATTTGGCAGCTGTCTCTGCTTTTATTTCAGCAGGAAAGCCTTCCTCCTTTCCTCTCACCCTGTGTTTTCCAAGTTTTTAGGGGTTACTCCATACCAACCTCCTTTTCGGGACCCAGCCCCTGCCTGGGACCTCAATGTTTCATTGCTCAGTTAATGCAACCCCTTTGAACCTCTGTCTTCGCAGACCTTAAGTTCTTAACTTGGAAAACTGTGTTTCTAGTGGCCATCACTTCTGCTAGACGATCAGTGAGTTACAAGCCCTTTCAGTAGAAAATGATTTTATTTCTTTTCACAGGGATAAGGTAGTCCTCAGGACTAACAGAAGTTTTTGCCTAAAGTGGTTTGGTTCCATCTTAACCAATCCATCTCCTTCCAGTATTTTTCACTGAGCATTCTTCCTCTGGCGAAGGAGATTGCACAGTTTGGATGTTAAGAGGGCATTGAGTTACTATTTGGAGCACCAAGGGTCACAGGTTGAATCCCACCAACTCTTTCTCACCTATGGTGAGGTTGGCAAAGGAAAACCTGCCACTAAGAGGACAGTTGCCAGGTGGATTGTCTCTTGTATCCAATTTTGCTACCAAAACTGGGTAGAGAACCCCCTCAGGTTTGAGGCCCATTCTACCAGAGGTACAGCTGCATCTCTGCAGCTGCTAGAGATATTCTATTTTGGAAATCTGTCAAGCTGCAACCTGGAAAACAGTTCACACTTTCACCAAGCATTACTCCCTGGATGTCCAGGCCAGGAGAGATGCTCGGTTTGGCACAGCCGTGCTTCAGAGCCTATTCCCTAAGTAGGTTCTGTCCCTCCTCCATGGAGGTACTGCTGTGTAGTCTGCTATTGTCATAATATAGCAAGACTTCATGTTGTTTGAAGAAAAAATTACTCACCTTAGTAATGTTGTTTCTTCTAATGGAGTCTTGCTGTATTATGACCACCCCCAACCTGCCCCTCTCAGAACTTCTACTTGGGTAGGGGCAAATTAGTGCAAGCACTGTGTCATGCCATTATAGGTGTTCCCCTTTTTCTTTTTAGGATTTGGGGAAATTAGGTTTTATTGTTATTGGTTTGTGTGTTCTGGCCCCCCTCCTGGACTTGAGTCTTTTGGGGAAGGGGGTCTAATAGTGCTTGTCAGGGGTGATTTTGGTGGTGGTTGTTATTGTTGTAGTTGTTGTTACTAATAGGTAGCCATTGGGCTAGTGTAGGTTACTTTTTCCACACAGACTCTTAGTGAGTGTTTGGCTCCGTAAAGATCTGACAGTTTCTATTTGAAACTAGCCAGATAGAGCTTCTAAGAGGAGCGCTCGTGCTCAGAACTCCATCCTGTATGGAGTTAACTCTTTCCTCTCCGGGGCAGTTCAAGTGCTGTGGCTAACTGCTATTGTCATAATATAGCAAGACTCCATTAGAAGAAACAACATTACTAAGGTGAGTAATTTTTTCTTCTAAGCAATGCCTATTTAATGGTTGGCTCATTGTATCACTTTCTGTTACGACAAATACAAGACGACCCTGCCAGGTCAAGTCAGAGGCCACTCCACCAGGGGGGTTGCTGCCTCCACTGCTTGTTTCAAAAATGTGTCAGTGGCAGACATCTGTGCAGCCGCAACTTGGACTTCTGTCCATACCTTTATGAAACACTACAGTTTGGACATTGCCTCTCGCCGTATAGCAGGCTTCGGTTTGGCTGTTCTGCAAGGTCTTCTTTCCTAAGACCTTCACAGCCAGAGGGTCTACTTTTGGGTAGTTTTCCTCCTCCCGTTTGCTTCTGCTTGTTCCAGACTCATTGGGACTCAGTCATATTTGTAATTACCTACTGCCAAGAGCCCTCTCGAAGTAAGATAGTACAGTTACGTAAGAACTTACCGTAACAGTAGATCTTCGAGCGAGGCTCTTGCAGTAAATATCTTCCGCCTCCATTCCTAGTACATTTTCAGCTCCTTTCTAGTGAAGAAACATCCGCTCTCTCTCTCGTCTTGCCTTTTTGGCCTTTGGCGGGAAAGAACTGGAAGGCGGGCGTTGGGGATCGTCCCTTTATACTGACGTCGGTGACCTGATGTGAGGGCGGTCCCATGCCAGACACTGCTAGCTAGAAATTTTTCTGTGGGGTCCTGTCGCCTGCCGGCTTCCGTCGTATTTGTAATTACCTACTGCAGGAGCCTCTCTTGAAGATCTACTCTTACGGTAAGTTCTTATGTAACTGTACTGTCTTCCATGGAATGGTCTCCTGCAGTAAATTATTACTTCTGGGAGTATCTAGCAGAGGGTTTTCGTCGCACGAAGTAGTTTCTTCTAAGCAGTTCTCACCAGGGACCACCCATACATGACATCACATCCGATTTCCTATGTAAGTGTGGGTGGTCCTTGGTATCCTCAGTTCATTTTCTTGCCGTTTTCAGCCCGTGCAGCATGTAGTTCAAACTTCTGTGCATCAGTCATCGACGAGAAATTGGATTTCAGACAAATGTATAAAGATTCTTCATCCAAAAAAGCACCATTTCTTTCCTGTCGTTGTGGCAGGAAGATTTTTCGCTTCAACGACCATCTGCTGTGTGTGAGATGCCTGGGACCCTCACACAACATGAATTCCTGTAAACATTGTCATCAGTTTAATTAGGCTACTCATCGTCGACGAGTGCTTGAAATTCAGCATCACATTGTGGGGCAGAAAATTTCTCTGTCACAGAACCAGGGGGTCTGTACCAAGGGTTCCTCAGCTTCAGGTTCTCATGTTGGGCAGTATAAGGAGAGGGTCAAACCGCCCCTCTTCCTCCCGCTCTTGACTTTTGGCCACCATTTCTATGGTGACAGTGTAGACTGAAAGTCAGGAACATGCCTCCTCGTCGACTATGGCTCCTTTCTCATTGATGATGGACTCAAAAGCATGCTTCCTCGCCGACGAGGGCTCCTCTCTTGTTGACGGCACACTTTGGACAAGCTTCCTCATCGACAGGAACCATTCTGTCATCGACGATGCTTTCCTCTGCTTTAAATGAGGTGCAGGAAATGCCTGCTCCATCGACGGCGTTATTTAACTCGTCGTTGACGATGGTTTCAAGCGTCTTCGCAACAAAACCCACTGTTGCCCTGTTAATGGGGGCTTCTCCCCCACCGGCAGGATTTTTGCATGATAATGCCTCAACGGGATCCTCTACGAGGTCCCAATGACCTCGAGGTAAGTCGTTGGCTTTTGCCCTTCAACATGCCCCCTCCACCAACTCAAGTGGGCTTATACAGAGGTCCATCAGATCGAGACAGGGACCCTGGTTACTACCACCCATGCTCAAGACCTGCATATATTGCACATCCTAGCCCTTTCATCATCCCCATTGTTCCCCAACCCCTACCCACACCCCTTCCTCTTCCCAAGAAAAGGACATCACTAATATTGTGCAGCAGGTCTTGCATAACGTGCGTTATGCTCCCCTACCAATCCAGGAAGGGGCGATAGTCCCTTTTCATCTCAAACGTCGTCATGATGATGACTTGGATATTGAACCTGCCTATTCTCCTCCACCTTATACGGAGGATTACTCGGATGAATGGGAGCAACATGAAGAGCTCTCTGATGACCTGAATATGGAGTTCCCTGGCCCGGATTTTCAGGGCCTAGGTTCCCCTTTTTCAGCCATCTCCTCTCTGGACAAAGATTTGCCTCCTCCAATGGCCACCTCTCCTCCAGATGATCCCACCTTTAGCGACATGATGCTTCAAATACAAAAGGTGATGGGATTTTCCACTCCGGAACATGACAAACACCGTAAGGTTATGGCAGACTAATTAGGATTGCCAGAGGTACCAGCGTTGGTGGTTTGACCACTAATACCTACATATCAAAATGCCTTATTGGCTGCTTGGCATCAGCTTTCTAACATTACAGTGATTTCTTGTAAGGCTAACTGATTATATCAGTCTCCTTTAGACCACCCATTCCTCTCCACTGTTCCAGAGGCAGATTCTGTGGTCATTACTGCCGTTCATGATCGTACTAAAAAGTCTAAACACATGAGCTCCTTACTTCCTGATAAAGAGTCCCGAAAAAATAGATTACCTGGGGAAAAAGGTTTTTGCCCCAGCTACTATGAACATTTGTATTTTAAACTACATGGGTCACATGATAAAGTATCACGCGTACCTTGGGAACTTCAATTCTAGAAACCTTCAATAAACTCCTCCCCCTCAGGAGAAAGACCAGTTCTAGGGACGTGGATATGTTGTTCAGTCCACACTGTCTGGCAGATTCCTTGCCGCTTCAGATCTTGCCGGAAGGTCTTCAAGCTGGCTCCTCCCACCCACTCGGGTGGTAAAACCCTCTGTTCCGCCCCATGATGCCAGATCTTCCTTACCACTTGGAAGCTCAGGTTCCCTCCTTGGCACTCTGAATTTTAGGCTGGATTCACTCTCTTCGGATTTCCTGAAACTGATTTTAAAATTTACAAGACTACGGTCTTAGTCTTCCCTCGCGGCCGCAATGGGCAAATCGACTCCTGGCTTCCATCAGTGCACTTGTGGGCAGAAGATGTCCCGGACCGGTCTGCACGCCACGTGCGTTTACTGCCTAGGGCTTGGCCACGATTCGCAGGCCTGCGAATTGTGCAAGTCCTTTTCGGCTTTGGTCTTGGAGGACCACGCTGCCAGACTACTTCTTGTGTGCCCCGAAAACAGTACCCACCGGTCAAGTCTAAGGAGGCCCGTTGGGCAGTGTCCAGCGGCAGGCTCCGCGGAGCAGTTTGAGCAGATGATCGCCCTCGGAGGAGGAGGAGGAGGCGGGCCCAGGCTGCTGCTGCTTCCTCCTCCTCGGCCGCGGCATTTATCCTGCTCTCCTTGGGCTCCTGTACACGGCTTCTTTTAAGGAGCTTTCAGTCTCTCTCCACTGTGGCAGAAGGGCCTTCAGGACATTCCAGTCAGTCCAGAAAGAAGGACTCTAAAAGTAAGTCCCACCATTGACTTTCGTGGGAGCGGGAGAAATCCCCTTCACTGGACAGTCGAGACTCTACTTCGGTCGAGGTTGCGGCTGCAGCCACTGGCTTCACGGTGTCCCCATCAGGTCAGCCGGCTGGAACATCCGTCGACGCGGTCGAGATTTTTCTTGACCCGTTGGACGGTTTGTCGACTGGAGAAACGGACAACCCTTCTTCACCGGTTCCCTGGTGGTTACCGAGGACTTGCCTGTGTGCCTCCTGTGCCGAAGTTCCCGGTCAAGGTCCCTGAACCATAGGAGGGGCCGGTTTCCCCCGTCCCCTCTCTGACCCACCCTCGGAATCCCCGAAGGTCTCGGTCTCTGTCCTCTTCCAGGTCCAGCCGATCCCACCAATGTCGGCGGTCTCAGTCTCAGCACCATGGAAAGTGGCGTCGCCACTCATCCTAGTCATTCTCTTCGGAGGATAGGCTCCGGCGCAAGTTGTGTCAGCGCTACGAGGATTTGATGTGGCAGCAACTTTTATTGACCGGTAATGAGCCGACTCCGTCGCCTTCTCCGGCCATTAAGTGGCTGTCAGTGGAGCGACTGAAACAACCCCTCGGGGTGATCGAGGAGCTGACCCCGGCGCCAATTGTTCAGCCGAAACCGGCTGCTCCACCTATTGTGGTGGAACCCCCGCCTCCACAACCGAAGACTGGGGCCCCCAAGCAAGGATTCTCAGTCGGGTCAGGGCTTGCCCCATAGGTTGTCGGTCACCCTCACTCCCAATTGACCTTGGCAGGTGAAGGGTGGCTCAGGCGCTTGGCAGCTGTTCGCAGACTCCTCTGAGTCTGACGACGACTCCTCCCTGTTCTCCAGGCTGCTTGACCTGGAGTCTGCAGGGGGCCAGTCGATGGATGAGAGCCCGTCCTCGTTATTGGGTTTGCTTCGACTCATCTCAGAATCCACTGGGATGCAGCTCAAACCCGTTTCAAAATGGGCCAAGTATCCCCTTACGGAGATACTGGACCAAGGGGATTTCCCTACGGAGACCTTTCCGGTGGCCGAAGCCACTGTTGGCCCAGCCCTGGAGTTGTGACAGCGGCTAGCATCTTGTCCCGCTCCTTCAACCAGAATGGCTCTCAAGTACGCGGTCCCCACTGGTTCACTGTCCGGTTTCTCGGAACACCCCTCTGCAGAGGGGTTAGTGACCGATAGCGTTTTCCGGCGTTCCGGGAACACTCGGGATGTGGACAATCTGCCAGATAAGGAATCCAAAAGTTGGATTACTCGGGGTGGAAGGTTTACGCTGCTTCCTTCCTAGGCCTTCGTCAGGCTAGCTCGGCACTTCTGATGGCACATTTCTCACATGCCCTTATGGGCTCCCTGGATGAGGTGATTCCTCATCTCCCGGCTGACCTTCAGATGATGGTCAAGCAGGTGCGGGATCAGGGAAGGGCAGTGGCAGAACAACGGCTCCAAACTTCGTTTGACATTGATGATTCTTGTGCCTGATCAGTAGCGGCCGCAGTAGCCATGCGCCGCAGAACTTGGCTGCGGATCTCCACCTTCACGGCGGACACCCAGCACAAGCTGGCAGACGTTACCTTCCTGGGCACCGACTCGTTCGGGCCTGGGGTGGAAGGCCATCTCCAGAGGATCGAGAAGTCCAGTGCCACCTTGGACTCGGTCACGTCTGCCCAGAAGGACAAAGGCTGCCAGCAGCAGCTGCAGCTGTTTTGCCCTTCCACCCTTGCGGCATGTCCGGCCCAATATCACCACCAGCACCAGGGCCAGCAGGCACACACTTGGCGCCCTAAGGCCAAGTCTGCCACTTCCTCCTGTAGGAAGCCTGGAGGCAAGGGTCCAGGAGTTCCCTCAGTGGGCCCTTCCACAAGGCTGCCCAGTGACGGGTTGAGGAGTGCCGCCTCCAACCTCGTCACTCCTCCCCGGGTTCCCCCGTGCGGGGACGGCTCTGCCAATTCTTTTCCGTCTGGCCTGCTATCACCACGGACCGCTGGGTGCTAGAAATGGTAGGCAGGGGTCTGCCTCTGGAATTCGAGCAGTTCCCTCCCTATCGAGCCTTCGCCCCACGCGGGCACTGTTCCAAGAGTTTTCCTGTCGGCTCGTTGAGCCGACATTGCCTTGCTTCTCCAGATGGAGGTGATCAAAGAGGTAGGACCTCTCCTCCAGACCCAGGGTTTGTGTCCAGGTACTTCCTGGTCCCAAAACAGACGGGGGGCTGGCGCCCCATTCTCGACTTGCATGACCTGAACAAGTTCCTAAGGCCGTACACCTTCAGGATGGTCACTCTGGCTCAGATTATTCCATCCTTGGAACTAGGCTTGTGGTTCTGTTCTCTGGACCTTCAGGACGCGTTCTTTCACGTCCCAGTCCGTCCATCTCACCAGCGATTCCTTCACTTCGGAGCAGAGGGATCCCTTTACGAGATCCGGGCCATGCCCTTCGGCCTCTCTCCAGCTCCCAGGGTCTTCACCAAATGCATGGCAGTAGTGACAGCATTTCTGCGGCGCCGACAGGTCTGGGTGTACCCTTACCTGGATGATTGGCTGATTGCAGCCCCCTGCAGATTGGAGGTGGAGCAGTCTAAGGATCTGGCCCTCCAGGTCTGCTCTCAGATTGGCCTTCTCATCAACAAGGCCAAATCGGAACTCATGCCTTCGCAGGTGATTCAGTTAATCGGGGCAGAGCTCGAGACTCTTCGAGCGAGAGCCTGGCTCCCGGCGGACAGGGCCAAGGTCCTTCCCTCCTTTGCCCAGTCATTTCTGGTTGGGCAATTGCGCCCTGCCCGGGACTTCCTGCACCTTGTGGGCCTCATGGCGGCCTGCACCAGTATGGTCCGTTGGGCCCGCTGACACATGCATCCCCTGCAATGGGGACTGGCCAGCCAGTGGTCACAGTGCTTCGGTCCTGTGGACCAGCCGGTGATGGTGACCCAGGAGATGTGGGACGGCCTGCAGTGGTGGCTCGTCCCAGCTCATCTGCAGGAGGGTATCCCATTTGTCTGCCCCGAGCCGACAGTCACGTTAACGACAGACGCCTCTCTGATGGGTTGGGGTGCCCATCTGGGGGAGCCCAGCGCCCACGGCCTCTGGTCCCCTCAGGAGTCTCGATGCCGGATCAACCTGGTGGAGCTTCGAGCGGTCCGACTACCCTCACTGCCTTCGTTCCGTTTGTACGGGGTCAAGAGGTCCAGGTCCAGACGGACAACACCACGACCATGTACTACCTCAACTGTCAGAGCGGGCCGCACTCCTTGCTTCTGTGCAAGGAGGCTCTCCGCATCCGGTCTCTTATGATCAGCCTGGAGGCGGATCTCCTAGCCATCCATGTGGCAGGAGTCTCCAACAGTCTGGCCGATGCCCTCAGCCGGCTAGGTGCTGCATCTCATGAGTGGTCTCTCCTGCCGGAGGTAGTACAAGATCTGTTCTCCCATTGGGGCACCCCTCAGGTGGACCTGTTCACCTCCAGGGAGAATGCGAAGCTGAGTCTGTTTCACGCAGGGCTCGCTGCAGGGGGATGCCTTCTTGAGGCCGTGGACCCCAGGCCTCTTCTACGCCTTCCTTCCATTTCCCTTGATCCACAAGGTGCTTCTCAAGGTGAAGAGGGACATGGTGCAGGTGATTCTGGTAGCCCCAGACTGGCCCCGCCAGTTCTGGTATCCAGATCTCCTCAGCCTCAGCTCCAGGCTCCCGTGGCGGCTTTCAGCCTGCCCAGACCTGATCTCAGTCAACAACGGGAAGGTACTCCATCCAGACCTCCAATCCCTGCACCTGACGGCCTGGTTCCTGAGCGGCTAGAGTTCCAGGCCTTTGGTCTTTCTGACGAGGTCATCAATGTCGTTGAGGCGTCCCGTAGGGAGTCGACCAGAAAATGCTATGCCTTCAAATGCAAGAGATTCTCCATTTGGTGTCAGGACAAGGGATTGGACCCTTCTTCCTGTTCCTTGGCTAGAATTCTGGACTGCCTGTGGTCCCTTTCTCAGCTAGGGCTTCGGTCGACGACCCTTAAGGTGCACCTGGCAGCCATCTCTGCTTACCGGGCATGGGCCAGCAAGCAGTCAGTGGCGCAGGAGTAGGTGGTCGGGCGCCTTTTCAAAGGCCTTGATCACATATCCCCTCCGGTGCAAGAAACTCCACCACCGTGGGATCTACTGCTGGTATTGGCTAAGCTCATGGGCAAGCCATTTGAACCAATGCACAGGTGTGACATCTCTCACCTGTCATGGAAGACCGCCTTCTTGGTGGCTATCACGTCAGCCAGAAGGATGGGAGAGATCCAGGTGCTTTCCATCGAGTCTCCTTATCTGGCCTTCCTCAGGGACAAGGTTGTCCTGCACCCCCACCCGAAATTCCTTCCAAAGGTGGTGTCGGAGTTTCACCTTAACCAGGTGTTGACTCTGCCAGTGTTCTACCCTAATCACACCTCGGAGGCTGAATATAGGCTCCATACTGTGGACCCTAGAAGAGTGCTCGCTTATTATAAGGAGCAAACGGCTGAAGTTCGGGGAGAGGTTTGCCAGCTGTTTGTCACCTACATTGAAGCCACACCTGGCAGACCTGCAGCCAAGCAGATGATAGGCAGGTGGGTCACCTCCTGCATAGATCTCTGCTATAGGTTGGCGGGCATGGAGCCTCCCAGAGGGATGAGAGCTGATTCTGCCCGCCATACTGCTGCTTTGGTGGCTGCTTCTAGGGACGTCCCTATCCAGGAAATCTGCAGGGCTGCTACCTGTAAGTCAGCACACACCTTTATTTCTCATTACCACATTGACCTTGAGTCATGCCGGGATGCTGGTTTTGGGAGCTGTGTTCTCCAGTCCTTGTTTCCTAAGTAGGGGGTGCACGCCTTGCGTCCCTCCTCCCGGAGAAGTGCTAGGAGTCTGCTAGACAGTGTGGATTGAACAACATATCCACGTCCCTAGAAATACAGGTTACTCACCTGTAACAGGAGTTCTAGGAGTGGTATATGTTGTTCATCCACACGACCCACCCGACCTTCCCCCGCTTCAATGTGCAACCTGGCTTGGCGTCATGGGGCGGAGCCAAGGGTTTTACCACCTGGGTGGGTGGGAGGTCAGCTTGAAGACCTTCCGGCAAGATTTAAAGCGGCAGAGAACCCGCCAGACAGTGTGGATGAACAACATATACCACTCCTAGAACTCCTGTTACAGGTGAGTAACCTGTATTTACTGCTATGATCAGTACTGCTAACTCCATCTCCCGCCACCTTCTCAGGTCAGGCTATGATCCTGTGGATACCTCTGCCCAAATTTCAGCTACTGGTGTAGGTCTACATCGCCATGCTTGGCTACAACATAAAGTAACTAATGCATCCTTTAATAGGTCCAAGTTATTCAGGCCAGCTACACAGACCCTCTTAGATGACTTGCAGGCATCTGGTGGGACACTTCGTACGGTTCAAGGGATGTACCATACCTCACAATACATCTACTGTACCCAGTTTCCTTTCTACTCTAAAAGAGGTGGAAAATACAAAGCCTCTAACAGAGACAGTTTCAGAGGTCATAACCAACCTCACAGAGATGCTCCCTCAGCCACCCCTCTGGAGGGTCCGGTCAGCCCATTGCTCAGTGACTTCACCAGCTTCCCCCCCTCGCCTCTTCGACCAAGCCTCGGAGGCGGTCGGGTGTCATTTTGCTGTCCATCTAGAGGCTTGGCAGACAGTCACTTCAGACAAATGGGTACTCCAAATAATCCAAATGGGACATACTCTGGAGTTTATATCTGTCCCTCCTCCCTCCCTCCCTCTCCCTGGACAATTCAGTACCCTCCACAGCACGTTCCTGTCCTCCAAGAGGAACTGTTAGCAATTCTGGTCAAGCAAGTCATTGTACCAGTACCACCTGTGGAACAATAGAAAGGGTATTATTCCCATTTCTTTCTAGTACCCAAAAGAACCGGAGATCTCAGACCCATTTTGGATCTGAGATGTCTGAATTGATGCATTCAGTACAAGCATTTCCACATGGTCACTCTACCAGCTGTTATGCCCTTTCCTAAAACAAGGAGATTGGATGTGTGTCCTGGATATGAAGGATGCTTACCTACATATTCCTATTCACCCTGCTCATCACAAATTTCTGTGCTTCCACCTCCTAGGCCAAAACTACCAGTTTTGGGCTTTCCCGTTCGGCCTTTCATCGGCCCCAAGAGTCTTCACCAAATGCCTAGCAGTGGTGGCTGCAACCCTAAGGGAAAATGGGCACTACATCTTCCCATATCTAGACAATTGGCTGATAAAAGCAGACTTCCGAGAAGCTGTGCTATCCTCTCTGACCGCCACTCTTACTCTGTTTCACGACCTAGAGGTAATGGTCAATTGGCCAAAGTCCAATCCAGAGCCATCCCAGATTCTACAATACATCGGAGCTGTTCTGGGCATTGTTCAGGTGAAGGCTTTCCTTCCGCCCTCCCATCAGGACACTCTGATGTCTCTGGCCTTACACATCGGTCTCAGCCAGTAGTCACGGCCAGACAAATGCTGAAATTGCTGGGCTTCATGTGTGCCGCTCTTCCAACGGTGGCATTCACCCATCTCCACATGAGACACATCCAGTGGACTCTACAGAACCAGTGGTCTCAGAAAACTGGACAGTTCGATGACTGGGTTCGGGTCACTCCCTTCCTAGTGTCGTCCCTCTCTTGGTGGACGATCAAAATCTGTGTCAGAGAATACCCTTTCTCCCCCCCCCCCCGCACACGCAGACATTGACCACAGATGCATCCCTGGAACGGTGGGGCACCCACTTGCGTCCGTATCAGACCCAGGATCGATGGTCCACTTTATCTCATATCAGTCTCTTGGAGATGAGGGCGGTCCGTCTTGCCCTTCAGGCATTCCAACCCTGCCTTCAGCCAGGACTGTTGCTGATTCAATCAGACAACACAGCAGTAGTTTCATACCCAAACAGGCAAGGGAACATGCATTCGCGCACCCTCTGCTAGGAGACCATTGCAGTCTAGCAGACAGCAATCAGACAAACTAACACTGACAGCCATCCAACTCCCAGGATGGTGCAATCAGTTGGCGGACTGACCGAGTTGTCGGTTGTCTGCCCACGAATGGACACTTCACGAAGATGTCCTGTGTGATATCTTCGCACTCTGGGGGACTCCACAGCTGGATTTGTTCGCCACCCCAGTCAATCAGTCACCAGTTACTTCTCCATTATCCCAAACAACAGGGGAAAGTCTTATTGATGCTCTGTCCCAGCCTTGGGCAGGACTTTACTTATATGCTGCACCCCAATCCCGCTGCTGCTAAAGACTCTGTTGAAACTTCAACTGGAGCCGTCCACCATGATACTAATAGCACCTCTATGGCCTCGGCAACCGTGGTATCCCCTCCTCCGCCAATTGTCGGTGCGGGATCCCACTCCATTGCCGTCCAAACTGGACCTCCTGACCCAGAATCAAGGGTCCCTCCTGCATCCCAGCCTCAAGACACTACGTCTTCACGCCTGGCTCCTGAGGACACATTCATAAATAGACTACAGGTGTCCACTCCTCTTAGCTTCTAGAAATCCGGCAACCAGAGAAATGTATAACTCCAAATGGAAGAGGTTTTCCATATGGTTTGCCTCTCATACCATGGACCCTTATTCATGCTCACTTGCATCGTTCTAGACTACCTTGCCTCAGTTATTCTTCTGTCAAAGTTCATTTAGCAGCCATCTCGGCCTTTCATGAACCTCTGGATGGTAGATTACTCTATCAGCATAATTTATCCAAAATGTTTTTGAGAGGCATGCTTTATCTCAAGCCTCCAATTAGACGACCCACTCCTCCGTGGGATCTCAACATCATCATAGAAAAACTGAATCTCTAATCTTTTGAGCCTGCAGCCACTTGCGATCTTTGTTTCCTTTCATTGAAGACATTATTTCTGCTGGCTATTACTTCCGCTTTGCGTATTTCCAAGCTTCATGCCCTTACTTATAGGGAACCTTACTTGATTTCCCATAAAGACTGGATGGTACTACGTACTAACCCTTCCTTCCTACCAAACATAGTGTCTGAAAAGACCTTAAATCAATCAGTGGGGCTCCATATATTTTTTCTGGAGCATTCCAGCCGGGGTGAACATCTATTATATGTAATGGATGTTCACCGTATCTTAAGATACTACACAAATCATATCAAAGACATCAGAAAGACGTCTCAATTGTTTGTCACCTTTTCCTCCGGCAGAGAGGAATTTCCTGTTGCTAAGAGAACTTTGTCCTCATGGTTGGCAAACTGTATTACATTTTGCTACAAAAAGTAAAAGAAGTCTCTTCCTGGTCCAGTCCAAGCCCATTCCAAAAGAGCTATAGCCACTACTGCAGCCTGTTTCAAGGGTGTCTCCATTTCAGAAATCTGTAATGTGGCCATGTGGTCCATGATCCACACTTTCACTCGACATTACAATCTGGATGTGGCCTCGAGAAGTAGGACAGCTTTCGGCAGTGCAGTCCTACAAGGTCTCTCATCATGAGTGTCCACCCTTCTGGACATAACTGCTGGGTAATTTCCCCAGAAGTAATGACTTACTGCAAGAGACCATTCCGTGGGAGATAGTGCAGTTACATAAAATCTTACCGTAACAGTAGATCTTCGAGGAATGTCTCTTGCAGTAAGTATAATCCCACCCCCCAACCCCCTCCTTCTCTAACAGAAGCAATTTCATGCTCCACAGAAGTAGTAGTGGGCTCCTTTGGTCCCCTCGGTCCTCGCCTTTGCAAGTTCAATCCGACAGGTGGAACTGAGGATGCCAGGGACCACCCACACTTATATAGGAAACAGGATGTGATGTCATGTGTGGGTGGTCCCTGGTGAAAACTGCTAGAAGAAGCTGCTGTGCGACAGCACCCTCTGCTGGATACTCCCAGAAGTAATGACTTACTGCAAGAGACATTCCTCAAAGATCTACTGTTTGTGGTAAGATTTTACGTAACTGCACTTTCTAGGAGTGGTATATGGTTTACAACCACACCACCCACCTAACTTCCCCTGGCAAGTGACACACTGATCCCTGCTTACATTGTGCAAGATCTGACATCACAGGGCAGAGCCAAGAGATATACCGCCCGGCTGGTGGAAGGGACTTTGCTTTAAAACGTTCTGACGACTAGGCTCCCCTGGAGGATCTGTCATCATGTGGATGTGAACCATGTACTACTCCCAGAACTGTGGTTACAGTTGAGTATACAATTTTTCATTGTGGGTTTCATTGATGGTCACATTTAAAAGTTGTAAAATATAACCCGCATGCCTTTCCCCCTCTCCATCCACCACACACAGCAGGAGAAACTGATCTTTCAAGAATCAGTCTTCACCATTCATTCCAACTTCTAGTCTAATCCAGAGGTGCTAGGACCCAGCGGGAATGGTCTTTTGAAGCTTAGGAGGCCGACATTAGTGCTTGCATAGCCTAAAAAGTATACATAGTGAAGTCGCGCCTGTGGGTTGGCCAGTAAAATACACCAGCCCCCCTCCCTTCCTCAGTATTGTTTTTCCCACCGAGTGTGCACCTTGGGAGCTTCATCGCTGAAACTGCGTCATCTCTTTTCTCAGTCCGTTGCCACTGTGACATTTTATTATTTTTAATCTTTCTTCTCATAACAGTTTGGCACCAAACTCTTTTTTTCTGCTGCATAGGTCTCCTGGACACAGGCAACCAAAAACTGGGACGCCTTTAGATGTTATCCACTGTTTGTGTTTTAATGAAATGTTTTTGCTACTCTTGCTTGGCGTCCCAGTTTTTGGTTTGTGTGTGCAGGAGACCTATGCAGCAGTCTTCATTGGTGCGTTTCCTTGCACCACATCCTTGTGTAGAGTCTTTGGAATTTTGACCGTCCTCGTCCCCACCCCCACCCCTGTTTTTGTTAATTTTTTCATGTCACCCTGCCTGGTCCTGAGGAGCATATGGGCAAGAAAGCTAAATTGAAGAAGAATCACAGTGCTTCTCCCCCCTCCTACCAATGCGTCGGTGCACCTGTGGGGCTACATTGCCGTTCAGGACTGGTATGATAGTTGCTGGGCCTACCTTGGCACAGACCGTGATACGGATAGGTACAATACCTGCTTTTCCAAGGACTACCGCACCCTTTAGATGCACACATGGAGGTGGCACCATGATCCATCCACTTTCGGAGGCGGGCATGGCATTAAAGATGCCAGGGTAAGGTGCCCCGTGCTCTTCCCATGAGCCCTTTCCCATTACTGTACCTATTGAGAAAGACCAGTGCGCTCCATGCCCTTGCCTTGTTGAGGTGCCGAAGGCCAGTGGGGGGGTGGGTTAGGTGGACAGTCTGCTTCCTCCCAGAGGCCAGCTGTGCACCCCACACAGTGCTTCAGCCCTTCAGGGCAGCGGATGCTCCCGGTGGTGAGGCCAACTCTATACAGTCAGTCTACAGCGGTGGGCACCTCGGCGGCGTTGCAGCCTAGTGCTGCCTCTGCTACTAAGGCTGGTACCAGTGAGTAAAGAAGCGCCAGCTGCAAGACCAAGCCCCCCCCCCCGGCACAGTTAGCAGTGCCTTAGAAGTGAAGGGTTCCAGAGCCAGTCCCTTCTTAGGTCTTGAGGTTATTGCCATTTCTTCCCTCGAGTGGTCGGATGACCCAGAGGAGGATGGTGCCAACATTGAGTCTGTGAACGTGGCTGGCAAGGATTGAGGCCTTCTGGGACCTGGTTCCAAGCCTGTCTTGGGGCTGGTAGCCTCCTCTGGAGTTGGCTCCGCTGGCACTGGGGATGGTGGCAGGACCTCTTCTGGTACCATTTGCGGTGCCGGTTTGAGTTCTGGTGCCATTCGTGGTGCCGGGTGTGTGGCCGGTTCCAGGTCTGGGGCCGACTCTTCTGGAGGCCTTGGTCTAGAATCTGGGCTTAGCTGGGGGGGGGGGGAACAGGGTTAGTACTGGTGAGACAGTGAGGCAGGGCACTGGGCCTGCGACTCACCCCCTGTCCAGCGGTGGTGGAAACTCTGGCAGGGGTTGCAGCACTAGTCCAGGGCCCTGCTTCTCTCCGGAACAATCTAGCCATGCCACTGGTGGGGATCGGGGCTGCCCCATGGGATGCATATGGCTCCACTCTCCCACCTGGTGACCCCGCAGCTGGGCACCCCTGGACTGGTCCACAGATTTTGATTGTTCAGATGGGTGAGTTTGCTGGGCCCTCCCTCTTAGCGAACATTCTCGCAGCCATGGCAGAGGACCTGGTGTGGTCATACATGACTCCCCCCTCCTTTCAAAATGTTATTTCTGGTGCTCTGGGGCCCAAAATGTGGGATTAATTGATGTCGGTGACTGGTGTGTTCCACCAATTTAACCTCTGAGCTGATGAGGCTGTTTTCAGGCCTGAGGTCCCTGTGTGGCCGCTACCTGAATCCAACTGCTCATATCCCACTTCCTTCTCTGAGGAAGAGGATTTTTCTGTTCGTCTCTCCTCTGATGCTGAGTACTTTCCGTATCAGCAATTCCTTTCAGAGATGATGCAGAAACTGAGTCTTCACCATTTTACAGATCATGATACTGTTACCCTGGTGCTGTCATTCCTTGGAGAGTGCAGCAGTGACAGTACTGCCATACCTCTGTGGCCCGGCTGTTTTTAGAGGCATCCAGGAATGTCTGGTTCCATCCCTTTCCCCATTCTCCAGCCTGTAGGGTGTCCAGTACGGGTATTGTGCTCCTGCTGGGTTGCCAGTTTCCGTCTCTCATCCCACCTCAGGATTTTGGTGCTGCAGGGCTACTCTGGGCTGAGGCGCCCAGTGCATGACCCACCCCCACCCCAGTACTGACGCTGCGGAAGTTGAAGGTTGGGGCAGGATAGTTTCTGGCCTGCATCATGATGTGCATTTCTGCACTTCGGGCACACCAGGCAACTTATGGCAAGTGCCTGAGGATGATGCTGCATCACTCTTGGCATCCATGCCAGATTGCAAGACAACAAGGCAGGCCATTTCTTTCTGCCCAGGGTCTGTAGCTGGCAAGGCACCAATCGAGAACGTGATACGACACCAACAAGGTAGCTTCCAGGCTGGGGGGAACTGCAGTTGGCATACGGTGGATAGCATGGCTTCGGCTCTCCTGGTTGGCACCCATGGCCTGGCATAGGGTATTCAACTCACACTACCAGACAATTCATTTTTTCTTCTGCAGAGTCAGGCGTGAGTTGTCGAGGCACTCTTCTGCTTCCAGGCCACAGGAGCCTCCGTCTGCCCCTTACCAGTCTCTGGTCCTGACAGACTGGTAAGGAGTCCCTGCCCTCCTATAGTTATCCCCCACGGAGGGCTGAGAGAAGTGTTTTCTCCCTCAGGGTGAGCCAGCTTCTCCACGTTTTGGGGGGAAAGCTTGGTACTCTGACCCATAGATGGGAATGAATAGTGAAGGTTGATTCTTGAAGACATGAAAATTATGTACTCACAGTAATTGTTGATTTTCCAGAATATCTTCACCATTCTTGCACATGCCCACTCCTGTAAGAGTCCGGGCCTCTTGGCAACTCACCCTGGATTGGGCACTTGGTATCTTCCTGCTACGCCTTTAGGGCTCTCCCCCTTCCTTGGAGGGATAACCGTCTTCCTAGTTGGAATTGAGCTCTTACTCTTTCCATTCTCCTGGTTTTTGCTTGTGTTTAAAAAAAAATATATATATATATATATATATATATGTGTGTGTACATATATAATATACACACGTGTGTGTGTGTGTGTATATATACCGTGGCCAAAAATATTGGCACCCTTGCTCTTTTTTCAAATAACTCACAATTTCCTCTAAACATAAGTTGAAATTAACAACAGTATTTGGTCTCCACAATTCTTTATTTCTCTGTTAATATTACAGAACCTTTGTTTTTGATTCAGAATTTAATATATCCTTTTAAATCAGAAAATGAAAAGAAATGGCATTGACAAAATTATTGACACCCTAGACTTAATATTTGGTAGCACAGCCTTTGGTCAAAATAACTGCAATCAACCGCTTCCTGTAGCCATGGATGAGCTTCCTGCACCTCTCTACTGGCAGTTTGGCCCACTCTTGCGCAAACTGCTCCAGTTCTCCCAGATTTGAAGGGTGCCTTCTCCCAACTGCTGTTTTCAGGTCTCCACAGGTTTTCAATGGGATTTAGATCTGGACTCGTTGCTGGCCACTTCAGAACAGTCCAGTGTCTTGTCTTGAACCATTCCTGGGTGCTTTTTGAAGTGTGTTTGGGGTCATTGTCCTGCTGGAAGACCCATGACCTTCGGAGACCCATCTTTCTGACACTGGGTTCAACATTGCGCTCCAGAATGGCCTGGTAATCTCCAGATTTCATGATGCCATGCACACATTCAAGGCAGCCAGTGCCAGAGGCAGCACAGCAGCCCCAAAACATCACTGAACCTCCTCCATGTTTGACTGTAGGGAAGGTGTTCTTTTCTTTGAAGGCTTCATTTTGTTTTCTGTAAACATAGAGATGATGTGCTTTACCAAAAAGCTCTAATTTGGTCTCATCTGTCCACAGGACATTCTCCGAGAAGGATTTTGGCTTGTTCAGGTGTGTTTTGGCAAACCCCAGTCGGGCTTTCTTATGTCTCTCTCTCTCTCTCTTAGCAGTGGGGTCCTCCTGGGCCTCCTACCATATAACCCCCTTTCATTGAGTTGGCGATGGATGGTGCGAGTTGAAACTGTTGTACCTTGTGTCTGAAGGTCAGCTTAAATCTGTTTGGTAGTTGATCGAGGTGCTTTCTCCACCATTCGAACAATCCTGCGCTGCAATCTTCTATCAAGTTTTCTCTTGTGGCCACATCCAGGGAGGTTGGCTACAGTGCCATGGGCCTTAAGCATCCTGATAACATTACGTACGGTGGAAACAGGAACATCAAGGTCTCTGGAGATTGATTTGTAGCCTTGAGATTGTCCATGATTGGCTACAATCTTCTGTCTGACTTCCTCAGACAGTTCTCTGGCTGTCTTTCTTTTCTCCATGCTCATTGCGGTACACACAGTGACACAAAACAGGAGAATTAGTCCTTTTTTCTATTCAAACTGGTTGAATGAGTGATTTTTATATTGCAGGCGCCTGCAACTCACCACAGGTGAGTTCCATTCCAAAGTGAAGGAGAATCACCTGCTTGAAATCTAATTATTTCTAACTACTTCTAAAAGGTGCCAATAATTTTATCCGGGCCATTTAAGGATTTCTGTGTGGAATAAGCTAAGACTTAGTAAATTTTTCTGCTTTTTGTGTTTTATTCCACTGCAAACCAAA
Source organism: Neoceratodus forsteri (assembly GCA_016271365.2). NCBI lineage: Eukaryota > Metazoa > Chordata > Ceratodontiformes > Ceratodontidae > Neoceratodus > Neoceratodus forsteri. Next base: position 144,161,069 of record CM028131.1, on the reverse strand, counting down.
GAAATACATATGTGGGTACCAAAATATTTTTTAATTTCAACAATTTTCTGGAAGGAATGGTGCATTATTAGAAAATTCTGCAAGGGCGCCAATATTTTTGGCCACAACTGTGTGTATATATATTTAATTAATATTTTCACCTCTCACTCTTTGTGTTCAAGGAGGTTAGCTGGTACACCAACTGTGTTGCCTCCATTTCAGCCTTGCAGATCTTCCAGCTTCTGTCACTTGTAGCATAGCCTCACTGCTAGGCATGGTCCTCACCTCCATTGCTTAGGAGGGAAAGATGCTAAGGAATGTTTAGTGTTTATTTTCTTTTTTCTCAGCCTGTCAACTGCACACTGCCCTACACCCAGGTTTTGGATGTTTTTATTTCCTTTCTCTTCACTCTCTGGAGTAGCAAAAGGATGATGGCAGTGTTCTTGGTCTTCTCCAACCACTCTGCTTTCTGTATGGATTTTGTTTTTAATCGGGGGTTCTTGTCCTCTGTGAGCACAAGACCCATCCACTAAATTAGTTTCCATCATCCTATCCTCAGAAATTCGTCTGGATCTCTCTCTTTAGACCAGATGGAGCTGTATGCCGGGGCTGCTACCCTCGTTCCACCTTCTGTCCAGGTGGTTATTAGGCTCTTACACCCACTACCCCTGTGCCATTTAGGCCCTGTGTCACCATGTGTGGGGTTAGGATAACACAGTTTCAGGCAGACCAGAAGTCAGGTGCATAAAAAATGCGTGGTTGCGTTTATCATTTTATTTCTAGAGCAGATAAAAACAAATTATACAGAAAATAAGAAACAAAAGGTTAGTCAAAAAAAATTGAATGACAACTGCTTTGCTCCAGCAGTGTCTAAGGCTTTTCTTCAACCTAGCGTGAATGTAACAGTGTGAAAGCACACACTACCAGGAGGTCTTCCACTTTCCTCAGTCAGTATCCAACTGACTACCTTATCTATCCTTTCTCAGCACTAAGATAGGGCTTTTTATAGGCTCACTAGAAGTTGGAAAAATTTCCACTGCCCGATTGACAACAGATGTAACATAAAACTAGCCTCTAGGCACCACTGTTGCCCCATAGAGAACAGTTCAGTTGGCACCTGGAGCACAGCATAGAACATGCAGTTTTTTTTGTTTTTTTTTGTATACAACATTGGAAAAGGTCAGACGAGATCAGAACATTCTGTGCAGTCCTAACTCTCCTGCAGGATCCTATTTACCTCAAGCTGTCTGCTGCAAAACGTATCTTAGAAGGGGGCTACTAACATCTAGAAAAAGCAAACACAAGTTTTTGTTATCCTCATATTAAGACTGCCCTTTCATTTTGTAACTGTACTTTTAATTTTGTTTTATGGCCAAAGACCTGAGAATAAAACAATATATTACTTCAGTATTCTTTGAGGGTTTGGCTGGTTTCTAGGTTGACATAAATCCCGTCGCTGTCATGCCGGTCAACAAGTGTTGTCGAACCGGCATCGTAGAGCCATCTTATACACTACTAGTGGTGTTGGCTACCACCTAGTCTCTTCTGTTCTATGTGGGAGTCTCCCTCTCCTCCAAGGGTTCCATCTCTTGCTCTTCACCCTCTGGGTTACTCCTCCCACATCACTATCAGGGGTTGCTATCTGTCTGCCCTTTCAACGGATCTTATGGTATGCTGCTACCTGCCTATAAATGCTGGGCCAATAGAAATACAGGGAGAGTCTAGCCAATACCTTCCCATGGCTCGGCCCCGAGTGACTGGAGTGCGCATCCTCCATCACCTTTTTCCTGTATGCCACTGGCACCACTACCTGGGCATCCATCTGCTTCATCTGGGAGTTGGGCCTTATATGATATACAACTTCCTAAGTTCATACCACAATAACCTGTCCCCCACGCCACCATTAACTGGTCTCCCATCCATGATTTTTACATATTGTCTTAACTGGGTAACTTCAGGATCCCCTACCTGCAAATTTCCTCAGTCTGCACCAGGAGAATAATAATTTTTTTCTGGGAGGAGGTTCAAAACATGGCAAAGTCCCTTCAGCCAAAATGGCATCTTCATCTTGCCTGAAGTCTTCTCCACCAGTATCACCTTGCCAATCAAAGTCTTACCTGGGGTCTCCTCTTCTCGTTCACCGTCCTCCACCAAATAGCATCCCAGAAAAAATGGGCAACAATTAGATCTCCACAAACGTTGGTTGCAAATGCTCCGTCAAGGGGTCCTCCTCCAGAGCCCATGGATCCTGCTCCACCGATTCTTCCTTAACATCCTCAGAGTGGGACCTCTTGAGTAACTCCTGGGTTCTGCGCTCCACCTCTCCAGCATTGATCAGCCTCCAGCCATCTCCCACTCATCCAGTGAAGAAGCCGTATCAGGGTCTCTCTTTGGCCATCGGGTCTATATTATCCCATCCATGGTGCCTCGCTCAGGTCGCCATCTCCAGCAGGTGCTGTCCTCGTCCTTATACCTGGGGTCATGCACCTCTGCCGTGTATCCTAGGTACCAGGTCTGGTGCCACTCACTGAACTCCCCCTAGTTACCTCTGACGTTAAGTCAGATCCCACTGCTAACACCATATGTCAACAGGTGTGGGTTTAGGATAACACAATTTCAGGCAGACCAGAAGTCAGGTGCATAAAAAAACGCATGGTTGTGTTTTATAATTTTATTTCTAGAGCAGATAAATTATACAGAAAATAAGAAACAAAAGATTAGTCAAAGGAAATCAAATAACAGCTGCTGCGCTGCAGCAGTGTCTAAGGCTTTTCTTCAATCTAGTATGAATCCAACAGTGTGGAAGCACACACTACCAGGAGGTCTTCCACCTTCCTCAGTCTGTATTCTGCTGACTACCCTATCTGTCCTCTCAGCACTGAGGTAGGGCTTTTTATAAGCTCACTACGAAGTTGGAAAATTTTCCACTGCCTTTTGATTGACAGCAGACATAACATGAAACTAGCCTCTAGGGGCCACTGTTGCACCATATTCATTTGGCACCTGGAGCACAGCACAGAACATGCAGTTCTTTTTTTTCTTTTGTTTACAACATTGGAAAAGGTCAGAGCCGAGATCAGAACATTCTGTGCTGTTCTAAACTCTTCTGCAGGGTCTTATTAACTCATGCTGTCTGCTTCAAAATGTATCTGGAAGGGGACTGCTAACATCTAGAAAAAGACACAAGTTTTTATTATTATTATATTAAGACTGCCCTCTCATTTTGTAACTGTACTTTGTTTTGTTTTATGGCCAAAAACCTGAGAAGAAAACAATACATAACTTCAATATTCCTTGAGGGTTTGGCTATTTTCCTGTTAGTTTTTAGGTTAATATGCACAGAAAATGCGTAACTAGCCAACCGTCATGTTGGACATTATACATAACATGATCATGGTCACTCACTCAATCTGTTTTTTCTCCTGGATTTGAAGGCCACCGATTTGGTGGTGGAACCAGTTGGTTGGTTGGACCACCACACCATAGGATTCAATTTTCAGGCTCTCCGTATAGGCCTACCCCTGTGGAGATGATCAGATACAGCCCTTTGAGGGATGTCTCCCGATGGTCTACTGGCGATATTGTACCTATCGAGTTTACCGGGTGCAAGCGGGGGTCCTGAGGACTTGGTCGTGGCCTATAATAAGGCCAAGGCGGATGCCCTGGACTCTCATCGCTCCTGTCCGTGTTCACCCTCTCTCTCTTCCCCCTCGATCCCCTTGGTTTGATGGGACCTTGACGGAGTTGAGACAAGTTGGACGAAGGCTAGGGCATCGCTGGCGCAAATCCTCCCTAGATGCTGATTGATGGAGCACTGTTAGCTCTATTAATCAGCAATCACCCGTAAGAAGGCAGAGTTCCTGTGTGGGGAGATTGCTGCAGCTCAGAATCAACCAGCTCTGCTCTTTCGGACCGTAGAGAGGCAGTGCAGCCCAACTTGTCTACAGGTCCGAGGAGCATTTTCACAATCTAAGTGTGATGAGTTCGCTCAATTCTTTGCTGATAAGGTGCCCAGCATCAGGACGGAGATCCAACCAGCTTACTCTCTGGGAGTACTAGAAACAGGGGAGGTACCCAAAGACTGGAGGACAGCAATCACTGGAAACAGGGGTGGTACCCAAAGACTGGAGGACAGCAGATGTAGTCCCCTTATACAAAAGTGGGAACAAAGAGGAAGCAGGGAACTACAGACCAGTCAGCCTCAACTTGGTAGTGGGGAAGATCATGGAAGCACTACTGAAGGAGAGATTGGTGGAACATCTGGTTGTCAATGGACTACAGGACCCAAGGCAGCATGGTTTCACCAGGGGGAGGTCATGTCAGACCAACCTTGTTGAATTTTTGACTGGGTGACTAGGAGGTGGATCAGGGAGGGCAGTGGACATGGCCTGTCTGGACTTCAGCAAGGCCTTTGACACTGTGCCACATAGAAGACTATTACACAAACTGGGGAATATGGGTGTGGGCAGGACAGTAGTGTGGTGGGTAGGTAACTGGCTGGGTGGCAGGACACAGAGGGTGGTGGGTAAATTGCTGTCACTCCACAGAGGGAAGAGTGACCAGTGAGGTACCTACAGGATCCGTGTTGGGACCGTCCTATTCAGCATCTTCATCAGTGACATTGCGAGGATCTAGAAGGCAGAATTTCACCGTCATGATGACACAAAGCTCTGTAACAGAGTAGACACACCAGAGGGTGTAGACAGAATGAGAAGCGACCTACAGAAACTTGAAGAATGGTCAGGGTTTGGCAGTTGAAATTCAATGCAAAGAAGTGCAAGATAATGCATATGGGGCACAAAACCCTGGCACAATATATCAGTTGGGGGTGAGGATATAGCATGCACCAAGCAGGAAAGGGATCTTGGGGTTGTCATCGCTGATGACCTCAAGGTAGGAAACAGTGTGACAAGGCAGCAGGTAAAGCAAATAGGATGCTGGGATGTATAGGCAGGGGCATCACCAGCAGGAAAAGGAGGTCATAATTCCGCTATACAAGACACTAGTGAGGCCCCACCTGGAGTACAGTGTACAGTTCTGGAGACCATACCTACATAAGGACATAGGGTAGAGAAGGTTCAGAGGAGGGCAACAAAGATGGTGCATGGATTGCATCACAAGTCCTATGAAGACAGGTTGAAGGAACTGAACATGTACTCCCTGGAGGAGAGGAGGGAGAGAGGGGGATATGATAGAGACATACAAGTATCTTACAGGGAGGAACAGGGTGCAGGAAAACACTATTTTTAAGCTAAAAAGATGTTCCAGGACTAGAGGGCATGGATGAAGTTGAGGGAGGACAATTCAGAGGAAACATGAGAAAGAATTTTCACAGAACGGGTGGTGGACAAGTGGAACACCCTGCCAGAGGAAGTGGTGGGGGCTGAAACAATCACGGGATTTAAGAATGCATGGGATAGACATAAAGGAATTCTGGAGGTCAGGGGTAAGGGGAAACAGACTTCTAGGAAAACAAACTGAACTTACAAGCTTAAATGGGCAGACTGGGTGGGCCATAGGCCCTTATCTGCTGACACTGTCTATGTATCTATGAGTTGACGGTGGTCAGTGCCTGCTTGCTGTACCCCGGTTTTGTTGGTCTTCTTTCAACCGGCCGGAGATAGTTGATATCTTGTGGATTATTTAAAATATGCGGCCAGCCTACTATAGTTTGGACCCAGACCCAACACGCTTCATTTTGGGGTGAATTGATCGCCCCCGTCCTGGCCAAGATTGTGTGGTGCTCCTTAGAGACGGGTGAGTTCCCTAGCTCCCTGAAGGAGGTGGTGGTTACACCACTCCTTAAGAAAGCTTCTTTGGATCCAAACTGCTGGTCTAACTACAGACCCACCTCTAACCTTCCCTTCTTAGGGAATGCGATTGAGAGAGTTGTCGCACTGCAGCTGGAGAACCACATAACTATCCATGATAGGATATCTACAATCCTCTCCAGTATGGTTTTTGGAAGAGGCATAGTACCGAGACAGCTCTGGTTCAGGTGCTCCATGATCTCCTGATGGCTAGAGATCAGAAGCGCCACTCCACCTTGATGCTTTTTGATCTCTCATCGGCTTTTGACACCATGGACTATGGGGTGTTGCTCGAGCGCCTGAGGGTCATCAGTGGCCTTGCTGGTCCAGTCCTCAGGTGGTTCCAATCTTTCCTCTTTGGCAGGTCTCAGAGGGTGGTGTCCGGGTCATTTTCCTCAGACTCAGTCTCCCTGTCTTGTGGGGTCCCTCAGGGCTCGGTGCTCTCCCCAATGTTGTTTGCGGTGTACATGCTGCCTCTAAGAGACATTGGAAGATGGTATGGGCTGAGGTTTCACTGCTACACAGATGATACCCAGCTCTACCAGTCTTTCGCTCCCGACTAGGATAGTGCTCTCTCAGACTTTAACAGCTGCCTTGCAGAAATCCAGCTGGTTGAAATTGACCTCTGATAAGACTGAGGTGTTGGTTGTGGATCCAGGTATCTGGATAGAGGGGTTGGTTGCAGGGCGTCCCTTTGGGCTTCGGCTCGAGAATAGTTAGCTGCCTTCCTCTGAACAGGTGCGTGACCTAGGGGTGCTCCTTGATAACAGGCTGACACTGCATTCACAGGTTTCCACAGTGGTCAAGTCCAGCCATCTCAGGAACATTGCTTGGGTCAAGTACCTTGTTCCATATGGTGATCTGCCAACATTGATCCATGCCTTTGTGTCCTCGCGCCTGGACTACTGTAACTCCCTCTACCTAGGGCTTCCAGGGTTGATATCTGCCGCTTGCAGCTGGTGCAGAACGCTCCGGCACGACTGTTGCTGGGGCTCCTTGTTTGTGCCACATCACGTCTGTGCTGCATGAACTGCACTGGCTGCCTGTTCAGTGGCGGATCACCTTCAAGGTCGGTCTTCTGACCTTTAAAGCCCTACATGGACAGGACCCGGGCTACCTTCAAGAGCTCCTAGTTCCTTAGTGCCCTGCCTGCTTATTCCGCTCAGCTGATGAGGGGTTGTTAGAGATTCCCATGGTACGGTTAAGAACCTCTGGCTCGCGTGCTTTTATGTTAACCCTGTGGAGTTCTCTGCCTAGTCCGATTCGTGAGTGCCAGACCATGGGGAGCTTTAAAGACTTTCTTATTCTGCCAGGCATTCGGTGACTAGTCATGTTATTTGCTCCTGCTTGTTTCTGTATTTTTTACTACTTGATTTTAACTGTTTTGATACTTATGTTTTGATGTTTTTTATGAATTGTACAGCGCTTTGATTTAAGAGATTGCACGCTATAAATGAATTAATATTATTATTATTATTATTATATAAACTGCTTGGGGAAGGGGTTTCAATTTATCCCAGGGATGCCCGCTATGACAGGGGTCACCTTGTCGCACTCATCCCTTAGTTTATAAGTTGGTGGTTGAGTTTTATTTTTTTCTATCCTGTATCCTTTTCCTATCACTTTGGGCTAGGAGTCTGTAGCCCTCTTTCTTTTTCTGCCCCACTAGTTTCTCTCCTGGCTAATAGAAGTGAGGAAGGGATGGGGGCCAGCATCGGTTACTGGCCAAACCCACAAACTGTGTCACTACGTCTTGCCTCATGGGTGGCGCCGGGACTGATATTGGTCCCCCAGGCTGCAGAAGACGTTGCTCTCGCTGGGTCCTAACACCTCCAGATTACACCCATAAATGTGAATGAATGGTGACGTATTCTGGAAGGTCAGCAATTATGATAAGTATGTAATTTTCATTTCTTTACTCTCCTACTGTAATTGCTCTTTTCCTTTGTCCCCCGGTCTGCTACAGCTAGACTGTTTTCTCAGATGTTTGGCTGGCCAGGTGAGCTGCTGGCTTTGTAGTCTACACCAGTGCTGCCCCATGCCTGACCTAGTGGAGGGTCTTCAAGTGCTGTGGAGCCCACTAGTATGGTGCTGACCTGTAGAATCCCGGTGACATCAATGTAGGACAGCCCCTCTGAAGTTACCACGCCATGTTAGTGATGCAAAAGAACCCTCTAACTAATCTTCTGCAGCCTGTTTTATCTATTAAAGGTGACTTGCAGTGATTTGTATTATCAGACTCTCAAAGTTGCACATTTTAAAGGGCACTGCAGGAGTCCAAATCAGCATCATTTTCTGATTATTATCCAGTACTTGGATATACTGTCAGTGATCCCAGAAGAAAGATTGGTGTCCGCCATGCTTGATTAGCAGTGAAGGCTGCTAAGAAAATCAGCAATAATAGTGATACAGATGCTGGTACTGATGTGTGTTTTTTTTTTTTTTATATATATATATTAATAATTTAAACAGTGGCTATGTATTTCACTGTCGTATAACTTCAGGATTTAAATGGTTTTCCAGGCCCCCGCCTCAGTTAGCCAAATCTGAATTACATTGGCATTCTGCATGCTAAGCAGTATATGACCATATCATCCCTGTTACTGTCCACTCTACTACTGTTCATACATTGTATTTATCGTCAATGGAAAGAGACTTCTGCAGTCATTGAATTGATTTGGGCCTAAAATGGTCTTCTTTTCATGCCCTTAGATGACCCTGATCCAGAGGATGGGTTCAACTACAAGCAAATGATGGCAAGGGATGAGAGGAGATTCAAAATGGCTGACAGTGATGGGGACGGCATTGCCACCAAGGAGGAGTTTACAGCCTTTCTGCACCCAGAGGAGTACGACTACATGAAGGATATTGTAGTATTGGTGAGTAGTGTGGGTAGATGAAGCATAGAAAGGAACATGTTTGTCCCGGTCAGAGTTCTGAAAACTAAATAGTTAGAAATGGCAAATGACCAGTTTAGTACATTACTTAAGCAATAAGGCATGACAAGGTGTGTGTTATCGTGTAATAACGTCACTCCTGGGGTGGGTTGAAGCACAAGGCGAAGCTGAGTGTTTCCTCCACCGCAGGAGTGACGTTATTACATGATAACACACACCTTGGAGTGCTTTATTGCAATTATAGAATGGCTCGATGTTATACAAAATAAAATGTTTTTAGTAGATTTTTAGTGAGGCAGTATATCTTTTGTTTCTGGAGAGAAAAAAAAAGCTCAGGATCAGTAAAATCAACACAGTGATGTTATTGTGTAATATCATCACTGTCACGGGCACACACTGACCAATCAGAGTCCAGGAAATTGCTGCATCATATAACATAAAATCAGAAAGAATTTCTATGCGATGGTAGAATCCAATTATATGACCTTGCATTAATACAGCATGACCAAACAAGTTGGTTTGTGTTTCTTTTCTGTTTGTATGACATGTTTACACATTTTAAAGTAAGAAATAAAACACTCTCTTGGGATGTGAATCATGTTGATGCAACACATTTTCCCTTGGGGCCGGAAGCACAAGACAGACCCAGAGTACAAGACATCATCACTGATATCCGGGATAAAGGTCAGGCCATGAGAGCAGTGCGGTCCATGTACCGATTGGGTGCCCAACAGCAGCAGCCCTTTTGGAAAAGGACCTGGATGCAGAGGAAGCAGGCTCGTCGCCAGAGCAAGCGTAAGACCATGGGTTCCGCCACTCCTCCCGTCTCCAAGAATCTGAGATGTTCAGGGGGCCCTCCCCCTGACCATCCTACCACCTCCTGACTCCCTCACCTCACCCCACCCCCTCCTCAGCCTCTGTGCAGGGAGCCGATGGGGGGGGGAGGTTCACGCAGGAGTGGCAGGGCATTACCTCCGATGCACGGGTCCTGCAGCTGGTGTCCAATGGTCACACCATAGAGTTTCTAGAGATCACGCCAGAGTCTCCACCAATCCAGTCATCTTACTCTCGGGACCAGGCTCTTCTCGTCAGAGAAGTCGACTCCCTTGCTCAAGGAGGCTATAGAGAGCGTTTCCCCTATGGCTAAGGAGAAGGGAGTCTACTCCCACTTCTTCCTGGTTCCTAAAAAGTCAGACATGAAACCCATTCTTGACCTCAGCAGTCCTCAACTTGTTCGTCGAGTATAAGAAATTCAGAATGCTGACCCTCCAAAGCCTTCTCCTTCTCCTGCTGGAGAATCAGTGGCTTTGTGCTCTGGATATGCAGGATGCTTATCTGCACATTCCAGTTTTTCCCAGCCATCACTGGTTCCTGCAGTTTTGTTTCCAGGGGGAGCGTTTCCAGTTCGGACCCTCCGCTTCAGTCTGTCTTTGGTACCTCAGGTCTTTACCAAGTGCCTGGTGGTGGTGGCAGCTTTTCTGCGTTGCAAGGGCATAGAAGTTTTCCGTTACCTGGACGACTGGCTGATTCAACATCTTCCAAGGATTCCCTTTTGGAAGCTCTGCATTTCATTCTGGATCTGTTCTCCAAGTTGGGGATTGCTGTCAAGTTTCCCCAAGTCATCTCTTTCCTCGAATCGGAGACTTCAGTTCATCAGGACGTTCTTGGATACCGTCCAGAGCAGGGCCTTCCTGCCTCAGGACAGGGTGGGAACCCTGGTCAGTCAGGCTTCAGTGGTGGCCTCCTCCAGGACCATTCCAGCAAGGGAGGTCCTTTGCCTTCTTGGCCTCATGGTGGCCTCTATCATACCGTTCCCCTGGCGAGGCTTCATGTAAGAATCACTCAGTGGTCTTTGTGAGTGAAGTGGGATCAACTCCTGGACGATCTGAATCATCTGGTCCTGGTATCATCAGCAGTCCAGAAAGATCTGCTTTGGTGGTGGAATCCCTGCAACCTTTCTTTGGGTCTCCCATTCAGGAGTCCTGTCCCCTCGGCATCTCTTACTACAGATGCATTGAATATGGGCTGGGGGGCACATTTGGGTGAACACCAAACACAAGAACTTTGGTCCAGCTTGGAGGCATTGTTACACATCAACGTTCTGGTGATGAGAATGGTCTTGTATGCGCTTCAGATATTCCAGACTCTCCCCACCCCACCCCCGGAGATCACTGCTCATTCAGCCAGACAATATGTCGGGAGTCTGGTATCCCAACAAACAAGTAGGAACTCAATCATACCCTCTCTGCAGGGAAGTGATGAGAATGTGGAACTGGGCAGTCCAGTGCGATCTGTCCTTGGTGGCTGTGCGTGTTCCAGGTGTTCAAAACGTCTTGGCAGAAAGTCACAGCAGGTCTCGAACCCTCAGTCACGAATGGGAACTAAGTCAGGAAGTGGCAGAGTTTCTTTTCCTAAGGTGGGGGCGTCCAGAACTCGGACATGTTCACCTCCCCATTCAACGCAAAACATCACAGTTCTAGGGACATGGATATGTTGTTCAATCCACACTTTGTGGCAGGTTCCTTGCCACTTTAAATCTTGCTGGAAGGTCCTCCCGCCCACCCGGGTGGTAAAACCCTCGGCTCCGTCCCATGACGCCAGATCTTCCTTACTGCTTGGAAGTTCAGGTTCTCTCCTTAGCGCTCTGCGTTTTAGGCCTGGATCCAAACTCTTGGCGTCTTCCAAAAATAATTTTAAAGTTTACTAGACTACAGTCTTCATCTTCTCTCGCAATGGTGATGGACAAATTCACTCCCGGCTTCCGTCGGTGCCTCTGCCGGCATAAGATGTCCCGGACCGATCCGCACTCCACATGCATTTACTGCCTGGGTCTTGACCACAATCCACAGGCCTGCAATCTGTGCAAGTCCTACACGGCTTCGGTTTTAGAGGACCGCGCTGCCCGACTACAACTTGGGCGCCTAAGAGACTGTGTACCACGGGTGAAGTCGAGGAGGCCTGTTGGGCGGTGTCCGTGGTTGCGGGCTCCGAGGAGCAGCTGGAGCAGTTGATTGCCCTCGAGGAGGAGGAGGCAGCCCAGGCTGCTTCATCTTTTTCCTCAGCCACGGCATTTATCCCGCTCTCCTTGGGCTCCTCCTACACTGCTTCTTTTAAGGAGCTTTGCCAGTACCTCTCCACCAAGGGAGAAGGGCCCTTGGGACATACCAGTAGGTCGAAGAAAAAAGAACCGAAAGGTAAGTCCCACCGTCAGCTTTCGTAGCAGCAGGAGAGATCCCCTTCACCGGACCTTCAGCTCTCGACTTCGGTCGAGGTTGCGGCTAAGGCCGCTGGCTTCATGATGTCCCCGTCGGGTCAGCTGGCCGAGACGCCCATTGACGCGGTCGAGATTTTTCTCGACCTGTTGGATGGGTTGTCGACTGGAGAAGCAAACAATCCTTCTTCACCGGTTCCCCCAGTGGTAACCAAGGACTTGCCCATGCCTCCTGTGCCGAAGTCCCCCGGTCAAGGACTCTGAACCGAGGGATGAGTGGATTTCCCCCGTTCCCCCTCTTACTCACCCTCGGCAACCCCGATGGTCTCAGTCCTCTTCCATGTCGGGTAGATCCCGCCGACATCGGCGGTCTCGGCACTGTGGAAAGCGGCGTCACCGCTCATCCTCTTCGGAGGGTAGGCTCCGACGTAAGTTACGCTGACGCGACGAGGACATGATGTGGCGGCAACTTTTGTTGGCCGGTAACAAGCAGACTCTGTCGCCTTCTCCAGCCATTAAGTGCTGTCACCGGAGTGACTGAAGCAACCCCTCATAGTTGTCGAGGAGCCAACCCCAGCACCGGTTGTTCGGACGAAACTGGCTGCTCCGCCCATTGTGGTGGAACCACTGTCTCCTCAACCGAAGACTGGGGCCCCGACCAAGGATTCTCGGTCAGGTCAGGGCTTGCCCCACAGGTTGTCGGTCACCCTCACTCCCGATCGGCCTCGGCAGGTGGAGGGTGGCTCAGGCGCTCGGCAGCTGTTCGCAGACTCCTCGGAGTCTGATGACTCCTCCCTGTACTCCCATGCCCATTCACCTGGAATCTGCAGGGAGTCGGTCAGTGGACGAGAGCCCATCCTTGTTCTTGGGAATACTTCGACTCATCTGAGTCCACTGAGATGCAGCTTGAAACCATTCAGAAGCGGGCCAGGTATCCCCTCACAGAGATACTGGACTGAGGAGAGTCCTCTACGGAGGCCTTCCCGGTGGCCAAAGCCATTGCTGGCCTGGCCCTGGAGTTGTGGCAGTGGCCTGCATCTTGTCCCACGCCTTCGGCCAGGATGGCTCGAGAGTACGCAGTCCCCACCGGTTCACTCTCCAGTTTCTCTGAGCACCCCTCTGCGGAGGGACTGGTGACCGACGGTGTTTTCCGGCATTCCAGGAACGCTAAGAACGTGGACAAACCGCCCGATAAAGAATCCAAAAAGCTGGATTATTCGGGACAGAAGGTTTACGCTGCTTCCTCCCTAGGCCTTCGAATGACTAGCTCGGCTGTACTGATGGCACATTTTTCACACGTCCTTATGGGTTCCCTGGATGAGGTGATTCCCCATCTCCCGGCTGACCTTCAGACGACGGTCAAGCAGGTGTGGGATCAGGGAAGGGCGGTAGCTAAACAGCAGCTCCAAACTTCTTTGGACATCGGTGACTCTTTGGACATGGGTGGCAGGACACAGAGGGTGGTGGTAAATGGCTGTCACTCCACAGAGGGAAGAGTGACTAGTGGGGTACCACAGGGATCAGTGCTGGGACCAGTCCTATTCAACATCTTCATCAGTGACATTGCGCAGGACCTAGAAGGCAGAATTTCACTGTTCGCTGATGACACAAAGCTCTGTAACAAAGTAGACACACCAGAGGGTGTAGACAGAATGAGAAGGGACCTGCAGAATCTTAAAGAATGGTCAGGGGTTTGGCAGTTGAAATTCAATGCAAAGAAGTGCAAGATAATGCATATGGGGCACAAAAACCCTGGCACAATATATCAGTTGGGGGTGAGGATATAGCATGCACCGAGCAGGAAAGGGATCTTGGGGTTATCATCTCTGATGACCTCAAGGTAGGGAAACAGTGTGACAAGGCAGCAGGTAAAGCAAATAGGATGCTGGGATGTATAGACAGGGGCATCACCAGCAAGAAAAGGGAGGTCATAATTCCGCTATACAAGACACTAGTGAGGCCCCACCTGGAGTACAGTGTACAGTTCTGGAGACCACACCTACGTAAGGACATAGACAGGGTAGAGAGGGTTCGAGGAGGGCAACAAAGATGGTATGGATTGCATCACAAGTCCTATGAAGACAGGTTGAAGGAACTGAACATGTACTCCCTGGAGGAAAGGAGGAGAGAGGGATATGATAGAGACATACAAGTATCTTACAGGGAGGAACAGGGTGCAGGAAAACACTATTTTTAAGCGAAAAAGATGTACCAGGACTAGAGGGCATGGGATGAAGTTGGAGGGAGGACAATTCAGAGGAAACATGAGGAAGAATTTCTTCACAGAACGGGTGGTGGACAAGTGGAACACCCTACCAGAGGAAGTGGTGGGGGCTGAAACAATCACGGGATTTAAGAGTGCATGGGTTAGACATAAAGGAATTCTGGAGGTCAGGGGTAAGGGGCAACAGACTTCTAGAAAAACATAAACTGAACTTACAAGCTCAAATGGGCAGACTGGGTGGGCCATAGGCCCTTATCTGCCGACACTGTCTATGTATCTATGTCTATGTGGAAGCTTATATGAAATGGCTAGAAAAAATCCCTGCTTACTTCCCATAAATTCATCACTTATAAGGACCATAGCTAAAATCATGGCTGCACCCACTTGAGCTGCAGCCATTGACAAAAAAATTGAGAGAAAATATCAGGTAGATGAGCACGGAATGGAATGTGTGTATGCCCATCTTGATCATAGAGTGGTCCAGGCTACTGTTTGTGTGAGAGAGGAAAGATCACTCTGTCTGCGCAACCCCCTGAAAAAGACTTTTAAATGTTGTCAGCTTTTTTTTTTTTAATAATACAATGACTTCTCATCAGGCAGGCAGCTTATTCAGCACTGGCAGAAAGAGCAGAAGATGGTTTCGCATAGGACTTGATTGCTTCAGCAAGATCAGCTGTGGATGCCGCAAAATATAATTTCCACACTGCGGTGGACACTGCCACTGCTGCCAGAGTTTTGGCTCATGTAGTGTCCTGAAGAAGGTTTTCCTCGCTGGGGACTACCATCCTTTTCCAGGATACTCAGCTGAAAGCCATCGGTTTCTCCTTTGATGGAGATAAAACAGAGGCCCACATGATAAAAGTGGATGAATACAAAACCACTTTTAAACGTAACCGTGAAAAGGAAAGGCCTCTGTACCTTCTACAGGTCATGTGGAAGGGGAGACGGGAGGCAGGGGATATTACCCAAGAGCATATGTCCCTTACGCCCCTTGTGAGTACCAATCACAAAGAGATTACAATAGAGGAAGGAGAAAAAGGGCTTCCTGGTGTAATGCTGCAGTTCCAGCACCTGAATCCAAACCAAACCCCCTGACAGTTTTGCACAGGTCATCTAACCACTGCCAGTGGGAAGGAGACTGACACACTACTTCCAGGAATTATTAAACATTGCCGCAGACGAGTGGGTACTGGATGTAGTGATATTGGGCTTGTCTGCTGTTCAAACACTTTCCAAACCTGCAGAAACACAAAAGTTTGTAGCTCACTCTCCCACAGAAAAAAAGTCTGTTGGAACTGGAAGTCAAAAAGCTGTTAATATCAAAATCCATAGAAAAGTCCCTGCCTCCCAGTGGGGAAGGGACCTATTGTCAAGATACTTCCTGACCCACAAGAAAAATGGGGAATGGTGAACAAACATTTGAATAAAGGAAAATTCAAGACTGTCACACTAAGAACAGTGATACTATCTTTGCAGAAAGGTTATTGGCTGGGATTCCTGGATCTGAAAGACTCCTATTTTCATATTCCAGTCACAGTCTCACAGGAAGTAGTACCTCGGATTCAAGTTGGGGAACTGCCAGTACCAGTTCACAGCTCTCCCATTTGGTCTCACTTCAGCTCACGGGCTTTCACCAAGTGCCTAGCTGTGGTGGCAGCACATCTGAGAAAACAAGGCATGGTGGTTGGCACTTACCTGGATGACTGGCTAGTCTCTGGGAATACAGAACAACAGGCAAGGTGTTCAGTTAGTAAAAAAAGCACCTTGGATTCTTGATAAACCTCCAGAAGTGACAGCTAGAGCCTGTTCAAGTACTGGACTTTAGAAGAGTAGAGCTAAACACCCTGCAGGAGAAAGCCTTCGTCCTGCAGATCATAGTTACAATTTTGATAGCAACAGCAGAGTCCTTCACTGCAGGTCGGCCAAGATCTGCAAGAGACTTTCTACAGTTACTAGGTCACATGGCCACATCCATGGCTGTGGTTCCATGGGCCAGGTTCCAAGTGAGAGATGCCAAGTACACTTAAGGGACAACTGGTCTCAAAGATGAGATCCACTTTCAAAGCTAGTGCTAGTGACAGAAGCACTAGTGGAGTCATTATAGTGGTAGATGGAAGAAGGCAACCTCAGAGAGGGCATTCTCTTCCTTTGGCAATCACCAACAAGTATTTGTACAACAGATGCCTCACTCCAGCGTTGAGGGGCCCACCTACAGGACTTCACAGTGAGTGGCACATGGAGCCCACAGGAGTCACTGGAGCACATAAAGCTCCTGGACGTCAGAGCAGTACTTCTAGCAATGTAGTCTTTGTTGTTTTGTTTCTTCCCTCAGCTACAGGGCCGGACTGTCCAAATCAGAACAGACAACACCACAACAGTGTACTACATAAAGAAGCAGGAAGGAACACGATCCTCCAAACTCTGTACAGAGGCAGTGAGGATCCTGGGACCTGGCATATTCCTTTGAGGCAAACATACTTGAAGTGTATCTGCTAGGTAAAGACAGTGTCCTGGCAGATTCCCTAAACAGAATTGGATAGGGAAATCACAAATGGGCCTTAAAACAGCAGGTTCTAGCCACCGTGTTTGGAAGGTGGGGTACTCCCAAAACGGACCTGTTTTACAGAGAGTACCATCAACTTCCACAGTTTTGTTGTAGACCACCAGTCAGAGGAACAGTCCCAGTGGACACCCTTGTACTGGACTGGACAGAGAAGTTTCTATATGTCTTCCCACCATTTCCATTCATTCAGAAAGTACTCCTGAAACTCAAGAGGGAGCCTGCAACAATGATCCTAATAGCTCCTAACTGGGCCAGACGGGCCTGGTACTCTATGCTGTTGGTCCTGTCTGACAAGAATCCATTCAGCCTGCTACTCGGTCAGAGTCTGACTTTGTCCCAGGGTAGAGTAACATTCCCGGATTCCAGGACTCTGCACCTGAAGGCATGATTCATGAGGAGTTAGAATTTCAGGACTGGATCTCTCAGAGGAAGTCCTGAAGGTGCACAAGGTTTCAAGGAAACCTGCTACCAGAAAAGCTTATTCCTCTAAATGGGAAAGGTTTTCTTAACTGGTGTGCCCCCAGAAAACCAAACCCAATAGAGGCAGGGTTGCCTATAGTTCTGCAATACCTAGTACACCTGCAGTTGTTAGGCCTGTGGCCTTCAATTTTAAAGGCGCACTTAGCAACAGTATCAGCATTCATATCAGCTGGCAAGGAAAAGTCTTTGGCCTCACAGCCCATTTTAAAAACAGTTTTTGAAGACCTAAATCACTTGTACCCCCCAGTGAGGGACCCCGTCTCACCCTGAGACCTCAGCATATGCCTTGCCCAGTTCTTGGAGGCTCCTTTCAAGCCTATGGAAACTGCTGACCCTGAAGTATGTCACATGGAAAACCATATTCCCGGTTGCAGTGACCTCTACTAGGAGGGTTAGTGAACTGAAAGCCCTCTGCACAGAGTCAAGATTACATAATTCCCCACAGGAATAAAGTAGTTCTTGGAACCAACAGAGAATTCCTTCAGAAAGTGGTATCTGGATTTCCTGAATCGGTCAGTGACCCTCCCTGGATTCTGCCCGAGCATTCTAGTCCAGGTGAGGAAAGATTGCACAGCCTGGACCTAAAGCAAGTCCTGACTATCTACATGGACTGGACAAAAGATGGCAGGTCCCAGAGTACACAGCTTTTCATTACCTGTGGTGAGATTGACGATGGCAAAACCGCTACGAAGAGATCTGTCTCTTGCTGGATAATCTCTCGCATTCAGTTCTGATATGAAAAAGCTGGAAAAATGATACGCAGAGGCTTAAGAGCACACTTCAGTAGGGGAATCTCTGCCTCAGTGGCCTCCTCAAGTGACATCCCATTGTTAGACATTTGCAAATCAGCTAGCTGGAAAACAGTACACACCTTCACAAAGTACTGCAGTCTGGACATACAGTCCAGAAGGGATGCCAGGTTTGAAACTGCTATCTTGCAAAACCTTTTTCCTAACTAGGTTCTAGACCCAGCCTCCCAAGGTACTGCTACACAGCAAAGTGTAAACATCAAAGTGAGTGGTTCTTCGGGTTAGAAGAAAAAATTACTCACTGTGGTAATGTTGTTTGTTCTTTTTTTTTTTTCCCCAACTGTATTTATCCTCCTCGGCAGGCTGCCTGGGTCGTTCGGGGACTTGTAGCACCATGCCGTTTAAGGGCCTTGTTAGTCACGCGGTGCCCTCATTTAATCACCACATAATCACTAACATATAAAATGAGTTTTAAAGGTACCCCCCCATAGAGTATAATGTAGTGTGTCCCCGAGCTCTCTCTGCCATCATGTCATAAAATGGCTGAGTGTGGGGGTGTATCTAAAGTCCAAGAAGTGAAAGTATCCCAGTAAAGATAAAAGTACGAGTGAAATTACAGCAAAACTACAGAACGTTTATGATGCACATATTAATAGACTGCATTCTTAGGAGATAAGGCACCGATGTTTGCGGTGAGTAAGTCTCAGAATTTAACTTGGTAATTCTTTTTAATGGATCTATGTGTTTACACTCCCTCCCCTTCCTCCCCTGTCAGAACCTGAAATAGGTTCACACAAGAATCCACTCTTTTTCCATTGAGGTTGTTTGAGCATTACTGTTGCAGTTCCTACAGTTGTAAGCTCATTTTAAAGTTCATATGACAAATTTCTTCTCAGATCTGCTTTCAGTTTGTTTGGTGTTCTTAAATTGTTTAAAAATCAAAAAAAAATGATAGCCTTTTAGCTAGTTTCACTAGCTGCCCTCCACTCTGGCTTGGAAACGGATCCAAGCAGCATCTAGAGTGGAGTGTGGTTGCAGAGTTTGAACCTTCGTTCCAAATTCGAAAATTTGCATAGGTTCTGTCTCCGGAGCACCACTCTCTTCCAGGATGACTGCATAAAGTGTAAACCTAGTGAGGGATCCCTTAACACATTTGTTGCCAGAGACGCCATATGGCGTCGCAACCATCCATTGCTAGATCCGACCCAAAATGGCCACCGGAAGCAAATGAGTTAAGAAAAAGCAACATTACTATGCTGAGTAATTTTTTCTTGTCTACCCCTGAGACAAAACCAAACGATTGAGACAAATGCTTTACCGAACAGATGATACCAGCTGCTAAAAACACACGCATTTATTGTGTAGAAAGTGATTCAGAGGCTGTTAATACCTCCTTGCTGGTTCAGTTGATACACCACTCATTAATTCAAGACTGCCAATAGTGAAAGGGGGCATTGCCTTTGAAGCTGCAGGTCTTGCATAGTGAGCGTTACTGTGCAGTACTCCTGATAGGAATATAGATGCTGACATCAGAAAAACACTAAGTCACCCATCCTCTGCCCAATACCTGCCTGTGTCTATACCCATACTACACATGTCATGTACTAATACTAGACTGGAGCTAGACTACTGATGACGCTGACTATTCAGACACTCTCCCCCGCCCTCTAGTCAACTCACCCCCTTGTGTTCACTGCCCACCGTCCCTCTTCTGGTTTTGAAATATTCCCTTGTACCTGTCCCATCTATGCTTGAAGCCAGCAAAATTTTTCCCTGTTGGTTCAGCCGGGGGGGGGATTAGGCTTCTGAACGAGTCCTTGCAGAAGTTCCTTCTGAAATGTCATAGGATCTAGATAATACCTTTGTCGTGGCTTTCGGATCTGAACTTAAAACCACACTGAGCAGAGTGAATTCATAACTAAGTTGCTCCCCATCCACTGGTAAGGAATTAGGAGCGTTACGCTCAGTTGATTTTCAGGACCTGCTTACTCCACTGCGAAGAGAGTAGACAGGTTAAAATATCAGATGAACACACAGCAAAAGTTGGTGAAAAACGTTTAGCCTGCACATCCTGCAGAGGTCGGAGCAGCTGGTAAATGAGAGATGGTTGCTCGCATGATGAGATCGGCCAAGGCGAGGACGGAGCAGAGGTTGGGACAGGGGATCAAAAATTGGGGGGGGGAAGGGTTCTTTAGGTATATCTGAGGAAGGAGGAAGGTGAAGGGGCAGATTAGCAGACTGAGATCAGGGAGCAGGTGGGCCGAAGAGACCAGGGAGTAGAGGTACTTAAATACTTTGCCTCCATCTTCACCAGAGATGATGAAGGGACAACACCACACATGGAGGAGGCTGGCTAGAAATGAGGAAGGGGGGAGGTCACTGACTTTGAAATTCCAGTTGGGTGAGGGAAGCCCTCAAGTCCATGAAAAACTGATGAGGTACCGGGTCCGTATGGCCTTCATCACAGGGTGCTAAAGGAGATGGCAGACATCCTTGCTGCACCTCTGGTGGATCTTTTTAACTCCTCTCTTCAAATGGGTTGAGCGCCTGAGGATTGGAGAATGGCTCATGTGCCTATCCACAAAAGGGGCTCGTGGGAGGAGCCAGGTAACTACAATCCTGTCAGCCTGACAGTGGTAGGTGAGATGATGGAGGCCATCTTGAAAGAGAGGCTGGAGGTGTTTCTGGAGACACTGGGCCATCTGGATGATCATCAGCGTGGCTTTGTTCAGGGCAGATCGTGTTAGACTAACCTTGTGGAGTTCTGCAATTGGGTGACAAAGGCGCCGAACCAGGGCAGGCCAGTGGATGTCCTCTTTCTAGACTTCAGTGAGGCGTTTGACTCAGTGCCACACACAGGGTTGCTGGACAAGATGGAGGAGAGGATGGTAATGTGGATAGGGAACTGGTTAACTGGCTGGTTTCAGAGGGTGGTGGTTGGAGGGAGGTATCATCTCCTAGGAGGGTCATTATTGGGGTCCCACAAGGGTAGGTTTTGGGCCCACTCATTTTTAATGCTTACATCTCTGACATTAGGGATGGTATCAGGAGTGAGATGAGCCTGTTTGCTGATGACTCGAAGCTGGGGGCAGTGGCGGATGGGGCGGAGGGTAGAAGAACCCTACAGGGGGACTTGGAGACTCTGGGGAGGTGGACATGCACTTGGAAACTGAGGTTTAATGCCAAGAAATGCAGTGGTCTCCACTTGGGGCTTAGAAACCCTGCTCATGAGTACCTTTTGGGTGGGGAGAAACTGCAGGTTTGGGGAGGGGAAAGGATGTAAAGGGGATAAATAAGGGAGCCAGGAAGTGTTCAAGCTAAGAAGGGTGAACTACCATTAGGGGCAATTTATGGAAGCGAAGGGGGGGAAGTACAGGGGGGAGCGCAAGAGACACTTCTTCACAAAGAGGGTGGTGGAACCATGGAATGCACTGCCCAGGAGTCTGGTGGAAGAGTCCACAGTGGAAGGATTCAAGAAGAGTTGGGACAGGTACAGGGGAAGCTGAGGCCAGGGAGGGCCACCTCTGGGGGCTGGGGGCGTGGAGGAGCGAGCTCCCAGTAGGGGGCTAGCTTCTGAGCAGACATGATAGACCATGGGGCCTATTCTGGTAGCTTTTACTATGCTCTTGGGGTGGTTGAGGATGCCAGAATGAATAACTCTGAGCAGTGTAGGAGGGATGCGGCTAAAGCAAATAAAATGCTCGGGTGCACTGCCAGGGGGATAACTTCAAGGAGACGAGAGGTGCTTTTCCCTCTGTATAACTGCCTGGTTAGACTGCACCTACAGTACTGCGTGCAGTTTTGGCGCCCATACTTGGAAAAAGGACATTGTACTTCTAGAGAAGGTCCAGAGGGCGGCGACCAAGATGATACAGGGTCTGGTGGTAGATCCTATGAGGATAGACTTGAGGAGCTAACCTTGTACTCCCTGGAAGAGAGGAGGAACAGAGGGGTTATGATCAAGGTCTTTAAATGTCTAAAGGGATTGAATAGGGTCAGCCTAAATAGGATGTTCCAGCTGAGGGAGGAGGGGGCCACCAGGGGGCATTCCATGAGGCTGGTTTGTGGGAGGCTCAGAGGGAGACTAGAAGATGCTACTTTACCAAGAGGGTGGTGGACCCTTGGAACGCACTGCCTTCGGAACTAGTGTCTTTTAGTATAGTGGAGGGATTCAAGAGGGGCTGGGACAGGTATAAGGGGAAGGTAAAACTAAGTAACGCCAGATCTGGAGGTGCAACTCTGATGGGATGGAGTCGGGCGGGATTTATGGGGGAGGCGGGGGGGCAGCAACAGTGTCCTGACCGAGTGCTGATTTTCAAGCAGACTCGATAGAATTAAGCCTACTCTGCTGGCATCTAAGTATATTAGTATAATACATCATGTGGAATGTCCAAGCGCTAACTGAATTCTGCCTGTATCTGCTTGCTCATAAGGAGTGGCAAAAGTGGGCACTCCAGTAGAGAACGTAGAAGTCTGGCTCACATGTTTTACAGTACAGTGTATTTATACACAGTTTATTTCAAATGTTTTACCAGGAAAGTCATACTGAGGTGGTATCATCTGGTTTCCAAGTGTGCCCTGGGCATAGGGGGAAAAGTAGGGAACAGAACAAATGCAAAGTACAGTGAACAAAAATAATAGAATAATATGGAAGTAAGTATAAGAAAAAAATGTTTTCAGGAACGTGGTTGAAGAATAAAATTGCCATACAGTAAACTACAGAACAAGCAAAAAAATAAAACAGTGAGCTACAAAACAGTAATATGAGGAGTATGGAGTAGTGACTGATGACTGGGGGTGGGGAAGAGGGGTTATGGGGTGCAGTGCAGCTGGCAGAAGTCCACCCCAGTTTCAGAAGCAACAGCCAGGAGTAAACGGAGAAATCATAAAGGAGAGGTTTCAGAATGAGAAGGGAAGGAGCAAAGCGAATTTGAAGGAGGAGGCGAGAGTCCCATAGTTTAGAGAAGCAGAACGAGAAAGCAGCTTGATCAGCAGTAGATTTCATTGGTGGGAGAGTAGGAGCAGAAGCAAGCATTGCAAAGGGAATAAGAGGTAGAAGTGGGGATAGACGGCAGAGAAGCAAGATACGAGGGGAGGAGCCAAAATTTGGCGATGGAATCAGAGTGGATAAGGCACCTGGCATCAAGAGAGGAGGTGGGGGAGAGGGAGGTATACAAAGAACAGTGGTGAGTATGTAGGGGTTTGTCAAGGGCAGATCGAAAGGAATGAAGGAGGGGGGGTCATTCGAGCTATGGTGGACATTAGAACAATACTGTACACTGTGTCCATGTTTGAAAATGGGGAGAATCATCTTGGTGAGGATTTCTCTGCATACAGGAAAGAAGCGGGATGCTTCTCTTATTAGGGTAAAATGCTCCAAGTCTGGGGTGCAGCTTCTTGTGGATTATATCCACAAGAACAGAAAAAACAAGGCAGCGATCCAGACAGACCCTGAGGTACTTGAAGGGAGACATTTTCAGTCACTGCATCATTAAGGGTATGAAAGGAAAGAAAGGAGGAGCGATAAGCAAGACTCTGCCTTGTGCCAGAAGTTGGAGATCATTTTCCTTGCATTGATGGATAACTGATTTTCTGAGAACCAGTACTGGATGTTGTTAAAGGCCAATTAGAGCTGGTTCATGAGGTCAGCGGCAGAGGAGCTGGACATAAAAAGTACTGGATCATCTGCATACATATGAATGGACACAGAAGAACAAACAGTGGGGAGGCAATTTAGAAAAATGGAGCCGAGAATTGGGCTAGTACAGACCCATGTGGGATGCCTGAGCTGATTTAAAAATAACTGTAGTAAAGTAACATAACACGGCTTTGTGGTGGCATACTAAGGTAAAAATGGGAACAAAAAGGCAAAAGCCCATGAGTGTTCCGTCCTTATCGATAATATCTTAAGGCTGCACCATTTAATATGTACATGTCAAGTTTGGATTTAAACTCAGTTCGGCTTTGGGCGGTAATTGTGTTTAGGGGGAGACTGTTCCATGAATTTACAGTTCTAACTGTATGAAAAAATTACTCTCCTTAGTAATGTTGTTTCTTCTAATGGAGTCTTGCTATATTATGACAATTGCAGTATGACCGCAGGTTAGAACTGCTCCAGAGGTGAAATAGTTAACTTTCCATGCAGGCATGGAACTTAGAGCGCGAGCTCGGTTGAAAACTCTGTCTGTTGTGCTTCAAACACAAACTGTCAGATCTTTACGAGCTAAAACTCACTAAGGTTCTGTGTGGAAGCTGTAAACCTACACTAGCCAACTGGCTACTAACATAAACGCTCATTTTGGCCTAAAACAAAGACTCAAGTCAGGAGACCCAAAAATGCAAAAGCACAACACCAATTCACCCAAAAGGTAGGTGAAAAACAACAAGGTGGGCATCAAAAAAAAAAAAAAAAAGTGCCAACCCTGTACTGCCCACCCACATCCCCAAAACAGAGGTTCTGAGAGGGGCAGGCAGGGAGGGAAGTCATAATATAGCAAGACTCCATTAGAAGAAACAACATTACTAAGGTGAGTAATTTTTTCTTCAAACAACATGAAGTCTTGCTATATTATGACAATTGCAGACTACACAGCAGTACCCCCATGGAGGAGGGACAGAACCTACCTAGGAAATAGGCTCTGAAGCATGGCTGTGCCAAACCGAGCATCACTCCTAGCCTGGATGTCCAGGGAGTAATGCTTGGTAAAAGTGTGAACTGTTTTCCAGGTAGCTGCTTGACATATTTCTAGAATAGGAATGTCTCTGGCAGCAGCCAGAGAAGCAGCTGTACCCCTGGTAGAGTGAGCCCTCAGGCCTGAGGGGGGAACTTTACCCAACTTCTCATAGCAGAATTGGATACAAGAGACAGTCCACCTGGCAATGGATCTTTTAGTGGCTGGCTCCCCTTTACCAACTTCGCCATAGGTGAGGAGCAGTTGAAGGGAGTCAAACCTCTTGGCAGTTGACATTCAATGCAAAGAAGTGCAAGATAATGCATATGGGGCACAAAAACCCTGGCACAATATATCAGTTGGGGGGTGAGGATATAGCATGCACCAAGCAGGAAAGGGATCTTGGAGTTGTCATCTCTGATGACCTCAAGGTAGGGAAACAGTGTGACAAGGCAGCAGGTAAAGCAAATAGGATGCTGGGATGTATAGGCAGGGGCATCATCAGCAGGAAAAGGGAGGTCATAATTCCGCTATACAAGACACTAGTGAGGCCCCACCTGGGTACAGTGTACAGTTCTGGAGACCATACCACGTAAGGACATAGACAGGGTAGAGAAGGTTCAGAGGAGGGCAACAAAGATGGTGCATGGATTGCATCACAAGTCCTATGAAGACAGGTTGAAGAAACTGAACATGTACTCCCTGGAGGAGAGGAGGGAGAGAGGGATATGATAGAGACATACAAGTATCTTACAGGAGGAACAGGGTGCAGGAAAACACTATTTTTAAGTGAAAAAGATGTTCCAGGACTAGAGGGCATGGGATGAAGTTGGAGGGAGGACGATTCAGAGGAAACATGAGAAAGCATTTCTTCACAGAACAGGTGGTGGACAAGTGGAACACCCTGCCAGAGGAAGTGGTGGGGGCTGAAACAATCATGGGATTTAAGAATGCATGGGATAGACATAAAGGAATTCTGGAGGTCAGGGGTAAGGGGCAACAGACTTCTAGGAAAACAAACTGAACTTACAAGCTCAAATGGGCAGACTGGGTGGGCCATAGGCCCTTATCTGCCGACACTATGTATCTATGACCCTTGGTATGCTCTATGTAGTAACTAAGGGCTCTCTTCACATCTAGGCTGTGCAGCATCCTCTCCCCAGAGGAGGAGTGGTCAGTGAAGTACACTGGAAGTGAAATAGATTGATTAAAGTGGAAATCTGAAACCACCTTAGGCAGGAACTTTCTGTTAGTCCGAAGGACCACCTTATCTCTGTGAAAAGAGATAAACTCCTGCTCCACTGACAACGCTTGTAAGTCACTTGATGCGTTGGCAGAGGTGATGGCTACCAAAACACAGTTTTCCAAGTCAAGTACTTGAGCTCAGCTGAAGACAAGGGCTCAAAGGGGTTGCATAAGCTGAGCAATGCAAACATTAAGATCCCAGGCAGGGCAGGATCCCTGAATGGAGGGTTGGTGTGAAACAACCCCTTAAAAACTTGGAAAATACAGGATGAGCTGAAAGGAAGAGGACTTACCTGTTGAATAAAAGCAGACACAGCTGCCAAGTGCACCTTCAGGGTAGCTGGTCTCAGCCCCAAAGAATTCAGGTGGACCATATAATCCAGGACTTGTGGGTAGATCAGCAGAGACTGGGGAAATATGCTTTTCGAGCACCATATGGAAAACCTTTTCCATTTGGAATTGTAGGTAGCCCTGGTGGAAGGCTTCCTTAGGCCTTCAATATATCCATTACACCTTGGGAAAGGTGTAAATCAGCAACTCTAACTCTTCAAGAACCAAGCCTTGAGATTGAGAGATTTGAGATCTGGTACCAGACCCTTCCTGGGCACAGGTTAACAGATTGTGATTCCTGGAAGGGACAGGGGAGGATGGACTGCTAAGGACAGCAGGAGAGGATACCAGGGCTGTCTGGCCCAATCCGAGCTATCAGAATGACTTTGCATGATTGGGATCTGATTTTGACTAGCACTTTGAACAGGAGAGGAAAGGGAGGGAAGGCATAGAGAAACTTCCCCTCCCAACTGAGGGCTAAGGCATCCAGTGGGAGTGAGCCCAACACTGGGGGCCTGCAGCAAAAAAGAGGAAGTTGGTGATTGTCTGGGGCTGCAAAAAGATCTATCTGCGGGGTGCCCCATCTGGCAAATACTACTCCCAAGACCAGGGGATCCAGTGACCATTCGTGGTGGCCCTGGGAAATCCTGCTGAGAGCATCTGCCAGGACATTGTCCTTGCCTGGGAGGTGAACTGCCGAAGGGAGGTGTTCAGGAGTAAGCCAGAGACCACAACTTCATCGCTTCGGTGCACAAGGCTGTAGACAGAGTGCCCCCTTGCTTGTTGATGTACCACATTGTAGTGGTGTTGTCTGTTCTGACCTGAATACTCTTGTTCTGAACAGATTTGGAAAAAACTTACGTGCTAGAAAAACTGCTCTGAGCTCCAACAGGTTGATGTGGAGCAGAGATTCCTGGGGAGACCACAGACCCTGGGTGGTGAGGTCGCCCATGTGAGCTCCCCAGCCCAAGAGGGACACATCTGTAGTAAGGATTAGAGAATGAGACTGAGTGACAAAAGGAACCCCTTGTCTCAGGTTGCTCTGATCCTGCCACCACTGTAGGGCTTGGATCAGGGTTCGAGTTACTGGAATCAGCTTGGTAAGAGGATCCTTTCTTTGAGACCAAAAAGCTCTCAAATGGAACTGGATGTCCCTCATCTGAAATCTTGCTCCTTGCAAAACTGCTGTGGAAGCAGCCATGTGTCCTAGGAGCTGCAGAAAATGCCTTGCTGGCCGGGAGACCTGCAGGGTAAATGAGGAGGCCAGAGAGACTAGGGTCTTTGCCCTGTCCAGGGGGAGGAACGCCCTGGCTTCCTGTGTGTTCAGTTCTCGCCTATGAAGGTAAGAAGCTGGACCGGCTCTAGAACTGACTTTGAGAGATTCAGAAGGAAACCTAGAGAGGTAAGCAGTTGCTGCATGTATCTGAAGGTGTAAATTGACTTGGTCTGGGACTGGCCTACTAAGAGCCAATCGTCCAGGTAAGGAAAGATGGCAATCTTTTGCCTTCTTAGGTAGGCAACTGCTACAGCCAGGCATTTGGTGAATACCCTTGGGGCAGAAGTGAGGCCGAAGGGCATTGCTTTGAACTGGTAGTGGCCTGAGGGCAGCACGAACCTGAGGTACTTTCGATGGGAGCTTCTGATGGGAATATGGAAGTAGGCATCCTTGAGGTCCAGGGAAGCTAACCAGTCCCCTGGCCTTAGAGAGGGTAGGATAATTCCCAGAGTCACCATTTTGAACTTTGGCTTTAAAAGGTGCTTGTTTAAATATCTGAGATCCAGGATGGGCCACCATTCTCCTGTCTTTTTTGGGGTAAGGAAGTACCTGGAATACAAACCTTTGCCCTGGTGTAGGGGAGGAACCCTTTCCACAGCTCTGAGAGCCAGGAGGGTAGAGACCTCTGCCTCTAGGGTGAGTGCCTCTGATGGAGTTGCAGGTGGAAAAGATCTGGTTCTCAGCTTTGGAAATTTTTTGAAGCTGAGAACCAGTCCCTGGCTTACTACTTCCAGGACCCACTTGTCTGATGTTAAAGACTTCCAGTCCTGGACAAAGTAAGCCAGCCTGCCCCCTACAGGTAGAGGAGAATCGGCCCTGGAAATCCCATCAGGGTGCCTGCTTGGCAGGGGCTTTGGGCTGAGGGGTGGAAGCAGACCTGCTTGTACTCAGTCTGCCTCTCCCTCTAAAGAACCCCCTCTGAGCATAGGCGGAGGAGGAAGCTTGGGCTTGGTAAAAAGGCCTATGAAAAGGCCTGCCCCTGCCTCTAGGAAGCTGCTTTTGAGGAGTGGCCTGCCTTTCCTTGGCCTTTGCACTTCTATAGGTGGTCCTATATTCATCCATTTTCTTCATGTAATTCTCTCTTTGCTCCCCAAATAGAGAATTTCCCACAACAGGAAAATCCATGGCCTTAGACTGGGTATCCTGAGACAGGGTAGTACATCTGAGCCAAGCCATCCTACGAAGTGCCACGGATGTAGCCATGACTCTTGATGAAACATCATTAGAGTCCACTGCAGCATGAAATTGCACCTTGGATGCCTCAGTACCATCCATAGCCACCTGTTCCAGCTCCCTGGCAAGCTGATCAGGGACTTGTTTCGCTCGGGCCAGCACAGTATCCCATCTGGATTTCTGGTACCTAGCAGCATAAGCCATATAATTTGCTTGTCTGAGTCCCAAAGATGCTGCCATGTACTGTTTCTTTGCCATAGCACCAATCTGTCTGGAGTCCTTTTCAGGGGGGTGTGAAGCTAGGGGAATATTAGCCTTGTCACAGGCTGCAGCCTGCACTACCCCCACATGGCTGCATTGTTGAGTGAGGAAATCAGTGTCGGAGCCTGATAAGGTATACCTCTTGTCCATCCTTTTATCCACAGGAGGTATAGTGTGAGGAGTTTTTAAAACTTTTACTGTCTGTTTCCGAAAAGATTTATGCAAAGGAATAAACAGTCTCCTAGACTCTGGAATATCCATCATTTCTACATAGTCTGGCTCCTCTTGGTCATCAACAGCTTCCTCAACAGGGAGCTGGAGAGTTTCAGCAACTTTTTTATAAAATATGAAATGAGAAGGGGACTCAGAAAGCCTTGGAGGAGAAACCCCTAGGGGTCTATCTGGAGAGATGTCCGGATCAATGGGCACATCCAGATCTTCCAAACCATATTCACTCTCCTCATATTCCTCTTCCCCCTTCCCTGGTTCATAAAAATCCTCAAAATCATAATCTTGAACCTGTGGAACCGGCCGAACCGAACGCTTACCTGAAGGTGTCGGTTCGGTCGGAACCGGAGAGAGAGAGACTGGACAATTTGAATTGCTTTAGCTATTTCCTCAGCAGTTGGGGAGAGAACTTTTGGCTCTACACTAGCTGACTTTCTAGTCCTTTTTGCTGGAACCGGCTCTTCGTTTGCCCGAGGAAGTATTGCCTTGGTCAGAGGGCACTCCCTCTGGTTCGGTTGGCACCAAACCGGGCTGGCCATCCGGGTCAGCGGACTTTTTGGCCTCCCTTTCCCTGAGCCTACCAACTCTCTTATCTATGGTGGCAGCAGGGAAATTGTGACAAATCTGGCAGTCTGAATTGAGGTGGTCAAACCCCAGACATTAGACATGGTGGTGTGTGGGTCAGCCTTAGCAAAAGCTTCCCACAAACACTACAGTGTTGAAACCCAGTGGGTCTGGTTTTCTTTTGGGTTTCTCAGACATAATGCCAGCCTAACCAACTTGCCCGCTTATGGCAATCCACCAGCTAAGACACCCTTATCGGTTCCCAACCGTGTCACGGGTCGTGGAAAAACGTAATGAAATCCGTTTTTTTTAGAACCGAAAAGAACCGGGAACCGCACTCTAAATAAGGACTAGTAGATTTTAAATACAACCTGATCGGTTCAAACCGAACCGATAAAGAATTACAAGTTCCACACAGAAAAAATAAATGTAAAACTTATCTATTATTTACATTACCTCAGACAGAGCTTGAACCAACCGGTTGCGGTTTAATTTTGGCTAAAAACAGAAAAATAATACTTTTAAACCGACAAAATGAACCGAGCAGAAGGAGAAATCTCGAGCGACTGTTCAGTGAGGCGGAGTAAAGAATCTGACAGTTTGCGTTTGAAGCACAACAGACAGAGTTTTCAACCGAGCTCACGCTCTAAGTTCCCTGCCTGCATGGAAAGTTAACTGTTTCACCTCCGGAGCAGTTCTAACCTGCGGTCATACTGCAATTGTAATAATATAGCAAGACTTCATGTTGTTTGAAAACAATATTGCCTAGCTGTGGTTCTAAATTGAACTTGAATTTGTAAAGGATGTCTGCTAGTCACTTTATTGATGTTTTTAAAATCAGTGTCAAGTTCACACATTAGCTCAGGATCCTGTAATATGTCGTACAGCAGGAGTAAATCTCCATGGGCCCTACGTGTTTCTAAAGACATTAATTTAAGTGAATTTAGCCTATCATATGATACTTCACGGAAAACCTCCACAATCTATGTGAACCTACGTTGTACTTGCTCTTGTCTGTTTCCATCACCGACTTTGTAGGGGTTCCAGATCTGGGCGGAGTATTCCAGATGAGGCCGTACATATGATCTGTACAGGGGAATCATAACATTGCTTGATCTAGATGTAATATTTTTCTTATTAGACCATGCCACTCTATTGGCTGTACTTACAGCCTTAGTGACATGCTGCTTTGAACTTAAGCTGTTCATGATAGATATACCCAGGTCCTTCTCACAGTCTGTCTCGTCTAACTTGTGACCTTCTATATAATAGTCGTATTTGTTGTTAGATCTGCCTAAGTGCATTATTTACATTTATTTATATGAAGTAGCATGTCCCATTCATTGATCCAAATAACTGTTTTGTCTAGTTCTTTTTGTAACCTTACAGAATCTTCCATACTTGTGCAAGGAGCACATAGTTTTGTGTCATCAGCATATTTCAAGGTCATAAACTCAAACTGTAATGTCAGGTCTGAAATGAAACCATAAAAAGGAACGTTGCCCAAAACTAAGCCCTGTGGAACTGCACTGTGAATGGGTCCATCGCCTGAAATATACCCATTGATTGTTACACATTGTCACCTATTAGAAAGCCAGTCTGCTACCCAGTTGACCAGAGTTGTGTCAATTTTGAGTTTTACCATTTTCTCCAGTATGGCCCAGTGTGGAGTCAGGTCAAAGGCCTTAGAGAAGTCCAAATAGATTATATTACAGGGGATGTTATGATCAAGATATTTACTAATGTGATTATAGAAGGTCAACAACTTAATAGTGTATGGTAGAACGCTATATTCACAAGAAATCTATCATTTACTAGTGTTGTTGTCCACCAATGTGACGGCAGATGTTCTTATACCATCAGTTAGACGTCACATCGATGGCACAACAAGATGGAATCTGTTCCCACGGCAACCCAGCGAGCGCCTTGAATGATTGAGCTGTCAGAATTAAGTTCAAAGCTGAGCGACGGCAACTGCAACTGATAGCTAAGTCCAAGCCGTGTCAGCCATGAAAATCACCCACTCATAAACAATAATGGCAGCACTACCACTATGTAGCCCTGATGCTCTGTAAAATAAATGGTTCATTTTTATTCGTACCCGAAGTGTATCTGATTCTGTCCTGTGTCATGTTCAGTCCAGCCCATCACGGAAGGTAAGAAGGAATGTAAAGTATGTCTGCTTGTAGTGCTGGAAAGGCTTTTAACTGAAGTAAGGTTATAGCAATGCCCATACACTATAAAAGACAACGAATGGGCTTCGCTGAACTACAAAGCTGAGCTGCCATCTTGTGGCAACCTTTGTAAACCTCTGAGGTTTACATAAGTTGCCAAAGTTGGAGGCAGTATAGTGCAGTGGTTTAAGGCTCGGAGCTTCAAATCTGGTGATATCCAGCAGACCAGACCTGGGTTTGAATCCCACAGCTTCCACTTGCATACTATGTGACCCTGAGCAAGTCTCTTAACTTCCCTGTGCTCCCAGTTCGCTCCTGTTAAAAGCTTTCGGCTCAGTGCGCTACTGCTGGTTAAACAACAAAAAAAAAAAAAAAAGTAACCACTCTATGGCAGCATAGCTTTGTTGTTCATTGATGCCCATTCATTATCCTCTATGTTGTATTGTAAAAAGGGATTTCAGCTGTATTGGTCCTTGCAAAACAGGAGAAGATGGAAGGTTTGATACCTTTTTTTGGACCAATAAGTGTCTTGTACAAAGATGGAATTATACACAAGCTTTGGGGCCACACAGGTCCCTTCTTCAGGTGAATAACAAAACTGAGCAACAAGCGGCATTTATATCCACTATGGAGCAATTAAAAATCAGGAAGTGAAGTAGGAAGGTGATAAAAGGGACTAGAGATGAAAGTCTAAGATGCAAAAAATTAAAACATGAGGAGAAATGGGGAAGGAGCATAGTAGGAACAGGTCAGTAGGAGATGAAAGGAAGCTAAAGGGAAGATAAAACCATGCAGATAGGATCTGAGATCAGAGGCTGGCTGAAAGGGTAGAATGGACAGGAGATGCCTAATAGATGCAAGGAAATCAAGAAATTAGGAGAAACAAAAAAACAAATTTCTAGATAAACAGGTGTGAAAACGAGGAAGTAGGTGGGACTGAGCTCAGGACTTAATAGGAGAGGCAGGGAGGATGTGAGGTATAGATAAAAAAAAAAAACAGAACAGACAGAACTGAAGAGAAAAAAATATAATAGTAAGAGATACCGAACCAAAGTGTGATAAATAGAGACATGATTTAGTACACAATAAAAAAGAATTACAGTTTACCATAGTGGGTCATGAAATAGATGTCCCGATTCAGTCCAGAAATGTTAGATTTAAATTGTTTTATATATTTTGATTCCCTTGTCCTTCTGTCCTGTGTGTTTCTGAAGTTGCCTCTTAGTATCAAGACAGATAAATCCAAGAAAGAGTTCTGTTTGTGAAAAATGGTTTCCTACTGGAGCGCTGATAATCTGATTTACTATAGTGTGACGGTGGTGATTCATCCTGGTTTCCTGATAACACAAGTGAGGCTAATAGGACTGTAGTTTTGCACAAGCTCTCTATCTCCCTTTTTTTAAAGATTGAGACTACATGAGTTAGTTTCCAATCATTGGGTACTTCAGATTTGGAGAGAGAGACAATTCGGAGAGTATTTTAAGTGGTAGTAATGGGTGTTTAGCCATTAATTGGAGAATACCAGCAGATATTTTATCTGGTCTGGGGGAGGACTGTTTTCTAAGGTTCTTAATTTTGTCCAGAATTTGTTTCTGAAATTTGTATAGCTGATTCAGATGATAATCCCTTCGTAATAGTTTTTTAATTTTTTTATAAACATTGCAAAAATAAATGTTAAACTCCTCAGCCATCTGTGTGTGTTCAGTTATTGTATCAGTACCTTCTCTGATAGGTCCTACCTCATTTTTAGTGGTTTTCAGAGAATTAATATATGAATAAAATTGCTTAGCATTGAACTTATAGAAACATAGAAGTTGATGGCAGATAAGGACCATAAAGCCCATCTAGTCTGCCCATGGATATTGGTGGCAGTCCTCACTTCCATATTCCTCGTAGCCTGTCTAATTTTGGCCTTCCATGACTTTTGATGTTTTTCGAAAGATTCGTATACAGCGCTAGTTCTGCATTTTAAATATTTTTTGTATAATTAAGCCATTTTTGCTTTATTAGGGGCAGCCAGGGAAGTAGAATAGTAAGGGCAGTCAAGGCATTGAGAGAACTGAGGCAAGTGCAGGGGATCAGAGAAGGTGAAAAGGATGTTTTTCAGGTATATATGGGTGAAGAGAGAGACTAAGGATCAGATAGCTAGGATCAAGAACGGCAGTGGTTGGGCTGGAAAGGGAGTACAGCAGGTGTTCAGTATTCACTAGGGAAAGAGAAGGACCCATACCTGATGGAAAGGGTGGGGTTGGAGTGGGGGGGGGAAGGTAACGGATGGAATAATCACAGAGGAAAAGGGTATTAGAAGGCCTTAAGTCCCTGATGGTAGATAAAGCACCTGGGCCTGATGGAATTCATCCTAGATTCCTGAGGGTGTTGGCAGAGGTTCTGGTGGGCCTGTTCAACACCTCTCTGGACACAGGGTGTGTGCCCAAGGATTGGAAGGTGGCTCATGTGGTGCCTCTCCATAAGAATGATCCCAGTGACAAACCAGGGAACTGTAGACCAGTGAGCCTTACCACAGTTGTAGAAAAGCTAATGGAGACCATCCTCAAGGAAAGGCTGGTAAAACGTGTGGAGAATAATGGTCTCCAGTACGGCAAACAGCATGGGTTTGTCGCAGACTAATCTGGTGGACTTTTTTGATTGGGTGATGTGGGCACTGGACAAGGGTCATGCGGTAAATGTCCTTTACCTGGACATCAGCAAGGCCTTTGACTCTGTGCCACATGGTTGGCTGACCAGCAAATTGAGCAACCTAGGAGCGGGCAGGAAACTGGTTAGATGGGTCAAGAACTGGTTACATGATAGGCAACCAGTGATCTTACTTCAAGTGGGAGCTCTTGCAGCAGGCTATCACAATAAGGACTATACCACCGGCACTAGAACCCTCCGGAAAACTTCTCAGCCAGCAATACCCAGCAGGGACCGCCCCCGACGTCGGCTCCACCCTGATGTCAGCCCTGGTATAAAAGGGGGCGGACCCAGCTCCACCCCAGTTCTTTTCCCACCAGGTCCCGCACACATGAAGAGTTCCAGTTTTTGGCTTGCCAGCCCAGCTAAAAAATCTTTTTTTTTTTTGCCTTTACTAGCTTTTTCTCCACAGTTTTCGATGTTTTTTTCAGTCTTCCGATGTATGTATTCCCCATCCTCGGTCTCCTCGTCAGGACCCCCACGTTAACAAGTGTGGTTGCGGCCACCAGATACCGTCTAAAGATGGCCACAAGCAGTGCGTTTTTTGCCTGGGGCCTGAGCACGACACCGCGGCCTGTTTGTCCTGCCAGAAGTTCGCCAACCGGACTCTGATCTGCTGCTTGAAGGCCCTGAAGGCATTCCTGCTTGAAAAGATGGACCTGCACACCTCAGGGGAGAAGCCAAAAAAGAAAGACAAAACCAAGTGGTCCCGCGAAAAAGACTGTAGTCCGTTCTGGCACCGGTCCAGGTCTTGCTCCTACTCGCGGTCTTCTCCCAAGAAAGCCCATGGTTGGACAGACTCTGGTGAGCGTCCAAAATCAAAAGATCAGGCTAAGGCTGGGCCTTTGGGGGAGAGGCCAGCGAAGCCTAAGGTGACCCTCCTAAGGGTCACCGTTAAGTCCTCGGAGGCGCAAACTTCTGCCCCGCCTTCCAGGGCCTCTGCGCCGCCCGTCAAAGTGCACCCTCGGGTCGAGGACATTCTGGCACCTCCGGTCGGTGCCCGTCATCGGTCCCCTTACCAACGCTGGGTGATGGGGCAATGGATCTGGACGCAGCCGGCGAAGGAGCTTCTTCTCCATCCCCTAAGTCCTCCACCCCTCCGGGCTCAGAAGGAGGCTCTCCTTCCAAGGTTGATGTTGCAGATATTCCATTTTCGGGGAAAGAGGCCTCCATATTTTTTCGAAGGAAGAGCTCCAGGATCTTTTTTCCTTCTGGTGGGGGCAGGTCCTGGAGCACCCCCCCCCCCC
This sequence comes from Neoceratodus forsteri, assembly GCA_016271365.2. Taxonomy (NCBI): domain Eukaryota; kingdom Metazoa; phylum Chordata; order Ceratodontiformes; family Ceratodontidae; genus Neoceratodus; species Neoceratodus forsteri. Next base: position 144,125,293 of record CM028131.1, on the reverse strand, counting down.
GAAGCCAGCCCCGTCACCAGTCCTGGACTCTTTGGGTGAACCACAGCCAGGAGGTGCTTCTTCGCCGAGGAGAACCCCCAAGAGGCCGCCGCCTACACCTCCTCCCAAAGCTTGTTCCCATTTACGGTCCATAGTCCAACACCAGCACTCTACCAGATCGGGTAGCCAAAGCAGAGTCAGGTCTCATACCAGGAGCCATTCCCGCTCTGTTAGATGGGACCGCTCCCAACTTCGGTCCTCTGACCGACGTCAGTCTCCGCTCCGCCGTGGGTCCATGACTGACGTCAGTCTTTGGACCGTCGTCAGTGAGTCACCGACGTTTGAGTGATGCTAGCCACTTGGATAGGTCCGGCTGCTCGACACCCAGTAGCCCTTCCTCCTCCTCTTCCTCTTCCTCTTCTACCTCCTCTTTTTCGGGAATCGGGGGTTCCCCAAGAGAGAAGAACCAGCCCCGCTTGCCTCCTGACAATCCTACTTTCATGGACGTCATGAGGCACATCCAGGCCTCCAGTGAATTGGATACGGAGGACCTGGATCTGGAATGCCGGAGATTGGCTAAGTACCTGAGGCAGAAGGAGCCTAAACCCTTGGTGGTGCCTCCTTTGGTGGACACATTCCAGGACCTCACCCGGATTACCTGGAAGCATCCGGCTTCAGTCCCAGCAGTTCCAAAGAAATCGGACAGGCTGTATAGAGCCCCGAGGGATGAACCATTCTTGGCCGAGCATCCTCAGGTGGACTTTTCAGTTATTACATAGATACATAGACAGTGTCGGCAGATAAGGGCCTATGGCCCAACCAGTCTGACCATTTAAGTTTGTAAGTTCAGTTTATGTTTTCCAGGAAGTCTGTTGCCCCTTACCCCTGACCTCCAGAATTCCTTTATGTCTATCCCATGCATTCTTAAATCCCGTGATTGTTTCAGCCCCCACCACTTCCTCTGGCAGGGTGTTCCACTTGTCCACCACCCGTTCTGTGAAGAAATTCTTCCTCACGTTTCCTCTGAATCGTCCTCCCTCCAACTTCATCCCATGCCCTCTAGTCCTGGAACATCTTTTTCGCTTAAAAATAGTGCATTCCTGCACCCTGTTCCTCCCTGTAAGATACTTGTATGTCTCTTTCCTCTCTCACACAAACAGTAGCCTGGACCACCCTATGATGATCAAGATGGGCATACACATATTCCATTCCGTGCTTATCTACCTGATATTTTCTCAATTTTTTTGTCGATGGCTGCAGCTCAAGTGGGTGCAGCCATGATTTTTGCTATGGTCCTTATAAGTGATTAATTTATGGGAAGTAAGCAGGGATTTTCCTAGCCATTTCATATAAGCTTCCACATAGACACAGATACATAGACAGTGTCGGCAGATAAGGGCCTATGGCCCACCCAGTCTGCCCATTTGAGCTTGTAAGTTCAGTTTATGTTTTAGAAGTCTGTTGCCCTTACCCTGACCTCCAGAATTCCTTTATGTCTATCCCACATTCTTAAATCCGTGATTGTTTCAGCCCCACCACTTCCTCTGGCAGGGTGTTCCACTTGTCCACCACCCGTTCTGTGAAAAATTCTTCCTCATGTTTCCTCTGAATCGTCCTCCTTCCAACTTCATCCCATGCCCTCTAGTCCTGGTACATCTTTTTCGCTTAAAAATAGTGTATTGCTGCACCCTGTTCCTCCCTGTGAGATACTTGTATGTCTCCATCATATCCCCTCTCTCCCTCCCTCCTCTCCTCCAGGGAGTACATGTTCAGTGCCTTCAACCTGTCCTCATAGGACTTGTGATGCAATCCATGCACCATCTTTGTTGCCCTCCTCTGAACCTTCTCTACCCTGTCTATGTCCTTATATAGGTAAGGTCTCCAGAACTGCACAGTGTACTCCAGTGCGGCCTCACTAGTGTCTTGTATAGTGGAATTATGACCTCCTTTTTCCTGCTGGTGATGCCCTGCCTATGCATCCCAGCATCCTATTTGCTTTACCTGCTGCCTTGTCACACTGTTTCCCTGCCTTGAGGTCATCGAGATGATAACTCCAGATCCCTTTCCTGCTTGGTGCATGCTATATCCTCACCCCCAACTGATATATTGTGCCAGGGTTTTTGTGCCATATGCTTATCTTGCACTTCTTTGCATTGAATTTCAACTGCCAAACCCTGACCATTCTTCAAGTTTCTGCAGGTCCTTCTCATTCTGTCTACACCCTCTGGTGTGTCTACTCTGTTACAGAGCTTTGTGTCATCAGCGAACAGTGAAATTCTGCCTTCTGGGTCCTGTGCAATGTCACTGATGAAGATATTGAATAGTACCGGTCCCAGCACTGATCCCTGTGGTACCCCACTGGTCACTCTTCCTCTGTGGTGACAGCCATTTACCACCACCCTCTGTGTCCTGCTGCCCAGCCAGTTACCTACCCACCGCTCTTCTGTCCTGCCCACACCCATATTCCCCAGTTTGTGCAATAGTCTTCTATGTGGCACAGTGTCAAGGCCTTGCTGAAGTCCATATAGGCCATGTCCACTGCCTCCCTGATCCACCTCCCTAGTCACCCAGTCAAAAAATTCAATGAGGTTGGTCTGACATGACCTTCCTGGTGAAACCATGCTGCCTTGGGTCCTGTGGTCCATTGACAACTAGATGTTCCACCAATCTCTCCTTCAGTAGTGCTTCCATGATCTTCCCCACTACCGAGGTGAGGCTGACTGGTCTGTAGTTCCCTTCCTCTTTGTTCCCACTTTTGTATAAGGGGACTACATCTGCTATCCTCCAGTCTTTGGGTACCTCCCTGTTTCTAGTGATCGGCTAAACAGGATAGCAAGAGGTTCAGCCACCACCTCTCTTAGTTCTTTAAGGACCTGGGGTGCACCCCATCTGGCCCATTGCTTTATCAACTCTTAGTACTTCCAGTTCCTTCAGGACCCTTTCTCGTGTAAAGGGACTTGTGTCCATTTCTGCACCATTCTCACCCCTTGTGCTCCATTCAGACCCATTACACTCCTCTTACTCAGTAAAGACTGAGCAGAAATACCTGTTCAATATGTCAGCTTTACTGTTGTCATCCTCCACACAGCCCCCATCCTCCCCCTTCAGTCTCCCTATCCCTCCCTTTGCCTTTCTTTTTTCACTTATGTACCTGTAAAAGGTTTTGTCCCCTCTACCCACTGATTTTGCAATGTGTTCTTCTGTCTGAGCTTTGGCTTCCCTTACTGACCTCCCTGCCTCCCTTTGCTTCTCCTGGTACTTCTCCCTATCCCCTTCTGCCTGTGTCTTTTTGTATTGCCTGAATGCAATCTTTTTTGGCTTTCACTTTCTTTGCTACCTCTTTGGAAAACCATAATGGTCTCCTCTTCCTTTTCCTCTTGCTAACCTGCTTAATACATAATTCTGTTGCTCTTGTAATCCCCATTTTAAATACTTCCCACTGTTCCTCAACCCCTGATTCCTGCCCCATTCCCCTTAATGCCTCTTTCAAGTATCTCCCTTTTCTCAAAGTTTGCCCCCTAAAATCCAGGATCGTGTTTTAGTGTGGTTTGGTTCTGCTCTTTCTGTGATTTCAAACCACAGTGACTGGTGGTCACTGTTCCCCAGGTGCTCCCCACTCTTACCCTCATCACACTGTCCCTGTTTGTGAGCACAAGGTCCAGTATTGCCTTCTGCCGAGTTGGTTCCATGACCAGTTGCTTGAGAAGGCACCCTGAAGGAGTCCAGGATAAATCTGCTCCTAGTTGATGCTGCTGCTGGGATGCTCCAGTCCACGTCTGGAATATTGAAGTCTCCAACCAGTACTACCTCACCCTTGTCTGCCATCCTCTGGATGGCTAGCATCAACTCTATCTGTTTCTTCCTCCTGGGCTGGTGGTCTGTAGACCACACCTGTGGATGGCTGGCCCATTTTCCTTTCCAGCTAACCCACAGTATCTCTCCCCATTTTGTTCCTCCTGGATCTCTGTGGCCCTTATGTCATTTTCACATACAGTGCCCTCCTCCTCCCTTCCTGCCTGCCCTGTCTCTTCTGAGATATGTTGTAGCCAGGTGTGGCCAACTCCCAGTCGTGGTTATCATTACACCCAGGTTTCAGTGATGGCCACAATGTCCAGGTCTGACTGCACCATGACAGCCTCAGATCTTCCATCTTGCTGCTAAGGCTCCTGGCATTTGCACACATGACTTTCCATGATTTGACCTCCCTAGACTGTTTCGCTGTTCTACTCCAGCCCCTTCCTTGGTTGTCCTTTATCCCTGGTTCACCTTGCTGTCTGCCCTTCTGCTGAATTTTGCCCCTATTCTGCCTATCTACCTCCTGGGCGCTAATCTCCATCTTTTGCACTTGGCTAACCTCCACATAGCTGCATTGGACTGAGTGGTCTCTGGATAGGGGTGATGGTACTCCTGACCCAGTTTACTTCCGCTCTGAGTCTGGCTACCTCATCCCGCAGTCCAGAAAGATGCATGCAGATAGGGCAGCACCTCCGTGTCCAGAAGATCTGCCTGAATATGGCTGCCCCACAGCCACTGCATTGCACCACTCCCCACATTATACTGCAGTTATACTGCTATTCCACTACTTGTCTGCTACAAGCTCTCCTAGTTCCCTTTTTATTAATTTACTGTCCTAAAAATCCTGCCACTGTTCCTCTATAATATTTGAAAATACATACACTTCTATCTCACCTCTTTATCCTTACCATCAAAAGGTAACTACAATCACAATAATCTACCTTCTGCTAATACAGATTCTATCACAGAATCAGAGCACAATGCAAAAACATCTGCTACTTAGCAACAAACAGGTGACAACAAACCAAGTTGATGTAGCTATTTTTAAAATAGAAAAAAAAAAATGTAGTCGTTTAAACCAATAGAAATCAGCAGTTCCAAAAGCACCTTGAACTACAAGAAAGAATACAGTACCACACCTCTGCCACAATAACTAAACAGTTCTAAAACATTGGAGAAAGAAAAGAAAAATCAGAGACTGAGCAAAAAGATACAATGTACTATAAAGTATTAGGCAATAGGTATACTCAGCTGTTGAACAAAGAAAATAAAGTACCTACCAAAACAGACAGGATACCCACAATTGGCACTTAGGTTCTCAATATCAGACACCACCAAAGGCACATACAGAAAGGGTTTAAACTATAGTATTAAAATTAACCACATCAGAATAGAAAGATCACACTAAATAAATGTGTTGATCCTTCTGACTTCCAACAAATAACTACCACACAAATTTTATATCTTGCTGGAGCCTACAGGGTTGTCTTTCACAATCACCTAAATTTACATAAAACAAAACAATTTTTAAACTGAAAATTATATCAAAAAGCACTTAGCTTTGGGAGCTCTTCTCAAACACAGCCAGTCAGTTCAGAGTTCTAGAATCAGAACTGCTGCTCATGACAAATCTAAGCATCCCAAACACCTCAGCTCTCAGCCTCCCGATCCGGAATCTATTTATTTGGACCAGGTGGGCAAGAAGGTGTGTTCTGCCTCCACCTGTTCAGTTAGGTCCCTGAATTTCCTTACGCATATGGTCCAGTACCAGAATGCACTATGGGAGTGGGGACAAGAGCTGGTAAACGCCGTGCCAGACTCCGAAAAGAAAATGGAGATTCTAGATGTCCTAAAATCTGGCTCGGATATAGGCACACATGTTTTGCATGCCTCGTACGACACTGCGGATATGGCAGTCAGAGCGGCAGTGTCAGGTGTCTGCCTCAGGCGCCATTCCTGGTTGAGGGTCTCGAGCTTTCACCAGGATCTGCAGTCTGGAATCTGGGACTTACCGTTCCAGGGTGCCATTTTATTTGGGCAGGAGACAAAGTCTCTTATCTCTTGCCTCCAAGAGTCGGGCAAATCTGTCTGGTCGGTCCGCCAAATGTACCGTGGAAACCAGCAGAGACAACGAAAGCTGCCATTTCGGAAGCTGTCAGGTGGTCAAGCCCGTAGCAATCAACAGGGCCAGAGAGGAGGCTTTCGGAGGAGAGCCAGCAACCAGCAGCCTGGAGGCGCTCCTCCCCGTGGGCCCAAGTCCTTCCAGGCCTCTCTGCCCACCCCTGGCTCCGCCCAGTGACTCCCTTCCGACCCCTCTTCCTCCAGAGGACGTTCCAGGGGAGGTGGTAGGGGATCGCGTCTCCCTGTACTTTCAGGGATGGAGCTCAATCACTGCAGACAAAGGGATCCTAGACGTCATAAGGAGAGGACACACTTTAGAGTTCACAGAGATTCCTCCAGACACTCCACCAAGGTTCTCTAGATATCCTCCTTCTCATATCCCTCTCACAGAAGGAGAGATACAGGCCCTCTTGCAAAAAAGGGCAATAGAACCAATCCCCCTGCAGCAGTGGGGAAAAGGGTATTATTCCCGCTTCTTGCTGGTCCCAAAAAAGACTCAGGACCTTCCTCCCATTCTCAACCTAAGCACTCTCAGTCTTTATATAGAGTACAAAAGGTTCCGGATGGTAACCCTTCCAGGCCTTCTTCCTCTGCTGCACCACGGGGACTGGCTCTGCTCCCTAGACATGCAAGATGCGTACATGCATATCAGGATCTTTCCCCCTCACAGGAAGTTCCTGAGGTTCCACTTCCAAGGAGAACATTATCAGTTTTGAGTTCTTCTTCTGTTCAGCCTCTCCTCCGCTCCCCGAGTTTTCACGAACTGCTTGGCAGTAGTGGCTGCGGCTCTAAGGCGTCAGGGGCATTATGTCTTCCATTACCCGGACGATTGGCTGTTAGCGGTCCCGTCAAGGTCACACCTGCTTCTAGCTCTCGGAGACACCTATACTCTCTTCCGAGACCTGAGTTTCACCCTGAACCTTCCAAAGTCTTCCCCAGAACCCAGCCAAAGTCTCATCTTTATTGGAGCGGTCCTGGATTCGGTACAGGGCTTGGCTTTACTACCCCCAGAGAGGGGCGATCGCTTGCAGGAGATAGCCAGATTGGTTCTAGTAACTCCTCAGGTCCCAGCAAGGACCTTCCTCAGACTTCTGGGGCACATGGTGGTGGCCATTCCAGTCACTGCTCTGGCCCACCTCCACATGAGAATCCCACAATGGATGCTCAGGGTGCAGTGGGATCAGTGCTCCGATGACCTAGACCACGTGGTCAGAGTCACAGAGCCAGTAAAGAGAACACTTCTTTGGTGGATGGATCCACTCAATTTGGAAAGAGGGGTCCCCTTCTGTCCGAAACCCCTGAATCAGACCCTTACAACGGATGCCTCTGATTTGGGGTGGGGGGCACACCTGGGGGCCCACCAAACGCAGGCATTTGGACTCCCTAGGAGCGCGAACTCCACATCAGTGTCCTGGAGATGCGAGCGGTCCTCAATGCGCTACACGTCTTTCAGGAGGACCTCATTCTAGGCTCTCTTCTGGTTCAGACAGACAATATGGCGGTCATCTTCTATATCAACAAGCAAGGGGGCGCTCATTCTTGCCCCCTGTGCAGGGAGGCAATGAGAGTCTCGTATTGGGCACTAGAGCAGCACATTACTCTCTCCGCGGTGCACGTTCCAGGTGTCCTCAATGACTTGGCCAACAGTCTCAGCAGATCTCAGTCCAAGGTGCACGAGTGGGAGCTACTGCAATCAGTAGCAGACCAGCTGTTTGACGCATGGGGTCATCCAGAGCTGGACCTGTTTGTGTCACCACACAATGCCAAACTGCCAGTTTTCTGCTTGCGAGAGCCCGCGCCTGGTGTTTTCTGGCCAGACGCGTTGTCCCTTTGTTGGGCAGGGAGGTTTCTTTATGCCTTCCCTTCCTTTCCTCTTGTCCAGAGGGTTCGGTTGAAGTTACAGGCTGAGGGGGCGCAAATGATTCTGATCACCCCGCTATGACCTCGGCAGATTTGGTTCCCACTACTTCAGCAGCTGTCCATGGAACCTCCAGTCCCGCTGCCAATATGCTCGCAGTTGCTGTCCCAGGATCAGGGCTCGCTGGTCATCCCGATCTCCGATCCTTACACCTTCATGACTGGCTCCTTCGGACGTAGCAAAATACAGGTATGGGGTATCATCAAAGGTGGCGGATGTTCTTGTGTTGGCAAGAAAGCCCTCCACGTGCTCCACTTATGCTATGAAGTGGAAGCGGTTCTGCTTGTGGGCCTCGTCTAACCATCTGGATCCCATTACCTGTCCCGTGAACTCAGCTATACAGTGTCTTCTCTCCTTATACCAGCAAGGTTTGAGCTACTCCTCCATAAAGGTGCACATGTGGGACATCTCAGCTTATCACGCCCTTTCAGGAGACAGGGCCTTAACCCAGTTGGATATGACCCGCACCTTTTATGAGGGATTCTTCACATGAGACCTCCCATTCGGGATCCTATCCCACCCTGGGACTTCCTTTTTGTGTTGGAGAAGCTTACTCTTCCCCCGTTTGAACCTGCAGAAGATTGTGAGCTGAGATATCTTTCCTGGAAGGTTTGGTTTTTAGTTGCCATTACGTCAGCTCAAAGAGTTTCCGAGCTTCAGGCTCTGATGTGTAAAGAGCCGTATTTAATTTTCCACAGGGAAAGAGTTTCCCTGAGGACGAACCTTAAGTTTCTTCCAAAAGTGGTCTCGGATTTGACCTTCAACCAGTCGGTTGACCTTCAAGTTTATTTCCCTTCTCCCTCTAACAGAGGGGATGCTCTCCTTCACACTTTGAAAGTCCACAGGACGCTGAGGTATTACCTGAAGTGAACGACTAATCACCGTAAATCGGAGCAATTGTTTGTGGCATTTGCGCCACAACACTTGGGTAGACTGGTGTCCAAGCAGACAATTTCTAAATGGATTGTCCATTGTGTTTCTTTCTGCTGTGAGAAGCACAACAGGCCCCTTCCGGGCCCGATTAGGGGTCACTCCACCAGGGGAGTGTCTGCTTCCTGTGCCGCGCTGTGGAACATCTCAATTAGGGACATTTGCACTGCCACTACCTGGAATTCAGTGCATACTTTCGAAAAGCACTACTGCTTGACATTGCCTCCAGATGCCGGGCAGGCTTCGGCCTGGCAGTCCTTCAGGGACTTCTGTGTTCAGCTTTACTTCTTCCACCTCCCGGGGTCGATTACCTCCTTGGCGAGGGACTGCTTGGGATTCAGTCCTTTTGTGATAGCCTGCTGCAGAGCTCCCACTCAGTAAAGATGGTACAGTTACGCAGAACTTACCATGTGGTAGATCTTTGAGGGCTCTTGCGGCAGCTCCCTTTGAGGTGTGCAGGTTTCATCTTCGAGCTTCGCCTTGTTCTCCTGTCAGGACTCGTTCGCGGGCCTTGGGGCAGTGGGGTGGAGCTGGGTCCGCCCCCTTTTATACCAGGGCTGACGGGGTGGGACCGACGTCGGGTGCAGTCCCTGCTGGGTATTGCTGCTGAGAAGTTTTCAGGAGGATCCTAGTGCCTGCAGCATAGTCCTTAGTGTGATAGCCTGCTGCAAGAGCTCCTCACGAAGATCTACTGTTACAGTAAGTTCTTACGTAACTGTACTTTTCCCATTCAATTTATTTTTTATTTATTTAGCTTTTTGTTGACCGGGTAAGTGCACTAGACAAATCCTGCCTATTTTCAGGCACAACCCGGGGGAGGGGGATGCAGACGAATGCCAACTGACCTTGAACCAGATTAAGCTGTTGGTGGTATTTTTAGTGAATGAGGGAAATTTGGCCAGGACACCGGGGAAATTCCCCTACTCTGAGGCGTTGCTGCGTCTTGGTCAGTAGGAGTGCTGCTGACCTAGGTGATGGCTGCGGCCAGATGCGGTGTGAACCACGGAGGCTCAGTCGGAGGAATGGAGACAGAGGCATCGGAGATACAGACTCCTGTATTTAGACAACTGTGCTTACGGAGGATGTACAGGCGAGGCCTGTATCGGAGTTTGTTGCAGCGGAGACTGGTATGGATGTGGGGTCTCAGGAAAATCTGTGGGAGTTATTCCAAGGCTGATGATGGCAGGAGTAGCGGTGGAGGGCGGAGGCGAGATGGTGAGCGGACGGGAGGAAGAGGTGCTTTCCGATGCGATGAGGGTGAAAGTGCCATGGATCAGCGAGACCAGAGGAAAGGAGGAAGTCTCGGGTATCGCGAGTGGTAACTTCAGTGAGGAAGAGCAGAAGTCGGCCAGCTTTGAGTGTGGGACTGGAGAGTGCGGACCAGGAGGCCAGGCCTAGCACTAGCTGGTGGAAGAATCAGCCTATCCCAAGCAGGATGGGTCAGGCGGGCAGATGGGAGTTGGGTTCCAGACTCAGAGTGGCTGTCCTTCTCTTCAGGAGCAACGGAGGCATCGCAAGGACCTACAGTGGACGGTGAGTCTTTGGCCCCAGATGGACTTATTGATCAGGACCAGGCATTAGGCCAGGCGGGGACTTCTGTTACGCAGAGGAGGGGGGAGATTTCTCCTGCTGAAAGTGTGCATGAACTGGGGCCAGAAAAGCAGGAAGAAAGGAGGGGCCCACGTTTTTCGGACCTTTTTAAAAGAAATAAAGTAGAGCAAGCCCCAAGAAGAAATGCAGTCCGAATAAGGTATAGAGGAGGTCTACCTGAGCACCCGGACCGGATGTATGTAGCTAGAAAATTATTGATGGACTCTATGAACTTTTTACCATCAGATATTTATGCGTTAATTAACATTCGTGGGGAGGATACCTTTGATATCAGCTTTAAACTAATGGCTAGTCTTGAAAAGTTTTGGCATAGATATGATAGTTGTAAGATGCTATCCTTATGGACACCTTTTTTAGCCATTCCTATTCTGAAACGGTGTTTAAAATAGTTAATGTGATGTTTAGGAATGAGGAGTGAATGTGAGGACATTGTTTTTGGTTAAAACAGAAATGTGAGGTATTAGGCTCACCAGAACCTATCCTGGACTCTGAAAACATTTGGACTGGGGCATGGAAATTTAAAGTTAAATTGTTTGTGGTGCATAATGAAATTCAACATGTCCCAAATAGCTTCTTTTTGGGGAGAGATCGTGGGGTTTGTTTCTACCCAGGCCAGCCAAAAGCGTGCTATAGATGTGGTAGTCGTAGGCATTTGAGCAGTGCATGTGATAGAGTGAAATGTGCTTTATGTGGCGAATTGGACCATGACAGTGAAGTATGTAGGAATGAATTCAAATGTAATTTATGTGATGATGTAGGTCATGCCTACCACCAGTGTCCTTGGGCGGAGCAGAATAGGCAAGGGGGATTGAATAAAGAAGATCTGATTTCTCAGGCCCAATGTAGGGGGGAGCCTACTCAATCCCGTACAAGTAAAGGAACCATAGTAAGAAGGGAAACTGAAAGAGTGACGCCTCTAGAAATATCAGAGTCTCCTATTAGTGAAATAAGATTCACTGGGTCAACTTTGCCACAGCATGTAGTCCCCATTTCTATAGCAGATACCTTGACTAAAAGCCGGATGACCTGGCGGGGAACCAGAGAAGGAAATTCCTTTTCAGACTCCACGGAGGTGAGAGCAAGTAGTCGTATAGAAGGGGTGTTTGATTCAGAATTCCTTTGCAGCTCTAGCAGACTTAAAGGGAGGAGTTTCTGATTTGTTAAAATCAGATGAGAGTTAAACATGGAAATTGAAGAAGAGTGGGTTAGAAGTATTAGAAGGAAAGAAGAAAAAGGGAAGAAAGAGGAAACAAGATAAGTCATGAACAGATGACCAAAGTGTAATATGGCCTGTTTAAGTTGTATCCCTCAATTGCTGTAGCCTAAAGAGCTATAAGAGGCGGCTTATTACATTACAGTATTGCAGAGAATTGAAAGCGGATGTGATTTTTTTGCAGGAGACTCATTTTTCTTCTTTGACAGAGGTGTCTCAGATTAAAAAGCTATGGTGGGAGTGCCCGTCCTTCTGGTCATTTGGGGAAGATGTGGCTGATGGGGTAGGGATATTATTTTCTAACACAGCAGTTCAGGTGACAAGGCTGATTGATATCCTGCCTGGTAGAGTATTGCTTTTAGATTGTTTTTGAGCGGTGTGTTTAGATTAATTAACACTTATGCCCATAAGTAAAAACTGCAAGAATAGCTTTGTTTAATTTGGTAAAACCATATTTGTTTTCATCAAAAATATACTTTGGGGAGGAGACATGAATTGCAGTTTAGATGTTAGGTTAAGAGCGGTGTCCAGCAAAAACTTATTGTGACTCACATGCTCTTTCACAAACTATTGGGGTTGCAAAGTTAAAGGGCGCTTTTAGGAATTGCATGAAAAGGGGTTATACTTATAAGAGGCAACTTTTCAGCGAGAATAGATTATTTTTCTGTCTCATTATTTAACCCGGTGGAGTGTTCAGTGATTCCATATGATTTTTCTGATCACAATGTGTTATGGAGTATTGTAGGCTTACAACAGATTCCAGTCTCTTTTCCAGCTTTGCAGGGCAGATGGATGTTGAATGCGGTTGCTGACTGAAGCAGGATTGTTGGCTCAATTCAAAACTTTATGGTTTTCCGTAAATCAGTAGCAGTATTTTTCTCAGACTGGGTTTCTTGGTGGTCGGATACTAAGTTGGCGTTCAAGGATTTTTTATAGTTTATAGGAAACAGAAAGGTTCAAGGAATATTTACAATACTTAGAATTTGGAATCAATATTATAAATTACAGTCCCTTTCTAGAAGTAAAGATGCACAGCTTCAGTCTCAAATTGAGCGGGTAAAAAGCACATGTCTAATTATCAATATCACAGGGCTGCATCGATTCATGCCTGTTTTAAATTTGGTACTCAACAGCAACCTTTTCAAGACCCGTATAAGGCATGTAAGACTAAGATTGAGAAAAGAATGATGTCAGGGCTCAGAAATTCTGTTGGAGATTTAAAATCATCCGTGGCAGAAATGCTAGTCATAGCAGAGGAGAAGGTGGTGTCCCAATTTGGAAACAGTTTTGTTCCCACCCTGGGGTGGGATCCATTTCTCAGATAGAAGTAGAGATGCTGCAACGGCCTATAGCTTTGCAGGAGGTACAACGGGCAATAGGTGCCTTAAAGGTAGGGGTATCACCAGGGATAGACGGGTTGACCAATGAATTTTACAAAACCTTTGCAGATGACCTGAGTGGTATTCTGACAGAAGTTTTTAATGATATCTTACAATATGGGTTTGGCAATTCCGAAATTTAATCTAGCTATTTTAATATTTATCTTTAAGTCAGGGGATGTCACAGAATTGGGTAATTGGAGACCAATTAGCCTATTGAATACAGATTACAAAATACTTTCATCGATTCTGTGTAAAAGATTGCAAGAAGTGGCTAAGGGTGCTTCACCGGCACAAACATGTGCTATTCCATAGATCAATTCAGCAAAATTTAAGATTGTTACGGATAAATGTGAATTTGGACGTCAAGGAAAACTGTCAGGTTTTATTATGGCATTAGATCAGGCAAGAGCCTTTGATTCAGTGTCCCATGATTTTCTTTTCAGGTGTTATTGAAATATGGGTTTCGAAAATATTTGTGCAATATGTTCCTCCTTATATTGCGATGCAGTTTCTTGTGTATGCATTAATACGTTGGTAGGTTCGAAATTCAGATGAGCGGGGGTCAGACAAGGTTGCCCAATTAGCCGTTACTATATGCCTTTGCATTAGACCCAGTATTGAGAGAAATTGAGTATAACAGGTCAATCGGGATTATCACCCTCTTGTAATTTACAAGCCAGAAAATATCTGCATATGCAGATGATATATATGTTGTTGGTAGCTGATGTTAACTCAGGGGTTCCAGGCTATTAAAGTAATTGAAAGTCTAGCTAATTTAAATGGTACCAGCCTAAACTTAGAAAAATGTAATTGTCTGGTGGTTGGGAAAATATGATTTGTCAGAATATTGGAGGCATCATAGTTAAGGAGAATATTTCCGTTTTAGGGTTAAACTTTGGTAAAGGGACTTAACTTTTAAACTGGGAAAAGCTTTGGTCATTGCAGAAAAAAAAGTACAGCAAAAGAAATCCTGAGGTTTTCCAAAAAAGCGGTTTTGATTATTAAAAAGTTCTTATTACCTATTTTTTTACATGTGGCCGCGATTTTTCCAGTTCCGGTTGCTTTAGAAACTAGATTGTATAGTGTGTTTTTTCAAATGGTGTGGGGTAGCCAGTTGAATCCGATTAAAAGAGCCTTTACTTATTTAAAACTGAATCAAGGGGGTTTAGGGATGATAAATCCAGTAGTATTTTTTCATTCCTTTTTCATGATTGCGGCCTTTCAATCCAGGGTTAAACCTCAGGATCATCCATGGTCGGCTTGGACACAATTGCTTTTTTCTCCCTTTATGTCATTTTGGGAAGGAGGGGGAGTTCCCATGAGAGGTAAGATGGCTTTGGCCCCATCCTATGCGGATGCCTCAGTCAGAAAACTACGGGAATGGAAATTAGGAAAAGCTCAATTGCAGGACATTCCTAGGAAAGACTTTTATGCAGAAATAATGTTTAATTTTTTTTACGTCCAAGTGGATTTTCCCTTGTGTACCCCGACGAAATTGTCTCAAGCATTAAGACTTTTGATGGATCATAGGATACCCCTAGTATGTGGGATGTGTTGTGGCTCTGTTGCCATGGGAGGTTGGGAGTCAGGGTAATTAAAACACAAACAGATTCAGGATCGTATGTGTATTAGACCAGGATGCTCAGATCAAATTGAAACCTTGGAACATTTTTTATTACTTTGTCCGTATGTTAAGTCTTTTTGGTTTGAATTGGCAAAGCGGTGGGAATGGGGATTTTTGATTCATATTTCTTATCAGAGTCTTGTCCTGGGGGACTATTCAGGTTTTTTACGAAGATACCACCCAAGTACATTAAATCTGATATTTGCCTGTATTAAGTATTATCTATGGCAAGCAAGGTGTCAGTTTTCCTTACAACATACCCTTTACCTAATAATGTTCATTTTAGTCGTATTGAATTAGCAGTGGGTAAACAGAAATTATATGAACAGTGCAAGCTAGAGACCGATATCTTTCAGGATTTTTGGAAACAAATTGTATGGTTAAGATGAAAAGGGGGGATAACTGGCTATGGTGTATAGGGGTTTGCGGGTGAATTTTGTATATGTTCTTTTTCAAATATTGTCTTGGAGTGTTTTGGGGGAAGATATTGAAGGGAGTACTTTATATTTTTTCTTTTGTACAATGTTTGTAAATAAGTGTGTTTGACAAATTGTTAAAACGAAATGTGTCATTATGATTGTTGTGTATTCTTTCAATAAAAAATTCCCCTACTCTTTTCGATAAGTGCCATGGGATCTTTAACATCCACCTGAACTACCACCAATCCAGGCAGGTGGGACCTCGGTTTAACGTCTCATCCGAAAGACTGCACCTCAGAAATGCACCACCCCTCTCATGCTGCATTACAGTGTCAGTACTGGGATATTAACCCAAGTGCCAGATGTGGGAACTGAACCCACAGCCCTCTGATCTCCCGGTCTCAGAGGCGAGTGTGCTACCTACTGAGCCACTGACACTGCAAACAGTTATGATGCTTTTTCTGTAGAAACCCAGTTTTTAGTTTCATTTATTTTGATACCTCTCATCTTAATGTTTTAGCGCGGTGGGCCACCACCCTATATTTTTCTACCACCACTGTATATTTTTTACCACCGCCCAAATTATTTTCAAATAAAATCCTCCAAAGTGATCTCTTGCCACCATTCTTTATTGCACTTCTACCCCTGTTTTTATAGCAGTGCTCTATACCTTACTAAGAATCACTTGTGCATGTGCACAATGCATAGAAGAGTTCATAGAATAATGTACCCTTGGCCCCGATCAACTGTACCACCACCCTATATTTTCAGAGTGGGGAACCCTGGGCAGCAGAAGGTAGTAGTGGGGGTGAATTATCAGAGCCTAGGGCAGTAACAAGTGGAGTCCCACAGGGCTCGGTGCTGGGACCAGTGCTGTTTTAATGTTTTCATATCAGACATTTCAGGTGGGATAAAAAGTAAGATCGGCCTCTTCGCTGACGCCACTAAGAGCTGTGCGAACGTGGATCGGGGGGGGGGGGGGAGGCAGCAGAGTACTCCAAGAGGAAATGGCAAGACTGGAGGGATGGTCGAACACATGGCAAATTGGGTTCAGTGCCAAGAAGTGCAAAGTCCTGCACTTGGGAGCCACCCTGGAAATAATTACTGGTTCGGAGGAGTGCCGTCATCCATGTCAAGAGAGAGAAGGATCTGGGTGTACTGGCAACGGGAAATGAACTACTTAGCCCAGTGCAGGAAGGTAGTGGCTAAGGCCAACAGAATGCTGGGGTGCATGGCAAGGGGAATTGCTTCTAGGAGATGGGAAGTCATCCTGCCCTTGTACAGGTCCCTGGTGAGGCCACACTTGGAGTGCTGTGTGCAGTACTTGCACTCCTACTTGAAGAAGGACATCAGTCTGCTGGAGGGGGTGCAGCGCAGGGCAACAAAAATTGTCCTGGGATTGGGAGGTAAACCTTTTGAGGAGAGACTGAGAGAAAGCTCAATATGTATTCCCTGGAGGATAGAAGAGAGAGGGGGGATATGATTTGAGACTTTCAGGTAGCTGAAGGGCATGAACAGAGTATTTTCAAACTAAAAGGTGGGAGGGAAACCAGAGGACACTGTCTGAAATTGGAAGGAAGCAGATTCAGGAGGGAAATAAGGCCCTGTTTCACCAAAAGGGTGGTCACAGTGTGGAACGCACTGTCGAAGGAGGTGGTATCACTGTGGACATCGAGCAGCTTCAAGATGGGGTGAGACAGGATCAGAGGGGAGGATTGAGACCAGGACTGGATGGCGGGTGGGTGTGAGTAAAACAGGAGGAAAAACGGTGTCAGGAGGCCAAGGGAAGGGGGGCAGTTGCAGTTTTACTGGCTGAAGTGCTGCACGCTTGAGCACACTAGACAGACCGTAAGGCCTGTATCTGCTGGCAATTTCGTATGTTCGTATGAGGCATACTCCTCCCCCCGGTCATTATCCTCCTGGAGAGGCCCTTGTCCTCCATCCTTACTGAAATGTTTTTTCTAGGATCGTGGATATGTTCATCCACACTTCTTGGCAGATACCTTGCCACTTTAAGATGTGCCAAAGTCTTCAAGCTGGCTCCTCCCACCCATCCGGGTGGTATAACCCTCTGCTCCGCCTCATGACGTCAGATCTTCCTTTCCGCTGGAAGGTTCAGGTTCCCTCCTTAGCGCTCCCGCATGTAGTAGACCCTGGCTTTTGAATTTGTCGAGTTCAGTCTTCTACTTCAGTCGCTTCCACGATGGAGGAAGCGTCGGTCCCTGGGTTTTGCCAGTGCCCCATGCGGGCAGAAGATGACTTGCACAGATCCTCATGCCATGTGCGTGTACTGCCTGGGGTTGGATCATGATCCACAGGCCTGCGATCATTGTTGGTCCTTCTCCCCGAACGTGCTTGAAGATCGCGCTGCCCGATTCCAGCTGGGGTGGCCGGAGAAGCTTTACCCACTGGTCAAATTGAAGGATGCCTGTTGGTACCCGCAGCTGTGGGGTCCGCTGAGCAGTTGGAACAGCTCAAGGCCTTCAAGGAGAAGGCAGCTCAGGCTGCGGCGGGCTCCTATTCAGCTTCGCCCTTCATTCCACTACAACTGGGATCCTCCTATTCGGCTTCCTTCAAGGAGTCGTGTCAGTCTCTCTCTACCAAGGGGGAGGGCCCTTTGGGGTCGCATGTTTCGTGCTCCTAGAAGGACTCGAAAAAGGACAAAGAAAAGTCGACACGTCGACGCTCTTGGGACCAAGAGCGGTCCCGATCACAGGAATCTCCTGTCTCGACTTCGGTCGAGATTGCAGCCAAGGCCACTGGCTTCACGGTGTCCCCGTCAGATCAGTCGGCTGAGCCGCCTGCCAATGCGGCCGAGATTTTTCTCTAGCCAATCGGTGGGTTGTCACCCGATCCAGCCAGAGATTCTCTTTTTCAGACACTGGTGCTTATGGTGTCCTTAGATGGGTCAGCTCAGCCCCCTGGCAGGACCCGCCCACTAAGGAGTCGAGCCGGACCAGGATCCAAGGGTTTCCCCAGCTCCTGCAGAGGTCCTTCGTTGGCCCCGCCGATGGTCAAGGTCTCTGTCCTGCTGCTCGACTTCGACGTCGGGTAAGACTCATTCCCGCCGGCGATCTCATTCCCACTGTCTTGGCAAGCAGCGCCGCCGCTCCCCGTCTTCATCCTTCTTGGGTGAGGAGAGGTTTTCGGTGCACGTTGTGTTGATGCTATGAAGACCTCATGTGGCAGCAGTTGGTTCTGTCCGAGTCCAGACTGCTCTGTTTCGGCTCCGGCCATTAAGTGGCTTTTGCCTGAGCGACCAGCGTCTGCCATGGCCACCATCATCGAGGTACCCATTAAGGCCCAGCAGAAGCCAGCTACTCCACCAATCTGGGTGGAGCCGCCGCCCGAGCAACTGAAGTCTGAGGCCCAGACCAATGATTCTTGGTCGGCTCAAGGCATGCCCCATCGGTTGTCTGTCACTCTCACTCCCGATTGCCCAAGGTGGGTGGAGAGTGACTCAGGTTGGCACCCACTCTACGAGGACTCTTCGGAGTCCGAGGATTCCTCCATGGTCTCCTGTCTGGTGGACATAGAGTCCTTGGGGGAGATCTCCGTCAGTGAGGCCTTGCCTCGTTGATGGGCATTTCTCAGCTCATTTCCGAATCCACATCAGTGGAGCTTGAGCCTGTGCGGAAACAGACAAGTATCCCCTTACAGAGATTCTGGATAAAGGGGATACTTCTATGGAGGCCTTCCCAGTGGCTGAGGCCATTGTGGGCCCAGCCTTGGAGCTGTGGCAGCATCCAGCATCTTGTCCTGCGCCTTCTGCCCACATGGCTCATAAATATGCAGTGACCATGGGGTCCCTGTCAGGCTTCTCGGAGCACCCCTCTGTGGTGGGGTTGGTGGCTGACTCAGTGTTCCGACGCTCAGGCAACAAAGGAGATGTGGACAGACCCCTGGATAGGGAATATAAACAATTGGACCATTTCAGGAAGAAAATGTATGCAACTTCCTCACTTGGCCTTCGTCAGGCAAGCTCAGCTGTTATCATGGCACATTTTTCCCACGCTCTCTTGGGCTCCCTGGATGAGGTAATTCCTCATCTCCCAGCTGACCTCCAGACCACGGTCAAGCATGTCTGGGACCAGGGTAGGGCAGTGGCAAAGCAGCAACTCCAGATGGCTCTGGACATTGGCAATTCCTGTGCCCGTTCAGTAGCTGCTGCAATGGCCATGCACCGCAGGGCTTGGCTATGCATCACGACCTTTACGGCGGATGTGCAGCACAAGTTGGCAGATGTCCCCTTTTTGGGCACTGACCTGTTAAGGCCCGACATGGAGGGTCACCTCCAGCGCATAGAGAAGTCCAATGCCACCTTGGACTCCACCACATCTGCCCAAAAGGACAAGGGCTCCAAGCGTCAACACCGCAAGCCCTCTCGCTCATCCACTCCTGCGGCCAGACTGGCCCAGCAGCAGGCTCAAACTCGGACCAAGTCCATGGCGTCCTCATTTAGGAAGCCGGGGGGGAGGTCCTGGCAGCCCCTTCGCTGGACCCTCTTCCAAGCCTGCCCAGTGGTTGGTTGGGTGGTGCCTCCGTCAATCCCGTCATGCCTCCCCTTGGACATCCTGTCAGGGGCCGGCTCAGCCACTTCATTTCCACCTGGTCCACTATCAACACAAACCATTTGCTTCTAGAAGTGGTAGGTCGAGGCCTGCCTCTGGAATTCGAGCAGGCCCCTCCTTATCGAGCCTGTGCCTGTGCCCCATGGGGGAGATCTGGTGTCCACAGCTTCTCAGTTGGCTCCCAGAGACGATTTAGCCCAGCTGTTCCTCAAGGAGGTGGTGCGCCCAGTGGGATCATACGGCTGTCTCTTGGATATGTCTGCGGCTCCTCCATGGCTTCCGCCTGGTGTGCTTGTCACCTCTTTTTCCATTGTCACGGATGTGTCTTCTTGGCATTGCTTGGAGCCGTGGCTTATATCCCGGCTTCCTGCTCTACTTGTCCTCCCTTTCTTATAACTGCTTGGTACTCTCCCAAGAGTAATAACCTACTGCAGGAGACCTGTATGTAGAAGATAGTATCGTTACGTAAGAACTTACAGTAACAGTAGATCTTTCTTTGAGAGGGCTCTTGCAGTAGGTAATTACATATAGGACTGACACTGGCAGGCGGCAGAACCCCGGAAGAATTTCTAGCTAGCAGCCCTGGCAGGCCTCCACGTCAGGTGACGGCGATGAGGCGATGTCAGTATAAAGGGGCGGTCCTGATACCCGCCTTCCAGTTCTTTCCGGCGTTAGCTCGTATTACAGCGCCCTCACGGAAAGGATTAGGTGCCTTCGTCAGCCCTACCATCGTCGTTTTTTGTTTTTTTACGAAAATTCTTATTTTTCAGCAGTGTCAGCATTAACGTCCGGTGTATGTCGTCCCCTACATCCTCCGAGCACAAGAAGAAGTTCAATTCATGTGGCTCCCAACTACCGCACAAGGACGGCCACTCCCTGTGCCTGTTCTGCCTAGGCCCGGATCATGAAGTCGAGAAGTGCCAGCATTGCCTTAGCTTCGAGACGGCAGCAATCCCTGGAGGCCCATATTCTTAAAAAGAAAATGAGCCCAATGGAGAAGGAGCTTAAAAAGCTAAGGCAGGCGTCCACTTCCCCCGAAGGCCATAGAAAGAAAAGGGGCAAGGGGAGGCACCAGGACAAAGGCTTCTCCACCACGTCTCCCTCAGGAGTCGTGGGTATACAGGTATACAGGTAACATCCCCTCCAGGGGGGATCACTCCTTGATGGCCGCCTCAGAGGTTTCCGAGGTGGCGTCGGCCCGCCTGTCTGGCTCGCGCTCGGGCCTTGCGGGTGCCTCCAGGCTCTTGGAGGCCTCCGCCCCTGGTTCAGCCACAGGCTTGCGGCCTACCATTGCAGGCGACTCCAATAAGCCAGGCATCGGCTCCTCTGACGTCCGCCCGGAGAGAGCTGGTAAGAAGTCCGACCCTGCGGGGCGACGCACGGCTTCTTCCCACCAGACCAGGCAGACCTTCCCTCTCGACCTGCCTCCAGTAGAAGGCTCTAGTAAGTTGGGCGTCTGCTCCTCCGGCCCATAGCCGACTCCCTGTATGCCTCATAAACAGAGTCTGGCGTCTGGCAGCCCGGAGACGGCAACAGTCCCCCAACGTCCGTCGTTCCCGGTTCACGCAACTTTCGCTGCCGTCTGGGGAACAGAGTCCCCCCCCCCCATCCTGATCCCGGGCACAGTTGGGGATGTTTTGCCTCCGTTAGTCCCTCCTCCATCTGGAGCAACGGACCTGACTGCTCCCCGGATGCCGGCTCTGACGTTGGTACCTCCGATGTCGGGGCCTCCACTGTCGGACTTGACATCGGCCTTACCGACTCAGGGAGAGTTCCTGATCCCATCGGGCCCTCCCTCCGGGCTCTCCGCTCCTGAACCTGCCCACGAGGTTCCCCAGCTGGGCCGTCTGCGCAGGCAACCCCGCATCTAGCTACCCACGTCTTATTCAGCACCCGGTGTGCCGGGAGCATGCATATCCGATGCCAGGTTTCCGACGCCACAGTACTCGACGTCTCAATACCCGATGCCGGGTTACCCGCATCCGGGTTTTGGATACGCTCTTTATGGGTATAGCCCATATCCTTATCCCCTACCTCCTCCTCCTCCACCGCCCTCACGGCCGGCGGTGGACCTGCAGGAGACTCTGGCCTCCTGGTGGGCTGAGGCCAGGGCTCAACTCACCAAAGAGGTCGAGAGCCGCCTTCCGGCAACAGTGCCGTCCCAGGTTCCTGTACGCCCCAGGCGGCACACTCCCTCACCACCTCCAGACTCCAGGGTTCTTCCGTCTGGGTCCAGGGAGGGGCAGGACACACATCCCTGGGGACTCCCCAAGGGACCCATTCCTCCCCTGGGTCGGGAAAGGGAGTCTTACTCCTCTTCTTCCTCCTCTTCACTCTAGGACTCCTCAGACTCTTCCGATGGCTGCTCCGAGAGAGACGACGAGCCTCGCTCTCCGTCGAAGCCCCGGCCGATGACTCCTCTGAAGTCTCCTCCAGAGGATCCTTCTTTTACGGAGTTGCTTAGAAAAATCCAGGAGGTCCATCAGTGGCGCACTTTGGAACCAGATCCTCAGCGTCTGAAACTCGCTGAACATCTGGATCTGCCCGTGACAGCTCCTACACTAGTGCCACCCTGGATAGAGCCACACGCCGACCTTGTCACCATGATATGGAAACAGCCGTTGGCCTTAGCTCCACTTCCCAGGAAGTCGAACAGGCTATATCAGGCTCCAGAGGGTGTTGATTTCCTAGATTCTCACCCTCGTGCCGACTCGGTCGTGATTAGTGCCGCTCATGGTTGGTCGGCGAACCCAAAGCATCTTAGCTCGTCACCTCCTGATAAGGAATCTCACCTTCTGGACCAGTACGGGAGGAAGATTTATGCTTCCTCCACACTGGGGATTCGGGCCCTGAACTATGTCGGCCACATGGGGGACTAACAGAAGGCCATCCTTACTCAGGTGGAAGCCAAGCTGGACTCCTTGCCTGACTCCCAAGTCAAACAGGAGTTGGCTGATCTCGTCCGCTCTGCTCGTTCGGCCAGTCGCCACATGCTACGTGCGACATACGATGCAGTGGACACTGCTGGGCAGAGCTCTGCTTTCGCCGTAGGCCTACGGTGTCATGCTTGGCTCCGCGTGTCAGGTCTGGTCCTAGAGGTGCAATCTGGCATTCAGGAAACACCTTTCTAGGGGTCAGTGCTTTTCGGAGGTGATGTCAAGGACATCATTACTGACTTGCAAGAGAAGGGGACGGCTCTGAAGTCAGTTGATTTCATATACCGTCCCCATCACCAGCAGCGCCATCCCTTCGCATGGATGGAATCTGCCAAAGCGAAGGAAGGCGGGGCCACAAAGCGTTGAGCCCCAGCGGCTGCTAAGCCCCTCCACCCAAGAAAGCAGGTGCTTCAGCTGCGGACTGCTTACCACCGACTCCTTTCCTCTCCCACTGCCTCGGACTCCCGGAGGAACGTAGGAGGAGGTTTCCCTCCACCTTCGGGATGGGAGAGGATAACCACGGATTCTTGGGTGCTCCAGCTTATAGCAGAAGGACACTCCATAGAGTTTCTTCAGAAACCACCCCATCCCTTCTCTGAAGTCGTCGTATTCAGGAACACCTTCCTTTGGTCCAGGAGGAAATCTGGCGCTTCTGATGAAGCAAGTGATAGAAACCCGTCCCTTCATCTTCAGGGGACGGGTTGCTATTCCCATTTCTTCCTGGTCCCAAAGAAGACAGGAGATCTCAAACGGATTTTTAGATCTCAGTTCCCTGAGTCTTTATGTAGAGTACAAAAGGTTCAGGATGCTCTCTCTGCAGAGCCTTCTGCCCCTTCTCCGGCCGGGTCAGTGGCTTTGTGCCCTGGATATGCAGGATGCCTATCTGCACATTCCCATTCGCCCCTTCCATCGCAAATACCTTTGTTTTGCGTTTCAGTGGGACCACTACCAGTTCAAGGTGCTCCCGTTTGGTCTATCCTCGGCCTCCGAGTATTTAGCAAATGCCTGGCAGTGGTGGCAGCCCACCTGCGTACCAAGGGAGTACAGGTGTTCCCTTACCTGGACAACTGGCTCCTGGCGGCTTAATCCAGGGAGGAACTCCTGCGTTTCCTCTCCCTTACCCAGCAGGTTTTTACCTGCCTGGGTATTACCATCAACCATTCCAAGTCTCATCTGGACCCTTCCCAGAGGCTACAGTTCATCGGGGCGATCCTCGATACAACCATGGGCAGGGCCTTCCTCCCTCCGGACAGGGCGGCCTCCCTTCAGACCCAAATATGCCTGTTATCCAACTGCAGGATGTCTCGGCAAGGTCGGTCCTTCGCCTTCTTGGGCTCGTGGTGGCCACCATACCGATGATTCCCCGAGCTCGACTCCACATGCAGATCTCTCAGTGGACTCTACGCTCTCAGTGGGATCCACTACTGGACGACCTATATCACTCAGTTCTGATCTCGTCGCTGATGATGCGAGTCTTGCAGTGGTGGATGGTTCAAGAGAACCTGTTTCGGGGGGTCTCTTTCTTTCATCCTCCCCCCTCCCAGACTCTAACCACAGATGCCTCAGGTGAAGGTTGGGGAGCCCATCTAGGCCCTCATCGGACCCAGGGCTCTTGGTCCAGGCTAGAACTAGCTCTTCACATCAATGTGCTCGAGCTTCGCTCAGTGTTGTACGCTTTCCAAGCCCTTCACCAGTGCATCCTTCCCGGCCACCTAGCCGTCCAGACGGACAACATGTGCGTAGTGTGGTACATCAACAAACAGGGAGGAACTCAGTCCTACCCTCTATGCAGGGAGGCAGTGAGGGTTTGGGATTGGGCAACACAACACGACCTTCACCTCACGGCGATTCACGTTCAGGGTCGAACAACATCTAACGAACAAGCTAAGTCACTCTTCTGCTCTGACTCACAGTAGGAACTGGACCAAGGGGTCCTAGACAGTATCTTCCAACTTTGGGGAATACCACAGGTCGACCTGTTTGCATCCCCCCAAAACGCAAAACTTCCCACCTTCTGCTCTCTCATTCCAGGGCGAGGCACTTTCTGGAACGACGCTCTACCTCTAGACTGGAAGGACAGATTCGTCTATGCCTTTCCCCCAATTCCTCTTATCCCACGAGTCTTGCAGAAACTGGCTTCAGAAGGAGCGAGAATGATTCTGATCGCTCTTTTCTGGCCTAGGCAAATCTGGTTCTCTCTTCTACAATATTCAGAGGATCTTCCTCTTCCTCTCTCTCGAGGTTTGTTGACCCAGGATCAGGGGACCCTTGTCCATCCAGGCCTCAAATCCCTTCAACTGCATGCATGGCTCCTGCAGACTTAGCCCAGTCCCGTTTTGGGGTGTCTCCCAAAGTGGTGGAGATTTTAGTGGAGGCCAGAAAACCCTCCACCAGGTCCACTTATTCCTTGAAGTGGAAAAGATTCACTATTTGGGCCTCCTCCAAGAACGTGGAACCTTTCTCTTGTTCAGTGAGGCTTCTGCTGGAGTATTTACGTCATCTGTTCGACCTGGGTCTCAGCCATTCCTCTTTGAAGGTACACATGGCGGCTATCTCAGCCTATCATGTTCCCTTTGCAGACAAAGCTTTCGCTCAACTGGAGGTCTCTAAGACCTTTCTCAGAGGGTCCTCCATCTGAAGCACCCCATCTGTACTCCTACCCCCCTTGGGACTTGAATTTTGTTCTCGAAATGTACCTTCCTCCTTGAACCTGCAGCTTCTGCTGATTTAAAGTTTCTTTAAGTGAAGACACTCTTCTTGGTGGCCATTACTTCGGCTCGAAGAATCTCCGAGCTTCAGGCCCTGATGTGCAAAATCGCCTACTTGATTTTTCACAAGGAACGAGTTGCTCTTCGCACGAATCCTAAGTTTCTACCTAAAGTAGTAGCAGAGTCTATCTTAAATCAGTCCATAGAGCTACCTGCCTTTTTTACGCAGTACTCTAACCAAGGAGAATATTTACTGCACACTGTGGATGTTCACCGGATTCTGAGATACTACACCAACAGGACGAAGGAGCTCAGAAAGACTGATCAGTTCGTCTCCTTTGCTCACAAAAGGGAAGGCAATGCTGTTTCCAAGCAATGCCTGTCTTAAGTGGTTGGCTCATTGCATCGCTTTCTGTTATGACAAGTACCACAAGACCCTCCCAGCTCAAGTCAGAGACCACTCCACAAGAGGAGTAGCTGCCTCTGCAGCTTGTTTCAAGAATGTGTCTGCGACAGACATGTGCGTTGACGCCACCTGGACTTCCGTCCATACCTTTACGAAACACTACAGTTTGGATATTGCCTCTTGCCGTAGAGCAGGCTTCGGGCTAGCTGTTTTGCAAGGCCTCCTGTCTTGAGGCTTGCATGGCTAGAGCTATTTCATGGAGTAATTTCCTCCTCCCGGTACCTTTTTTCTTTATTCCAGACTGCTTGGGATTCAGTCCTATATGTAATTACCTACTGCAAGAGCCCTCTCAAGTAAGATAGTACAGTTACGTAAGGAATTACCGTAACAGTAGATCTTCGAGGGAGGCTCCTGCAATAGTGTCTCCCGCCCTCTCCATCCCCTAGGCTTTTTTCAGCTCCTTTTCCATATAGAGAAATATCAAGCTCCTCTCTCGTCCGGCCTCTTTGGCCTGTGAGCGGGGAAGAACTGGAAGGTGGGTGTCAGGGACCGCCTTGCTATCCAGCGTCACCTGATACCGGTCACCACGACATGGGGGCGGTCCCTCACCAAGGACTGCTAGCTAGAAATTTTTCCGTGGGGTCCTGCCGACTGCCAGCGTCAGTCCTATATGTAATTACCTACTGCAAGAGCGCCTCTCAAAGATCTGCTGTTACGATAAGTCCTTACTTAACTGTACTATCTTTGAGGTACGGTCTCTTGCAATAAGTACAATCCCGCCCTCCGTCCCCCTGCCTTTTTTTGCTACAGGGTGCTTGAATCTCAGGATGTTGGGATGAGTGTTTTCTTTGGTCTCTTGGTTCCCCTCTGTCCTTGGCCTTTTTGCGTACTGCAGCCTGCAGGGACCAGTATGTGCCTCGGGGCCGCCCCTTTTATACACAGCCTGAGGAAGTGTTGTATGGGGGGGCAGCCCCATAAAAGACTGCTGGAAGAAACTACTATGTGACAGCTCCACCTAGCGAACTCCTGAGAGTAATAACCTACTGCAAGAGACTGTACCTCGAAGATCTACTGTTATGGTAAGTTCTTGAGTAACAATACTTCCTAGGAGTGGTATATGATGTACATCCACACTAACCCACCTGACCTCCCCTGGCAACTGGCACACTGATACTTGCTTCCAGCGGGTAAGATCTGACGTCACAGGGGCGTGCCGAGGGAGTTACCACTCAGGTGGATGGGAGGAGCCAGCTTGAAGACTGTTCTGACAAACCCTTAAAGGGAAAGGAACACTGCCAGAAGTGTGGATGTGCATCATAATAACACTCCAAAACTATTGTTACAGGTAAGTAACCTGTTTGTGCTGACCAAAGATAGCCTAACTGAGATGTAGTGTCTCATTTATAGTAGGGTCCTGCTTCAGCAGTTTTACTGCTAGAATGGACGAAAGCACAAAGCATTCGTGATTAAACACACACACTGCCTATGGTTTTATTGCCATTTGGACCTGTAATTTCCTGTATTAGATTTCAGTGCTCTGGTCACTAAATTATACTGCCTTTCTGAAATACTTAACCAGGAAAACGTGCATGTGATGCCAGAATTCACTTTTTTCTGTGTAAAGTTCAGGGTAACCCAAATTGAAAAGTCAAGGGAAGTGACCCCACAGTGCTGAGGATGCCCTTGGTGCCTAATGTTCCACAGAGACAAAAGCGAACCACATGACACGTTGGGCTGCCCAAGAAGTTGCAAAACACTGGGCTGTTGTCACTTTAGTTCATCAATTCTGAGTGCCACCAGCATAAGAAACGCTGAAGCAGTGAAGAGTTGGAAAGTGCTTGCTGCTGTAGTTGAGCTGAAGAATTTTTTTGTTGTTGTTCCGTAGGAAACCATGGAAGACATTGACAAGAATGGAGATGGCTTCATTGATTTGGAAGAGTATATTGGTGAGTAGGTGAATTACCTGTTGCGTCAAGACCTGTGTTAGTTTTCTTCTCCACCTCGCCCCAGCCTTTCTTCATAGCCAGGGGGCAAATGATTGTTGCCAGATAACACAGCAGAGACCATACTTGCTCTAAAGCAGGAGCTGGCCTTTGTACCTCTTTTTTTCTGTCATTGACCCAGTGATGTGACTACACCATACCTTTCATGGAACCATGGCAGCCATAAGGGTTACCATAAGGGTTACAGGACACAAGCTTTTGGTGCCACACAGGTCTGTTCAGCAAGCCTGTTGCGTGGTCCCAAAAGCTTGTACACACTAAAACTTGATATGCAGTAAATATGTTGGTTCAATAAAAAAAAAAATCTTTGCAAGATTTTCAGTTAAAAGTGACCTCTTCTACTGCCGGTAATGTCACAAACATGGTGGGAGTTTGAGCTTACAGCTGTCCTCTTGGCAACAAATCCATTGCCATCTGTTCACTCAGTGTACTTTTTGGAATATTTGCATTTCTAACAGTTAAAATGTCTGCGCTCAACTAAGCCAAACCAGGGGACTCAGGATGCCAAAATATACTTGTTAATTGATGGAGCTTGGGAAGAGGAGACCTCTGTTCACAGGCACTCCCCCAGCCATACGCTACCCTTGGCTGCATCTCGTTATCTTGAGATGGACAATGAGGATATGATGCGACCGCCTGAACAGGCAATCCAAAAGATTTTTCTGACAGGAAGATTAAATCTGCATTTGCCAACCTGCACATGGGCTTCAAGAGTTGCATAAAAAGCAGTCGCAAACAGATTAAAAGGTAGATACTCGCAATTTCAGTAGATGTTCTCAACCACCTGTTACTCCATCTGCTGACCCGGGACAGAGACACACATAATGGGTTACAAGACGCAGAGAACTGGGTTAGACAGAATAACTTCTCTCTGCTGTGGACTCATCCTGTTTGCACGCACCTCCGAAGTTCACACCTCTAAGTGGAACATAGCCTATAATAACATTTGCCGCTTTGCACTTGCTGCCCCTAGTCTCACCCACCACTGTGACCTGTATAACAAACTTGACTGTCTCTCCCCACCCAACCACATGAATTTTGTCTTGGGCAGCTTCACGGGCAAAGTTCTCAGAACTGCCTCCCACCACCACCACCACCGGACTGGATGAGCTCCGTAAACCATCTGCCTCTTCTTATTCCCTTAGGTCATTGGGCACTGCTGATCTTACTTCGAGAACAGCTCTTGCAGCAGGTAACACCATTAGGACTGAAGCCGGCAGGCGTCAGGACCCCACGGAATTCTTCTAGCTGGCTATCTTCAGCAGGGACCGACCCCGACGTCGGTCCCGCCTCAGACGTCAGGCGTAGTATATAAGAGGCGGTCCGCCAGATTCCCAGTTCTTTCCGCCCGTCGACTTGCATGTCTCGACCCTTCGGATGCGTTCTAGCCACTTGACGCACGCCGTTTTCCTTCTCGAAAAACACTACTACGCCAAGGCCATGTCTGATGTCCCTCTCCAACCTCCGCTGAAGGCCTTCCCTCGAAGTGCGCCTGTGGAAGGCAAATCCCGTTCAAGGATCCACATTCGGCCTGCTTCCGGTGCCTAGGCCCAGACCACGACACCCGGTCCTGCAATTTCTGCCAGGGGTTCAACAGCCGGACCTGGATCCGTCACCAGAAGGCTCTGCAGGCTTTCCTGCTTGAGGAGAAGATTAAGGCCATGGACATCTCCAAGGGGGATTCAGCAGAAAAGGCCCGGAAACACTCTGAGAAGCACAGGGAGAGGGTTCCTTCCAAGTCCCCGTCTAGGGCCTCTAACTCCCGTAGTTCCGGCTCCCGGTCCGACCGTTCGCCCTCCCAGGCCCGTTCTCAGCCTCCCCCCGCTGCGGTGAAGAAACCTTCAGGCTCCTCTTCACAGGCCAAGACCTCCAGGCCCTCTTCGTTGTCTTCCTCCAAAGCCCTGGTTAGGTCTGGGGACCGTCACCGTCATCACAAGTCTGGTTCCCGCCATTCCGAACCCATCGGGTCTGTCTCCTTGCGTCCTTCTCCCCAGAGAAAGACCAAGGCGCTCACCTCTCTGAAGAAGCCGTCGGACCCGACGTCAGCCCGTCCAACATCAGCCACCCATCACAGGTCCCAGGAGCCGTCGACCGCCAGATGCCCGTCGCTGGTCAGGCCTTCGCCCTCTCAGTCGTCGGCAGGAGGGCCGACGTCCGTACCCGTACGTGTAGAGAAGAGGACCCCGACACCTCCTACCGACGTCGGTCAGGAGACCATCACAGAGGAGGAGTTGACACAGCCTGAGGACCAGACGGGCGAACCCAGTCCTGTCACACCTCCCAGGGAGCCCTCTCCACAACCTGAGGCCCCTGAGGAGCCGACGCCGGTGCCCGGTCCGTCGTCGGGCCTTTCCCTTTCAGAGGTTAAGGAGCTCTTTTCTCATTGGTGGGATACCATCAAAAGGGATATGGTTCCCACACCACCTCCTCTTCCTCCTCCTCCTCCTCCTCCATCACCTGCGACTCCTCCGGCTCCTGCGCCCCCTTTCCCATCCGGGGCTGCAGGCAGAGTACCTCTCCCCCAGGAGTCTACGGACCCTCCAAGGGGGAGACCTGATAAAACGAGACCTCCGTCTAGATCTTCTTCAGGGTCACCCAGTCCTAAGAGACCCAGAAGACGCCGCCGTTCGCAGACGGAGGACGGATCGGAGTTCTCAACAGGATCAGATCCCTCTCCTCTTCACATCCCCTCTCCGGACCCACGTAAGCTTCCTAGATCTCCTCCGGATGACCCATTGTTCTCTGAAATCATGAGACATATCCAAGAGAACATGGGATGGGATGCGGAAGAATTAGACCCTGAGAGACTACGCCTTGGTAGGTATCTTCGGCAGAAGGATCCCAAGCCTGTGGTGGTACCACCCTTGGTGGACACCTTTGTGGACGTCACCAAGGCAGCGTGGAAGCGTCCACACTCGCTCCCGGTGATGCCGAAGAAAGCTGACCGCCTGTACAAGGCCCCTAAGGAGGACCAGTACTTGGCTCAACATCCTCTGGCCGACTCTCTGGTCATAACAGCCTCTCATGACCGGTCCTAGAGACCGCAACATTTGAGCACCCTGCCACCGGACCTGGAGTCCAAACAGCTGGACGCTATGGGCAGGCGCACGTATGCTTCCGCTACTTGCACCATCAGGTCCCTGAACTACTTGACCCACATAGTACAGTTCCAAAATGCCTTGTGGGAACAGGGACTGGATCTGGCGGAGAAATTGCCAGAAGGTGAGCAGAAAGAGGAGATGTTACAGCTCCTCCGTAGGGGTTCGGATGTGGGAACCCAGGTGCTGCGAGCCGTGTACGATTCCGCGGACTCCTCTGCCAGAGCGGCAGCTTCAGGTGTATGCCTCCGGAGGCACTCATGGCTCCGTGTCTCCGGATTTAACCCGGACATCCAGAAAAACATCATGGACTCCTCTTTCGAAGGAGAAGTTCTCTTTGGTGCACCCTCTGAGAAGGTTCTCACCAAGCTCCAAGAGGCCGGGAAGGTGGTGAGGTCGGTTCAGGCAATGTATCAACCGAGACTTAGTTCCTTTTGTAGGAACCAAAGCCGTTTTTGTGGACAGACACAGAGACAACAGCCCCGCACCGGTCCACAGCAGAGGGGCTCCGGTTCCTGCAGAGCCCAGGCAAGACAGCCTGTGGGCCGAGGTCAGCATCCAGCTAAACTGGCTCAGCCCGCAGGCCCTTCCGCCACCACAGCCTGACTCCTTTCCGGCCCCCGCCCCCCGGCCCTCAGGATCAACGGGATATCAAGGTCGGGGGTCGTATTCCGAATTTCCTGCCAGGATGGCAGTCCATAACCACCAACAGGTGGGTTCTTCAGTTGGTCGAAAAAGGCCACTTTATAGAATTCGCAGACAAGCCACCCTCGAGGCCTCCTCTGCTCTCCCGTTACTCTGGTGAGCACAAATTGCTTATCAGGCAAGAAATACTTGCGCTCCTGCAAAAGGAAGCGGTAGAGTGTGTTCCAGAGAACCAGAGAGGGTACAGGTACTATTCCCACTTCTTTCTGGTTCCGAAGAAAACAGGGGACCTCCGTCCAGTCCTGGACCTCAGCGACCTCAATATGTCGGTCGCCTACAAACGATTTCGCATGGTGACCCTGCAGGGTCTTATTCCCATGCTAAAGAAGGACACCTTCTTAGCGTCCCTGGACATGCAGGACGCATACCTGCATATACCCGTAGCTCAAGCGCACATTAGGTTCCTGCGCTTCAAGTTCCTCGGCCACCACTTCCAGTTCCGAGCTCTCCTGTTCGGACTGTCATCGGCCCCCAGGGTCTTTACCAAATGCATGGCAGTTGTGGCAGCGTCTCTAAGGAGACAGGGCCACTATGTGTTTCCGTACTTGGATGATTGGCTTCTCATGGCCGCCTCCAGAGAAGCGTTGTTGATGGCTATCCAGAGCACCCAGACTCTGTTTCGGTCTCTGGGCATCATAATCCATTACAGAAGTGTCTCCTTGTACTATCATAGAAGCTGCAGTTCATAGGCGCAGTTCTGGACACCGTTCAAGGAGAGCATTTCTTCCAGACAACAAGCGGAGCATCAGATCCTCATCAGGGATCTCTCGTGAAAGACTGTCCCTGCCAGCTGCTTCCTCTGCTTGGACACATGGCTGCGGCCATTCCGACCGTCCCTTTGGCAAGGCTCCACATGCGGGTAACTCAGTGGATGCTCAAGGTGCAGTGGGACCAAAGGCAAGACCACATGCAGCATCCGGTCAGGATCACCGAGCGCCGTGATTGAGATTGGCAATGGTGGCTAGACCCAGGGACACTTTCTGTGGGTGTCCGTTTACAGCACGTCCCGGAGGTAATCCTCTCCACAGACGCCTCAGGGCTGGGGTGGGGAGCACACCTGAACGGGGTGAGATCCCAAGGAACGTGGACCCCTCAAGAAGCTCATCTCCACATCAACATTCTGGAGATGAGGGCGGTCCTTTACGCCCTGCAGGCCTTTCAGTCAGAGATCCCGCCAAGTACTCTCGTTCTCCAAACAGACAATACGGCAGTGATGTATTACCTCAACAAATGAGACGCACACTCTTACCCCCTTTGCAGGGAAGCGATGAGAGTGTGGGATTGGGTAAGTCGACACGGCGCGAGCCTGATTGCAGTTCACGTTCCCGGAGTGGACAATACAATCGCAGACGGCCTGAGTCGTTCCCAGGCCAGAGTCCACGAGTGGGAACTTCTTCAAGGGGTAGCAGAGGATCTGTTTCTTCGATGGGGCACTCCAGAACTGGACCTATTCGTTTCCCCATCCAACGCAAAACTGACCAATTTTTGCTCACTAGATCCAGGGCCTGGTGTTTTCTGGCGAGACGCGTTGTCCCTCTCCTGAGCAGACAGATTCCTCTACGCTTTCCCTCCCTTCCCGTTGATCCAGAGAGTTCTTCTCAAACTACGTAGGGAGCAGGCAACAATGATTCTGGTAGCCCCATTCTGACCCAGACAGATCTGGTTCCCCTTGCTAACGCAGCTGTCCCGGGAACCTCCAATTCCGTTGCCTTTCAGCTCCCATCTCTTGTCTCAAGAGGAAGGTTCTCTAGTCCACCCGGACTTATGCTCACTGAATCTGCATGCTTGGCTCCTAGAGACATAGCCATTTTGCAACACGGGGTCTCGCAAGAGGTGGCGGAAGTCCTTTCCGAGGCCAGAAAGCCGGTGACGTACGCCATGAAATGGCGCCGTTTTTGTCTGTGGTCGCAAGCACGCGGCCTTTCCCCTTTAGGTTGCCCGGTGAAAGCGGTGTTAGAATACCTGCTCTCCCTTTTCCATTCAGGTCTCGCCTACTTCTCTATTAGTGCAGCTGCGCTGTTCTGCTACCACCTGGTGGACCAGGCGCACGGTGGCGCAACTTGCGCCTCTCGAGATTTTCTGAGAGGTGTTACCTTAGGCCACCCATTAAGGACCCTATTCCTCCATGGGATTTACTCTTTGTCCTGGAACAACTCACGCTTCCCCCTTTTGAACCTGCCGCGGATTGCGAGCTGCGTTTCCTGTCATGGAAAATGTTATTTTTAGTTGCTGTTACGTCAGCAAGGAGAATTTCCGAGCTTCACGCTCTCATGTGTAAGGAACCTTATTTGATTTTCCACCAGGACAGAGTGTCCCTGAGGACGAATCCTAAATTCTTGCCTAAGGTGGTCTCTGCACTCACTGTCAATCAGGACATTGACCTGCCTGTATATTTCCCTAAATATGCTAATAGAGAAGCGCTGCTCCACACCTTGGATGTTCACGCTGTCTTAGGTATTACCTGAACAGGACTAAATAGCTTCGCAAGTCGGAGCAACTTTTCGTTTCCTTCGCTGACAGGATGATGGGCCAACCAGTATCGAAGCAGTCTCTTTCTCGCTGGCTTGTCCAGTGTATATCATACTGCTATGATACAAAGCAGAAACCCCTTCCGGGTACAGTCCGGGGCCATTCCACTAGAGGGGTGGCTACCTCCTTTGCAGCACTTCTAGCGTCTCTCCTCTGCCATCTGTGCTGCAGCCACTTGGAGCTCTGTGCATACTTTTATCAGGCATTATAGCCTGGACATTGCTTCACGGTCGAAGAGCGGTTGCCTGGCCGTACTATAGGGTCTCCTGTCCTAGAGTCAGGATTTGGTATGGACTTTCCTGGTTTCCTCTCCCAGAATGCTTATAACGCTATTGTTGGAAATCAGTCCTAGAGGTGCTACAGCTTGAAGAGCTGTATCTCAGTAAGATAGTACAGTTACGCAAGAACTTACCGTAACAGTAGATCTTCGAGAACAGCTAGCGTACCTCCTGCCCACCTTCCCCTTGGAGGAGGCATGGCTTTCCGAGCCTTGACAGGGGTTTACGCCCTTTTACCTTCTGATGGTGGATCCTCGGTCTCCCCTACTGATATCGTCCTGCGGCCGGAAGTCTCCGGCAGGAGAACTGGGGAATCTGGCGGGACCGCCCCCTTATGTACTACGACCGCCGTCGGGGGCGGTCCCCGCTGAAGATAGCTAGCTAGAAGAATTCCATGGGGTCCTGACGCCTGCCGGCTTCAGTCCTAATGGTGTTACCTGCTGCAAGAGCTGTTCTCGAAGATCTACTGTTACGGTAAGTTCTTACGTAACTGTTCTTTCTCAAAGTTCCTGCCACCGAAACGCAAATGGGGGGACAGGGATTTTGTTTAATGTGCCCCCAGAATATGGAACTCCTTTCCCGCCCAGGTCTGCTCCACCCCCTCTCACTCATTTCTTCGGAGCTCCCTGTGGAATTACTTGAAGCTCTCCTCTGCGTGTGGTTGTCCTAAACCGCCATAACTAACCTTGGTCCCCTGCACTGGACTTGCATGTCCTTATTTTTGTACCCTTGCGCAGGACCTGCTGATGCATCCTGCCTGCTTGGCTTCTGCTCTGTATATAATGTATTTACACTCTGTTTCAGGCGGTGCTTTGACTGCGGCTCTGAGCTGTATAGAATTTTATAATGCACTGTTCATAGCCTTGGTGACTCTATGTATATATTTTGTTCTTATTCTGTGTTTACTGACTGCCATACCTCTTTGCCTCTTGGCATTTAAAATCATAGCACTGGCCTTCAAAAATCATAGCAAAGGGCCAGAATGTGTAGCACTTTCTTATTTTAAACAATAATATATCTACAGATAGTGGGCCCCATATAGTTAGTAATAAGGAAATGTTTCTATCAACTTAGTTGAATGATTTAATAGTTTGTGTGTCCAGAAATAGCTATAACAATATGAGGAACATCAGTAAACCTATGCAGAGCAAGGGTGAATCTGAGTGTAAAAAGCATAGCGCTGTGCAGAATCCATAGCAGTTGAGAGGTATGCTGGCTGCTTGTGTTATGTTCACCTGGTTCTACCTGAGTCTGTGTAATGCCTAACGTGTATCATGTTGTCCTCTGTATGAACTTTTACTTCATTGTACTCTCCTGGGTTGTACCTGAAAATAGGCAAATGTCTTGTCCAGTGTACTTACCTGGTCAACAAAAGCTAAATAAATAAATACATTTTGGTGCGCATGGTGTACGGGAGAGGAGAGAAGAGGGGTTTGCAGCCCGGAAGATTTGATAGCTCATTTACTCTTCAAGGGGCCTCCTGGATGTGCCCACTCGACACATTGGGTGACTGTACCTTTAGCATCACTGGGCTGGCCCTATGGAACTCTCTTCCATCTGCAGTCCGGGAGGCCCCTTGATTGGTGTTTTTAAGCTAAGGCTGAAGGCTCACCTCTTTAGCCTGGCCTTTACGGATTGATCTTCCAGCCTAATCTAGCCAAGTCTGTCTTAAAGCTGTAATTCTGAATCATTACGAATTTTATTGATCCTGAATTTTATTTATTCTGAAAATGTTATTTTGTTTTATCTATTGTTTTTTCTGTGATGTATTTTGTTAGGTGCCCAGAGCCTCAGGAAATGGGCACCCTATAAATAAAACTTGCCTTGCCTTACGAAAACCAGTCTCGCTATACAACCAGACAGTCTACTGACAGTAAAGAGAGAGCATCTCTCTCTCAGGCTGAAGCCCACAGACCTGGAGGTCCAAGCTAGCTGGTGGATTATTCAAATGCTTGTATTACCAAGCAAAATAAATGATCCTCTTTACAGCTTGGTTAACCAAAGCAGTCAACTTTGAGAGCAAACTATTTTTAATGCAAGATGACAGTAAAGGGGAGGTGCTTTTGGTGGTAGACTTCAGTCTAACGGATATAGATTGAAGCCTCCCAGCTGCAGCTTCTGCTAGAAGCAGGAAGATCTTGGACTCACTGCAGGGTGTGTTCCTCAGGGAACTAGTCCGTGAACCCCACTTGTGATGGTGCAGTACTGGACCTGGTACTCACCAACAGTGACACTGTAGCAGACATCAAGGTTGGGGGCACCCAGGGACCAGCCTTCACCATACGGTGTGGTTCAATATTAGGATGGCTGCAGAGTTGAACCACACAAAACTAAAGGTCCCGTACTTCAGGAGGGCAGATTTTAAAAAGATTGGTGAATGCCTCAAGGATGACTTTGCCAGGGAGGGGTGAGCTGGGTGGGGTGGAGGAACAGTGGGGATAACTAAAAAGAGCCCCAGTGAAGGCAGCGAACCTCTGCATCAAGCAAAGGAGCAAAAGAGGAAAAAGAGGCTGCTGTGGTTTCAAAAGAGGCAGCAGGAAAGGTGAACGCTAAGAGGATAGCATTCAGTAGGTACACAGAGACGCAGGGTGAGGAACATAGGGAGGTGTATCAGGGAAAACTGAGGGAAGCAGGGAGAGCAGTGGCGCGCAAAGGTGCAAGCCGAAGAGAGAATAGCCAAGGCAGTAACAAAAGGGGACAAGACTTTTTTTTTAGGTATGCAAGTGAGAAAAAGAAGACCCGGGGTGGGATTATAAGAGATGGGGAGGACTGTGCAGAGTGGGAACAGGAAAAGGCAGACATCCTGAACAAATACTTTTGTTCAGTGTTCACAGAGGAAAGAGATGGGGAAGGGCCACAAAAATGTAACCGAAGCATTTGAAGGAAGGAGGTGGACACTAGCCCATTTTCAGAGGAGAGTGTCCTGAAGGGACTCCTAAATCTGAAAGTGGATAGAGCAATGGGGCCAGACGGGGTCCACCTAAGTGTACTGAGAGAGCTCTGGAAGGTAATGGCTACGCCTCTGATGGCCCTATTTAACAGCTTCTTGGAAACTGGAATGGTCCCAGAAGACTGGAGGAGGGAAGATGTAGTCCCTCTTCACAAAAGTGGAAGTGGGGAAGAGGCAGACAATTATAGGCCGGTCAGCCTTACTTTAACGGTGGAAAAATTAATGGAATCTTTGCTAAAAGAAGGGATTGTGGAATATATTGAATCGAGGGTACAAGACCCAATGCAGCATGGATTCACAGGAAGGACCTGAATTTTATTTTGGAAAAGTTCACACCGACTCCTTTTGAGCCAGCCGTGACTTGCGGCTTACGCCTTCTCTCTTGGAAAGCGTCGTTTTTAGTTGCAGTCACTTGTACTAGAAGGATTTCAGAGCTTCAGGCCCTTATGTGTGAGCCTCCTTATTTGATTTTCCACAAAGACAGGGTGTCTTTGCGTACTAACCCTAAGTTTCTTCCAAAGGTGTGGTGTCTGAGTTTACTTTAAATCAGACCAACCCCCTACCAGTCTATTATGCAGAGCATGTGAATTCAGGGGAAACATTACTCCATACTCTAGATGTTCATAGAATACTCTGGTATTGTACACACTGTACAAAGGACTGCAGGAAGTCCTCACAGCTTTTTGTTTCATTCACCCTGGGAAAGAGGGTTCCCCAGTTTCTAAACAGTGCTTGTCCAAATGGCTAGTAAACTGTATTACTTTTCCTTACAGGAAATACGGTAAGGAACTTCCTGGGGGGATGCGTGGTCATTCCACAAGAGGCATGACCACTTCTGTAGCTTGTTTTCAGAATGTCTTTGCTGCAGAAATTTATTCAGCTGCTACCCGGAGTACTGTCCACACTTTCACATAGCACTTTAGTCTAGACATTGTCTCTCACAGAAGAGCAGGCTTAGGCCTAGCTGTACTACAAGGCGGTGCTAGACCTTTCGGGCATTTCAAGTGAATGCACGGATCCAGGTAGCCTCATATTAGCCTATAATAAGGCAATAGTGGGAGCCCTGGATTCCATAGCTCCTGTTCGGGTTTGCCCCCTTGCTCTTCGCCCAAGGTCCCCTTGGTTTGATGGGACCTTGAAGGAGATGTGGCGAGGGGGGGAAGGTTGGAGAGGTGTTGGAGGAAATCAGGCCTAGATGGTGACAGATTTAGGTTAATGGACCATCATGCTGTCTATCAATCAGCAATCGCCCGTAAGAAGGCAGAATTCCTGTCCAGGGAGATTGCCGCAGTGAAAAACCGAGCAGCTCAGCTTTTCCGGACTGTCAACAGATTGTGCAATGCAATATGTCTTCAGCCTGTGGGAGTTTTTTTGCAAGAGAAATGCAAGGAGTTTGCTCGATTCCCCACAGATAAGGTTCCCTCCGTGAGGTCCGAGATTGTTGCAGCCCCCTCTGCTGGGTATTGTAGAAGTTGGCAGAGGGATGCGGATACCCAGCTTGCCTGGTCTGACTTCAGCCGGATGGAATTCATGGACATCATGAGGATCATCCTGACATTGTGGCCAACTTCCTGTAGTTTGGACTTGGGTACAACACGCCTTCTCGTAGGGTGTGTTGATGAGATCGTCCCTGTCCTAGCCAAGATAGTTTGGAGCTCTTTGGAGAGAGAGGGGACTTTCAAGACCCTCTGAAAGAGGCGGTTGTACGACCTCTCCGTAAGTAATCCTCCCTTGACCCAGACTGGCCAACTACAGACCTGTCTCTAACCTACCCTTTTTGGTAGGGTTATTGAGAAGGTGGTTGCGCTGCAACTGGATGATCATCTGTCCATCCACGATGTTTATGATTCTCTCCATTCGGGTTTTCGGAAGAGACATAGTACCGAGACAGCTCTTCTCCTGGTGCTAAATGATCTCCTGATAATGAGAAATCGGAGGTCCCGTTCCATCTTGGTCCTTCTTGATCTCTCTGCAGCATTTGACACTGTGGAGAATGGTGTGTTATTGGAGTGCCTGCAAGTTAATCTGTGGACTTTCAAACATCATGAAGCCTTGCTGTATTCTGACTATTGCAGTGATATCCTACCTTTTGAACTGCCCCAGAGAGGAAAGAGTTAACTTTCCATGCAAGGCATGGAATGCTGAGCTCTAGCTCGGTTGAGACTCTGTCTGTTGTTGTTTGAACCCAAACCGCCAGATTCTTTACTCCGCCTCACTGAACGGTCGCTCCGGAGATTTCTCCTTCGTTCGGTTCAATTTAGTCGATTAAAGTGTCATTTTTTTCCCTCGGTTCAACTGAATTTCTTCTAACCTGTCGGTTCAGTCTCTGTCTGTGGTACCGTAAGTACTAGATAGGTTTATTATTATTAGTTCTAGGGACATGGATATGTTGTTCATCCACACTTATTGGCAGGTTCCTTGCCACTTTAAATCTTGCCGGAAGGTCTTCAAGCTGGCTCCTCCCACCCATTCAGGTGGTAAAACTCTCTGCTCTGCCCCATGACGCCAGATCTTCCTTACTGCTTGGAAGCTCAGGTTCCCTCCTTAGCGCTCTGCGTTTTCGACTGGTTCCTGATTTTTTCAGTCTCTCCGAATTTAGTTGGAAGTTTTCTAAAACTTCGGTCTTCTTCCCTCGCTGCTGCGATGGATAATTCGTTTCCCAGCTCCCGGAGGTGCCCGGTTAATACCTCCAGGAAAGACCCGCACTCCACGTGCGTTTACTGCCTCGACTTGGACCATGATCCGCAAGTTTGCGATTTTTGCTGTGCCCTTTCGACCAGCGCCCTGGAGGATCGTGCGGCCCGTTTGGGGCTCGGGCGACCTGAAACTTTTTCCGCGCCGGAAAAATCCTTGAAGACTCGTCGGGCAGTGTCCGCGTCGGCTGTCTCGGCTAAACAATCCGATCTCCTTTCCTCCATGGAAGGCGGTGACCAAGTCTGTTCCCCTCTCCTCCTCGGTCGCTGGCACTTATCCCGCTCTCCTTGAGTTCTCTCATTCAGCCACGTTCAAGGAGCTTCGCCAGTCCCTTTCCTCGAAGGAGAGGGACCTCGGACCTGCCTCTCGGCCCAGGTCAAAGGCGCATGAGCTAAGTCCCATCGCCTGCGCTGGCGGGGCGGGGAGAGTTCCCCTTCCCCTGTCAGCCGACTTTCGACTTCGGTCGAGGGTGCGGCTCAGGCCGCTGGCTTCACGGTGTCCCCGTCAGATCAGCCAGCCAGGACTCCCGTCGATGTTGTCGAGTCTCTCGACCCATCATCTGGGCTGTCTTTTGCTGGAGCCGCCATCCCTTTGCCGGTTCCCCCGGCGGAAGCTGAGGTTCTGCCTGTACCTTCGGGGCGACAGGCCTCGGTCTTTTTGTCCTAGCCGAGGGAAGAGCGGGCGTTCCCCGCTCCTTCCCAGGACCACCCTTGGTTCCCCCGAGGATTTGGGTCTCGGTCTCGGTCCTCTTCTCGGTCAAGCCGCTCCCGCCACCTTCGGCGATCTCGGTCGGGGCACCGAGTTAAGTGACATTACCATTCTTCCTCGTCTCCCTTCTCGGATGAGGAGTGGCTTCGATGCAGATGGCGTCGACGTTACGAGGAGTTCATGTGGCAGCAGTTGTTATTGTCCGGGAATCAGTCGACACCGATTCATTCCCCATCCAGCAAGCAGCTGCCACCCGATCGGCCGACACAACCGCTCGCTGCAGTCGAGGTGCCCACTCCAGGGCTGGTTGTTCGTCCGAACCTTGCTGCCCCACCGTCTTCGGTGGAACCTCTGTCGGGTCACGACCTGTCCCGCAGGTTGTCTGTTCCCCTCACTCCCGCCCGCCCTTGGCGGGCGAAGAGTGACTCAGGCCTGAGGCAGCTCTTTGCAGACCCTTCGGAGTCCGACGTCGACTCCTCCATGTTCCCCAGTCGGGAGGACCCGGGGTCCTCTCCAGAACGTTCTGTGGATGACAGCGCATCGTCCTTTATGGGACTGCTTCAGCTCATCTCGGAGTTCACCGAGATGCAGCTTGAACCCTTGTCCAAACGGGTCTCTTATCCCCTGATGGAGATTTGAGACCGAGGGGGTTCACCCTCGGAGGCCTTCCTGGTGGTTGAGGCCATTGTCGGCCCAGCCTTGGAACTCTGGCGGCGGCCTACTTCCTGTCCTGCGCCCTCGGCCAGGAAGTACTCTGTCCCTGTCGGTTCTTTGCCCGGTTTCTTGGAGCACCCCTCGGCTGAGGGGTTAGTTACCGATAATGTTGTCCAGTGTTCTGGGAACGCTCGGGATGTGGATAGGCCCCCTGACAAAGAGTCCAAAAGAATGGACTATGTCGGGTGCAATGTTTACGCTGCGTCCTCCCTAGGCCTCCGCCAGGCCAGCTCGGCTGCACTGATGGCACATTTTTCCCATGCCCTTTTGGGCTCCCTGGATGAGG
This sequence comes from Neoceratodus forsteri, assembly GCA_016271365.2. NCBI lineage: Eukaryota > Metazoa > Chordata > Ceratodontiformes > Ceratodontidae > Neoceratodus > Neoceratodus forsteri. The sequence continues at coordinate 144,083,715 of CM028131.1, read as the reverse complement.
TGCTCCCTCATCTCCCGGCCAACCTGCAGACCACGGTCTGGCGGGTGCGGGACCAGGGTAGGGCGGTGGCGAAGCAGCAGCTTCAGACTGCTCTGGACTTAGGTGATTCCTGTGCCAGGTCGGTGGAGGCCGCAGTGGCCATGCGCCGCAGGATGTGGCTGAGGTTATCCTCTTTCTCAGCGGAAACCCAGCACAAGTTGGCGAACATCCCCTTCTTGGGACCTGACCTCTTCGGCCCTGAAGTGGAGGGACACCTCCAGGGGACCGGGAAGTCCGATGCCACTCCAGACTCGGTCACCCCCGCCCGGAGGGACAAGGGCTGCCGGCAACCTTTGCGTAAGCCTCTTTGCCCCTCGACCCCTGCGGCTCGACCGGCCCATCAACTCCAGCATGAGGGCCAGCAGGCTTGCGCTGGGCGTCCTGACCCCAAGCCAGCGGCTTCCTCTAAAGGGAAGCAGGGATAAAGGCCCAGGAGCTCCCTCGGCCAGTCCCTCCTCCAAGCCTGCTCAGTGACGGGCTGAGGGACGCCGTCCCTGGCCCCGTCACCCCTACCCGGGTTCCCCCGTGGGGAGACGGCGCCGCCCCTCCTCCACCTGGTCCGCTTTCCCGGACCTCTGGGTATCGGAGGTGCTAGGGGAAGGTCCTGCCTTGGGATTGAGAGCAGGCCCCATCCTTTCGAGCCGTTGCCCCTTGGGGGGTCATGGGGTCTGCAGCCTCGTTGTCAGCCCGCCGAGCCGACTTGCCTGGCCCCTCGAGATCGAGGTGATCAGGAAGGTGGCGGATCCTCCCCCAGACCCTGGGTTCGTGTCCGGGTATTCCTGGCCCCTAACGGACGGGGGGCTTGCGCTCCATTCTTGATCCGCACGACGGGATGGTCTCTCTGTCTCAGATATCCCATCCTCAGTACGAGGCGTGTGGCTCTTTTCCTGGATCTCCAGGACGTACTTCCACTTTGTTCCGTCCGTTTCTTGGGAGACTCCTCGTTTTCTTAAGCGGGGGATCTCTTTACGAGTTCCAGGCCAGGCCCTTCGGTCTCTGCTCAGCAGCATTCCTGTGGCACTGAGGGGTCCGGGCATAACCCCAACCGGATGGCTGCCTGACTGCGACCCCTCCAGGGCGGAGGGGGACGGTCCAGTGTTCTGGCCCTCTAGGTTGCTCTCAGACTGGTCTCCTTTTTATTGGAGCCACGTTGGAACTCGTGTCTAAGCGGGTGATCCTTTCTTTGGGACGAGGCTCGACTCCTGAGTCCGAGCTCGGCTCCTGGTGGACAGGGCCGAGGTTCTTCCTCCCTTACCTAGTCAGGTCTGACTGGGCAATTGTGCCCTGCCCGGGACTTCCTGCACCTCCTGGGCCTTGCGGCGGCCTGCACCAGCGTAGTCTGTTTGGATCCACTGGTTCATGCGTCCCCCTAATGGGGGCTGGCCAGCCAGCGGTCACAGTGCTGCGTTCCTTTGGACCAGTCCGTGACAACAGCCCAGGGGTAGGGAATGCTCTCCTTCGGACCGTTCCAGCTCATTTGCAGGAGAACATCCCGTTCGTCCGCCCTGAGTCGACTGTCTTCTCCGACCGATGCATCTTGAATGGGTAGGGGTGCCCATCAGGGGAATACAGAGTGCACCGCCTCTGGTCCTCTCGGGAGTCCCGATGTCTTCCTACCTGCTGGAGCTCCAGGCAGTCCACTTAGCTTGCACGGCTCGCTCCGTCTGTGCGGGGTCTAGTGGTTTAGGTCCAGGCGGACAATACCACGACCATGTGCTACCTATCCCGCCAGGATCGAATGAGCCCCTTGCCTCTGCGTAAGGAGGTTCTCCGCTTTGGGTCTTTCGTGCAGCCGGGGGGCGGTTTCCTAGCCATTACAATGGCAGGAGCCTCCATCACCCTGGCCGATGCCCTAAGCCGGATAAGGGCTGCGCCTCACGAGTGGTTTCCCTGCCAGAGGTAGCACAAGATCCTCTCTCCCTCTAGGTCACACCTCGGGTGGACCTTTGTTTTTCCCTCCAGGGAGAATTCAAGGCAGAGACTGTCTCATGCCTGCCCTTTGAGGCCGTGGACCCCGGGCCTCTTCTACGCCTCTCCCCCATTTCCCTTGACCCTCAGGCAAGGCGAGGAGGGACTAGGCGCAGGTGATTCTGGAAGCCCCAGACTGGTTTTGCCAGCTCTGATATCCAGCTCTCCTCAGTCTCAGCCCCAGGCTCCCAAGGCGGCTTCCAGCCTGCCCGGTCCTGATCTCTGTTGTTAGGGGAAGGTACTCCATCCGGATTCAATCCCTGCACCTGGACGGCCTGGTCCCTGTGCGGCTGGTGGCCAGGCCTTGGGTCTTCCGGCAAGGTCCTCGATGTTTTTGAGGCGTCCTGCGAGGAGTCGACCAGATATGCTCGCCTTCAAATGGAAGAGTTCTCCATTTGGTGGTGGGATAGGGCCTGGTCCCCTCTCCTGTTCCTCGATGAGCATTCCGGACTATCTGCGGTCCGTTCTTTTCTTGAACGAGGGCTTCGGTCGACGACCCTCAAGGTGTTCCTGTTAGCCACTCCTGTCTTCCGGGCGCAGGCCGGAAGGTAGTCGGCGGCGCAGGAAAGGTGGTCTGGCGCTTTCCAAGGCCTTGATCACACCTCCCCTCTGGGGAGAGTATCCCCATTTCTGTGGGATCTTACTCTGGTATGGGCTTAGCTCACGGGCAAGCCGTTCGAACCTTTGCACAGGTGTGAGTTCCCCACCTGTTGTGGAAGAACATCTTCTTGGGGCTACCATGCCAACCAGAAGGACGGGAGAGTTCCAGGCGCTCCTTGAATCTCCCTATCTGGTCTTCCACAGGGACAAGGTTGTCCTGCGCCCCACCCAAAGTTCCTTCCGTAGGCGGTGGCGGAGTCTTTTTCCCTAACCGGGTATTGTTTCTGCCAGGGTTCAACCCCATTCACACCTTGGAGGCCGTATATAGGATCCATTGGGACCCTATTCGCTCGCCTTCCCAGGGAGCGTAGGGCTGAAGTTCGGGAGAGGTTTGCCAGCTGTTTGTCATCTACACTGAAGCCACACCTGGCAGACCTGCAGCCAAGCGGACGACGAGCGGGTGGGTCACCTCCTGCATAGATCTCCGCTATAGGTGGGCAGGCATGGAGCCTCCCAGAGGGATAAGTGCTCATTTACCGCCCTTCCGCTGCATCGGTGGCTGCTTCCGAGGATACCCCTGTCCAGGGTATCCGTAGGGCTTCTTCCCGGAAACAGGCATATACCGGTTCCCCCTTCCACATCAACCTTGGGTCATGCCGGGATGTTGGTCGGGGCCTCGGTTCTCCAGTCTTTATACCTAAGTAGGGGGTGTGCGCCTTGCCTCCCTCCTCCCAGAGAACTGCTAGGAGTCTGCCAATAAGTGTGGATGAACAACATATCCATGTCCCTAGAAATACAGGTTACTCCACACGACCCACCCGGCCTCCCCGGCTTCGACACACAACCTGGCTTCCAGGGGGCTAGATCTGGCATCATGGGGTGGAGCCGAGAGTTTTACCACCCGGGTGGGTGGGAGGAGCCAGCTTGAAGACCTTCCGGCAAGATTTAAAGCGGCAAGGAACCTGCCAATAAGTGTGGATGAACAACATATACCATTCCTAGAACTCCTGTTACAGGTGAGTAACCTGTATTTTCTGTGTGGAACTTGTAAACATCGGATCGGTTCGGTTTGAACCGATGAGGTTTTTAAAAAAAAAAAAAAAAAAAAAAAAAGGTTTGTTCTGCTTTTTAGAGTGTAGTAACCGGTCCTTATCAGTTCTAAAAAAAACAGATTTCATTACGTTTTTTTCCACGACCCGTAACACGGTCAGGAACCAATAGAGGTGTCTTGCCTGGTGGATTGCCAAAAAAAGGGTAAGTTTGGTTAGGACTGGCCATGTCTGAGAAACCCAAGAGAAAAACCGGGCCCACTGGGTTTCAGCACTGTAAAGTGTGTGTGTGTGTGGGGAAGCCTCTGCTAAGGCTGACCCCCACACCACCTGCGTTTAGTGTCTGGGGTTTGACCACCTCGAGTCAGACTACCAGATTTGCAAAAGTTTTCCCACAGCTACCCTGGAAAAGAGAGTAGGTAGGCTGAGGGAAAGGGAGGCCAAGAAGTCCGCTGACCCGGATGGCCAGCCCGGATCAGTTCCAACCGAACTAGGAGTGCCCTCTGACCAGGGTGAAACTTCTTCAGGCAAAAGGAGAACCGACTCTGAGGAGTCTGTTCCGGTCAGCCGGTTCAGATCCACAAGTTCTTTCTCCGACCGCTGATGAAATAGCCAAAGCGATAAGAATTGTATAGTCGCTAACTTCGGTTCCGACCGAACTGACACCATTGGTTAGGGACTCGGTTCGGTCGGTTCACCCGGTTCCGGATTACAATTTAGAGGATTTTTATGAACCGGAGGAGGAGGAGGAGGGAGAGTATGAGGATAATGATCATGAAAGTCTGGATGTGCCTATTGACCCAGACATCTCCCCAGACAGACCTTCAGGTGTTTATCCTCCTAGGCTTTCTGAGTCCCCTTCCCACTTTATGCTTTACAAAAAAGTGGCTGAAACTCTCCAGCTTCCTATGGAGGAAGCAGTAGAGGATCAGGAGGAACCTGATTATGTGGAGATGATGGACATCCCAGAGTCCAGGAGACTGTCTGTTCCCTCCATAAGTCTTTTGGGAAACAGACATTTAAAATTTTAAAGACTCCTAATTCCATACCTCCTGTGGACAGAAGAATGGACAAGAGGTATTCTCTTTCAGGCTCGAATCCGAGGTTCCTTTCCAGCAATGCAGCCATGTTGGGGTAGTGCAGGTTGCTGCTTTGATAAGGCAAATATACCCTTGGCTTCACACCCCCCAGATAAGGACTCCAGGAGGATTGATGCCATGGCATAGAAACAGTACATGGCAGCATCCTTGGGACTCAGGCAGGCTAATTATATGGCCTACACAGCTAGATACCAGAAGTCTAGATGGGACACTGTGATGGCTCTAGCTAAACAGGTCCCTGACCAGCTTGCCAAGGAGCTGGAGCAGGTGGCTGCAGATGGTATTGAGGCATCCAAGGTGCAATTTCATGCTGCAGTGGACTCCAATGATGTTTCATCTAGAGTCATGGCTACATCTGTGGCCCTTCGTAGGATGGCTTGGCTCAGATGTACTAGCCTGTCACAGGATACCCAGACTAAGGCCATGGATTTTCCTGTTGTTGGTAATTCTATGTTTGGGGAGCAGACAGAGAATTACATGAAGAAAATGGATGAGTACAGGACCGCCTATAGGAGTGCTCAGGCCAAGGAAAGGCAAGCCACTCCCCAGAGGCAGCATTCCAGGGGCAGGCCTTTTCATAGGCCTTTCTACCAAGCCCAGGCCTCCTCTTCCGCCTTTGCTCAGAGGGGGTTCTTCAGAGGGAGAGGCAGACGGGGTATAAGCAGGCCTGCTGCCACCCCTCAGCCTAAAGCCCCTGCCAAACAGGCACCCTGATGGGTTTGCCCGGGCCGATTCTCCACTACCCATAGGGGGCAGGCTGGCTCACTTTGTCCAGGACTGGATGCCTTTAATGTCAGACAAATGGGTCCTGGAAGTAGTAAGCCAGGGACTGGTTCTCAGCTTCAAACAATTTCCCTGGATGAGAACCAGATCCTTTCCACCTGCAAATCCTTCAGAGGCCCTTGCCCTAGAGGCAGAGGTCTCTTCCCTCTTGGCTCTCAGAGCCATAGAAAGGGTTCCACCCCTACACAGGGGAAAAGGATTGTACTCCAGGTACTTCCTAACCCCCAAAAAGACAGGAGAATGGCGGCCCATCCTGGATCTCAGATATTTGAACAAGCACCTTTTAAAACCAAAGTTCAAAATGGTGACTCTGGGAATAATTCTACCCTCTCTAAGGCCAGGGGACTGGCTAGTCTCCCTGGACCTCAAGGATGCCTATTTCCACATTCTCATCAGATGCTCCCACAGAAAGTACCTCCGGTTTGAGTTGCCCTCAGGCCACTATCAATTCAGAGCAATGTCCTTTGGCCTAACATCAGCTCCAAGGGTGTTCACAAAATGCTTGGCAGTAGTGGTTGCTTTCCTAAGGAGAAAAAAGATCTCCATCTTTCCATACTTGGACAACTGGCTCATAGTGGGTCAGTCTCCAGATCAAGTCAGGTCATACCTACAGATAACTCAGCAACTGATCACTTCTCTTGGATTTCTCCTAAATCTTTCAAAGTCAGTTCTAGAGCCAGTGCAGCTCCTCACCTTCATAGGGGCTGAGCTGGATACAATTAGGGCAAGAGGCCTTCCTTCCCCTGGACAGGGCAAGGACCCTTGTGACACTGGCCTCTTCATTCACCCTTCAGGTGTCTCGACCAGCAAGGCATTTTCTGCAGCTCCTGGGCCACGTGGCTGCCTCTACGGCAGTGGTCCAAGGAGCAAGACTTCAGATGAGGGACATTAGTTCCACTTAAGAGCCTTCTGGTCCCAGAGAAAGGATTCTCTGACCAAGCTAATCCCAGTGACTCGAACCCTGATCCAGGCTTTGCAATGGTGGCAGGATCAGGACAACCTAAGGCAAGGAGTTCCCTTTGTCACTCAATCTTATTCTCTAATCCTTACCACAGATGCCTCCTTCTTGGGCTGGGGAGCCCACTTGGGGGATCTGACCACCCAAGGGTTGTGGTCACCTCAAGAATCTCTGCTTCACATCAGTCTCTTAGAACTCAGAGCAGTGTTTCTAGCACTTCAAGTTTTTCCAAGTCTGTTCAGAACAAACTAGTTCAGATCAGGACAGACAATACCACCACAATGTGGTACATCAACAAGCAAGGGGGCACTCGGTCTACGGCCTTGTGCACAGAAGCAATGAAGTTGTGGTCTCTGGCTTATTTCCTGAATACCTCTCTGATAGCAGTGCACCTCCCAGGGAAGGACAATGTCCTGGCAGATGCTCTCAGCAGAATATCTCAGGGCCATCACGAATGGTCCCTGGATCCCCTAATTTTGAAGGTGATCTTCTCCAGATGGGGCACTCCACAGATGGATCTTTTTGCAGCCCCAGACAATCACCAACTTCCTCTTTTTTGCTGCAGACCCCCAGTGTTGGACTCAGTCCCCCTGGATGCTCTAGTTCTCAATTGGGAGGGAAATTCCTGTATGCCCCCCATCTCCTGTTTAAGGTACTAGTCAAAATCAGGTCTCAGCCCTGCAAAGTGTTTCTGATTGCTCCAGCCTGGGCCAGACAGCCCTGGTACCCGCTCTTGCTGTCCTTAGCAGTCCACCTTCCCCTGTCTCTTACCAGTAATTACAACCTGTTAACATGTTCTCAGGGAGGGTTTGGTATCCAAATCTAAAATCTCTCAATCTCAAGGCCTGGCTCTTGAAGAGTTTGCTGATTTGCATCTCTCTCAAGGTGTTCTGGATATTCTAAAGGCTTCTCGAAAGCCTTCCACCAGAAAGACTTACAACTCCAAATGGAAAAGGTTTACTATTTGGTGCTCTGGTAAGCATATTTCTCCAGAGTCTGCTGGGTTGCCTACAGTCCTGGACTATATGGTTAATCTCAATAGCTTGGGACTCAGACCAGCTACACTTAGTGCATATGGCAGCTGTGTCTGCGTTCTTGTCAGCAGGCAAGCCCTTTTCCCTTTCAGCTCATCCTGTATTCTGTAAATTCTCCAAGGGATTGCTGGATACCAATCCTCCCTTCAGGGACTCTGCCCCTGCTTGGGACCTTAATGTTTGCATTGCTCAGCTTATGCAACCCCCTTTTGAGCCTTTGTCCTCAGCAGAGCTTAAGTACTTGACTTGGAAAACTGTGTTCTTGGTAGCCATCACTTCTGCCAGACGCATAAGTGAGTTACAGGCCCTGTCAGTGGAGCCTGATTTTATCTCTTTCCATAGAGATAAGGTGGTCCTCAGGACTAATAGGAAGTTTTTGCCTAAGGTGGTTTCAGATTTCCACCTTAATCAGTCTGTGTCTCTTCCCGTTTTCTTCACTGACCATTCCTCCTCTGGGGAGAGGAGGCTACACAGCCTGGATGTGAAAAGAGCCCTTAGCTACTACGTAGAGCGCACCAAGGGTCACAGGTTTGACTCCCTCCAATTGTTACTCACTTATGGTGAGGTTGGTAAGGGAAAACCTGCCACTAAGAGATCTATTGCCAGGTGTATTGTCTCTTGTATACAATTATGTTATGAAAAATTAGATAGAATCCCACCCTCAGTCCTGAGGGCTCACTCTACTAGAGGTACAGCTGCTTCCCTGGTTGCTGCCAGGGATATTCCCATCTTAGAGATTTGTCAAGCAGCCACCTGGAAAACAGTACATACTTTCACCAACCATTACTCTCTGGATATCCAGGCTAGGAGTGATGCTCGGTTTGGCACAGCAGTGCTTCAGAGCCTGTTCCCAAAGTAGGTTCTGTCCCTCCTCCATGGAGGTACTGCTTGGTAGTCTGCAATAGTCCGAATACAGCAAGACTTCATGTTGTTTGAAGAATAAATTACTCACCTTAGTAATGTTGTTTCTTCTAATGGAGTCTTGCTGTATTCTGACCTCCACCCCCCCGGGCCCCCTCTCCGAACCTGGGTTTTGGGATGTGGGTGGGCAGGAACAGTGTTGGCACCCTAGAGGTGCCCCCTTTTTCTCACCCTCTTATTTTTGGGTGTGTGTTATGTTTTGTTTTTTGGGTTTCCTGACTTGAGTCTTTGCCTTGGAACCAAAAATCTTTTTATTAAATTTAGTTGCCAGTTGACTAGCGTGAGTTTACAGTTTCCATGCAGGACGCCCAGTGAGTATAGCTCGTAAAGATCTGGCGGTTTGGGTTCAAACGATAACAGACAGAGTCTCTTTCCTCTCCGGGGCAGTTCAAAGGTTGGATATCACTGCAATAGTCAGAATACAGCAAGACTCCATTAGAAGAAACAACATTACTAAGGTGAGTAATTTTTTCATCTGGTATGGTCCTCAGATGGTTTCATTCTTTCCTCGAGGTTAGGACTCGGAGAGTAGTGTCTGGGATTTATTCCTCAGCACCTCTCCCCCTTTTCTGCATGTACCACAGGGCTCTGTTTTATCATCCATGTTGTTTGCAGTGTACATACTGCCGTTGGGAGATATCATTAGGCAGTGTGGGCTGAGTTTTCAGTTCTATGCAGCTGATACTCGGCTGTACGTGTCTTTTGTGCCCAGGCAGCGTAACTGTTTTTCAGTTTTTATCAACTGTCTCTCTGAGATCCAGGACTAAATGAGGTCCAGCTGGCTGTGGTTGAACCAGGATAAAACTGAAGTGCTGGTTGTAGATCCTGGTCGCCGGAAGGCAGGTCTGTCGGCTGGATAACACTGTGGCTTAGGGATGTTCAGCTGACCACCTCAGACCGGGTGCGTAACCTAGGCGTTATTTTTGATGGTGGCCTGACATTTAGATCTCGGGTGTCTGCCGTTGTCAAGACCTCATTTTTTTCATCTGAGGAATATCGCCTGGGTGAAGCATCTGGTTCCTCCTGGCAACCTCCCAACGTTGTTCCATGCCTTCATGACCTCCCGCCTTGACTACTGCAGTGCCCTTTTCCTAGGGCTACCGGGGGTTGATATCCACCACTTGTACCTGCTGAAGAATGCTGCAGCCAGACTCCTGACAGGTACTTCTAGGACCAGCCATATTACACCTGTGCTGCACGGACTGCACTGGCTGCCGGTACAGTGGCGGATCACCTCCAAGGTTGGGTTGCTGACCTATAAAGTCCTACATGAATAGGGACCTCGCTACCTGGAAAAAGCTCCTTCTAGGGACATGGATATGTTGTTCATCCACACTGGCAGGTTCCTTGCCGCTTTAAATCTTGCCGGAAGGTCTTCAAGCTGGCTCCTCCCACCCACCTGGGTAGTAAAACACTCTGTTCCGCCCCATGATGCCAGATCTTCCTTACCGCTTGGAAGCGCAGGTTCCCTCCTTAACGCTCTGCGTGTAGACTGGATCCTAATTCTTCGGTTCTCCCGAAATTTATTTTAAAATTTTCAAGACTTCCGTCAAGTTTATCCCTCACAGCTGCGATGGACAAATTGACTCCCGGATTTCGGCGGTGCCCTTGTGGGCAGAAAATGTCCAGGATGGATCCGCACTCCACGTGCGTCTACTGCCTCGGTCTAGACCATGACCCGCAGGCCTGAGACTTATGGCGTTCGTTTTTGGCCAACGTCCTGGAAGACCGCGCTGCCCGGTTACAGCCTGGGCACCCCGAGAAGCTCTATCCGCCGGTGAAGTCGAAGGAGGCCCGTTGGGCGGTTACCGCGGTGGCTGGCTTGGCTGAGCAACTCGGCAGATGATCGCCCTCGAGGAGGAGGCGGCACAGACCGCATCTTCTTCTTCCTCGGTCGCGGCATTTATCCCGCTCTCTCTAGGTACCTCATATTCAGCTTTTTTCAAGGAGCTTTGCCAGTCCCTTTCCACGAAGGGAGAGGGGCCATCAGGACATTCCTCTCAGTCCAAAAAGAAGGACTCAATAGGTAAGTCCTATCGTCTGCGTTCGTGGGAGCGGGAGAGGTCCCCTTCCCCGGACAGTCGACACTCGACTTCAGTCGAGGTTGTGGCTAAGGCCGCTGGCTTCATGGCGTCCCCGTCAGGTCAGCCGGCCGAGACACACCGTCGACGTGGTCGAGATTTTTCTCGACGCATTGGACGGGCTGCCTACTGGAGAAGCCGACAACCCTTCTTCACCGGTTCCCCCGGTGGAGACCGAGGATCTGCCTGCGCCTCCGGTGCCGCAGTCCCTGGTTAAGCCTTCCAGGCCAAGGGAAGAGCTGGTGTCCCCCACCCCTTCCCAGACCCATCCTCGGAAACACCGAGGTTCTTGGTCTTGGACATCCTCTCAATGCAGCCAATCCCGCCAACATCAGCTGTCTCGGCACCGAAGTAAGCGGCGCCACTGCTCGTCCTAGTCTTCCTCCTCGGAAGAGGAGAGGTTTCCGCGCAGATTGCATCTATGCTTCGAGGACTTGATGTGGCAGCAGTTACTTCTGTCCGGGAACAAGCTGACGCCGTCGCCTTCCCCGGCCATCAAATGGCTGTCACCCGAGCGGCCGAAACAACCCCTCACTGTAGCCGAGGTGCCCAAGCCTGGGGCGGCGGTTCGGCCGAAACCAGCTGCCCCACCGATTGTGGTGGAACCTCCACCTCCACAACCGAAATCGGGGGCGCTGACCAAAGACTCTCAGTCAGGTCAAGGCCTGCCCCACAGGTTGTCGGTCACCCTCACTCCCGACCGTGCTCGGCAGGTGGAGGGTGGCTCAGGCCCCAGGCAGCTCTTCGCGAACTCCTTGGAGTCCGACGACTCCACCCTGTTCTCCAGGCCCTTCGACCTGGAGTCCTCCGGGGGGCCAGTCGATGGACGACAGCCTATCGTTCTTCATGGGTCTGCTTCAGCTCATCTCGGAGTCCACCGGGATGCAGCTCGAGCCCGTATCCAAGCGGGCCAAGTATCCCCTCACGCAGATACTGGACCGAGGGGATTCACCCACAGAGGCCTTTCCGGTGGCTGAAGCCATTGTTGGCCCAGCCTTGGAGCTCTGGCAGCGGCCTACTTCCTGTCCTGCGCCTTCGGCCAGGATGGCAAGGAAGTATGCAGTCCCTACCGTTCTTTGTCCTGTTGAACACCCTCAGCGAGGGGTTGGTCACCAACAGCGTTTCCGCGTCGGGGAACACTAGGGATGTGGACAAGGCCCCCACCCCAACAAGGAGTCCAAAAAGCTGGACTATGCCGGGCGCAGGTGTCGCTGCCCTCCCTTGGCCTCCGTCAGGCCAGCTCGGCCGTGCTGATGGCACACTTCTCCCACGCCCTCATGGGCTCTCTGGATGAGGTGATCCCTCATCTCCCGGCTGACCTGCAGACCACGGTCCGGCAGGTACAGGACCAGAGAAGGGCGGTGGCTAAACAGCAGCTCCAAACAGCTCTGGACATTGGAGACTCCTGTGCCAGATCAGTGGCGGCCGCGGTGGCCATGCACCGCAGAGCATGGCTGAGGATATCCACCTTCACGGCGGATACCCAGCACAAACTGACAGATGTCCCCTTCCTGGGAACTGACCTCTTCGGCCCTGGAGTGGACAGTCACCTCCAGCGGATCGAAAAGTCCAATGCCACTCTGGACTCGGTCATCTCCGCCCAGAAGGACAAGGGCCGCCGACAACAGCAGCATAAGTCCTTTCGTCCTTTCGTGCCTGCGGCACGTCCGGCCCAACAGCACCAGCACCAGGGCCAGCAGGCTCGAGCTTAGCATCCCAAACCCAAGCCCGCTGCTTTCTCCAACAGGAAGCAGGGAGGTAAAGGCCCGGGAGGTCACTCGGCTGGTCCCTCCTCCAAGCCTGCCAGGTGACGGGTTGAGGGGTGTCGCCCCCAGCCTCGTCACTCCCCCCTAGGTTCCCCCCATGGGGGGACAGCTCCGCCACTTCCTTTCCACCTGGTCCACTATTACCATGGACATCTGGGTGTTGGAGGTGGTAGGAAAGGGCCTGCCCCTGGAGTTCGAGCAGGCCCCGCCCTTCCGAGCCATTGCCCCCTCGGAGGGCTACGGGGTCCGCAGCCTCTCAAACCGACATCGCCCTACTCCTCGAAAAAGAGGTGATCAGGAAGGTGGTGGATCCTCCTCCAGACCCGAGGTTTGTGTCCAGGTACTTCCTGGTCCCAAAACGGACGGGGGGGCCGGTGCCCCATTATCGACTTGCACGACCTGAACAAGTTCCTAAGGTCTCGGACCTTCAGGATGGTCACTCTGGTTCAGATAATCCCATCCTTGGAACGAGGCATGTGGTTCTGTTCTCTGGACCTTCAGGATGCGTTCTTTCACGTCCCAATCCATCCGTCCCACCAGAGATTCCTCCGCTTCAGGGCAGAGGGATCTCTCTACGAGTTCCGGGCCATGCCCTTCGGCCTCTCCCTAGCTCCCAGGGTCTTCACCAAATGCATGGCAGTGGTGACAGCATTCTCGGTGCCGAGCGGTCCGGGTGTACCTTTACCTGAATGACTGGCTGATCACAGCCCCCTCCAGATCAGAGGTGGAGCAGTCCAGAGATCTGGCCCTCCAGGTTTGCTCTCAGGTTGGCCTCCTCATCAACGCAGGCCAAGTCGGAACTCGTGCCAAAGCAGGTGATTCAATTCATCCGGACAGAGCTCAACTCTCTACAAGCCAGAGCATGGCTCCCAGCGGACAGGGCCGAGGTTCTTTCCTCCTTTGCCCAATCATTTCAGGTTGGGCAATTGCGCCCTGCCCGGGACTTCTGCACCTGCTGGGCCTCATGGCGGCCTGCACCAGCGTGGTCCGTTGGGCCCATTGGTACATGTCCCTGTCAATGAGGGCTGGCCAGCCAGTGGTCACAGCACTGAGATCCTCTGGATCAGATAGTGACAGTGACCCAGGGGATGTGGAAAGCTCTCCAGTGGTGGACTGTTCCAGCACATCTGCAGGAGTGCATCCCGTTTGTCTGCCCCGAGCCGACGGTCTCTCTATCGACCGATGCCTCTCTGATGGGTTGGGGTGCCCATCTGGGGGAGCACAGAGCACACGGCCTCTGGTCCCCTCAGGAATCCCGATACCACATCAACCTGCTGGAGCTTCGAGCGGTTCATCTAGCCCTCGCTGCCTTCGCTCCGTTTCTACGGGATCAAGTGGTTCAGGTCCAGACGGACAATACCACGACCACGTACTACCTAAACCGCCAAGGTGGGACGCACTCCATGCATCTGTGTAGGGAAGCTCTCCGCATTTGGTCACTCGTGCGCAGCCTGGAGGCGGATCTCCTTGCCATCCACGTGGCAGGAGCCTCCAACACCCTGGCCGATGCCCTAAGCCAGATAGGGGCTGCGTCCCACGAGTGGTCTCTCCTGCTGGAGGTAGTACAAGATCTATTCTCCCACTGGGGCACGCATCAGGCAGACCTGTTTGCCTCCAGGGAGAATGCGAAGCTCAGACAGTTCCATGCCCGCCCCCCTCAGCAGGGCTCACTGCAGGGGGATGCCTTCTCGAGGCTGTGGACCCCGGGCCTCTTCTGTGCCTTTCCCCCATTTCCCTTGATCCACAAGGTGCTTCTCAAGGCGAGGAGGGACAAGGCGCAGGTGATTCTAGTAGCCCCAGACTGGCTCCGCCAGTTCTGGTATCCAGATCTTCTCAGTCTCCGCTCCAGGCTCCCGAGGCGGCTCCCAGCCCACCTGGACCTGATCTCAGTCAATCAGGGGAAGGCATTCCACCCGGACCTTCAACCCCCTGCACCTGATGGCCTGGTTCCTGAGCGACTAGAGTTCCAGGCCTTGGGTCTTTCCGACGAGGTCCTCAACGTTGTTGAGGCGTCCCATAAGGAGTCGACCAGAAAATGCTATGCCTTCAAATGGAAGAGATTCTCCATTTGGTGTCAAGGCAAGGGCCTCCTGTTCTTTGGCAAGCATTTAGGACTACCTGTGGTCCCTTTCTCAGCAAGGGCTTCGGTCGACGACCCTTAAGGTGCACTTGGCAGCCATCTCTGCTTACCGGGCACTGGCCGGGAAGCAGTCAGTGGTGCAGGAGAAGGTGGTTGGGCGCTTTTTCAAAGGCCTTTATCACATATCCCCTCCGGTGCGAGAACCTCCACCTCCGTGGGATCTACTGCTGGTGTTGGCTAAGCGTATGGGCAAGCCATTCGAACCCATGCACAGGTGTGACATCTCTCACCTGTCGTGGAAGACCGCCTTCTTGGTGGCTATCACATCAGCCAGAAGGATGGGAGAGCTCCAGGCACTGTCTATTGAGTCTCCTTATCTGGTCTTCCACAGGGACAAGGTTGTCCTGCACCCCCAACCGAAATTCCTTCCGAAGGTGGTGTCGGAGTTTCACCTTAACCAGGTATTGACTGTGCCAGTGTTCTACCCCAGTCACACCTCGGAGGCCGAATATAGGCTCCATACTTTGGAGCCTAGAAGAGCGCTGGCTTATTACAAGGAGCGGACAGCTGAATTTCGGGGAGAGGTTCGCCAGCTGTTTGTCACCTACGCGGAAGCCGCACCTGGCAGACCTGCAGCCAAGCAGACGATACGCAGATGGGTCACCTCCAGCATAGATCTCTGCTATGGGTTGGCGAGCATGGAGCCTCCCAGAGGGATAAGAACTCATTCTACCCGCCATACAGCTGCATCGGTGGCTGCTTCCAGGGACGTCCCTATCCAGGACATCTGCAGGGCTGCTACCTGGAAGTCAGCACACACCTTCATCACCCACTACCACATTGACCTTGAGTCACGCCGGGATGCTGGTTTTGGGGCCTCAGTTCTCCAGTCTTTATTTTCTAAGTAGGGGGTGTGCGCCTTGCCTCCCTCCTCCCAGAGAACTGCTAGGAGTCTGCCAGACAGTGTGGATGAACAACATATCCATGTCCCTAGAAATACAGGTTACTCACCTGTAACAGGAGTTCTAGGAATAGAATATGTTGTTCATCCACACGACCCTCCCGACCTCCCCGGCTTCTACACACAACCTGGCTTCCAGCAGGCTAGATCTGGCGTCATGGGGCAGAGCCGAGAGTTTTACCACCCGGGTGGGTGGTAGGAGCCAGCTTGGAGACCTTCCGGCAAGATTTAAAGCAGCAAGAAACCCGCCAGACAGTGTGGATGAACAACATATACCATTACTAGAACTCCTGTTACAGGTGAATAACCTGTATTCAAACAACATGAAGTCTTGCTATATTATGACAATTGCAGTATGACCCAATCTTGGAACTGCCCCGGAGATGAAACAGTTAACTTTTCCATGAAGCATGGAACTCTGAGCGTAAGCTCGGTTAGGAAGCTCTGTCTGTTGTGCTTCAATCATAAACTGTCAGATTCTTTACTCCACCTCACTGAACAGTCGCTCCGGAGATTTCTCCTTCTGCTGGTTCATGTGTCGGTTTAAAAGTGTTATTTTATCGGTTTCAGTGAAAATTAACCAAATTAAACGCAAGGAGGTCGGTTCAAGCTCTGTCTGTGGTAACGTAAGTAATAGATAGGTTTACATTGAAATCTCTGTGTGGAACTTGTACACATTTATCGGTTCGGTTTGAACCGATCAGGTTGTTGTAAAATTGCTAGTCCTTTTTAGAGTGCGGTTCCTGGTTCTTATCGGTTCTAAAAAACAGATTTCATTACGGTTTTTCCACGACCTGACACAGTTGGGAACCGATAAGGGTGTCTTGTTAGCGGATTGCCATAATGGGCAAGTTTGGTTAGGCTGGCATTATGTCTGAAACCCAAAAGAAAAACCGGACCACTGGGTTTCAGCACTGTAGTGTTTGTGGGGAAGCTTTTGCTAAGGCTGACCCACACACACCACATGTGTCTATTGTCTGGAGTTTGACCACCTCAATTCAGATTGCCAGATTTGTAAGAATTTCCTGCGCCACCATAGAAAGAGAGTTGGTAGGCTCAGGGAAAGGGAGGCCATAAAGTCCGCTGACCCAGATGGCCAGCCCGGTTCGGTACTAACCGAACCGGAGGGAGCCCTCTGACCAGGGCGAGACTTCCTCAGGCAAATGAAGAGCCGGTTCTGAGGAGCCGGTTCCAGCAAAAAGGACTAGAAAGTCAGCTAGCGCAGAGCCAAAAGTTCTCTCCCCAACTGCTGAAGAAATAGCTAAAGCAATTCCAATTGTCAGGTCTCTTTCCCATCCGACCGAACCGACACCACCAGGTAGGTGTTCGGTTCGGCTGGTTCCACCAGTTCAAGTTTATGATTGTGAGGATTTTTATGAACCGGAGGAGGGGGAAGGGGAATATGAGGAGAGTGAATATGGTTTTGAAGATCTGGATGTGCCCATTGAACCGGACATCTCTCCAGATAGACCCTTAGGGGTTTCTCCTCCCTGGCTTTCTGAGTCCCCTTCTCATTTCATTTTTTATAAGTTGCTGAAACTTTGCAGCTCCCTGTTGAGGAAGCTGTTGATGACCAAGAGGAGCCTGACTATGTAGAAATGATGGATATTCCAGAGTCTAGGAGACTGTCTATTCCTTTACACAAATCTTTTCGGAAACAGACAGTAAAAGTTTTAAAAACTCCTCACACTATACCTCCTGTGGATAAAAGGATGGACAAGAGGTATACCTTATCGGGTTCCGACACTGATTTCCTCACTCAGCAATGCAGCCATGTGGGGGTAGTGCAGGCTGCAGCCTGTGACAAGGCTAACATTCCACTAGCTTCACACCCCCCTGAGAAGGACTCCAGGAAGATTGATGCTATGGCAAAGAAACAGTACATGGCAGCATCTTTGGGACTCAGACAGGCAAATTATATGGCTTATGCTGCTAGGTACCAGAAATCCAGATGGGATACTGTGCTGGCTCTTGCGAAACAAGCCCCTGACCAGCTTGCCAGGGAACTGGAACAGGTGGCTATGGATAGTATTGAGGCATCCAAGGTGCAATTTCATGCTGCAGTGGACTCTAATGATGTGTCATCAAGAGTCATGGCTACATCTGTGGCTCTTGCAGGATGGCCTGGCTCAGATGTACTACCCTGTCTCAGGATACCCAGTCTAAGGCCATGGATTTTCCTGTTGTGGGCAATTCTCTGTTTGGGGAGCAAAGAGAATTACATGAAGAAATGGATGAATATAGGACCACCTATAGGAGTGCACAGGCCACTCCTCAAAAGCAGCTTTCTAAAGGCAGGGGCAGGCCTTTTCATAGGCCTTTTTACCAAACCCAAGCTTCCTCTTCCGCCTATGCCCAGAGGGGATTCTTTAGAGGGAGAGGCAGACGGGGTACAAGTAGGCCTGCTCCCACCCCTCAGCCCAAAGCCGCTGCCAAGCAGGCACCCTGATGGGGTTGCCAGAGCCGATTCTTCTCTACCTGTAGGGGGCAGGCTGGCTTACTTTGTCCAGGACTGGAAGTCTCTAACATCAGACAAGTGGGTCCTGGAAGTAGTAAGCCAGGGACTGGTTCTCAGCTTCAAAAAATTTCCAAAGCTGAGAACCAGATCTTTTCCACCTGCAACTCCATCAGAGGCACTCACCCTAGAGGCAGAGGTCTCTACCCTCCTGGCTCTCAGAGACGTGGAAAGGGTTCCTCCCCTACACCAGGGCAAAGGTTTGTACTCCAGGTACTTCCTTACCCCAAAAAAGACAGGAGAATGGCGGCCCATCCTGGATCTCAGATACTTAAACAAGCACCTTTTAAAACCAAAGTTCAAAATCGTGACTCTGGGAATTATCTTACCCTGTCTAAGGTCAGGGGACTGGCTAGCTTCCCTGGACCTCAAGGATGCCTACTTCCATATTCCCATCAGAAGCTCCCATCGAAAGTACCTCAGGTTCGAGCTGCCCTCAGGCCATTACCAGTTCAGATCAGTGCCCTTCGGCCTCACTTCTGCTCCAGGGGTATTCACCAAATGCCTGGCAGTAGCAGTTGCCTACCTAAGAATTACCTGGATGATTGGCTCATAGTAGGCCAGTCCCCAGAACAGGTCAGTTTACATCTTCAGATAACGCAGCAACTGCTTACCTCTCTAGGTTTCCTTTTGAATCTCTCGAAGTCAGTTCTAGAGCCTGTCCAGCTTCTTACCTTCATAGGCGCAAAACTGAACACACAGGAGGCCAGGGCCTTCCTTCCTCTGGACAGGGCAAAGACCCTAGTCTCCCTGGCCTCCTCATTCACCCTGCAGGTCTCTCGACCAGCAAGGCATTTTCTGCAGCTCCTAGGACACATGGCTGCTTCCACAGCAGTCGTGCAGGGAGCAAGATCTCAGATGAGGGACATCCAGTTCCATTTGAAAGCTTTTTGGTCTCAAAGAAAGGATCCTCTTACCAAGTTGATCCCAGTAACTCGAACCCTGATCCAAGCCCTACAGTGGTGGCAGGATCAGAGCAACCTGAGACAAGGAGTTCCTTTTGTCACTCAGCCTCACTCCCTAATCCTTACTACAGATGTATCCCTCTTGAGTTTGGGAGCTCACATGGGCGATCTCACCACCCAGGGTCTGTGGTCTCCCCAAGAATCTCTGCTCCACATCAACCTGTTGGAGCTCAGAGCAGTTTTTCAAGCACTTCAAGTTTTTTCCAAATCTGTTCAGAACAAGATTGTACAGGTCAGAATAGACAACACCACTACAATGTGGTACATCAACAAGCAAGGGGGCACTCGGTCTACGGCCTTGTGCACCGGAGCGATGAAGTTGTGGTCTCTGGCTTACTCCTGAACACCTCCCCACGGCAGTCCACCTTCCAGGCAAGGACAATGTCCTGGCAGATGCTCTCAGCAGGATTTCTCAGGGCCATCACGAATGGTCACTGGATCCCCTGGTCTTGGGAGTAGTATTTGCCAGATGGGGCACCCCGCAGATAGATCTTTTTGCAGCCCCAGACAATCACCAACTTCCCATTTTTTGCTGCAGGCCCCCAGTGTTGGGCTCACTCCCCCTGGATGCCTTAGCCCTCAGTTGGGAAGGGAAGTTCCTTTATGCCTTCCCTCCCTTCCCTCTCCTGTTCAAAATGCTAGTCAAAATCAGATCCCAATCCTGCAAAGTCATTCTGATAGCTCCAGATTGGGCCAGACAACCCTGGTATCCTCTCCTACTGTCCTTAGCAGTCCATCCTCCCCTGTGCCTTCCCAGAAATCACAATCTGTTAACCTGTGCCCAGGGACGGGTGTGGTATCCGAATATCAAATCTCTCAATCTCAAGGCTTGGTTCTTGAAGAGTTAGAGTTTGCTGATTTACACCTTTCCCAAGGTGTAATGGATATATTGAAGGCCTCAAGGAAGCCTTCCACCAGGGCTACTAAATTCCAAATGGAAAAGGTTTTCCATATGGTGCTCAGAAAGCATATTTCCCCAGACTCTGCTGATCTACCCACAGTCCTGGATTATATGGTCCATCTGAATTCTCTGTGGCTGAGACCAGCTACCCTGAAGGTGCATTTGGCAGCTGTGTCTGCTTTTATTTCAGCAGGTAAATCCTCTTCTCTTTCAGCTCATCCTGTATTTTCCAAGTTTTTTAAAGGGTTGCTTCACACCAACCCTCCATTCAGGGATCCTGCCCCTGCTTGGGATCTTAATGTTTGCATTGCTCAGCTTATGCAACCCCCTTTCGAGCCCTTGTCTTCAGCTGAGCTTAAGTACTTGACTTGGAAGACTGTGTTTCTGGTAGCCATCACCTCTGCCAGACGCATAAGTGAATTATAAGCGTTGTCAGTGGAGCTGGATTTTATCTCCTTTCACAGAGATAAGGTGGTCCCCCGGACTAACAGGAAGTTCCTTCCTAAGGTGGTTTCAGATTTCCACCTTAATCTATTTCTCTTCCAGTGTGCTTCACTGACCACTCCTCCTCTGGTGAGAGGAGGCTGCACAACTAGATGTGAAGAGCCCTTAGTTACTACATAGGCGTACCAAGGGTTACAGGTTTGACTCCTCCAACTGTTCCTCACTTCGGCAAGGTTGGTAAAGGGAAGCCAGCCACTAAAGATCCATTGCCAGGTGGATTGTCTCTTGTATCCAATTCTGCACGAAAAGTTGGGTAAAGTTCCCCCTCAGGCCTGAGGGCTCACTCTACCAGAGGTACAGCTGCTACGCTGGCTGCTGCCAGAGACATTCCTATTCTAGAAATATGTCAAGCAGCTACCTGGAAAACAGTTCACACTTTTACTAAGCATTACTCCCTGGACATCCAGGCTAGGAGTGATGCTCGGTTTGGCACAGCTGTTCTTCAGAGCCTGTTCTCTAAGTAGATTCTGTCCCTCCTCCATGGGGGTACTGCTGTGTAGTCTGCAATTGTCATAATATAGCAAAACTTCATGTTGTTTGAAGAAAAAATTACTCACCTTAGTAATGTTGTTTCTTCTAATGGAGTCTTGCTATATTATGACCTCCCTCCCTCCCTGCCTGCCCCTCTCAGAACCTCCGTTTTGGGGTGTGGCTGGGCCTTACAGAGTTGGCACTCATTTATGCCCACCTTGTTGTTTTACACCCTCTTTTGGGGTGAACTGGTGTTGTGTTTTTCTTTTCTGGGTCTCCTGACTTGAGTCTTTGTTTGAGACCAGGAAAGGTGTGTTTAGGTTAGTAGCCAGTTGGCTAGTGTAGGTTTACAGCTTCCACACAGAACCTTAGTGAGTTTTAGCTCGTAAAGATCTGACAGTTTATGTTTGAAGCACAACAGACAGAGCTTCCTAACCGAGCTCGAGCTCAGAGTTCCATGCTTCATGGAAAAGTTAACTATTTCATCTCCGGGGCAGTTCCAAGATTGGGTCATACTGCAATTGTCATAATATAGCAAGACTCCATTAGAAGAAACAACATTACTAAGGTGAGTAATTTTTTTCTTTCATCCCGACTGCCCCCTTCGCCCACTCCGCCGACGAGGGATTGCTAGAGATTCCCTGGGTGCGTTTAAAGACATCTGGAGCTTGTTCTTTTGCTTTCGCAGCCCCCACCCTGTGGAATTCTTTACCTCGCCGGATTGGAGAGTACCCAACCATCGAAAGCTTTAAAATAGCTTTAAAACATATTCATTCTTGCAAGCATTCCTGGTTTTTTAATGAATGACTTGTATTGTGGTTATAGTTTTAGTTTGTAACTGATATTTATTTGGGTATTTTATCTTATTTATGTATTGAGTGTTTTAAATGCTGTTTATGGTTATGTACAGGCACTTTGGTTCTGGAAAAGCACCTTTTAGAAATAAAGAATTGATTGATATTATCACAAGTGTATCGGCTCCAGTTGCCTAGACTGTCACCTTCTGATACTGCTTGGTAAGCATTCCAAAGGAGTGGCCTGAGGAAAGGGATATCTTCAAAGAAGATAGAACAGTTACGTACTTACCCTTAAAACAGTAGGTTTTCAAGAGAATCTCTTTCATCATGTCATGATGTCCCACCCTTGTTCCCCCGTTTTGGGGTCTGCCACACTGGATTTCTATGCTGCCATCTTCATTGTTTGTCTGTGTGGCAGTTTTATGATTAGATTGTATTTAATTGTACGCCACCCAGAGCCTCCGGGATTGGGCGCCTTGAAAAATAAACTTTGCCTTGCCATTGTTTCATTTTCCAGTCCTCTTGTCTCGCCTGGTTTATAGAGTGCTGGGTTCCCTTCTGGTTCCCTAGAGGGAGGTCCTAAGAGCAGATCTCTGGTAGGGAACCGAGGAGAGAAGGGGCTGCCCACATTTATGTATACACTGATGTCATTGTGGGTGGCCCCTGGCTGACTGCTTGAAGAAGTTTCTGTGTGGTCCTAGCGCCTGGTGGCTATACATTCCAAAGGTGTGGCTTGATGAGAGATTCTCTCGGAAAATCTACTGTTACAGTAAGTACACTTTCTCCCTGTGGGGCCCCTGGAAGAACGCCAAACTGAGTCTGTTTTATACCCGCCCACCCCATATCCCAGGACATTGATGGGTGATGTCATTGAGAGGCCCTGGGTCCTGTATATGCCTTTTCTCCATTCCCCTTGATCCACAGAATATTGGCCAAGGTCAGAAAGGAAAAGGCGCAGATGATCCTGATAGCTGTAGACTAGCCAACACAGTTCTGGTACCCGGATCGTCTAAGCTTCAGCCGCCGTCCCTGTAGCAAATGCCTCTCCACCCATACCTGCTCACCAGACTTTGGGGGGGTGGGGACAGCCCTGCACTTCACAGCCTGGTTCCTGAGTTGCTAGAGTGCCAGGCTTTGGGTCTTTCCGAGGATGTTGCCCACATCGTGGAAGCTTCCAGGAAGGAGTCAACTCATAGGTGCTGTGCCTCTTCAATGAAGGAGATTTTTCATATGGTACCCCGGGGCAAGGAGCTTGATTCCTGTGACAGGGTTGAATAGACCCTGTCCAATTTGTTAGGCAGAAGGAGTTAAAAGCAAGGGTCTGTTCTATCCTCTCCTTTTCTGTCGCTCGTCTGACTGATTGTGCAATCTAATTTTTTTGTGAGACCTACGGGCTAATCACTCTGACAATCTCACTGTTCTCCCCCTCATGCTATCTCCCTGCCTTCACTTGCTGTTTCTATCATTTCTTCCCACTTGCGTATCTGTGGTTATAAAAACAAATGTGGATCTTTATGTGAAACTAGGTTCTCTGATTTGAAAATGTAATATATTTACAGTGGCGTGAAAAAGTATTTGCCCCCTTCCTGATTTTCTCTATTATTGCATATTTGTCACACTGGATGTTTTCAGGTCTTTAGACAAAATATAATATTAGATAAAGGGAACCTGAGTGAACAAATAACACTTTTCTTTTTTACTTATTTCATTTATTTAATGAAAAAAGTTAACCAACACCAACTGGCACTGTGTGAAAAAGTAATTGCCCCCTAGTTAAATCAACCCAATTAAAGGGATAATTAGAGTCAGCTGATTGAACACAGCCAGGCTTGATTACAGCCAGCCCTGCTCAATATAAACCTCACTTATTTTGGCCCTTACCATCAGAGTCACGCTACAGCACAAAGATTCAACAAGCACATTATGCCATGATCAAAGGAAGTTCCTGAAAAGATCAGAAAAATTTGTTGCCCTCTATCAGTCTGGAAAGGGTTACAAAGATATTTCTAAGGCTCTGGGACTCCATCGAACCACAGTGAGAGCCATAATCTCCAAATGGAGAACACTTGGAACAGTAGTGAACCTTCCCAGGAGTGGGGGCCTGCCAAATTACTCCAAGGGCACAGTGTAAAATCATCCAAGAAGTCTCAAAGGATCCTAAAACAACATCCAAAGAACTGCAGGCTACTTTGCCTCAGCTAAGGTCAGTGTTCATGACTCCACAATCAGAAAGAGACTGGGCAAAATGGGCTTCATGTGAGAGTAGCAAGGGAAACCACTGCTAACTAAGAAGAACATAAATGCTCGTCTCTCATTTGCCAAGAAGCACCTGGATGATCCACAAGCCTTTTGGGAAAATGTTCTATGGACAGATGAGTCCAAAGTGGAACTTTTGGACAACATGGATCCCATAATGTCTCGCTGAAGCAAACACAGCATTCCACAGTAAGAACGCCATACCAACAGTCAAACATGGTGGTGGTAGTGTGATGGTGTGGGGATGCTTTGCTGCCTAAGGACCTGGATGACTTGCCATAATTAAAAGGAACCATGAATTCTGCTCTGTACCAGAAAATTCTTAAGAGAATGTCCAGTCATCCTTCCGTCAGCTGAAGCTGAAGCGAGTTGGGTCATGCAGCAAGACAATGATCCAAAACACAAAAGCAAGTCCACATCAGAATGGCTAAAAAGAAGTAAAATTAAAGTTTTGGAGTGGTCTAGTCAAAGTCCAGACTGAAACCTAATAAAGATGCTGTGGCAGGACCTGAAACGAGCAGTTCATGCTTGAAAACCTACCAAATGTTACTGAATTAAAGCAGTTCTATGAGGAAGAGTGGGTTAAAATTCCTCCACAGCGATGTGAAAGACTGATATTGAATTATAGGAAGTGTTTGGTTGCAGTCATTGCAGCTAAATGTGGCATAACCAGTTATTAAGTGTAAGGGGCAATTACTTTTCACACAGTGCCAGTTGGTGTTGGTTAACTTTTTTCATTAAATAAGTGAAATTAAAAAAAAACAAGTGTTATTTGTTCACTCAGGTTCCCTTTATCTAATATTACATTTTCTCTAAAGACCTGAAAACATCCAGTGTGACAAATATGCAATAATAGAGAAAATCAGGAAGGGGGCAAATACTTTTTCACGCCACTGTATATTGTTGAAATGATTGCAAAAAAGCTATTTGGAACTCGTGGGGGGGTAACCTTGAGATGCAGTTTGACCTCCACAAACTCATTTGCAGAGTTGTGTCAACAGGCGATTAGTTCTAGTATACAGTGTTTCTATTTTGATGCACCTGCAAGGAAAGAAACAGCAAAGTTTTGGGACGTTGTGTGAAAACAGAACATGTAGCTTAACGAGCTCAGGATGCAGAAGTTAATTGCCAGGCACAGACTTCTTATAAAAAGAGCAGCAGTGTTTCTTTTGGGGAGAGAGAGATTGAAATGTTAAATTTGAGATACTCTCAGATGAAAGACTTTGTTTTGTTTGAACTGTCTCTAACTGTCTGAGCTAGCCAGCACAGTTTTTTTTTTGTTTTGTTTTTGTTTATTGATGATGATACAATGCTACTTGCAAATTTTACAACTTCTCCTGGTCTGTCTATGCTTCTTGACCTTTGCCTCAACAACAGTCCCCCTTGCCTGCACAGTGGCTAGCATCCTGGACTACCGCTAGTCCCTTTCCCAGCTGAAACTGTGAGTGACAACCATTAAGATGCACCTGGCAGTCATCTCTACTTAACGGGCATGGACTGGTGTGCCAGCAGTGGCTCAGGAGAAGGTGGTCAGGCACTTTTTCAAGGGCCTTAACCACTTGCTCCTTCTGGTGCATGATCCACCTCCACTATGGGACTTACTGCTGGTCCTGGCTATGGTTATGAGCAGGCCTTTTAAACTAATGCACAGGTGTGAATTGTCGCAACGTTGTGGAAGACTGCCTTCCTGGTGGCCATTATCTGCCAGAAGGATAGGGGAGCTCTCGATGGACTCTCCCTATCTGGTCTTCCACAGGGACAGTCGTCCTTCACCCCAACCTGAAGTTCTTACTGAATGTGGTATTGGAGTTTCACCGTAACCAGGTGATTAACTTACCGATTTATACTTTACCAGCTCTATTTCAGAGGCCAGCCACATGCTCTGTACTCTGAACGTATGGAGGGTGCTCTCTCATTATGTAGAGCATACAGCTGGAGTTCAGGAACAGGCTCGTCAGCTGCTTGTCGCCTACACTGAACCCACATCTGCCAGACCGGAAGCAAAGCGGACAGTTGCAAGGCAGATCACATAGTGTGGGACAAATTGGGTAGCCAGGTGGTCAGTGGCCACTAAAAAGATTGGTTTAGCTCCTAAATTTTGAAAGTTACTGGCCAACTGGCTACCTGCCCACAAAGTTTTTTTTTTTTTGTTTTTTTTTTGAGGCCTTAAAAAGGATAACTATTAAAAATATTGATTTGGCTACCAGATTTACAAAGCTAGTGGTCACACTGACCACCAGCTCTGAACTGCCTTGTCCCACCCTGGGATCACATCTTGCATCAACCTCTGTTATAGGTTAGCTGGTTGGGAGCCTTCCTTTGGGATTAGGGCTCCTTCCACCAGACATTCCGCTGCCTTGTTGCTGCTTTCAGGAATATACCCATACAGGAGCTCTGTAGTGCTGCTACCTTGAGGTCAGCACGCACCTTTGTTTCCCACTACTGCATCAACCTTGAGTCACGCCGGGGTGCATGCTTTGATACTTCTGTTCTCCAATCTGTTCAGAATGCACGGGTCCACGCCTTGTCATCTCCTCCCGGAAAACTACTAAGAGTCTGCTGCCAGAGAGTGGATAAGTGAAAAATAAGTGGAAACTGACCTGTATATGGTTCCACATATGTAGCTACCTGTATTCTTGTCCTGTTACATTTACTCTGGATACCTTTGTAAATGAGCCCATTTTGGCTCAAAGGTATTAATCTGAATCTGAGATAAATAAAAGTGAACCATATCTACGCCCCTAGAAGAGTAGGCTACTCACCTATAACCATAGTTTTATGAGTGGTATATGGTTTACATACACACAGCCCACCTGGCAAGTGGCACCTGATCCTGCTTCCAGCGTGCAAGATTTGACGTGTTGGGATGGAGTCGGGGGATGTATCAACCCAGGTGATAGGAGGAGCTTAGCATAAAGATGTTCTGGCTAATCATTGCATTCCAGTGGAACTTCCAGTGTGTGGATGTGAACCATATACCACTCCTAGAACTACGTTTACAGGTGAGTAACCTATTTTTAACATCTCATCTGAAGTATGGCGCACTCCAACAGTACAAGATCTCCTTGGTACCGCACCTGGGTGCCAGCGTTATGGAATGAGCCCACTTTTGGTGTGGAACTAAAATCACCAAACTTTGGGCTGGCAGTATATCCTAGAGGTTAGAGGAACGAGGTGTGAACGAGCTTGGTACATCCAGCAGACTAGACCTGAGTTTGATTCTCACAACTTCCACTTGCATACTATGTGACTCTGAGCAAGTCACTTAACCGTCCAGTGTTCCCAGGTCGCCCCTGAAAACAGGCACTTGTGCCTAGTGGGCCTTACCTGGTTACCAAAGACTAAAATAAATAAAATAAAAAAAACTTTTGGTTTGGAGACAGCTATGCTACCAACTGAGCCACACTGACACAGGTACACCAGCGCTGCCATACCCTAAGATCTCACTTCGAGATAGAGCTCTTGCAGCAGGTAGTAACCATTAGGACTATGCCGCCAGGCACTAAGAACCCATGGAACATTCTAGCTAGCAGTCCAAGGTGTGGGACTGCTCTCTGATGTTGGACCCACCCCCGACATCACCCACAGTGTAAAGGGGCGGTCCCCTGGCACCACCTCAGTTTTTTTCTGCTGTTGACCCATACATATGGGCTCCACGGATGCCTTCTGCTTCCAGTCAACCGCCATTTTCGCACTTCACGCAGTTAAGTTTTTTTTATCGAAATACCAAATTTGTCATGTATGTCTACCCAGCTATGTTCTTCTACAGAGTGGCAGAAATCGAAGTGTGCGTACGGCAAGCAGATCCTGGCAAAAGACAGCCATTCGACTTGCCTGCTTTGCCTAGGCCTCAACCATAAGCTGGACAACTGCCCGCTTGCCTCAACTTCAACAGGAGGACTCCCACCTACTGCCTGAATACTTTGAAAGCATACCTCCTTGAACAGCAAGTGGCAGCCATGCAGAAGACCCACTTGGGGTACAGCTCGTCTTCCTCCTTCATCGAGGATTTCTCCCCCAAAGAGAAGAAATCGAGCAGGAAGCACCACCTTGAAACAAGGACAGGTCTAGGTCAGAATCCTGTCCCAGGTCTCCACACAAGGCTTCCTAAAGTTCTTCCTCCGGTGCGTGGTCAGATTGCATCCCTCTGGTTTCCCTGGCTCTCCTGGGGTTACCGTTGAAGAAGTCCCCTGCCTCCACTCAGATGTATGACGGGAAGTCTTCTGGGCTAGTGCCTTCCCAGGCCCCTGTGTCCCTGGCTGTCCAGCCCCACAAGCTTGCACTAGGGTCTTAGCCAGCAGGATTGGCCCATTCTTCGTCGGGTGGCAGGTCAAAGCATGCCGTCAGCAAGGCCGTGGCCTCTGGGTCGCCGGACAGGACGACAAAATCAGATTTCACCAAGAGACGTCAGGAATACAAACACCATAGGAAACCACGCTCACCTTCCAAACCGCCATCTACCGGGGTTCTGGACCAACGTCTGGCCTCAGTGCCCTCTGACTCCACTATGGAGCCAGACCAGACGCCACTCTGTAAGCCACCATTTGATCCGCAGTGCTCTAACAAGGGTCCAACTACAGACCCGATGTCAGGGACCAGATGCTTGCCTCCGAGGACACCATGGACCAGGCTTCACTCCCTCTGCCTCCTCCTTGGGAGCCCGACGACCAAATGCCAGGGTACCTGACCCTAGGGGACGCTGTCCCACCACAGCAGACATCCAGTACAGCGGCACCATCAGACCTGACGCCAGGGGGGACCAAACTGCAGAGTCTGACACCAGGCCCCCCGGGCATCCCTACCTGGAAGCTAGAATCCCAGTCGAGCACTGTGGTCCTTTTGCTGAGGTGGGGCTGTTTTCAACAGCTGGTGGGACACCATCAAGGGGGAATTTTTGCCTAGACCGCTGGAGTCCTACCCCACTGCCGTGGGGACCCCTGTCTCGGCTTTGCCTAGGCAACCAACTCCACACAGATCTCCTTTGCCACCCCAGATGCTGGTCGACCCGACTCCAGGGGGCGATGGACAAGGATCTCATGGACAATGGCAGCACAGTCGCCACCCATCGTCCAGATCCTCCTCTAGATGCCAGAGGAGCTCTAGGGACGCCGGTATATTTCTTCAGAGGAATACACCAGAGGCTGTTCCTCCTATGATTCATCAGAAGACAATTTGTCTATTCCATCCCCAGACCCACGGAGGGGTTCCCCAAGGTCTCCTCCGGACAGTCCCTCCTTCCTAGATGTGATGAGACACATTCAGTTCCTTAACCAGTGGGAGATGGAGGAGTTGGACTCCGGAGACGCCACCTGGTGAATATCTTGAGGGCCACTGACCCAAAACCTTTAGTAATCCCTCCTTTGGAGGAGCCCTTCCAGGACATTTCAAAAGTAGTCTGGAAACATCCTTCCACAACCTCGGTGGTTCCTAAGAAAGCTGACCACTTATATAGGACCCCTAGGGAGGAACCTCATTTGAGCGAGCAACCCAGAGCAGATTCGATGATCCTTACGGACACTCATGGGAGGACTCAACAGCCGAGGTTAATGAGCTCCCAACCACTGGATAAGAAGTCCAAGAAACTGGACCGTCTTGGCCGGAAGGTGTACTCTTTGGTCACTTGTACGGTCCGGTCATTAAATTTTCTGGCACACATGGTGATTTATCAGAAATCTCTCTGGAATAAGGCTACGGACCTAGCTCGGCCACAACCTGACTCCGCTAATAAGACAGAGCTCTTAGCAGTTCTCCAGTCTGGTGCTGACGTTGATAAGCACGGCCTCAGGTGATCATATGACTCTGCAGACACTGCCATTAGAGCAGCTGCCATGGGGATATGTCTGTGGCACTATTCCTTGTTGAGGGTCTCGGGTTTTCACCAGGATTTGCAGGATGCCATCCTAGACACTCCTTCCAAGGACCGGTTCCTTTCGGCCAGGAAGCTGAAAAGATCATCACTGGCTTGTAGGACTCTGGGAAAGCAGTTTCTGAGGTCCACAAAATGTACAAGTCTGAGCCAGTCCCATCCAGGCGTTGTTCCTTTCACAGGCATCAAGGCCAGCAGGGTTGACAAGAACAGCAAAAGGGGTTACAAGAGAAAAGGCGTTCCCTCTGTCTTCAGGGGCACAGGGACCTAAAAATGCCAGAGCTCCCTTGCCCACTCCAACAACCTCTGTATGACTTCCTGTGCCCCCACCCCACTCCGGCAGAGCTACGGGGGAGGCAGTAGGAGGGTAGTTCTCCCTTTACCTCAGAGGTTGGTCCAGTATCACCACAGATCAGTGGGTACTTGAGATTATAGAAAGAGGTTACACACTGGAGTTCACTCAAATTCCTCCAGTCAACCCATCGATTCCCACCCATTGCTCCCCATCCCACGTAAGCCTCATCCGGGCAGAAATCCAAGCCGTTCTGAGCAAAAAGGCAATCCAGGCAGTCCCACCAAGTCAAAGAGGAATGGGATATTACTCACACTTTTTCCTAGTCCCAAACAAGACACAGGACCTTCGTTCCATCCTGAATCTCAGTCAGCTGAACAGTTTCATCAAATACAAAAGGATCAGGTTGGTAACACTGCTGGGATTGCTGCCCATGCTTCGCCAAGGGGACTGGTTCTGCTCCCAGGACATGCAGGACCCCTACATGCACATCAGAATCCTGCTGCCCCACAGGAAATACCTCCGTTTTACTTTCCAGGGAGAGCACTGCCAGTTCTGAGCACTGCCATTCAGTCTTTCCTCAGAACCTCAGGTGTTCACCAAGAGCCTGGCAGTAGTGGCAGCAGCTCTCAGGAGGCTGGGACATTACATCTACCCTTACCTCGACGACTGGCTCTTGACAGCTCCCACAAGGGAACAGCTGCGTCACACACTGGAAAACACCTTACAGCTGTTCCAAGACTTGGGGGCTCACCTTGAATCTTCCCAAGTCAGTTCTGGCCCAGTCAGAGATTACAATATATAGGGGCCGTCTTGGATGCTATCCAGGGGAGAGCCTTTCTCCCCTTAGACCGGGCAGATCAACTAAGCGCTGGCTCATAGGGTAATTTCCAAAAATCAGACTCCAGCCAGAACTGTCCTACAGCTGCTAGGCCATATGGCAGCTGCCATTGTGACATTACCCTTAGAGCCTCTACACATGAGGGTTCTGCACTGGAACCTCGGGGTACAATGGGACCAGTGTTTGGATGATCTCTAGCAGTCAGTCCAGATCACCAAGGCAGTGCATCAAACTTTGGAGTGGTGGCTTATCCCCTTCTGGCTGGAGTCCGGGGCTCCCTTTCAAAGTCCTAGTCCTCAGCAGATCCTGACAATGGATGCTTCGGGACTAGGGTGGGGTGTACATTTCAAAAACCATCAGACAAGAGGGACATGGACTCCTTTGGAACGCAACCTCCACATCAATGTGCTGGAGCTGAGAAACATTCTGTATGCCCTACAGGCATTCCTGACAGACAATATGCCAGTGGTCTTCTATATCGACAAGCAAAGGGGCACACACTCTTCTCCCTTTTGCAGAGAAGCCATGAGAGTGTGGTACTGGGCAGTGGAGCACAACCAGGAACTCACAGCGGTTCATGTTCCAGGAGTATAAAACACCCTAGCCGACAGTCTAAGCCGCTTTCTGTCTCAGACTCTTGAATGGGAGCTACTACAGGATGTAGTAGACGACCTGTTCAAAAGATGGGGACTTCCAAAACTGGACCTCTTTGTATTCCTACTCAGTGCCGAACTACCCAATTTCTGCTCACTAGACCCAGGGCTTGGTGTTTTTTTGGTGAGGCACGTTTTCCCTCTCTTGGACAGGGAGGTTCCTTTATGCCTTTCCTCCCTTCCCGCTGCTTCAGAGAGTGCTGCTCAAGATACAAGCGGAACAAGACAGCATGTTCTCATAGCTCCATTTTGGCCTTGAGAGATCTGGTTCCCGTTGGTTCCAGCAATTAGCAATGGAACCTCCAATTCCTCTACCTCTGTCTCCTTGCTTGCTCTCCCAGGAGCGAGGTACCTTGGTACACCCAAATCCCAAGTCTCTACACCTGCATGTATGACTCCTGCAAACTTGGTCAGGGACAGGCATGGGGTGTCCACAAGGGTAGCAGAGGTCCTAGTGACTGCGAGGAAACCCTCGACCAGGGCCACATACACCATGAAATGGTACCGTTTCTGCCTATGGGCTTCGTCCCCTCACTTGAATCCATTCACCTGTCTGGTGAGTACGGTCCTGGAGTATCTCCTTTCCCTGACTGATACGGGACTTAGCTGTTCGTCCATAAAGGTACACCTTTCTGCACTGCCGGCCTATCATGTACCAGTGGATGGCAAGACCCTGATGCAACTGAACCTGTCCCGCACCTTTCTGCATGCACATTAAGCCACTCATTCGGGACTCTATCCCCCATTGGACCTTCTGTTCATGTTAGAAAAACTTGTGTTGCCTCCTTTTGAGCCAGCCTCAAGTTGTAAACTATGCTTCCTGTCTTAGAAAGTGTTGTTTTTATTTGCTATTACGTTAGCCTGGAGGATTTCCAAGCTTTAGGCTTCGATGTGTAAAGAGCCTTATTTGATTTTCCACAAGGACAGGGTTTCCCTGTGTACTAATCCTGAGTTTCTCCCCAAGGTGGTGTCCGAGTTCACTCTTAACCAGGGCATTCATCTCCCAGTTTATTACCCAGAGTACTCAAAGGGCAAGCCTTGTTGCATACTCTGGATGTTCAGAGTTCTTTGCTTTTACGTAGACTGTACTAGGTCTTCCAGGAAGACAGTCAAGTTGTTTGTGTCTTTCACCCAGAGAATGTTAGGGGTGCCAATGACTAAGCAGACATTGTCCAAATGGTTGGTCAGTTATGTAGTTTTCTGCTATCAAACGTACGATAAACCTTTACCGGCACAGGTTAAAGATCACTCCACTAGGAGTGTTGCCACTTCCTTTGCGTCCCTATGAAACATCTCGGCAGCAAATCTCTGTGCAGCTGCCACTTGGAGTTCATCCATACCTTCGTTAAACACTACAGTTTGGGCATTGCTTCCAGAAGGAGGGCGGACTTTGGCCTTGCTGTCCTCCAGGGACTACTCTGTTAAGAGCGCTGGTGGTTTTGTTTGCCTGTAACCACCGCCTGTCTGGCCTGAATTATATCCCTGTGCTGCTTGGGACTCAGTCCTAATGATCAAGGCCACTGTTTTTCGGTTGTTACCAGAAAACCTGGTAAAATTCCAGAATTAGGGCTGCCGGAACACCGGTAAAAACAAAAGATTTCATGGAATCTGCCATTTTATACTAGATCAGTAATTCTACAAAACTTATATTTTTTTATAATTGCTTCCTGAACTATTTTCAGTTTGCTTTATTTAATGCTCTGTTTATTAAGCCTTCTTTTATTCTGATTATTTATACACATACTAAAAGAGTGACAGCAGAATCCTGATAAAATTCGGAAATTAGAACAATCACTGGTGCAGTTCCAGAATCTGAAGTATTGAAAATAGAATTTAAATGTTCTAATCGGTGTAAATCAGTGGCCTTGCTAATGATTATTACCTACTGTGACAGCTCTGTCTTGAAGTGATAGTACAGTTATGCAAGAACTTGCCATAACAGTAGATCTTCAAGAAGAGCTCTTGCAGCAAGTGTGCTTTCCCTCCCACCTTCCTCCATGGTTACATACTTTTTCCTCTCTCTCTCTGGGGGATGTTAGAACCTCCTCTGTTCCCCATTCTTTATGCTAGCCTGGTCTCCTGCGGGCGAACTGAGATGGTGCTGGGGGACCGCCCCTTTATACCGCTAGTGATGTCTGGGGCCGGGCCAACATCGGGGGATCTACTGTTACGGTAAGTTCTTACATAATGTTACTTCTAGGGACATGGATATGTTGTTCATTAACACTGTCTGGCAGGTTCCTTGCCGCTTTAAATCTTCAAGCTGGCTCCTCCCACCCACCCGGGTGATAAGACTCTCGGCTCTGCCCCATGACGCCAGATCTTCCTTACCGCTTGGAAGCTCAGGTTCCCTCCTTAACGCTCTGTGTGATAGACTGGATCCTAACTCTTCGGTTCATCCGAAACTCATTTTAAAATTTTAAAGACTTCGGTCTTCCTTTTCCCTCGTGGCTGCGATGGACAAATCGACTCCCGGTTTTCGGGTGCTCTTGTGGGCAGAAGATGTCCAGGGCGGATCCGCACTCCATGTGTGTCTACTGCCTCGGCCTAGAACATGACCCGCAGGCCTGCGAGTCATGCTGTTCTTCTCGGCCAGCATCTTGGAGGACAGCGTTGCCCGGTTGAAGCTTAGGTGCCCGCGCTGTTCGCCGGTAAGTCGAGAAGAGGCCCAAGTGGGCAGTTACCGCGGCGGCTGGCTCGGCTGAGCAGCTCGAGCAGATGGTCGCCCTCAAGGAGGAGGCGGCCCAGGCCGCATCTTTCTCCTCCTCGGTCGCAGCATTTATCCCGCTCTCTTTGGGTACCTCGTATTCTGCTTTGTTCAAGGAGCTTTGCCAATCACTTTCCACGAAGGGAGAGGGGCCATCGGGACTTTCGTCTCGGTCCAAAAAGAAGGATTCTAAGAGTAAGTCCCATCATCGGCGTTCGTGGGAACGAGAGAGGTCACCTTCCCCGGACAGCTGACCGTCGACTTCGGTCGAGGTTGCTGCTAAGGCCGTTGGCTTCACGGCGTCCCCGTCAGGTCAGCCGTCCGAGACACCCGTCGACACAGTCGAGATTTTTCTCAACCTGTCGGATGGATCGTCGACTGGTGAAGCCAACAACCCTTCTTCGCCAGTTCCCCCGGTGGAGATCGAGGATCTGCCTGCACCCTCAGTGCAGCAGTCCCCGGTTAAGGTGTCAGAGCCGAGGGAAGAGTGGGTGTCCCCCGCTCCTTCCCAGGCCCGTCCTCGGACACGCCGAGGATCTCGGTCTCTGTCTCGGACCTCTTCTCGGTCCAGCCAATCCCGCCAACATCGGCGGTCTCAGTCTTGGCACCGAGGTAAGCGGTGACGCCACTCGTCCTCGTCTTCCTCCTCGGAAGAGGAGAGGCTTCGGCGCAAATTGCATCGACGCTACGAGGAGCTGATGTGGCAGCAGTTACTTTTGTCTGGGAGCAAGTCGACACCGACGCCTTCCCCAGCCATCAAGTGGCTGTCACCCGAACGGCCGAAACAACCTCTCGCTGCAGTCGAGATGCCCAAGCCTGGGCCGGTTGTTCGGCTGAAACCTGCTGCCCCACCGATTGTGGTGGAAACTCCGCCTCCACAACTGAAATCGGGGGCGCTGACCAAGGACTCTCGGTTGGGTCAAGGCTTGCCCCACAGGTTGTCGGTCACCCTCACTCCCGACCGTCCTCGGCAGGTGGAGGATGGCTGAGGCCCTAGGCAGCTCTTCGTGGACTCCGGGGGCCAGTCACTGGACGAAAGCCCATCGTTCTTTATGGGTCTGCTTTGGCTCATCTCGGAGTCCACCAGGATGCAGCTCGAGCCCATATCCAAACGGGCCAAGTATCCCCTGATGGAGATACTAGACCAAGGGGGTTCTCCCACGGAGGCCTTTCTGGTGGCTGAGGCCATTGTCAGCCCAGTCTTGTAGCTTTGGCAGCGGCCTGCTTCCTGTCCTGCACCCTCGGCCAGGATGGCCAGGAAGTATGCAGTCCCTGCCGGCTCTTTGGCCGGGTTTTCGGAACACCCCTCTGCTGAGGGGTTGGTCACCGACAGCATTTTCCAGCATTCCGGGAATGCTAGGGACGTGGACAAGCCCCCTGACAAGGAGTCCAAAAAGTTGGACTGTGCCGGGTGCAAGGTGTACGCTGCGTCCTCACTCGGCCTCCACCAGGCCAGCTCGGCCGTGCTGATGGCACACTTCTCCCACGCCCTCATGGGCTCCCTGGATGAGGTGATCCCTCATCTCCCGGCTGACCTGCAGACCACGGTCCGGCAGGTTCGGGACCAGAGTAGGGCAGTGGCGAAGCAGCAACTCCAAACAGTTCTGGACATAGGGGACTCCTGTGCCAGATCAGTTGCGGCCGAGGTGGCCATGCGCTGCAGAGCATGGCTGAGGATATCCACCTTCATGGCAGATACCCAGCACAAGTTGGCGGACATCCCTATCTTGGGGACCGACCTCTTCGGCCCTGGAGTGGAAGGTCACCTCCAGCGGATCGAAAAGTCCAGTGCCACTCTGGACTCTGTCACCTCTGCCCAGAAGGACAAAGGCCGCCAACAGCAGCAGCACAAGCCCTTTCGTCCTTCTGCGCCTGCAGCATGTCCGGCCCAACAGCACCAACATCAGGGCCAGCAGGCTCATGCTTGGCATCCCAAACCCAAGCCCGCGGCTTTATCCAACAGGAAGCAGGGAGGTAAAGGCCTGGGAGGTCACTCGGCCGGTCCCTCCTCCAAGCCTGCCCAGTGACGGGTTGAGGGGTGTCGCCCCCAGCCTCGTCACTCCCCCCCGGGTTCCCCCCGAGGGGGGAAGGCTCCGCCACTTCCTTTCCGCCTGGTCCACTATCACCACGGACCACTGGGTGTTGGAGGTGGTAGGAAAGGGCCTGCCTCTGGAGTTTGAGCAGACTCCACCCTTTCAAACCGTTGCCCGGGGGGGGGGGCACTGGGTCCACAGCATCGCTGTCGGCCCGCCAAGCTGATGTTGCCCTGCTCCTCGAAAAAGAGGTGATCAGGAAGGTGGCGGATCCTCCTCCAGACCCAGGGTTTGTGTCCAGGTATTTCCTGGTCCCAAAACGGACGGGGGGCTGGTGCCCCATTCTCGACCTGCATGACCTCAACAGGTTCCTAAGGTCTCGGACCTTCAGGATGGTCACTCTGGCTCAGATAATCCCATCCTTGGAACAAGGCATGTGGTTCTGTTTCCTGGACCTCCAGGACGCATTCTTTCACGTCCCAATCCGTCCTCTCATCAGAGATTCCTCCGCTTCAGAGCGGAGGGATCCCTTTACAAGTTCCGGGCCATGCCCTTCGGCCTCTCCCTAGCTCCCAGGGTCTTCACCAAATGCATGGCAGTGGTGACAGCATTCCTTCGGCGCCGAAGGGTCCGGGTGTACCCCTACCCGGACGACTGGCTGATTGCAGCCCCCTCCAGAGCGGAGGTGGAGCGGTCCAGAGACCTGGCCCTCCAGGTTTGCTCTCAGATTGGCCTCCTCATCAACGAGGCCAAGTCGGAACTCGTGCCAAAGCAGGTGATACATTTCATCGGTGCAGAGCTCGACTCTCTTCGAGCTGCCGGCGGACAGTGCCGAGGTTCTTTCCTCCTTTGCCCAATCATTTCAGGTTGGGCAATCGTGCCCTGCCCAGGACTTCCTGCACCTCCTGGGCCTCATGGCGGCCTGCAGCAGCGTGATCCGTTGGGCCCACTGGTACATGCATCCCCTTCAATGAGGGCTGGCCAGCCAGTGGTCACAGTGCTTCGATCCACTGGATCAGCTAGTGACACTGAGCCAGGGGATGTGGAACGCTCTCCAGTGGTGGACCGTTCCAGCACATCTGCAGGAGGGCATCCCGTTTGTCCGCCCTGAGCCGACGGTCTCTTTATCGACCGATGCCTCTCTGATGGGTTGGGGTGCCCATCTGGGGGAGCACAGAGCGCATGGCCTCTGGTACCCTCGGGAGTCCCGATGCCACATCAACCTGCTGGAGCTTCGAGCGGTTCGTCTAGCCCTCGCCGCCTTCGCTCCGTTTCTACGGGGTCAAGTGGTTCAGGTCTAGACGGACAATACCACGACCATGTACTACCTAAACCGCCAGGGCGGGACGCGCTCCATGCATCTGTGCAGGGAAGCTCTCCGCATTTGGTCTCATGTGCAGCCTGGAGGCGGATCTTCTCGCCATTCACGTGGCAAGAGCCTCCAACACCCTGGCCGATGCCCTAAGCCGGATAGGGGCTGCGTCTCACGAGTGGTCTCTCCTGCCAGAGGTAGTACAAGATCTCCACTGGGGCACGCCTCAGGTGGACCTGTTTGCTTCCAGGGAGAATGCGAAGCTGAGTCTGTTTCATGCCTGCCCCCCTCAGCAGGGCTCGCTGCAGAGGGATGCCTTCTCGAGGCCATGGACCCTGGGCCTCTTCTACGCCTTTCCCCCATTTCCCTTGATCCACAAGGTGCTTCTCAAGGCGAGGAGGGACAAGGAGCAGGTGATTCTGGTAGCCCAGACTGGCCCCGCCAGTTCTGGTATCCAGATCTCCTCAGTCTTAGCTCCAGGCTCCCGAGGCAGCTTCCAGCCCGCCTGGACCTGATCTCAGTCAATCAGGGGAAGGTATTCCATCCGGACCTTCAATCCCTGCACCTGACGGCCTGGTTCCTGAGCGGCTAGAGTTCCAGGCCTTGGGTCTTTCCGACGAGGTCCTCAACGTCGTTGAGGCATCCCGTAAGGAGTCGACCAGAAAATGTTACGCCTTCAAGTGGAAGAGATTCTCCATTTGGTGTCAGGGCAAGGGCCTGGACTCTTCCTCCTGTTCCTTGGCAAGCATACTGGACTACCTATGGTCCCTTTCTCAGCTAGGGCTTCGGTCGACGACCCTTAAGGTACACCTGGCAGCCATCTCTGCTTACCAGGCCAGGGCTGGAAGCAGTTGGTGGCGCAGGAAAAGGTGGTCGGGTGCTTTTTCAAAGGTCTTGATCACATATCCCCTTCGGTGCGAGAACCTCCACCTCCATGGGATCTACTGCTGGTATTGACTAAGCTCATGGGCAAGCCATTCGAACCGATGCACAGGTGTGACATCTCTCACCTGTCGTGGAAGACCGCCTTCTTGGTGGCTATCATGTCAGCCAGAAGGATGGGAGAGCTCCAGGCGCTTTCCATAGAGTCTCTTTATTTGGTCTTCCACAGGGACAAGGTTGTCCTGCGCCCCCAACCGAAATTCCTTCCGAAGGTGGTGTCGGAGTTTCACCTTAGCCATGTGTTGACTCTGCCAGTGTTCTACCCCAGTCACGCCTCCGGAGGCCGAATATAGGCTCCATACTTTGGACCCTAGAAGAGCGCTCGCTTATTAAGGAGCTGACGGCTGAAGCTCGAGGAGAGGTTCGCCAGCTGTTTGTCACCTACGCTGAAGCCGCACCTGGCAGACCTGCAGCCAAGTGGATGATAGGCAGGTGGATCACCTCCTGCATAGATCTCTGCTATAGGTTGGTGGGCATGGAGCCTCCCAGAGGGATAAGAGCTCATTCTACCCGCCATACCGCTGCATCGGTAGCTGCTTCCAGGGACGTCCCTATCCAGGAAATCTGCAGGGCTGCTACCTGGAAGTCAGCACATACCTTCATCACCTATTTCCACATCGACCTTGAGTCACGCCAGGATGCTGGTTTTGGGGCCTCGGTTCTCCAGTCTTTATTCCCTAAGTTAGGGGTGTGCGCCTTGCCTCCCTCCTCCCGGAGAACTGCTAAGAGTCTGCCAGACAGTGTGGATGAACAACATATCCATGTCCCTAGAAATACAGGTTACTCACCTGTAACAGGAGTTCTAGGAATGGTATATATTGTTCATCCCTACATTCCCTCTCCCGGCTTTGGCCTTTAGCCTGGCTTCCAGCAGGCTAGATCTGGCATCATGGGGCGGAGCTGAGAGTTTTACCACCCAGGTGGGTGGGAGGAGCTAGCTTGAAAACCTTCCGGCAAGATTTAAAGCGGCAAGGAACCTGCCAGACAATGTGGATGAACAACATATACCATTCCTAGAACTCCTGTTACAGGTGAGTAACCTGTATTTTCTGGGTCCTAAAGCCTCTGGCTCTGTAGAGGAGATGGAGATACTCCAGAAGATCGAGTTACTTTTTCATAACTATGCACATTAATGAGAAAACCGGATCACTGTGACACTGCCCCTTATACATCAACTGATGTGACCATTTGTATACACCTGACATCAGTCTGTTGCTGTGGAAACCTATGTCATAAATTAAAGGACTGTAATTTTGTGCAGTGGGGGGCCCTGGCACAGCCCTAGAAAGGCTACACTATGAAATTACTCTGTCTCCTTTTTTCTGCAGTTCTTTCCTGGTGATGGGAATCCCACCAGTTAGCAGGATATGGCACTAACTCTACACAGCAACTTACGAAATGCTGGATAAAAAAAGACCCAGGGTCCCATGTGTTTGTCTCTGACCTTCCTCCAGGCAGCTGCAGTATATTATATATTCTGAGATACAGCTGTAGCCATTGATTTGATGGGAAGTGATCATATTAAATTTGTTGGACTTTGGCACAATGGAAAGAAAAACTGCCAGTGGTAATCATGTATGTTGAAGGTTCTAGTTGTATGGTCACTAAAAGAGATCACAGTTGTTTGTAGAAGTTAGTGATGCATGCACCATATTTTTATCTGCAGTTCTGACCAGCTGAGAAAAGTGAGTGATATAAGTGATACAATGTAGGAAGGCAACTGCAAAGGCCAACAAAATGCTGGGTTGTATTGCAAGGGGTATATCCTCGAGAAGGGAGGAGGTGATTCTGCCACTGTATAGGTCATTAGTTAGACCACACCTGGAGTACTGTGTGCAGTACTGGTACCCGTATCTGAAGAGGGACATTAAGTTACTGGAGGGGGTGCAGCGCAGAGCGACAAAGATGATCAAGGGGCTGGGGGACTTATCATTCGAGAGGAGGTTGAAGGAGTTGAACATGTACTCACTGGAGGAGAGGAGAGACGGGGTGACATGATTGAAACCTTTAAATACATGAAAGGAATAAACAAGACGGTTACAGAGGGGCTGTTCAAAGTAAGGGAGGGGAAGGCCACCAGGGGCCATGATATGAGACTGGAGGGAGGAAGGTTCAGGAGGGCGATGAGGAGACACTTTACAGAGAGGGTGGTGGCTGGGTGGAATGCGTTACCTGCTGAAGTAGTATGCAGTAGAACAGTGGACTGCTTCAAACGAGGATGGGACAGGACAAGGGAGAGGGTTAATGAAGGGGAAGGGTGGAATGGAGGGGCAGCTGCAGAATAAGGGGTGCTAGCTGCACATTCGAGCAGACTTGATAGACCTCTAGGCCTTTATCTGCTGGCAAATTTCGTATGTTCGTAAGCTGAAAAAAGGACAGTTGTACATGAGTTTTTTTGGGGTGTTTCGCTAAAGGGAGCAGTGTTAAAGGAAACCATAAAATGAAGCATTTGGGCTACAACTTTGAAGTTTTTTTTGTTTGTTTTTTTTTAATTTGTTTGTACTTCCTTCCTTAGTGCCAGACTTCACTCCTTCCGGGGAGAGAGACAGTCTCACCCCACTCCGCCGCAACCTCCCGATTCTGCCCCAGCAGTTCCCCATCAAGCTATGGCTGTACCCCCTCCCCAGGCGGGTACAGGGGTGGGCCCGGTCATCCCAAGAATCTTGCTGGTGTCTGATCTGCTGGGGTCGTCAGACAGGTGCAGGCGATCTCGGTCTCTGCTGGGTCTCCGTCACGTAGGAGACCGACATTGATGTTTCTTCCTCTTTCACCCTTGCATGGTGCGGGTCCTTGACGTCAAGACGCTGTACACATATGTCCACCACGCATCTCAGCTGGCCCCTCTTAGTAATAGGACTTGCCGTACCCCAGGCCTCTGCTCGGGGTCAGGCAAACTACAGGGCTTGCCCCTTCCCACAGAGAAGGCGAGCAGTCGTGAGATGCTCAGCCTTTCTCCCCCCAGCTGGCCCATCAGTGACCCGAGTCTGCTCCCTAACCCGGGTTGCTGGCGTCTCAAGCGGAACCGCTGCACCGACGGGCCGGCCTTGAAGTCATTTTAATGCCAGCTGTATTTTATGTGCTTGCTTTGAAATTACCATATTTTTCTTATTTAGGGTCCCTGTTTAATGCTGCCAAATATTTATTTTGTAATTCCTATACTTGTTAGTTATGGAACTCGTAAAGGTTTCCATACAAGACTTCTGCTCAATTGATGTTACCAGGTTCAAGATCTGATAAGATGATGAAGATTTGCAGGGAGAATGCAGCATTAACAAGGGACCCTAAATAAGGAAAAAATTGTTTAAAAACACACATGCAACAGCACACTAGAAATATTACATCTGCTTCACGCATGCCCAAATTTCAAGTTGCATTAAGAAATTAAGAAAAAAAAAGTTTTATGTTCCCTTTAAACAAGAAGAAAAAGATATCTTGATTATATCCAATACAGTGTGGGGTGGCTGTTCCCTTTCAACCTCTGGCATTGCTGAGTAGTAAAGCCTCACACACCAGCACCACGTGCACCTGTGCAGGTATGATGCGTTAACCAGCTGCTGATTGTCTTCCTTGCTGTACCCAGGTGACATGTACAGCCATGATCAGGATGCCCAAGAGCCGGAGTGGGTAAAGACTGAGCGTGAGCAATTT
Source organism: Neoceratodus forsteri (assembly GCA_016271365.2). NCBI lineage: Eukaryota > Metazoa > Chordata > Ceratodontiformes > Ceratodontidae > Neoceratodus > Neoceratodus forsteri. Next base: position 144,041,672 of record CM028131.1, on the reverse strand, counting down.
GTTGAGTTCAGAGATAAGAACCGCGATGGGAAGATGGACAAGGAGGAGACAAAGGATTGGATCCTGCCTTCAGACTACGATCATGCCGAGGCAGAGGCACGCCACCTAGTCTACGAGTCTGATCAGAACAAGGTAAAACATTTCTTCTAATTAGTGCAACAAAAATCTTTGTAAGCCCCCCCTCAACCTGTGTCTGGTTTTACTAACCTGTGAAGCCACATATGAACTGAGCCCTGGCTATGAATAACCGCATACCCATCGATCTCTCTGCTTCTCCAAGATGGGCCTCCTGGCAGTTCTCAGGACGAAGCTTGCATCATCTGGTGACCGAGCTTTTGATGTGGCTGGTCCAGCCCTGTGGAACTCTCTTCCAAGATCCTTGAGGAAGGCGGCCCCCTTGTTTGGAGGTCTTTAAGAGGGGCCTGTAGCCTTACCTAGTTAGGGATGCCTTCGGATCGTAGGTAGAGCATCTGAAACACTGGCTGCTATCAGAATTGAAATGATTTATTTTGGTTAATTTATTTTCCACGAGTCTTATTTATTATATAGCCGTCAAAAGAGATTTTATAGTTGAAATGCTTATGTATGTTTCTCCCTGACCTATGTACAGCACCCTGAGCCCCAGGAATGGGTGCTTAAGTAAAATTTTACTTAGTTATGTTCCCCATCGAGAGTTAAACTATGGATTCTATTCTCTGTACTTCCTAGTCCCAAATGGTCGTGACACCTGCGTCCTGTCCTGAACGTTCAAGACCTGAACGGATACATTGAATACAAAAAGTTTTAGTTGGTCTTGCTTCAGACTCTTATTCCTTTGTTGCAAATGGGGATTGCCTTTGTGCTCTAGAAATGAAAGCTGTATACTTCCTTATCAAGATAAAAACGTAGAAACACAAAATTTGTTAGCAGTTCCACCCAGTCTGCCCAGTTTGTCCCTGCTTATACTTTCCCTGCAGACCCTACCTGATCGACTAATCTCCATACAAACACACACACACACACTCTTTCCTTTGTGCCTATTCCACACATGCTTGAAATCCACTACTGTTTTTGCTGCCATCACATTTGCTGGTAGACTGTTCCAAGATGTTTTTTTTTTTTTTCCTTTAACTTTCTGTTTTAACCCTAGCACCACATCCAGCCCCTCTCAGGGCTTCCCAAGGCTCCCACCACAGGCTTGGCGCCAAGAGGAACGGGATCGCCAGTTAAGGCTCCTGCTTCAACCTCTAGAGCCCCGGATGACACCCCTCACCTCGGGTGGGGCGGAGAGGCTATCCTTACCTCCTCCGAACTTCAGGGACGTGCACCTGAGTTCCCTCAGGTTCCTCTGCAGTCGCTTTGGTGCAGGAGCCTATCTCCAGGCTTGGATGTGGGGTCTTTTTTTCTGGTCCCCAACCCCTGCAGGCGCCAGGCTTGGGGAGGAGTGGTGAGTCAGAAGTGCTCAGAGACGCGCCTCCGCCTCGGGTCCTCAGCCAACGCCCGCCCCGCCCCTCCCTAACGTTCTGCCTTCTCAGTTGCACCAGCACCACCCATGGTCACCCAGGTGGTGGCGGTAGTGCAGCTAGAAGAGCTGCCCACCCCTCCTGGAGAAGGAAGAGCGGCCCATCGGGCACTCACTCCTCTTCCCCTGGCCAGCCCTCTGCCAACTCTGGCTCATTACCGAACCCGTGTTACTGGCGGGGATGCTGTTTATGCCTCCCTTTGTAATATTGCAGTCCCCCTCCCAGAAGGATGCATGCCATCACCTTTGTATATACCCATATCCTTCTAGGTTGGCCCCCAATCCTCAATGAAGCCAAATTCCTCCTCCCTGGACCATTTCTTCAACCAAGTGTTGAAGTTCCTGGTATAAAGTACCCTGTCCTCCCTTCGGTTGTAGACAGGTAGCACCTCAATGAATGCCTCTGTTCATGCCACTTGCCTTAGATCCTTTCCCAGTTCCTTGAGTTCCTCCTGTACTATCCCGGTCCCATCTCTCACCAGGTCATTAGTCCACAGGTGAACAATGACATCCAGCCCCCAACCCAAATACCCTGCCACCCTAGCGATTCTTAGAAATTTCGGTCCATCTCTCTGAGCCAATGCAGTAGGTGGGCATCTAGCCTCCCTCCCTCTCTCCACCCCTTCCTGCTCCCAAATCTATCCCTCTCACAATTGAATCCCCACCAGTAGCTGCTTTCTTCTCTGCTGGAGTCCTCGATCTCCCACCTTGGGGCCTCCCCTTCAGAGGACCCCCAAATCCTCCCTTGCCACTACTTTGAGTGCCTTCTCTCGGCAGTCCCCTCCTGCCAGAATGATGACAGAATTCTGTAGTGGCACAGGTTGAAGAATTTGCCCATGACCTGCCATACCTATCCTCTGGGAGCTCAGCAAGGTCCAGCTGGCCCTCCTTTGCCTAGGCAACCCCTGAGGCAATGGTGGCAAGGGGCAAGTGATCCTCTGGGTCCTAGCCAGTTTGGCATGGAGACTTGTGACCTTTGTCCTCAACCCAGAGAGGTAGGTGTAGATAGGGCAGCACCTCTGTCTCCAGAATGTGGCCCACAATATTGCGACTCTACAGCTGTTGCACTCCAGCAGTCCCATAGTCTGCTGATCTGAATTCACTCTCTTCTGCTTCTAAATATAGCTTGCCCTACTGTCTCTTATATTTACCTGCTCCTTTCCCACTTGCACACTCTGTGAACTTTTCTTAGCATCTTACCCTAGACAGGATGCTATCTGCTTTCACTTTTAAAAGTAGTTAATTCTAGATCTTACTTCGAGAGGGTTCTTTCGGTAGGTGATCACATATAGGACTAGCACCACTTTTTCTAGCAATACCCAATGGGGGACCGTCCACCCGACAACACATGACCAACATCAGCGTGATGCTATATAGTGGATGGTCCCCACGTCCGCCCTCCAGTTCTTTCCCGCCATCACGTCATGTCAGTCGTATTGCAGACTTCCTAAGCGATCGTCATCGAAAGTGTGCCCCCCACCCCACCCCCCACCCCGCCTGTTCTCACCGCATTTTTTCCTTCAAATTTTGAATTTTCTTCTATGTCTTCACCAAAGAAGTGTTCCTCCTATGGCACGCAAATTCTACATAAGGACGGCCACTTGAAGTGCATGATCTGCTTAGGCCCAGACCTCCCAGTCTGTTCTTGCCCGGACTGCCAGCCTTTTAACCATGCCACACGCTGAAGGAGGCAGTAGGCTCTGGAGGCTCATCTTCTCAAGACTCGGCTGGTGTCTTTAGAAAAGCATATGGATCGGATCCAGTCTTCTTCGTCGTCTTCCTCCAAAAAAGATCATAGGAAAGAGAAACCTAGGGAGCGGGAGCACTTCACAGAGTTGTCCCAGGTCAAGGCCTCTTGACCAGTAAGACTTCTTCCCAGCCGCCACCCAAGGCTAAGGCAGCTTCGGATGGTAAGTCAGACAAATCCTCTTCTGTGGGTAAGTGGGCCTCTGCTTCTCTGGGGACCACCTGGCCGCTGGTAAGTAGTCTCCCCAGGCTTCGGGGACCTGCACAGCACCAGTCACTAAGTCAGCAGGGGGCTCCTCCCGTCCCCCTCCCCCAACACGACTCAGTCTGGTCAGACGCCCACCCTTGGTGGGTGCTAATGGTTCTCAACCTGACGTCCAGAAGAGCCCGGGGGAGACTGCCTCTCTTCGCCGGTAGCTTCCCCTGTTCAGGCCACTACCTCGGGCGACAATAGTGTGGAACCCTTGGATGTCGACCACACCTCTGGGTCCGTTTCCCACTCTCCTGATGGGGTCGCAGGGAAGGAGGCCCCTCCTTAGCCATCTGGACCTATTCCAGAGGCCACTCCTATCCCTTCTGGTGGGATCACTCCCGACCTGACGCCTGTCCCGGTCAAGATCTCTCTGCCGGATCCGGCAACGGTTCCTCCAACGCCAGACCCGATGACAGTCTCTGAGCCTGGGCCCAGCCGTTTCCCCCAGCCTTCAGCTCCACTGCCAGACGCAGTCCCTCCATCGGATCCCCTTCGCCCAGCTCCAACGCCAGCCCCTCCGACGCTTGGATTGGGTGGTGCCGATCCTGACAAGGGCAGCCCTGACGCCTCCACCTAACGCTGGACTTGCTGATTTTATACGACGGTGGCCTAGTGTGGGTTTCTACGTCGGGTCTTCTGATTTTGGGCCTCTACTCAGGACTCCGGACTGTCCTGCATTACCCCTTGGGATATCCTGGGGACAATCTCCCAACTGGTCCCCCTCCAGATTGGAGCGGTGAGGGGCACTACTTCCCAGGGTATGGTCAGTACCCGGGATATGGCTGTTCAGGTTACATGGGGTATCATTATCCTCCTTCCCCCGGTAATCCCTCCTCCTCCACCCACTCCACAACCCTGGTTCAACCAGACTTCTAAGACTCTTATCCAGTCTTGATGGCAGGGGGGCCGTGCTTGGAGCTGGTATCTGACCTGGAGAACAGACTTCCACCTCTGCACTCTCCTAGGTCTCCGTCCCTGAGGAGCTCATCCCCTCTACAGTTCACGTCCTGGGAACTTCTCGTAAGGACATCACTCTTCCGGATCTTGGAGACCATCCAGATGTGGAGGAAGAAGAATCAATCGATCGATCAAATCTTTATTTATCCAGGCAAGAAGAGGAAGAATCACTGGAGAAGCCCTCTGATCACGAGTCTTTGGTCCCTAAGGGCAAGGTTTCCCCCAAATCCGGAAGACCCTGCCTTTTCGGACCTCCTTAGGTCCATGCAGAACTACTTTGAGTGAGAGTCTGAGGAACAGGATCCGATGCGGCAGAGAGTAGCCGAACACCTGGAGTCTTTGTCCCCAATCCCTGTTCTCCCATGGATAGGACCTCACCTCTACTGTCTGGCAGATGCCTCATTCCATCCCGGCTGTCCCCAAGCGGGCGGGCAGGGTTTACTGGGTGCCCAAGGATGCTCCGTTCCCTAAGCATTCATCCGAAGGTGGACTCGGTCGTGATTTCAGCTGCTCATTACCGCTCTTCAGTGCCTAAGCACATGAGCACCTCTCCTCCAGACAAGGAGTTGAGGCAGATGGACCAGTTCGGCAAGAAAGTCTATCCAGCCACATGTGCGCATCAGTCCCTTAATTATGTGACCCACATAGTGTCGCACCAAAAAGATACCTTGTCCAGTCTCAAGGCCAATTCCAGTCTATGGAACCTTCGGGTCTCAAAGGGAAGCTCGCCAAGGAACTCCGCCTGTCCCACTTTTCCTGCAGGCATGCATTACAGGTTATTTACGACTCTTGATTCAGTAGCCGATGCCTCGGCGATTGCCCGTTGCTTTGAGACGACAGGCCTGGCATCGCATCTCTGGCCTCACCATCAAGGTCTGCAATTCAGGATGCCCTCTTTCAGGGCCTGGTGTTCTTTGCGGCGACACCAAAGTCATCATCCCCAATCTCCAGAATAAAGGTCAGGCCCTGAGATCGGTGCGATCCATGTACCAAACGGGGTGCCCAGCAACAGCAGCAGCTCTTTGGAAAAGGACCTGGAGGCAGTGGAAGCAGGCCCCCGGCTTGTCACCAGGGGAAGTGTAAGTCCACAGGTTCCACCATTTCTCCTGCGTCCAGGAATCAGAGATGTTCAGGGGGCCCTCCCCCTGACAGTCCTGCCACCTCCTGACTCCCTTGCCCCACCCCCTCCTCAGCCTCTGTGCAAGGAGTCGGTGGGGGAAGGTTCCCCCGCCACACGCAGGAGTGGCAGGGTATTACCTCCAATGCATGGGTCCTGCAGCTGGTGTTCGCCGGATGCACCATAGAGTTACTGGAGATTCCACCAGATTCTCCACCAGTCTGGTCGTTTTACTCTCTGGACCAGGCTCTTCTCATCAGAGAAGAAATCAACTCTCTCTTGCTTACAGAAATGGGAAAGGGGTTCTGGTTCCAAAAAAGTCAGGTGACATGAGATCCATTCTCAACCTGAGCAGTCTCCACCTGTTTGTCAAGTACAAGAAATTCAGAATGCTGACCCTCCAAAGCCTTCTCCCTCTTCTGCTGGAGAACCAGTGGCTCTGTGCTGTGGATATGCAGGATGCTTACCTGCACATTCCAATTTTCCCCAGCCACCACCAGTTCGTGTAGTTTTGTTTCCAAACGAAGCTGTGTAGGAGGAGCCCAGGGAGAGTGGGATAAATGCCGTGACCGAGGAGGATGATGATGCTGCTGCCTGGGCCACCTCCTCCTCGAGGGCGATCATCTGTTTGAGCTGTTCAACCAAGCCCGCAGCCGTGGACACCGCCCAACGGGCCTCCTTCGACTTGACCGGAGGATAACATTTTTCAGGTCGCCCCAAAAGCAGTCAGGCAGCGTGGTCCTCCAAGACCGAAGCTGAAAAGGATTTGCATAATTCGCAAGCCTGCGAGTCATGTCAGAGTCCTAGGTAGTAAACGCACGTGGAGTGCGGGTCGGTCCACGACATCTTCTGCCCACAGGGGCACCGACGAAATCTGGGACTCAATTTGTCCATCGCAGCTGCAAGGGGAAAAAGAAGACCGAAGTCTTTTAAACTTTAGAATAAGTTTTGGTTTAACCAAAGTGTGGATCCAGGCCTAAAACGCAGAGTGCTAAGGAGGCAACCTGAGCTTCCAAGCAGTAAGGAAGATCTGGCATCATGGGGCGGAGCCGAGAGTTTTACCACCCGGGTGGGAGGAGCCAGCTTGAAGACCTTCCGGCAAGATTTAAAGTGGCAAGGAACCTGCCAGACAGTGTGGATGAACAACATATACCATTCCTAGAACTCCTGTTACAAGTGAGTAACCTGTATTTTTGTGCTGACTGGGGAGGCGAAAAGGTCGAGTTCCAGATGCCCCCACCTTAGGAAGAGAGTCTCTGCCACTTCCTGACTTAGTTCCCATTCGTGACTGAGGGTTCGAGACCTGCTGAGACTGTCCGCCAGGACGTTTTGAACACCTGGAACATGCACGGCCACGAAGGACGGATCGTGCTGGACTGCCAAGTTCCACACTTTCATCCCTTCGCTGCAGAGAAGGTAAGAGTGAGTTCCTCCTTGTTTGAGATACCAGATTACCGACATATTGTCCATCTGGATGAGCACTGATACCTTGGGGAGAAGAGTCTGGAATGCCTGAAGCGCATACAAGACTGCTCTCGTCTCCAGAACGTTAATGTGTAACAATGCCTCCGAGCAGGACCAAAGTGTTTGTGCTTGTGTCCCCCACCCACTCCACCCAAATGCACCACCAAGCCTATATTCAATGCATCGGTAGTCACAGGTGCCGAGGGACAGGACTCTGAATGGGAGACCCAAAGAAAGGTTAAAGGGATCTCTTCACCAAAGCAGATCTTTCTGGACTGCTGACGATACCAGGATCGGATGATCCAGGTCATCCGAAACAGTAGAAAAAAAGGGTGAACCCCGAGGTTTTAGCTGGGCTTCCATCGGTGCCCTTGCAAGCAGAAGATGTCTCAAACCGACCTGCACGCCACATGCGTCTACTGCCTTGGTCTTGGCCACGATCCGCAGGCTTGCGACCTGTGCTAGTCCTTTTCGTCATCGGTTCTCGAATACTGCGCTGCCCGACTCCATCTGGAGCTACCAGAGAAGCGGTTTCCGCTGGTGAAGTCTAAGGAGGCCCATTGGGCAGTGTCCGGCGGCGGGCTCCGCGGAGCAGCTGGATCAGTTAATCACTCCTCGAGGAGGAGGAGGCGGCCCAGGCCACGGCTTCATCATCCTCGGCACCGGCGTCTGTCCCACTCTCCTTGGGCTCCTCCTACACTGCTTCCTTTCGTGAGCTTTGCCAGTCCCTCTCCACCGAGGCAGAGGGGCCTTAAGGACTCACTTCTCTCGGTCGAAGAAGATGGACCCGAAAGGTAAGTCCCACTGTCGACGTTCATGGGAGCAGGAGAGATCTCGCTCCCCGGACCGTCCTCTATCGACTTCGGTCGAAGTTGCGGACAAGGCTGCTGGCTTCTCGGTGTCCCCGTCAGGCCAGCCGACCGAGACACCCGTCAATGTGTTCGAGATCTTCCTCGACCCATTAGACGGGCTGTCAACTGGAGAGGCCAACAACCCTCCTTCACCAGTTCCCCCGGTGCCTACCGAGGACTTGCCTCGACCTCCCAAGCCGAAGTCCCCAGTCAGGGACCCCGAACCAGATGATGTGTGGGTCTCCCCGCCCCTTCTTCGACCCACCGTCGGTGACCCCGACAGTCTCGGTCCTCTTTCATGTCGGGCAAGTCCCGCCGACGTCGGCGGTCTTGGTCCCGACATCACGGAAAGCGGCATTGCCGCTCATCCTCATTATCCTCCTCCTTGGAGGAGAGGCTCTGGCACAATTTGCGTCGGCGCTATGAGGATATAATGTGGCAGCAGCTCTTATTGGCCAGCAGTAAGCAGACTCCGTCACCTTCACTAACAATGAAGTGGCTGTCGCCCGAGCAGCTGACGTGATCGCCGCCCTTGGTCGAGGAGCCAACTCCGGCACCGATTGTTCGGCTGAAACCTGCTCCACCCATTGTGGTGGAACCATTGTCTCCTCGGCCGAAGACTGGGGCCCCAGACAAGGATTCTCGGTCGGGACAGGGCTTGCCCCACAGGTTGTCTGTCATCCTCACCCCCCCGACTGGCCTCGGCGAGTGGAGGGTGGTTCAGGCAGTCAGCAGCTGTTTGTGGACTCCTCGGAGTCCGAAGACTCCTCTCTGTATTCCAGGCCCTCGACCTGGAATCCTCCAGGGGTCTGTCGGTGGACGAGAGCCCATCCTCATTCCTCTGTATTCTTCGACTCATCTCAGAATCTACTGGGATGCAGATCAAACCCGTGCAGAAACGGGCCAAATATCCCCTCGTGGAGATTTTGGACCAAGGGGATTCCCCTCTGGAGGCCTTTCCCGTGGCCGAGGCCATTGTAGGTCCGGCCTTGGAGTTGTGGCAGCGGCCTGCCTTCTGTCCTGCGCCTTCAGCCGGGATGGCCCGAAAGTACACACTCCCGACCGGTTCCCTCTTCAGTTTTTGGAGCATCATTCGGCTAAAGGGCTGGTCACCAATAGCGTTTTCCGGCACTCCGGAAATGCCAGGGACGTGGAGAAGCCCCCAGACAAGGAGTCCAAAAAGTTGGACTACTCTGGGAGCAGAGCTTTGCTGCCACCTCCGTAGGCCTTCGACAGGCTAGCTCAGCTCTACTGATGGCACACTTTGCACACGCCCTTTTGGACTCCCTGGATGAGGTGCTTCCTCATCTCCCAGCTGACCTTCAAACAATGGTCAAGCAGGTACGGGATCAGGGAAGGGCGGTGGCCAAGCAACAGCTCCAGACTGCTCTGGACATCGGAGACTCTTGTGCCCATTCAGTAGTGGCCACAGTAGCCATGCGCCACAGAGCTTTGCTGCGGATCTCGACCTTCATGGCAGATACCCACCACAGGCTGGCAGATGTCCCCTTCTTGGGCACCGAGTTGTTCGGGCTCGGGGTGGAGGGCCACCTCCAGCGGATTGAGAAGTCCAGTTCTAGCTTGGACTCAGTCACGTCTGCCCAGAAGGACAAAGGCCGCCAGCAACTGCGTAAGCCCTTTCACATTTCCGCTTCTGCAGCACAACAGCACCAGCAGGCTCACGCTTGGCACCCCAAGGCCAAGCCTGCTGCTTCCTCCAACAGGAAGCCTGGAGCGAAAGGTCCAGGCGGCTCCTCGGTGGACCCTTCCTCCAAGCCTGCCCAGTGATGGGTTGAGGGGTGCCGCCCCCAACCTCATCACTCCTCCCCTGGGTCCCTCCGTGGGGGGCCAACTCAGCCACTTCCTTTCCACCTGGTCCACTATAACCTCGGACCGTTGGGTGTTGGAAGTGGTCTGCAGGTCTGCCTCTGACCCGAAAGCAGACCTCCTTTCCAGCCAGCGCCTCCTCGGGCTAAATGTCTGCAGCTCTCTGTCTGCTTGTCGAGGCTGACATAGCTCTGCTCCTCCAAATGGTGGTGGTCAGCAAGGTGGCAGATTTTCCTGCATGCCCAGGGTTTGTGTCCAGGTACATTCTGGTCCCAAAACGGATGGGGGGCTGGCGCCTCATTCTCTATCTGCACGACCTGAACAACTTCCTAAGGCTGCACACCTTCAGAATGGTCACTCTGGCTCAGTTCACACCATCCCTGGAACTGGGCATGTGGTTTTTCTCTCTGGATTTTCAGGACGCTTTCTTTCACATCCCAGTCCGTCCGTCTCGTCAGCGATTCCTCCTCTTTCGAGTGGAGGGATCCCTTTACGAGTTCCAGGCCATGCCCTTCAGCCTTTCTCCAGTTCCCAGGGTCTTCACCAAATGCATGGCAGTGGTGACAGCATTCCTGTGGCGCTGAGGAGTCTGGGTGTACCCTTACCTGGACGATTGGCTGATAGCAACCCCCTCCAGGTTGGAGGTGGGAGGTACAGGGATCTGGCCCTCTGGGTTTGCTATCAGTCAGGCCTCCTTATCAACAAGGCCAAATCGGAACTCGTGCCTTCGCAGGTGATTCAATTAATCGGGGCAGAGCTCGACTCTCTCCTAGCCAGAGCCCGGCTCCCAGCAGACAGGGCCGAGATCCTTTCCTCCTTTGTCCAATAATTTCAGGCTGGGCAATTGCGCCCTGCCAGGGACTTCCTGCGCCTTCTGGGTCTCATGAAGGCCTGCACCAGCGTGGTCCATTGGGCCCGCTGGCACATGAGCCCCCTTCAATGGGGGCTGACCCGCCAGTGATCTCAGCGCTTCGGTCCTCTGGACCAGCCAGTATCTGTGATCCAGAAGATGTGGAACAGCCTGCAATGGTGGCTCGTCCCACCTCATCTGCAAGAGGGTATCCCATTTGTCCGCCCCGAGCCGACGGTCATCCTGACGACTGACGCCTCTCTGATAGGTTGGGTTGCCCATCTGAGGGAGCACAGAGCCCACGGTCTCTGGTCCCCTCAGGAGTCCCGATGTCACATCAACCTGCTGGAGCTTAGAGTGGTACGTTTAGCCCTGGCCACCTTTGCTCTCCTTGTTCGGGGTCAAGTGGTCCAGGTTCAGACGGACAACACCACGACCATGTACTATCTCAACCATCGGGGCGGGTCGCATGCCTTTTCCCTGTGCAAGGAGGCTCTCTGCATTTGGTCTTTTGTGCTCAGCCTGGAGGCAGATCTCCTAGCCATTCATGTGGCAGGAGCCTCAAACAGTCTGGCCGATGCCCTCAACAGGATAGGCAATGCATCTCACGAGTGGTCTCTCCTGACAGAAGTAGTACTAGATCTGTTCTCCCACTGGGGCACTCCTCAGGTGGACCTGTTCTCCTCCAGGGAGAATGCAAAGCTGAGACTGTTCCATGCCCGCCTCCCTCAGCGGGGCTCGCTGCAGGGGGATATCTTCTCGGGACTGTGGACCCCAGGCCTCTTCTATGTCTTCTGTTTCCCTTGATCCACAAGGTGCTTCTCAAGGTGAGGAGGGACAAGGCGCAGGTGATTCTGTTAGCCCCAGACTGGCCCCGGCAGTTCTGGTATCCAGATCACCTCAGCCTTGGCTCCAGGCTCCCGAGGCGGCTTCCAGCCCGCCCAAACCTGATCTGAGTCAACAAGGGGAAAGAAGGTGTTCCATCCGGTCAGTCAATCACTGTACCTGACGGCCTGGTTCCTGAGCGGCTAGAGTTCCAGGCCTTTGGTCTTTCCAATGAGGTCCTCAACGTCATTGAGGCGTCCTGTAAGGAGTCGACCAGAAAATGCTATGCCTTTAAATGGAAGAGATTCTCCATTTGATGTCGGGGCAAGGGGTTGGACCCTTCATCCTGGCCGTTGGCTAGCATTTTGGACTACCTGTGGTCTCTTTCAAACAACTGAAGTCTTGCTGTATTCTGACAATATGCAGTTAGACCGACCGGTTCAACTGTCCCGTAGAACCAAGAGTTAAACTCTATGCAAATGCATAGAACGTTGAGCTCAAGCTCAGTTTTCAAACCACTGTCCTCGGTACGTTCTAGTAACCAATCAGATTCTTTACTCCGCTCACCAGTGAAGACGCCTTGGAGATTTCTCCTCACTGCTTTCGGTCTAGCTCAGTTTCGTCAGTTTATTTCAAACCGCTTTGTTGTTTTAAATTTAGTACTTTCTCAAACCGCTGTCTTCGGTATAGTGCACGTTTCCTAGGCTGGGTAAGTGTTCGGTTTTCCGATCGGTTCCGTGATCGTGAGGGGACTGAACTTCTAAATTACTTTTTTTTTTTTTTTTTTTAACTTTTCACTGTATTGGGATACCTGTGCAAAGTCCTGACCAGAACCGAGGGCTCTCTGTTCATTTTTTTGGCCGGCGCTAAACCGTTGGCAGGTTCAGACTTTGTCTTCTCTCTTACCAGGCCTAACTAAGCCTTTAGGGCTAATTTACTTATTTCTTCAATTCTTTATCCTGACCTAACTAAGCCACTACGGATAAAGTGGATATTTTATTCTTGCTTGACCGGCCTAACTAAGCCACTGGGTTAAGCTCCAAATCTTAGGGTTATGTTATAGAAACCCAAGAGAAAAACCGGTCCCACTGGGTTTCAGAGTTGTACTGAGTGTGGGGAGCAATTTGCAAAAGCTGATCCACATTTGGTTTGTCTGTATTGTTTGGGTTTTAACCACTTAGACTGTGATATTTGTAAGAATTTCCCTCAGTCTGCTTTAGACAGGCGCCTCGGTAAACTGAAGGAAAAAATGGACAAGACTGCTGACGCCGGTTCTGGTTCTACTGAACCTTCGGATCCTACAACTAACCTTTCAAGCCAGGTTGAACCGTCGACTGCTAAACGGCATTCAGAGTTGGCTTCTGAACCCGCACCATCAAAGAAAGACAGACAGTCTGGTTGGGAACCATGTAAGCAATCTGTCTGTGTTCCAACCGTGGATGAAATTGCAAAGGCCATCCAAATAGTGAAGTCTTTGCAATCTGGGTTTGGCAAACCGTCTCAGGTACAGTCTGGACAGCCAGCGGTTCCGGATACCAGTTCAACTCCTTCAGGACACATTGATCCTGAGGAGTGTTACTTTTCTGAATACGAGGAGGAGGAACAGGATGAAGGGGGTCTCATTGACCCTGAGGTCTCCCCTGACCATCCTCAATACGAATCCCCACCTAGGCCTGTCTCTGAGGCTACCTCCCATTTTGCTTTTATGAGGCAGGTGGCTGAGACCCTGCAGCTCTCTGTACAAGAGGCCGGGCAGGTGGATGATGAGGAAGAGGATTATAAGGAGATGATGGATCTTCCTGTATCACAGAGACTTTCAATTCCCATTCATAAGTCCCTTAAGAAGCAGACTTTAAAGATCCTCCAAACCCCTAGTTCTGTCCCTCCTTTGGCTAAGAAGATGGACAGGAAGTACCTTCCGGCTGGCAGCGGTACTGATTTTTTTAGCTAGTCATTGTAGCCATGTAGGGGTTGTTCAACCTGCAGCCTGCGAGAAGGCTGGCATTCCTCTGGCCTCTCACCCCCTGACAAGGATTCCAGGAAGGTGGATTCTCTTGCCAAGAAAGGGTACCTGGCATCTTCCTTGGGTATCAGGCAAGCCTCCTATATGTATTATGCCTCCAGGAATCAGAAGTCCCTTTGGGAGGCTGTCGAACAACTAGTTAAAAAGGCCCCTCCTTAGCTTTCTGCTGACCTTCAGGAGCTGTTCAATAAGGGGGTACAAGCATCCAAGTCCCAGTTCCATATGGCTGTGGACTCCAATGATGCAGTTTCCAGGACTATGGCTTCTGCTGTATTCCTCAGGTGTTTTTCCTGGCTCAGGTGTACTAACCTGTCCTAGGATACGCAGAATAATGCCATGGATTTTCCCCTTGTCCAGAACTCTCTGTTTGGGGAACAGACTGAGGCATATATGAAGAAAATGAATGAGTACAGAGTGGCTTACAGGAGTGCTTCAGCAAAAGAGAAGGCTGCCACTCCTCAGAAGCAGCAGGCCAGGGGCAGATCTTACACCAGGCCTTTCCACCAGGCCCAAGCTTTTCCCTCTTACCAGCAACCCAGGGGGTTTTTTAGAGGGAGGGGTAGGAGGGGTGTGGGCAAGGCCACCTCCACCCCCCAGTCTGCTACCCCAGCAAAACAGACACCCTGAAAGCTCTGTTCAGGCTGCCTCCCCTTACCATGTTGGGGGCAGGCTGACGTACTATCTCCAGGCCTGGCATTCCATCACTTCAGACAAATGGGTCCTGGATATAGTGGGTCAGGTACTTGCTCTCACTTTCAAGGTGCCTCCAAAACTGTCAGCAAGAATTTTCAGACCTTCCAGCACTGCAGAAACAGCCCAGCTGGAGGCAGATTTTTCCACACTTCAGTCAAGAGCAGTGGAACGTGTGCCACTTCAGCACAAGGGAAAGGTCTGTATTCAAGGTACTTCCTGGCACCAAAGAAACATGGGGAGTGGCGGCCCATTCTGGATCTCAGATTCCTAAACAGGCATCTTACAAAGCCAAAATTCAAAATGACAACCCTGGCTACCATTCTACCTACTCTAAAGCAAGGGACTGGCTGGCATCCCTAGACCTAAAGAATGCTTACTTCCACATCCCCATCAGACAGTCTCACAGAAAATATCTCAGATTTCAACTGTCTTTAGGCCACTACCAATTCAGGGCTTTGCCCTTCAGCCTGACATCTGCACCAAGAGTGTTTACAAAATGTCTGGCAGTAGTGGTGGCCTTCCTCAGAAGGCAAGGGGTTTCAGTTTACCCCTATCTGCACGACTGGCCGTTGGTAGGTCTATCCCCCCAGCAGGTCACAGAAGCAATAGAACTCACTCAGGATACTCTTCGCTCTCTGGGATTTTTGGTAAATCAGCAAAAGTCTGTCCTAACCCAAGTACAGGTACTAGACTTTATAGGGGCAGAGCTGAATACCATTCAGGCAAGGGCCTTTTTGCCTTCTGCAAGGGCACAGACCCTCATAGAATTGGCAGAATCCTTTTAGGTTCGAGTTCCTCGGCCGGCAAGGTACTTCTTACAGCTTCTGGGACACATGGCCTCCACTACAGCTGTGGTCCTGGGAGCCAGGTTCCAGATGAGGGACATTCCGTTTCACCTGAGATCCTTCTGGTCTCAGAAAAAGGATTCTCTGTCCAAACTGATTCCAGTGTCTCCCACCCTTCTGTTAGCTCTTCAGTGGTGGCAAGAGATGGACAACCTTAGAGTGGGGGTTCCCTTTCTCCCCCAGGTACCCTCTCTGGTGCTGACAACGGATGCTTCTCTCCTGGGCTGGGGTGCCCACCTGTGGGGATCATACAGCACACGATATGTGGCTTCCTCAGGAGTCTCTCTTGAACATCAATCTTCTGGAGCTCAGAGCAGTGTTCCTGGCTATTCAGGAGTTTGCCAGTCTCTTACAGGGGAAAGGTGGTGCAGGTCAGGACAGACAACACCACCACCATGTACTACATCAACAAGCAGGGGGGGAACAAGATCCTCCCTGCTATGCACAGAATCCAAGAAGATTTGGAGGCTGGCATATTCTCTCAACATGTCACTGTTAGCAGTTCACTTGCCAGGCAAGGACAATGTACTGGCAGATGCTCTCGGCAGAATCAGCCAGGGCCATCATGAATGGACCCTAAACAAGCAGGTCTTTCTCTCAGTATTCAGGAGGTGGGGAGTTCCAGAGATGGATCTCTTTGCAGCCCCAGACAATCACCAGTTACCTCTGTATTGTTGTAGGCCTCCTTCTCCAGGGCTCAGTGCCACTGGATGCTGTCCTTCTGGACTGATCAAACAGGTTCCTTTATGCTTTTCCTCCCTTTCCTCTGGTTGCCAGAATCCTGGTCAAGCTGAGGTCTCAGTCTGCCACAGTGATTCTCATAGCCCAAGACTGGTCCAGACAGCCATGGTACTCGATGCTGTTGTCACTGTTAGTGACCAAACCGATTTCTCTACCCACGAGGTACAACCTGCTGACATCCTCTCAGGGCAGGATAATGTACCCTAATCTTCAGTCCCTTCACTTCAGGGCTTGGTTCTTGAAGACCTAGAATATGCAGATTTACAACTGTCTCAGTCTGTCCTGGATATTCTGAAAGGGGCCAGAAAGTCTGCTACCAGAAAAAACCTATTCCTCTAAATGGAAAAGATTTTCCATCTGGTGTGCACAGAAGGATTTGGATCCACAGCAAGCTGCAGTACCGGAGCTTCTGGATTATTTGGTCCACCTTCAGTCTCTGCATTTACAGCCATCTACCCTAAAGGTAATCTTGCTGCTGTCTCTGCTTATCTTTCAGCAGGGAAGGCATCTTCTCTGGCTGCACACCCAAATTTCAAAAAGTTTTTCATGGGTCTGTTGCATCTTCATCCCCCGCATAGGGAACCTACCCCTGCATGGGACCTGAACATATGTATAGATCAGCTTGTGCAGCCTCCTTTCGAATCTATGCTTTCTTCAGAACTCAAGTTTCTCACTTGGAAAACTGTTTTTTCTAGTGGCTATTACTTCTGCTAGAATAATCAGTAAGTTTCAGGCCTTGACTGTGGAGCCCAACTATATTTCACCTCACAGGGATAAGACTGTGTTCCGAACCAATAGGAAATTCCTCCCTAAGGTGGTTTCTGAATTTCATCTGAACCAATCCATTACTTTCCCTGTATTTTTCTCAGATCACTCCAGTTCAGGTGAACACAGACTGCACAGCCTGGATGTTAAAAGAGCTATTATATGGACAGAACAAAAGAGCTAAGGAAGGATTGTTCCCAGCTTTTTCTTACTTATGGTGAAGTTGGTCATGGCAGGCCAGCTGCAAAAAAGCACTGTAGCCAGATGGATTGTGGCCTGTATCCAGTTCTGCTACAGTAAGCTGGGTAAGGACCCACCAAGTCTTAGGGCCCGCTCTAGCAGAGGCACTGCGGCCTCCCTGGCAGCTGCCAGGGAAGTCCCCTTGCTTGAGATATGTAAGGCTGCCACCTGGAAGTCTGCCCATACATTTACTAAGCATTACAGCCTGGATATTCAGGCAAGGAGTGATGCCAGGTTTGGCAAGCAGTACTGAAGAGCCTATTCCCCAAATAGTTTCTGTGCCTTCCTCCTGGGGCACTGCTTTATAGTCTGCATATTGTCAGAATACAGCAAGACTTCATGTTGTTTGAAGAAAAAATTACTTACCATAGTAACGTTTCTTCTAATGGAGTCTTGCTGTATTCTGACCTCCCACCCTACCTCCCCGACAGAACCTGGGGAAGGGTGGCTCTTCTGCAGCTACTTATGGCTTAAACCATTAGTGGTAATGGTTTTCTGTGGGCATCTGTGACTTGAGTCTTTTATATGCCCTTTGTTTTTTTTCATTATGTCACCCCTATTGGGGTCCTGTTTAGACTTAGTTTTGGCCATTACATACATATTAATCTAGTTCGTTTCATAGTGTCTGATCAGTTACTAGAACGTATCGAGGACAGTGGTTTGAAAACCGAGCTTGAGCTCAACGTTCTATGCATTTGCATAGAGTTTAACTTTTGGTTCTCCGGAGCAGTTGAAATGGTCAGTCTAACTCCATATTGTCAGAATACAGCAAGACTCCATTAGAAGAAACATTACTGTGGTAAGTATTTTTTCTTTTCAACTAGGGATTCAGTCGACGACGCTTAAGGTGCACCTGGCAAGCAGTCGGCGCAGGAGAAGGTAGTCTGGTGTTTTTTCAAAGGCTTAGATCACATATCCCCTTCGATGCGGGAACCTACACCTCCATGAGATCTACTGCTGGTATTGGCCAAGCTCATGGGCAAGCTATTCCAATCGATGCACAGGTGCAATATCTCCCACTTGTCATGGAAGACTGCCTTCTTGGTGGCTATCACGTTAGCCAGAAGGATGGGAGAGCTCCAGGCACTTTCCATAGTCTCCGTATCTGGTCTTCCACAGCAGAGCCAGTTTTAGGACTTTGGGGGCCTCCAGCAAACTCTATGACGGGGGCCCCACAGACAGGGTCGGGCCCCTCTCCCCTGTAATCCTTCTACATACTCTATGACGGGGGCCCCACAGACAGGGTCGGGCTCCCCTCCCCTGTAATCCTTCTACATAGAAGAACACCATTAATGCTGCATTATTGTAAATGCATCAAAACATCATTTACATTAGAGTAACTTCCTTAACTGCTTTGCCAGGCCCCAGAGCTGCTTCAGCTACTGCACAATTTTTCATAGTCTCAGACACAATGACCTGAAGAACACTATATAAACTCCCCCAAAAAATCCTTAACTACTCCTCCAGCTGCTTCAGGCTCCAGCTACTGCATATAAAAACAGATTGTATATTAAAATAAAAATTGCTTCCTTTACTGCTCGAAGTGCTCCAGCAAGTTGCTGCACAATTTGTCACTGTCCCAGACAGTCAGAGTTACTTGAAGAGCAAGCAACAGTAGAACTACTCATTATTTATATGTGTGCCCTATCTGCATCCCAGCAGAGGCTAAACAATTAATTCTGGTGATCCTACAGTCAGACAGACACCTTATGAGCTCCTATCCCATTATTACCTACCTAAAAAGGAAGCAAAGGCAGGCAAGGCACTGGTCTCCCTAAATCCTCATGGGGCTCCCACCGGGTCTCACTAAGTCACCTCTCTCACTCTGTGTACTGGCGGCGGAGTGGCAGTCTCCACTGGCAAAGTGGCAGTGCCCAGTGAACTGCTAGCTGCCTTGCTTTGCTCTATTTTTCTTAAAAAATTAAAAATAAATTATAACTCTAGCAGCACTAGCAGTAGCAGGGCAGCAAATCTGTATTGGCGGGTGGGTGCCGGGTCTGAAAGGTTAATCTGACTGCGGCGGTGATAGTGCATCTCTCTCTGTTCTCACAAGTCAGGCTAGCGGCTGCAATCCTCAGATTCTCTCCGGCACTCTGGAACTGATCCTCTGCTGTGATTTCAAGAGTGCTGGATGGTCCATTTTTATGACGCCGCTATGGACCTGAGGGGGAACAGAAATGTTAAGGTCCCAGTGGGAGGAGGTGTGATAACAGGAATGGACGGAGTGGGGCCTTGTGATTGGTTCCAACCACACCTCCTCCCACATCAGCTTGTGCGACACAATAGGGGGACGTAGGGAAACAAAGCTTAAGCAAATTTGAATTGAACAGAACATGGCGTGGACAGGACAGCATGGTTCAGCGTTCACCAGGGAAATTGGGTAGGCGGCGGGCAGCATCGTGAGACTAGGCAGCTGCAAACAGAAACATAACCTGGCGGGAGGCATCTCAGAAAGCAACACAGAGCCAGACTTGATACAGCCGAAAATTGGCTGGGGTCACAAAGGTAATTAAACAAACATGTATCTGCAAGTTTCTTGAATTTATTTGTTAACTTTTGCTGACTTTTGGGGCCCACTGCCAGACCCGCCACCGCCCGTTAAATTTGGGGGCCTCCCGTGGCCGTGGGGATCGCGGGTGCCTAACGCCGGCCCTGTTCCACAGGGATAAGGTTGTCCTTCGCCCCCACCCGAAATTCCTTCTGAAGATGGTGTCAGAGTTTCACCTGAATCAGGTGTTGACTCTGCCAGTGTTCTACCCCAATCACACCTCGGAGGCCAAATATAAGCTCCATTCTCTGGACTCTAGAAGAGCGCTCGCTTATTATAAGAAGCGAACGGCTGAAGTTCGGGGAGAGGTTCGCCAGTTGTTTGTCACCTACACTGAAGCCACACCTGCAGCCAAGCAGACGATAAGCAAGTAGGTCACCTCCTGCATAGATCTCTGTTATAGGTTGGCAGGCATGGAGCCACCCAGAGGGATAAGAGATCATTCAACCTGCCATACCGCTGCTTCTAGGGACATCCCTATCCAGTAAATCTGCAGGACTGCTACCTGGAAGTCAGCACTCACCTTTATTTCCCATTACCATATTGACCTAGAGTCACGCCGGGGTGCTGGTTTTGGGACTGCGGTTCTCCAGTCCTTATTCCCCAGGTAAGTATAAGGGGGTGCGCGCCTTGCCTCCCTCCTCCCAGAGAACTGCTAGGAGTCTGCCAAGAAGTGTGGATTGAACAATATATCCACGTCCCTAGAAATACAGGTTACTCGCCTGTAACAGGAGATCTTACTTCGAGTGGGCTCTTGCAGTAGGTAATTACATATAGGACTGACGCCGGCCGGCGGCAGGACCCCACGGAAAAATTTCTAGCTAGCAGTCACTGTGACCACCCCGCGTCAGGTGACCGTGTCATATGGCGTCGGTATAAAGGGGCTGTCCCAGACCCGCCTTCCAGTTCTTTCTGCCATTAGCTCGTGCAGCATCTTGAAAAAGTTAGGTAACCCGTCAGCCCCTAAACTTTACGTCGTTTACCGAAAATTCAAATTATTCTTTTCTTCTATCGTCAGGTCATCATCGGTGTATGTCGTCCCCTACACCCTCCGAGCACAAAAACAAGTGCGACTCGTGTGGCGCCCAGCTGCCACACAAGGACGGCCATTCCCTCTGCCTTTTCTGCCTAGGCCCCAGCCACCTGATCGACAAGTGCCAGCATTGCCTCAACTTCAACGCGGCTACCCGCAAACGGCGCCAACAGTCCCTGGAAGCCCATCTTCTCAAGGAAAAGATGTCTTCGATGGAGAAAGAGTTGAAGAAGCTGAGGCAGGCGTCCACTTCTCCGGAAGGACATCACAAAAAGCGGGACAAGGAGAGGCCAGGAAGGCCTCCTCTTCCGCGACTCAGGCGGGTCGCGGCCCAGGTAACATCCTCCGAGGACCGTCCTGACGGCAGCCTCCACGGGTTTGGAGGAGGCGTCGGCCTGCCCGTCTGGCTCGCGCTCGGGCCTTGCAGGCGCCTCCGGGCCAAAGGAGGCCTCTGCCCCTGGTTTGGCCACAGGCTTGCGGCCTACTGGTGTGGGCGACTCCCATAAGTCGGACGTCGGCTCCTCTGACGTCCGCCAGGAGAGGTTCAAGAAGATGCCCAACACTTTGGGGCGGCGCACGACCACGTCCCCTTCGGACCGGGCCGCTCCTCCACCTCGACCCGCTCCGATGAGGGACCCTGTGAAGACGGAAGCCGCTCTCCCGGTGCCCTGGGAACTAGCCCTAGCTGCATGTCGGCTCTCGACGTAGCGCCGGGCGACGGAACCCACGACGGACCCTCCCACGCCTGGCCGTATCGGTTCCCCGCTGCTTCACTGCCGCCTGGGGAGCCCGAGTCACCCCAGCCTGACCCCAGGATTTCTCCCCCATCCCCAGGCGATGCGGGATCTTCCACCTCCGTCAGATCCTCCTCCAAAGGAACTGGATCTGACGCTGGCCCCGCCGACGCCATCAGGGGATATTCCCCTTCCGTCGAGCCCTGCACCCTCCAGGCCTCTCACTGTTGATCCGCCCGTGGGGCCACCATCTGGGCTGTCTGCTCCGGCAGCCCCCCCGGCACCTGGGTACCCACCGTCTTATCCAACGCCATCGTACACGGGACCGCAGTATCCAGCGCCGCAGTACCCGACGCCAGTCCCTCCGATGCCACAGTACCCAACGCCACAATACCCGGCACCGGTTTTCGGATACTCGCCTTACGGGTACAACCCGTATGCCTTTCCCCCTCCTCCTCCACCTCCACCGCCCCCACGGCCGCCGGTGGATCTGCAGGAGACTCTGTCTTCCTGGTGGGCTGAGGCCAAGGCTGAGCTCACCAAGGAGGTAGAGAGCCACCTTACGGTGACTGTGCCACCCCTGGCTCCTGTACATCCGAGGCGGCACACTCCCTCACCGCCTCCAGACTCCAGGGCCCTTCCCTCTGGATCCCGAGAGGGGCAGGACACGTGTCCACAGGTACCCCCCAAGGAACCCGTTCCTGCCCCCAGCCGTGTTAGGGAGTCTTATTCTGCTTCTGATTCATCTTCCTCTCGATTTCTCGGACTTCTTCAAGGATGCTCTGAGAGACGACGAGCCTCGCTCTCCGTCTAAGCCCTGGCCGAGGACCCTCCATTAAGTCTCTCCGGAGGATCCTTCCTTCACGGAGTTGCTCAGAAAAATCCAGAAAGTTCATCAGTGGCGCTCCTTGGAACCAGATCCTCAGCGACTCAAACTCGCCGAACATCTGGACCTGCCCCTGACAGCTCCAACTTTAGTGCCACCCTGGATCGAGCCGCACGCCCACCTTGTTTCCACTTTTTGGAAACAACCGTCGGCATTAGCCCCACTTCCTAGGAAGTCTAACAGGCTATACCAGGCTCCCGAGGATGTGGACTATCTGGACTACCACCCTCGTGCAGATTCGGTCGTGATTAGCACCGCTCACGGCCAATCAGCGCACCCCAAACATCTAAGCTCGCCTCCTCCGGATAAGGAATCTCGCCTCCTGGACCAGTATGGAAGAAAGATTTATGCCTCTTCCACACTGGGAATTCGGGTCCTGAATTACGTCGCCCATATGGGGGATTACCAGAAGGCCATCCTTACCCAGGCAGAATCTAAGATAGACTCCTTACCTGACTCTCAAGTCAAGCAGGAGTTAGCCAATCTAGTCCGTTCTGCTCGTCCGGCCAGTCGCCACATTCTTCGGACGACATATGATGCAGTGAACACTGCCGGGCAGAGCTCCGCTGCCGTGAGTCTCAGCTCATGCCTGGCCCGCTGCTGTCAGGTTTGGTCCCGGAGGTAATCCGCAATCCAGGAAGCACCTTTCAGGGGTCGGTGTTTTCGTGTGATGTCAAGGACATCATCACCGACATGCAGGAGAAAGGGACAGCTCTGAAATCTGTGGATTCCATGTACCGTCCCCATCACCCACAACACCGTCCTTTTCGGCCCCAAGCGAAACCCGAACGAAGGCGGGCCACTAAGCGTCGGGCCCCAGCAGCTGCCAGGCCCCCCCGCCCAAAAAATCAGCGGGTGCCCCAGCTGCGGCGTTGCCCCACACCACCTGACTCCTCCCCTCTCCCACCGCCTCCGGCCACACCGGAGGAACCAGTAGGAGGGAGGTTCTCCCTCCACCTTCCGGGTTGGGAGAGGATAACAATGGATTCTAGGGACATGGATATGTTGTTCATCCACACTCATTGGCAGTATCCTTGCCGCTTTAAATCTTGCCGGAAGGTCTTCAAGCTTGCTCCTCCCACCCACCCGGGTGGTATAACTCTCGGCTCCGCCCCATGACGCCAGATCTTCCTTACCGCTTGGAAGCTCAGGTTCCCTCCTTAACGCTCTGCGTTTGCGACTGGTTCCTATTTCTCCGTTTGCGGATTTAAAAATAATATTTTGCAAAAAGACTTCAGTCTTCGATCCCTCGCGGCTGCGATGGACAAATCGACTCGGATTTTGAGATGCCCATGCGGGCAGAAGATGTCTCGGACGGATCCACACTCCACGCGGTGTCTCACTGCTTAGGCCTTGAGCACCACCCCAGGCTTGGCGACTGTGCCGCCTTTCTCGGCCACGCCCCGAAGACCGTTGCCCGATTGCAACTGGGCGTCCCGAGAAGCGCTTCTCCGTGAAGTCCATGAGGCCCGGGTTGGCGGTGTCTGCGCGCGCGGGTCAGGGGATCAGCTCGAGCGGATGGTCGCCCTCGAAGAGGAGGCGGCTGGTCGTATCTTCCTCGCCGCTGCATTTATCCCGCCTCTCTGGGTTCTTCCTACACGGCTTCCTTTAAGGAGCTTTGTCTGTCCCTCCACTAAAGGAGAAGGGCTCATGCCTGCTGGACCTTTTCTCGGTCCAAAAAGAGGGACAAGGTAAGTCCTCCGTCGACGCTCTTGGGAGCGGGAAAGGTCCCTCTCCCGGCCGGCCGACCGCCGGCTTCTGTCGATCGGCTGCCCGCCACTGGCCTCACGGTGTCCCCGTCCAGGTCAGTTGACCGAGACTCCCACTGATGAAGTCGAGATTTTCTCGACCCATTGACGGGCTGTCGCTTTAGCAGCCGAGATTCCCTCCCCGGTTCCCCGGGAGGAGTTGAGGATCCGTGGCTCGCTGTAGCCTCCGGTTCCGGAGCCTCGGATGGACCTTCCGAGCGAAGGGAGTGCCGGTTCAGCCGACACCTCCCGCAGACCGACCCCGAAATCTGGGATCTCGGTCTCGGACCTCTTGGCGTCCAGCGGCTCCCCACCGCCATAGGCGGTCTCGGTCTCGGCACCGCGGTAAGCGCGGCCGGGCCGGGCCACCTCCTCCTCGGATGAGGGAGGCTCGTGAATTACGCCGACGGTACGAGGACCTTATGTTGCAACAGCTCCTCCTGGCCGGGAATAAGCCGACTCCGCGCCTTCCCCGGCCATTAAGTGGCTGTCACCGGAACGGCCGACACAATCCCTCGACTTGTCCGAGGAGCCTATACCCAGGCCGGTTGTTCGGCCAAAACCAGCTGCTCCACCGATTCCGTGGAACTCTCCGCCTATAGCCACTACTGGGGCTCCGACCAAGATTCTCGGTCGGCTAAGGGTTTACCCCATCGGCTGTCAGTTACCCTCACTCCCGACCGACCTCGGCAGGTGAAGGTTGCCAGGCCAGGGCAGTTTTCGAGGACTCTTCCGAGTCCTGAAGACGATTCCTCCTTCTTCTCCAAGCGACTGGACTTGGAGTCTTCAGGAGGTCAGTCAATGGACGATAGCCTGTCGTCTTCCTAGGACTGCTTCGCTCATCTCGAGTCTACCGGATGGAGCTCGAACCCGCTCTGCCGGGCCAGGCATCCCTCACGGAGATTCTGGACCGAGGGATTCTCCCGACGGAGGCCTTCCCGTGGCCGAGGCCACAGTGGGTCCGCACTGGAACTTTGGCAGCGCCCTCTGCCTGCCCCTCGCCCTTCGGCCAGGATGGCCAGGAAGTATGCGGTCCCTACCGTTCCTTGTCCGTTTTTGAACACCCTCTGCTGAGGGGTTGGTTACCGACAGCTGCCGCGCCGCAACGCCAGGGATGTGGACAAACCTCCTGACAAGGAGTCCAAGAAATTGGACTATGTCGGAGAAAGTCTACGCTAAGGCCCTCCTCTCGGGTCTTCGCCAGGCCAGTTCGGCCCCTCATGGCATATTTTTCTCATGCCCTGTTGGGCTCCTGGATGAGGTCATCCTCATCTTCCCGCCGATCTGCAGACTACGGTTAAGCAGGTGCGGGACCAGGGCAGGGTAGTGGCCAAACAGCAGTTCCAGACTGCTTTGGATGTAGGGGGACTCATGTGTTAGATCGGGTGGCGGCGCGAGTGGCTATGCGTCAGCGGGCTTGGCTGAGGATATCCACCTTTACCGATACCCAGCGCAAGTTGGCGGATGTCTCTTTGGGACTGACCTCTTCGGCCCTGGGGTGGAAGGTCACCTGCAGAGGATCGAGAAGTCCAATGCCACCTTGGACTCGGTCTCTTCCGGCCAGAAGGACAAAGGCCTAAACCACAGCCTAAGCCCTTCGCCCTTCTGTGCCCTCGGCGCCTCGGCCCAGCAACGCCAGGCCAGCAGGCTCGCGCTGGCATCCCAAACCCAAGCCGCCGGCTCTCTAACAGGAGGCAGGAGGAAAGGGCCCAGGAGGTCCCTCGCCGGTCCCTCCTCCAAGCCTGCCCAGTGACGGGCTGAGGGGTGTCGCCCCATCCCCGCCACTCTTACTCCTGGGTCCCCCGTGGGGACGGCCCGCACTTCCTGCTCCGCCTGGTCCGCTGTTACCACGGACAGGTGGGTCTTGGAGGTGGTGGGAAGAGGCCTGCTCTGAATTCGAGCAGGCACCACCCTTCAGAGCCGCCGCCGGGGGCTTGGGATCCCCAGCTCACTGGCGGCCCCGTTTGTCGATTATCACTCTCTCCTCCAGAAGGAGGTGGTAAGAGAGGTGGTGGACCCTCCTTCAGACCCAGGGTTTGTGTCCAGGTACCCTGGTTCAACGGACGGGGCTGGCGCCCATTCCCACCCACACGACTCAAACAAGTTCCTAAGGTCCAACCTTCAGGATGGTCACCTGGCTCAGATAATACCATCCTTGAACGCCGGGCGTGGTTCTGCTCTCTGACTTGCAGGACGCCATGCTTACGTCCTCATCCGTCTGCCTCACCAGAGATTCCTTCGCTCCTGAGCATGATCTCTCGAGTTCCAGCCATGCCTTCGGGTTGTCTCCAGCTCCAGGGTCTTCACCAAATGCATGGCAGTGGTGACGGCATTCCTGCAAGCGCCCGAGGGTCCGGTGTACCTTACCTGGACGACTGGCTGATAGCAGCTCCCTCCAGGAAGGAGGCGGAGTGGTCCAGAGATCTGGCCTCCAGGTCTGCTTTCCAACTGGGCCTCCTATCAACGAGGCCAAGTCGGAACTCGAGCCAAGCAGGTGATTTTTATTCATGGGCGCAGCCCGACTCTCTTCGAGCCAAGCGCTGCCCCGAGGACAGGGCCGAGGTTCTTCCTGCCTCGATCATTTCTGGTTGGGCACCGCGCCTGCCCGGGACTTCCTGCGCTCCTGGGTCTCATGGTCGGCCTGTACCAGCGTGGTCCGCTGGGCCTGCTTGAACATGCGCCCTCAGTGGGGACTGGCCAGCCAGTGGTCACAACATTGCCATCCCTTGACCAGCTTAGTCGGGTGACACAGGGATGTGGAATGCTCAGTGGTGGACTGCCTGATCATTTGCAGGAGGGCATCCTGTCAGTCTGCCTCTTTTAGATGACGGTCTCTCTCTGTCGACCGATGCCTCTCTGATGGGTTGGGGTGCTCATCTGGGGAACACTGGCTCATGGCCTCTGGTCCCCAAGAGTCCCGATGCCACATCAACCTGTTGGAGCTCCGAGCGGTCCGCCTAGCTCTCACCGCCTTTGCTCCGCTCCTCCGGGGTCAAGTGTCTGAGTCCAGACGGACAATACCACCACCATGTACTATCTAAACCGCCAGGGCGGGACGCGGCCCATGCTTCTATGCAAGGAAGCTCTCCAGATTTGGTCACTGTGGCGCAGCCTGGAGGCGGATCTCCAGCCATTCACGTGGCAGGAGCCCAACACCCTGGCCGGTGCCCTGAGCCGATAGGGGCTGCATCCCACGAGTGGTCTCTCCTGCCGGAGGTAGTACAGCATCTGTTCTCCTTTGGGGCACACCTCAGGTGGACCTGTTTGCCTCACATGGAGAACGCTGGCTGAGTCTGTTCCATGCCCGCCTCTCAGCAGGGCTCGCTGCAGGGGATGCCTTCTCGAGGCAATGGACCCCGGCCTCTTTTACGCCTTTTCCCCATTTCCCCTTGATCCACAAGGTGCTTCTCAAGGCGAGGAGGGACAAGGCGAGGTGATTCTGATAGCCCCAGACTGGCCTCGCCAGTTCTGGTACCCAGATCTCCTCAGTCTCAGCTCCAGGACTCACTGGGCAGTTTCCAGCTCGCCTCGACCTGCTCTCAGTCAATCAGGAAGGTGTTCCATCCGACCTCTCAATCCCGCACCTGACGGCCTGGTTCCTGAGCGCTAGAGTTCCAGGCTTTGGGTCTTTCCGACGAGGTCCTCAATGTAGTTGAGGCGTCCGTATGAGTCTCACCAGAAAATGTTATGCCTTCAAATGGAAAAGGTTTCCATTTGGTGTCAGGCAAGGCTTGGACCCTTCCTCCTGTTCCTTGGCAAGCATCTTGGACTATTTATGGTCCCTTTCTAGTCAAGGGCTTAGTCGACGACCCAAGGGTGCACTCTGGCAGCCATCTCTGCCACCGGGCGCTGGCCGAAGCAGTCGGTGGCTCAGGGAGAAGGTGGTCTACGCTTTTAAAGGCCTTGATCACATTTCCTCCAGTGCGGGAACCCCACTCCGTGATCTACTGCTGGTACTGGCAAAGCCTTCGGCAAGCCATTCAACCTTGCACAGGTGTGTCTCTCTCACCTGTCGTGGAAGACCGCTCTTGGTGGCTATCACTCCAGCCAGAAGGATGGGAGAGCTCCAGGCGCTTTCCATTGAGTCTCCACCTGGTCTTCCACAGGGACAGAGGTTGTCCTGCGCCCACCCGAAATTCCTTCCCAAGGTGGTGTCGGAGTTTCACCTTAACCAAGTGTTGACTCTGCCGGTGTTCCACCCCAATCACACTCGAGGCCGAATATAGGCTCCATACCTGATCCGAGAAGGGCGCCGCTATTATAAGGAGCGCATCGGCTGAAATTGGGAGAGGTTCGCCAGCTGTTTGTCACCCACGCTGAAGTCAAGATCTGGCAGACCTGCAGCCAAGCTGACGATAAGCAGGTGGGAACCCCTGCATAGATCTCTGCATGTTAGCGGGCATGGAGCCCCCAGAGGATAAGAGCTCATTCTACCCGCCTATACTGCTGCAACGGTGGCTGCTTCCAGGGACGCCCCTATCCAGGAAATCTGCAGGCTGCTACCTGAAGTCAGCAAACACTCTCATTACCCACTACACATCGACCTTGAGTCACGCCGGGATGCTGGTTTTGGGGCCTCGGCTCCTCCAGTCTCTCTTTCCCAGGTAAGTATAAAGAGTGCCTTGCCTCCCTCCTCCCGGAGAACTGCTAGGAGTCTGCCAATGAGTGTGATGAACAACATATCCATGTCCCTAGAAATACAGGTTACTCACCTGTACAGGAGTTCTAGGAATGGATATGTTGTTCATCCATACCACCCACCCGACCTCGCTCTCGACGACAACCTGAGCTTCCAGCGGGCCAGATCTAGGCCTATGGGCGGAGCCGTGAGTTATACCACCCGGGTGGGTGGGAGGAGCAAGCTTGAAGACCTTCCGGCAAGATTTAAAGCGGCAAGGATACTGCCAATGAGTGTGGATGAACAACATATACCATTCCTAGAACTCCTGTTACAGGTGAGTAACCTGTATTTCTTGGGTGCTCCAGCTTATAGTGGAAGGGCACTCCATAGAGTTTCTACAGAAACCACCCCGTCACCCACCTCTAAAGTCGTCCTACGCTAGGGATCGTCTTCCTTTGGTCCGGGAAGAAATCTCTGCCCTCCTCGCGAAGAGGGCCATAGAACCCGTTCCCCTTCATCTTCAAGGGACGGGTTACTATTCGCATTTCTTCCTGGTCCCAAAGAAGACAGGAGATCTCAGAGCCATTCTCGATCTAAGCTCCTTGAACCTTTACGTGGAATACAAAAGGTTCAGGATGCTTTCCCTGCAGACCCTTCTGACCCTTCTTCGGCCAGGTCAATGGCTTTGAGCGCTGGATATGCAGGATACATATCTGCACATCCCCATTCGCCCTTCTCACCGCAAATATCTTCGGTTTGCATTTCAGTGGGACCATTACCAATTCCAGGCGCTCCCGTTTGGTCTTTCCTTGGCGCCCTGAGTGTTTACCAAATGCCTGGCTGTGGTAACGGCCCACCTGCATATGATGGGAGTACAGATGTTCCCTTACCTGGATGACTGGCTCCTGGTGGCCTCGTCTAGGGAGGAGCTCCTGCATTTTCTCTCCCTCACCCAGCAGGCTTTTACTTGCCTGGGTATTGCCATCAACCATTCCAAGTCTCATCTGGTTCCCTCCCAGAGACTACAGTTCACTGGGGCTATTCTCGATATGACAGTGAGCAAGGCCTTCCTGCCTTCGGACAGGGTGGCCTCTCTTCAGTCCCAGATCTCCCTGCTATCAGAATGCAGGAGGATTCCGGCGAGGTCAGTTCTCCGTCTCCTGGGGCTTATGGCGGCCGCTATCCGAGGAGTCCCTCGAGCTCGACTCCACATGAGATCTCTCAGTGACCCTTCGCCCCAGTGGATCAACTTGTAGACCACCCAGATCATCTAGTTCTGATCTCCCGCGATGGCACGTAGACTTTCAATGGTGGATGGTTTGAGAGAAACTGCTCGGGGGTCCCTTCTGTCATCCTCCCTCCCAGACTCCAACCACAGACGCATCAGGCTTAAGGTTGGGAGCCCATCTGGGTCCTCACTGAACCCAGGGCTTATGGTCCAGATTGGAACTAGCTCTCCACATCAATGTGCTTAAGCTTTAAGCAGTACTATATTCTCTCCAAGCCCTTCACCAATACATTCTTCCTGGTCACCTAACCATCCAGACGGACAACATGTGCGTGGTGGGTACATCAACAAGCAGGAGGGACTCGACCCTACCCTCTATGCAGGGAAGCAATGAGGGTTTTGGGACTGGGCAACTCAACACAACCTTCACCTCACTGCGATTCATGTTCCAGGAGTCGACAATACCCTGGCAGACAAACTAAGCCACTGCTCTGCCCTACCACACAAGTGGGAATTGGACCAAAAGGTGCTAGACGATATCTTTCAGCTCTGGGGGACTCCGCAGGTAGACCTGTTCGCCTCTCCCCAAAACGCAAAACTTCCCACCTTTTGCTCGTTCGGTCCAGAGCGAGGCACTTTCTGGAGTGACGCTCTGTCTCTAGACTGGAAGGACAGATTTGTCTCTGCTTTTCCCCCAATTCCTCTGGTCCCTCGTGTATTGCAGAAACTAACCACAGAAGGAGCAAGAATGATTCTGATCGCTCCTTTCTGGCCCAGGCAAATCTGGTTCTCTCTTCTACAACAATACTCAGAGGTTCCTCCTCTTCCTCTTCCTTTATCTCGAGGTTTGCTGACCCAGGATCCGGGGACCCTGGTCCATCCGGGCCTCAAGTCCCTGCAACGTCATGCATGGCTCCTGCAGACCTAGCTCAATCTCATTTTGGTGTCTCTCCAAAAGTGGTGGAGATTCTGGTGGAGGCTAGAAAACCCTCCACTAGGTCCACTTATGCCATGAAATGGAAGAGATTTTCTATTTGGGCCGCCTGTAGGAACTGTTCAGTGGCCGTTCTGCTGGAATATTTACGTGGTCTCTTCGACCTGGGTCTCAGTCATTCCTCCTTGAAAGTTCACATGGCTGCTATTTCAGCTTACCATGTTCCTTTCGCAGATAAAGCGTTTGCCCAATTAGAGGTCTCTAAGACCTTCCTTAGAGGGGTCCTTCATCTGAGGCCCCCCATCCGAACTCCTGCTCCCCCTTGGGACTTGAACTTTGTTCTCGAGAAACTTACCCTTCCTCCCTTCGAACCTGCGGCAACCGCAGATCTGAAGTTTCTTTCGTGGAAGATGCTCATCTTCCCTTGTCAATCTTCACCATTCATTACTGTTTGGGTTAGTGCCGGAGGCGCGCACGCGCTACGGGAGGTTTTTTTTTTTTGTTTGTTTGTTTGTTTTTGAGTCGGCTCCAACCGCGCCGCCCTTGAGCGCCGACGTACTGCATCATGCGCGAGGGGCGGCCGTTAGGTGCCGCAGACTCCTCCTCCATCTCAGTTCTGTTTCTCCCGCCGTCGAGGCTGCACCTGCTGCGTGGTAGTTCAAGTGTTTCTGCGTCAAGACTCCTCGTTTTTCTCCAGTGGCTCTCGCTCAACGCCGTCTCCCAGTAAGACCGTTCCTTTATTTTCTGTCGACAGCGCCGAGTGCTTTGTTGCTGTTTTTTGGCTTATTTAGTTCGCATCATGTCAGGTTCGGAGGCAAAACGTAAGTCGAAGGCGGGCCGTGCCCCTATGCATCAGTGCTCCTGTGGCCGGCATTTCTCCATCTCTGACCAGCATGATGTCTGTCTCCGTTGCCTGGGACCCAACCACGATATGGACGTGTGCAACGCCTGTTTCTCCATGGACCGTCGTGTCCTCGAAGTCCACGCGTTCAAGATCGGCAAGGCCCTCACGACCTTCGGGAACAGCCGCCCAGGGATTCCTATAGGTCTCTAGGCCCTCCGGTCCCTCTCGGCCTATGCTGTACGTGGAGGAGGGGGCTTCTCTCGTCAAGGAGGAAGCCTTTTGCGGTGTTGGAGGTTCCGTCCTACCTTCCAGGGCCAAGCAGCGGGACACCGCTTGGCAGTCACCCTTGGAGGTGCAGGCTCCCAGTGTCGAGGCCCGCGCCAGCTGGGCCCGGCAGTGGGACCCTCGACGCCACCCTCCGGTGCTGTTTGGATCCTGGCGCCCGCTGCCCGGTTCACTCTCTCAGCGGCGCTGGTTGGGTTCCGCCCCGGCGCGCCGGACCTAGCCGCACCGATTGGGGCTTGGGCCTAGCGGGTGGGCTAAGGTCATCCGGCGCCGGCACTGGCGCTGTGTTTCACGGCACCTGCTTTCTCCGGGACCCCGGGGTTGCTAGTATTGTAGTCCAGCTGGTCTCTTCTCTTCGGAGGTCGATGACTCAGACGTGGACCCAACCTGGCTCTTCGGAGTTGGGGTCCCCGGTGGCACGTGGTGCTAGGCGGCACAGCGGGCCTCTCCTGCTGTCCCCGCTGCTGTTCTCCCCTGAAGGCCCTCGGGCTAGGGGTGGTCCTGGGTCCCTGGGGGGCGATGGAGTGGGGGCGGAGGGAGGGGCTCGTGACAGGTACCCTCCCTGGTGCTGTTGCAGCCACTTGGGGTGGGAGAACGCTGGGGTCGAGGAGGAGGGCACTCTCGGAGTCCGAGGGGTCGAGGGGCGGGATGCAGTCGTCGTGGTCTCTGCCGGCCAACCCTCAGGGGGTGGCTAGGAGCCGTAGCGCTGGGCCCGCCTTTCTCTCTGGACCCCGGGTCCCTCCGTGGCATTGCTGTGGGCTGCCCTTCTGGATCCATGCAGTCCCAGGTTCGCCGTAGGGGAGGATCCTTCTGGCTCTTCCAGGTTTCGCATCCCCAGGGTTCCGCTTTGTGACCTGGTCTGTTGTCCGAACTCGCGCAGCTCGGGCCCGTTCTCATGGATTTCAGAGCCCTAGCAGAGGACAGTTGCCTCTTCATAGGTGCCCATCTCCCGCTGCCTCTGCAGCCACCCCCACTCTTCCAGGCCATGTCGGTCCTACGGGCCCGTTATCCTGGGAGCAGTTCAGAGGTTCTGCGGCGGCCTTCCCGTCATATGTCAGGTGTATGAATGAGCGGGTCTTTTGCCTATCCCCACCGCCACAAGAATCTTCTGACACTTCGAGCTCCATCATCCTCGTCTCCCTCCTCTGAGGGAGAGGAACCCTCTGCTCATATCTCCTTCTGATGCTGATTTCACTGAATATCAGCGATTCCTTTCGAGGATGGTGAGGGATCTTCGAAACTCCTACGTTAGGCAGACACACCGAACGGGAGACGCGGAATTCCTTGGAGAATTCAGTGCCCAGCACCTGGTGGTACCTTCCTGGCCTATCCTTCCAGGAGGCATCTATCCGCTCCTGGCAGTCACCATAGCCTTCTCCAGCCCCGCAGACTGTCGACGAGGTATTGTGCCCCTTCGGTCACCTGGGTACTCTCCCAACCCACCCTTGGGTTTGTATACCTGGAGACTCCTCCGGGGCCGCCGCCTGGCGCGCGACCGTCCAATCGGATTCGGATTCCCACATTCGACCGTGGGGCTAAGAGTGTTCTCTCTCTCCTCATGCGATGGCTTGTACTGCATCTCATCAGGCTCATCACGCTGCCTACAGTAGGCATTTGTGATCATGCCTCTCAGATCTTAGCATCAATGCCTGATACGAGTGTAAACCAGACAAGCTTATTCTCTGCTATAGGCCTGGGCTGGCAAGACACTAGCAAGGGCATCTTATGACGCCAATGAGGTGGCTTCCAGGCTTGTGGGACAGCGATCTGCACCAGGCATGGACGGCATGGCTTCCTATCAAGGTTGTCACCCCTGGCCCGGTATAGGTGATTCTGCCGCTCTTGGGGACCTGCCTCTTTCCTCCAGAGCTAGAGATTACTGCAGGGCCTTCCTCTCCCTGTCCTCGGGGACACTCCTAGCTCTTCTCCCCATAGGCTTCTCTCTCGATTAGCCCGGTCTTCTTCTGTTTCTCACCAGCAGGAGGCTGGGGTCTTCTTCCTCAGGGTTCTACCTCGCCTCTTTTTTCTATGGGATAAATTCACGTTAGTGAATGAAATGTGAAGATTGACGAGGGAAGATATGAAACTACGTACCTCCACGTAATTCTTGATCTTCTCTTGTATCTCACCATTCATTACTGATACCCCCACCTTCCCTCAGTGGCCTCCTTCTGTGGCTCTTCCCTCCCGCTCTCGCTCTCTTCCTTCCTTTGGCCTTTATAAAAAAAAAAAAAATTTCTGTTCCCATTCTTTTGAATGGTTCCTTTTTTCCTCAAGGTAAAGAGGAACGAGCACGGTTGTACTTTTCTCTAATTCTGAGGGAACTCTTTCTGAGCGCCCTTAGGGTGCGATTCCTAAATACCTTCTTCAAACAACATGAAGTCTTGCTATATTATAGACATTAGCAGTTTGTTCCAGCTCTAGAACTGCCCCAGAGTGAAATGGTTAAAACCATTCCAAAATAGAATTTTGGCACGAGAGCAGCTCTATCTATGTCATTTCAAACTTGAACTGTCAGATTCTTTACTCCGCCTCAGTGAACAGTCGCTCTGGAGATTTCTCCGTCTGCTCGGTTCATTTCTCGGTTTAAAAAGTGTTTTCTCAGTTGGATTAACCGAGAATAGCTTATTTTAACCGCAAAACCGTTCGGTTCAAGCTCTATCTGTGGTAACCGTAAGTAAATGAAGGTTTTGTCTGTGTAGAACTTGTAAGTTATAGGTTCGGTTTTGAACCGATCAGTGGGTTTAAAACTCATTTAAAACTAAAAGTTACTATTTTCGAGTGCGGTTCCCGGTTCTTATCGGTTCTAAAAAAAACTGATTTATTACAGTTTTTTCCAATACCCGTGATACGGTTAGGAACCAATAAGGGTGTCTTGCCTGGCACTGCGTGCTAAAGGAGCAAGTTTTGGTTAGGCTGGCATTATGTCTGAGAAACCCAAAGAAAACCGGGCCACTGGGTTTCAACACTGTGATGTTTGTGGGAAGTCTTTGCCAAGGCTGACCCACACACCACATGTGTTTATTGCCTGGGGTTTGACCACCTCCAGTCAGACTGCCAGGTATGTAAGAATTTCCCTGCAGCCACCCTGGAAAAAGATTGGGCAGGCTCAGGGAACGAGAGGCCAAAAAGTCCGCTGACCCGGATGGCCAGCCCGGTTCGGTGCCAACCGAACCAGAGGGAGTGCCCTCTGACCAGGGCCAGACTTCCTCGGGCAAAAGAAAAGCTGGTTCTGAGGAACCAATTCCAGTAAAGAAAACAAGAAAATCAGCAGGTCTGGGTCCAAAATTCCTTCTCCAACTGCTGCAGAGATAGCAAAAGCCATACAAATTGTCCAGTCACTGTCTCAGGGTCCGTCCGAACCACCACTATCTGGTAAAAGGTCGGTTCGTCCGTCCCAGTGGTTCAGGATTATGATATTGAGAATTTTATAGAACCAGAGGAGGGAGGAGGATTATGAACAGTATGAATGTGGCTGGGAAGGTCTGGGTGTGCCCATTGAACGGACATCTCCCCAGACAGACCTTTAGAATCTCCTCTATGCTGTCTGAGTCCCCATCTCATTTTATGTTTTATAAAAAGTTGCTGAAACCCTCCAGCTTCCTTTAGAAGAGGCTGTGGATGAGCAAGAAGAGCCTGATTTTGTAGAAATGATGGATATTCAGAGTCTAGGAGATTGTCTATTCCTTTACATAAGTCTTTTAGGAAACAAACAATTAAAATTTTAAAGCTCTAATTCCTGTGCCTCCTGTAGATAAAAAGATGGACAGAAGGTATACATTGTCAAGCCCTGATACAGAATTCCTTTCTCAGCACTGCAGTCATGTTGGGTAGTTCAGGCTGCTGCCTGTGATAAACTAATATTCCTTGCACACATCCTCTGACAAGGATTCCAGGAAGATTGATGCCATGGCAAAAAACAGTATATGGCAGCCTCTCTGGGACTCAGGCAAGCAAATTATATGGCTTATGTAGCTAGGTATCAGAAATCTAGATGGGATACTGTTATGCAATTGGCCAAGCAGCCCATGGCCAGCTGGCTAGTGAACTAGAACAGGTGGCTGCTGATGGCATTGGAGCCTCTAAGGTTCAGTTTCATGCTGCTGTGGATGTTAATGATGTTTCCTCTAGGGTCATGGCCACATCTGTAGCTTTCATGAGGTTGGCCTGGCTCAGGTGTACTAGTTTGTCACAGGATACCCAGACTAAGGCTATGGATTTTCCGTGGTGGAAATTCTCTGTTTGGAGAGCAGACAGAGAATTACATGAAGAAGATGGATGAATATAGGACTACTTCACAAGAGTGCCCAGGCTGAGGAGCGGCAAGCCACTCCTCAAGGCATCCCCCCAGGGGTGGGGTAGGCCTTTCACAGGCCTTTCTACCAGACTCAGGCCTCCTCTGCCTATGCTCAGGGGCTTCTTCAGAGGCAGGGGCAGCGAGGGTGGGCAGACCTGCTCCCCCCCCAGCCTAAAGCTCCTGCAGAGCAGGCACCCTGATGGGGTGCCCAGGGCGAGTCTCCTGTACCAGTGGGGGCAGGCTGCTTACTCAGTCAGGGTGGGCTCTTTAACCTCAGACCAGTGGTTCTGGCAGTAGTAAGCCAGGGTCTGGTTCTCAGCTTCAAAGTTTCCCAAGTTGAGAAGCAGACTTTTTCTACCGCAAGTGCTTCAGAGACCCTCGCTCTGGAAACAGAGGTCTCATCCTGTTAGCTCTCAGAGCAGTAGAAAGGGTCTCCTGCATCAGGGCAGGGTCTGTATTCCAGATACTTACCCCAAAAAGACAGGAGAATGGCGGCCCATTTTAGATCTCAGATATCTGAACAAGCATCTTTTGAAACCAAAGTTCAAAATGGTAACTCTGGCAATGATTTTACCTTCCCTAAGGCCAGGGACTGGCTAGCCTCCTGGACCTCAAGGATGCCTATTTCATGTCCTAATCAGAAGATCCCCGAAAGTACCTCAGATTCGAACTGCCCTCAGGTCATTACCAGTTCAGAGCAATGCCTCGCCTTTCTCTGCTCCAGGGTATTCACAAAGTGTCTAGCAGTCTGAGTGGCCCACTTAAGGAGGCAGAGGATTGCTGTTTTTCCCTATCTATACGACTGGCTCATTGTAGGCCAGTCCCCAGAACAGGTAAAATCTCACCTGCAGGTCACCCAGCAGCTTCTCACCTCCCTGGGTTTTCTGCTAAACCTACCAAAGTCGGTTCTGGAACCAGTCCAGGTACTCACCTTTATAGGGGCAGGATTGGACACAAAACTAGCCAGAGCCTTTCTTCCCCAAAAAGGGTAAGGAATTAGTGGCTCTGGCCTCTTCCTTCACCTGCAGGTCTCCGACCAGCAAGACACTTCTCATGCTCCTGGGGCACTGGCTGCATCCACAGCTGTTGTGCAGGGAGCCAGATTTCAGATGAGACATTCAGTTTCACTTGAGAACCTTTTGGTCTCAGAGAAGAGACCCCTTCCAAGTTGGTCCAGTGACTCGAACCTTGATCCTAGCTCTCCAGTGATGGCAGGATCAGAGATTTATGAGCCGGGGTCCCTCTCATTTCCCTCTCACAACTTGACTCTCACTACAGATGCTTCCCTTCTGGGTTGGGGCCCACATGGGCGACCTTTCCACTCAGGGAGTTTGGTCCCCCCAGGAATCTCTGCTCCACATCAATTTGCTGGAACTCAGAGCTGTCTTTTTAGCTCTTCAAGCTTTTTCTGCATCTGTCCACGACAAAGTGATACAAGTCAGAACAGACAACACCACAACAATGTGGTACATCAACAAACGGGGGCACTCGGTCTTCGGCCTTGTGCACCGAGGCAATGAAGTTGTGGTCTCTGGCCTATTCCCTGAACACTTCCCTCATAGCAGTTCATCTTCCAGGAAGGACAATGTCCCATGGATGCCCTCAGCAGGATTTCCAGGGCCATCACGAATGGTCCCTGGATCCTCAAGTGCTGGGATAGTTTTTGCCAGGTGGGGCATCCTCAGATAGATCTTTTGCAGCCCCAGACAATCACAAACTTCCTCTGTTCTGTTGCAGGCCTCCAGTGCTGGGCTCCAGTTCCCTGGATGCCCTTCTTCTGCATTGGGAGGGAAGTTCTCTATGCTTCCCCTTTCTCTCCTATTCAAAGTACTAGTCAAAATCAGATCTCAGCCTTGCAGGGTGATTCTGATTGCCCCAGATTGGCCAGGCAGCCCTGGTACCCTCCTTCTGTCTCTGACAGTCCATCTTCCCTGTGCCTCCCAGGAATCACAATCTGTTGACTTGTGCCCAGGAAGGGTTTGGTATCCAGACCTCAAATCCCTCAACCTCAAGGCCTGGCTTTTGAGGGTTAGAGTTTGCTGATTTACACTCTCTCAGGGTGTTCTTGAGATCCTAAAGGCTTCCAGAAAGCCTTCCACTAGAGCTACTTATAGTTCTAAATGGAAAAGGTTTTCCATTTGGTGTGCGGAAAAATATTTCCCAGAATCTGCTGAATTGCCCGTTTTGTTAGATTACATGGTACATCTTAATTCCTTGGGTCTCAGACCAGCTACCTTGAGAGTTCATTTGGCAGCTGTGTCTGTTTTTTGTGTCAGCAGGAAAGTCTCCCTCTTTCCTCTCATGCTGTGTTTTCCAAGTTTTTAAGGGATTACTCCATACTAATCCTCCTTTAGAAACTGGCCCTAGCTTGGACCTTAATGTTTGCATTGCCCAGTTAATGCAACCCCTTTTGAACCTCTGTCTTCTGCAGAGCTTAAGTACCTAACTTGGAAAACTGTTTTCTAGTGGCTATCACTTCTGCCAGATGCATAAGTGGATGCAAGCCTTGTCAGTGGAGACTGACTTTATTTTTTCCACAGGGATAAGGTAGTCCTTAGGACTAATAGGAAGTTTTGCCTAAGGTGGTTTCAGATTTCCATCTTAATCAATCTATCTCCCTTCCAGTATTTTTCACTGATCACTCCTCTTCGGGTGAGAGGAGGTTGCACAGCCTGGATGTTGAGAGCTCTTAGTTATTATATAGAGTGTACCAAAGGTCACAGGTTCGAATTCCTCCAACTTTTCCTTACCTATGGTGAGGTTGGGAAAGGCAGACCTGCCACTAAGAGATCAATAGCCAGGAGGATTGTCTCTTGTATCCAATTTTATCAGAAAGTGGGCAGAGCCCCCCCCCCCCCGGGTTTGAGGGCTCATTCTACCAGGGGCATAGCTGGTCTCTAGCTGCTGCCAGAGATATCCTTTATTAGAGATTTGCCAGGCTGCTACTTGGAAAGCGGTACACTTTACCAAGCATTACTCCCTGGATGTCCAGGCCAGGAGAGATGCTCGGTTTGGCACAGCTGTTCTTCAGAGCCTATTCCCTAAGTAGGTTCTGCCCTCCTCCATGGAGGTACTGCTGTGTATTCTGCTAATGTCTATAATATAAAAGACTTCATGTTGTTTGAAGAAAAATTACTCACCTTGTAATGTTGTTTCTTCTAATGGAGTCTTCTATATTCATTCCTCCCCAACCTGCCCTCTCAGAACCTCTACTTGGTGGGGTGCGGGCAACTTAGTGTGGGCACTACTTATGTCCTGTTAGCATTTTGTCCGCTTTGGGACTTGGGGTGTGTGTATGTACGCTGCTGTGTGTGTTTTATTATACTTATGTTCCATTTCATATTATTAGAATGGTGTTAGTATTTCATTCCCCTGACTTGAGTCTTGGGTGTTGGGACCATCAATGGTTGTTATTATTTAGGTAGCCATTTGGCTAGTGTGAGTTACAGCTTCCACACAGACTTTAGTGAGTTTGGCTCGAAAAGATCTGACAGTTCAAGTTTGAAATGACACAGATAGAGCTGCTCTCGTGCCAAAATTCTATTTTGGAATGGTTTTAACCATTTCACTCCGGGGCAGTTCTAGAGCTGGAACAAACTGCTAATGTCTATAATATAGCAAGACTCCATTAGAAGAAACAACATTACTAAGGTGAGTAATTTTTTCTTCAGGTTATGCAGTTTCACAGCTCAAGAGGCCATGCTCTGACTTGGCCTCGGCAAAATCTAGAATCCTCCTGGCAGGTATTATTTTTGAGCTCTTCTAGCTGCTAATTGAACTTGTCAGCTCTGAGCGTCTGCTTGCCTTGCCTTAGGGAGTCTGATTGAGTTCCACTCTATCTTTCATATAAAACTGCCTTCGAGAAGGCATAGTCTTTCCCATACACTGCTGTGTTAGCACTTAACAAGGTGCTAAGGGACTTAGTCTCCTTCCTGGGTGGGCGCTCTACCCGGAACAAGTTCTGCCCGGGCAGTCTAGGAGCCCTCAGCTAGGATGTAGGGACTTGGCATGTTGAGGTTCAGAGATGTTGCCCTCATTCGAATCTGTTCAGGTTGTTCGGTTGAACCTCCCCTCAGTCCTAGCAACTGGGATTCTTGCTCCCTTGTTAGTCTCGAGCCTATAAGCCTCTCAACCAGTGCTCGATGGGCACTGATCTTCCTGGACATAAGTCTCCACCACTCATCCACACTAGTGGGGATTAGCTGGAGGCACCCAGGATCCATCGGGAGCAAACTTTTGGCTGGAGGGTCGCGCAGAGACTCGCTACTGCGAGGCACGACGTCATGAGCAGCGTTTCGAGCAGCAATGTTCCATCCCTGACGGCATTTCACCCTCCAACCGCCTTCGGTTCCTTTTTTCCCGCTGCTGAGTGCGCTTCGTGATGACGCTCCGCCTCAGTCGAGTCAAACTTCAAACTAGCGATAGTTTTCAGTTTATTTTTTGTAACATTAGGTCACTATAGTAGTATTCTTAATTTATTCTATTTTCAAGTAAATATTTCTAATATTTTAAATTTAATCTTACTTGAAGAAGTCTCGCCTACTGGACGGAGTCCACATGAGCAGGTCAGGTGACGGTAGGAGACTCTGATGAAAGCTGTTCAGTCAGCCGGGCTGGGTCCGTCAGCCTCCTTCTCAGCGGGTTCCTGACAACGTCAGTCCGATGTCTGGGATGGGCGGTCTCTGCCGGCATAAAATAAACGGTCGCGATTTTCGCACCGCTCGCCCGAGCTCTTCTTCGCCCACAGGTCCAAAAAGAGGGCATCACCAGGTCGCCTCTGGTATGTCTGCGCCACGACGGTCGTGTTATCATAGTTGCTGCCTTCTTCGGAGTCGCCAACCGCCGGTGATCGCCGCCGCCGACATCGGAGCCCTCCCCCGCTTATAGGTAGGGCCCAGATGAGCAGTTTCATCAGTGGGTCAGTTTATGGAGCGATGGGCTCGGAGGTTGGTTCTCCTGGCTGGCTCGGTTGCCACCGGAGCCCCGGCCTCCGGGCGATCGGGTAGGCCGCTGACCTTCCTAGTCGCGGCGGCGCCTTCGTGCCGTGTCTCGGGCGCTTAGGTGTTTCCCTCACATGGCTGCGCGCGAGGGGCCCACCGGCTGCCCTTATCTCCTTTTTTTTCCTTCTCTAGCCTAGGTTTCTGGGCGCTTTCGGCGCTTCTTCCGCGGGGTCTGTCGGTTTTGTCGGCGCCGTTTCTGGTCGCTTGGCTCTGCGGCGTCCGCGCGCAGCGCCAGCAGTGGTCTTCGCCGCCCGTCGGTCTCGGCGGTGCCTTTGGATTCGGGCGGCGCCGCTGGTCTGGCGGGTGCCATCGGCGGGCGCTGTTGCGCTGGCGGTGCCGAGCGTGCCTCTCGGCGCCCGTGCTCTTCTGCGGTGCGTTCTCAACCTGCTTTTGGCTCGAGCTGGGCCCTCGGGACTCTCCTTGTTTCTCTGCTATTTCCTCCTCTCCTACTTCCTCCTTTCCTGTCCAAACAGTCCTTCCTGGACCATCAGGAGATGATGTTGAGCCTGACCCAGACCTTCTTGGGTGATGAAGTGGAGGAAACAGGATTTTCTTTGCTACAGAGCCTGTGGTCGAGGACCTGTCCTTTAAGTCTCTGTTGAAGAACCTGAGATCCTCTTTTCTCTCCAGACTACAGACATCGCATCCTGGGGAAGATATTAAGACTCCAATACCTTCATGCCCTGAGATCCCTACGGGATTTGACTCCTCCGATCCAGCTCTTCCTTGAGGCGCTGTCTCAAATGGTATGGAATAATCCTGCCCTTATTCCTCAGTGGCTAAATCCATTGATAAGAAGTATTCAGCTCCCATGATCGTCCCATTTTGGCATCCCAAGCCTTTGCAGATCCTATTGTAGTCCTGGCAGAGAATGATAAGGTCGTTCTTCCTCAAACTACTACAGCTTGACCTATTAACAAAGAGTCTCGTAAGATTGATACATTAGGTAAGAGAGTCTTTGCTGCCTCCACTCTAAGTATGCGTATTGCCAGTTATCAAGGCTATTTTTTCTCAGTATGAGTATATCCTGTGGCACTCTTTGAAAAGAATGGTTGAAGCTCTTCCGGATTCGGACTCCAAGTCAGAGCTTCTTCTGACCGTTACTAGAGGTTGAGTCCAATAACCAACAGGTCAAAGCCGCTATGGACGCTTTCGACACTGCTTCTCGCTCAGCAGCCGCAGGTATTTGTACTCGGCGCCATTCCTGGCTGCATACTTCTGGCTTCACGAATGATGCTCAGCAGCAAGTAATGGTGCTGCCCTTTGACGGCTCCTTCTTTTCGGCCCTCAGGTGGAACAAGCCTTAGAGGCCACTCAGAAGACTAGGTCGGCCATTAAGTTGGCCAGACCTCCGCCTGCTCCCTCTCGGGGGCATGTGAACAGACGTCAGTTTCATAGTCGTCAGTCCTTTCGAGGCAGAGGCAGGGAAGCTTCCATAAATGCCTCAACCTGCCCAACCTCAAAAGAAGAGCAGCAGAAGCGCAGGCCCAAAGCCCCGAGCGCCACCTTATGAATTGCTGGCCCGGTTCCATCCACATTGCCCGAGGTGGAACTTTCTCCTCCGGTGGGAGGTCGTCTGATGTACTTCTACAACCAGTGGAAGTCCATAACTTCGGACAAATGGGTCCTTCGGATAATTCGCGAGGGTTATTCTCTAAGTTTTTGGAAACCCCCCCGAATTGTCCTCCCAGATGACAACCCAGGTTGTCGGCCTCTCAGTCAGACCTCCTCACCGCCGAGATCCAAGGCCTTCTAAGCAACAGGGCAATAGAACTAGTGCCCCCGCATCTGCTAAGCACAGGGTTCTACTCCCATTACTTCCTGGTTCCAAAGAAATCTGGGGGAATGCGCCCCATTCTAGACCTCAGAAAGTTAAACAAATTTCTCCCCAGGGAGAAATTCAAAATGATTTCCCTAGGTACCCTGTTACCCCTGCTGCATCAGCACGACTGGCTGGCCTCCCTGGATATGCAGGACGCTCACCAGCATATCCCCATCCACCCGACCCACCGCAAGTTCCTCAGGTTTGTAGCTCTGGGTGGCATTATCAGTTCAGAGTCCTGCCTTTTGGCTATCCTCGGCCTTGTGAAGTTTTACAAAGTGTTGTGCAGTTCTCGTGCGCATCTCAGGAAGATAGGACTCCGAGTGTTTCCTACCTGGACGATTGGCTTCTAGCAAGCCCTTCCAGCCAAGGGACTTTGGAAGCCATGCAAATGACTTCTCGCCTTCTTACGTCCATGGGAATTCTGCAATTTGAAAAATCACAACTGTAGCCCTCCCAGAGCCTCCTCATAGGGACGCCCTAGACACCTCTTCCGGGCGAAGGCTTTCTTCCAGAGGACAGAAGACTCGACATCCTTCAGATGGCTCGCTACATCGGGAGAACCAATCAGTTACAGCTCTCTCGATGCAACGCATGTTGGGTCTCATGGCTTCATCGGTGTTCACTGTACCCTGGCCTGGTTGCACA
Source organism: Neoceratodus forsteri (assembly GCA_016271365.2). Taxonomy (NCBI): domain Eukaryota; kingdom Metazoa; phylum Chordata; order Ceratodontiformes; family Ceratodontidae; genus Neoceratodus; species Neoceratodus forsteri. The sequence goes on along the minus strand of CM028131.1, from coordinate 143,998,346 downwards.
TGAGAACCACCCAATGGATGCTCTCCACTCAGTGGTCTCCGACCTCTCACCCCAGTCTTATCCCATCAAGGTGGACGGAGCCCCTTCAAGGTCTCTCCACCTGGTGGACTCCAAGAGCAATCTCTGGAAGGGTTCCCTTTGCTCCCCGGATCATCAGATCTCCATCACCACAGGCGATCGCTAATGGATGGGGAGCTCACTGTCGCCCCTTCACACTCAAGGTGTATGGACTCAGTTGAAACTCATCTCCACATAAGTGTCCTGGAGATGAGAGCGGTCCTCTCACGCGATCCGAGCTCTGAAGGATATCCTTGTCACAAGAACATTCTCCTTCAAACGGACAACAAAGCTGTGATGTATTACATCAATGCAAGGCGGTGCTCATTCTTACCTTTGCGGGAAGCAATGAGGTGTGGGAGTGGTGCTTGAGCACAAGTCTCTGATTCAGGCGGTTTATCTGCCAGGTATACAAAACGATCTAGCAGACCACCTCAGCAGAATGGAGGCAGACCTCACAGTGGTCTCTGATCCAGCCGTAGCTCGGTCACTATTCTAAGAGTGGGGACTCCAGACCTGGACCTTTGCATCCCCACTCAACGCAAAACTGCCCTCTCCTGCTCCAGAAATCCAAGGCCTGGCATTTTCTGTCAGGATGTATTCAGGCTGCGGTGGACAAACGCTTTCTCCCTTTCCACCGCTCTCTAATCCAGAGAGTTCTCCTCAAGTTCGAGTCTCAGGGGACCAAAATGATTCTCATTGTTCTCCTGGCCTCGGCAACTATGGTTTCTCTGCTCAACAGTATGTTGGCAGCCTCCGAGACTACTCCCTTGCAAATCAATCTTTTGACTCAGGGTTCATTGGTCCATCCCAACCTGAAATCACTTCACCTTCATGCTTGGCTCCTGAAGAGGTACAAGGAATCGGTTCAACGTCCTCAGAGAGTCTCGGACATCCTTCTGGCTGCGCCGAAGCCAGCCACCCGGAAATGACGCTCTAAATGGAAACGCTTTTCTCTCTGGTGTGCAAAGTCTCTTGAATCCTTTTCCTGTCCTCCTGACAAGTTCTGGAGTATCTTTGGACCTATCAAACTCAGGTCTCCAGTACTCCACAGTTAAAGTTCACCTTAGTGCCATCTCAGCTTCCATGAGCCGGGTTTCTTCCTTGTCTCTGGCTCAGCTTCCTATGGTGAAGAGATTTCTAAGGGATTCTTCATACCAGACCCCTGTTGCCGTCCAGTTGCAGCCTGGGACATTAACCTGGTGCTGGACATGCTCACTTGAGAAGCCTTCGAGCCCCTAGCTACCTGTGAGCTAAAATTTCTTACCTGGAAGACCTTCCTGGTGGCCATTACCTCAGCCATGGGGTCTCGGAGATTCATGCCTTGGTTACAGACCCTCCAGATACTGTATTCCATAAAGACAAGGTAGTTCTCCATATTCATCCTAAATTTCTTCCCAAGGTTGTGTCAGAATTCCATCTAAACCAACCTCTGGTACTTCCTCTTACTTCGCTAATTTCCAAAATGAAGGGGAACGACTCTCTTCACTGGATGTTAAGAGAGCCTTTATGTGTTCTATTTAGATAGAACCAAGAATTTCAAGACTCAGCAACTGTTTGTTTTTTCAGCGACACCGGCTGGGTCAACCTGTCGCTATCAGATGCATTTCATCATGGTTAGTGGCATGCTTCGACATTGCTACTCCATGGCTCAAGTTAAATTGGAGGGTAGAGTGCACGCTCACTCTACTAGGCGGTCACGGCATCTTTAGCGAGATTCGCAATGTTCCAATTGCAGATATCTGCAACGCCGCACCTGGAGCTCAGTGCATACATTCATAAGCATTATGCACTGATGTTCATGCCAGGCGACATTCGCATTCAGCAGAACTATCCTTAATGGGCTTCTATCTTAGACGCGTGAGCTCTGTCTCCTGCCGCCCTTTTGGGGGATTATCAACGGTACTCTCCCACTAGTGTGAATGAGTGGTGAGACTTATGTCCAGGAAGATATGAAAATACATGCACTCACCGTAATTCTTGATCTTCTTGGACGAGTCTCCACCACTCATTCACACGCCCACCCTCCATCCCGAGCTCACTGTGTTGGTCTTCACCCTCAAATCTTTAGGCCGTGAGGACTTTTGCTGACCCTTCTTCACGGGTCATAATGGACTATCTTATGTCCGCTTTTTAAGGTTGATTTACTCTTTACGTTAGTTGCGCTGCACCTCCTTGGTAAAAAGGTACTGAGGCGGTTGGAGGTCGTCATCGGATAGTCGTCTGCGCCGAGCCGCTGCTCACAGCGGCGTGCCTCGCGGCGCCGTCTCTCGCGCCGACCCTCCAGCAAAAAGTTTGCTCCCGATGGGTCCTAGTGCCTCCGGCACTAATCCCCACTAGTGTGAATGAGTGGTGGAGACTCGTCCAAGAAGATCAAGAATTACGGTAGGTACGTAATTTTCATTTCTCCCTCTCAACATGCCTCTTTTTCTTCTTCTTCTTCTACCTTCTCTTCCTTCTCTCTGTTCCTCCCATAGAGCCGCCCCGGAAAGGAGGCCCTACGGTCCCTTAGGGTAGGAATTCTTTCTCCTCTGTCTATTCTCTACCGGCTTATTCCTTTTTCAGTTTATATCCTTTCCTTTTTCTGTCCCTCGGCTCTCTTGCCTCACTTTCCTTTTTTCTTACCCTCTATTTTCGCCTCTCCGGCTACCAGAACTGAGATAGAGGAGGTCTCTGCACCTAATGCCATCCGCGCATTGACGTAGTCACGTCGCGAGGGGCGCCATTGAGCCGACTCAAAAAAAAACTCCCAGAAGGGTGGTGCGCTTCCAGCCCTAACCAAGCAGTAATGAATGGTGAAGATACAAGAAGATCAAGAATTACTGTAGGTACATAATTTTCATTTCTTGGTGCATTACTCGCTCGAGGATTTCCGAGCTCCAGGCCCTTATGTAAAATCCATTATTTGATTTTTCACAATGAACGAGTGGCTCTTCGCACGAACCCTAAGTTTTTACCTAAAGTGGTAGCAGAGTCTACCTTAAATCAGTCCATAGAGTTACCTGCATTTTCGCGCAGTACTCCAACCAAGGGGAATATTTACTCCATACCATGAATGTTCACCGGATTCTGAGATACTACACCAACAGGACAAAGGATCTCAGAAAGACTGATCAGTTGTTCATCTCTTTTGCTCACAAAAGGGAAGGCAATGCTGTTTCCAAGCAATGCCTGTCGAAGTGGTTGGCTCATTGCATCACTTATTGTTATGACAAGTACAACAAGACCCTTCCGGGTCAAGTCAGAGGTCACTCCACTCGTGGAGTAGCGGCCTCTGCGGCTTGTTTCAAGAATGTGTCTGCGGCAGACATCTGTGCTGCCGCCACCTGGACTTCCGTCCATACCTTTACGAAACACTACAGTTTGGACATTGCCTCTCGCCGTAGAGCAGGCTTCAGGCTAGCTGTTTTGCAAGGCCTCCTGTCTTGAGGCTTACAAGGCTACTGCTACTTTCTGGAGTAGTTTCCTCCTCCCGGTGCCTTTTATTTGTTCCAGTCTGCTTGGGATTCAGTCCTGTATGTAATTACCTACTGCAAGAGCCCTCTCGAAGTAAGATAGTACAGTTACGTAAGAACTTACCGTTAACAGTAGATCTTCGAGAGAGGCTCTTGCAGTAGGTAATACCTTCCCGCCCTCCATTCCCCTAGGCTTTTTCAGCTCTTTTTCCAGGAATGGAAACATCTGCTTCTCTCTCGTCCGGGCCTGTGGCAGGAAAGAACTGGAAGGCAGGCGTCCGGACCGCCCCTTTATACGATGTCATATGACGCTGGTCACCTGATGTGGGCGGTCCCTCGCCAGGGACTGCTAGCTAGAAATTTTTCCGTGGGGTCCTGCCGCCGGCTGGCGTCAGTCCTATATGTAATTACCTACTGCAAGAGCCTTTCTTGAAGATCTACTGTTATGGTAAGTTCTTATGTAACTGTACTTTTTAGGAGTGATATATGTTCATCCACACAACCCACCCGACCTCCCTGGCTTCGACACGTAACCTGGCTTCCAGCAGGCTAGATCTGGTGTCATTGGGTGGAGCCGACAGTTACCATGGATGGGTGGGAGGGCTCACCTTGAAGACTTTCCGCACATTCTTAAAGTGGCATGGTACCTGCATAGTGGAATGAACAACATATACCACTCCTAGAACTCCGTTACAGGTGAGTAACCTGTATTTCTAGGACATGGATATGTTGTTCATCCACACTCATTGGCAGGTATCCTTGCCGCTTTAAATCTTGCCGGAAGGTCTTCAAGCTTGCTCCTCCACCCACCCGGTGGTATAACCTCGGCCCGCCCCCATGACGCCAGATCTTCCTTACCGCTGAAGCTCAGGTTCCTCCTAACGCTCTGCGCTTGAGACTGGTTCCTATTTCTCCGTTTGCGGATTTAAAATAAATTTTGGAAAGACTTTGAGTCTTCTATCCCTCGCGCATGTGGACCGATCGACTCTCGGATTTGGAGATGCCCATGCGGGTGAAGATGTCTCGGACGGATCCACACCCACGTGTGTCTACTGCTTAGGCCTTGAGCACGACCCGCAGGCTGCGACCTGTGCTCATCTTTCGGCCTAAGTCCTCGAAGACCGTGCTGCCCGATTGCAACTGGGCCGTCCCGAGAAGCGTTTCCCTCCGGTGAAGTCCAAGGAGGCCCGGTTGGCGGTGTCCGCGGCCGCGGGCTCGGCGGATCAGCTCGAGCTGATGGTCGCCCTCGAAGAGGAGGCGGCGCGGGCCGTATCTTCCTCGGCCGCGGCATTTATCCCGCTCTCTCTGGGCTCTTCTTACACGGCTTCCTTTAAGGAGCTTTGTCTGTCCCTCTCCACTAAAGGAGAAGGGCCTACGTCTGCGGGACCTTATTCTCGGTCCAAAAAGAGGGACAGGGGTAAGTCCCTCCGTCGACGCTCTTGGGAGCGGGAAAGGTCCCTCTCCCCGGGCCGTCGACCGTCGGCTGTCGACCGGCGTCGGCCGGCCACTGGCCTCACGGTGTCCCCTGCCAGGTCAGTTGACCGAGACTCCACCGATGAAGTCGAGATTTTTCTCGACCCATTGACGGGCTGTCGCCTTTAGCAGCCGAGATTCCCCTCTCTCCGGTTCCCCCGGGAGGAGTTGAGGATCCCGTGGGCTCGCCTGTGCCTCCGGTTCCGGAGCCCTCGGATGGACCATCCGAGCCGAAGGGAGTGCCGGTTCCGGCCGACACCTCCCCGCACCGACCTCGGAAATTCGGGACTCTCGTCTCGACTCTTTCTAGGTCCAGCCGATCCCACCGCCATAGGCGGTCTCGGCTCGGCACCGCAGTAAGCGGCGTCGCCGCTGGCCTGTCCCTCCTCCTCGGACGAGGAGGCTGCCAGAATTAATCGGCCGGGACAGTATGAGGACCTTATGTTGCAACAGCTCCTCCTGGCCGGGAAGTGTTTCTATTCACGCCTTCCCAGCCATTAAGTGGCTGTCACCGAGCGGCCGACACAACCCCTCGACTTATCCGAGGAGCCTATACCCAAGCCGTTGTTCGCCAAACCAGCTGCTCCACCGATTCCGTGGAACCTCCACCTCCACAGCCACCACTGGGGCTCCGACCAAGGATTCTCGGTCGGCTAAGGGTCTACCCCATCGGCTGTCAGTTACCCTCACTCCCGACCACCTCGCAGGTGAAGGTGGCTCAGGCCAGAGGCAGCTCTTCGAGGACTCTTCTGAGTCGCAAGATGATTCCTCCTTTCTCCAAGCGACTGGACATGGAGTCTTCAGGAGGTCAGTCATTGGACGATAGCCCGCGTCCTTCCTAGGACTGCTTCGCTCATCTCGAGTCCACCGGATGGAGCTCGAACCGCTTCCAAACGGGCCAGGTATCCCTCACGGAGATTCTGGACCGAGGGATTCTCCGACGGAGGCCTTTCCGTGGCCGAGGCCATCAGTGGGTCCGGCACTGGAGCTTTGGCAGCGCCCTGCTTCCTGCCCTGCGCCCGGCCAGGATGGCCAGGAAGTATGCGGTCCCTACCGGTTCCCTGTCGGTTTTGGAACACCCTCTGCTGAGGGTTGGTTACCGACAGCGTTTCGGCGCCAGCTGCAACGCCAGGGATGTGGACAAACCTCCTGACAAGGAGTCCAAGAATTGGACTATGTCGGCTAAAGCCCACGCTAAGCCCTCTCTCGGTCTTCGTCAGGCCAGTTCGGCCCCTCATGGCACATTTTCTCATGCCCTGTTGGGCTCCCTGGATGAGTCATCCCTCATCTTCCGCCCGATCTGCAGACTACGGTTAAGCAGATGCGGGACCAGGCGAGGCAGTGGCCAAACAGCAGCTCCAGACTGCTTTGGATATAGGGGACTCATGTGCCAGATCGGTGGCGTGCCGCAGTGGCTATGCATCGGGCGGCTTGGCTGGAGGATATCCACCTTTACCGGATACCCAGCACAAGTTGGTGGATGTTCCTTTGGGACTGACCTCTCGGCCCTGGGGTGGAAGGTCACCTGCAGAGGATCGAGAAGTCCAATGCTACCTTGGACTCGGTCTCTTCCGCTCCAGAAGGACAAAGGCTGCAAGCCAGCCTAAGCCCTTTCGTCCTTCTGTGCCCTCGGCGCGCCTGCCCAGCAAGCTAGGGCCAGCAGGCTCGGCCTTGGCATCCCAAACCCAAGCCGCCGGCTTCCTCTAACAGGAGGCAGGGAGGGAAGGGCCCAGGAGGTCCCTCGGCCGGTCCCTCCTCCAAGCCTGCCCAGTGACGGGCTGAGGGGTGTCAGCCCCATTCCCTGTCACTCCACTCCTGGGTCTCCTGGGGACGGCCCGGCATCTGTTCCACCTGGTCCGCTGTTACCACGGACAGGTGGGTCTTGAGGTGGTGGGAAGAGGCCTGCCTCTGGAATTCGGCAGGCACCACCCTTCAGAGCCGCCGCCTCGGGGCTTCGGGATCCCCAGCTCACTGGCGGCCTGCTGAGCCGACATCGCCTCCTCCTCCAGAAGGAGGTGATAAGAGGTGGGGACCCTCCTTCAGACCCAGGGTTTGTGTCCAGGTACTTCCTGGTTCCGGCGGACGGGGCTAGCGCCCATTCTCGACCCACACGACTAAACAAGTTCCTAAGGTCTCGAACCTTCAGGATGGTCACTTGGCTCAGATAATACCATCCTCTGAACGCGGCTGTGGTTCTGCTCTCTGACTTGCAGGACGCTTGTCACGCCCCTATCCGTCCGTCTCACCAGAGATTCCTTCGCTCCGAGCGGAAGGATCCTCTTCGAGTTCCAAGCCATGCCCTTCGGCTTGTCTCCAGCTCCCAGGGTCTTCACCAAATGCATGGCAGTGGTGACAGCATTCCTGCGCGCCGAGGGTCCGGTGTACCCTTACCTGGACGACTGGCTGATAGCAGCTCCTCCAGGAAGGAGGCGGAGTGGTCCAGAGATCTGGCCTCCAGGTCTGCTTCTCAACTGGGCCTCCTTATCAACGAGGCCAAGTCGGAACTCGAGCCAAAGCAGGTGATTCTATTCATCGGGCGCAGCTCGACTCTCTTCGAGCCAGAGCTCTGCTCCCGCGGACAGGGCCGAGGTTCTTTCCTCCTTTGCCCGATCATTTCTGGTTGGGCAATTGCGCCCTGCCCGGGACTTCCTGCGCCTCCTGGGTCTCATGGCGGCCTGCACCAGCGTGGTCCGTTGGGCCCGGCTGAACATGCGTCCCCTTCAGTGGGACTGGCCAGCCAGTGGTCACAACGCTGCGATCCTTTGACCAGCTTGAGTCGGTGACACAGGGGATGTGGAACGCTCTCCAGTGGTGGACCGTTCCAGATCATTTGCAGGAGGGCATCCCGTTCATCCGCCCTGAACCGACGGTCTCTCTTTCGACCGATGCCTCTCTGATAAGTTGGGGTGCCCATCTGGGGGAACACCGGGCTCATGGCCTCTGGTCCCCGCATGAGTCCCGATGCCACATCAGCCTGCTGGAGCTCCGAGCGGTCCGCCTAGCTCTCACGGCCTTTGCTCAGTTCCGCCGGGGTCAAGTGGTCCGAGTCCAGACGGACAATACCACGACCATGTACTATCTAAACCGCCAGGGCGGGACGCGCTCATGCTTCTATGCAAGGAAGCTCTCCGCATTTGGTCACTCGTGCGCAGCCTGGAGGCGGATCTCCTAGCCATTCCGTGGAGGAGCCTCCAACACCCTGGCGATGCCCTGAGCGGATAGGGGCTGCATCCCACGAGTGGTCTCTCCTGCCGGAGGTAGTACAGCATCTGTTCTCCCATTGGGGCACACCTCAGGTGGACCTGTTTGCCTCCAGGAGAACGCTAGCTGAGTCTGTTCTATGCCCCCCCTCAGCAGGGCTCGCTGCAGGGGATGCCTTCTCGAGGCCGTGGACCCCGGGCCTCTTCTACGCCTTTCCCCCATTTCCCTTGATCCACAAGGTGCTTCTCAAGGCGAGGAGGGACAAGGCGAGGTGATTCTGATAGCCCCAGACTGGCCTCGCCAGTTCTGGTACCCAGATCTCCTCAGTCTCAGCTCCAGGACTCCGCTGCAGCTTCCAGCTCGCCTGACCTGCTCTCAGTCAATCAGGGGAAGGTGTTCCATCCGGACCTTCAATCCTGCACCTGACGGCCTGGTTCCTGAGCTGCCAGAGTTCCAGGCCTTGGGTCTTTCCGACGAGGTCTCAATGTAGTTGAGGCGCCCCGTAGGAGTCGACTCAGAAAATGTTATGCCTTCAAATGGAAAAGGTTTTCATTTGGTGTCAGGGCAAGGGCTTGACCCTTCCTCCTGTTCCTTGACAAGCATCTTGGACTATTTATGGTCCCTTTCTAGTCAAGGGCTTAGGTCGGCGACCTAAGGTGCACCTGGCAGCCATCTCTCTGCTATAACGGGCGGCGGGAAGCAGTCGGTGGCGCAGGAGAAGGTGGTCTGCGCTTTTCAAAGGCCTTGATCACATTTCCTCCAGTGCGGGAACCCCACCTCCGTGGGATCTACTGCTGGTACTGGCAAAGCTCATGGGCAAGCCATTCGAACCTATGCACAGGTGTGCTCTCTCTCACCTGTCGTGGAAGACCGCTTCTTGGTGGCTATCACGCAGCCAGAAGGATGGGAGAGCTCCAGGCGCTTCCATCGAGTCTCCTTACCTGGTCTTCCACAGGGACAAGGTTGTCCTGCGCCCCACCCAAATTCCTTCCGAAGGTGGTATCGGAGTTTCACCTTAACCTAGTGTTGACTCTGCCGTGTCTCACCCAATCACACCTCGGAGGTCGGAATATAGCTCCATACTCTGACCCTAGAAGGGCGCCGCTATTATAAGGAGCGACGGCTGAAATTGGGAGAGGTTCGCCAGCTGTTTGTCACCCACGCTTGAAGTCAGATCTGGCAGACCTGCAGCCAGCCGGACGATAAGCAGGTGGGTAACCTCCTGCATAGATCTCTGTTATAAGTTGGCGGGCATGGAGCTCCCAGAGGATAAGAGCTCATTCTACCCGCCATACTGCTGCAACGGTGGCTGCTTCCAGGGACGCCCCTATCCAGGAAATCTGCAGGGCTGCTACCTGGAAGTCAGCGAACACCTTCATTACCCACTACCACATCGACCTTGAGTCACGCCGGGATGCTGGTTTTGGGGCCTCGGTTCTCCAGTCTCTCTTCCAAGTAAGTATTGGGGGTGTGCGTCTTGCCTCCCTCCTCCCGGAGAACTGCTAGGAGTCTGCCAATGAGTGTGGATGAACAACATATCCATGTCCCTAGAAATACAGGTTACTCACCTGTAACAGGAGTTCTAGGAATGGTATATGTTGTTCATCCACACGACCCACCCGACCTCCCCGGCTTCGACGCACAACCTGAGCTTCCAGCGGGCCAGATCTGGCGTCATGGGGCGGAGCCGAGAGTTATACCACCCGGGTGGGTGGGAGGAGCAAGCTTGAAGACCTTCCGGCAAGATTTAAAGCGGCAAGGATACCTGCCAATGAGTGTGGATGAACAACATATACCATTCCTAGAACTCCTGTTACAGGTGAGTAACCTGTATTTACAGGTGAGTAACCTGTTCTTCCTTCCCAGGCGAGGCTTACTTCAGATCCTTGTTCCATCATGCAGATCTGAGTGCATAGGGGCTGAAGCTGAAGGATCGCATGGTTGGGTAGTAGGAAAAGTTGAGCTTGAAGACTGCTCCAGTGAGTGAGCATGCTAATTGGAGGACTGCCTAAGTGTGGATGTGAACTGAATATTAGTTATAGAACAATGGTTATAAACAGGTAACCTGTATATACAGCCTGTGTAAAGCAATGCATACAGCACAGGTTCATGTAAAACATTTCCATTTTTCAGGTTGAAATTTAAACCTGGTTTTAAAGGCCCTGCAATTCCTTGCCTGTGTCAACTGTAGTGATGTTCCACAGTTTGGGTGCAGTATACGAAATGTATCACTGCCCCATAGTACTTCCAGGGATGGGTACAAAGTAGATGTTAGCAAGAGACCGTAGATCCCTGTGTGCGCTCTCAGGGATTAGTAATTCAGTTAAGTAGGGGGTACTGGAGAAAAGAAGATGTAATGTTATATGGTTACCCCTTGTGCATGGTTTTCCATCCTAACCAAAAAGCTGTTGTACCACAATGCAGAAGTCATGGAATGTTGGTTGTACCCTTCTGTGGTACAGTAGATTTTTTATTAGAATGGCAACTCGTGCCACATGCTGTTTTGCTTATTTTTCCCCAGACACTACCCTGTCCAGAACCTTTGTACTTCATCTTAAAAAGCAGAAACTGGGCCAGCCCATCCCAACCCAGTGGTAGTACTACCACTTCTGACACTGGCAACACAGGTTTAGGAAAAATCCTGGGTCGTTGAGGGGCCAGCCGGAGGAGGAGGAGGAGGAGGATAGAGTATCCCAGAGAACACACTTTTCCTTCGAGGAGGGAAACACAGGGCTTCTGATGCGCCCTAACCAGTATAGCCACCATTGGAAGCATAGGCCGCAGGCTCAGACTTGGGTGGGGAGGGCACCATTAGGCACTTGGCTGTAGCTTGCATCAACATATTGCCAGCCTGGACTTACATCCTTCGCACCAGCACACTCTGGGGGTTGGGACAACAACACAGAACAAAAGGGGGAAAAATGATCTGCGTCAAACAGCGTGACGCCAGGATCCTAGTACGCTAGGACCCAACCGTGACGGCTGGAAATTCTGGTACACCGGGATCCAGCCGAATAACAGTGGGAGAGGGATTTAATGGTATCCTTCGAGCCGCCATCTGGAGGAAATCGCGCAAAAAAAAAAAAAAAAAAAAAATAGAAACCTACCCTCACCTGGGTGGGTTTTCAGCAGCTGGGTGAGGTGTTTTTTTTGTTTGTTTTTGTTCTTGTTTTATTAATAATAATAAAAAAAAATTAGACCAAAGATTTTTTGGAGGGGGGAAAAGCAGCTTTACTATTATGTTTCCAGTAACATATACAAAATAACGCATGGACAGCTGTGCATAACTCGGCAGAGTTTCCATCTCGTGGTTCTGATGACATAAAGGACCTCTCCAGCTTCACTCTTGAGGTCCACAGTATCATAGAAAACCCTCGATGGAAAAATAGCCTTGTTGTGCATGGTTGCCCATGCATTATTCTCTTTGTTCTATATGCAAGATGCATCAAAGACTATAACTGATTATGTATACATACACATGAATAACCATGGTTTATTTATTTTGTTGTTGTTTGCAGTTTTGTTTTTGTGCTTGCTGTTCATTGGTTCTGGCTATTCCCCTGTGCCCATTTCATTTTTTTGAATACTAGTTATATCATGAGATTAGGACTTGTGCCTCTCTTGTCATGGCTTTGCCCTAACAAAAATAAAATGACTACTAAAGCATACAGAATTCACTATTATAATATCTGAAATATTTTTATTGTGTTTTATACTTGTCACCAGAGCGTGCTATACATTCTGAGATTGTTGCAGCCTGCACATAAAAAGGGTTTACTTCTAAGTACTCTTGATTCCCCTTACCAGACGTCCTTTTAATATTTTCTCCTTTGTTCCTACAGGATGGCAAACTTACCAAAGAAGAAATTGTCGACAAATATGACTTGTTTGTGGGAAGCCAGGCCACTGACTTTGGTGAAGCTCTGGTACGACATGACGAATTCTAAACAAACAGAAATCATCCTCCTCTCTTGGGGAAGAGAATGCTTCCGGGCCCGTTTCCTAAGCCTGAAATAATTTATTTTTTAAAGCTTCCAGTCTAACACAGATCCAGTTTTCACTACAGAGACTGTTATTTTGGACTCAACAAAACGATACAAGAGAAAGAGAATTTATAATAACTCTTCAGTCTGCCATTTTTAAGCAGCAGGATACACAGTGCTAATATGAGCGTCTTTGTAATTAAGAAATTGTTTTTAGATTTACACTCAAGTTTTAGGTATAACAAGACTGTTTATTTTTGTAAGGTTTTGTTTTGAGTGTGAAATGAAGAATGCTTCTGCTTTAACTTTAGCTTTACGAGGTTAGCAAGTATAAATAGATATGTAATAATTTTTGTTTGAACTACAGGAAGATGCCGCAGATGGATTTTATGAGATGCCTCATAACATCACACTATGTACTGAATAGCTGTAACTTCACAGTAAAGGGTATGTGCAGACTGGTGGGGCACGCTGGTTCCACACCACTGCCACCATGACTGCAGCTGTACAGTGCCAGAGCCAGCTTTCCCATGCTGCTTCATTTTGTTAATATCAGATGCTGCATCCACTTAAGGAGTCCCCAGACGGGTTAAGCACATGGTGGGGACATCCTGGAAGCCACCTGAATGAGCCAGTGGTATACATGCCAACATCCAGTTGTTTCTTAAGTCTCTCCTCTCGGTAGAGCTGGAAACACAAGTCTCGTTGATACTGTTGCCTTAGTGGTGCTGACTGCCCCCTTGTAATTTACCGTGAAGGTTTCGTGTGCATTTTTGTGTCCACAGCTCTGCAGTTTACTGGCTACAGATTTCAGTGCTTTGAATCAGTACTGTTTTCACGCTGTCAGGCAACTGTGGAAAATTGCAGTCCTATGACTTACAGAGGCTAGTTGGGAGCAGAGTATTAGTACTGCAGGATTTGGGGGGGTTGGTTTTGCCAGTATCGGCCAACCTCTTTTTTTTTTTTTTGTTCACTATGTTAAAGAACCTGAATGCTTGGAAGGGACATGAAATGTTATAGAAAAAAGACATTTCCATATACTTACCAAAGATAAACTGCTGTACCAGGTGTTGTGAATATTGTCTACTTACACTGTTCCCTGGAAGTGGGAGTGGTTGTCATGTTACTGTTGCAAGGCAGTGGCATCATCATGATGATGTCATTTTATGTAAATCAGAGCTCGCATATATTTGTAATAGATAACCCATAGTAGGGTGTGCGGTTGCACTCTGATATACACACGCCTTGGTGTGTGTTGTGACGCACATGGCCATAGGCAGTGTGCGTTCAACCACCCAAGGCGTGTGCATATCAGACTGCGACTGCACACCCTACAGTGGGTTATCTATCTTATAAAATTGCTAAAATGGTTTTGGAGGGGGGTGAAAGTACAGTCGTGCTCTGATGTACGCACGGTCATGTGGCGTGTTTCTGCCAACCAGCAGAGTATTTTTCCTACCCATTTTATAAATATATGTATAGACACACACAGTCACCAGAGGGGACATGTAGTGTACTAGGGGCTTTCATGCTGCCAAATGCAAGTTGTCTATACTGTGTCTATGGGGATAATATGCAAATGAGCAGAATGGTCACGTGATGACCGGTCTAGTTTTTTTTTTTTTTTAATATAGGATCTCTGTGATGCAAGTCTTGGACAGTTTCAGAGCTGTGATATCATGGTGAGGCTTGGTGTCACTGTAGTAATGATATTGTGGGGGAAGGGGGGAGAGAAGCAGCTCTCTGTTAGCACACTTTAAAGCAGCAGTACGCGTTAGCAAGAAATTAATACCCGTTTGCACATACTTATGAAGCTAGGGTATGGACATAAGTCTTGGGGTTGTACCTTTGTCATGGATTATGGAAGTAAGCAGCTTAATCTGGTTAATATTTGGTTGGCTTGCATCTGTTCCAGTTCCAGCACCACCACCCCACCCAACGAGGATAAAAATAGGCATTCTAGGGACATGGATATGTTGTTCATCCACACTCATTGGCAGTATCCTTGCCGCTTTAAATCTTGCCGGAAGGTCTTCAAGCTTGCTCCTCCCACCCACCCGGGTGGTATAACTCTCGGCTCCGCCCCATGACGCCAGATCTTCCTTACCGCTTGAAGCTCAGGTTCCTCCTTAACGCTCCGCGCTTATGACTGGTTCTATTTTCCGCTTATGGATTTGAAAATAAAAATTTGCAAAAAGACTTCAGTCTTCGATCCCTCGCGGCTGCGATGGACAAATCGACTCCCGGATTTCGGAGATGCCCATGCGGGCAGAAGATGTCTCGGACGGATCCACACTCCACGTGTGTCTACTGCTTAGGCCTTGAGCACGACCCGCAGGCTTGCGACCTGTGCTCATCTTTCTCGGCCTACGTCCTCGAAGACCGTGCTGCCCGATTGCAACTGGGCCGTCCCGAGAAGCGTTTCCTCGGTGAAGTCAAGGAGGCGGTTAGGCGGTGTCATGAGGGCGGCGGTTGGCGGATCAGCTCTCGAGCGATGGTCGCTCGAAGAGGAGGCGGGCGCGGGCTGTATCTTTCCTCGCCGCGGCATTTATCCCCCGCTTCTCTGGGTTCTTCCTACACGGCTTCCTTTAAGGAGCTTTGTCTGTCCCTCTCCACTAAAGGAGAAGGGCTGCGCCTGCTGGACCTTTTCTCGGTCCAAAAGAGGGACAAGGTAAGTCCCTCCGTCGGCGCTCTTGGGAGCGGGAAAGGTCCCTCTCCCGGCCGCCGGACCGCCGGCTCGGTCGATCGGCTTGCATCGCGGCCACTGGCCTCACGGTGTCCCCTGGCCAGGTCAGTTGACCGAGACTCTACTGATGAAGTCGAGATTTTTTCACCCATTGACGGGCTGTCGCCTTTAGCAGCCGAGATTCCTCTCCCCGGTCCCCGGGAGGAGTTGAGGATCCCGTGGGCTCGCCTGTGCCTCCGGTTCGGAGCCCTCGGATGGACCTTCCGAGCCGAAGGAGGTCGGTTCGCCGACACCTCCCTGCACCGACCCCGAAATTCGGGACTCTCGGTCTCGTCTCGACCTCTTCGCGTCCAGCTGCTCCACCGCCATAGGCGGTCTCGGTCTGCACCACGAAGCGGCGTTGCCGCCGTCCTCGCCCCTCCTCTCGGGATGAGGGGGAGGTCAGCGAAAATACGCCGACGGTACGAGGACTTTATGTTGCAATAAGTTTCTCCTGGCCGGGAATAAGCCGACCCGCGCCTTCCCGCCATTAAGTGGCTGTCACCGAACGGCCGACACAACCCCTCGACTTGCCCGAGGAGCCTCGTACCCAGGCCGGTTGAATTCGGCAAAACCAGCTGCTCCACCGATTAGTGTGGAACCTCCGCCCACAGCCACCATTTGGGCTCCGACCAAGGATTCTCGGTCGGCTAAGGGTTTACCCCATCGGCTAAGCCCTCACTCCGACCGACCTCGCAGGTGAAGGGTGGCTCAGGCCAGAGGCAGTTCTTGAGGACTCTTCCGAGTCCGAAGATGATTCCTCCTTCTTCTCCAAGCGACTGGACTTGGAGTCTTCAGGAGGTCAGCCAATGGACGATAGCCCGTCGCCCTTCCTAGGACTGCTTCGCTCATCTCGGAGTCTCACCGGATGGAGCTCAACCCGCTTCCAAACGGGCCAGGTATCCCCTCACGGAGATTCTGGACCGAGGATTCTCCGCACGGAGGCTCTTCCGTGGCCGAGGCCATAGTGGGTCCAGCACTGGAACTTTGGCAGCGCCCTGCTTCCTGCCCTGCGCCGGCCAGGATGGCCAGGAAGTATGGCGGGTCCCCACCGGTTCCTTGTCCGTTTTTGGAACACCCTCTGCTGAGGGGTTGGTTACTGACAGCGCCGCGGCGCCGGGCAACGCCAGGATGTGGACAAACCTCCTGACAAGGAGTCCAAGAAATTGGACTATGTCGGGGCGAAAAGTCTACGCTGTGCCCTCTCTCGGCCTTCGCCAGGCCAGTTCGCCGCCCTCATGGCACATTTTTTCTCATGCCCTGTTGGGCTCCCCTGGATGAGGTCATCCCTCATCTTCCCCCGATCTGCAGACTACGGTTAAGCAGGTGGGGACCAGGGCAGGGTAGTGCCAAACAGCAGCTCCAGACTGCTTTGGATGTGGGGACTCATGTGCCAGATCGGTGGCGGCCGCAGTGGCTATCGTCAAGGAGCTTGGCTGAGGATATCCACCTTTACTCGGATACCCAGCAATGTTGGCGGATGTTCCTTTTGGGACTGACCTCTTCGCCCTGGGGTGGAAGGTCACCTGCAGAGGATCGAGTAGTCCAATGCCACCTTGACTCGGTCCCTTCCGCCAGAAGGACAAGGCCAGAACCAGCCTAAGCTCCTTTCGCCCTCAGCCCCGCGCGCCTGCCCAGCAACGCCAGGCCAGCAGGCTCGGCCTTGGCATCCCAAACCCAAGCCGCTGCTTCCCTAACAGGAGGCAGGAGGGGCCCAGGAGGTCCCTCGCCGTCCCTCCTCCAGCCTGCCCAGTGACGGCTGAGGGTGTCGCCCATCCTCACTCATTCCCTGGGTCTCCGGGGACGGCCCGCACTGCTCCGCCTGGTCCGCTGTTACCACGGACAGGTGGGTCTTGGAGGTGGTGGGAAGGCCTGCCTCTGGAATTCGAGCAGGCACCACCTTCAGAGCCGCCGCCTCGGGGGCCTGGATCCCCAGCTCACTGGCGGCTCTGTCGAGCCGACATCACTCTCTCCTCCAGAAGGAGGTGGTAAGAGAGGTGGTGGACCCTCCTTCAGACCCAGGGTTTGTGTCCAGGTACTTCCTGGTTCCGAACGACGGGGCTGGGCCCATTCTCGACCTACCGACCTAAACAAGTTCCTAAGGTCTCGAACCTTCAGGATGGTCACCTGGCTCAGATAATACCATCCTTGAACGCGGCGCGTGGTTCTGCTCTCTGGACTTGCAGGACGCCACGTCCCTATCCGTCTGTCTCACCAGAGATTCCTTCGCTTCGAGGAAGGATCTCTTCGAGTTCCAAGCCATGCCCTTCGGCTTGTCTCCAGCTCCCAGGGTCTTCACCAAATGCATGGCAGTGGTGACAGCATTCCTCTTGGGCGCCGAGGGTCCGGTGTACCCTTACCTGGACGACTGGCTGATAGCAGCTCCCTCCAGGAAGGAGGCGGAGTGGTCCAGAGATCTGGCCTCCAGGTCTGCTCAACTGGGCCTCCTTGTCAACGAGGCCAAGTCGGAACTCGAGCCAAGCAGGTGATTTTATTCATCGGGCGCAGCTCGACTCTCTTGAGCCAGAGCGGCTCCCGCGGACAGGGCCGAGGTTCTTTCCTCCTTGCCCGATCATTTCTGGTTGGGCATTGCGCCTGCCCGGACTTCCCTGCGCCTCCTGGGTCTCATGGCGGCCTGCACCAGCGTGGTCCGTTGGGCCCGCGGGAACATGCGTCCCCTTCAGTGGGGACTGGCCAGCCAGTGGTCACAACGCTGCGATCCCTTGGACCAGCTTGTGTCGGTGACACAGGGGATGTGGAACGCCTCCAGTGGTGGACCGTTCCAGATCAATTGCAGGAGGGCATCCCGTTCGTCCCCGCCGAGCCGACGGTCTCTGTCGACCGATGCCTCTCTGATGGGTTGGGGTGCCCATCTGGGGAACACGGCTCATGGCCTCTGGTCCCAGCGGGAGTCCCGATGCCACATCAACCTGCTGGAGCTCGAGCGGTCGCCCTAGCTCTCACCGCCTTTGCTCCGTTCCTCCGGGGTCAAGTGGTCCGAGTCCAGACGGATCCACGACCATGTCTATCTAAACCGCCAGGCGGGACGCGGCCCATGCTTCTATGCAAGGAAGCTCTCTCGATTTGGTCACTCGTGGCGCAGCCTGAGGCGGATCTCCTAGCCTTCACGTGGCAGGAGCCTCCAACACCCTGGCCGATGCCCTGAGCCGATAGGGGCTGCATCCCACGAGTGGTCTCTCCTGCGGAGGTAGTACAGCATCTGTTCTCCCTTTGGGGCACACCTCAGGTGGACCTGTTTGCCTCCACGGAGAACGCCGGCTGAGTCTGTTCCATGCCCGCCCCTCAGCAGGGCTCGCTGCAGGGGATGCCTTCTCGAGGCAATGGACCCGGGCCTCTTTTCGCCTTTCCCCATTTCCTTGATCCACAAGGTGCTTCTCAAGGCGAGGAGGGACAAGGCGCAGGTGATTCCTGATAGCCCCAGACTGGCCTCGCCAGTTCTGGTACCAGATCTCCTCAGTCTCAGCTCCAGGGACTCGCTGCAGTTTCCAGCTTCGCCTGACCTGCTCTCAGTCAATCAGGGAAGGTGTTCCATCCGGACCTTCAATCCCTGCACCTGACGGCCTGGTTCCTGAGCGGCTAGAGTTCCAGGCTTTGGGTCTTTCCGACGAGGTCCTCAATGTAGTTGAGGCGTCCCGTAAGGAGTCGACCAGAAAATGCTATGCCTTCAAATGGAAAAGGTTTTCCATTTGGTGTCAGGGCAAGGGCTTGGACCCTTCCTCCTGTTCCTTGGCAAGCATCTTGGACTATTTATGGTCCCTTTCTAGTCAAGGGCTTAGGTCGACGACCCTAAGGGTGCACCTGGCAGCCATCTCTGCTTACCGGGCGCGGGCCGGGAAGCAGTCGGTGGCGCAGGAGAAGGTGGTCTGGCGCTTTTCAAGGCCTTGATCACATTTCCTCCAGTGCGGGAACCCCACCGTGGTGATCTACTGCTGGTACTGGCAAAGCCTGCAAGCCTATTCGAATCCCATGCAACAGGTGTGCTCTCTCACCTGTCGTGAACGCCTTCTTGGTGGCTATCCGTCCAGCCAGAAGGATGGGAGAGCTCCAGGCGCTCCCATCGAGTCTCCTTACCTGGTCTTCCACAGGGACAAGGTTGTCCCTGCGCCCCACCGAAATTCCTTCCGAAGGTGGTGTCGGAGTTTCACCTTAACCAGGTGTTGACTCTGCCGGTGTTCTACCCCAATCACACCTCGGAGGCCGAATATAGGCTCCATACTCTGGATCCTAGAAGGGCGCCCGCTATTATAAGGAGCGACGGTTGAAATTGGGAGAGGTTCGCCAGCTGTTTGTCACCTACGCTGAAGCCGCATCTGGCAGACCTGCAGCCAAGCGATTTATAGGCAGGTGGGTAACCTCCTGCATAGATCTCACAGGTTAGCGGGCATGGAGCCTCCCAGAGGATAAGAGCTCATTCTACCCGCCATACTGCTGCAACGGTGGCTGCTCCAGGACGTCCCTATCCAGGAAATCTGCAGGGCTGCTACCTGGAAGTCAGCAAACACCTTCATTACCCACTACCACATCGACCTTGAGTCACGCCGGGATGCTGGTTTTGGGGCCTCGGTTCTCCAGTCTCTTTCCCAAGTAAGTATATGGGGTGTGCGTCTTGCCTCCCTCCTCCCGGAGAACTGCTAGGAGTCTGCCAATGGTGTGGATGAACAACATATCCATGTCCCTAGAAATACAGGTTACTCACCTGTAACAGGAGTTCTAGGAATGGTATATGTTGTTCATCCACACGACCCACCCGACCTCCCCGGCTTCGACGCACAACCTGAGCTTCCAGCGGGCCAGATCTGGCGTCATGGGGCGGAGCCGAGAGTTATACCACCCGGGTGGGTGGGAGGAGCAAGCTTGAAGACCTTCCGGCAAGATTTAAAGCGGCAAGGATACTGCCAATGAGTGTGGATGAACAACATATACCATTCCTAGAACTCCTGTTACAGGTGAGTAACCTGTATTTATTGTCTCTCCCTCTTTTAACAAAACCTAAATAATGTCATGGATTGCATTATTTTCCCCATGTTTATGAAATCTGTATAAAGTTTGGCATTTTTCAGGACAACTCCATGATCTTTACTGTGCAGAAAACCTCAGATGCCCTTGTCTCCCGATTTTGGATTCTATGTCTGAGGATCCGTCACAGAAAAACACTAAGAATGAGAAGATGGAAGGATCAACTCCTGTGTCACTGTTTATGTAATTTTTATTTCACCAGTCACATTATTGATGTCTCATGGCTAGTTATGCCACATCTTCAGAACACCTGGCGGTTCCTGCAGTACAAAACATACAAATAAACATCCGTATACACATACATCAGGTTCCTAATGAACAAGGCCTGAAACTTAACATATAATGCATGGTAGAACGTTGTTATATGCCGAAAAATAAATCTTTTTACACCGTTGCTATACCATCGATGTGACACCACTGTGTTAACACATTGATGGTAGTCACATCAATGGTATAACATCGAGGATCGCTATGCGCATGCACGCTGACCGAACTAACGGCCTTCCTGAAATGGCTGCAGTGGTAAGAGCATGTCCAGGAGCAGATTGCGGCAGTGATTGAGAATAGCAATAGTAAGGATCCGGCTTTTTTTTTTTTTTTTTTTTTTTACTAGTTATGGGGTCCATACACTATAAAATATAATGTATGGTCATATATCAGGAACCAGTCTGTGTAACCATCTCAAGATTACCATGGTGATGTAAATCTTTCAAGCACCGCTCTCGAGGTTTACATAGTTGTCATGGCAACTTCTCAACCATTAACAAACCGGTTACTGATATATGCCAATGCATTATCCTCTATGTAATTAGTATTTACCATAACCATCATAGGACACTATGGGGCCCTTTTAGAACCCAACTAGGTATCTGAGGTTCGAGCAGACTCGTTGGACTGTAAGGCCTAATCTGCTGGCAATTAGTATGTTAGTATCTCTGTTCAGGAATGAAAAATTGGTACTTTGTTTTTGCCAGAAATACAGCAGATTAAAATATCGCTGCTTTCAGCGGGTAATCTTCACAGCAAAGCAGTACATTGTCAGAAAACTTGGTACAGGTGTTTGTTTGGTAATGGTTTAGAAATGTACTTTTTTTCTGTCTCCTTTAAGATGTTGCTACAAAATTGATACTATACTTGTTTCCAAAATGGAACTGCTTTGTGAAATGGATGTTGATTTCTGTTGCTGTTACATATAGGTTGAATAACCTGGTCAGGATCTTCCAGTGCAGTTCCCTACATAAATGTCCCTCCACAGCCTTCTTCATAACCTCCCTGTGAGACCAAGTCAGCAGATGGTGTCCTCCTGAAAGGCTATATCCTGTGCATGCTCTGCAATTGTGTTCAGGTTTACATGCTACTAGAGAGAATTATGGTCAAGTTTTCATTTCAGATGTAGGGAACCGTCGGAAAAGGATGGGTCCAAGAAAGACTTGTTACTACAACAGCCATTTTTGTAATGTAAAGAGGAAAGTCAGCTGACTGAAATATAAACGTTTTGGTTTTCCTTCCTAATGCCTTTGATGTTACTGTACAGTATTAAGCTACACTACTGTTCCAGTTTCAACTTGTATTTTACAGAAATATTTGAAACGCTCGTGTGGTTGGGTGCTGTAGTAAAAGAAAGGAAGTGTAATGGGTAGACTAGGAGTATATTGATCTCTGTAAGCAATGCTATTATTTTTTTGGGGGGAGAGGGAAGTTGCTTCTTAAAGTTGTTCTGCAACAAAGGGGACCAGTAGGTTGTTTGATGCAGTTGGGCAGTTGTTCACGTTCCAAATGTTTTTGCCATTTTTTGTAACAATCGCAAAGTTAGAAAGTACTTAAAACTGTTTGCCCTGTGCTGTTACCCCACTCCACACACACACACCCCATGAGTTGAGGTAGCATTTCGGCTGATAACCTTGGATGTGTGTCCATACCGTAATAATAGGATATACTCACTGCCATATGGCAGAAAGGTCAAACCAGAGGGACCCTATATCCCTTTTACTGTTGCACCACATTTGTGCAATAGACCGATAGCTGCCTGTTTATAACCCGGACAACTTTTAGTTCCTTTTACTCCTGCTCTCAATTTCTAAAGGGAGCAAGGACAAGAGGGTCCGAGTGTTCCAGGGTTAAAAGTTGGCAGCCATCTTTTGCATGTCTTGGATAATAAACGTTAATGTTTAAAGAACAACTTTTCAACCTTCCAGTAGTGTTAAAATCTAGTGACACATGAATAGACCCTTTTTGATCGCATCATAAAATGTTTGGACACATTTCTCTTTCTGATTGCACCATAAAACGTTTGAACTCTGTAGCACTGCTGGTTAAACCCTTACAATGCTATCCAGAATCTATATACTTTCAAACATACTCTGCAATGAAGGATTTAACTTGATTGGTACAGTCTTAAGTTTGGAAATACTGTTCCAGGACGTGTTTATTGAGTAGGAGCAGGAAAGGACTCCTTACTCGTCAGTATCTTGGGGTGGGTTTTGAGACCTCAGAGCCTTCTCTTGTCAGCCAGAAGCCTTCGTCTCTGTTAGTGTAGATAGGAGTTTTCACCCCCCCAATGCTTGGGGCACCCCCCAAAAAAAATACCTTTAGGGTTTTCATGGATGTCAAGTCCAATATGTATTGATGGTTTTCTGCCATGATATACAGTCACTTACCACTTTTCATTGTTTACTGCTTCACGTTTGTATGATTCCTGTACATTCTGTGATGTCAGTGGCATCATTTGGTGTTGCTCACTGACAAGTGCAGACCCATGGAAGTGGCCTAATAAAATAACTGGGGAACCAACACCAGTAACCAGTGATGGGGGAGTACAAGGTGGATGCAGTGGCAGTAGAAAAGTAATAAACCTTGCTTGTATCAAAATAACAGTCAAAGCACATCAGAAGAGTGAATACTATTAAAAGAAATAAGGAAGCAGGTTGCTCCTTCCCTTTCTGCCTGCCAGACTTTTCCTCTCCTCATGGTGTCTGAGCTCTTAGGGGCCTTCCCCATCTCAAGGTTTGGAAGGATCCCTTCAGCCTCTCACTGAGCTTTTCATTGGAGGAAGTGTATTGGTTCCAGGAGTGCTGAATAGGGGGTTGGCTGTGGCAGGTCCTTGGATGGTCGTCTGACATGGGGAAATGAAAGCCATCGTCTGGTCTGCTAGGCTGAGTAGTATTTCCTTGTTCTTGGTCTTTCCTCCCTTCCCCTTTGAAAGTGCACATTGTCTACATTCTGGAGGGGGTTGCTGTCCAGCACATGGTCACCCACTTTGTCCAGAACCCAGACACCACCAGTAGCTTCTGTCAGAGCAGTGTGTTGCTGTACCCTCCTCACGGGAACACTGTCTCCCCCGCCCCCCGTCAGCCTTTGTGCATGTCATTCTGGGTTCGGTATGCGAACCCCAGTCCCCAGCATGCCCAACCAGCACCCTGCAACTCTGCCATGGTGTCGGCTCTGATGAGGGGTTATTTTAGGGATATAACATTTTGTCCATTGCCTTTAAAGAAGTCAGTTTAGTGTGTAACGAAACTGTGCTGAACTCTGTCAAACAAAAACAAAAAACATGTTGCAGCACTTGCCATTCTTTGGTACTGATTGGCTTGGACATGTTTGCCAGAAGTTTACCAGCCGAAAACCATGGACCCTTCCGTGATAGCTTATTTGGAAAGTGTTTTTATTCTACACACACACACACACCTGTTGACGTGTACATTTAGGCAATGAAAATACTTTATAAAGCATAGGCTACCATCAAAGTGGGCTAGGTTTAGTGATGGCAAAGTGAAAACTATTCACTTAACAGGACATTGTTGTAGTAGCACAGTTAATATATTGTAGTGATGGCAAAGTGAAAACTATTCACTTGACAGGACATTGTTGTAGTAGCACAGTTAATATATTGTAGTGATGGCAGGTTCTGTCCGTGTTGCAAAATCTTACAGTTGCAGCAGTTGACACGATCGGGTATTTTGTAGTATTTCTAAAGAAAGTCCTTCTGGTGGCCCTGTAGTAACACTGCATGCAGGCAAGGAATTTCTCTACAGATATAAAAATTTCAGGAATTATCTGACCACGTCATTTGACACAGCTGTATACCAGTGGCGCTAACAGAGGCACTTGCACTTTTCAGTTAATGTAGTTGTGTTAACTACCTGCACCAATATCGTGCCTCCATGTAGTTGAACATGTTGTGATACATAATACTAATTCTTGTGGTGAACACTTTGTCACTGCTGGGATTGAAAGCAGCAGTATTTTCAGGGTATTAAATAGCTGGTATAGCATAGCAAAACGCTATGCAAAATGGGGGATAATGCTAACGATTTCCTCAAATGTATAGCAATAGACTGCTGCCCATTTTTAAAGGGAGTCCATCCAGCAGTGAACAAAATTAATAAAACTATATAGATATTTTTGGGGTGTATGCACGTTTTTCACACACTGCTGGTTTGGGCTCAGTTGCGGCTATGTCGACCATCTGGGGTGCCAGCCCCCCTCTCGGGGATCATTCTGCATGGCGTGGAGGCTCTATTTTTCTTATGTTAAATTGCTGCGGTCCCTGAATCCACACCTCTGTGGATGCCAGCACGAGGACCACAGTCCAGGCTGTAGACATGCAGGTGCACGTGTCAGCCAAGTGCCTAACACTGTCCTCTCTCCCACACCGTAAGTCCAGTTTACTGGGGAATGGTGTTTGCTACCCATTCAGTGCCAGGTGCTATGCATTTTCACAGCTGATTAGCACTTTCACGCATAAAAATGCTAATCAATTTTTTTCAGCTTATTTAATACCCTGATTTGTTAGTCGGCTCTTAACTTTATCATGTGGTTTAAACAGTAATGTATTCCTTTGCACCCTCATATTTATCAGTAGATTTTAATTTCATTATTTTTATTACTAGTTTTATAATTATTTACTTAAGTTAATAAATTTGGCCACCGGCAGCATTTTTTTCAAAATCTGCGCCCCTGAGGTTACTTTTTGTACATACTTGATTCATGCTGTGGATGTCTGGATGGTGCGAGCACCATTCACTGATTGTAAGCTTCACTGTACCACACCAAAATGTTTTGCTTCTGAGTGATTGGCGTAGCAAGGTGCAGAAGCTTTTACAAACTAAATAACCACCTTTATATGATAGGGGAGATATGATATGCCATTCTTTATTTCAGCATAAAACCACCCCCATGAGAGATCACACTCTGCTGACATCATCAGAGTGTGATAACTGGCGTTATCTCCAGTTATCACACCCCCGGTTGTATAAAACGGATACATGATGTGCACATGTGTAATATGGAAAATATTTTCACTCATGAATATGCAGAGGTCACTGTAAAGGAGTGAAAATATTTTCCATATCACACTCGTGCCCATCATATATTCCCTTATTCTCACTACAGGAATGAGATCAGATGGAATAAATTAGCATGTTGATTTTGTTTGTACTAACTGTATTATCTGAAATTTTTTTTTTTTTTTTGCAATACTACTGCGTGAAGGGGACTACTGGTTATTAGACAAGTGTATTCAAATAGAGCATTCTGATTGGTTGATTGCATTTGTAAGAGTTCTGTTATTGGCTGGGAAGTAACCCAGTTACACATAAAAATGACATCCAAACAATAAACAAGTTAAAAAATGTTTTACTTCAATAGTAGCATTAAGCTGCTTCAGGGGTTTGATTTACCTTCATTTATCTAACCATAGGTGCATAAGATGTTTTTCTGCATGTCTCATGTCTCCTGTACAGTTACAGAAATGGGACAGAAAGAAGACCATTGGTTCAAATCGTCCTCTCAAAAAAAAAAAAAACAGTTGGCGGGATACTGTTAGTCTCTTTTTTTTTTTTTCTTCTGTGCATTTATTCAGTTATGAGTTGCAAGGTAGAAATAGTGTCTGCTGACATGTTCTGGAAGCATATCTCTCCACCTGTCAACGTTAAAGTGCATAACACTGGCTTTAAAATGCAGGGCAAATGGTTAGACTGTGTAACACATTCTTATTTTAAAGAATAACAAGTTTTAGAATATTGGGCCCCATATGTTTGGTGCTAAAGAACGTTTCTCTTAAGTTGTTTTCCTTTTTTCATGGTCTTTGTGCCCAAAATAGTGCTGACATTATGAAGAACATCAGTAAATCTTTGTGGATCACGGGTAAACCTGAGTGTAAAATATGGAGCGCTCTGTGAAATGCATAGCAGTTGAGAGGTATGTCGGGAAGACTGATTTCAGGTGTCCACTACTGGTCCTCAGAATTCTCAACTAGCTCTTCCTGATTCCCCCCCCCCCACACACACAATTGAAGCTTGGGGAGACGGCCGCATAGTAACCCACCTTGTGGCCATACTTTAAATGCTTTACTTGAAAGTGATGCTTTCAAGAGCAGATATCCCTTCAGTATAGCGTCATAAACATCCTCGCTTCAGTTATTGCAGTTTACAAGAAAACATAGACTATTGTATGGTCAACCATACATAACAAAGCTGTTTCTATTGAGGGGCCAAGATTGCATCATAGGTACTTTGAGAGCAAGCTGGAGAGGTCCTTGGTGTCCCCTCAACTCCAGAATGGAAACCCTTGTCAAGTGGTGTTTTGGTTGATCATATCATTTTTTTTTATAATATATGGGTTTTATAGTATGATTAAATAAAACTGATCGGGCTGTAGTACTTCAGGGAAAAACAAGGAAAATTACTTTTAAAGTCTAAAATGTTAAATATGAATGACTGAATTGTGTTTCAATTAAGGGAGGAGGTAGGGGATCATCATGAAGAGAGAACAGCTGGGACAAACTTCAGAGTGAAAAGTTGCAGTAATATAGTAGTGATGTCACTACTGTAATACAGGTAAGCAGTAGGACACTGCAGGGTGTGGGCAGTGTGATCACCGCACACCAAGGGGTGTAATTAGGGCTGAGTGCCTTATTGCCCCTGCAGTTGCAGTGATCGCACTACTGTCTACACCCTGAAGTGTCTTACTGCACTTTTCAAATGGGTTCACTCCCTCCCATTTAGTGCGTCTGAAATACAGGGTGATACTTGTCTTCCTGCAGTTTTCAGGGGCTAAGATAGTATTTTCTGACAATATGTAAAAAAAAAAAAAAAATTGTAACTCAAACCCTGTATCTCTGTATTATTCTATACATGGCTATATCCCTGGCTTATAAACCGTGGAATAGAATTTGGTTAAGAATGTTATTTGTCTTGAAAGTTTTATCAAAAAGGAAAAAAATATTGGGATGAGTTACTAGATGAAATTCCTTAGGACAAGATTACAGTACATTCTAGAAAGACAGGTCAGCTCCTTTGTCAAGTGATGTCTGCCTTTCTGCATAATATTTGTAGCCCAGTTCTTTAAAAAGTAAATCTCATTATTAAAGCTCCACACCTAAATAGGGGGCTGGCCCTGATTTGCACTGAATGTGCAAAAGAAATGTTTTGTAATAATGTGCTGTCTGGAACCTTATCTGGTTGATCCTTCTGTGTCTCAACATTTTGGTGCTTCAGCTATGCCAGTGGTATCCCAAAAAATCATCCCTGCAGCTGATATCTGAGCCAGACTAGTCATGGACGGTATACAGTAGCTGCCTACAGATTGAGTTTGTGCTTTTAAAAGCTCCAATAAGGCTTTCAGCTATCTTGCTGTCCTCCCAAAGCTAAGGACAGGTCACTTAGATACGAGAGTTTTATTGATAAAGAGTGCCCTTCTTATTTCATTTGAGATAGTCAATTGATTGACACTGCTGGGCAAATCATTGATTGTGTTCCGCAGGATGTCCTTTAGCAGTTGTACTGGTAGTGGGAAGGAGGGGGCCAAAGTATCAAATAAAAGCTGCAAGAGTGGATGTTGGGAGTCAGTATTCAGTAAAGCAGTGTTGTACACCAGCTGTAAATAGAAGTCATGGCACTCTGACCTTTTTTCTTACAGGTGTGTGCCATTGTTACTTTTTACAACAAAAATTCTAGTCATCTTTTTACTGTAGGAGTAGTATTTTTTTTGTTTTAAAGATGTATAAAAACACTAAGCGTAACACTTGAAAAGAGCAACATTAAGCTAGCTTAGTGGGGAGGTGGATAGGCATGGACAATCGTGACTTGTATGGTTTTCTTAAAGGGAAAGGCCCCACATAAAAATGGGCCCCACCTCAATGTGAGGCAGGGCCTGATTAAGACCCTCATAAAACTTTTATTTATTTAGATTTACAATCTAGCACCACGAGCGGCATGCCCATAACCATCTGCAGCTGTCCCAAGAGCTACGTGTCATGCGGGGATCAGCTGCGGGTCTGTCCTTAAGATCTATGTATTTTGTAATTTCTGATAGCTCCGGTATGGAGTATACATGTCTTGGTGCTGTACTGAGACCAGAAATAGACTGGTAGTGGACTGTCAGTCTATTTCTGGTCTCTGTATAGCACCGAGACGTGTACGCTGCAGACTGGAGCTATTAGAAAGTACAGAATACATAGATCTCAAGGAGAGACCCGTGGCTGACCCCTGCATGACACATCACTCTTGGGACAGCTGTGGGTGGTTGTGAGCGCACCGCTGGTGGTGCTAGATTGTAAAATGTCAGACGTACAGGGAGGCAGGATCAACCAGATAAAGTATGAAAGTACATCAAATCACAGAAGGTAAAAAAAAATACTTTTTGTGAGGGTCTTAATCAGGCCCTGCCTCACACCGAGGTGGGGCCCGTTTTTACGTGGACCTTTCCCTTTAAAATTGTGGTTTCATTCCCATATCTAATCTACGTTGAGTTGATGGTGGTTATTTTGTGTTGTACTGAAAACAATTCATTAAACTGATTTCAGTTTGGTCTTTCACCTTCACTCACAACTTGATGAATGTGAATTTTTGTATGCGTATGCTCTAGGCTGCCTGTTGTGTTCACATTTGTATTTTTTTTTGTTTGTTTAATTAAAATGCCCCCTTCAAGAATGTGAACAGAAGTTTTTGTATTCTGTACTGCTACCACAGAATTGATTTCTCAATAAAATTGTTTTAAACTTGTTTTATTTTCCTGAGGCTGTTTTTAAAATCGTTTTTACCTTTAGAAGTAATCTTCCTTGCATGTCTTCAACACTATGCATGTACATTATGGTACTTTATTTATTTTCTTTATTCAGGATTTGGAAAGTAGCTTTGAGTCAAAGACTCATTTACAAAGGTTCCATGTCACAAATAATGGACAGTACAGTATTAGGTAAACATACAGTGCAGGAAACAGAACAGCTAAATACATGATAAAAGTACAAAATAAGCTAGAATTCGGTAAAAGTACAAGGTGAAGCTTGCAATCAGGACCTGAGAAACTTAGGGTGACACAGACAAGTATATAGTAGGACAAGGGGAGAGGTAGGCTGGCCCGAGGCCATTGTCATTGTGGGGGAATGGTCGAGAAACTGGTTCAGTAGCAGTCACAGCAGTTTGAGGACTGGAGATGTGTCTTAAGGTGGGTTTTGAAGAGGCCAATGGAGTTTTCGTTTGATGAAGCTGGGTAGGCCGTTCATCGATGAGGGGGCCTTGAAGCTGAAAGACCTTTGAAATAGGGAGGTTTGACATCGGGGAACTGTGAACAGTTTCTTGCCGGAGCTACGTGTTACTTTAGGGGCTGTCACCGGATGGATTAAGGAGGTAAGGCGGGGGAGAAGAGAGAGACCTAGGGTGATTTTTTTTTTTTTTTTTTTTTTTTTGTGGCCATAAGACAGTTGTGGAACTGGATCCTATTGTCTAAGTTAAGCCAGTTAGTGGAGTTATAAAGTGAGCAGGTATGAGTGCGGCGGTCGCAGCCCAGTTCAAGGCAGCAGATTTTGTTGAGGGAGAGACTGAGCCTATTGAGGGCCGAGGTGGTGGCAGCGCTATATATGGGTATGCTGTAGTCGAGGAGGGAGAGGATAGAGGACGAGACTGCAAGTATGAGGGCGTCTTGGGTAAGGCAATGTTTAAACCGGTAGAGCAAGCCAAGGCAGACATTAAGGGCAGTGGACAGGTGGTGTATGTGTTGGTGGAAATTGAGAGCAGGGTCGAGGGTGATTCCTAAATATTTGAAGAATTCCACTTGCTCGAGTGGGGTTAGGTCAGCAGTAAGGACCTGGGGGCAAAGTTTTTTTTCCTAGAGTTCCGTGGGTGGGCAAAAATCATGAACTTGGTGGTCTTGTAGTTCAGTATGAGGCGCTGTGCAGAGAACCACTGTTCAGCTTCGCTAAAGGAGGACTGGAGGGTTTGGTGGAGTTGCAGAGGGTCAGGGCTGGAAGCATAAAGGACAGCATCATCTGCATATAGCAGTAGGTTGCCAGAGCAGGTGCTAGGGAGGGAGTTGAGGTAAAAACTGAATAGAAGTGGACCAAGGATGAACCCCTGGGGGACCGCTGAGAGAACTTGGAGCTTATTGGATAGGGTAGTGCCAATTTTGACCTGTTGGCACCTACCCGATAAGTAGTCTGTGAACCAGTGTAGGGCATCCTGAGAGAAGCCAATGTTGGAAAGAGTGACTAGCAAGTAGGAATGATTCACGGTGTCAAATGCCTTAGTAAGGTATACAAATACAGCGCCAGTGGCGTGGCCTTTGTCAAGAACGGAGTGGACGTGTGCAGTGAATTCCAGGAGGGCTGGTCGTACTGTGCCCTTTGCAGAAGCCATGTCGCTGTTTACAGAGAAGATCATGTTTGTTGAGGTGGTCAGTGAGTTGATCATGGACAATGTGCTCGAGAGCTTTGGATGGGGGGGGGAGTATAGAGATGGGCCGGTAATTATAGATGGCAGTACGGTCCCCACTGTTAAATATGGGGGTTATGGAGGCAGATTTCCAAGGGGAAGGGAATTTGCCGTGGCAGAGAGAGAGAGGTTGAGAATTGGGTGAGGGGGTAGAGTACGTCATGGAGGGTGAGCCAGAGAAGTCTCAGATCCAAGGAGTCACCGCTGTAGTGAGCATGCCTTAGAGTGTTTTTTAGATAAGACTCTGCAGCCTTGAGGGTGATGCACCGTAGATGAAAGGGAGGGGTAGGCTGGGGTGGGGTGGGGGACCGGTCGGAGGTGCGTCGAAGAAGTTGGGAGGGAATACATGGCTGAGGTTAGTGAAAGCTTGGTTGAAGGCCAAAGCTATTCTGGAGGGGTCAGAGGTTAGCTGCCCATCAACAGCTATTAGGTTGGGGTGGGTGGTAGGTTTTTTTTCCTCCAATTTCCTCGATATTGTTCCAGAATTTGCGCCTTGTGCCCCAGGTAGTTGGTAAGGGTAGATTTACAGTGCTCGGCCTTGGCTTTGCATATAGCCCATGTACATTTGTTCCGGGCCTCTCTTTATCTCTGCCTATCAACTGGACGGCAGGTCTCATTTGAGAGGTGCCAAAGGGAGTCGCGAGTACGCATCAGGGCAAGGAGACGGTCAGAGATCCAGGGGACAGGGTTGCCTTTGACTATCCTTTTGGTAAACGGGACAAATTGGTCACAGATGGTGTTGAAGGTGCGAATGAAGAGGTCGAGGGCTAGGTCAGGGTCTAGGGTATTAGTTAAGAAGGACCAGTACAGTGTCCTGAGATGCGATTTTAGTAGGGCAGGTTTTGCTGGGCCAAGTTTGCGATGGAAGATTACCCTTTGGGGGGGATCTTGGGCATTTTGCAGGACCACGTGCAGAGAACTGGGGATTGATCACTAAGCGTATTTGGTAAAACCGTGGTGCTAGTGATTTTGTGGGGGTGGTTGGTGAAGACTAGGTCCAGTAGGGAGGAGGCTCCGGCGCGGGGGTCCACACGAGTAGGAGAGGGGACTACTTGAGTGAGGTCTTCGGCTGTAGCTGTGTCTAAGTGGAGAAGGCTGACTGTGACAGCCAGTTGGTGTTGAAATCCCCAAGGTTAATTTTTGCGTTTTGTTGTGAGAAGGTGGCAAGATGGGACAGGATCGAGTGGAAGGCTACTTTCAAACAACATGAAGTCTTGCTATATTATGACATATGCAGTATAACCCCAGGTTAGAACTGCTCCGGAGGTGAAAGAGTTAACTTTCCATGCAGGGCATGGAATCTTGAGCGCGAGCTCGGTTGAACACTCTGTCTGTTGAAGCTCAAACATAAACTGTCAGATTCTTTACTCTGCCTCACTGAACAGTCGCTCTGGAGATTCCTCCTGCTGCTCGGTTCATTTGTCGGTTTGAAAGTGTAATTCTCGGTTTATTTTACCGAAATTTAACCACAATCGTCGGTTCAAGCTCTGTCTGTGGTATTGTAAGTAATAAATAGGCTTTTGTTTATTTTCTTCTGTGTGGAACTTGTAAACGTCTTTTCGGTTCGGTTTGAACCGATCAGATTGGGTTTAAAATTACTTTCTAGTCCTTTAGAGTGCGGTTCCCGGTTCTTATCGGTTCTAAAAAAAACTGATTTTATTACGTTTTTTCCACGACCCGTGACACGGTTGGGAACCGATAAGAGAGTCTTGCTTGGCGGATTGCCATTAACGGGCAAGTTTGGTTAGGCTGGCACTATGTCTGAGAAACCCAAAAGAAAACCGGCCCACTGTTTCAGCACTGTGGCTCTGTGGGAAGCCTTTGCTAAGGCTGACCCACACACCACTTGTGTATATTGTCTGGGGTTTGACCACCTCAATGCAGACTGCCAGATTTGTAAGAATTTTCCTGCTGCCACCGTGGAAAAGAGAGTTGGTAGGCTCAGGGAAAGGGAGGCCAAAAAGTCCGCTGACCCAGATGGCCAGCCCGGTTCGGTTCCAACCAAACCTGAGGGAGTGCCCTCTGACCAGGGCGATACTTCCTCAAGCAAACGAAGAGCCAGCTCTGAGGAGCCGGTTCCAACTAAAAGGACTAGAAAGTCAACTAGTTTGGGGCCAAAAGTTCTTTCTCCAACCGCTGAGGAAATAGCCAAAGCTATTCAAATTGTCCAGTCTCTTTCCCCAGTTCCGTCCGAACTGACATTAGGGAAGCCTCGGTTCAGACGGTTCCACCGGTTCAAGATTATGATTTGAGGATTTTATGAACCGGAGGAAGGGGAGGAGGGTATGAGAAGAGGAGTGTGATTTTGAAAGTCTGGATGTGCCCATTGAACTGGACATCTCTCCAGACAGACCTCGGGGTGTCCCTCCCAGGCTATCTGAGTCCCCTCTCATTTTTTGTTTTACAAGAAAGTTGCTGAGACTCTGCAGCTCCTGTTGAGGAAGCTGTTGATGATCAAGAAGAGCCTGATTTTGTGGAAATGATGGATATTCCAGAGTCTAGGAGGCTGTCTATTCCCTTGCACAAATCTTTTAGGAAACAGTAAAAATTCTGAAAACTCCTCATTCTATCCTCCCTGTGGATAAAAGGATGGACAAGAGATATGCTTTATCAGGCTCTGATACGGAGTTCCTCTCCCAGCAGTGCAGCCATGTGGGGGTAGTGCAGGCTGCAGCCTGTGACAAGGCAAATATTCCTCTAGCCTTTCACCCTCCTGAAAAGGATTCCAGAAGGATGGATGCCATGGCAAAGAAACAGTACATGGCAGCATCTTTGGGACTCAGGCAAATTATATGGCTTACGCAGCTAGGTACCAGAAATCCAGATGGGATACTGTCCTGGCCTTAGCAAAACAGGCCCCTGACCAGCTTGCCAGGGAGCTGGAGCAGGTGGCTGCGGATGGTATTGAGGTATCCAAGGTGCAATTTCATGCTGCAGTAGACTCTAATGATGTTTCATCAAGAGTCATGGCTACATCTGTGTCTCTTCACAGAATGGCCTGGCTCAGATGTACTGCCCTGTCACAGGATACTCAGTCTAAGGCTATGGATTTTCCTGTTGTGGACAATTA
This sequence comes from Neoceratodus forsteri, assembly GCA_016271365.2. Lineage (NCBI taxonomy): Eukaryota > Metazoa > Chordata > Ceratodontiformes > Ceratodontidae > Neoceratodus > Neoceratodus forsteri. The sequence goes on along the minus strand of CM028131.1, from coordinate 143,964,639 downwards.
TCTGTTTGGGGAAGAGACAGAATTATATGAAGAAAATGGATGAGTATAGGACCACCTATAGGAGTGCACAGGCCAAAGAAAGGCAGGCCACTCCTCAAAGGCAGCATGTCAGGGGCAGGCCTTTTCATAGGCCTTTTTTCCAAGCCCAGGCCTCCTCTTCTGCTTATGCCCAGAGGGGGTTCTTTAGAGGAAGGGGCAGAAGGGGTTCTAGTAAGCCTGCTTCTACCCCTCAACCCAAAGCCCCTGCAAAACAGGCTCCCTGATGGGGTGGCCAGGGCTGATTTTCCACTACCGGTAGGGGGAAGGCTGGCTTACTTTGTCCAGGACTGGAAGTCTTTAACATCAGACAAGTGGGTCCTGGAAGTAGTAAGCCAGGGACTGGTTCTCAGCTTCAAAAAATTTCCGAAGATGAGAGCCAGGTCTTTTCCACCTGCAAACCCATCAGAGGCACTTGCCCTGGAAGCAGAAGTTTCTTCCCTCCTGGTTCTCAGAGCTGTGGAAAGGGTGCCTCCCATACACCAGGGCAAAGGGTTGTACTCCAGGTACTTCCTTACCCCAAAAAAGACAGGAGAATGGCGTCCCATCCTGTATCTCGGGTATCTAAACAAGCACCTTTTAAAACCAAAGTTCAAAATGGTGACTCAGAATTATTTTACTCTCTCTAAGGCCAGGGGACTGGCTAGCCTCCCTGGACCTCAAGGATGCCTACTTCCATGTTCTCATCAGAAGCTCCCATCGAAAGTACCTCAGATTTGAACTGCCCTCAGGCCATTACCAGTTCAGAGCAATGCCCTTTGGCCTCACCTCGGCCCCGAGGGTGTTCACAAATGCCTGGCAGTAGCAGTTGCTCATTTAAGAAGGCAAAGGATTGCCATCTTTCCTTATCTGGACGACTGGCTCATTGTAGGCCAGTCTCCAGAACAGGTCAAACTACACTTACAAGTAACCCAGCAACTGTTGACATCCCTAGGTTTCCTTCTCAATCTTCCAAAGTCAGTTCTGGAGCCTGTCCAGCTTCTCACCTTCATAGGTGCAGAACTGAACACAAAAGAAGCCAGAGCCTTCCTCTCTCTGGAAAGAGCAAGGACCTTGGTCTCTCTGGCCTCTTCCTTCACCCTGCAGGTCTCTTGACCAGCAAGGCATTTTCTACAGCTCCTGGGGCACATGGCTGCTTCTACAGCAGTAGTGCAGGGAGCAAGATTTCAGATGAGGGACATCCAGTTTCCTGTTGAGAGCCTTTTGGTCTCAAAGGACAGATCCTCTAACCAAGTTGATCCAGTGACTGAACCCTGATCCAGGCCCTTCAGTGGTGGCAGGATCAGAGCAATCTGAGACAGGGGGTTCCTTCACTCCCCAGTCTCCACCCTTGACCCTTACTACAGATGCATCCCTCTTGGGATGGGGAGCTCACTATGCGACCTTTCCACCCAAGGGTTGTGGTCCTCAGGAATCTCTGCTCCACATCAATTTGCTGGAACTCTGAGCAGTTTTTCTAGCACTCCAGGTTTTTTCCACATCTGTTCGAACAAGGTTGCTCAGATCAGGAACAGAACAATACCACTACAATGTGGTACATCAACAAGCAAGGGGCACTTTCGGTTCTACGGCCTTGTGCACTCAAGCAATGAAGTTGTGGTCTCTGGCTTATTCTCTGAACGCCTCCCTCACGGCTGTTCACCTCCCAGGCAAGGACAATGTCCTAGCGGATGCTCTCAGCAGGATTTCCCAGGGCCACTGCCAATGGGCACTGGATCCCTAGTACTGGAGGTAGTATTTGCCAGATGGGGCATCCCGCAGATGGATCTCTTGTCAGCCCCAGACAATCACCAACTTCCCCTTTTTTGCTGCAGGCCCCCAGTGTTGGGCTCAGTCCCTCTGGATGCCTTCCTACTCAGTTGGGAAGGGAAGTTTCTCTATGCTTTCCCCCCCTCCCCCTCCTTTTCAAGGTGCTAGTCAGAATCAGATCTCAACCCTGCAAGATGATCCTGATTGTTCCAGATTGGGCCAGGCAGCCCGGTACCCACTCCTCATGTCCTTAGCAGTCCACCTTCCTCTGTCTTCCCAGGAATCACAACCTGTTAACCTGTGCCCAGGGGAGAGTTTGGTATCCAAACCTCAAATCTCTCAATCTCAAGGCTTGGTTCTTGAAGAGTTAGAGTTTGCTGATCTACACCTTTCCCAAGGTGTATTGGATATATTGAAGGCCTCTAGGAAGCCTTCCACCAGGGCTACTTATAATTCAAAATGGAAAAGATTTTCCATATGGTGTGCTGGTAAGCATATTTCCCCAGAATCTGCTGGTGTGCCCACGATCCTGGATTATTTGGTGCATTTGAATTCCTTGGGCCTGAGACCAGCTACTCTAAAAGTGCACTTGGCAGCTGTGTCTGTCTTCTTATCAGCAGGTAAGCCTCTTCTTTTCAGCTCACCCTGTGTTCTCTAGTTTTTAAAGGGTTGCTTCACACCAACCCTCCGCTCAGGGACCCTGCCCCTGCTTGGGATCTTAATATTTGCATTGCTCAGCTTATGCAACCCCTTTGAGCCATTGTCTTCAGCAGAGCTTAAGTACTTGACTTGAAAACTGTGTTTCTGGTAGCCAACACCTCTGCCAGGCGATAAGTGAGCTACAGCATTATCAGTGGAGCCTGATTTTATCTCCTTTCATAGAGATAAGGTGGTCCTCAGGACTAACAGGAGTTTTTGCCTAAGGTGGTTTCAGACTTCACCTTAATCAATCCATGTCTCTTCCTGTGTACTTCATTGACCATTCCTCCTCTGGTGAGAGGAGATTGCACAGTTTAGATGTCAAAAGAGCCCTTAGTTACTATATAGAACGTACTCAAGGGTCACAGGTCTGAATCCTCCATTGTTCCTCACTTATGGTGAGGTTGGTAAAGGAAACCTGCCACTAAAAGATCCATTGCCAGGTGGATTGTCTCTTGTATCCAATTCTGCTATGAAAAACTGGGTAAGGTTCCTCCCTCAGGCCTGAGGGCTCACTCTACCAGAGGTACAGCTGCGTCTCTGGCTGCTGCCAGGGACATCCCTATCCTAGAGATATGTCAAGCAGCTACCTGGAAAGCAGTTCACACTTTTACTAAGCATTACTCCTTGGATATCCAGGCTAGGAGTGATGCTCGATTTGGCACAGCTGTGCTTCAGAGCCTATTTCCCAAGTAGGTTCTGTCCCTCCTCCATGGAGGTACTGCTGTGTAGTCTATATATGTCATAATATAGCAAGACTTCATTTTGTTTGAAGAAAAATTACTCACCTTAGTAATGTTGTTTCTTCTAATGAGTCTTGCTATATTATTACCTTCCCCCCCCCCCAGCCTGCCCCTCTCAGAACCTCTTTTTTTGGGATGTGGGTGGGCAGTGCAATGTTGGCACTTCATAGATGCCCACTTTATTTTCACCCTTTCTTCGGGTGCTTAGGTGTTATGCTTATGTTTTTTCTTTCTTGAATCCCTTGACTTGAGTCTTTGTTTCGGGATCAAGATCAAAAATGTGTTTTGTAGTTAGTAGCCAGTGGCTAGTGTAGGTTTACGGCTTCCACACAGAACCTTAGTGAGTTTTTGCTCGTAAAGATCTGACAGTTTGTTTGAGCTTCAACAGACAGTGTTCAACCGAGCTCGCGCTCAAGATTCCATGCCCTGCATGGAAAGCTAACTCTTTCACCTCCAGAGCAGTTCTAACCTGGGGTTATACTGCATATGTCATAATATAGCAAGACTCCATTAGAAGAAACAACATTACTAAGGTGAGTAATTTTTTCTTCTGGTCTCTAGGGGAAATGTAGGCTGCCGTGATAAGAAGGGGGGGGGTTTGAGAGTGACCTAGTGCGAGTCTGAGTGTAATGGCCTGAGGTCCGGATACCAGGGAGGGGGAGTAGCTGGCATTCTATTGAGTCCTTTACGTAGATGGCACAACCCCCCCCCCACACACACACACACACGTGTTCCTTGCCAATCGGCTCGGAAGAGGTTGAACCCAAGCAGGGCAACCGCAGAGTCGGGTGGGGAGAGCCAGGTTTTATTCAAGGCAATGATGTCAGGCTGGTGCTGGTGGACCCATCCCTGATATGAGTCCCACTTTTTATCAGGCCACAGATATTGAGGCTGACAATGCGAAGTCCGCTAATGGGGCAAGGTTTGGCGTTGGGGCTGCAATCGGGCCAGGATTGAGGTGGATATTACCAGATAATAGGAGCAGTAGTAGGAGAAGGGATCTGAGCACAGCATTCCAGGCCAATTTTTTGATTCTATGAGCTATGCATGCAGGGGTTCCGGGTGCGTTGGACAGGGAGAGAATAGAGAGGGATAGAGCACAGGAGGAGAGAGTGAGAAGAGAGGGGGTGGAGGATTCATATTTTTCTTGGGGTATGGTACCTGATGAAGGGACGTCCTAAGGAGGGTTGTCCGTATATGACAGTGGTCGTAGTATGTGGTGTAGGTGGGTGAGGGGAAGGCCCCATCGCCTGGGAGGAGGGGGGATGCAGAGCAGGTGGGATACTCCTTGGTGAGCTTTATTGGAGTCTCTGGATGCCAGGCAGTGTGGACGGTGGGGGGTGGAATCATTCTTGCCCTAGGGTAGTCCGTGGCTCCAGAATTTTGACTGGTGGGGGAAATGGAGGAGGGAGTGAGCAAAGGGGACAGTGCAGAAGAGAGAGAAAGGATAAAAAGCAGCATGGTGTGGAGGGGGGAGTTGGTAGTGTGAGTGATAGCCAGTAGTAGAAGAGAGAAGAGAACAAAACAGAGCTGAGCAGCCTCTAGTGGAGACAGAGTATAGGCTGCAGATGGAAAAGTGGTCTAATTGGTTCAGATGCCGCCTATGTAAGGTTGAATCCTTTCTATGAAAACGTGGCGAGATAGACTACAAAAAACTGCAAGTCGGTATTGATCCTCCAGTTATTTGAACAGAGTTCTCCTTTTTCTGTCAGGATTGAATTGGAGCCAACAGTTAAAGACCCCCCATTGGTTCCTCTTGGCAGGACTAAATTGAATCTTTTAAGTCATTTGCATCCTCATTAGCAGTCACCTGGTAAAAAGGATCCTTTATGAATAAAGTCTGCATTTTGAAACAAAAATAGTGTGTTCTGCGAGTTCAGCACAAGGAAAATATTCAAAAATGTTGGCATGGCAGTCCATTTAAGAATGTGAAAAATATGCATGATCTTTTGCACATAACCTTGGGCTAGCTCACTGGTCACAAGGAGTGTGCCCCATTGGAGAATCAGTGTGCCTGGCAGGGGCAGGTGGATCACGTGGCCTCAGGTTGGTTCAAGTCGTTCTAGTGCAGTACGGATGTCACTAGTGCAGCAGAATGACTTTTTACATAGTATGGAAATCCATACTGAACTACGTTCCACCGTACACTATAGACATTTAATAGACTCAGAGGTAGCATACTGAAGAGAAGCAGTTTGCAAAATGAGCAGTGTGTAGCATCGACAAGGGATTCAAGGAGAGATCAAAGATCTAAATAGTTTGGATTCTGTAAGTCTCTCCAAACCACATGCATACACTAATGCCTCAGACCTTATTTAAGACATACTACCTGTGTACAGCCAGGGAAGGCTAGGGAACTCTACACCAGGTCCTTCAATGAGTGGTTAAAGGCATGGTGCAGGGAGAAGGGTTTGGGCTACATCAGGGACTGGGGGTCCCACCTATGGGAATGGAAGCCTATGTAAAAGGGGTGTTCTCCATCCATTCTGGAGGGGAGCAGTGGTCCTGGGTAGAAAGTGCAGATGCTACTTTGACAGCCATTTAACTAGCCAAGGGGGGAGGTAGTCTGGGGCCACAAGGGAGGGGGTCGGCCCCATGTTGCCGGGCCACAACTGAGGGGAGCCTGTGGACTGGCCGGCAGTCTCACCCCCTCTCCGCCCTTACACTTGGAGAGCGAGAGATATGGTAGACCCGGCAGGCCCTCTTTGGGCAGTAGGGGGAAGTTAAATATCCTCATCTGACAGGTCCTATAAGGTCCAGGGAATGATTTTGAGGGTTGTGGTGGGGCCGAGAGGCAACTGAGGAATAACGCATGCCCATCCTGACCTGGTTTGCCTCTGGCCCTGCATGCACCAGTGTGTGGTGCTGGAACATCTTATAATCCTGGCTGAGATGAGGGGAAGGCCAAGTCTCCCTCCCCAATGTGGAATTAGGGGAATTTGGGCCAATCTCTATAAGCCCCGGGATGGAGTTCTCTTCCCTGAAAAAAAAACTCCCTCTCTTACCCTACTATGAGAGGGATCACTGGGTACCACGGGCTTCATACCAGTCACCTATTCCACTTTCCGTTTTCCATGGCACAAAGTGCTAAAGCCCAGGGCTCTGGGCACCTGGTAAGGGTTTTCTTACCACTAGATCAGGCTTTCTGATCTGTGGAAGTACTAGTTGTTAGTTAAGAATGGTTGGAATATTGAATGGTTGTTATATGTTTTGTGTTTGTCATTTATAAGAACCATTTGTTGTTTAGTTGTTACTGTTGTTGTGTCGCAATCACCAGGTCTGAGTCAGGGCATACAGCGAGGGTGTGGTCTGGGAGTGGCGGACCCAGGGCCTCTGGGGGGTGGGTGAGCAGGGATCACACCTCATCTACCTATGAGCTGCGATGAGTCCTCCTAAAGTTAAACTACTGTCCCTTAATGTTAATGGATTGGTATCACCTATAAAGCGATCTAGGACTTTGTCCTTTGTTAAACGCTCTAGGGCGGATTTAACGTACTTACAGGAGACCCATATGACCCACACCGAACATGCCAAACTAGCTAAACTGAGCAGGGGTCAGACCTTCTTTTCCTCGGCCAGGGTGGGCAGACGGAGGGGAGTGGCTATAATTGTCTCCCCTAGCCTCCCCTTCAGGGTGGAGTACACCTGCGCGGATCCAGAGGGCCGAATGATATTGGTGCAGGGCACAGTAAATAACAAATTGGTAACTTTGGTAAATATATATTTACCCCCAGGTACCTTGAAATCACAAATGAAACTCCTACTGGATAGGATTATACAGAAGACCAAGGGAGTTCTTTTGATGGCTGGGGATTTTAATCTAACCATTGACCCTAATTTAGACTCTTCTAATCTCAGTCCTCCCAAAATGTCAGCAACCCAAAGATACTTTAAGAAATTCGTAAGAGAGGCGGGTTGGTGTGATGTGTGGAGGAAACTACATCCACAATCCCGGAATTATATCTACTATTCCCCGGTGCACCGTACATACTCTAGGATTGACCAAATATATACACAGGTCGAACACCTGGGCCTGCTGCATGAGGTGCAGATTGAGGATATCTCCCTCTCTGATCACACGCCTCAGTTTTCCCTGTGGGACTTTGACCTTCAGCCCAAAAAGAAACTCTGGCGGCTTAATCCATACTATCTGCGCTCTAAACAATTTGGGGAATTTCTCGGAGAGAAAATTCAAGAGATAAAATCAGATAATCCAATCGCTGACTCCCATCCCTCAATCCACTGGGACACGGTTAAGTCCGTGCTTAGGGGCCATATAATAAAATACACTGCAGAACAAGAAAGACAATGCAAAGCACAAAGGCTTAGACTGGAGGATGCCCTCCATTTCCTACAAATGGCACACAAGCAGGGGGATTCATCGATTCTCCCCCAGCTGTAGCAAACCAGATATGAGCTAGACGGACTTATATATCAGCAGAGATTGCTCTAACCTTTTTGCGTCAGAAGTTCTGTGAGGTGGGGCTGAAAGCAATGCGGTTGCTAGCTTACCAAATCCGAAAACAAAAAAAGGCCGCCACAATTCTGTCAATAAACCATCCTAGTTGGGGTCACCGCCTCACTAGGACGCATGACATTGTGGAGGCCTTTACTGCATATTATAAGTCACTATACACCCCTGAAGGGTTGGTCACACCACGGCACATTTCGGAATTCCTTCAGTCGATTGCTGTGCCGCAACTCACAGAGGAATGGGGCAAAGCCCTGGTTACCCTGATTTCCGAGAGTGAGTTATGTCAAGCAATCGGAAATGCCAAATCTTTGAAAGCCTCCGGCCCTGACGGGTATGGAGTGGAGTTTTATAAAGTAGTCAGGCCACAGATCTCCTCTAATCTTCTGGGAGCTTTTAACGCTGTGTTGGAGGGAGACCCCCCCCCCCCATCCTGGTCATATGCCTCGATTTCTGTAATCTCTAAAGCCAATAAGGACCCACAATTTTGCTCCTCTTATAGGCCCATCTCGGTACTTAATCAAGACTATAAATTATTCATGAGTATATTAACTCATAGGGTGGACCAGATACTCCCACTACTAATCCATAAAGACCAGACTGGCTTTGTCCGGTCCTGTACCACCTCCGACAGTATAAGGCGGACTCTTCACTTGGTCCACCATATACAAAGCTCGGGAGTTCCAACCCTGCTGGCCAGCCTAGATGCCGAAAAGGCATTTGACAGGGTGGCATGGCCATTTTTATACGCAACCCTACATAAATTTGGTTTCCCCCCCCCCGCCCTACTTGCTGTCCTTAAAAATATCTACACTTCCCCACAAGCCTGTGTTAAAATAAACTGACATCATTCGGCCCATTTCCCTCTGCACAGGGGGACGAGACAGGGGTGCCCTTTCTCCCCTCTTCTGTTTGCGGCCTTTATCGAGCCATTGGCTCAGAAGATAAGGGAGGACAGGAGAATAGAAGGGGTGGAGTTAGGTGGGGTCGAACACAAAATAGCTCTATATGCAGACGACATCCTCCTTTATTTGCGTAACCCTGAACAATCCCTCCCTTTAATCAAACAAACCCTAGAAGACTTTGGATTGGTCTCAGGATATAAATTGAATCTCACCAAAACCGAATTGCTTACCTTCCATTATACCCCGTCGCCAAGAGTGCAAGAGGTTGTTCCAGGTAGATGGAACCTGGACAAATTAAGATACCTGGGTATCTCCATCCCTAAGAATCTCCGAGACTACTATAAATATAACTACTCTCCTTTTATGCTCCAGGTAAAGAATGACCTGGCCGCCTGGACGACGACTTACTTTGGGCCTGGCCTGGAGGATCGATCTGGTCAGGTTGATTGTCCTACCAAGAGCCCTATATTTAATTCAAAACATCCCGATTCACTTACCATTAATGACATACAAAGAAATAAATCACCACATTTCTAAATTTACCTGGGTCAGCAGCAAGCCACGGGTTCGTTTGAAAATTCTTACGCTGCCTCGAGACGGAGGAGGCTTGGGCCTTCCAGACCTGAGGCTTTATCAGCAGGCCATATGTGTGATGTACGTGATGGCCAGACAGAACCAGGGAAACTCCACACACTGGCTGGACATAGAGCGAGCACTGACAGATGATTACACCTTCCACCGAAGCATTTATCACCCTACAATGATTGGAACCCCATATAACCACATGAACCCCTGGATAGCGGCATCACTGCGGAGATGGCAGAGTGTTAAGAAAACATACCAACTGGGGCCTTTTCTACCTCTCATATGCCCAATCCCTAGTCTGGGTGATTTTGAGCCAAATAGCTTAGACATTGGTTTTCGGCAATGGGAGGTGAGCAGGCTGAAGTACCTTACACAGATAGCCTCCCAAGGGGTCATGCGGTCATACACAGAAATCCAAAGGAAGTACAATCTGCCACATTGAGATTTCTTTCGATACTTACAGATCCGACACTACGTGAATGGCTTACCCCGTGAAATGTGGGAGCAAGAGAGACACCCATTATTGATACAGAAACAAATGATCCTTAATGGGGCCCCAAACTGAGGCACTTGATATCTCAGTACTATCAGGCCTTAAACCTGCATAGTGATGCCCAAATAGGTAGGGTAAGGGAGCAGTGGATCAGGGAATCTGGCTATCAGATAATCCCGGAGGACTGGCAGAGAGCCTGGAGATTTACAGCAAGACTCTCAAGTTCGCATATCTGGCGGGAATTCGCATGGAAGTGCCTAATCAGGTATTTCAGAACTCCCGTGATAACCAGCCATTTTAAGTCTAACTACTCATCTAGCTGCTGGCGCCTTTGCGTCCGAGACAGGGTGGATCACACTCATATAATGTGGAGCTGTCCGGCTCTACAGCCATATTTCAGACACCTGCAGACCCACCTTCGGGAGTTGTTAGACCCCCAGTTTCACCTATCTATGGAGATGTTCTTATTCTCTGTGCTACCTAAACACCTTTCTGGCCCAGTCACTAGATGTTTGCTTCTGATACTTCTTGCCGCAGCAAAGAAAACTATCACCAAGTTGTGGTTGTCACCAAAGATCCCTACAATCCAGGATTGGTGGGAAACTACCAGGCAGATTTTTGTTATGGAAAAAATAACGCACAGTTTAAATGACCAAAAGTAAAAATTTACCAGTAGATGGATCAGGTGGCAGGTATACTACATGTTAAAAGACCCCACCTTCACACCCTAGAAGTGTAACTTAGGATGATTGGGGTCCCCCCCTCCATCTCTGCGAGCTTATGTTAAGAAGATGGGGGACAGACGTGTAATGGGCCATAGAATCCGCCACTCAGGAGCACACCCTCAGGTAATGGAGGCCTTAATACAGGGCTATACTCCCAGCTGTAACAGCCTGGCACTATGGCATATAGAAGGTGGTTTCATGGAACCCAGCAGATCTTGCTACTCATAAAGTCCTGAAGGTTTAGTGGATGCTACCACAGAAGAAGACTTGAAATCAAGCCAGGACATGGGGAGGTAAGAGAACTGTAAATTGACCCCTGCACACCCCCCCCCTCCTTTTGGACTTTGATAGAAGTGTAGTTACAGCAGCTATATTTTTAACGACTATACCCAAGCTGAATGTAATATGATGGTTGCAAATGTATTTAACCTCTCTGATCTGGTTGATTTTGTATGTAAATAAGTTATAAAATCTAAATAAAGAAAATATTTATAAAAAAGGGGAGGCAGAGTGCTGCTCCCCCCCACCCCCCAAGGAAACTAGAGAGACTGATAAGAGAAGCCCAATGGGAAGAAACTCCCCAGGGGTAGAGGGAAGCAAGGAAAAGGAGGAGGGCAAGGTGGTTGGGTCAGAAAGAGGAACTACAGTTGGGAAGGAGGGTAGGCAGGTAGTGATAAAGGGAAAGACAGGACTGGGGAAATAGAAGGGGTGAGGGAGGGGGGAGCAGGGTAGGGAAAGAGTGGGATGAAGAGAATGAAGGCCATGTGTGCCAACACAAGAAGCCTAGGAAACAAAATTCCTGACCTTGAGGTGATCATTGTGGAGGCAGACCTGGATCTAGTGGCCATAACTGGAGTCATGGTGCACTGAGGAGGTGATTCTGCTGCTGTACAGGGCATTGAGGCCTCACCTGGAGTACTGTGTACAGTTCTGGTGCCCCTTCTTAAGATATCAGACTGTTGGAGGGGTGCAGAGAAGGGCAACCAAGATGCTAATCGGAATGAGGGAAAAGCCCTCCGAAGAAAGGTTGAGGAAGCTCAGTATGTACTCCCTGGAGGACAGAAGGGACAGGAGCGATATGATTGAGACCTTCATATACTTGAAGGGCCATAAACCTTTAACCACGAGGGCCTGTTTAAATATAGAAAACAAAGGATCACAAGAGGACATAGTCTAAAATTGGAAGGGGGGGAGCTTCAGAAGAGAAAGATGGGGTACTTTCTTACAGAGAGGGTGGTGGCAGCATGGAATGCTTTGCCTGAGGAACTGGTTTCACAAACATCAATGGGGGGGAATTTAAGAGGGGGTGGGACAGGGCCAAGGGCAAGAGCAGAATGGGAAAGGAGGGAGGGAAGGATGGGGGTAACTCAGACGCTGCTATCAGAGAGGAAGGAGAAGAGAGGGTGAGGGGAACCACATCAGTACTCAACACTGAGAGCTGCACACTCTTAAGCAGACTGAAAGGTGACAGGAAACAGTTTTATACCTCTAGATGCCCCCAAGTTCTTTTATTGGATACCCAGTATTCTGATATACATTTGACCTTTTTTGTTAAACTAATAATGTAGTTTTGTTGTTTTTGTAACTACCCTGAATCTCTCTCTGCTCAGCAGTTGCTTCTCTCTCTTTTCATACTGCCTGAACATTCTGTGACATCACAAACTCCTTTCCAGGCCGTTCAGATGAATGGCATGGAATGAGAGTCTGTGATGTCATAGAATGTCTTAGAGATATGAAAATCAAGAGCTGTAGCTGGTGAGGAGATTGGAACTCAACGTAGATCTGAGGGCACCTCAAAACTAGTTTATTTATTTATCAAAACATCATCAAAGCATATCAGAATACATAACTAGCATGGAAAGGAAGATGGAAGGGCAGTTAAATGTGGAAACATCATTTCCTATCTCCTTTAATAGACTGTAAGGCCTGTATCTGCTGGTATCATTGTATGTTCGTATGACAATCACAACTGGGAAGTGGCCACCCCAGGTTGCACCATGTTCTAGGACAGTTCTGGGAGGAAAGGCAGAGGGGGTTTGTTTTGTATGCTTCTGGTGTGCGTTTCTGTTCTGCTCTCACCCCCTTCCCCTTGCTCAACTGCCACTGTATATATAGCTTACCTCCACAGCTTGCAGAGCGGATCCACAGAGGGTCCAGGAGGTCGCGAGGGCTTTACAAAAGGACACCCTCCCCCACCCCGAATTATTCGGCAGGTATGTGCGCGGCTTGCCAAAAGGAGCCCCTCTGTTTCAGCACTCTACCTCCCCACCGCCCTCACCACCACCCTTGGTTGGCACTCCCTTATATAGGGAGAGGCTGTGAGCTAAGAACCAATCAGCCCACATCTCCATCTGCAGCTTATACACATTCACCACTAGGGGCTGCTGCTCTGCCTCCTGGTTTAATCCCGCCTCCTAGAACTACTCTCTTCAACCAAAATGCTTCCTTTAATTCTCCAGCTCTGCTCTCTAATACCAACTGCCCCCCCAACCAATACATTTTATAAATACCCTCCCCAGCCTCAGGCCCAACATTAACCCAGATGCCTGGCTTCCTTCTAGTGTGTGGGATGCCCCTCACTCCCTCCCCAGCCCCTGCAGATACACAAAAGCATGTAGCCTTCTCTGTTACTATCATTACCTATGAGCACCACCCTAGGTGTACCACGCTAGCCTTACCTGGCTCCATTTTTTGGCCATACCACCTCCTATCACTGCTACAGCCCCCCATTCCCTCATTTCAACCCCCTCCTACTAGCTGCCCCTCTTATACTCCACCTCCCCATTCCTATCTTGTCAACCACTGTGCGGTCAGAAAGGCTTGCTCACTGCAGTAACCAAAGGTCTTGGTACGCTATTCGCAGATTCATACTCCTCCTCCTTATGTCAGGTAACATGCACCCTAACCCGGGGCCTCCAGTGACCCATCCAACTAAACAATCCTGTGTCTGTGGCCTTCGTATTGCCTCCCTGAACGTCTGCAGTCTCTTAAACAAGTGGGACTCCTTCCAGGGTTGGGTCTTGCAGCACCAGCCCAATGTCATAGACATCTGCGAAACCTGGCTTAATCCTAGGATCCCTGACTCATCTATCACCCTCTCTGACTACAACCTCTACCATGTGGACCGGATGGGAAAGCGTGGGGGTGGATGTACAATTTACAGCAAGGCTATATTACATGAGCAGCTGCTCCCCACACCCTCACTGGGTCCAGGACCACAAGCTCTCACACTTAAACTAACCTTGGGATGCTCCCAAACCCCGCTCCTGATCACTATTGTGTACAGTCCCCCCCAGGGACCAAAAGGTGTCCTTCCTCTCATTATTGTCCTATCTGGACACCCTCCTGTCTCATACAGAAAAGATTATACTTGGGGATTTCAATATCAATTGGCTAGGTAGGGACGCCTCTCCACTCATGGACGCTGCCACAGCCTAAGATCTATCCCAAGTGGTCACATCACCCACCCATCGGGACCCGAGCACTGGGTCCTCTTCACTGCTAGAGCTCGTTTTCACCATTCGGCCACACAAAATCATTAATGTCACCATTCTCCCAAATGTACTTGGTGACCACTTCCCCCGTCCTCTATTCCTGGACTTGCAAAGCTCCTAGATCGCCTCCAAAATTAATATTGCAGCCTAAACTAGGTCCTGGTACGCTAACGCTTCTTAAAACTCACCTCGGCGCACTGGACTGGTCTTTCGTTACGAACTCCCTCGACCCTAATAGAGCACTTGACCTCTTCATCCTGGCATTCAACAACATACGTGACAAATATGCCCCACTCACCAAAAGAATGGTTAGAGGCAACACTGTGCCTTGGATCTCCGACCGCCTCTTTGCCTTGATGCAGGCGAGGGATTAATTGTGGCAACTCGCCAATGAATCTGGCCTCTTGCTTGATAGGCAGAAGTACAGAGAGGCACTAAACAAGTGCACCTGGGCTGTGTGCATGGCAAAAGCAGATTATTATAAATCCTCCTTAACCACCTCCTGGAGCTCAGGGTGAAATTTCTGGAACAACTTTAAGGAAATCTGTGGAAAAGACCCTAAACCTGTTCCCGCTCAGGTCCTGGTCAATGGGTCTTTCACCTCTGACCCTACCCAAATTGTTGAGGCCTTCAATCATGCCTTCTCAAACCTCAACCATGTTCTCACCCCCAGTTTCTTCGATCCACCTTCTTCCTGCACCCCTATCCCCTCAGAAGCCCCCCTTTTATCTATGCCAAACTATATCCAATTCTGCGGCACCATGTCTCATGAAAGCTCTGAGCCACTCCTCCTTCAGAAGTGACTCCCTTGATACGAAGCTCCTTCGGCTCACCCTCCGGGAGGTCCTAAACCCGCTAACTCACAGTTTAAACTGCTTTCTGTGTCCAGGTAAATTCCCCTGCAGGTGGAAATCTGCTGCCATTACCCCCATCTTTAAAAATGGGGATTGATCCGATACAAATGGTTACCGCCCCACCTCCATACTCCCACCACTATCCAAGGCCTTAGAGTGGATTGTGTCGGACCAGCTCACTGACCACCTCTCCAAATATAATCTGCTCTGTAAACAACAACATGGCTTCTGCAAAGGGCACAGTACCACCACTGCCCTTCTTGAGTTTACCTCCCACATACGCTCTGCATTGGATAAGGGTCACATCACTGGTTCTGTCTACATAGACCTCACAAAGGTGTTTGACACCATAAACCACTCCCTCCTGCTAACCACCTTGACCAACCTGGGCTTCTCCAGTGGTGCGATGGGCTGATTTACGGACTACCTCATGAACCGGTCCCAGCAGGTCAAAATAGGGAACACCTTATCCAAAAGTTTGCCTGTCCTCTCAGGCGTTCCCCAGGGTTCCATTCTCAGGCCGCTGCTTTTCAGCCTATTCCTCAACTTTCTCCCCATGTCCTGCCCCAGTAATCTTTTACTTTACGCGGATGATGCTGTCTTCTTCTCTTCCAACCCTGGCCCCTTCAACTCCACTGCTTCCTCCAGGCTGCTTTCAGCTATGCCGAGAACTGGTTCACCGCTCAGCAAATCACTAGTAACTATTCTAAAACCAAATTTATGCTGTTCTCCCATCCGTAGAATGCAAGAAAGCAACATTGCCCTCTAGTTCTAACTGCAAACCAGACCCCCCTTGAGCAGGTGTGCTCCTTTAAATACCTGGGCATCACTTTGGACCCTGTACTTAACTTCCACCATATCTGCCACCTGTCCAAGTCCTTAAATGTCAGGTTGGGAGTGTTATATCACTTCAAATACTGTCTCACCCCAGACGCCCTCAGGCTTGCTGTCTCCTCCTTGGTTCTCTCGCTGTTGGATTATGGCTTATTGATATACGGAGCAGCAAATACTTCTGCCCTAGATAGTCTCTATCGCTCCCTAAATAAAGCCTGCTGCCTAGTCCTGGGATGTGACCGGCTCACACACACCTGTGTACTTTATAATGATACCGGCTGGCTAAACTTAGACAGCAGAATCCGGTTCCACACCTGCCTCTTGGCTAAAAAAAATTGCCCTTGGTCTCTTCCCCCCCTGGACTAGCCCCTTTAGTCAACTCTGAACCCAAGGTGCATCACACTCGTAGCACTGACAAGACCCTCTTCTCAGTTCCTGGCTGGCAGACCTCTCTATTCAAAAGATCCTTTAACTGTAGGGCCTCTCAGTGGATGAATAGTCTACCTGGCCCTTTGGCAAATGAACCTAGACTTGGGCTCTTCAAAACCCACCTTAGGGAACATCTCCTGTCCTCAAGTGCCTGCGACTGCCCATGATCTGATGATAACCTTGACGATGGCCTCTGGCCTGAGTTTACCGCCACCCACACACACCTGCTTCTCCACCTAAGCAGTCAATGTCAGAATTTGTTTCCAAACTGTAATACCTGTCATGTTATGACCATTATCACTAAGCAATTCCTAGTAGTTAATGCTTTTTCCTGCTCATTGTAACTGTTTGCCTTCTGCTCACTGTATATTTACTTGGTCTACTCACTGATCTATTGTTAGTCCTGTCAGTCTGTATTCTTATCTCTGTGACGTGGATCCTTTGTAAATAAGTCTGACTCAAAGGTGTTTCTGAATTCCAAATAAATAAAATATGTGAGGGAAGGTATAAAGGCCAGTGAGATACAGGGGCACTGGGGAATAAGGAAGAGCCAGAGGTACTATGGGTCAGTAGCCTTTATTCACATGGGGTGGTGTACAGACCACTAACATAGGAGGAGGAATAAGAGCTTTGGGGGAAGCCATTAGTGAAATGGCAAGCAAGGAGAAAGTATTGATTTTGGGTGACTTTGATCTACCAGATGTAGACTGGAGTATTCAGGCCACAATCAAAAGAAGTAGGACCATCCTCTACTCCCTACACGGGGGGGATTTGTTGGGTAGCTGGTTACAGAACCCACTAGAGAAAGGGCAGTGCCAGACCTGGTATTTATAAACAGGGACAGCATTGCAGACATCACCATGGGTAGTCCTCTGGGTACAAGTGATCACAGTACCGTGCAGTTTGGCATATGGATTGGGCAGGAGAAAAAAAAACACAAGAAGGCAGATTTAAAAAAGATGGGAAACTGCTTCAGTAAATACCTGGCGGGGGGGGGGATTGCCAGGGGAGAGTGGAGCCTCAATGGAGAAGGATTAAGGAAGGAATAGACAAGGCAACAGCATGCTGTTTGAAGGAAGTGAGTAAGGGAAGGAGGAGGAATACGGCCAAGCTATGGTTCTCTAAGGCAGTGGCAAATGCACTGAAAGAGAAGAAAATGGCATTTAGGAAGTACAGAGACCCAGATGGAAATAGACAAGTAGGTGTAAGTGGTAAAGCAAAGGGAGGCAGGAAGTCGATTACAGCAGCTAAAGCACAAACAGGAAAGGATAGCTAAGGAAGTAAAAAAAAAAAAAAGTAAATCAGGTACACGAGTGAAAAAAGGAAGACAAGATGAAAGAATTGGGCAAACAAAGGGGGACTATGCAGAGGAAGATCAAGACGAAGCTGAAATTTTAAATAATTCCTGCTCGGTCTTAATGAGGGGGGGAGTGAAATGGGATGGGCCAGCATGTAGCAGCATGCACTGGGGGTACTGGACACAAGTCCATTCTCAATAGAGACAGTCTCTATGAGGGACTGGGAGCTCTAAAGAAAAATAAGGTGATGGGCCCGGATGTGAGTCAACAAAGGATCTTAAAAGAACTGAGCACAGTTCTAGCCACCCCCTGGTAACATTATGTAGCACCTCATTGAAGACCAGGGTTTGGGAGGGTGCTCCAGAGGATTGGAGGAGGGCTGATGTGGTCCTTCTGCACAAAAGCAGCAGCATGGAGGAGGCTAGCATCTACAGGTCAATCAGTCTCACATCAGTGGTGGGGATATTAATTGAGACCCTACTGAATGAGAGGCTTATGGAGTATCTGGAGGCAAAGGGGCTGCAGGACCACTGGCAGCATGGTTTCATGGGGAAAGGTCATGTCAAATCTCAGGTTTCTTTGGGTTACTAAGGAGGTAGCTCAAGGGAAAGCAGTGGGTGTGGCCTTGGAGATTGGCATTACACATGTGCAGCCAAGGCAGTTACTAGGTGTTTCCCCTGGGCCTCCCCTGCTTAGGTGTCTGAGGCCTTGATGGGTGGGTCTGGTGGACAAGCGGCTGCTTCTGGGTGGTCAACTGTGAACCCCCCACTATCTGCCTGCCCTGAGCAGTAGACATCCCCAGTGGTGAGGCCCAAGCTGTATGTTCTGTCTACACTGCTGGACATCTTGATGTTGTCTGGTGCCACTCGTTCGTTTGGCACCGTTTGCAGTGACAGTGAGCCAGGTGGTAAAGGATGTGATGCTGTGCCCCATTCCGACACCATTCGCAGTATCTGAGAAGGGACCAGAGTCATTGTGTGTCCAGTTGCTAAGGTGGATGTTATTCTTTCCTCTGGCATTGCTAGTAGCACCGAGGGGGAGGACGCTGTTGTCTCCAGCAATGGATGCAGTGACTGGCATGGTGTTGGTCCTTGGCCTGGCACTTGGTGTAACACCAGTGATGGTGTCTTCCCTGGGATTGGAGATGGCTCAGGGGTCAACACTGAGCCCAGTACTGTGGGTGGTGCTACACAATAGCGATGGGGCTAAACCCCATCTTCAAGGTCGTCGACTCTGAGCCTGGCACTGGCTCGGAGTCTGATGGCAACCCAGAGATGGAGTTCTCCTCAGAGCTGCTACTCCACACTACCACCAGTGAGGACCAAAGCCACGCTACAGGGACTGTATGGCTCCACTCTCCTCACCTGGGGACTCTCCCCATGGGTGCCAACCAGGTCACTCCTGTGATGTAGGAGGACCACATTTGGGCAACTCTGTCATACCCTCCCTTCGGACAAGGCCCCTGCTAGTTCATTAGCCTAGACAGGCCCTCAAGACCCTGAGTCTCTTCTCCCTCCTTGGCCTCACCAACTTCTGGAAAGGTTGCTTGTGTTCCTAGGCCCTGAGGATCCACTTTCTTATGAACAATACAGTGTTCATTGGTGCCTTAAATATTTTCCACAGGGATTCCGACAGGGCCCAGTACCGGCCCTTCTCCCCAGCACCAACAACCTCTGGGGTCAGTGTTTCATCCGCATAACATCCTCATCCGAGGACAGCAAATCAACTACCCACCTGTCCTTTGCTGCTGAGTACTCCCTGTACCAGTGATTCTTGGCAGAGATACTTTAGGCACTTGACACTGGGTCCTAAACTCGCCGTAATCCGGTATTCCTGCCTTTGGGAGTCCTTAAAAGTTACCAGTGATGTCATGGTTTTCATCCATCCCTTGCCTAGATCCTTCAAGCAGGCATCAAGGGTTTAGTTTAGTTTAGTTCATTGTTCTAGAAATTATTACCTTTGAGCCAATGGCTCTTTTACAAAGGTTCCACATCATCAATGTACAAACAAACAAGACATGTTACATAGAATGGTCAGCAAATTATAAAGGTTTCAGTAAGCCAGTATAATACAGTACATCACAGGAAAAAAACAAAACATTGGAGAAATGGTCAAGGTGGGAAGGGTAGGAGGAGATATGGGGAAGGGAGCAGACTTAGAGTAGTTAGAGGTACTCAGATACCTTTGTCAAGAAAGGAGCAGAGGAGGAGAAGGAGAAGGAGGAGGATGAAAAACAATAAAAACAGCCATGAGGGAAGAATCATTAGTCAAGGCAGTCACAGGAGCTAGAGGCTTAGAGGTGAGAGTAAAGCATAGATTTGAAAGCTCCTAGTGATGTGGAGGATGTAATGAGCGAGCTCAGGACATTATACCAGCTGGGTGCACGATAGGCAAAGATCTTTGGCCTGTGGTCCGCATCTGGGGACCTGAGAGGCTGGTGTTCCAATCTTCTGATGGGACGGATGCGGTATTCAACAAAGTAGGTCTTGGATACGCAGTGAGTGTAGCCCAAGATGATTTTGCCATCAAACATGTGAGGTACCTTATGCGATTTGAGAGTTGCAACCATCCTGTTTCAGTGTAGAGCTCACATGTATGAGTACGTCTTTGCGCTCCAGTGAGCAGCCGACAGGTCTTGTTTAGGGTGGTTGTGATGTGCCTTAGTGCGGTGGTAGTGGCAGAGCCATAGATAATTAAGCCATAGTCTATGATTGAGATGACAGAGCTTTGGATAGCAATCCTCAGCGCAGCTTGGATAAGGAATTGCCATTTTCGGAACAGGATACCAATGCGCTGGTTTACTGTTTTCACTGTGTTATCAATGTGGGTTGCAAAGGTAAGACCTTGATCAAAGGTGATTCCAAGGTATTTAAATGTTGACACTTGTTCAAGGGTATTTCCTGGGTATGTTTTGATAGTAAGTGGAATTTGTGTTTTTCTGTTTTGTGGACTGGAGAAAAGCATGGATTTTGTTTTTTTGTGATTTAGGACCAGCTTGTGATCTAGGAACCACTTTTCAATATTGGAGAAAGCAGGTTGCAGGCTCTGCAGTAAGGGTTTCGGGTCCTTATGAGAGGAGAGAATCACGGCATTGTCAGCATAAAGGATTATTTGTTCCGGGCAGAATTTGGGGAGAGAGTTTAGGAAAAGACTGAAAAAGAGGGGGCCTAGGATTGACCCCTGTGGAACACCTGAGAAGGCCGGTTTTGAGTCTGAGAGAACTTCTGAGACTTTTACTGATTGAGAGCGTTGGGCCAGGTAACTTTTAACCCAGGCACCTGGTCCTTCCGAGAGCCCAAGACTGTGTAGTTGTGTGATCAGTAAGCCATGGTGAACAGTATCAAATGCCTTTGTTAGGTCAATGAAAACTGCTCCAGTTTGATATCCTTTGTCCAAGGTAGTGTGAATTTCTCCTGAGAATTCCAGTAGGGCGGTCGACGTACTGTGTCCTTTCCTAAATCCATGTTGCTGCAAGCAGAGTATGTTATACTTATGCAGATAGTCTGAGAGTTGGTCAGCCACAATGCGTTCGAGGGCCTTGGAGAGGGATGGAAGTATAGCTATAGGGCGATAGTTTCCTGGTAGGGACTTGTCACCACTTTTGAACACTGGTGTGACTAAAGCAGTTTTCCATTTGCTGGGAAATTGACTAAGGCAGAGGGAGAGATTGAAAATTTTGATGAGTGGGTGCACCACCTCTTCCAGGATAAGAGACAGAATTTTAAGATCAGTAGTATCACTGCTTGCTCTGGATTTAGAGATAGCCTTTTTTATATATTTGTAGACTTCATGTGCCTTAACTATTTTGAAGTGGAAAAGTGGTTGGTCAGGTGAGGCAGTAGGAGATGTTGGTTTTGGCGAGTCCGTGTCAGAGAAGAAGTCCGGTGAGAGGACCCCACCGAGGTCAGTGAAAGTTTTATTTAAGGCCTTTGCCATGACCATTGGGTCTAGGGTAGTGGTTCCATCGACAGTCATTATAGTGGGAGAAGATTTGGACTGCTTACCTGTGATATTTCTGATGTTGTCCCAGAATGATCTCCCGTCACCCCAGGAGTTTGCGAGGGCATTTTTGAAATAGGAGCTCTTCATTAGTCAGATTTGTTTGGTACATTGGTTTCGTGCCTGTTTATACTTCTGGATATCCGTCAAGGAGCCTGTGGCTCTGGCTATGGCCCAGAGGGTAGCATGGAGGTGTCCCTGCTCTTGTGTTCCAGCCCTCTGGGAGCTCCTGCTCTGGTATCGTGCACCCACAAGGTTTGCAGGTGCAGTGCTTTACCACTCTTCAGGGGTAGAAGTACTGCAGACCCCATAAGTGCTTAGACACATCATGCATAATCGACCTCCAGAGGCAGATTCTGCTCAGATGGTTGCCTTTGGCAGGAAGGTTTTTACCTCTGCATTGCTGCACACCAGGCACATCGGTCAGCTTTCAGTCACCGCCTATGGCTGCAGCTGGATCAGCTCCTAGCTGCAGTGCTACAATGCGAGTTAGTAGGGTAAGCTAGTTTGCCTTTCGTCTCAAAGTCTGGAGGTAGCTTGGCACCAGTCAAGGTCATATTATGATGCCAGTGAGGTGGCCACAGGCTTGCAGGAACTGTAGTCTAGCTCAGGCAGATGGCGTTGCTTCGACTCTCCAGACTGGCACTTTTGGCCTGCTGTAAAGTGCCAAACACAGATCTTACTTCGAGAGGGCTCTTGCAGTGGGTAATTACAGATAGTACTGAAGCCAGCAGGCATCGGGACCCCACGGAAAAATTTCTATCTAGCAGTCTCTGGCGGGGGACCACCCCTATGTCAGGTGACTGTCAGTATAAAAGGGTGGTCCCCCATGCCCGTCTTCCAGTTCTTTCCCGCCGTTGGCTTGTGTAGCACCTTGCAGTTAAGCTGCACAGCCGCGGTCAGTCCGTCATAGTTTGCTGCCTATTTCGATTTTTTCTTCAAATTTCGTCAGCCTTACCTCAGCTGCCGTGTATGTCATCCCTGACTCCCTTCCAGCACAAAAACAAGTCTGATTCCTGCGGCGCCCAGCTCCCACACAAGGATGGACACTCCCAGTGCCTTTTTTGCCTAGGCTCCAACCACCCCAAGGAGAAGTGCCAGCTCTGCCAACAGTTCAGTGTGGCCACCGAAAAACCAAGGCAGCAGTCCCTGGAGGCCCACGTTCTCAAACTCAAGATTACCTCCTTGGAAAAGGAGTTGAAAAAACTCAGGCGGGTCTCTACTTCTCCACAGGGCCACCGCTTAGAAGAAGCACGGGATCAGGACTCCTCTTCTGTAGTGTATGACCTCAGCTGGGGTTGGTGCTGCCCAGGTAATGTCTCCCCCCCGGGAGACAGTTCTGCGATGGTTATCTTGGAGGCTTCCAAGGCGGCGGCGACCCTCCCATCGGGCTCGCCCTTGGGACCCTCTGGAGCCTCCGGATCAAAGGAGGCAGCCGTTCCCAGTAAGGCCGCCGCTGTGCGGCCTTCTGGTCTGAGCAGCCCCGGTAAGACGGACATCGGCTCCTCCGACACCCACCTGGGTGAGGCTGATGAGATGCCCTACCCTTCAGGGCAGCGTGCGGCCTCCAAAGTGCCCACCAAGGTCACATCTCCATCATGGCCTTCGTTGAGTGCAGGGTCCAATAAGTCAGACGTCAGCTCCTCCGACATCCGCCTAGATCCCATTGGTAAGTTGGACTTCGGCTCCTCCGACATCCGCTCGGTGTTAGAGCCGATGCCAGACCCTTCAGGCCTCTCCATTGTCCTGAGCTCAACGCAATGCTCATTGCATTCCGAGGCCCCAGCATCTTTTTTTTTTCTGGACCCCGGGGATGGTAACACTTCTTCCCCGCGCGACACGGAGGATTTTGGCATGCTACCATCAGGCCTCCCTCCCACTGGGCCAGATGACCCGACATCAGATCCTTAGACGCCGACCTACCTGACGCCCGGCAATATCCCCTTGCCGGATGCCAGGCCTGCTGCCCGTCGAGCCTCCCGATCCGGACCCGCCCACTGGGCCATTTCCAGGACCCTCTGCTCCTTCAGAGCCCCTGGTACCTGGGTATCTGACGCCGTCCTACCCAGGTACGCAGTATCTGGCAACCCAGTACCCGACCCCGGCCTACCCGACGCCGTGGTACACGGTGCCCCAGTACCCAATGCCGGGTTTCCCACCATTGGAATATGGATACGTGATGTACGGATACCCCCAGTATCTGTACCCCCGTCCTCCTCCTCTTCCTCCACCGCCCCTTCAGCCACCGGTGGATTTGAAGGAGACTCTGGCTTCCTGATGGGCTGAGGCCAAGGCTCAGCTCACCAGGGAGGTAGAGAGCCATCTTCCAACACTGGACCTGGTTCCGAACCACCTATGTCGGAGGCAAAAGACTCCCTCCCCCCCTCCAGATACCAGAGGCAAACCCTCCAGTTCCAGGGCAGGGCAGGATACGCTTCCACAAGGGCTTCCCAAGGGGTCCGTTCCTCCCCCGCGCCAGGAGGAGGAGTCCCTTCTTCATCATCCTCGGAGACCTCAGATGACTCCGGTCATTCTGATCCAGATGATGAGCCACGCACTCCAGACAAGCCCAGACCAAGGACTCCTCCAAAGTCACCTCCGGATGATCCTTCTTTTATGGAGTCACTGCATAAAATCCAGGCTGTTCATCAATGGCAATCCTTGAGCCAGATCCTCAGCATAAGAAACTCACTGCGCACCTGGATCTGCCCAAGACCACTCCTACTCTGGTTCCACCCTGGATTGAGCCTCATGCCGACCTTGTGTCCGCCATTTGGAAGCAACCATCTGCATTAGCCCCCCATCCTAGGAAGTCAGATAGGCTATATCAGGCTCCGGAGGGTGTTGACTGTTTGAATTCACACCCTAGAACTGATTCACTCATGATTAGCACCACTTACGGCCGGACGGCTAACCCCAAGCACTTAAGCTCGTCACCACCCAACAAGGAATCCCGCTTTCTGGACCAGTATGGGAGGAAGGTCTATGCTTCTTCCACTCTGGGAATCAGGACCCTGAATTACGTTGCTCACATGGGGGATTACCAGAAGGCGATCCTTTGCGAGGTAGAAACTAAACTGGACTCCCTTCCTGAGTCTCAGACGAAGCAGGAAGTGGCTGACCTAGTCCGGTCTGCGCGTTCAGCCAGTTGGCACATGCTTCATGCCACATACAATGCAGTGAACGCTGCTGGTTGGAGCTCGGCTTTCACCGTAGGGTTGCAGCGTCATGCCTGGCTCCGAGTGTCAGGTTTGGTCCCGGAGGTGCAGTCTGCTAACCAGGAAGCGCCCTTCAGGGGTTTCAGTGCTGTTCGGTGGTGATATCAAGGACACCATCACCGATCTGCAGGAGAAGGGTGCTGCACTTAAGTCTGTTGACTCCTTGTACAGGCTCCCTCAAGCTCAGCATTGTCCCTTTTGCAGATGTTCTCGGCCCAAGGCGAAACCTCAGGGAAAGCAGGCCAACAAACGGGCCCCTCCGGCTGCCAAGCCCCCCCAGCCCAAAAAAGCGGTGGGAGCTTCAGCCATGACGCTGCCTCACACCTCCTGACTCCTCTCATCTCCTCTCCCACAGCCTCTGGGCCTCCCAGAGGAACTGGTAGGAGGGAGATTTTCCTTCCATCTACCGGGTTGGGAGAGGATCACTTCAAACACTTAGGTGCTCCAGCTGATTGCAGAAGGACACTCAATAGAGTTTCTTCACAAACCACCTCGAAACCCCCACCCCAGGTCATCTTACTCCCCAGAACACCTTCTTCTGGTCCGGAAAGAAATATCTTCTCTTCTTCTGAAGGAGGCGATAGAGCCCGTCCCACCCCATCTTTGGGGGATGGGTTACTGCTCCCATTTCTTCCTGGTCCCGAAGAAGTCAGGAGACAATTCTCGACCTCAGTTCCCTGAACTTGTTCGTGGAGTACAAAAGGTTCAGAATGCTCTCTCTGCAGGGTCTTCTGCCCCTCCTTCAGCCGGGACAGTGACTGTGCACTCTGGACATGCAGGATGCTTACCTGCATATCCCTATTCACCCTTCCCACCGCAAATACCTACATTTTTCATTCCAGGGGGAACACTACCAGTTCAAGACCCTCCCATTTGGTCTCTCCTCGGTGCCCTGAGTGTTCACCAAATGCCTTTCAGTGGTAGCAGCCTACCTGCGTATCCAAGAGGTTCAGGTTTTCCCATACCTGGATGACTGACTCCTGGCAGCCCCGTCCAGGGAGGAGCTCCTGCACTTCCTTTCCCTTACCCTGCAGGTTTTCACCAGGCTGGGTATTACCATCAACCAGGCCAAGTCTCATCTGATCCCGTGCCAGAGGCTCCAATTTAAAAATATATCTCTACAGGAAACAGGATCCTTATAAGGCAGTAAGTAAGGTCGTGTTTTTCTCAGCATAACATCAATTCTCAAATGACACCTCTTTGATGAAAAAGGGTCTTCCTGATCTTCACAGATTTCAGAGCCTTTTTAATTTCACATAGAAGTGTCATGCCCTGCTTTCCTTTCCTGTAAATATTGTACAATGGATATGTTCTTTCCTGCCAACTCGGCTACTGATAATAGAACTAGCTAAACAGGATGTTCCTGATTTTAGGTACCTTTTACCCCTACAATTATCTTGGCCTTGCAGGGGTTAGATTTTTTTATTTATCTAAGTTCCTGTGTGTGTGGTCATCTCACATATTGAGATTTGGGGTGGGGTGTGTGTGTGTGTGTGTGTGTGTGTGTGTGTGTGTGTGTGTGTGTGAGTGAGTGAGTGAGTGAGTGAGTGAAGGAGGTCACTTCAAGTACACTGGCATTTCCCACAGACAAATTCAATACCACATTTCTGTTATTTTTAAGAAATAAAAAATAACACAGCATTCAGAGCTGGCTGTCTATGTCACATTTAGCACCCCAGCTGAGGCAGCTATCCAGTACTACAAAGGGGAAAAAAGATCCTGTATTTGTCCTAAGCACCAAGGATATGAGACTCAATCCATAGTTTAGGAATAAAAACATTATACTTCATTTGATACAAAGTTTAAAACCAGTGCATTTCATTATGTTTGGTAAAAATACCCCACATAATAGCAAAAACACACTGTTTCAGAACAGCAAAGGCCCAAACTGAGGAAAAAATAACCAACTCAGTTAAGGGGGATAAAACTTATAGGTACATCAGGGAGCAAAGGAAGACCAAGGGAGGGATAGTGAGGCTTAATAAAGGGGAGAGGGGTGGGCAGAGGGTGACTGTGAAAAGGCAGAGATACTAAACAAATATTTTCGCTCAGTATTCACAAATGAAGAGGGGGAGGTACCTAAACCAAACAATAGAAACACTCTGGATACGGGGGTTGATACCAGCGCATTCATAGAAGAAAGGGTTCTGAAAGAAATCTTAAAACTGAAGGTGGACAAAGCAATGGGGCCTAATGTTGGGATTCATCTCAGAATTCTAAAAGAACTAAGGGTAGAACTAGTGACACCACTGACTACCCTCTTTAACAAATCAAGGGAGGATGGGGTGGTACCTGAGGACTGGAGGAGGGCAGATGTTATTCCACTTCACAAAAGTGGGAGGAGGGCAGAAGCAGGAAACTACAGACCTGTTAGTTTAACCTCAGTGATAGGGAAAATGATGGAATCAGTTCTGAAGGAAAGAACTGTTGAGTACCTAGAGGCCAGAGGAGCACAGGACTCAAGGCAGCATGGATTCACAGCAGGAAGGTCATGTCAGATGAATCTAATAGATTTCTTTGACTGGGTGACCAAAGTAGTAGATCAGGGAGGGGCTGTGGGCATGGCCTACCTAGACTTTAGCAAGGCATTTGACACAGTCCCACACAAAAGATTAATATACAAGTTAGCCAGCCTGGGAGTGGGTCCCAATATGGTAACCTGGGTAAAGAATTGGCTGGAGAACAGGACACAGAGAGTAATAGTAAACAGAGTCCACTCTGAAGAAAGCGGGGTTACTAGTGGAGTACCGCAGGGTTTAGTACTAGGACCGGTCCTCTTCAATGTCTTTATAAGTGACATTGCAGAGGGACGGGAAGGAAAAGTATGTCTCTTTGCAGATGACACAAAGATCTGCAACAGAGTTGATACACAAGGTGAGGTGAAAAGGATGAGAAGGGACTTAGCAAGGTTGAAGGAATGCTCAAATGTATGGTAGCTTAGATTCAATGCTAAGAAGTGCAAGGTAATGCACCTGGGAAACAAAAACCCAAGGGAAGAGTACACAATGGGGGGTAGGATACAACAAAATGGAACGGGACCTGAGGGTAGTCATATCAGATGACCTAAAGGTGGGCAAGCAGTGTCAGAGGGCAGTAAGGAGGGCTGGGGAGATACTGTGATGCATAGGAAGAGGCATCCCCAGTAGAAAACAGGAAGTTGTTATCCCTCTGTACAGACAGCTGGTGAGACCCCATCTGGAGTACTGAGTGCAGTTCTGGAGACCCAATGTCTGCAAAGACATAGGATGGAGGCAGTCCAGAGAAGGGCGACTAAAATGGTGCAGGGTCTGCACCAGAAGACATATGAAGAGAGCCTTAAGAAGCTTAATATGTATAGCCTCGAGGAAAGGAGGGAGAAGGTGGACATGGTAGAAACTTTCAAGTACCTCAAGGGAATCAACAAAGTCCAAGAGGGTAACATCTTTCAGAAAAAGAGGTGTGGAAGAACAAGGGGGCACAACTTGAAGATAGAGGGGGGGACAGCTGAGAGATAATGTAAGGAAGTATTTTTTCACGGAGAGGGTTGTGGATGCATGGAACAGCCTTCCTGAGGAGGTTGTGGAGTCAAAAACTGGTGGAATTCAAGAATGCATGGGAGAGTCATAAGGCAATTCTAGGGGGTTGGGGTAGGAAGAAGTAGGCTGTTGGTTAACTAGGATGTGCAGCTTATCCATTAGGTAGGGAAATGGGCATATTGGGTGGGCCAAGCGGTCCTTATCTGCTGTCAAATTCTGTTCCTAAGTTTCGCACCCCTGCGGATGCTTTATCAAGGGTTAGTTATCATATATCCCCTATTGGCTTTTGTACTAACAGATTAAACAAGTTGCTAATATAGTTAAAATATTATTTGCTGGCAGTATAGCCTAGAGGTTAGAGTAACAAGCTGAATGAGCTTGGTACATCCAGCAGACCTGGGTTTGATTCTCACAACCTCCATTAACATACTGTGCGACTCTAAGCAAGTCACTTAACCACCCAACTGCTCCCAGATCACCCCTGAAAACAGGCACTTGTGCCTAGTGGGCCATACCCGGTTACCAAAATAATAATAGTAAAAAAAAAAAAAAATTAGCCCACATAGACCATTCATCTTTCCCGTGCCCATCGCTCATCCTACCACTCAGAGCATATTTGCTGATTCTTTTTCCCTCTGGTCATGGCCCAAGGAGGCATCTCTCAGGCATCCTATCTGTTCCTGCCTGCCTGAGGTCCACCTGAACCTGTGCCTCCTCTCTCCCCCACCCCTCCCACAGCCAGCACCCCCAGCTTAACTCCTGTGGTGGGGCCACCACTCCTCATTAGGCACTCTCACACACATAGACTCTGAGCCAGATTTTTCCTTGTTATTGGTGCCCCTCTCTCTGCGTGGTGCACCCATGATGCTCTGGTGCAAGGCAACCCTGCCAGCGTCATCCACACTGCATGACATGCAACCGATGTGCTGCAGCGCCCCCGATCTCCACCAGGAGCTGCTGGCATATCGAACTGTCCACTGCCCACCCCACCAGGGGAGGAGAGCAGCTCCATGAGTGCTGTATCCTCACCCTGTCCCTGCTGACTCCCGGTGCCCGAGCTTACTCCCGAACTCTGGTCACTGGTACGGTGCGAGGTGTGGCATCCAGCACCTCAACCCTCAGCGCCACCGGGCTGACTCACTCAGGGCATATTGCTCATGATTATTTTAATGACCCCAATCTCAATGCAGTGAGGTATACATAGTAGTACATAGTATTGTGTCTGCTTGAGGAGAAAGCAATGAGACGTGCTCACAATGTATTGAATTAGCCCCCAACAAATATTATCACAACAATGTGCAAGGATGCAAAAGGAACTAATTACATAGATACATAGATACATAGATACATAGACAGTGTCGGCAGATAAGGGCCTATGGCCCACCTAGTCTGCCCATTTGAGCTTGTAAGTTCAGTTTGTTTTCCTAGAAGTCTATTTCCCCTTACCCCTGACCTCTAGAATTCCTTTATGTCTATCCCATGCATTCTTAAATCCCGTGATTGTTTCAGCCCCCACCACTTCTTCTGGCAGGGTGTTCCACTTGTCCACCACCCGTTCAGTGAAGAAATTCTTTCTCATGTTTCCTCTGAATCGTCCTCCCTCCAACTTCATCCCATGCCCTCTAGTCCTGAAACATCTTTTTTGCTTAAAAATAGTGTTTTCCTGCACCCTGTTCCTCCCTGTGAGATACTTGTATGTCTCTATCATATCCCCTCTCTCCCTCCTCTCCTCCAGGGAGTACATGTTCAGTTCCTTCAACCTGTCTTCATAGGATTTGTGATGCAACCCATGCACCATCTTGTTGCCCTCCTCTGAACCTTCTCTACCCTGTCTATGTCATACGTGGAGTATGGTCTCAGAACTGTACACTGTACTCCAGGTGGGGCCTCACTAGTGTCTTGTATAGCGGAATTATGACCTCCTTTTCCTGCTGGTGATGCCCCTGCCTATACATCCCAGCATCCTATTTGCTTTACCTGATGCCTTGTCACACTGTTTCCTACTTGAGGGTCATCAGAGATGACAACCCCAAGATCCCTTTCCTGCTTGGTGCATGCTATATCCTCACCCCCAACTGATATATTGTGCCAGGTTTTGTCCCCATATGCATTATCTTGCACTTCTTTTGCATTGAATTTCAACTGCCAAACCCTTGACCATTCTTCAAGTTTCTGCAGGTCCCTTCTCATTCTGTCTACACCCTCTGGTGTGTCTACTCTGTTACAGAGCTTTGTGTCATCAGCGAACAGTGAAATTCTGCCTTCTATATCGTGTGCAATGTCACTGATGAAGATGTTGAATAGGACCGGTCCCAGCACTGATCCTGTGGTACCCCACTGGTCACTCTTTCCTCTGTGGAGTGACAGCCATTTACCACCACCTCTGTGTCCTGCCACCCAGCCAGTTACCCACCCACCACACTACTGTCCTGCCCACCCCATATTCCCCAGTTTGTGTAATAGTCTTCTATGTGGCACAGTGTCAAAGGCCTTGCTGAAGTCCAGATAGGCCATGTCCACTGCCCTCCCTGATCCACCTCCCTAGTCACCCAGTCAAAAATTCAATGAGGTTGGTCTGACATGACCTCCCTGGTGAAACCATGCTGCCTTGGGTCCTGTAGTCCATTGACAACCAGATGTTCCACCAATCTCTCCTTCAGTAGTGCTTCCATGATCTTTCCCACTACGAGGTGTGAGGCTGACTGGTCTGTAGTTCCTGCTTCCTCTTTGTTCCCACTTTTGTATAAGGGACTACATCTGCTGTCCTCCAGTCTTTGGGTACCTCCCTGTTTCCAGTGATTGGCTGAACAGGATAGCCAGAGAGTTCAGCCACCACCTCTCTTAGTTCTTTAAGGACCCTGGGGTGCACCCCATCTGGCCCCATTGCTTTGTCAACTCTTATTACTTCCAGTTCCTTCAGGACCCCTTTCTTCGTAAAGGGACTTGTGTCCATTTCTGCACCATTCTCACCCTTGTACTCCTTCAGACCCATTACCCCTCTTCCTTAGTAAAGACTGAGCAGAAATACCTGTTCAATATGTCAGCTTTACTGTTGTCATCCTCCACGCTGCTCCCATCCTCCCCTTCAGTCTAACTATCCCTCCTTTGTCCTTCTTTTCTCTATGTACCTGTAAAAGGTTTTGTCCCTTTAACCACTGATTTTGCAATGTGTTCTTCTGTCTGAACTTTGGCTTCCCTTACTGACTTCCCTGCCTCCCTTTGTTTCTCCTGGTACTTCTCCTATCCCTTCTGCCTGTGTCTTTTTGTATTGCCTGAATGCAGTCCTTTGGCTTTCACTTTCTTTGCTACCTCTTTGGAAAACCATAATGGTCTCCTCTTTTTCCTCTTGCTAACCTG
The DNA here is from genome assembly GCA_016271365.2 of Neoceratodus forsteri. NCBI lineage: Eukaryota > Metazoa > Chordata > Ceratodontiformes > Ceratodontidae > Neoceratodus > Neoceratodus forsteri. The sequence goes on along the minus strand of CM028131.1, from coordinate 143,933,235 downwards.
CTTAATGCATAATTCCTTGTTCTTATAATCCCCATTTTAAATACTGCCCACTGTTCCTCAATCCCTGATTCCCTGTCCCATTCCTTAATGCCTCTTTCAAGCATCTCCCATTTTCCCAAAGTCTGCCCCTAAAATCCAGGATCGTGTTTTGTGTGGTTTGGTTCTGCTCTTTCTGTGATTTCAAACCACAATGACTGGTAGTCACTTACCAGGTCTCCCCACTGTACCCCATCACTGTCCCTGTTTGTGAGCACAAGGTCCAGTATTGCCTTCTGCCGAGTTGGTTCCATGACCAGTTGCTTGAGGAAGCACCCTGAAGGAGTCCAGGATAAATCTGCTCCTAGTTGATGCTGCTGCTGGGATGCTCCAGTCCACATCTGGTATATTAAGTCTCCAACCAGTACTACCTCACCCTTGTCAGCCATCCTTTGGATGGCTAGCATCAACTCCCTATCTGTTTTCTTCTCCTGGGCTGGTGGTCTATAGACCACACCTGTCGAATAGGCTGGCCCCATTTTCCTTTCCAGCTTAACCCACAGTATCTCTCCCCATTTTGTTCCTCCTGGATCTGTGTGGCCCTTATGTCATTTTCACATACAGTGCCACTCCTCCTCCCTTCCTGCCTGCTCTGTCTCTTCTGAATATGTTGTAGCCAGGTATGGCCATCTCCCAGTCATGGTTATCATTACACCAGGTTTCAGTGATGGCCACAATGTCCAGGTCTGACTGTACCATGACAGCCTCCAGATCTTCCATCTTGTTGCTAAGGCTCCTGGCATTTGCACATGGCTTTCCATGATTTGACCTCCTAGACTGCTTCACTGTTCTACTCCAGCCCTTCCTTGGTTGTCATTTATCCCTGGTTCTCCTTGCTGTCTGCCCTTCTGCTGAATTTTGCCCTTTTCTGCTTATCCACCTTTTGGACACTAATCTCCAACTTTTGCGCTGCTTTGCAGAGATAGCCACTCCTCTGGTTCACTGGTTCCATTACTAGCTGTGGGGGTGAGCAAGTAGGTACCATCCTTGCTGGCCTGCCACCCCCCTTTGCTAGTTTAAATGCTTGTCAATGTAGCATTTAAACTTATCATTGAGTGCTTGGATTCCCCTCCAGGATGGATGCAGGCCGTCAGGCTTGAACAAACCTCCATCCCTCCAGATGGGTCCCCAGTCACCAATGAATCCAAACCCTTCCTCACAGCACCAGTTCTTCAACCATGAGTTAAAGGATCAAGAATGGAATTTCTGAAATGCCTGATCATGGACTTCAATATAAGGAATAAAGTATGGGCGAGCTTACACAATGAACCTGTGTTTCCATTGAGGGGCTGAGATGCCAGCATGGACCTCAAGAGCAATGGTATCTCAACCCCTCGATGGAAACACAGGCTCGTTGTGTATGCTCGCCCATACTTTATTCCTTAAAGTCCATGATCAGGCATTTCAGCAATTCCAGTCTTGATCAATTAATTTCTTTTGCATCTTTGCACATTGCCTTAATAGTATTTGTTGGGTGCTAATTCTATATGTTGTGAGCACATCTCATTGCTTTCTCCTCAAGAAAACACAATGATCTTGTTGGGGGGGGGGAATGTTTCGGGATATTCACAGCCGATATCTCAAACGGTATCTGGAGTAGGATCAGTCTGTTTGCAGACAATGCTAAGATCAGTGCAGTGGTAGATGACAGAGGGGTGGATGGGGCTACAGGAAGACTGGTCCGAACCCCACCCCGGCTATCAAGTGGCTGTCACCCGAATGACTGACGTTGGCCCCTACCACTGTCACCTCCTAGGAGGTGCCATCGCAGTCTCCACTGGCTCGGCTGAAGCAGACTTCTCTGCTGATTGTGGTAGAGCCGTCACCTGAATAGCCAAAGTCCGGGGCTCCGACGAAGGAATCTCACCAGCCAAAGGGTTGCCCTATCGGCTGTCAGTCACCCTCACTCCCGACCACCCAAGGAGGGTTGAGGGCGACTTGACTGGATGCCTGCTTTATGCGGACTCCTCGCTACACTCATTTCCCATCAACATGGAGTCCTCGGGGGGGTTCTTTCCATGGAAGAGGGACCCACCTCGTTCATGGGCATTCTTTGGCTCATCTCCGAGTCGATGGGGATGGCTCTCGAGCCGATCCAGAAACTGGCTCAATATTCCCTTACAGAGATGCTGGATAAAGGGGTCTCTCCTATGGAGGCCTTCCCTGTGGCTGAGGCCATTGTTGGCCCCGCCCTGGATCTTTGGCAGCATCCCGCCTCTTGCCCTGCGCTCTCAGCCCGGATGGCCCGCAAGTATGCGGTCCCCACCGGTTCTCTTTTGAGGGTTTTGGAGCATCCCTCAGCTGAGGATCTGGTGGCTGACTCCATTTTTCGGTGCTCGGGCAATAAAGGAGATGTCGATGGATCGCCGGATAGAGAGTCCAACAAGCTGGACCATTTGGCTAAAAAAGTCTACATTGCTTCTTTGCTCGACCTTTGTCAAGCTAGTTTGGACATACTGATGGCCCCCAGGTTCTTAACCAAATGCATTGCAGTGGTGGCAGTTTTCCTGAGGTGCAGAGGGGTTCGGGTTTATCCCTATCTGGACGACTGGCTCATAGCAGGTCCCTCCAGGCAGGAGGTGGAGCAGTCCATGGATCTAGCCCTCCAGACTTGCTTTGAGCTTGGCCTTCTCATCAACGATGCCAAGTCTGAACTCGTGCCCTCGCAGGTGATTCACTTCATCGGGGCAGAGCTCGACTGTTGCCAACCCAGAGCTCAGCTCTCGGTGGACAGGGAGGAGGTTCTCTCCTCCTTTGCCCAATCATTTCTGGTTTGGCAATTTCACCCTGTCTGGGACTTCTTGCACCTTCTGGGCTACATGGCAGCCTGCACCAGCGTGATCCGATGGGCCCTCTGGCATATGCATCCCCTTCAATGTGAACTGGCTGGCCAGTGGTCTGAGCGATTGGGTCACCTCGACCAGCTGGTCACTGTGACTCAGAGTCTCCACTGGCGGCTCATCCGAGCTCATCTGCAGGAAGGCATCCTGTTTGTCTGCCCCGAGCTGATGGTCATCCTGATGACCAACACCTCTCTGATGGGTTGGGGTGCCCATCTGGAGGAGCACAGAGCTCATGGGGTCAGGTCCCCTCAGGAGTCCTGATGTCACATCAACCTGCTGGAGCTCCGAGCGGTTTGGCTAGCCCTGACTGCATTCTCTCCATTCATTTGAGGTCAAGTGGTCCAGGTCCAGACGGACAATACCATGATCATGTACTATATCAACAAGCAGAGCGGGACGCACTCCTTGCCTCTGTGCAAGGAAGCTCTCCTCATTTGGACCACCGTGCTCAGCTGAGGGGCAGATCTCCTAGCCATCCATGGGGCAGGAGCTTCGCATCAGCTGACGGATGCTCTCAGCTGGATGGGTGAGGCAGAGGTAGTACAAGATCTGTTCTTCCACTGGGGCACCCCTCAGGTGGATTTGTTTGCCTCCAAGGAGGAGACTGTCCAAGCCCACCCCCCTCAGCAGGGCTCACTGCAGGGGGCTTCCTTCTCAAGGCCGTGGATTCCAGGCCTCCTCTATGCCTTCCCTTGATCCACAAGCTGCTCCTCAATGTCATGAGGGACAAGGCTCAGGTGATCCTGGTAGTCCCAGACTAGCCATGCCAGTTCTGGTATCAAGATGACCTCAGCAACAGGCTCCTGAGGTGTCTTCCAGCATGCCCAGACCTGCTCTCCATCAGTCAGGGGAAGGTACTCCATCCGGACCTTCAACCCCTGCACCTGACAGCCTGGTTCCTGAGCGACTAGTGTTCCAGGTTTTGGGTCTCTCCAACAAGGTCCTCACAGTTGTTGAGGCATCCTGTAAGGAATCAACCAGAATATGCTTTGAAATGGAAGAGATTTTCCATTTGGTGTCAGGGTAAAGGGTTGGACCCTTTGTCCTGTCCAGTGGCTAGCATTTTGAACTACCTGTGGTCCCTCTCCCAGCAAGGACTTCGGTCAACGACCCTTAAGGTGTACCTGGCAGCCATCTCTATTTACCGGGTGTGGGCTGGTCAGCAGTCGGTGGCACAGGAGAAAGTGGTATGGCACTTTTCCAAGGGCCAGGACCACATATCTCCTCTGGTGCGTGAACCTCCACCTCCATGGGATTTAATGCTGGTTTTGGCAAAGCTCAAGGGCAAGCCATTCAAACCAATGCACAGGAGTGAGATCTCCCACCTGTTGTAGAAGACTACCTTCCTGGTGGCCATTACGTCAGCCAGAAGGATTGGGGAGCTCCAGAAGCTTTTGGTGGAGTCTCTTTACCTGGTCTTCCACAGGGAGAAGGTTTTCTTGCGCCCCGCCCCCACCGAAATTCCTTCTGAAGGTGGTGTCGGAGTTTCACCTTAATCAGGTGTTGACTCTGTCAGTGTACTACCCCAGTTACACCTCCAAGGCTGAGTACAGGCTCCATACTCTGGACCTGAGATGAGTGTTCTCTTATTATAAGGAGTGGATGGCTGAAGTTCAGGGAGAGGTTCACCAGCTGTCACCTACGCTGAAGCCACACCTGGCAGATCTGCAGCCAAGTAGACGATTGGCAGGTGGATCACTTCCTTCATTGATCTCTACTATAGGTTAGCGGGTAGGGAGCCTCCCATAGGGCTAAGGGCTCATTCCACTCGCCATACTGCTGTGTCAGTGGCTGCTTCTGGGGACATCCCTATCCAGGAAATCTGCAGGGCTGCTACCTGGAAGTCAGCAAACCCCTTTATTTTCCATTATCACATCGATCTCGAGTCATACTGGGAAGCTGGTTTTGGGTCCTCAGTCCTCCAAACTCTGTTCCCCAAGTAGTGGGTAGGCGCTTTGCCTCCCTCCTCCCAGAGAACTGCTAGGAGTCTGCCAATAAGTGTGGATAGGACAACATATCCACGATCCTAAAAAAAAGTTACTCACCTGTAACAGTAGATTTTCTACGGACTGGTCTCTTGCAGTAAGTCATTACTTACAGGAGTATCCACCAGGTGGTGCTGTCACACGGCAGCTTCTTCCAGCAGTCTTCCATGGGGGCTGCCCACACGACATCACTTCCTGTGGATGTGTATAAGCGTGGGCGGCCCCCAGTACCCTCTGTTCATTTTCCTGATGGCTTCAGCTCGCACAGTCAGCTCTTCTGACCTCCTGGTTGCAGTCTTTGATTCGAACTTGAACTGATTGTTCTACCTTCTGTTCCAGGCCTGTGACCTACTCACAGTACCCCTGGACTTCTTTTATACAGCAGGCCCGGTGTTCCATTAGAGCTCCCGGTACACCTGCTGCTCCCTGGCCCAGGCACTCTTGCTAGGTCTGGGCATTCACTAGGGCTGCTGTTAACAGCCCAGCCCGATTTTGCTTCTCTCTGCTGGGCCTGTCCACCACTCGCTGCACCCCCGGCTCCTGCCTCTGGTCCTGGGTATGTGTACTACTCCCAGACCCTGGCTGTTCTACTTCTACTAGGATGGGCCTGTGCTCCTCACAGTGCCCCCGGCCCTCCTTGCTCACAGCACCCCTGCTGCTCCCTGGCCCAGGCTCTCTTGCTGGGCCTTGGGACTTGCTCATGGCTGCTCATCCAGCCCGGCCATAACAGACATCAGGGGGGCCACCTTAAAGGCTCCCCGGTCAAGGGCACTCGTTCCAAGCATAGGAAGGGAGCAGGATTCACACTTCTTACACTCCCTCTGCCTTACTCCATCGATGGTGGCTCCTCCATCATTGATGGAGTGTTCCTCGTTGTCAGGGCTACTCCCCCCATCTACTGAACCTGCTGAGCTTGTTTTATCTTCGACGGGCCTTATCCCATTGACTGACTGTATTGCCCAGTCAACAGAACGTTCCTCCCATGAGCGACCGCGTGTTTCTTTGCTCTCCCTTGGCACGATAAGGGCCTCCCACCTCAGGACCCCCGCTCAGGGCTGTGCTCCCGTGCCCCTCGTCGGCCTTGTTTGACATCCTTGGGGGTCCCCCGCCTATCCTTGCACCTCTAGATTTGCCTTTTCCAGGCCTTCGGCCCCGCTGAGAGAACCCAACCCTGAGTCCCTTACCTCTTTGCCAGTCCCAGACCACAAGGGTCAGAGTGCCTTCCCCTGCTATTCGGGGTCAGCGGTTCCTGGGATGGCTCACCGTCCTTCTAGCACTGGCCTTGGGCACCCTTTGATTCTGAACCTCCCCCCCGTCACAAGTGCCGGGCATCACCTGCATTGTACTGGAGGTCCTATGGGCCATGGGCCACGGTCCTGCCTTGTCCCATTCCCCCTTCCCTCCGCCTGGGTGCCTGTACCCGAATCTGGCGCTTCCCACCTGATGTCTCCCCCCCTCCCATTTATAAGGACTCCCTTTATGGAGCTTCTGGGATGGGGGATACTTTCATGGGGGATGTTCCTGGTGGGGACCTCTCAGACCATGGGGACCTTGGTTCCCCCCATCTGCATCCTCCTTTTTGGATGCCGCCCCACCTGAACCCCTGATCCCTCCTCTCTCCCGGGTCCCTCCTTCACGGAGCTCATGCTGCAGATCCATCTCACGTTTATCTTCCTTGCTGCGGATCAGGACTCCTTTCGTTGAGACATGGCTGCCTACTTCAACGTTCCCAAGGAGCCTGACATGGTTGTCCCACCTTTGCTTCCTGCATATTCTGATGCGCACACTCATATTTGGTCTCATCCTGCTTCCCCTCAGCCTGCCCCTTGTGGCCCTGATCAGTTCAGCCGCTGTCTGCCATACCCTCCCTTGCCCCTGAGCTGCTCCATGCATGCTTCGATGCAGTTGATGCATCTGCCCACCTCTCTGCCTCCGGCTGCTCTTGATTGCTCGCCTGGCTGGGGATTTGTCTTTGCCCCTGCTGCTCAACTGTCAGTCACTGATGCCACTTTTTCTGGGAACCTGCTGTTTGGATCTGGTGCTCAGTCCATCCTGGATCCCCTTCAGGCTTCAGGGCATACTCTCCAGTTTGTTCAGGACCTCTGTCACAACCTCTGGTCCCACCCCATGCCCCTGTGGGTGGGCCACCTCATGCCCAGCCCCTCTACCAGGCTGCCTCTCAGGACCACAGTAGAGCCTTGGGGGGGCTCAGTCTGCCCCTCCGGCGTGCCTGCCCCTTACACAGGATGGGACCCACTTCTGTGCCTTAAACCGCTTTTCAGGGTTTCCCTCGCCTCCTCTTGCAGGCCTTGGAGGCACTTGTGGATCTCTTTACCTTTTCTTGGAGGCTTGCTCCTGGATTGGATGCTTCGCTCCTCCATGCGGTTCTGATTGGAACTCCTGCTACTCTCCCTGATGGAGCCCTTCAGTTGTTCCTTCCTCTGACCATCCAGGATGTTTTTTTTCCCCTGGTGCTCCTCTTTCTGATCTGCTCTACTTGTCTTTCTATTGGATTTGACTTTATGCCAGAGCCTGTCGACCTCTGCCTCGTCAGGATGAATCACTGCACCTGGCCATCTACAGTTCTTTCTACATCATGCCTCCTGCATGGTGCCTTCATCCACCTTTGAGTCTGTCTGCTTGTGCGGGTGTGGATTGAGTTGACATTTCTCTTTGATTTCATGCCAGTTGTCTTCGACTAATCATACTTCTCAACCTCCTGCCTCATAAATCAGGGACAAGGCTTAAAAGAGACAGGGATGAAGGACCAAAATCAGGGACACATCTTCAAAAAGCTGGCAGAATAAGGAACTTAGTGTAAAACGCATTTTCTAGGAAAGAATAAGTCTGTAACTTTAATGTTTGATGTTATTTTGTGCTTACAACTCCCACTGTTTGGTCATGAACATGCCAAGTTTTAGGAAGGGCAGAGTAAAATTTTAAGGCAAATCAGAGACAGTTGAGAGGTATGCGCCTAATGGTTGGCCTATCTGCCTGCATGAAGGAGGTTTGAGTTGACATTTCTATTAAATATCATACCATGGTTTCAGGAAACCCTACAGCACTGGAATGGCTCTTATAGAATACACTATCTGCATGAGACCTTGGATAATGGTCATAGAAACATAGAAGTTGACGGCAGATAAGGACCGCAAGGCCCATCCAGTCTGCCCATTTTTTTCTACCTTTAAATGTGCCATCTGGCCTTGCTCTGTCAGTGACTCATCTATTCATAGTCATTTGTATTGCTCCTTATGCCTATCCCATGCCTGTTTGAAGCCCTGCACTGTATTCATAGCCACCACTTCTTGTGGTAAGCCATTCCATGCATCTACCACCCTTTCTGTGAAAAGAATTTCCTCACATTCCCCTTAATCGGCCTCCCTCTAATCTCATGCTGTGTCCTCTTGTCCTGCTATTTTTCTTATATTTAAACATGTTAGACTCTTTCACCTTGTTTATGCCCTTAAGGTGTTTAAATGTCTCGATCATATCACCTCTCTCCCTCCTTTGCTCAAGGGTATACATATTGAGCTCCGTTAATCTGTCCTCATATGTCTTCTGATGCAGTCCCTGCACCATTTTGGTTGCCCTTCTCTGGACTGCCTCAATTTGGTTAATGTCCTTGTGAAGGTTTGGCCTCCAATACTGCACGCAGTACTCCAGATGGGGCCTAACCAATGTCTTGTACAGAGGGATTATTACCTCCCTCTTACGACTTGTGATACCCTACTAATACACCCCAACACCTCCCTAGCCTTACCTACTGCTTTAGAGGTCTGCTTGATGATTTTAGGTCATCAGTGATGATGATGCCCAAGTCTCTTCTTCCTTTGTGACTGCTAGCAACTCCCTCCCAGCCTATAAGTGGCTTCAGGGTTTCTCTTCCCTATGTGCATGATTTTGCACTTCTTTGCATTAAATCCCAGTTGCCACTCTTCTGACCATTCTGCTAGTTTATCCAGATCTCTTCTCATTCTGCCCACCCCATCTGGATCATCTACTCTGTTGCAGATCTTGGTGTCATCTGCAAACAGACAAGCCTTACCCTCTAGTCCATCTGCGGGGTCACTAATGAAGATGTTGAATAGGACTGGCCCCAGGACTGATCCCTGAGGTACCCCACTTGTGACTTGCATCTCTTCTGACTGTATACCATTTACCACCACTCTCTGTTTTCTGCCAGTCAACCAGTTTGCCACCCAGTTGACCAACTTCTGACCCACCCGAGCCTACCTGGCTTATTTATCAATCTTCTATGTGAACAGTGTCAAAAGCTTTGCTGAAGTCAAGGTAGGCGACATCAACTGCTCCCCTTGGTCCACCACTCTGGTTACCCAGTCAAAGAAATCTATGAGATTAGTTTGACAGGACCTTCCTTTGTAAACCCATGCTGTCTTGGATCCTGTGCCCTATGGATTCCAGGTGTTGCACTATCCTTTCCTTAAGGAGTGCCTCCATAATCTTGCCCACTACTGAGGTAAGACTGACCGGTCTGTAGTTCCCCGCCTCCTCCCTGCTACCACTCTTGTGGAGTGGGATCACATGAGCCCTTCTCCAGTCTTCTGGGACCTCTCCTGTGCTCAGAGACTCACTAAACAATTCTGCTAATGGCTCTGCTAGTTTCTCCTTTAGCTCCTTAAGTACCCTGGGATGTATGCCATCAGGTCCCATTGCCTTATCCACCCTGAGCTTAGCAAGCTCTTGTAGGACCCTATGTAGCTCTCACCAAAGCCTTCCACCTCAAGAACCACTCACTTCTACTTGACACGCTTTACTCCCTGGGCTTCTCTTCTGGAACTGTGTTGTGGTTTCACTGTTACATCACAGGATATACACAGAGAGTTAGGATTGGCAGAGTTCTCTCAGACCTAAAGGGCGTCACAGTAGGGGTCCCAGTCAGACCCATACTTGGCCACCTCCTCTTTAGCCTGTTTGTTAATGTCTTCCTGAAGCCTGTCTTCACTCAAGGATGCTGCTCTACACTGAAGATGCTGTGATCTTTAACAGCAGTCCTCTGCTTGGGGTATTCACCAGTGACTTACAAAACAGAGTTGAGTCCCTAGAGCTTTGCTTTAAATGAAACAAGCTCGTCCTGAACAATAAGAAAAACAATGTTGTTCACTGGGGCATGCCTTAAGAACAAGGTCCCTCCCTTGGTTATTTGTAAGGTACTAGGAGCCACTCTGGAGCAGGTGGAATCCTTTAAGTATCTGGGAGCTATCCTTGATGATACTCTCTCATATGCTGAACATGTCGACAATGTTATAAACCTTGCCAATAGAATGCTAGGTGTGCTTTTCCATCAAAGACTGAATCTTACCCCTGAGGCAAGATGCCTGGCCATCTCCAGTACAGTCCTCCCGCTCCTTGATTATGGTTTCCCTCTTTATGGGGTTGCTAATTACACAGTTCTTGAAAGGGTTAGAGTTGTACTTAAAGCATGCTGATGTCTTACCAGGGCTGACAGATGCACACATGGCTGTTCTCTCTATGTACTTACCAACTGGCTAGCCTTGCAAGCCGGGCTTACATACAAGACCATACTACTGGCCAAGAAAGCATTGCTTGACCTCACCCCTTCTGGAATCTGTGCCCTTTTTCATCCAGTCTACAACCAGTGCTCCACGAGGAGTATGGCCAGGCAGGCTGTTACAGTCCCCTTGCATAAAATCTGTCTGGGAAGGCACTCATTTGACAATCGTGTGACCCAGTGTGTTAATGAACTCCCTGTCTCACGCAAGGGGCTCTCCAAAATTTCCCTGTTTAAGAAAGCCCTAATAAAACAACTCACTCTCAATTCTGTCTGCTGTTGCTTCATTTGACTATCTGTGTCACCCAGGTTACTCTCATAGGGCTCAGCCTTCGCTTTTTTAGCTTCTCACCTTTATACTGAGAGCTCTACACTGCTACTGGTCCTGCCTCGACTCTGACTTCCATGCTCACTCTGCAAATTGTTACATTAATTGTTAATTTGTTTTAAATATTCATTGTACTTTATAGCTAACTGAGTATGTATGACCAGGCTCCTGCTGAGCTGCTTAATGTCTGTTGTCTACTATTTGACGTGGAACCTTTGCAAATGATCACTCATACTCAAAGGTTTTCTCTGAACTACTAATAAAAAAATTAATGCAAGGATAGTAGCAAAGTACCATCAGAGTCAGATGGAACGGGGTATACCTTAATGCCAGGAGCCTAGGAATCAAAATCAGTGAGCTGCAGATACTGAGGCCAAAGCAGAAACATGGGCATTTGAAAATAATGACTGGGAACTAGGGAAGGCCTATGGCACATTCGTAAGGCAGACTGGATGGGCCTTGCGGTCCTTATCTGCTGTCAGCTTCTATGTACAACGGTCCCCCGGTACACGATATTCAGGAGGGATAGAAAAGTAGGTAGAGGGGGAGGAGTTGCTTTTTATGTCAAGGAGGGTATAGAGGTGGCAGAAGATGAGGGCATCAGGCGTAGTAACAGGGAGACTGAGTCGATGTGGGTACATCTCATGGCTGGCTCAGGCAAGAAACTGTGTTTGAGGGTGATCTATAGAGTACCGGGGCATGGGGAGGAGAGGGACAAACAGCTCAGCGAAGAGCTGCTAGGAGGGGTAGCTAAAGGGGAAGTGGTGGTGGTGGGTGATCTGATCCTACCAGATGTTGACTGGGATCTTCCTGTGGCCAGGAGCACCAGAAGTCAGGTCATGCTGGATGCACTCCAGGACTGTGCTGGTACCGTGAGTTAAGAAGCCCACCAGGTAGACTGCAGTTGTTGATGTGGTGCTGCTCACCAACTCAGAGGTGGTGGGAGCTGTGGGGGGTAGGGAGCTGTTAGGGAACAGTGACCATACTGTAAGTCCATTTTGTTTGAACTGGCCATTGTCTGGTAAATTATAGTTGTGACTGGAAATCCCCGATTTCAGAAGGGCTGACTTCAGTAGGCAGAGGGAACTGGCCAGGGATAAGTTAGTGGGGATGGACAACTGATGGGGTAGAAGAGAGATAGGAGGTAATTAAGGGGAGGAGGGGGCATCATCAGGACATCTAAGTTTTGCAGGAGAGCAATAACCAAGAAGAACAACTTTAGAGACCACTATGATTCTTGGCAAGGATCAAAGAAGCAGTAAGGTCCAAGAAAAAGGTCTTCTGTAAATTTAAAGAAAAGCAGGGGGAGGAAGAATGGGGAGGATATTTACTGAAAAGTAGGGCGGCTAAGAGGGCGGTTAGGCAAAAGCAAACGTGGAGCTGTGTATTGCAGAGCGGGTCAAGACTTGAGAAAAACAGATCTTACTTCAAGAGGGCTCTTGCAGTAGGTATTCACAAATAGGACTGACCCACCAGGTGTCAGGACCACATGAAAAACTTCTAGCTAGCAGTCTCTGGTGGGGGACTGCCCCCACGTCAAGTGACCAGCATCATACAAAGTCGGTATAAAGGGGCAGCCCCCAACGTCTGCCTTCCATTTCTTTCCCGCTGTTGGCTTGTGAAAGTTCCTCTTGGTAGAACTTAATGCTCGCCAGTCTTTTGTCAGTCCATTAGTTTCCGAACTTTCCAACCTAATTTCTTTATTTCCAATTTATCCTCATTGATTCGCCGTGTATGTCGTCCCTGATGCCCTCCGAATTGCATAAAAATAAGTGCGACTTGTGTGGTTCTCAACTGCCACAAAAAGATGCCCACTCCTTGTGCCTCTTCTGTCTGGGCCCAGACCACCCCATGGAGAATTGCCAGCACTGCCAGAAATTGAACTCCACTACCTGGAAAAGAAGGCAGCCATCCCTGGAAGCTCACATCCTTAAAAAATGTATGGCATCCATGGAGAAGGAGCTAAAGAAACTTCAGCAGGCATCTACTTCCCCTGAAGGTCACAAAAAAAGCGGGACAAGGAGAAGCACAGGGAGTAGGAAACGACTTCCACGGCAGCCACGGCTCTGGCCGGAGTCGCAGCACTTCAGGTAATGTCCCCTCTGGGGGACCGCTCCACAACAGCTGTCTAGGTGGTCACCAAGAAGGCATCGCCCCTCCCATCTGGCTCATGCTTGGGCCTTTCGGGAGCCCCCAGGGAAAAAGAGGCCTCTGCTCCAGGGAAGGCCGCTTCTACCATGCAGCCTTTGGGTCAAAGTTGGTCCGGTAAGTCAGATGTCGGTACCAGCGATGTCCAACCAGACAAGGCTGCTAGGCCGCTTGCCCCTTTGGCGGGGGTGCCTAGCCAAACCTCTGTCTGACAAGGTCGCATTCCCAGCGCGGCCTTCCCCAGGCAAGGAGTCTGATAAGTAGGACATCGGCTCTCCCGACAACTGCCCGGATTTGGCCAATAAGTTGGACACCGGTCCCACCGATGCCCACTTGGCCAAGGAGACTGCGCCGGACCCTAAGGATCAGTCCAACATTCCAGGTTATCTGCAGTGCATTTCACTACCTTCTGAGGCCCCTGTGTCTCCTCTGCTGACCCCCGGGGAGTCTAACCCTCCCTCCCCAGTCGTCATGGAGGATACAGAAATGCTGATGTCAAGGCCACCTCCTTTGGGACCCGATGCCCTGACGCTGGATCCTCAGACGCCAGCCCCGACACTGGCATACCTGACACCAGCCAACGTCCCCTTACTGTCAGGTCCGTCAGAATCTGGCGACGGTGTACCCACGCCGGGCCCAACGCCCATGGGTCCAGCATTCCCAATGTCTGGCCTGCCAGCTGGGCCTCTGCCAGGTCTCTCTGCTCCATCAGAGCCCCTGGGTCCTGGGTATCCCACACCACTATATCCGGTGCCACCATACCTGGCTTAACAGTATCCGGCGCCTCAGTACCTGACACCGCAGTACCAGACGCCTTAATACCTGATGCCAGGTTACCCACCATCAGGTTATGGATACTCCTTTTACGGATATCCTCAATATCCGTAGCCCCCCTCCTCCTCCACCCACTCCCCAGTCGTCGGCAGACTTGAAGGAGACACTGGCCTCCTGGTGGGCTGAGGCCAAGGTTCAACTCACTAGGGAGGTTGAAAGTCATCTGCCAATGCCGGACCCTATGCAGGATCCCCTATGTCGGAGACAAGAGACTCCCTCCCCCCTACCCGACACCAGAGGTGAGCCCTCTGGTGCCGAGGAGGGGAGGACACACACCCCAGGAAACTCCCCAAAAGGGCAGTTCCTCTCCCCTCTTAGGGAGGAGTCTTTCTCTTCATCATCAGATACGTCTGGCACAGACTCAGAGACTGGATGCTCTGATCCTGATGACGAGCCACGTACTCCAGATCACCCCAGGCCGAGGACCCCTCTGAAGTCCCCTCGGGAGGGTTCCTCCTTTCTGGAGTTCCTGAGGAAAATCCAGGAAGTCCCTAAGTGGCAATCACTGGAGCCAGACCCACAGTGCAAAAAAACTCACTGCCCATCTGGATCTGCCCGAGACTGCTCCAACGCTGATTCCCCCCTGGATAGAGCCTCACACGGATCTTGTTTCCACTATTTGGAAGCAACCTTCAGCGTTAGCCCCCCCTTCCAAGGAAGGTGGATCAGCTATATCAGACTCCAGAGGGTGTAGATTTCCTGAATCTACACCCCAAGGCGGACTCAGTCGTCATCAGCGCTGCTTACAGACGTTCCGCTAACCCAAAACACCTCAGCTCATCTCCACCCAACAAGGAATCCCGGCTTCTGGACCAATATGGGAAGAAGATATATTCCTCTTCTACCCTGGGTATTAGGGCCCTGAACTATATGGCACATATGGGGGACTTCCAGAAGACCATCCTTAGTCAGGTGGAATCTAAATTGGACTCCCTTCCTGAGTCTCAGACTAAGCAGGAAGTGACATACCTTGTCCGCTCTGCTCATTTGGCCAGTTGGCATATGCTCTGTGCCACTTACGATGCAGTGGACACAGCTGGAAGGAGCTCAGCTTTTGCCGTAGGCTTACAGCATCATGCCTGGCTCCGTGTGTCAGGATTGGTCCCTGAAGTGCAGTCCGCTATGCAGGATTCTCCCTTCAGGGGTTCAGTGCTGTTCGGGGGTGATGTCAAGGACATCATTACCGACCTACAGGAGAAGGGCACTGCACTCAAGTCTGTTGACTCTATGTACAGGCCCCCTCAGGGACAACGACATCCTTTTCATAGACGGAACCGTCAAAAACCAAAACCACAGGGCAAACGGGCCATCAAGCATTGACCCCTCCAGCAATCAAGACTCCCCCTAACAAAAAAGCCACGGGAGCCTCGGCTGCTGTGCTACCCCACACCTCCTGACTCCCCCGCCTCTCCCACTGCCTCTGGAGGGCCCCAGAGGAACTGGTAGGGTGGAGATTCTCCTTCCATCTGCCAAGTTGGGAGAGGATAACATCAGATGCTTGGGTGCTCCAGTTGATATCAGCAGGACACTCAACAGAGTTTCTACAGACCCCCCCCCCCTCCAGTTGTCTTACTACCTGCAATATCTTCCTCTGGTCCTAGAGGAAATCACCTCCCTTCTCTCGAAGGTGGCGATGGAACCAGTCCCCATCAATCTTTGAGGGACAGGTTACTATTCCCATTTCTTCCTAGTTCCAAAGAAGACTGGAGACATGAGGCCTATCTTAGACCTCAGTTGCCTGAACATGTTTGTGGAGTACAAATGCTTCAGAATGCTCTCTTTGCAGAGCCTTCTACCTCTTCTTCAGCAGGGACAGTGGCTGTGCACTCTGAACATGCAGAATGCCTACCTGCATATCCCCTTCCCACTGCAGATTCCTTCATTTTTGCTTTTTGTCTCTTTTGCTTACAAAAGGGAAGGCAATGCTGTTCCTAAGCAATGCCTATTGAAATGGTTGGCTGATTGTGTCGCTTTCTGTTATGACAAGTACAAGACCCTTCCGGGTCAAGTCAGAGGTCACTCCACCAGAGGAGTAGCTGCCCCTGTGGCTTGCTTCAAGAATGTGTCTGTGGCAGACATCTGTGTAGCCACTACTTGGACTTCTGTCCATACCTTTACAAAACACTACAGTTTGGACATTGTCTCTCGCTGTAGAGCTGGTTTCGGTTTGGCTGTACTACAGTGTCTCCTTTCCTGAGACCCTTGTCTGCCTGAGGTTCCATGCTATGGATGTTATTCCTCCTCCTGAGTGCTTTTCCTTATTCCAGACTGCTTGGGACTCAGTCCTATTTGTGAATACCTACTGCAAGGGCCTTCTTGAAGTAAGATAGTACAGTTACATAAGAACTTACTGTAACAGCAGATCTTCGAGAGATACTCTTGCAGTAGGTATTGCCTTCCCGCCCTCCATCCCCCTAAGCTTTTGTTGGCTCCATTTCCATGGGGGAGAAATATCCTCTTCTCTCTCGTCTTGTCTCCTTTAGCCATTGGTAGGAAAGAACTGGAAGGCGGGCGTTGGGGACTGCCCCTTTATACCAACGTTGTATGACGCCGGTCACCTGACGTGGGGGCGGTCCCCCACCAGAGACGGCTAGCTAGAAGTTTTTCTGTGGGGTCCTGACACCTAGCGAGTCAGTCCTATTTGTGAATACCTACTGCAAGAGCCTCTCTCGAAGATCTACTGTTATGGTAAGTTCTTACATAACTGTACTTTCTTCAGGTATATTAGTGAAACAAGGAAAAAAGAGGGGGAATTGAAAGGCTAACCAAGGGAGATGGTGTGATTGAGGATGGCAGACAAAAGTCTCCATCCTAAACGATTACTTTTGCTCAGTTTTCGCTAGTGAGGACAGTGAGCCCTTGACAGAGAATAGCATCGAGCTGTCCACCAAGGGGGTCCAGCAGCTGAAGCAGTCAACCTTCAGTAGGGAAAAAGTCCTGAAAGGACTGACAGCCTTTAAGAGTGATAAGGTCCTAGGACCAGATGGGTTGCACCCGAGAATACTCTGGGAATTTTAAGTGGATCTGGCTGACCCCTGGTAGCTGTATTCAGCAGATCTGTAAGAACAGGAGTAGACCCAAGGGACTGTAGGATGGCAGACGTAGTTCTGCTCCATAAGGGTGGCGACAAGGAACAAGCAGGGATTTGCAGGTCTGTCAGTCTTACATCTATTGTGGGGGAGCTGATGGAGTCACAGATCAAAGATGACTTCATGGACTACTTTGAGAGTAATGGTCTCCAGTATAGTAAACAGCACTGATTTGTAGCAGAGAGGTCTTGCCAGACTAACCTGATAGTTTTCTTTGACTGGGTGATGAGAGATTTAGATAAGGGCCACCACACTGTGAATTTGCTCTACTTTGATTTTAGCAAGACTTTTGACTTGGTGCCTCATAGATGTCTGCTGAAGAAAATGGAGGATCTGGGGCAGCTAAGGTCATAGTAAATTTGATAGAATACTGATTAAAGGGGAGGCAGGAGAGGATAGTGGTCAAGGGGTTTAGATCAGAAGAGAGAGATGTCATGAGTGGTGTTCTACAGGGATTTGTCCTAGGGCCAGTTCTCTTCAACATGTACAACAGTGACATTGGTGAGGGGATCGAGGGCAGGGGGTTGTGTCTTTTCACAGATGACACTAAGCTCTGTGGAAGGATGGATAGTGATAAGGAAATAAAGGAAATGTAAAGAAACGTACAAAAGCTGAAGGTGTGATCAGGGGGTTAGCAGTTGAAATTCAACACCAGAAAGTACAAGGTGATACACCTGGGGAACAGGAACCTTAGGATTGAGTACTAGATGGGTGGGCTGAGACTCAGTACCGCGACTGAAGAACGAGATCTTGGAGTTATCATAAGCAGCTCCCTAAGGCAGTCAAGTCAGTGCAACAAGTGGCTGTAATTGCCACTAATCAAAGCCGTACTCAATACTTATGACAAAGCTTATTACTAAGCTGCTAAGGACAACATAACTCTGGTATTGTTTGCATCAATCCTACCTGTACCAGCTTGTTTGTATCTATGTCTTAAGTTACTGTTATACTTATGTGTTGTACTGTTATACTGTGTATTTTCGTTTGTCTTACTGTGACAAGGTACCTTTGTAAATGAGCCTATGGCTCAAAGGTTTTCCAAACTGCTGTTTAAATAAAATAAATATAGCAAAGCAAGTAGGATGCTTGGCTGTATTGGCAGGGGTATTGATAGCAAAAAAAAAAATTAAAAAGGTAATACTTCCTCTGTATAGATTCTTGGTGATGCCACACCTGGAGTACTGTACCCAGTTATGGAGTCCTCACCTCAGGAAGGATAGGGATAGGCTGAAAATAGTGCAGCACAGGGTAACTAAACTGATCCAGGGTCAGCAGGGCAGGTCCTATGAAGAGTGCCTCAAGGCACTGAGCATGTACTCGCTGGAAACCAGAAGCGAGAGAGGACATATGGTAGAGACCTTCAAATTCGTAAAAGTAATTAACAAGGTGAACTGCAGGGAACTACTTAATTTGAATAATGGCTCGTGGTTATGAATGGAAGCTAACAGGAGGGAGGATTAGGAGGGACATGAGGAAGTACTATTTTACTGAATGAGCAGTGAAGAAGTGGAACAGACTACTAGGCAATGTGGTGGTTCAAAAACCGTTAGTAGTTGTTAGCACAGCTGGGACAGAATAAAGGGTACTGTGTTTGCTTGGGGCAACAGAAATGGAGAGGATGGGAGGACCAGCACCCATTAGGATCAATAGGTCCAAAGGCAAAATAGGGAACTGGGGCAGACTGGATGGACCTTTAAACATTTTCTGCCATCATTGTTTCCATAGTTTTCGGTTAAATAGACACCCAGTTCCAACTCTTGGGAATCAGTCCATTATCTCGCTTCAAGGAACAGTGCTTTCTCACTTTCTGTGAGGAAAAATAGTTTATTTGTCACTTGGAACTAAACTACATTATTTATTTGCCCTAGGTCTTTCAGTGATTGTCGGAAAATTGTGGGGCTTCACTTTACAACCTGACTGCCCCTTAATAAATCTTTTATTGTTTGCTGCAGCACCAGTCGATCACATAAATTGTTAGATAAATGTATTGTCACTCATAAAGGCTTTTAATATGAAGAAAGCTGTATGTTTTTGAAATGCACTGCAAATTAATGATTGTGTAGCATATCTTCTCAAAATCTAAAGAGACATCTAAGTCATGCAGTACTAACTAGATTTTATTTAATAATTCACAGTCTCTATTGAACAACTCCTGAAAAAACATATTTTATCAGTTTCTAGATGTTAAATAATGAAGCCTGTTTAACGACTACTTCCTTCAGTGCAAGAAAAAAGTAAACAGATAACCAGGATGCCTAATAAAGTTCTAGTAAAAGGTTTTATTTTGTTAAAATAATTACTGTTCTTAATCAGCACTGTAAATGTACATTTTAAAATCACATGATAAAAGTATTCAGTCATACCAATAGTTTTTCATTACATCATACAATAGTTTTTAATACATGATACTTTTGGTCTGCTCAGTTTGCAGTGATTTTACTTGGTTTATTTATTGAAATGTTTCACCAGGAAGGTTACACTGAGCAACAATATTCATCTCACGGTACGTCCTGGGGGAAGAGGAGTGGGAACAATAGTCGTGCAACAGGATACATACATCTTAGCAGCATATAGACAGACTGTACAGTTAACAACCAACAATAGCTAATAACATTTCTAGATTAGGATACATTTGTGAGTGGCTGACAGGGGGTATAGTCAAAAGGTACTCGGGGGGGGGTGGAACAGTAGGGGAGACAGAAGTGCTAAGTTGCAGAAGTGCTAGGATTGCAAGAGGGGTTTGGGATAGAGGGCAGATATTTGGCCCAGCTGGAGGAAGGAGGAGTTATAGACCTGCAGCTAGGCAGGGTCCCGCGGGGCTAGACGCAGTTGCAATTCATCACTAAGTAGTTTGCTAGGGATGTAGAGAGAGAGTTGGCTGATGAGGAGTGATGGATTTGGGACGGTAGTTGGTTCCAGAGCTTAGTAAGGCGATGGGAGAGTGCCATTTGGCCAGATGTGGTATTTCTGTAGGGTATATTCAGTGAGCGAGAGTCATCAGATCAGAGGGTGTATTTGGTGGGGTGAGGGGCAGATGAGGAGGTGGACAGGTAAGAGGGGAATGAGCCGAGCCAGAATTTAGAGGTAAACTTTGCTGCGTGCAATGTTCTCCTGTCAATAAGTGAGGGAAAATTTAGAGAGCAGTAAAGAGTGCAGTGATGTGTCAGAGCAGGGGCATCCAGGGCAAACCGTCAGAAGGAGTTGAAGAGAGGTTCAAGCCTGGATAAGGAGGATTGAGGGGTAGCTCTGTATACAACATCACAATAGTTGAAAGTTGGCAGTATCATTTTATGTACTAGTTCACGCCTCACCAGATGAGCGATTCTACCCCTGTTACGATAGAGGGCCCCTAGCTTAGGCCGGAGTTTCTTTAGAATGGCATCAATGTGGATGGAGAAGTTTAGATTCCTATCCAGCCAAACTCCAAGGTAGCGGAATGAAGAGGTGTCTTCTAATACAGTCCCATCAATGGTGTAAAAGGTGGGTAAGGAGGGGAGCCTTGCCAACCTCTGTCTAGTTCTGAAAGTCATGGAGACTGTTTTCTTTGAGTTTAGGAAGAGGTGGTGCCCACTTAGCCAGCGTTGTACATTTTCGAAACCAGCTGGAGCCTGGCAGTGACATCAGTGACCGATGCAATTGCAATTAGTTTGCCTTTAATGAAAATAACTGCTTAAATATAATTAACCTGCTCAGCATCTTTTCATAAATGTAAAAACAAAGACAAGGTGCTGCGCCAGGATGTGGTCTGAAAGCAAAACAAAATGGTTATATTAAATGCATGCTGAAAATAGAAAATGGAGCTAAAAATCTATGTTTCGACCTTAGGTCTTCTTCAGGAAATATCTAAAAGAGAAAGAGAAAGAAAGCAAAGTTTTATCTTTTCATAAATGCTTGCTTTTTGTAGGCTTTGTATGTGTGTACACCATTGTGGCAGACTGACATGTAAAGAATCACTGTCAACCAACTCCCTCAGAAGCACATTCAAGTTTATACTCAGCAGGGCCATCCAAACTCCTCACACGTTTGAATCAAAATCCTTTCAGAATTAAAGTATTTATACAAGGAAAACCTACCCTACCACTCAAAAGCAAACTTTAGGCGAATGGGGCACTTTGCATCTCTTCTCACACCTATTGTTTCAGCCTCTATGCCGACAAAAAGTTCTCTGATAGTCTGCTTTAACACAGATTTTAAGTGCTCAAGTGTACATAAGCATAGACAGAGAATTTTAAAACCAAAGCAGGGACGTGAATCACATGAAAGCCGATCCCACGGGACCCCATCTCACCTCACACTGTATTGTTTTGGTCAAATCCAAGTCTGTGTACTAAATTGTTAGCATATCTGAGTAGATTGCCTTGAGACTTTAAATGTTTGTGTACAATTACAGACAAAAATTCAATAAATGTAAGAAATTATGGATTTTGTGTGGAGAAGGGAGAAAACTACTGAAACTGTGGGCACAGTTTTGAATTTTAAAAATTGTAGCAATTGCTTTCAACTCCTGGCTAATGCAGATTACCACAAGTTGTGCTTGAGGTGCCTGGGTCCAGATCATGATTTTCTCAGTTGTGGACTTTGTGTCAAGTTTTGCCCTTAAATGCAAAAGAAAAGAGCGAAAAAATTACAATACATTATGGCTTCTGAGTGTGCCTCCTTGACACCTAAGGGCCCTGATGAGGGTCCAGCCCCTCTGAGTAAGCAGTATAACAAAGAAAAGACATGCTAGAGATTGTTTGGAATCAGGGTGTCTGTCATCTATAATTCTGAATGTTTATTTTCTTACAATCAAAATATTAGACTTTTCAGCAAAGTGAAATGCAGCAGCAGCAGCAGCAGCAGCAAGTTGCAATAGGGGTGCACCTGCACCCTCTAAAACCCTGTAGATCTGCTACTGGTGTTTGAACAGGGGAGCCCTGATTTCAGCAAAAGTGAAAGAGCCTCTGAGCAGATGCCAGAGATAGTGCCTTTTAAGAAAAAACTAAATGAAGCCCCTCCTCCTGAAGAAGGAAAGGAGCCACTGATAGACAAAAACAGAATGCCCTCATTAGTTAGTTGGTCTTTGTTGACCGGGTACGTGCACTAGACAAATCCTACCTATTTTCAGGCATGACCCAAGCGAGGGGGATACAAATGAATGCTAACTGACTTTGAATCAGATTAAGCTGTTGATGATATTTTGAGTGAATTAAAAATTAAAAATTAGAGAGCATGACAAAGGAACGACAATTCCCCCAGGCTTTCCAGGCTATGTGGAATTTCATGAATACTGTATTTCTGCCCCCCCCCCCCAAATAGGCTCCAGTTCCAATGCCTGTGGAGGAGGAGGCTGAATTTGACTATGAGGAGGAGGAAGGTGAACCCATAGAGCCTGATGGTTCTCCTGAACAAGAGTTTGGTTCCCCACCTTGCCCCTCAGGTTCCCCACCTTGTCCCTCACATGACTACACCTCCCACTGTTCTTTTGTGAGGCAAATGGTGAACACCGTCAACATCTCATTGCAGGAGACACTACTGAAGACATAGATAAGGTGGAATTTTTGGATATGATGGGCTTAACTCCCACAAAAAGGTTGCTATTTCCCATCCACAAATCCCTCAGAAAGACCACTTATAAAATGTCAGTACTCACAATCAGCTGATGGCATAGACAAGAAAACTGAGGAAAAAAATATGTAAGGTGGACAAACAGGGCGCTGAGTACCTGTACCCCCACCCTGATCATGAGGGATTGGTTCAAACTACCATCTATGATAAGGCCAAACTGCTTCTTTCCTACCAGCCTTCTGAGGATTCCAGGTAACTGGATAGTATGGGCAAAAATGTCTATACCCCAACTTCCTTGCTCTGAAGGCAGGCAGCATACTTTGTTTACACAGCTCAGTTCCAGAAAGCCCTCTGGAGTTCCATTCTGGCAGTGATCGAGAAAGCTACTAGTGACCTGGCACAGGATTTGGCTGATAACAATGACCACTGTGGATGCCACCAAGTACCAGTTCCACATGGCACTGGACACAAATGACACTGCATCCAGGGTCATGGCATTTGCAGTGTCACTAAGGTTTGCATGGCTTAGAAACACATACCTTTCCCAGGATACTCAAACAAAAGCAATGGATTTTCTTTGTGAGGAGGTGACAAGACAGGGGGCTTATATGAAAAAGGTGGATGAATACAAGACCACCTACAAGAATAACACTGAGAAGGAAAAGGCCTCAACTTCCTACAAGTCTTCTGAAAGGGGAGATAGAGGTAGGGGATACTTCCTCGTGCTTACCTTAAATATGACTACTCCCAACAGAGGGGTTTCTTCAGAGGCAGGGGCCGAAGGGAACCTGTCGTGCAGACGCAACACCAGCTCCTTAAGTCCACACGAAGCAAAACTCCTGACTAGTCTGCACACATCACCCAACCATTGCCAGTTTGGGGGAAAGGCCGATTCACTATTTTCAGGAGTGGGGAAGAATAACCACAGACAAGTGGGTCTTAGAAATAGTAAATTAGGGTTTGGCCTTGCAGCTGAAAAGTTTCCAAAACTGCAGAGTCATGAAGTCTTCAGACCCCATACTTCAGCAGAAAAAACTCTTGCTGGAGATTTCATAGATTTTCATAGATGTATACAAGTTCAGAATGCAGGTGCCCATAAATGAACTTGCCACCAGTTAATTCAGTGTTGGAACGAACATTTTCTGTCACCCATATCAGAGTCGAGTCTTTTCTTAAATTGTTCAACATTGTTGCTATTAATAATATCTTCCGGTGGTGACTTCCATATAGGAGGGACCCTCTGAGTGAAAAATTTAGAACATTTATTAGTTTTACATAACGAAGTTTTAAGTTTAGAATTATGTGATCTAGTATAGTTATATGTGGAGTGCTTTTCTAAACCAATTGTATTCAACAAATATCAGTTTTGAAAGGCCTTAAAAGTATAAATCAAGTCCCCTCTTAATACTCTGTATTCCAAGGAGTATAGTTGTAATATTTTGAGTCTGGATCCGTAATCCATGTCAGACATGTTGTCTGTCCTTTTGGTGACTCTGCGCTGAACCCTTTCTGTCATACTTAGATAACCATTTGAGGTTGGAGTGCAAAATGAGATACAGTAATCCAAATATGGACGAACAATACTAGAATATAAAGGCAAAATAACAGATGGTCTCCTACTTTTAATATGTTTTAAAATGCTACCTACAATCATATGACATTTTTTAAGTTTTGTTAGTATGAGAATTAAATTTTAAATTGTCTGATATTCTGATGCCCAGATCCTTTTCTTCTGTTGTGACCATTAGATTCACATTCTGTATTGAATAGTTGAACCTTTTGCATTGCTTTGCATTGTGCCACATTGAACTTCATTTTATAATTCACTGCCCAACTAGTTAGCCTGTTTAAATTTTCTTGTAGAATGTTTGCAGATGAAATATCATTTACTATGTAACCTATTTTACAATGGTTGGCGTATTTATTAATCCATATCTCTTTAGACGTTTGCAAATTGGAGACCAGTATATTAAAGAGATAGAGGTAAAAGCTGCTATTAGCAAATACAGTGGAAAAAGTCCTCTCCTCCTGGGGGCTTGTTCAAGATACTTCGACCCACAAGAAAAATGGCGAGTGGCGCCCATTTTAGACTTGAGATACTTGAACTAACACAAATGGAAAAGTTCAGTGTGGTAACATGGGGGTCATTGATTCCATCACTGCAACAAGGAGATTGGCTAGGGTCACTGGATCTGAAAGACGTCTACTTTCACATACCAGTCAGACCCAGTCACAGAAAATACCTCAGATTCAGGGTAGGGAATTGCCACTACCAGTTCACAGCCCTTCCTTTCAGCCTATTCTCAGCACCCAGAGTGTTCATAAAGTGCCTACCTGAAGTGGCAGCACATCTGAGGAGGCAAGGGGTGTTGTTTTCTCCCCCCCCCCACCTGGATGACTGGCTAGTCTCAGAAAAATCGCACCAGGAAGCCAGATCCTCCCTCCTCCTCACACAAGACAGCCTAGAGGACCTGGGTCTCCTTATAAATACCCAAAAGTCACAAACAAAACCAGTACAGGTCCTGGACTTTGGAGGTGTAGTTAGATACCCATCAAGGGAAGATATTCCTTCCTCAGGAAAGGATAGCAAACCTGATAGTACTTGCAAAATCCCTCAAAACAGGTCAGTCCAGACCTGCAAGGGATTTCCCACAGTTGCTGGGACACATGGCTTCTTTCACTGCAGTGGTGCCAGGTGCCGGGTTCCAAATGAGAGATATCCAGTACCACCTGGGGAGCCATTGGTCCCAAAGATGGGATCTACTGTCAAAACTAATGATTGTCACAGAGTTTTTGTTAAGTACACGGGAGTGGTGGAAGGAAGAAGACAACCTTTGAGAGGTGGTTCCCTTCCTTCAATAATCACCCAGGGTCGTACTAACTACGGATGCCTCCCTGCTGGGCTGGGGTACCCAACTGAAGGACCTCGCTGTAAGCAATATGTGGAGCACACAGGAATCTCAGGATATTAACCTCCTGGAGCTTAGGGCAGTGTACCTGGCAATGCAAGCCTTTTCGTCTCGCATTAGGGATCAGTCTGTCTAGATCAGGACAGACAACACCACTACTATGTATTATATAAACAAGTGGAGGAACAAGATCTTCAAAACAGTACACAGAAGCAATGAAGATCTGGAACCTAGCATACTCCATGGAGCGAGGTTCAGCTATCAGCAGTACACTTGCCAGGGTAAGACAACATCCTGGCAGATTCCCTAAGCAGAATCAGCCAAGGGAAACCACAAATGGATACTGAACTAGCAGGTGCTGGCTACAGGCTTCAGAAGGTGTGGTACACCAGATCTGTTTGCATCCTGGGAAAACAACTAGCTCCCACTGTTCGGTTGCAGACCCCCCCAGTCCTGGGCTGAGCAGGGAAGTTTCTCTGTGACTTTCCACACTTCTTTTACTGAGGGTGCAGCTAAAACTGAGAAGATAGTCAGTAGCAATGATCCTTAAAGCTCCAGATTGAGATACAATCTGCTGAGCTTTTCTCAGGACATGATAACATTCCCAGATCTGAAAATCTTGCACTTCAGAGCATGGTACTTGGAAGAGCTAGAGTTTTCCAGACTAAACCTCTCTGAGAAGCTTTTGAGAGTGCCTAAAGTTTCCAGGAAACCAGCAACTAGGAAAACCTACGCCTCAAAGTGTAAAAGATTTTCCTTTGGTGCTCCTCTAGGCAGATGAGCCCATTTAGAGTGCACCTTCCTTCAATCCTGGGCTAACTGGTTCACCTGCAGTGACTGGCCTATAGATCCTCAACCCTGAAGGCACGTAGGCCTTGCTCACCTCAGCCCTTCAGTAAGGGATCCTGTCCCCCCATGGGACCTGAACCTGTGTATTACTCAGTTGATAGAGACCCCCCTTTTTTTTCTGTATACATTTTTATCTTTCAAGGAGCCTGTTAGGCAACTACGGT
Organism: Neoceratodus forsteri; assembly: GCA_016271365.2. Classification (NCBI taxonomy): domain Eukaryota; kingdom Metazoa; phylum Chordata; order Ceratodontiformes; family Ceratodontidae; genus Neoceratodus; species Neoceratodus forsteri. The sequence continues at coordinate 143,906,970 of CM028131.1, read as the reverse complement.
CCCTTCCTCGGACGGACTCAGTCTCAGGCCCCATCTTTTCCAGCCCTGACTATTCCTGGTGATCCCCCATGGGTTGCCCTACCATGACAAGGCCAGGGCAAGAAGTGCCAGCTCCCCTCCACCCTGGAACACAAATCCACATTCTGGGTGTTGGGATGGGTGCTGGCAGGGCCAATCATGGAGCCTGCCAGTTCCATTTTCCTGATTTTCTCCCTAGCCCCCTTCCCGCTGACTCGTATGTTGGCTCGCACTTCCCAGCCCGTATCCCCTCCTCCCAACTGTAGCTAGAGGGTGAGCAATGGGCAGGACAGCTATCCTTTCATCCCAGAGAGGGGGGAGCAGTCCTCCAGATGCTCTATCCTCTCTCTCTCTCTCTCCCCTGCCAACCTCTGGTGGTCTGGGCTCTTTCCTGAACCCAGGTCACTGATGTGGCGCAAGGCGTGTCATCCAGTGCCTCAACCCTCAGTGCCACCAGGCTGGCTTGATGGAGGCCCCTTTGAAGGCTATGGCAACTGCTGACCTGAAGTATGTTACCTGGAAAGCAGTTTTCCTGGTGGCACTCACATGTGCCTGAAGGCTAAGAAATCTTCAAGCCCTCTGTAGAGATCTTAACTGTATCATACTCCACAGGGACAAAGAAGTCTTGAGAACCAACAGAAAAATTTCTCCCCAAACTGGTGTCTGAATTTTAACTGAATCAGTCACACTTCCAGTGCTCTTTACAGCAAAGTTGAGCCCAGGGGAGCAAAGTCTCCAGAGTCTACTGTTAAAAGAGCTCTGATGTACTACTTGGACCGCATAAAGGATGTCAGGTCCACCCATACTCAGTTGTTTGTCACCTATGGTGAAGTAGGGCAAAGTAAACCAACATCTAAGAGGACCATTTCTCAGTCTCTTGCATTCAGTTCTGTTATGTGAGGGTCTCAGGACCCTCTCTACAAGAGGCACACCTGACTCTGTGGCAGCTTCCAGTGGTGTCTCCCTGCAGGAAATCTGTAAAGTAGCTACCTGGAAAACAGTGTACACTTTCATCCAGCTTTGGCACTGCTGTCTTGTGGAACATTTTCCTCCCAAGTAGGTTTTGTACCCAGCCTCCCAAGATACTGCTATGGAGTCTGCAGTTATTAAGCATAAGCGAGGGATTTCTGGGGTTTGAAGAAAAAAATTACTCACTGTAGTAAAGTTTCTTCCAAGGGATCCCTCGCTGTGCTTAACAGTCCCATCCCTACCTACCTACCTACCCTTCCGGAACCTAGAAAAAGGGTCACACACCAATCAGGTATTTCTGTTTTCCTTGAGCATTACTTGTTACATTACTTTATAATTAATATTCAGTGAGCTAATCTTTCAAGATTTTTTATTAGAGTTTTAGAAAGAATTAAACTGCTATGTTAAAAAGCCTTTTCCAGACTGAAGTGTGTGCAGTGCATCATTGTTAATGGAATGCAAGAAGAATCATTTCTCTCTCTACACAAATGGTACATGGACATTCTTATGGAGTGTAGCTGGAGTGAAACAAATTATGACCCACAGAGCTTGCAGTCAAAACTGGCAGATCACTTCAAAGATGGTATCATATTTGATACGAAAAGTAGAAAAGCGGGTATAATCATCAGGTCTGCTAAGAAACAGGTTGACTGGAGGGACGCACAAGCAGCATAAGCAGCTCAACACATAAGAGAACAGTTGTTGGAACTCCTAAAGGTACAGCCTCATAATAAAACCAAAGTTACAGTTGAAGACTTAAAAGAAAAAAATGTAAAACTGCCACCTGTTCAGACATTCCTACATACTGTACTCATGGGTTTATCAGAAGTGGGGGTGAACGACAGAAGAGGAAAGTTCAATCTATTGCAGATGACATAGTGTTTGCAGAGTCATGGGGAATAATCAAACCACACAAACACCTGTTGTTGGGCATGTGTATTAAATCCATGACATGCAGTAAGAAAGTTGTAACTATTTTGAACAGGTTTGGTCACTGTGTCAGCTACCATGTTGTGGAGGAACTCAAAACTGCAGTCGCAACCAATATAATGGAGAGGAATATGGCTACACCAGAGGGATTGCTCATACTGCCAGGTTTAGCAACTGCTTTGGCTTTTGACAATTATGATGAGATGATGGAGACACTTGACAGTCATGACACTTTGCATGACACTTTGCATGACACTGTGGGTATAGCATAGCAAAACATACCTTGCAGTATTGAGGAGACAGCTGTACCGAAAGAAAGGTCTGAAGAAGCTATGAAAAGAACACACACAGATGACCAAGTGCTAGCAAGAAATGAAACACACATAATAGAAACAAACACAGATAAGCAAAGATCAGAAGTTGATAACCATGACCAGGCAGGGCAATCTTTAACATCAAAGAACAAACAATGCAGAACATCAAAGACAAAGGCTGAAGATTTTGATGAAGACGATTTGCTAAATGTAAAGAAATAGATATTGCAGCCAATGACATGACAGAAACAAGACACTGTACCCAGGTGCATTCAAACATCTCAGAGGAAAAGAGCTCTAGATATTGGCGAGAAAGACATTTGACCATTTACATCAGGAAAACAAAAAATAAGCCAGTATCAGTATAGGTGACAGAAAGCTCAGAACAAAAAAAAACCTCATGCAAGCTAAGAGAAGGGACATTGCCTGGATGATATCTTGTGCAAGTGTAGATTCTACTCCAATGTGGCACAGATGGAATGCCCTTGTTTCTGTAGATGACCTGCCACAGCATGTCATATCATATGTGGACCCTATAAGAAAGCCTCCTACAAGACTTGATGTAGTGCAAGACACCATGAATACTGCTATCAAAGTTATGGATGAATGCCAAGAGGACTATATGCCTATTACTTATGATTTGGCCATAGCAGAACCTGCGCTACAAATTCAGTCCACAAAGTCCCCAGAATATGACAGACTTTTCATATGTTTTGGACCATTCCATACAAAATCAGCATATTTCAAAGGTCTTGGATACCTCTTAAATGGTTCTGGTGGAGACCACATTCTTGTTGAAAATGGTGCATTGGCATTGGGATCCCTGAATGGACTTCTTCAAGGAACATTTCTCAGTCGGGCAAAGCAAAAAGGCTTCACCCGATGCTATCAGTGGCATTCAGAATTAAACGTTTGCAGTGCTTTATGCAATATACAGGTTTGTCTGATTTTCCAATCTCAAAGCATCTGCAGCAGCTACTTAATGACCCATCGCCTTCCTCAGTGGTGGACCTAGAGAATACTGCTGATTTCAAGACATTCATAGAAGCATATGAAACAGTCTCAAATTCCACACACAGTGTTGAACATGATGCAACTGCACAGTTTTGGCTGCAGTACTGCAGTTTGGTGGAGCCGTACTAACTCTTCTGCCATTCCATCGGGACAAATGACTTGTCTCTCTTTGTATATAGCTTGGAGAAGATGACATCTCTTTACTTCACAACTGGGTACCACAACTATGCCAAGTGGATGACCCTGTACCTTATGAATTTGCTAAACCTGGAAGAGACCCGCCCTGGACTAAGTTAAAATTTGAGAATGGATCATTAACCATTACAAGACCAAAGAGGGGGCTTAGCAGAAATGACATAGACTTGACCTTGGAACAGGTAATTAATGCTGATGCTGCATCAAGACTAATTGGGATTTCATCTTTGACACAGAACATCAATGCAAGGGGGAGGTGGAACATTCTGTGGTCAGCTCGAAGTAAAATTGTTGGAAGTCTTATGAAAAAATTTGGTCTTGCCAGCCATGAAGAAGCCAGCCAAGAACTAAATAGTTTTACAGTTAAATGAGATTTGAAGGATCTAAACAAGCTGTTGAACACAATAGACTCCTCCATGAATCCATTCTGGGATGTGTTTGAGGACAACAATCTTTATTCAACAGGTAGTGGAAAAGCAGTATCACAAGAGGTAACAAACAAAGCAAAACAGGTTACTGCGATAGGTACTTGGATGTATCATGTGTTTAGAGATGAATGCATTATCAAAGGAAGTAGGTTCAAGGAACCTATCAAAAGATACAAGTTGAAGAACTCTGCACATGATGCAATGAAGGTGAAGATTAAGAACAAGGAGAAGAAAATCGTCGACTTGAAAGGAACTCAAGACCTCTTTGTACACTTGCTATATCTATCTGCGACTTCAACAGCTGAACTTATGATGGTGTTTGCCTACCTGCTAACCCCAGTACCCCTCTCCTTAGGAAACGTTGATGGATCAATGAACACAACAATGAAGTCAACACTGCTGAAGAAACTTGAGACCAGAGTCCAAAGTAACTACCCCGATGCTGTAAATGCCACTGTGATTGATGCCATGTTCTTGATCAGAAGTCTTACAAACCTGCCACCAACATTTCACAGTATGGCAAAAAACATCCTGTCTCTTGTTTTCTGTATTTCCGCAAATGCAGTCCACCTTGTCAGTGACTGTTACAAGTCACCATCGATCAAAGGTCTTGAACAAGAGAAGAGAGGAAAGCATAACATCGCTCCACTCTCCTATCTCATAATTGGTTCTGACCAAAGCTGACCAAGAGACTTTGCTAGATCTCTGTCTTCATCTTCATTAAAGACAGCCTCCTAGGTTTTCTAGCTACAGCATGGAATTCTGATGTGTACTGTGAAGTTCTAGGTGATAAAAAGCTCATGTATGCAGTAGGAGAAACTTGTTACTCATACAAAGTGGAAGCTGGACATATGCTCAGACTAGAGTGCAAGGCCCTAAAAAACAAACACATAAGCAGACAAAAGAATCATGCAACATATACACTACATTTGCAGTCAAAATGAGGGTGAAGATGTACATTTAGTGGTCATGGCAGATGCTAATGATATTCTGGTCATTCTGCTGTATTATGCAAGTCTAAACAATAATCTCAAACTGCACATGGATGTTGGCCATTTAGGGATTAGCACAAGAAGGTTCATAGATGTATCCCACTTGTCAGCAGAGTTAGGCAGATCTGTGTGTGCAGCTCTACCATGTCTCCATGCACTGACAGTGTGACCAGTGTGACTATTCACCAGCATTCAAAGGCATGGGGAAGGTATGACCTCTAACAATTATGGAAAAGAATACAGAGTACACACATGCATTTGGAAAACTGGGATGTCCACACTTGTCTAAAGAAACTGAAGATACAATTGAGAGCTTTGTGTACCTTGTATGGACAGAAAGTAAAGAGTGTCAATACAGCCCGCTACAGTATGTTCAGCATCAAGTATCGACCGAGTGACGAAGACGTTCCCTTAGAAAAGATCAAAGGAGCAGACACAAGCTCACTGCCACCATGCAAATCAACTCTGACACCACACATCTGCAATGCAAATTACATTTCATTGTTATGGAAAAATTCAGACAAACCAGAAATGACACTACTGAAGCCAGAGAACAGTGGCTGGACCTATGACTGAGGATGGCAAATACAAGCCAAAATGGTTTACATGTGAAGTTATACCACCAGCCTTAAGGGAACAATTGAATGAACACGACAACAATCCAAATGAAGAAGATGATGACAGTGAATGTGATGTCGATACTGATGAGACAGATTTGCTTAACATGTCAGATAATAAAGACAGTGAACAAGAATACATATTGTAATTAGTTTCATAAAACATCATAAAAAGTTGATTGTTTCAAGTTAAATATAGAATAAAATGAATAATAACGTTAATATTAAGCCTTTGATACATGTTGCTGTTTGTTACAGTATCTGTAGTATTTCAATAAAAGCTTATAGAATTGAAATTAAAGAAAGAACCATTAATTAAAATATACACAATTTTCACTGACATTCATTTTTTCATTGAAGAAGTGCATTTCCAAGAACATGTTTACCTTTGAGCAAATAAGAGTTGTAAATCTGGATTCTGCACACTTTTTTTTTTACGTAAAAAACAGTCATCAAACCTTTAAGACATAGACACATACATAAATGCACCTGGCTCCTGGACTAGTTGGGAAACTTTGTAAATTGGTATTTATTTTTTGATAGCCTATAATCTAGTTTAGTGTTCACTGCTCACCCTAGCTTTAGAAATAAATCTGCCATTAGATTGCAGGGGTGCGCATGTGCACACAGCAGAGTTATTTTGTACTTTATGTTTATTGCATTTTAAAAGACAAAATACAAACACAGTATCCACAAATGTCAGCCATCAAATATTTCCAAGGAAGCATCCAATGGTATAGAGAAACATAATCTAACATTTAGGTTATGGATAGGGGGAAGCCACTTGTCATTTGTCTATTTACATGTCCAGTCAGATAGCTGCACCTTACAAGATTATGGAGGTCAGTCCAAACATGTAAAGCCCCATGATAATGCAAAATTCAGCATACCTAGCTGATATGACCCATTCCCTGAACACTGTAAGGTCCCAATAATGATTAGTGATCCAGAATACATGCAGTATATTGTAACAACATCAAACATAAATAGAGATGCCAATACTGCAGAAAAAGTTAGAAAAAATAGTAATCCCCTAGATAACTTGGAAACAGTTGTAATGAATGTCACACAGGGGAGAGAGAACAAAGAGAAGACAAGTCTTGGTTAGTCTCAAAATCAAGCGTCCCAAACTCTCCCCTACTACAGACTCAAGAAACATCAAGTCATCTCTAAAGCAGAGACGGTTAATGCTGGACAACCCTGGTGAGGTCCTTATCAAACCACCTCTATGCCTGTCCCTCACCACTTTAGGTATCCTCCTCCTCAAAGTCAGGATCAGTTTGCCTCCTTCCTGCAGGCAGCTTCAAATTTGTTTTGTATTTGCTGGACCCATCTCCCAGCCTCCTCAGGATCTGTAAACTGATGTGAGTCCACTGTAGAATATATAGAGACAGGCCCAGCATCAATAAGGAATGTGTCACCCCGAAACTGTGATGTTTAGGCTGCACCCCATCAAATTTTTTCCAATATGCCCTCGTGACAAACAATAGGTTGGGAAATAAGTGGATGGTATAGCCATTAAAATTAAGCCAATCTGCCATTTCGGTGGCTTGGAGCAGAGTGTCCCGGACAGTAACTCCATCAGTGACCAGCAACAGCATTCCTGGAGAGTTACACTGGGCCTCCGCCAATCTAGAGGAGACTCTGTAAGCTCTTCGAAAGTGTTCAGCCAGCTCCACATCCAAATGCAGGGTGCCAGGAAACCATTTCTTAAAAATGTTTTAGGGTCAAGGTCCTCTTGTCCCCCCGGCAGACCTACAATCCAAACATTGGAGGCTCAGTGAGCATTTTCAAGAGCCTCCAATTTATAATGAAGCTGCATATTTTCCTGAATGATTTTAGTCGTTGCGGACAGAACTTTAATGGCTTGCAACTCTGCAGCAGCTGCCGTTTCATTAGCAGTTTCTATTTTGATATCTTGATCTCTGATTCTCTGCACAATTGTCTCGATCTTCAAATAGATGGCCTACATCAGTAACTGGAGGGCCTTCCATGCCAAGCCCATGTAGTCAGGTGCAGATGCAGAGGCCTGTTGCTCTGACGATGGCTGAGATTTCGAGCCACCAGGACCTCCCTTGTTTGTTTGAACACCCCATCTCAGTATCAGGCACCAAACTGCTCTGCTCAGTTTGATTTTGAAGATGTCGCAGTAAATTTGGCAAAATTATTCACTCCAAAGGCACTTTTTATATAAAATGCATCTCCAAACTGCAGAGCTGTGCAAGACCACGTCATATCAGTAAGGTGCTCAACAGTGCCCCCCCTTCACACACACACACACACACACACACACACACACACACACCCCAGAGTTTGGAATTTTATTCTAAGATTCTTTAGTTAGCATAACATTCTAGGTATCAGGGCAACTCATTCCAGGTTAATGATTGCAGCTATTATACATAGTGAGGGATCCCTTGGAAGAAGCATTACTACAGTAATTTTTTATTCTGTGTCAGTTACATGGGGCATACCCCTTCTAAAAGTATGTAAAATAGCTACCTGGGAAACAGTGCACACCTTCACAAAGCACCACTACCTGGCAATACAATCCAGGAGAGATGCCAGTTTTAGAACTGCTGCTTTGCAGAACCTGTTTTCTAAATAGGTTCTGGACCCATCCTCCCAAGGTACTGCTAGTAGAGAGTCTGCTTGTCGTGAAGCATTAATGATGGATTCCTGGTGTTTGAAGAAAGAAAATACTCACCATAATAATGTTTCTTCTTAGTGATCCGGCAATGAGATTTATAAACTCTGGTCCCACCCCCCCCCTTCCAGAACCTGAAAATAGGTTCATACGAGAATCAGTTCTCTAAGGTTGTTTGAGTATACCTTATTTTAGTTCCACAGCAATTGTTCATTTCTATGTCCTATGTTGTCTGCTTTAGCTATAGAAACAAATCTGACACTGGAACAGTAGAGAGAGAGCATGACCACAGTGCAGAGTCTGAACTTGTATTCTGAGTTCTAAAATTAGCATAAGGTTCTGTCTCCGGGGCATCACAATCTGGTGGAATGATGCTTGTTGTAAATCTCATTAATGGATCCCTGAGAAGAAACAATATTACTAAGGTGAGTAATTTTGTCTTCTCCCTCACACATAGGGCTGAGGTTACCTGTTACTCTCAGGGTGAGTTGGCTCCTCCCTCAGAAAGTAGGGAAGCTTGGCACTTCTGACCCAGAAGTGGGAATCAGGGGTGACGATTGATTCCTGGCAGATAGAAAAATTATGACTTACCTTAATTGTTGATCTTTCAGAATATCTTGCCAGGGCCTCTGGGCATGCTCACCCTGTTGGTGCTGGCAGCACCTCTGACACACTATCTGGGCATAAAGCCAGTGACACCCCCTCTCCAGAGGTCTTTCATTTTTCCTTATTTATGAAAAAGGGAGTTGGGCACTCTTCTGGGTGCCCACTCTCACTAATAACAACAACAAAAATACAAAACTGGGGTGAAGGTCCTTTGGGGTTCTCATACCAAAAAAAAGGGGGGGATTAAGCTGAAGGTGGCACCATCTTCCCTTTTTTTTTCTTGTCTTCCTTCTCTCTGCCTGTGTTATATCCCCATTAGTTGCAATGGGGGGGGGGGGGGGGTTAAGAAAGATGTGAGGAACTACTACTTCATTGAAAAAGTGGTGGACGCCTGAAGCAGACTGCCAGTCAAAGTGGTGGAGACAAAAACAGTAGGGTGTTTCAAGTATGCATGGGATAGGCATAGGGGAATAGTGGTAAAAATAGGCATGGAGGAGGGAAGGTTGCCGGAGACCAGTTAGGATCTGTGGAGACATACTAGGCAGGGACCATTTCAGCAGACTTGGTGGGCCAAGCGATCATTTTCTGCTGATAAATTCTATGTTTCTAGTTGCTTAATGCAACATGTGCCCCTGGGTACTATCCAGTCTAACTCCACTTGGCAGCTGCACTGCATGTGGGGGGTGCTATGCACCTTTTTGGATCAGGTATACTAGCTATCACACAGGGTACATCCCTATGGTTGCAGGAGAAGCAGGTCATTTTTGATACATCATTTTTTCTGACTGTATCAGGCTATTTTTGTTGGTATGTCCCTTCTTCCTTGTATATGTGGGCTTTTAGCCCCCAACCCTTAGGGGTACCTGGGGAGATGAGCACATCTCGACTCCCTTGGACTGTCCAGTCCAGTCCTGCAACTCCAAATGCACCTTGGTTCCCCCTTTTCTTCTTCCCTGATGTAAGAAAGAGAGACATGGTTAACTCACAAGTTCAGTTAATTCTCTGTCTGGTGGCACGGAGTTGCCCCTTTTTTTTCCAAAAGTCTGTGTCTCATTCTTTTTTCTACATTGTACCATCTCATTTACAAGGAGGTTCCAATCCTGGGCATCCCCCTCATGCGTCTTCCACAGCCACATGCTCAGGACTGTGGCCCTTCTTCCTGGACTAATATTCACCTTCTATCTGGCTAGTGGTGTGAGGCCCTAACTCTACAGACCTAACTACCTCTTGTGCCACCTCCTGTACCCTCTTCTTATTCCAAAGTTGGTAGTCGGGTTTTATTTTATTTTTGCATTCTGTATCCTTTCCCTATCACTTTGAGCTAGAAGGTCTAGCCTTCTCTTATTTTGTCTCCACTTTGTTTCGTTCCTGGTGAACAGAACTGAGGTGCATGAGGGAGCCAATGACGGTTATTGTGCAGCGTGCACAGCTCCCTCCCTGCACAAGGTTTGCCCCACAGGGTCCTAGTGCTCCAGCTCCAGACCCTCAAGTGATAATCAATGGTGAAGAAATTCTGAAAGATCAACTAGTAAGGTATGTACATGATTTTCATTTGTGGCCAGGGTGCCAGCAACATCCACTGGCATGGGAGCCTGCATTACACTGCATGGTTCTGCACACCTGCCAATAATGGTTGCAGACACCTTTGCCTACCTTAGTTCTGTTTTTCCCATCAAGTGCTCCTCACGCATACCTCAGTTCACAAACTTTGGTATTTTCTTTTCTCATTTTATCTGCCAGAATGCCTAAATCTTCAAAGAAGGAGAAGAAACCAGCTTCTTTTTGTCATTGCCATTTCTAATGTCAGTAAGGATGACAGGCATTCTGTCTGCTTTACCTGTCTCAGGCCCAGTCCACAACATGGATTACTGTGAGGCCTGTTAGTTTTTTGATTGTTGGATGCTACAGAATCATCTGAAGCTGGTACGTGAGGGCCCTACCTTCAGAGATGGGCAGCAGTCCAGGAGATCACTTGATAGGTTTTTAGATAGTTCAGCCTTGGACTCTTCAGTGGTAGTGTTGGGCAGACCATCTGCTTCCTCAGGAATAGCCGGTGGAGAACCCACCACAGTCTGTTCACTCTAGGCGACAAGCCACCTCGAGGTTGAGGTCGAGGCTTTTGGTCTTATCCACTACTTTGGTGGCATCAACACTGACCATTGGTGTCACCATGGCACTGAGGGAAATACAGGTGGCGAGTCTAGTATTGACAAGGTTTGTGGGCTCAATGCAGATGTCCATGTTGGCCACAGCACTGATCTTGGACTTGGTGCTGATCTCTGTCTCAGTGCCAATGTTGGTACTTCCACTGGTGCCAGGGATGGACTCAGTGCTACAACTGTTGTGGCTTCTGGGGTCATGGTGCCGACTCAGATAGTGATGACTGTTTCAGTGCAGAGTTCTCTCCTGGGAGTCCCAGTTCAGCATAGGCATCAGTGTCAGACTGGAGTCAGGCCTCTCAGTTGGGTCTGCCCTGTTGCAGACTTCCAATGTCTGCCACAGGGCTTCCCCCGGGCCACCGCTCTGCCACTTTCTCCATCAGAGACTCAGAAGTCTTTCTTTGATCCTCATCTAGGGTGAGGTTTTGCCAGAGCCTCAGGGCCCTACCCAAGACATGGATGCTGCAGCCCAGCAAGCTGCTGTGCCACCCCTAGGCCTATGCCTCAAGTGTCTTGGGTGTGGAGGGAAAGGTTGACCTGGTCCTGCACACCACTAGGACATCTGATGTTGGAGCAATATAGATTTTTGGGGTTCTGTGTGATAATGGCGATTGTAGAAAGGCAATCACTGTTAGGGCAAGTGTACATTGCCAAAAATCAGTTTCAGTGATGTACACTCCCAGCGCACAGCAAAAGGGTGCCGGGGACTTTTTTTTTACAGCCCACACACTGCCCCCCCCCCCCCCACTAAAGTTCTCATCTCCAGGGAGGTGCATGTCGGTAGGTGCAAAACAGAAATAAAAATCACAGCCAGGCTCAGCAAAACGAACGTGCACCCAGAACTGAACCCGGCACCCTCACAACCCTAGCCTGCTACCCACCTGCCATGCCACAGGGCCAGCTCAGCAACCCATTGCTGCACTACACCTCACAAACCCTCCCTCCCATTCTGCCCATTGCAGAGTGTGCTCGCTCCCCCCCCCCGTGCACATGTACATATAGCAACATCCTGTCGCTATATTCGTGGACCCCCCCATCCAGTCACCCTCCCTGCCTGGTAGCCCTGTGGACAGGTGCCACGATTGAATCACCCTTTTTGAGAGCGCTCAATTGTGGTTGCCATTGTAACAGACTACCAATTTTCGGTGGAAGCCATAGAAGCATGGTATAGAGACTCCTACAGGACCAAGTCCATGGCATCTTCCCTGGTTCTCCTACCATCTTCTCTGAGGATAACAAATTGTTCTTACACCTGGCCTGTGCTATAGAGTACATTCTGTACCAATGGTTTGTGGGGGAGATGCTACAAGTGCTGGGAATTCCCTGCTATATCAGTCACTGTCGTGTCGCCCTTCTTTTGGGACTACTATGGGATACCAATACTGATACCAGATTGTTCCTCTGTGGCAGAGGGCCATGGAGAAGGCAATAAGTTCACTTTGGAGGCGTCCATTCACTACACCTCACCTACCTAATGACCACTTCATTCGGTATCATGCACCCACACTGTTGATCAGAGACACACTTCACCCTGCTTAGGGATCTCCAGACTCAGTCAGGCCCATAGCACCTGACTGGGGACTGCCCTCCCAGGCATGATTCCAGGGGTTTTGATGCACTAGGTAGGAAGACTTTACCATCACCAGCTCAATTCTGTCCACTTCCTCACATTAGGCCCACATAGTGGTATACTAGCACCGCCTATGGATGCAGGTGCACAGCTTGCTTTCTGGAATGCTTGCTTGTGAGACCACTAGGCAACTCTGGACATTTCTATAAGGGGCCTGGAGGCAGCTTGGCACCAGTCAAGGCCATGTTACAATGGCAATGAGGTGGCCTCCAAGATTGTTAAATCGATCGTCTGTATCAGAGGATATCCTGGTTTTTCGTGTCCTGTCTAGCACTTTAGCCTGATGTAAAGTGCTTCATTCATGGTACTGGGGACTACTTTTTTCTCTCCCTGTGGGTCAAGCAGCAATTATTGGGAACCCTTCCACTCTAGAGCCTCAGAAGCCACTACCTGATCCGGATTAGTCCTCAGTCCATTCGGACCAGGAAGAGCCCCCCTTTATTAGCTGTTCTCACCCTACTCGGAGAGCTAAGGATCTTGTGAGCATCAGGAGAGAGCAGGCTCTCACTCATAAAGGGAAAGCTTGATATTCTGATCCAGGAGTGTGACTCTGTAGAGAATACTGTTTCAAAGAATATAGAAAAGTTACAGTATGTACTGTAATTGAGCATCATTCTGAATATCTGTCATAGAGCACCATTCTCCAACCCACCCACCCACCATCCCCCCTTTTGTAGAACCAGGGTTACTGAGCAGCTCACACCAGTAAGATGGGACTTAGCCTTGCTGGCAGCCATTCTACCTTTCTGCTTGTTCTTTACAGGAGATTTTCTGAGCCCTGACACACACACACACATAAACACACAAAAAAAAGTAAATAAAAATAAGTTTTTCCCTTCTTACTCCTCCCTTTCTCCCCTCTGCCTGGGGTACATCTCCTTTATCTTGGGTATATCCCTACTAGTTGTTATATGCAACACTGCATTTGGTTGGTGTCCTCACTGCTCAACTTAATTCTGCTTGATAGTAGCCCTGTTAATGTAGGTGTAACAGATTTCCCACCACTGGGCTCCTGCTGGCTCACTGTAGGCCTGTTACATATGAACTTCACAATACCACCACAAAAGGACACTGACCCAGGAATCCTTTGGTGCTTCACTTAATCTTTATTGTTAATCTGATAAGTCAAAAGAAATCTCTGACAGACCAGTCTGGTTCGTTCAGCCCGTGCCAAGCCCCCTCAACTAGCAGGAATAAAAGCACGGACTCTGTAACATTATGCACGATATTTTGACTACTGAAAACATTGCATTAAACACAGGTGCTCCTTATCATTAACGGTAATTTATTACTTCACAATAACAGCAAGATACAGCAATATCAGGGTTTTAATGGTGATTGTGTAATGACATTTTAACAATAAATAAGAAAAGGCAAGCTGGTACCTGCTAAGGCATAAGAAATCACAGATCAAGGATCCTGGTTCATTCAGTCAATGTCAAGCCTCACAGCTACAGAATAATAACAGTGGTTGATCTAATATTTGTAATTTACATTCCTCTAGTAGTGCTCTTCAAAATATTCCATTTCATTCTAGAGCTGGATCTCGATCTTTCTCCGGTGCTGCTCCCTTATTTTGGATTCATTATCTGTTGATTTACGTTCCTCCTCCTTCTCATTGCAACATTTTAACACAATTTTAAGATATATTTACAGTCTTTGGAAGTCTGTGGATGTTTTGTCTAATTTTGTTTATCTTTTTTATCATTTTTGTGATTTTTGTGACTGTGTATGTTTTTTAATGTCGGGTCGGACTCGAAAATGGACTTGTTCCACTGTCACTACCCGGTTAACAAAATTTAAATAAATAAAATATATAGGGGATACATGATGGGCAGGAGTGAGATATGGGAAATATTCTCCCTCCTGCAGAGTGAGCTCTGTATTCTCACGAGTGCCGAGAGAATACAGAGCTCACTCTGCAGGAGGGAGAATATTTCCCATATCTCACGATCTGCACATCATGTGTGCTATTTATACAAATGGGGTGAGAGCGTACGAATCGTCATGTTTTGCTGTATCTTTTTTCCCCTGTAACTATGTGCTTTGTTTTTTTTGGAGTTTTAGTCTTTAGTAACTAATTTTTGGTAGGCAGTTGAGTTTTTTAGGAGTACTGGGCAGTTAAGTAATTTGTTCAGATTTACACAGTATGCAAATGGTGGCTATGAGAATCAAACCCAGGTCTGGTCTGCAGACTGTATCAAGCTTGTTCAGAGCTCATTACTCCAAGATCTAGGTTATACTGAAAGCAGTGTTTGTCTATGGTCTGAGAGTGTGGGAGTGTTTCTCAATGGGCTGTGATTGTTAGAAGCACTGTGGAACACAGGTGATTGTGTTTGGCTGTGCTAATTGAGTTAGTTGCAGCTTGCAGTGAGAAACAAGCTGCTTTGTAAATTAATTTCATTTGAATTCAGGTTGCTTTTATGTTGAGGGCAGCACAGAAATGGGCTAAGAGTGTTGACCACTTTGGAACACATGCAAGTGTGTTTTTCTATGCTATTTTTGTTAGTTGCAGCTTGCAGTGAGAAAGAAACTGCTTTGTAAATGCGTTTCATTTGAATTTAGTTTCTTTTGAAGCTGAGTTTACCACAGAAATGGGTTAGGAGCTTTGGAAACTTTGGGACACAGGTAAGTGTGTTTTTCTATGCTATATGTGTTAGTTGCAGCTTGCAGTGAGAAAGAAACTGCTTTCTAAATGAGTTTCATTTGTATTCAGGTTGCTTTTATGCTGAGATTAGCACAGAAATGGCCTAAGAGTGTTGGAAACTTTGGTATACAGGTAAGTGTTTTGCAATGCTAACTGAGTGATTTGCAGGCTTCGGTGAGACACACAAACTGCTTTTTGAAACACTTTCATTTGGAATGCTAGCTTGAGTGAGTAAGTGACATCAGCAGAATATATCTCACTCCACTGATGTCATCAGCATTTATCTCACCGCAGTAGGATATAGCTCACTCTACTGATGTCATCAGCATTTATCTCACTGCAGTGAGCATTTATTTCACTGCAGTGTGAATATCTCAATTTATTACACTGGAATAGCTCTCACCCCATTGTATAAATAAATATATATATATATATATATATATATATATATACTTTATAATATTAATATATTTATATATCTTAGGTACATGTGTGTGTGTGTGTGTGTTGTGTATTATAGTGGTGCGTGTTCACCATAGTGACTGGAGTAGGCACTTTAGAGTTTTTTTTTTTTGGCTCACTCTGTTATGCCCTGGTCCCTGAGGAACTCTTTCCAGCAACCTCTCATGCCCAGCTTCTACCTCCCTGTCTGAAGTGCACTTGCACCAGGCCAACCCAGCCCAGCACACCCCCTGGCTTTGAACCCCCTGAGGTGGGGCCACCTTATGCCCTGGTGCTCTATCTATCATCTAATGTGCCAGGCTGGAGTCAGGGGGAGGACCCTGGAGAGTGAGCCCGACGGCGGGAGTATGATCAGGACAGGAGGCACCTTTGCCTATCCCCAAGGCTGGGGATTTTCTGTGTAGGTGGATTTCACCCTAGGAGCACAGATGTGCAATGACGCTGGCACGGAGGAGCCATAGGTGTCCATCATGCTCCTCTCCTATACATACCAGGCACAAGTAGTACCCCTGAGCTCCACCGGGGGTCTCTACTGCACTGCTGGAACTCTAGATCCCTCCACAGGAAGCGAAGAGCAGTCCATCAGACACTCAATCCTCTCCCTCCCTCCCCTAATGATCCCCAGTACCCAAGCTCGTTCCCTAACTCGTGTCACTGGTGTGGTGCCAGGTGTGGCATCCAGCGCCTCAACCCTCAGCACCACCAGGCCAGCAATGGCACTTTAATGTTAAACCCCAATTTTTGTACATTAATAACTTCACATCTGTTCTATGGATTTGCATGGTCCTGTGAGATAGATCTGTGGATGTGCCAAGTTATGTTCTGGTTGGATGTGCAGATTCTGAGTTCTGGATAATGCAAAAAGTGAATTTTTGGGATAGTTTTCCCATTTGTTTGGCTGGATTTTCATCTGACACCTGTAGTGCCTAGACAATTTGGAATCTCAGCCTGGAATTGTCAGGGTAGAAAGAGGCTGGCCCACAGATGTTCCTTTTGCTTGTTTGGTGAAAACATATTAATCGTTCCAAAGTTATTTAATTTTGAAATTTTGAAAAATTGTTTCTAAGCATGCTTAGTAAGTACTTCAAAATAGCTGTATGAAATGAAAAATGTATCTTTTTTTCATATTGATGTAATCCTTTATTCGTGATTGGAAAATCATTTACCATTTGCTGCCATCTTGTTTTCCATTTTTCCCTTCAAATTCAAATTTCAAAATCCACAAAAATGACATTTTGGAGAAAGACCAACACATGTATCTTGCTTATCAGGTCTCCGTTAGCTGTATTCTGCACTTAATTGTAGGAGAAATGCCTTTGAAATGCTTTTTTAAGATTTTAAATATTTTTTCATGACTGATGAAATTAAAAAAGAATCTTTTTTCATACTCGCATCATCCTTTTTCGTTTGCTGCCATCTTGCTCGATCGCTGTCCCTGTTTGTGTTATGTATTTCCCTGGTGTCTAGTTGTATCCCCACCCCCGACTGCCATCCCCGTTATGTCTGTATATTTCTATGGTGTCTAGTGGCAACCCCTATCCTCTGATCACTGTCCCCTATAATTATTGTATTTCCTTGGTGTTTAGTGGTACCCCCCACCCTCTGATCACTGTCCCCATACATCTTTACATTTTTCCTGTTGTCTAGTGGCACCCCACCCCTCTTATTGCCATACCCATGGTTATTGAGGTTTCCCAGCTGTCTAGTGGCACCCCCTTGAGCCCTGTCCTCATCTGATATAAAGGAAACCATCCCTCAATGTCTTTTTTTTCCTTGTAGAAAAGAAAACAGTCCCATACAGCTCTGAACCCACACACACCCTGACCTCCTACTGAGCACCCACCACTTCACAACCCCCCACACACCCTCACTTGCCTGAACAGGTACCAGAGAGAAGATACACTGTCCTAATGGAAGACATATCTTGCTGTTGGAACCACCAACTGCAAAATAAGAAACTAAGGTAATTGTGGTTCAATGTATTTCAATGGGATTTTCAACTTATATGCATTACTTTGCTATTTCTGCATATTTATACACCAAATTTTCAACATAGCCTTTTTGAGACCCTCCTCATGAATGCTGTTGGTGGAATTATGGAAATCCAGCCTGAAAGGTGATTTTGCAGTTGCTTGGTAAAATCCCTGTTCCAATGGAATTAGAAATTTTTCACTGCCTAGGTTCATGAGGTGGGACCATAAGAAGGCTACATTAAAAATGTGGGGTCAAAATATATAAAAATGGTAAAGTCACGCGCATACTTTGAAATGTTACTATGGTTGCCCATAACTTTGGTAAAGTGAGAACCTTTTACCCCAAACTTTTAACATAGCCATTTCTGTACACCACCTCATGACTATGACAGCTGTCATTTTTCAAATCCTGGCCAAATTTAGTTTTTGTGCCTGTGGCATGGAATAATGTTGTGGTGGTACAAAATCACATTTTGGCAGGGATTTCAAAATTTACTGTACCAGGTACATGAGGTGGGGTAATGAGAAAGCTATGCTGACACTTTGGTTGCTGTTGTCCTGCAAATGGAAGTGCAGGGCCTAAGGGGCCCTGCTGTTCCACACCAACATACACATATGCATCTATAATGGGATAGGAATGCAGGGCCCAGAGGGCCCTGAGCTCCCACAGGCAAATAAGGATACGATTACACTATCTGAAAAATTCTGGATGGATGGGAGTGCAGGACCCTCCACAGACAAATAATGATATGATTATACTATCTCAAAAAGTAAGGAATTTGATTACAAAAAATGTTGTTAATGCACTAGTTAGGGTTAAAGCAACAAAAGTAAGGAAATGTGGAATTAGGGTTTCCAACCCTAACACCCAACCCTCTCCCTTCAGGCCTGTCATCGAGGCATGGATCAGGAAGCATAGGACTACTAGGGGCAGTTAAAAAATTCACATGTAGCATTTTATTATTATCAAAAACAAAAGAATAAAAATAAAATTGTTCTGGATAGCGATAGTCAAAGGCATTACAAACAGAGAAAACACAAGTCCTTTATCTGAGGGTTTCTTTCCAGTGTCCAAGAAGTCTCTCTAGTAAAAATATTGCTGCTCTTTTTATAGCAAGTCGTTGCCTGACAATTAACTTCTTCATCCTGAACTCATTAAGGAGACATCCTGTTTCTCACAAAATGTATCAGATTTCTTGTCAGTTTCTTTGTAGAGCAGGCTTGCAAATAGAACAGTGTCCCAAGCTCTGCAGAAGAGCTTGCAAACAAGCCTGAGAGGAGCTCAAATTGCATCTCAGGTTAACCCCCCAAATTCCAAATAGCTTTTTGCAATCATTCACCAGTATAACAATATATAGCCAAGGGATTGCAGTTTCACATAAAGATTCACTTATTTATTTAGTTTTTGGTGACTGGGTAGGTGAGCCAGCCATAAAATGACTATTTTCAGGCACGACCCAGGAGGTTACAAAGTAGGTGGTATAACAAGGTACAACTTACAAAGCATGGGAAATACAGCATGAACATTTCATATATGGTTGATATGTACAATAATGAAGACATACATAAACAAGAACGAGACATTCAGTGACAAAACTGAGGGCAGAAATTCATACTTCTGGCTGACTAAAGCATAGTGGAACAACAAGACTACAGGACCAGTATGGGTCCTGTAGGCAGGTAAAAACATAGCATATATACTAGTTAAGAATATGGCGCACAATTTAGCAAGGACCATGCTCAGGAGATAATGTATCATGACTATGGGTCCCAGTTAAGTGTAGAGGGCAGCAAGAAATATAGGAATACAGAGAGGAAAGTGCATGATTGAAACTTATATTTTTATAATCGCAGATATGCAAGGGGAAAGAAAAGACAGAAACAACAAGTGAAGGCAGAGAATCGTGAGATCATCAGAGTGATGAGTTCCTAGGTTTCATGAGAACATTTTGTAGCATAGCCAGACATACAAGAGACAGAAAAGGAGAGGATAGAACAAATCCTTGCATTTAGCTCTCTCTGTGTAACAAATGGGACAGGGCCTTATTCAGCCCTGTCACAAGGCAGCAACAGGAAAAAACACTACAGTTTCACCTTTCTTGCCTCTTCGCAGATCAGGCGTGGGGTGTGTCTTGGGGTTGTCAGCCATAACGTTCACCCCATTCATATATACTGTACCCATCATAGCTTATTTACTGATGGAATCGGGTGAGCATTAGGGTTGACAACCTCAAGGCACACCCCACACTTGATTTATAAAGAGGCAAGAGTGGTGAAACTGTAATGGTTTTTCTTGTTGCTGTCTGCAGGGTGGGGTTGGGTGTTAGAGTTGGAAACGCTAATACAACATTTCTCTACTTTTGCTGTTCTAACCCTAACTAGTGCATTAAAGTTTTTTGAAAATAATATATAAAGTTGGAAAATGAGGTGTTAGGGTTTCCCTAACACCCCACCCTCCCAAACAAGGCAGGAGCACAGGTGTAGGGTGTGCTTTGGGCTTCTCAAGCCTAAGGCTCACTCCATTCCATCTGTAAATAAGGTCAGATGTATAGACTTTATAAGAATTGGGTGAGCGTTAGGCTTGAGAAGCCCAAGGCACACCCCACAAATGCTATCCTGCCTGGTTTCAGAAGGTGGGGTGTTAGGGAAACCCTAATGCCTCATTTACCAACTTTTGACCTTAACTGAAGCATTAACAAATTTTTTTGCAATGTATTTCTGTACTTTTTGAGATAGTATAACAGAATACTTATTTTACTGTAGGAGTGTAGGGTCCTTTGAACCCTGCACTCCCATCCCTCCATAAATGCGTATATGTATGTAGCTGTGGAAGGCCCTTCACTTCCATTTATAGGACAACAGTGACCAAATTGTCAGCATAACCATCATATTACCCCACCTCACGTATCTGGTACAAAAAATGTTCGAATGCCCGCCAAAACTTAATTCTGTGTAACGCCATTCCGTACCACAGGTGCAAAAACACATTTTGGGCAGGATTTGAAAAATGACAGGTGTGACATAAATGAGGTGGGGTAATAAGAAGGCTATGTTGAAAATCTGGGGTCAAAATATTTAACATTTCCAAAGTTACGAGTGGGCACTGCAAAATTGCAACAAATGGTCATAAGTGTGGCATTTTTTCATATTTTGACCCCAAATTTTCAACATAGTCTTCTTAGAACCCTGCCTAATAAACCCTATAGGTGAACATTTTCATATCAATGCCAAAACAGCATTCTTGCCACAGGTGAGAAAACACATTTCAGACAGGATGGGAAAAATGACAGCTGTACTGTTCATGAGGTGGTGTGAAAAAATGGCTATGTTGAAAATCTGGAGGCAAAATACTGAAAATTACCAAAGTTATGCATGTACATAGAAAGATTTCAACACATGCTCATAACTCAGCCATTTTTAAGAATGTTTCCTCCAAATTTTCAACATGGCCTTTTTGGGACCCCACCTAATGAACACTAGTGGTGAAATTTTAGTATTCGGTCCCAAAAGGTGATTTTGTGCAGTGACGTGAAATCATCTTCGGGGCAAGATTAATGAAATGACACTGCTGGTTTTCATGAGGTGGGGTCCCAAAAAGGCTATGTTGAAAATTTGGTGAAGAAATTCCTAAAAATAGCAAAGTTATGAACATAAGTTCAAAATACCATTGAAATACGTTATATGGCACTTACCTTTATTCCTCAGTTCATGGTTTCCCTTTGAAGAGTGCAGACATGTATCAGTCCACAGAAGATGACAGAATTCAACATTGGCTGGTAAGTATAGGGTAAGGGGGGTATGGGGAGGTGGTTGCTCACTGTGAGGGTCAGGATGGGGGAGGGGCTCAGCAGCAATGATGGGGGACCATTTTCTGTGTTTCAGGTTTAAAAAAAGAAAACAAAAGATGTTGTGGGACGGTTTTCATATTGCAGGTACTAAAAACATAAATAAATCATCTCAGAACACTGGGGGTGGGCTCCTCAGTGTCCCACACTGCTGGGGGGAAGGGTCTAAATGCTAACACAAGGATTACCCCTCCAATGTCAGCTAGTTAATAAAACAATAGGCTGTGGGGGCAGGGTATCCAATACGAGGGGTGGGAATCCTGGTGTCAGATTATTTAAATAAAAAACAGGGACTAGGGGACTGCGATTGGAGGGTGGGGTTACCACTAGACACCAGGGAATATATGTTTTATTTAGGGGGACAGTGATCCCGGAGTGAGGGGTGCCACTAGACACCAGACCAAGGGGG
Source organism: Neoceratodus forsteri (assembly GCA_016271365.2). Classification (NCBI taxonomy): domain Eukaryota; kingdom Metazoa; phylum Chordata; order Ceratodontiformes; family Ceratodontidae; genus Neoceratodus; species Neoceratodus forsteri. The sequence continues at coordinate 143,885,115 of CM028131.1, read as the reverse complement.
CTCGCAGCTCACACTGCAACTGGCAGCATAAGTTCAGTTTCAGCTTTAGAACTAAAGAAATTATGGTGTTATCATACACAGAATGCAACAGAAGGCTCCTCTCACTAATCTGGACACCTGGGATTTCGGTTGCCCAGAAAAAGTATTTCTAACCCTAATTGTGTAACAAAAAAAAAAAAAACCAGAATCTAGCTAATTGGGGTCCGTTTAGTTAGGTTCTGGTGTCCGAATTGTAAAATGACAACATTTTTATGTATTTTCCATGCATTATAATTTTTGGGAAAAAAATAAGATGGCGGCTCGTGAAAAAGGATTTTTTTTTCTCAGAAAAAAGGATTTTATTCTCAGAAAAAAGGAACAGGTCTCGTGAGACAGAATCCCTTTTTGTGAGATCAAATCCTTTGTTGAACTTTCTTCCTCTATCATGAAATGTGATCTTCCCACTGAAAACGATGGGAAATTAAAAATGGAATAACTTTGCAACAGATTAATATTTTTCACATAACAGATGCATACATGATAGTCAATGGGCTGACTCAAACTATGCAATTTATCTTCAGGTGTGGGGAAGGCAGGGCCGTAACTCACAAGTAGCAGAGCCACAAATGAGTTATACAATTCTGCCCCCTCACATGTGATAAATTACCTATTTTGAGTCAGGCTATTTTATATTTGCTATATACAACAGTAGTTTACAAGTCAAGTTATAGCTTTCAAATACGCAGTTTCTTTGAATCTTTCGCTGTTTTTCTTTGATTTTAACAGCTGGCTTCTGTGCTACACTAAGCATTGTGATGTTATCGGTATTGTGAAAGCAGCTCTCTGATTGGTTCATTGTTCCACTGTGATGACAGTAACCTTAAAAATATCCATTGTGAAAACTGTAACAATATTGTTTTGATATGTTGCTGTTACTCATGTCATCAGCTAAAATAATCTATTTTATCTTGTCATCTTTAACCACTCTTGTTTTATATGTGTGTGTGTGTGTGTGTGTGTGTGTGTGTGTGTGTGTATTTAGGATGTGGCTATGGTTCATTTACAGACACAATGGCAGTTCTTCCTTAGCTGAATCACTAGAATGTCTTTAAGCAAAGTGCTACCCTGGTATATCCCTTAGCTATGCCCTGTGACATCAGATCTTCCTTTCTGCTGAAAGAGTTCAGCCTCCTCCTTTGCAGCTCTCTGTGCTGTAGGGCCTATTAAGTGCACCATTGGTAAATGTAGTGACTTTTTCTCTTCTTTTTGATATTTCGTATATTCCTCTTTCCTACTATCGGCAGTTGATCAAAAACATGAAATAAGGAAATGAACTACATGGCCTGGCTTCAAACAGAGGGTCATGTGCTGGCAGAAGATGTTGTGGATGGACCCACACATGTGCCTTTACTAACACATGATGTGGCTGGTTGTGGCCTCTTCCAGATGATGCTTCCATCCTCGCTTGAACACAGAAAGGCTCACCTTCTCCTCAGCCAGCCAGCCAATCAAGACCCTAAATTGCAGGCTAAGGGTGACAATGGACTTTGAGACCCAAACTGCATGAAAATCAAGACCCAAATTGCACAGCATCCTCTGCTGTAGGGTCCATGACCCAAGTAGCAGCTATGGAAGAGGCAGCGATGAAGGCTGCGGCAGGCACCTTGTCGGCATTGGTGCTGCTTCTGGCTGGGCCCAGTGTTGGCATATCCTTCATGGGGCAGTTCCATGAAATATGTTGCACCCTCAAGACCTTTGGAGAAAGCCCTGCCTGCCATGGTAAGAAGCACAAAAGCAAGAAACATTACCGTTGATTATGGGACCAGGAGAGAGTATGCTCCTTCCACTCACTTGGCTCCCTTGACCGCTCAATGGTTGTTGAGTGCTTAGCTTTAGCTGACCCACAATTGGTCAAAGGGCAAGTCACTAGCTCCATGGTACCCCCATTGGGCTTGTTGCCATTAACACTGGTCAATCAGGTGGTTGAGATTTTTCTTAACCCTGTTGACCCTTGTTGAAGGGGATCAGTGATGAGTCGATCTCCAAGACCCCGGTCATTTCAGTCCTCACTCAGGAGGATGTGGAGCGGTCAGTATCCCTGGCCGTCCTTGATCAGGATTAGCCTCCTCCAGCAGTCATGCAGTCGAAACTGGTGCAAGTGACTTACACTGCACCTCTTACTGTGTCTTTAACATTGGCCCTTGGGTCGATGGTCGAGGTTCAGGTTAAAGTCAAGAGACTCATTGAGTTCTCGATCCTGCTTGATCAGGAGGCTTTGCCATCAGTGCCCCTCATCCTCTTCATCTTTGGATGAAGAGAGACTCTGCAAACAGGTGCATCGGCAGTATAAGGAGCTCCTCTAGCAGCAGTGGGCCTTGGTGGGGCCAGGTAGAGCTCTACCCCCGAACCCTGTGGCTGACTGGCCGGTGTCAGTCTAGCCCACATCAGTCCACCCAAGACAGCTGTCTCTTCACCCTTGTTGGTGGAACCGCCTCCACAACAGCCCATGTGGGATGCTCCTTCAAAGAACTCCTGTGGTTACTAGCTTGCCAGGCTGTATATCAGTGGAAATGATCCACTCTGATGACTCCAGGGTGGTCCACGGTGATAAATGGTTGAGAGACATCTCTGGTGAGTCCTTGGATGACTCCTATAGGTCCTCCATGCAATCATCGAGGATGCACATGTTCGACCAGGAATCGGTCGAGGAAATGACCACTGACCATGGGCCCGTGTGTTTCAGGGCTCTCCTCCAACTTATGTTGGAATCCATGAACATTCCTTTGGATTCAGTTCAAAAGAGGACTAACTACCATTTCACTGATATCCTGGATAAGGATGAATCCCTTGGGGTTGCCTTTCCCATGGCCGAGGCCATTCTGGGACTGTTCTGGAGCTCTGGCAGCATTCAACCTCCTGCCCAGCACCCTCAGCCTGTATGGTCCACAAATACTTGTCCCTACTGGCTCCTTGTCTGGATTCTCTGACCACCCCTCAGCAGAGGGCCTGGTACTGTATTTGATTATGTTTTCTGGAAGTCCGGCAGTACTGGGTACATGGACCAGCACCCCTTCAACAAGAAGTCAAAGAAGCCTGACCACACAGCTAAGAAAGTCTATGCCACATCCTCCCTTGGTCTCCACCAGGCTATCTATGTCTTGATGATGACCCACTTTGGTCACTCCCTGCTGGAAGTGCTCTATACTGTCCTCCCTTATCTGCCTGCTGACAAGCAGCTCCCAGTAAAGTTCATCTGAGACCAAGGTCAAGAGCTGGCTAAACGCCAGCTCCAGACGGCCTTGGACATTTGCGATTCTTGCATCCATGCCATGGCAGTAGTCATTAAGATGCATCACAGGGCCTGGCTGAGGATCTCAACCTTCATGGCGGACACTCAGCACAAGTTATCCAATGTCCCTTTCATGGGTATCGATCACATTGGATCAGGGGTGGATGAGCATCTCACAAAAATTGAGCAGTTCAGTGCCACCCTAGATTCTGTGGCTTAGTCCCAGAAGGATCCAAAGGGTCAAAAGCAAAAAGAAGTTTTTTTTTAATTTCAGCCCTTTTAGACACAGCAGTCTTGGCAGCAACAGCACCTACCAGGGCAACTCCAAGCGTGATGCCCACAGCCAAGTTCTCCAGCCAGGGCCCAAAAAAGGCAGGGATAAGGGAAGTGGTGCCCTTCCAGCTTTCGTGTCTGATGCACCCTCCAAAGTTGTCCAGAGACAAGCTGGGGGGTGTTCACTTCCCACCTGTCCAGTCCCTGACTCAGCTCCTGGTGGGGGGGTTGGTTTCACCACTTCTGCCCTCACTGGTCCATCATTGTTACAGACAAGTGGGTTCTTGAGGTGGTCAACTGAGGGTTGTCTTTCAATTTTGAGACTCTTTTGCCCTACCAATCCCATGCTCCAATAGAGTCCTTGGTGTTGCAGGACATGCTGTCTGCCCTCAGGGAGGTTGTTTAGCTCCTTGCAAAAAGAACTACAGCCCATGTCTCAGATGCCCTGACAAGTCAGGGGTACATATCCAGGTACTTCGCGGTCCCAAAACAGACTGAGGGCTGGTGCCCCATACTGGATCTTCACCATTTGAACCAGTTTCTAAGGAAGTGCAAGTTCAGGATAGTCATGCTGAACCAGATCACACCACCTGTGGAACAGGGCATTTGGTTCTGCTCCCTGATCCTCCAGATCATGTTCTTCCACACCTCAGTCTGTCTGTCCCACTGGTGGTACCTCCAGTTCTGCGTACAAGGAGTGCTTTTTCAGTTCTAGATCATGCCATTGGCCTCTCCTCGGCTCCCAGAGTCTTCACCAAATGCGTGGCAGCCTTCCTGCAGTACCAGGGCATGTGCCAGGGAATCAGGGTTTATCCCTGCTTGGATGACTGACTGATAACTAGGCCATCCAAAAAGGCAGTGGAGCTGTCCAGGGACTTGGCTCTCCAGGCCTGTAGAGACTTTGGCCTTTTTGGTCTCAGTCTGTCCATCCCACTGGTGGTACCTCCAGTTCTGCGTAGAAGGAGTGCTTTTTCAGTTCTGGATCATGCCATTGGCCTCTCCTCAGCTCTCCAGGCCTGCAGAGACTTGGGTCTTTTTGGTCTCAGTCTGTCCGTCCCATTGGTGGTACCTTTTTGGTCTACCCAGCCTAGTCCAAACTGATCCTCTCACATGTGATTCATTTCAATGGGACAAGTCCAGATGGACAACACTGCTACCATGTTCTACCTGAACAGGCAGAGCGGAATGAACTCCCTTCTGTTGTGTTGGGAGGCCCTCCACTCTTGGACCCTCTTGCGCAGCCACCTATTGATGGTTCATGTCACAGGAGTTAACAGCTGGAAGATTCTCTCAGCTGAGTGGAAAAGACATCACATGAGTGGTCCCTGCAGCACCTATTCTCCCTGTGGTGGACCTGTTTGCCTCCAGGGAGAACACAAAACTGAGGCTTTTCTGTGCCTACCCCCCACAGTCCAGGATACTGGTGGGGGATGCCTTCACAAGGCCCTAGGCCCTTCCTTCCCTCCCTTTCCCCTGGTCCACAAAGTGGTGGTCAGGGTGTGGAGGGACAAGGCACAGATGATCCTCAGAGATGTGGTTTGGCCTTGCTAGTTCTGGTACCTTTATCTCCTCAGCCTCAGCAGCAGACCCCATGGCTGTTGCCTCTTCACCTGGTTCTGCTGACACAACAAGAGAGGAAGGTCCTGCACCCAGATCTTCAATCCCTGCACCTTGCAGCCTGATTCCTGAGTGGCTAGAATTCCAGGCTCTGGGTCTCTTGAAGAATGCTATCCACATTGCAGAGGCTTCCAGGAAAAAGTCAACTTACCAGTGTTATGCCTTCAAATGACATTGGTTCTCCATTTGATGTAATGGCCAGGAGCTTGATCCTCTAGCCTGCCCTGTGACTAGCATCTTGGAATACCTCTGGCACCTGTCCCAGCTGGGACTGTGATGGACGACCCTTAAGGTGCACCCGGCAGTCAATTCTGCATACTGGGCGTGGGCTGGTATGCTGACAGTGATGCAGGTGAAGGTGGTCAGGGTCTTTTTAAGAGCCTTGAAAAAAGGTTACTACTCACTTGTAACCGTAGTTCTAGGAGTGGTATATGGCTCACATCCACACCACCCACCTGGCATCTCCTAGCAAGTGGCATATGGATCTCTGCTTCCAGCATGCAAGATCTAGTATCATGAGAAGGAGTTAAGGCATATACCACCCAGGTGGTGGGAGGAGCTTTGCTTAAAGATGTTCCAGTGAATCAGCTCTTAAAGAAGAACTGTCACTGTGTGGATGTGAACCATATGCCACTCCTAGAACTATGGTTACTGGTGAGTAACCTATTTATATATTTATATGTAATAAATTTATAAACGAGGTAGGAACAATTAGTATGACTCGGGTTCCCTGACTGGATAAAACACACCACATGACTGTGCATCATCCCACAATGACCACACTCCTCCCACTAAGATTGTACTCCTGCACTACTTTTCATCCCTCAGAACCTTCTCTCTAGCAGCAAGATCACTCCACATCTGGCACATAGGCTGCCACACACACACACACACACACACACACACACACACACACACACACACAGCACACACAGCCTGCCGCAGTCACAACCAAGGAAATCATTCTATGCAGCTGTCCCACACTGCAGTTATGTGGTTTATCCTGCCATGATTTTGATAGGTAAAAAGTGATAAAAAAAACTTACATGGGTGATCCTGCCATTTTTACACTGTTTGAGGTGTAATGACTTTGACTTTTGTCTTCCAGCGTAGCGTGACCGAGCAGTGTTAATTGTGGTAAGAAAATGCTGCCAAAGGTTTATAATGAGGAAGATTTTGTTCAGAAGTATGTAAGGTGCATGATTTTAAAGAGCTGGTGACACATTCAGGAGAACTTTAACAAAACCTAATATTTAGACACAGTCATGCTTATATTTCCTATTAGTAATATATTCCTCCACCCCCTGAAGAGTTTGTCTGTTCCTGCTGCTCTCTCCCTACCTGAAGTAATAAAATGAAATTTAAATACCTGTGCATTTTCCTTCTCTGACTGCTGGTCTCCGGGCTTCCATACTGATGGGCTATACCTTCTGATGCCACAATGCAGGCAGGAACCAAAACTCTGCAGCCTGGATATCCGCCCCTCCACTTCTTGTGAACGCCAGTTCTTCCTAAAGCAGTCTAATTTTGGTACCACTATATAAACTTGGAAACAAAAAATAAGAATATTAACCAAATGCTCAGCCAACTGGCCAAGTGTATACATTCTCAGCAGTCAGAGAAAAGAAATTTACAGGTATTTTAAATTTCATTTTCTCTCTCCTAAAGCTGGCCTCTGGGCTTCCATACTGATGGGACATACTAAAGCAGTACATCCCCTGACATCCTGGGTGGGAAGAATGTAAGTGAACCGAAAGGTCTACTGCTCCCTGGAAGGTTCTACAGACAAAAGATGCCGCAGCTGAGGCAGTCATATTCAGCCTGTAAAATACTGAAAAGGTGTGAACAGATGATCAAGTAGCTGCTCTCCATGAAGCTGCTAGAGAAGTCTCTTTGAAATCTACCCAAGTGGTGGCCATTGCCCTGTTTGAGAGAGTTTTTATCGGACCAGGTAAAGGCACCCCAGTTGGGTTGAAAGTGGTGCTGGTTAAACAAATCCATCTGCTGATAGAATCCTTAGAGGCCTTTTGCCCAATTTCTGACCCGCGGTGAGAACAAATAAATTTGATGTTTTGCCAATGGATTCTATACTTTTAATGTAAAATGTTACACTGCTTAGTAAAGGTCAAGCATGTGAACTTCTCTCTCCTTGTCATTCTTTCAGTGAGGACAGAAGCAACTCCTGGTTGCAAAGAAAAGGAGACATTACCTTTGGCAGAAACCCGGGACCTGTGCATATAACCACCAAGCTCTGATGAAATACCACATAGTGTTCTTTTGTAAACAGGGCTCACAGCTCGCTGATCCTTTTGGCTGATGGAATGGCTACAAGAAAAATGACTTTTCATCGTGAGGTGCATGAAGGTTGCCTCTTAGAGAGGTTCAAATAGTACCTTGGTAAGGGCCTTGAGGACTAAAATTGAGTCTCTAAGGAGAGATGATTGGTTTGACTGGCATGCGTTTTAGGGTTGCTGCTCGAAAGAACCATCTAATATGGGGATGAGAACCCAGGGACTCCTCTAAATCTACTAGCCTAAGTGCCACAAGACAAAAATCTGAACTCGCAAGGTCACTGGTTGTGGCCCTTTTCTGAAGCCTTCCTGAAGAAAAGGAAATAGAATTGGTAACAAGATTGGTTGGTTTGACTGTTTTTTTTTTTTTTGACTGATGCCAAAACTGAAATCCACACCATATCCGTTAGTTCACCTTGGAGGAAAATGAGCGATGTGAGAGTATCATCATATCAACCACAGGTGTTGCAAATCTTAGCTCCTTGAGTTTCCCTCTCGATCTCCAGGCCACGAGGGGCAGACTGTGAAGGTTGGGAAGCATCACAGGACCTTGATGGAGAAGAGCTAGCTGATCTGGACTATTAGAGGTGGAAGCCTCAACCGGTAAAATCAGGAGCAGGAACCATGGATGACGGGGCCAGAGAGGGCACATTGATTTCAACTCTGCCTGGTCTAGAGCCACTTTATGAAGACCTCTGGTTAGGAGTAGTATGAAATAAAAGGTGATCCTATTGTCCCCAGCTGAGGGGAAGGCATCCTGCACCATCGCGAGCTCACTCTTGGCCAGGGAGCAGAGTTCTTGGAAGTTAGGAGTTTTGCCGGCAGGAGAAAAGATCCATCTGCGGACCACCCGAGCACTTGGTGAGGGTTTCATTTGGTGAGGGTTTGGAAGGTCCTGTCCCTCAGCTCCCATTCCCCTGATAGTACATCCATGCAACTGAGCCAGTCTGCTGTAATGTTCTCCTGTCCTACAGTGTACACCACCAACAAGCTTGTGAGGTAACATGCGGCTCAATGAAATAGCAGGAGAGACTCCCTGAGCATCCATGAGCTCCTTGTGCTGCCCTAGTGATTGATGTATATCATGGTTGTTCAACTGTCTGTTAGGATCAGAACAACCTGGCTATGGACATGTTCCCTGAACCGATGACGAGCCAAGCGTATTGCTCTTTTTTCCTGTGGATGTCCCCGTTTGCGACCTCTCATGATATTGGTCCTCAGAGTCCACCAATGAAGAGGGATCTATCTGGCCAGGAATTCAGATTTTTGGGTCCTGGTTGTATCTAGATAGAAGTCTATTGCTTGAGACAGAAAGCTTGGATGGGATGCATGGGAATTAGTGCCCAGTAGTGAGCTGTCAACTGGTGAACTCTTTGACATTTCTTTATAGAATCTGTGAGACCTTGAATGTTGTCTCTGTCAGAAAACATCTTATTCACTTGTGACTTGAAGTCTGCCACTAGATGATTCAGGGTCTGAGCTGGAATTACTGAGCTCCTCTTCCAGCTGATGACAGATCCATGTGCAGAGAAGCACTGGACAACCTTTGCCACAGCTTGTACCACCTGATTGATCTGCAGTTCCCTGATAAGAATATCATCCCAATAAGGGAAAAGCTGTATCTCTTGGCTTGGAAACTGAGCAATGACTGTCCCTGGGACCTTGGAGAAGACTCCTGGGGCAGATGAAGGCCTGAATGGAAGAGCTTTGAAATGGAATTTATGTTCCCTGACTTTGAATCTGAGAATATTGCCTGTGTGCCTCTCAGAAGGGAATTTGTAAATAGGCATCCTGCAAGTCGATAGATGCTGAAAAAGTTCACCTGATGGGGCTCCCTGATAAAAGATGGTAGGGTTTCCATTTTGCAGGATGCACTGTGCAAAACCATTTAGTCATGTCAGGTGCAAGCCTGGTCTGAATCCCTCTGTGCATTTGTGAACAATGAAGAATAGTGAGGAAACACCCCAGAGAATTCTGTGGTGGGAGCTCACTTTTGATTGTTGCTGCCCCAGCCCCTCAGGCATCTTTTTCTACTCTTCTGAAGTTGTGCTGGTTCTGGGAAAAGAACCATGTTTGTTTGCCTGAGAAGTTCTCGATTAGCCCTTTGTTACAATTTTGGGCACAAGAATTCCGTTGAGGCCCTGCTGACCAGGACTTACCGCTGGTCTTTGACTGAGGCATGTGCCCATTAATGGTTTCATCTGATTCTCTCACTGCTTCTGAGGGTGGAGATGAATAAGCGTTCACCAAGAGAATCTTTGAGGAGGCACCTGCTTGCCAAGTGTTAAGTCAGAGGTTGCGCTGAGTAAAGTTAAGTGACTCGCTCAGGATCACACCATATAAAAGTGGGGAATGCGATTCAAAACCCAGGTCTTCGGGTACAAAAGTCTCCTAGTTTGTAGGTCAGTGCTTTTAACCACTACACTGTACTGCCTCCATCTGAAGTGTGATAGAACACAGTTCTAGCCATGCATCTGACTGCTTCCTCCAACACCACTGCTGAAAAGATGGAGGCTAAACCAAGGAGCTGGAGCCATTACGGTGCTGCCTGTTTTTATCAGAATATTTCACCTGCTGGAGAGCTGGGTCCATGGCCCATGAAGCAATGGCTCTGACTGCAAAAGATTAACTGTCACTACCTTGAGCGAGGCTGCTGAAGCTTGGAAGATCTTCTTTAAAGATGCCTACATTTTCTTGTCCACTGGGTCTAGTAGAGTGTCCCCGCTCCCTGCTTGAATAATTGCTTTCTTCGAAATCAGAGGATAATTTCTGAGGTTATCTCACCACTTTTCCATTTGCTTTTTGTCCAATTTTAATAACATAGAGAGTCGACATGAAACCGGATATGGTTTCCCTGGCCCTTGCCATTCCACTGTTAGCAAGTTCTTTATAGCTGGGGGATAGGGAAGAAATTGATGCTGCAACTGGATTCTGGTAGAAGCCACTAATCTTGAGCCGAGAACTGGCCCAGATGAGCTCCCCAGCCCCTGAAGCTGGCATCGGTAGAGATTCATAATTGTGATGATGAAAAACTCCAGGTCGCCCAAATGAAAGGCTCCGGAGGGCAGACTGCTGGAGATCTTTTTATTTCCTTGACATGGTGTGCAGAGTTGCCCCACTCATCCGAGGACGGGGATGAAGTTTTCATTTAAGCTGCCTTCCCGTGGCCATCTGCTTCGGGGACTTAGGGGGCTGCAAATGGAAGCATGAGGGCACCAAAGTGAATGCTCTGTTCTGCTTTTCTGTTAGACCTGGGGCCAGCAAGAGAGTGGCCAGAAGTTGGCCCTTTCAGGTGAACGCATCCTCCTCCTCAGTCCGAGTGGGCCGCTGATGCCTCCACTGGGTCCTCCACCCTGGAGTCCACTGCTTTCTCACTCTTCTGAGAGGGGGAGAGAGAGCCTGCAAAGGTGGCAGTGCCCTCTTCTGTGCTCTTTGCTCTGGGGACTTGGGGTTTCTGGAGGGTGGACTGCAGCTGCAAATCAAAGCAACAAGGGTCCAAGGCAAATGCTCTGTTTAGTTCCACGATGAGGTATGAAACCAGCGAGGGGGGTGGCTAGCTACTGGGGCTCCCTGGTGGTTGAAATCCCCTCAGAGCGATCGACCTGCTGCTCTGCCTGTGCTGGTGAGTCTGGGGTCTCTGCCCAATCCTCTGCCCTGAAGGTCACTGCCTTCTCAAACTAGGGAGCCAGCAAAGGTGACTAGCAGGAGGGATTTATATCTTTGTCATTTACTGCCCCTGGGTGGCTTATCCAAGGACATGCTGAGAAGAGGTTCTTTTCCCCAGAATCAGTACTCTGAGAAAGGGGGCCTCCCTGAGAACCTTGAAGGAATCCCCTCTGACTGGAGCCCCTAGAAAGCCCTATGCCTTGGATGATGAATTTAATCTTTCTCTTGAAAGCTTGATTAGTTGTGTTGGGCGGGGGGTTGGCAATGTACTGTAAGTCCAGCTACTGTTAAAATCTCTTTAGTTCCACTTTTACTTGACTGAAGTAATGAGGAAGAGAGGGAGCCACAGAGGGGGTGCCAAATGGGCTGTCCAGCAGCAAGACTGAGCCCAAAGATTTGTGGGGAAAAATCCCCGGGAGACACAGAGCCAGTCTGTGCAGCATGCAAGGCTGAGGATGGGACCACCAGAGAAAGGCTTTTCTTGATGAAGTTCCTTAAATTCCCCTTTCTCTGATGAGGATATCCAAAAGAAGAAAAGAAAAGAGCAACTTACAGTTTGGAGTCTTCAGCTCTGCCATGAGGTGCCAGAGCTCTACTACAGAGCACCTGTCTCATGGAAGGCAGGAAGTAAACTGGTGTTCACAGGAAGTGGAGGGGAGGATATCCAGGCTGCAGAGTTTTGGTTCCTGGCTGCATTGAGGCATCAGGAGGTACAGCCCATCAGTATGGAAGCCTGGAGACCAGCTTCAGGAGAGAGAAAGCACTGCTTGTGACATCACAGTTACTGCCATGAAAACAGATTATGATCATACCTCTCAAGTGTCCCTGATTTTCAGGGATGTCCCTGATTTTGCCTCAAAATTGTACTCTGTCCCTCCTAAAATTTGTGTTTTTGTGGCTAAACAGTGGGGACTGTAAGCACAAAACAATGTCAAGCATTAAAGTTACAGACTTGTTCTTCTTTAGAAAATGCATTGTGCACTAAGCCCCATATTCTACCAGCTTTCTGGCTGGATATCTCTAATTTTGAAGATGTGTCCCTGATTTTAGTCCTTTGTCCCTGATTTTTTTAAGCCTTGTCCCTGATTTACGAGGCAGGAGGTTGAGAGGTATGATTATGATGTCACAACTGAGGATTATGACTTGAAGTAGGGAGTAAGCTATAGAGGCAGATGAACTCTAAAGCAACTCTAAGGCATGAAGATCATATATTTATGCAAATTTCCTTAGTAATGGGGAGGAGAAATATATTAAATATAAAGAATGCAGGCAGAATTGTACCTAATTATTATGTTTTTAAAGTTTTTTTTTTTTTTGAGGCGTCAATAGCTGTTTAAGCTCAGTTTACTTACTTTTAAACAAAACCTCCCTCATTTTAAACCTTTGGAAGCATTTTCTTACCACAATGAACACTACTCAGTAGAGGACAAAAGTCAAAGTCCTTGCACCTCAAACAGTGTAAAAATGGCAGACTCAACCAGATACGTTTTTTTTTTTTTTTTATCATTGTGTACCTTTCAAAATCATGGCCTGGTCAACCAGATCACCTAAATAAAAAAATTTAATTCCTGTTAGACAAGGACTACCAGGATCAACCAAATCACTTAAATAAGACTCATACAAATAAGTGATTTGATACCTTTTATTGGGCTAACAGAGTTGTTAAGAAAGAAAATAGGAGCTTTGAGATTTTGGACTACATAGAATCCTTCATTAGAAAACAGTGATGGTTGGTTGGGAAGAATACACTTTCTTATTAACAGATAAAAAGTTGTTAAAAATCCCATTGGCCTAAACTGCTTTTACAAATCAACATAGAACCATATAAAGACAACAGAGTGCCATCAAAAGAAAGGTATTTCAAGGTCAAATGTCACAGAATAGATGGATCCTTCCCTGAGAACAGCTAAATAAGACTGTAATTTCTGCCAAACAAGGACTACTTTTCACCCCCACCCCCAAAAAAACATTTCTAGCCATTTTATAAGATAGATAATCCACTACAGGGCGTGCAGTCATGCTCTGATATATATATATGCACACCTTAGGTGGTTGAACACACTCAACCTACAGCCTTGTGTGTCACAAGGCACACCTAGGCATGCATATATCACAGCATGACCACACGCCCTGTAGTGGATTATCTATTGCATATACATATGTATTTACACTCATTATAAAACAGGTAGAGATTTTCCTGCATCCTGATTTGCCGAGAAGATTCCAAAGCCATGGAGTTCAGAAAAAGAAACCTATGGCTTAGTACTTCTTCTGGCAACCAAGACTCAACACATTACAATTACACATTACAAGCACATTGCAGGCAATACTACCCCCTTCAAAAAGCCATTTGCAGTAGTCATGTTTGTAAAGTAAAGACAATACTACCCATTACTTTACAAGTCACCATCATCCAGGTCTTTCTTTTTTTAATTCATCCCCACCCTCACTTCATCCACACTACACAGTAACATTTATGCATTTTCAGAATGCCTACGTTTTTTGGCTTTCCCCCCACCTTAATAGTGAAGGCTTCAGTCCATCCACTATAAATTTCCTCTGTCTTCCTGGTACAGCACTTTCCCATGTGGCTCCACAGTGCAACAGAGCTTAGTCCCTGCCCATGTTTTCACTCCTCAGCAATGCTCTACTAGATGGATGTTTTGTTTAACAGTGCTCCAAAAAACTAAAAGAAACAGACACACTGAGACCCCGATTGAAACATAGTCAGCGGGTGTTACCAATACCAACTCCAAGAGAGGGAGTGACAGTTAGAGCATAGTAGGAAGTTTAATACAAATACACAGACCCTGCTGCTACAGTGTTTGGTGTGGGAGGTACCTGTTAATGGCAGTAATGTGTCCAAAAAATCATAGCATTGTTTCAATTCCCATTAATTCCAGAAGTGAAGTGTTACATAAAGTGGCAGAAGAGTCCGCCAGTTGAGCTTCACTGCTGAAACCAATTGCTTGTTACAAGAGCGCTGGGTGAAGATGGGGATCGGGTGTAGCTGGACTGAGAAGGACAGCTTGATGAGCCTGAAAGCCATGTTGTTGGTTTTGGATTCCTGAGGGAAGCTCCTCATTTCATTTCCAGTAACCTGCTACAGTGCAATACAATGTGCTACATTGGGTGGGGCAGGGGGGCATTTGGACCTTGCACATCAACCCTGCAAAGACAAGCAGGGAAAAAACATGGGAGGTCAAATCATTCAAACAGAAGCAGGCGGAGAGAAGGGGGCTTCAGAAAACTCACACCTTATGTCAGCTGTCAACCACAGCTACATGCTCTTTCTAGTGGTAAAAAGAGTACATAGCCAGATACACTCATCAGGGACTTTTTTTTTTCGTTTTAAGTTTTTTTTTTATTCCTTAATGATTTCTTTTAATCCTTATTTTATACAAATTGTATTCTTAAATTAGGTAGCCACATTATAAGCACAATTATAGAGTGAGGGAGCTCTCCCGACGAATCGGAGCACTCCTTTCCCCTGAGCGTGAGTCACTCTTATTCCGTGAAGATCATCTCAAGTGCAGATGACCTGGAAAGTGGCACATTCCAGGACAGTTTTTTTTTTTTAAACTTTGATCTTTAACATATTTATATGTCCCCCATTATCACTCGCTGTGGGATAAGAATGGTTTCACTTGTGTTCTGCTCAAGCCAAAACAGCTCAGCTCCGCTTTTCTCTCTCAAGCAGAACATGCATGAAATCACTTTTATCTTGCAAAGAGTGGCTCCAGAGGACATATAAGTAAGTAATAAGCCATGACAGGGTGTGCATTATAGGATTTTAATGCACGCCCCAAGGGCATAGGAAGGCACGAGGCCAAAGGCTAAATGCCCTTATGTCCTTGGGAAATGCATTAAAATCCTGTGATGCACACCCTGGAGGGGCTTATTACACTTATATAATGGCTCTAAGTAGGCTTTTGGGTGAGGAAAATGAGATTTGGTTCTTGACCGTGCGCTTATAGAGATTTAATGCATGGTCAGGTAACATCTCTTGGCCAATGAAATTTCTAGATTTTTTCTTGCCATTTTATAAACATATATATATATAAGACACTCCAGGGTGTGGGTTTATTTTCCTGAACCCCATGCCCAGGTGCTAGAAGGCAGTTGGTGTAAGTGCCTTGTGCCTCACAATGCACCTAGACGTGGGGTTCAGGAAAAGAAACACACACCCTGTCATGTCTTATTACTTGCATGACACTCTAATGACACGTGAGGTTTCTCACCACATCCCCTATGGAGCATACATACAGTATTTTCCATCTGACCCGCTTTAATTTCACTTTGATGCTTATTTGTCCCAATTTGTGTTACAGTAATCCACATTAATTTATCATTTTAAAACATTGTCCCAAACTGGTACTCTGTAAGTCTATACTTACCAGTATTCACAACCCTTCAAAAGCCTGAAAGGGTTACCTCAGTGTGTTGCCACCACTTAGCCACAACCACACTTAGAATATCTCCAGGTCCAAATCCCATCAGAGCCACTGCTCACACACAGTACAGTGCCCCTTGCTGAAGGGCAAATGACCCACCCCTTTTACCACAGCTCAGACACTTTGCCTTATATATGGTAACTGTAGCCAGTCTCTTTGGAAACAGATCATAGACTTGCCAATTTTACCCTATGTTATCTATACCTGAAATGACTCAGTCAAAGAAAGCATGAAGTATATAAAAATAACATTTAGTACTCCATGATTGTTACATCTGTTACAGGATAATACACACTAAAGATTATGATAAATACAGTATTTCTACAGAGATAAAAAGAAAGTCAAAAGCATAGGGATCACAAAGAAAATACTAACTCAAAACATTCTAGATTCTAAACAGAATAGAAGAAGCTTACACCCAACTCGGAACTTGGTGAGTTATTCTAGACTCAAATCCATGATGTTGCTAGTTCGAAGTCCCAAAACATAACTGAAACTCTAAGAGCAAACAAGCAGAAATATCTTCAGCTGGCTGGCCCACTACACCCATGTCATCATTAATTCCCCACTGACATCGTGTACTGGACCAGTTCTTTGATCTCTGGAGAACTTCCTTTTTGAGAACGGGTCCAAATTGGACATGTTATCTAGAACTTGGCATTTTTGTTCTTTCAGCTGGCTTCCCAGCAGGAAACCATCACCTCTGCCTTAACCGTGTTTACACTCAAAACATGTCTTTTTGTTATGAAAGCGATTCAGCCCTTTGAAGTTTAAGCAAAACAAAAGCTTTTGAATAAAAATGGGGAGACTCAGCCCTTGATGTGTAAGTAAAACAAAAGAGCCTTTACAAGCCAGGAACTGCTGCTGCCATATCCAAACTTTGTAAGAACCCAGGAATGCTCGCTCAATTGAAATATTTTACAGGCAACATAACTATTTATTTTATTTTTATTTATTTATCTGTCATCTCTGAGTTATACCTTTGAGCTAAAAGCTCTTTTACAAAGGTGCCACATCAGGTAAGGCTCAAACAGTTGGTACATACAGAATAAAAAATAAGGAATAAACATAGTCAAGTACAACACATAATTTACAGTCATTGGTGAAATCCTAGGGTTACAAAGAGGAAAAAGCTATACAAAATGAAACTGTACTTTATACAGGAAACAAATGCATTAGTTCATATGAGGAAGCACAGACAGTATTTATATGCTGCGAGTGCAGGTGTCACAAGACTAATGTGGTGAGAAGAGGTGGAGAGGATAGATAGTGGAGCAGTCAAGGCTGATTGTGACAAGGGGTAAAGGGGGAGAGGGCTGGGGGTAGGGGTAGAAAAACATGGTGCAGTATTGTGGAAGGCGAGCAAGGGGTGTTGAAAGGGGATGGTGAGAGAGACAATTATGGGGGTGGTGGAATGAGTAGTGACAGAGGGGGTTAAGTTTGGGAAGAGAGGGAAACATGAGGGGGTAAGGAGATATGGGGGAATGACTGAAGAAAAAAGTAGTAAGATAAAAAAATTAAAAGAAAACATTTTCTGGATCTTACATCTGTTACAAACATATTACATATTACAGTTAAATTAAGCTTTTACCCCATAGTCTGAGTAGAGCAAACTTTATCTTCTCCCCACACAATGTGACCAACTGTTGAATGCCAACTTATTTTCCATTTCACATTAAAACATATTTTTCTAACACTAATTGTAGTTCCACTACTGTAGTTCAGCATTCTGGCATTTTACCTCAACATTTTAGCACATTTGGAATATTTTATGGACTTTTCCAGAGATAATAAAAATGAACATCTTACCTAGCAGGAGTCAGGTATTTATCGGGGGAAGCAAGCTAAGGGGGCTGTAGCCCCCCATTCCAGAGGTGTCCATTTTTTTTGTTATTGCCTGGCTAAGAGTTTGTTGCCTATTGGCCCCATCCTCCACCCCCTTGCCAGCTGCACACTCTCTTTCCCAGAAGCAGCTGCTGCGTGCCATGATCTGGGATTCAACCCTCACCATTCCTACCATGCTGCATGCCCCTGTGGCCCTTTAAGTGAACCACCAGTCATGGTAGGTGAGGATTGGGTAAAAGGTCACAGCTCAGCCACTCTCAATCTATTCAAATTGCAGGGAAGGCAGTGCTGTGCTTTAGGGGATCTGATGTGGAAACCGCCAGCTTCAATACAGTGTGCCATGGCTGTTTGGTGGGGGAGAGACTCTTGTCACTCTCCAGGTTTGGGTCACTCTCTGACTTTTTATTTTTTATTTTTTTGTAAATTAAAAGTTTGTGGCCCCATTTTGGACTGCCTTGTCTGCCTGGGAATAAGATGCCTATGCTGCGAGAATTGATGGGACGAAAGCAGCAGTGGCAGCGCATACCTCGATGGTGACAACACTGCTTGAGCACTTAGCTGACAGAGACAAAGAAGAGACAGAGGGAGAAGAAAATGGACAAGAGATGGAGAATAAGGGTGAGTCCTTGGCTTTGAAAACTTATATTTTACAGGTCTTCTCCCTGAAGTGTGTTTCTGCTTGAGCATGCCTCTGTCCTTCATTTATTTATTTATTTAGTTAAAGGATACATAAACAAATAAATCGCAGAAGCTCTTCAAAAAACAGTGCCTCGTATGTCAGGGGCTTACCTAAATAATCCTGTGCTCCGTTTAGCTCTGAAAGTATGTTAACCCACAGTCGCTAATTCCAAAAATGTCCTGCCGACATGTAAACAAACCCCGAGCTCCTGTTTAAACCCCCTGCACTGAAGTAGCTGCCTAAGATGGCCATTATGTGCGAATGCAATGACATCATCTGTGCAACAGAGCCCCAAAGCCATAATGCAAACTGAATGGAGAGTTAAAATTAAAGTATAAAATAACATTAATGAAGCACTTCCCCTTAAAATCCTTTACCTGTGCAGGTGTGAAATCGGTGGCTACACCTACACAGGTAAAGAATTTGGAGGGGAAGCACGTCATTAAGGTTATTTCACACTTTAATTTAAACTCCCCGTTCTGCCTGTATTATCACTTCGGGGCTCTGTCGCTCAGATGATGTCATCGTGTTCACACGTAGCAGCCATCTTAGGCAGCTACTTCAGTGGGGGGTTTAAACAGGAGCTATGGGTTTGTTTACATGTCAGCAGGACGTTTTGGAATTAGCGACAGTTGGTTAACATACTTTCAGAGCTAAATGGAGCACAGGATTATTTAGGTAAGCCCCTGACATACGAGACAGTGTTTTTAGAGCGCTTCTGCAATGTGCTTGTTTATGAGTCCTTTAAGTATTTGTTTATTTATTTGTTTATGTATTTTTTTGTTTATTTATATAAGTATTTGTTTACCAGGTAGGCACGCTGATCCAATGGGTTGTTTTCAGGTGCAACCCGGGCCATACAGATGGCACATATACAAGCTTAGTCAAGTAATTACAGTTTCAAGTACATAGGACAGGTAAAGAATAAGTTACAAGTGCAAATCCTGTAACAGTCACAAATAGGTATAAAGGAATGATGTAAATGTACAGTCTCAAATTAAAATACAGAGAGAAGACATTTATAAACAGAGATATAGAGAATAATGCATATGTAGGTGGTTGATATGGAGTGTTTTTACACACCCAAGATATGTGAGAATATCTAAACCTCGAGAGCGAGGCTCGAGAGGTTTATATATTATCACACATCAAGGGTTTGTAAAAAAAACTCCATATCAACTACCTACATATGTTTTATTTTATATAATAACTGGTGAAAGAAAAAAACATGGTTCTCATTTTTACATAGCAGAAATCACTCCATACGCAGCATCTACAATCATTTTATTTCTTATAATAGAAAGCAGACAAAGCAGATTTTACAACATATTTTACATCCAGAGGAGTAAACAGAATGCAGTAACAATTTAATTATACCTTTTTATATGTTCCTTTCGTGGGAAAGTTTAAATCCATTGCGGCTCTTGATAGGGGGGTCGATCCCAGTCCTTTCACAGAAGAAAGGGTTCTGCAAGAACTCCTAAAACTGAAGGTGGACAAGGCAATGGGTCCTGATGGAATTCACCCCAGAATTCTAAAGAATTAAGGAAGAAACTAGTGAAACCACTGGCCACTCTTTTAATAAATCATGGGAGGATGGTGTGGTACCCAAGGACTGGAGGAAGGCGGATGTGATTCCCTTCACAAAAGTGGGACCAAGACAGAGGCAGGAAACTACAGACCTGCCAGTCTGACCTCTGTGGTAGGGAAAGTGATGGAGTCACTTCTGAAGGAAAAGAATAGTTGAGTACCTAGAGGTCAGTGGAGCACAGGATCCAAGGCAGCATGGATTCACAGTGGGAAGGTCATGTCAGGCAGATCTAATAGATTTCTTTGACTGGGTGACCAAAGTAGTAGACCAGGGAGGGGCTGTGGACATGGCCTACCTAGACTTTAGCAAGGCATTTGACACAGTCCCACACAAAAGATTATTAGTCAAATTAACCAGCCTGGGAGTGGGTCCCAGGGTGGTAGCCTAGGTAAAACATTGGCTGGACAACAGGACACAGAAGGTAATTGTAAATGGAGTCCACTCTGAAGAAAGGGCGGTTACTAGTGGGTACCGCGAGGGTTCAGTATTGGGTCCAGTCCTTTTAATGTCTTCATCAGTGACATTGCAGAGGGACTGGAAGGAAAAGTATGCCTTTTGCAGATGACACAAAGATCTGCAACAGGGATGATACACAAGGAGGC
The DNA here is from genome assembly GCA_016271365.2 of Neoceratodus forsteri. Classification (NCBI taxonomy): domain Eukaryota; kingdom Metazoa; phylum Chordata; order Ceratodontiformes; family Ceratodontidae; genus Neoceratodus; species Neoceratodus forsteri. The sequence continues at coordinate 143,864,829 of CM028131.1, read as the reverse complement.
GTGGAAAGGATGAAAAGGGACTTGGCAAGGTTGGAGGAATGGTCAGACGTATGGCAGCTAGGATTCAATGCAAAAAGTGCAAATAATGCACCTGGGAAACAAGAACCAGGGAAGAATACACAATGGGTGGGAGGTAGTAACAACAACAAAACAGGAAAGGGACCTGGGGTAATCATATCAGATGACCTTAAGGTTAGCAAGCAATGTGAGAAGGCAGTAGGGAGGCCGGGGTATACTGGGATGTATGGGAGAGGCATCAGCAGCAGAAAACAGGAAGTTGTTATCCCTCTGTACAGACAGTTGGTGAGACCCCATCTGGAATACTGTGTCCAGTTCTGGAGACCCCATCTCCGCAAGGACATAGACAGGATAGAGGCAGTCCAGAGGAGGGCAACTAAAATGGTGCAGGGTCTGCAAGAGAAGCCGTATGAGGAGAGACTAAAGGAGCTTAATATGTATACCCTGAGGAAAGAAGGAGAGGGGGACATGATAGAAACGTTCAAGTACCTCAAGGGAATCAACAAAGTCCATGAGGGTAGCATCTTTCAGAAAAAGAGACTTGCAAGAACAAAGGGACACAATTTAAAGATAGAAGGAGGCGGTTCAGGGGCAATGTGAGGAAGTATTATTTCTGAGAGGGGTAGTGGATGCATGGAACACCTTCCTGAGGAAGTTGTGAGGTCTAAAACTGTGGGAGAATTCAAGAATGCATGGGACAGACATAAGGCAATTCTTGTGGGGGGCAGGAAGATATAGGCTGTTGGTTAACTAGGATCTGCGGCCTATCCTGCAGGTAGGGAAATGGGCAGACTAGATGGGCCTAGCGGTCCTTATCTGCCGTCAAAGTCTATATGTTTCTATGTTTCTATGGCTGCATCATCTAGATGCCTCAGGATAATTTCAGTCTGAGGGGAAAGTTCATGAGACTTAAACGTAACTTTCTCTGATAAGATCAGCAGGAGACAAATTACTTTCTAACAAATAATTATTATATTATTTAGTAAATTACATTTAAATTAACTGACAACTTGTCATTTTAAGAAATTATTGAGCGTTGCTTACTCAGATCAGAGGTGAAAGGTCATCCAACATGGGAAAATAGTAAGGGGTAGTGGTGAAAGTACATGTTTCGGATCTACCTTACCCGACTTGAACCCACGACCATAAGGTACAACAGTTAAAAGGCACTTTAGTGAAATTCCTGTAAAACATTATTTTTGTCTCTGTCCTGTCAGTGTCGCAGGCAGCAAGAAGCGGTTCTCATTTGGACTGCTGCAGGCTTCTTTACGCCAAGAATTCAGAAGTTGCATCAACCCATGGGTTGATACGGAGTTTTTTTCGTGATCAATCTTGCGGTTGATACGACTTTTTAAAGTACTCAAAAATGGGTTGATAACGGGGGTCACCAGTTATTATAACTGTATAACTCACAAGATAGAGATTGAGCAGACATAAGATACAGTGAGTCATACTTTTAGAGATCATCCCGAGGGGCAGGTACACATTGCTGCAGCCAGTAGGGCATCTTTGTAGTGTGTCTGGAATGTAAGGTGTGAGTCAAGCGCATTGAGGGAGTCAGGTGGATTATTCCATAGCTTCGGTGCTACGAAAGAGAACGCTGAACTGCCCAGGTTAGTGGATATTCTAGGGACTTCCAATGCTGGAACACTGGAGTTTCTCAGGGAGTGGGGGCAGTGCCTCTTGTTGAATAGGGGGATAGGTCACTGTCCCTTATTGCATTGTCCATTATACATCTGAGAAAGTAGCTGTATCATGCATGTAGAGGGAGACAACTCAGTATCTGGTAAAGAGAGCAGTGGTGGGTGGCATAGGGAGCCATTTGTGCAAATCAGCAGATGTTGTTGTAAGTGGTGTTGAGTCAAGTGAGTAGTTTGGAAGAGGTATGAGTATATATGAGGGAGCAGTAGTCTAGGAGAGGGAGGAGGTCAACTTGGGCTATGGCAAGTCTAGCTGCTGGTGTCAGATAGTGTCGAAGGTGGTGGCCCATTGCTAATTTCTGGTTTATTTGTCATATGGTGGTGTTAATATGTATCGAGTAAGTTAAGGAGAGGTCAAGGGTGACACCCAGATATTTGAAACTAGTCACATTTTCAAGTGGGGAACCATCTGGAGCTAGGACAGTCAGGGGTGATGAGGTACTTGCCAGGCTAAATAACTTCAGTTTAGACCCCAGGAGCATAGTCTCGGTTTTGCTAGCATTTACCAACAGTCTATTAAACAGGAACCAGTCTTGTGCTGCTTCATAGTTCTGAGTTAACAAGGAAGAGAGGCTTGCCAGTGACTTGGTTCTGTGGAATAACACCAAGTCATCAGCATATAGGATGGTCTTGCATGTGAGGCTTTCTTCAGGTATGGGGGTTTATAAACAAAGAGAACAGAAGCAAGCCAAGGATAGAGCTTTGGGGTACTCTGGGGGTCACGGCCTTTGGTGCAGGGTAGCACCATTTACAGTGACTGTCTGGTGTTGATCCGATTCATATGCTGGATATTGAAAACAATTTTAGGCTGGTGATTGAGGCACATAGGGATACCCATGTGGGAGACCAGGGTTCACAGCTTGACTCCCACCATCTGACTCCCACCTTCTTGCCAGTGGTGTCTTGGGGATGCTAGAGAGGCAGTGTTGTCAGACCTGGAGTGGTGCTTGGATCCTGCAGGTCAGCAGGTCAAAAGGAGCTAATCAGTCAGTCACACTCACTATAGCAGTGGTACTTAACTTTACTGGCTTTGGCTTTCTGCTCGAGGTTGTTTCTTGGTAATCGCTAGCTTGGTGAGGGGGTGGGGTGGTTTGCAAGAATAGCCATGGGCAGCTCTATGGCATTGTTGGTCATCCAGTTGCCCACCACAGTTGCAGGTATAAACTTTAAAGCCAGACAGAATCTCCCACACCCCCTGACTCCAGGGGGAAAAACGTTTTTTTTTCCCCCTGGAGTCAAGGGTAAGGAAGTTATAACAAAAGTGTGTTTTATAAGCCCCAAAACTCACCACAGAGCATCTAAACTGCCAGAGCTTCTGGGGGCCACCGACCTACATATATCCCCCTTGAGGGACAGTAGACTCTCAGCCTATGGATGATGTGGTTGGGGGGGACTGAGGATTCTAGCGAGAGAAGCTAGCTTGCTGCACTTAGGGAGGGCTGGGGACCATGCATGTCAGTGGCTCAGTAGGTAGCACACTCTCCTCTGAGGCCGGGAGATCAGAGGGCTGTGGGTTCAGTTCCCACATCTGGCACTTGGGTTAATATCCCAGTACTGACTCTGTAGTGCAGCATGAGAGGGGTGCTGCACTTCTGAGGTGCCGTATTTCAGATGAGACGTTAAACCGAGGTCCCATCTGCCTGTATTGGTGGTAATTCAGGTGGATGTTAAAGATCCCATGGCACTTGTTGAAAAGAGAAGGGGAATTTCCCCAGTGTCCTGGCCAAATTTCCCTCATTCACTAAAAAAATACCACCAACAGCTTAATCTGGTTCAAGGTCAGTTGGCATTCATCTGTATCCCCCTCCACTGGGTCGTGCCTGAAAATAGGCAGGATTTGTCTAGTGCACTTACCTGGTCAACAAAAAAACTAAATAAAATTAACTAAATGCATTGCAGCAGGTGGCTAGGCTATGAGGAGGCTGGTTTGGGCAACATACTAGACTGTGGGGTCTCTGGAGAGGGGGCTAGGGTGCAGCTTACTGGGCATGGGGAGGGAGTAACAGGGTAGCAAATTCTGTTTCAAATGACCCCCCAAATGCACCAAATTTATTTTTTTAAACTTCTTTTATTCAGTTTTCACTTTACATGGAAAAAACAGCACATACAAATCTAATACATAGTTTTCCTCAAAACTTATAATCGTAGATGTGCCATTAACAATTCTATCATAGCACATTTTTATTCTCCAGTGTTATAAAAGAAACTTAATAAAAACACCTACAAATCTATTTACTACACACTACAAACTTTGGGCTAATAAAACAGTTTGGGTATGACTTAATAGTTGATTTTACTTAAAAAGTCAGTTTTAGGGGATTCCGGTAAAGACAGTTATCATCCAGTCCATTTATAGTTGGCAAGGATATATGTCTGGGATTACTCAATTATAGTATAAATATTTCAGAATGAGGAGATAGCATATAACAATAGGACAGAGTATATCACATTTATAATCCAACTAAGATGGTTATTGAATCTGATACTGATATAGTTCCCATTTAGTCCATCTGGAGATGAAAACCTCTGCCTTATTTTGAAAGGAGAATGATAACTGTTCATTATGCGGAATGTTGAGCACTATTGCTTTCCAATCTGCTACAGTGGTCGGATCTTCCTGCAACTACTTTTTTGTTATTGATTTATAAGCTGCACACAGTAAGATTGCCCACAGGTATATGGTTTCCCTACCTTTAACTGTCCTTGGCGGTATACTCAATAAAACTTTTGCTGTGGAAAGTGGTTGAAGAAGGTCAAATATATTTATTATTTGATGAGAGATAGTGCTCTAAAAGTTAAGCAGTTTAGGGCAGTCATAAAATATTTGGGCATGGGAAGCCTTCATGGAAGTGCATTTCCTCCAACATCCCAGAGAGGCTCCTGGAATTCTCTGTGCTACTACGGAGGGCACAAGGAAAAATCTAGCTCACACCTTCCAGACAAATTCCCTCCATGATGGAGAAAAGGAAGAGGTGGTCCAGACCCCCCTCCACACTTTAAACCAATCATCTGTATCTATAGCTAGGTTTAATGCCTTTTTCCAGCTTGCTTTTGCTTGTTCTGTGTGGTGGGAGAGAAGGTGTATTAAAGATTTATATGTCATGGAAATAGCTTTCTCCCCTACCGAGGATCTCCAGATTTTTATATATGGGGTGGTATCTTACCATGTCTATATTCTGGCGTTCTCTATTCTTAATTGAAATCCCTTAATTGATAATAATACAATCTATCACTTTCTGTCCAATGGAATACCTTGTGGCCCTCCTCAAAACTTATCACTCTGCTCCCCCGAAGCAGCTGCCGAGGGGCTACCATCCCCCGGAAGGCTTGATTTTTATACCAGCATCTATATTGTTTGGGGATGAATTGTGGGGGTTCTGTAAACCATTGGTATTTCCACAAATGTTGGTGTACAGTCTTATTTTGTGCACCCCTCTGCCATCCCTCCAATATCACTGCACAAACCCTTAGAATGCACCAAATGTAAAACATTTTCTGGAGGTCTAGGCGGCCCCCAGGCCCCCAGCCTAGAGCTTACATTTTGGTCCTTTTACAGATGCCCAGCCCCAGCCCCCCTCCATCAACATCACTACCGGATCCACCCTGGAAGTAACAATATGGACTGAAAAAATGGAGGATTACCAAATGGCAGTTGCCCATGAAGGGGTAACATACCATATTTCCCGAAAGACATGGTACACTTTCAATTCCCAATTTGAAAGATTTCAACAATTGAGATATATTGTTAATGTTAGTATAGTTTTAAATTCTTAACATGTATTCTAACCCTTTTGAATAAGACTGAGACTTTATAACAATTAAGAAGGCACTTAGAATGTCCTCTGAGAAATAGAATCAATGGATCTTTCAAGAACCAATCTTCATACTTGGTTTCTGCTTGTGGGTCTAAACCAGAGGCACTAGGACCCCACGGGAGCCAGAACATTTCAGGTGGGCACTGGTGATGCAAGAGGCCTCACACATGTGTCACCGCATGCGCCCGCTGGTATATGGCTGCACCAGCCCCAAACTGCCTCAGTTCTTTTTTTCCTGTCGAGTGCGCATCTGTAGCATCATTGCACTCCTCATCAGTGCCAGAACTTCATAGTCTATATGACAACAGTGTTCAATTCTTCTTTAGCATAACACTGGCAGATGAGCTCAGTGGAACAGAGTCCAATCCTCATGAGTGGTGACTAGCACCAGACTTTGTGAGATCGCTATTTGATGAGTGGGGCACTCCAGATGTGGGTCTTTTTGCTTTCCTCACTCAACACCAAACTCCCTTGATTCTGCTGCTGAAGTCAAGGATATGGCATTTTCTATCAGGATGTGTTTAGTATGCCATGGCAAATCTGTTTCTGTATGCATTCCCTCCAAGCTCTCTCATACAGAGAGTATTGTTTAAGCTGGAGGTGCACATGGGCAAGATGATTATGGTGCCCCTCTGCCAGCCTCAGCAGACATAGTTTGCTCTATTGAATTGAATTTCAATCAGCAAATCGAGGGCTCTGCCACTGCAGATGGTCATCTGGTCCATCCAAAACTGAGTTTCCTTCACCTTCAGGCTTGGCATCTGAAGAGAGAGAAGTAAACAGGTACAAACTATCTCAGAGGGTCTCTGAAATACTTTAGCTGTGTGTATACCTTCTACCAAGAAAACATGCACAGTTAAGTGGAAAAGAGTTTCTGTCTGGTGCTCCAAAACCTAAGTGGATCCCCTTCAGGTGTCCAGGCTGAAAAGGTTCTGGAATACTTACTGGACCTTTCTGATGCTAGTCTGCAGTATTCCACAGTTAAGGTCCACCGATGTGCTATCTCAGCATACCACTAACTTGTAGGTACCCTCTGTCTGGCACAACTGCCACTGTTTAAAAGATTCCTCAAGGGTATTCTACACACAAGGCCTCCCATGAGTAAGCCGTTCACTCCCAGGGATATCAACCTTGTGCTAGATATGCTCACTCACAAGCCCTTTGAGCTTACTTGACATGACATTCCTAGCTTGGAAAGCAGCATTACTGATGGCTATCATCTCTGCACATACAGTATCTGATCCATGCTTTGGTCACAGGCCCTCCGTTTACATTGGGGAGGGGGATTTCTACCTTGCACTTCAACCTTGCAAAGACAAGCAGGGAAAAAACATGGGGGGGGTCAAATCAAACAAATACAAGCAGAGGGAGAGAAAGGGGGCTTCAGAAAACTCACACCTCATGTTAGCTGTCAACCACAGCCACGTACTCCTTCTAGTGGTAAAAACAGTACACAGCCAGGTACACTCGACGGGGACTTTTTTTTATGTTTTAAGTTTTTTTTATTCTTTAATAATTTCTTATAATCCTTATTTTATAAAAAATTATATTCTTAAATTAGGTAACCACTTTGTTTTCCATAAAGATAAAATAGTTCTCCATCTACACCCCAAATTTGTACCTAAGGTAGTGTCTGAGTTCCATCTTACTCATGCTATAATCCTGCCTACCTACTGTACTTTGCCAACTTCCAGAATGAGGGACAAAGGACTCGCCACTCACTGTATCTTAAAAGGATCCTTAGGTTTCATCTGGACAGGACTAAGGACTTTAGACAGTTTGAACAGCTGTTTGTCTATTTTGACTAATCAAAAAAAACAACCTGTTGTAATTCAATGCATTTCTGCCTGGATTATAAACTGCTTTTGCCACTGCTATTCTATGGCTCAGGTCAAACTGGAGGCAAGGTTACATGTGCACTCCACCATAGCCGTTGCCACTTCCCTGGCAGAAATACTCTCTGTACCTGTTGGTGAGATTTGCAGACCTGTGACTTGGAGCAAAGTGCACACATTTACCAAGCACTATGCCCTTGATGTCCATGCCAGGCAGCATGCTACCTTCATCAGGACAATTTTGAAGGGATTGCTGTTCTGAATGAACCTTGAGCTCCAGCCTCCCTAGTCCGAGGGACTTTCTTTGATCTTGGTACTCTGACCCACAAGTGGGAATCAATGGTGAAGATTAATTCTGGGAAGATATGAAAATTACGTACTTGCCGTAATTGTTGATCTGCCAGAATATCTTCACCATTGAGTAACACATCCACCCACCATCCTCCAGACTCACTCCAGTATTGTGTTGTGGTCTTCACCCCTTCATTCTTGGTTTGGGCTGTGCAAATTTTAGCCAAATTTATATATTGTTAAATGTTCACTCTTAGGGCTGCTGCCTATGTTATCCCCCCCAACCCTCCAGTTGTCAACAAGGCTTTTCTTGTTGTAAGGGTGACTGAGTGTGACAGTAGCTCTACCACAGATTTTACTTCTAGACTACCAACAACCATCTGCTAAGGGATGTATTCCCCTACTCTTCCCTGGCTCTTACTATGTTGGTAGCCAGATTATATTCAGTTTATTTTCTCTTCATACAGTCTTTTTTCTGTTCTTTCTATACTATCTGGTCTATAAGCATAGCTTATAACCATGTTGTTTCAGTCTTTGCTAGGAGAACTAAGGTAGGCGAGGGCATCAGCAATGGTTATTGGCAGGCACACGACACCATGCACTGTCACACAGGCACCCATGCCAGTATCAATTGCTGGTGCCCTCGCTTAAATGTTTTCCCCCATGGGGTCCTATCATCTCTGGCTTAGACCCCAGGAGTTGTACTCTATGGAGAAGATATTTAGGAAGATCTTCAGTTATGGTAAGTTCTGAAACTTCTATTTCCTACTTAATTCTCATGCAGTACATCAGAATTTTTAGTGGCAAGGCATTTTTTAGTGTTTGAGCATAAGCTTAGGACCCAGGAAACCCAGGCTTGATTCCCTTCAAGGCCACTTACTCTCAGTGTTGAACAACTCACTTATCCTACCTGTATGTAAGTCATTTGCAGCTGTAACATTTAATAGAAACAGGACCCCACAGAAAGCAAGATGCTGTATCTCAGCTGAGCTATTCTGGGTAAATAAACTCTCAAAACTAATAATAGTATTTTCTATTTTGTCTAATTCCTGTAGATAGGAAAACATGACTCTGTTTAGTAGCCTGTCCCATCAGAGATGACAGAAAGTCAAGCATTTTAACTGACATTATAAAAAGGGTCTGAGAAACGGAGCTTTCTAATTGGCTGCAAACATTCTAACAGTCTTATGTTAATCTTTTATTAACATACATGTAGAGCCTAACCATATGCTGAACAAGGTTTAACACTGTTTAAAAACATTTTTATTGTAATAGCAATAAGGCACTCCCAGGGATCATGTTAATGGTCAATTAATCACACTCTAGGGGCACGTGGCACTCGGCTACACCTCATGCCACAGTACACCCCTAGAAGGTGATTAACAGACCATTAACATAACCCTTGGTCATGCCTTATTGCTTAATAATCTCTAGTCATTTACCACAAATCTGAGTTAGCTAAAAATAGTTCAGGGATACTGTTAACCCCTCTTTGGACTCAGACTGCCCCCAAGACCTGGCAACAGCCAACAATGGCTGCCTTTGTTGTGTCTTGTTTTTCAGGGGGGTCCTGCTTTTACCAATTGTTATGCTGTATTTTTCTTTCTTGTTGTTGGTCGCAAGGCTGTCATACCACTGGAAAGGGCTGTCGTACCACTGGAATCTTTCCACTTCGGTTTCCATTGTAGCATGGAGTAGACTTTTGACACATGAGCACAGACTCCCCCCCCCACACACACCCACAATGGCTTGCACCAGTCTTCTTTCTGTGTTCACAGAGCCACACGGCCCTGGACATGGGCTGTCAGCAGCACAGGTTTATTGGAGGGGGTGGATTATTTTTATCCTTAACATAGAACACACAGACTCAGCAACCTTGGGAAAACAATTACACTGGCAGTGAGCCCTCCCATTTGGACCTACCCTGCACATTCTGTTGTCAGGCAGTTCATCCTCATGGCCTGGGGCTAGATATTGCCATCTAATACACAGAAACATAGAATTTGATGGCAATATGGCCCACTTAGTCTGACCATTTTTCCCTGCCTACTGTATTACCACAGACCATACTTGATCTTCATTTCTCTTCTAGTCTACTCTAGACTTGGTCTACTTTGTGATGTTGTCTCTAGGTCTGATATCCTGCCCTCCCAAGAACTACTCCTCTGTCGGTTCACTCTCCCCTTCTCACTTTCTATATTTGTTGGTGGCATGTATGTTTGTCCTAAATCTAAACCAGATTCCATATCATCCTTTGTTCTCTCTTTCTTCCCTTGCCTTCTCAGGTGAGCTTCTGATTCTTGGGAACTTCAAATTTAAGATAGGCTCTCTTCCTCCTCCTCCTCCTCCTCCTCCCTTATTGTCTGTGCAGTTGAGGCCATAAATCATTTGGTTCATTATCAAGCCGATCCACCTCAACCATCGTACCTCTAATCAATCCCTATCGCTGTGTTTTTGCTGGCATTCTGATGGATGCCTTCGGTTGTCATCATATGACCTTCAGTGTCCTAAAGATCTGCCACCCTAAAGTCTCTCTGAAGTTCACCAGGTCTCTCAATTTATCTGTCCTTCTTAATATAGAAATATAGAAACCTGGAATTTTCAGCAGATAAGGATCACTTGGCCCACCTAATCTGCCTCTTTTCCCCTGCCTGTACTGTCACTGTAGACTCTACCTGATCTTCAGCCACCTCCGCCTGCTTCCCTGCTAAGATTTTCTTGTGCCAATCTTACGCATGCTTGAAGCCCACCACTGTTTTTGTCCCCACTACTTCTACTGGAAGACTGTTCCAGGCATCCACCACTCTTTCTGTGAAGAAGTAATTCCTCACATCCCTCCTAAATCCCCTTACAGCTTCACTGCATGCCCCCTGATTCTCATGCACCTTCATCTCTGAAAAAAACTCCCCTCCTGTACCTGTACCTTATTCACCCCTGTGAGATATGTATAGGTCTGTATCATGTCCCTCCTCCAGGGTATACATATTGTGATCCCTCAGCCTGTCCTCATAGGGCATCTGGTACTGCCCTTGCACCATTTTAGCTGCCCTCCTCTGGACAGCCTCCACCCTGTCCATGTCCTTCCTGAGATTTGGTCTCCAGAACTGAGTGCAGTTTCCAGGTTAGGTCTCACCAACGGTCTATACAGTAGTAACGCCATCTTCCTCTTTCTGCTGGTGATATACGACCACATGCACCCCAACATTCCACTGGCTGTGCCTACTGTCTTGTTGCACTGCCTTGCCGCCTTGAGGTCATCTGATATGATCACTCCTAGAACCCTTTCCTGTTTGGTGACTGTCAAAACTTCTTCCCCCAATTTAACACCTCTGGGTTTCTGTGCTCTAGATGCATGATTTTGCACTTTTTCTGCATTGAAACCTAGCTGCCAAAACTTTGACCGCTCCTCGAGTGTTCTCAGGTCTCTGCTCATTCTCTTTGCTGCTTCTGGAATTTCCACCCTGTTGCAAATGTTGGTGTCATCTGCAAAAAGGCATACTTTCCTTTCCAGCTGTTCTGCAATGTCACTTATGAAGATAATAAAGAGGACTGATCCCAGTATCAGGCCATGAGATACCCCTCTTGATGACCTTGATAATATTGATTGGTCTCCCCTCTCTCTATGTACATTGATATGGACAGTGCTCTCTCCATATTCCCAGTGAAATTCACAGCAGTCTGGGATATTCATGCCCCATTCCACCACTCTCAGGTCCAGGGGTTCCACCTACCCTGTATTTCAGTGGAAATCTCTGACCTAGGTAAGGCCCATGGCTCAGCCTGGCTCCTATACAAGGCATCCAGCCCTCTCTCTGATCTGGGGCATTGCAAACAACTCAGAAACACCTGCACCAAAACCACCAGAGAAGCTAAATCTCTATTGCTTCGTGAACCTCCAGACTAACATTAACTCCTAATGTAAGTTTTGAGAGGTCACCTATTCCCTTTTTGATTCCCCCACTCTGTCCTTCACACCCAGCCTAAATTCTACTGGCTTCCATGTACCTGACCCAGGGGCACAGGTTGCCGCATTTAATGAATCTTTCTTTGTTGCTTCTATTCTTCCCTCTCCCTCCTTCTTGCACTCCCTCTTCTTCCTTATCAAAAGTTGACCTTCCCTTTGCTTTCTCATTCTCTTCTGTTACTCCTTCTGACACTATCTGCTTATTGAACTTAAGCCCCCTCAAAGGTCATAGGTCTGATGGCCTTGACCCTTAACTGCGTGTCCTCTCTGCACCTGCTATTGCTGTTATCTCTGCTCTCCTCACCCTTTTCTTTACTTTTAGCACTGCTCATTGGCTCTGGAACCAATGTAAGGTCCTCTCATTACACAAAGACTGTGAATCATCCTCCCCTGGAAACTACTGCCCCATCTTTGTTCTTCTTACCATGGTTAAGCTACAGGAATGTTTCATTTTCTATCAGTTCTCTTCCTTCCTGGATTCTTCTATCTCTCTCGGTTTCAGTCAGGCTTCCAGAAACACCATCCATTGTCTCCTCCCCACTGAGTCACCAGTTACATCCTCACTGGTATGGACCAGAGTGTTATCACCTGAGCCATTTTTATTAACCTCGCCAAGGCCTTTATTTTTGTTCACCACCTTCTCCTGTTGGACAAAGTAAAGCTTGCAAGCCTCTCTGCCCTAAAACTGAATTGGTTCTGCAGTTATCTCGCTGACCATTACCAGTCAAATCAGATCAGAGGTTCTGTTCCCCCCCCATCCAGACTGGAGTCCCACAAGGCCCCATTCTTGGTTCCATTCTGTTTTCCTTCTTCCTTAATGTCCTTACCTCCATCTGTGTCATTGCCAACATACATTTGTGTATCATCGACACAGTTCTCTATGCCACCTGCCCCTCTGCCTTGGAGCTCAAATCACTGCTTCAGCAGGACTTTGATAATGTCCAGCATTGGTTCACCTCAAATTGGTTTCTGCTTAATGCCAAAAAGACTTTCTCCATGTCCTTTGGTACTGGACAAAAGCTAGCTAGGCTTCCCCCCTCACCCCTCTTTCAGCACTCTCAATGGCTTCCCACTGGTGGATGTCCCCTCCTTTAAGTACCTTGGCTTATGGCTTGATTGGCATCTCAAGTTTCTCTTAGCATGACGCCAACCACAAGAAATGATGTCCCAAACCTGGCGCTCTATACTGCAAGAAATATTGCATCCCATCCCTTGTTGCCCATGAGGTCATTCTTAAAATGATCTGACCAGTGTCTGACCACACAGATGTGTAGTCTACAGGGCTAGTCTGAGAATGAACCTGGCCAGGTTGGACCCTCTCTTCCACTCTTTCTGCCACTTTGCTTCCAACTCCCTCTCGCTGTTTCCTGTACCAGTCCTTCTCTCTACCTTCTTTGGAATCCTGTTTTCTGCTTCATCTCGCTGCCTTTTGTGCTTATTCTGGTTCTGCTCTCATCCTCCTTTCCTCAGCTGTCTCCTATCCCCTCTACCTCCCTCCAACTACTCCCTCCCAGGTGCCTCTCTGTTTCCATTTGCCAGACTTCCTCTGGCCAATCTGCCTTCTTAGTCTGGCTCCCAGCAGTTTGGAACAATCTTCCCACCTCTCTTCGCCTCTTCTTCTCATAGCTATCTCTCAGATTCTAACTGCTAAACATTTTCTCCCCCTCCTGCTCCTAATCTCCCCTTGTTCCTTCCCATTCCCTGCCCCTCCACTGCTCTGTGCCCTTGACCTCTATAATTTGGAATTTAATTGGCTTTGCCTGCTGATGTTCCTAGTCCACTGTTCCAGCCCTTCCATTACTCTATATTAATTGGAATTGCACTAAGGCTGCACTGTTATAAATATTAATAATGTAAGAGTCTAGCTTATTTTATTGTATCCTCTAATTATTGCACCTGTTTCATAACTGTGTTACTTGTATATTTTTTTGTATCTTGCTACTTGTTCACTGTTGCTTTTTATCCCCTTGTTCCGTCTCCCCATGATGCAACTGGAAATGAGCTTCGGCTCAGTGTGCCTTTCCCGAGTACCAATTTTCAAGTATATAAATACTATAAAGAAATTGAGGCAGACAGTGCTTAATATAATATTCTCAATACTGTACACTGCATTGGAAAATACTAGTGGCTCCACTGGCACCGAATTCAGTTCCAGTTATGGCCCGGCCCCTTGTATCAACCTCTCATCCTTTGGGTCCGGTGTTGCCAGTGTTGCCAAGACTACATTCTGGATTATGTCTTGTGACCAGTTTACCTAAGAAGCCTCACTTTTTTCCTTTCTCTCTCTCTCTCTCTCTTTCTCTCTACCATGGGCAAGGGAGTGCTCTCTCCATTCAGCTCCCTGGACCACTCTTCCTGGTCGTCCACTGGCTGCCCTGGCTTGGGTGGCCTGTAGCTTGCCCCCCCCATGGTGGGGCTTCGCTGGGGCTACATGGGGAGAAACCAGTTCAACCAGAGACCCCAGCCAAGGCTAGCATCTGGGGCATCATGCAGGAGGTGGTCTGGTGGCATCATGGAACTCTGTGATGGGAGATTGCTTTTCTCCCCAGTGGGCAGTACAGACATGCAATAGGCGCAGTGTGTGAACTCCGCCTCCATGGAGATGCACTAGTGCTCTCTCTGCATGCCCTTCCTCATTTACTGAGCCTCATACACTTCTACCTGGAATCCTCCAGATGGCGGCCAAGCAGCAAGGCACAGAATCAACCCTCCCCGAGGGAGGAGAGCAATCCTCCAGATGCTCAAACCTCCCACCCACCCCGAGTGACCCGAGTCTGTTCCCAAACCACGGTCACCAGTGTGGGATAAGGTAAGGCACTCAAGGGGCCTCAACCCTCTGCACCACTGGGCTGGCTGCCAAAGAAGCCTCCCTAATGATGTCCTCCATGGCCATTGACTACTGACCTGCAGAACTGCGAGAGACTGACAGAAATATATTAGTAAAACCACTAAACTGACACAAAAATAACAAACTCTACTATTAAACACTAAAACCGAATGCTGTTGTACAAACCTGAAGTTCTGACTCCTGGAGGGTGAGACAAGTTGTCACTGATACGCACACAATGGTGGGAAAAAAGGAACTGAGGTGGTTGAGAGCTGGTGCTGAGGTAAGCCATGCAGTGTGAGCCAGTATTGCAGTACTGTGGATGTATGCAGCTCATCTTAGAATGAGCCCTTCTGAAAAGTTCTGGTTCCTGTGGGGTCTTAGTGCCTTCGGCTAAGACCCACTAGTGTGACTCAATGGTGAAGACTGATTCCTGGAGGATCATCTGTTTTCATCATGACATTTTATTAATCAGAATGTCTATTGTGATGTACCTTACCAATCACAGGCTTAGCACAATCAGTGATAACATCAGTATGCACTCATGCAACCAGAGAGTGGTGAGCAAGTCGAACTGATGACCAGTATAGTTTATTGTTATGTGATTATGTACTTGTTGTAGTTGTCCCATATACATAATCATACAACATTAACCAGAACTGGTAATCAGTTCGATAGAGTCACAATCCTCCTGTTGAAAGAGTGCATACTGATGTTACCTCTGAACACACAACATGCATCCTTAGTGTTTTAAAGGTATTCGAAAGATTGGTATGTGCTCAAATAGATGAGTACCTTGAAAAACATAAACTGCTATCAGACTACCAGGTGGGTTTTAGGGCAGGGAGGTCGACTGACACAGCCCTGGCAGACTTCATCGACACAGTCTCAAATGGACTGGTGTTGAGGGAGTCTGTTGGCGTGATGTTTGTCGATCTCTCAAAAACCTTTGATTTAGTTGACTATAATATTTTGATAAAACGGCTTTCACTCGTTGGCATGTCTGATCAAGTAAAAACATGGATGCTTTCTTATTTAACAGAGCGTACACAGCAGGTCTGTGCGGGTGGTACGTTCTCAGAAAGGGAAGGGATTTTTAGGGGTGTACCCCAGGGCTCGATCCTGGAACCCCTTTCCATATATATATATATATATAAATCCTTTGCCACAAGTGATAGAAAGATGTAAGATTTATTTATATGCTGATGACATGCCCTTAATAGGAAGGGCCAAAGATAGAACAGAAGTACAAAATATATTACAGTCTGACTTTGGCAACCTACAGCACTGGTTACAAGACTCAAGAATTTTCTTTTTTTTTTTTGTAGATTTTTTTTCTCCACCTTCAGAGAGGAACTCTCTCCTGCTACCTCCTTCCACGATCTTCTACCTCCCACTGTGACACTACGCCCTGCTCCCCTCTCTGACCCGGCAGAACCCCTGGATCTGAACCCTCACGGGGAAGAGCCACCCTGTCCTCCCAGGGCACTCTTTCCATAGTGTTGAACGCTGGTCCAAAGCAGTGGGGGGGACGGAGAGGTGACTGCCCAGCGTTGGGAGTGTGGATCGGGGTGGTGCCTTCACCTATTCCCGGTGAAAGGGTTTTTCCATTAAGCTTTCCCCCAGAGCTTGGTCATACAATGGTGTCTGGGCACAGAGTGCCAATGCCTGCCGCAGCTCCGCCCCACTTTGCGTGTGCACCGCCATCCTGGCGTGCCTCTGACCACCACCAGAGGCCACTCCTGTGTGGCACATCCCCCTGAGCCCTTCCCAGGAAGAGACAGCAGTTCTCCAGATGCTCAATGTCTTCCCTCCCCCACTGACCCCTAGTGGCCTAAGTCCGTTTCCAAACCCGGGCGGCCGGCATGGTGCGGGATTTGGTGTCCAGCGCTTCAACCCTTAGCACCACCGGGCTGACTTCAAAAATGGTCTTGAGCAGGAAAAACACAAGTTATGTTGTTCAACACAAGATGTACAGCAAAGGTACAAAATAACGGCTTGGACATATATACAGAAATCGGACAGAGAAGGGACCACTAGACATCAGAGAAAATAGTACTTTCTTAGTCGGCCACAGCATCGGGAAGGGGGAGAGACCACTAAATACCAGAAAAATGTTTCTGTACATTGGGCAGTGCACTGGGTGGAGGAGAGACAACTAGACAACAGGGAAAATGCTTCTGTACATCGGGCAGGGCATTGGGTGGGGGAAGAGACCACTGTACACCAGGGAAAATGATTATGTACATCGGACATGGATGTGGATGGGGCGAGGGCCACTGAACACCAGGGAAAACTGCTTATTCACATCAGGAGGGCCTTGGGGGGGGTGGGACCACTGGATACCAGGGACTATTGTGCTGAGGGTCAGGTGGGGGGGAGGGCTGTCATAGTAATGCCACCAACCACTAGGGTTGTGTGGATTAAGGCAAGGTTTCAGTTGGCGGTATTTGCACCATGCAAGGGGACTGCACAAAAGGCCGTTGCACAGAGGAAATGCTTTGTGAATCAGACTGTGATGATTTTCAGGTCCCCTTCCCATCTTTTGCATTGTGTTCCCCTCCACACTTTGCCTTAGCGCAACCCCAGTTTGAGCGTGCAAACCAGGATTCTGTGAATAGCAACTCGTCGCAAAACCCAGTTTGCTCGATACTGCTAACGAGGAGCTAATTATAGGCTATTTACCCCTTCAGCTCCTAAATTCCTTAGTATAACCACACAAAAACATGTCTGTTTTAATTCTTTGATCAGCTTCCACTCCATCTTTCCTGGTTTGGGGAATGCCCTTGATACAATCTAACCACTATGTGATACTGTTGGAGGAGAGGAGAAGACTGTTACATCATGTGTGGCAGTACTGTTTGGGGATGTTCCTAATGTTCAAGATGTATGAAGCAAGAGTAGATTAAGGATTTGAAGCAAAACAAGGCTGGGTATTATTGTACCATTCCCAAGCATTTCAGTTAAACGAGGAAAGCAAGCAGATCAACCTACCAACAAGATCAATGACTTTTAGGGAAGGTATGCACTCATAACATGTGGGGGTTCAACTAGAAACAATATGATGCAAAAAGGTTTCACTGTCCCTTTAATTTAGCCAAATCTCATTTCCCGTGAGGTTCATGGAGTGCCTTAGGTATGTTACATAATACAATTATTTCATGGCTTACAAACATCAGATTCACTCTATATAAAAATACAAATGTGGGAAAACATATTTAAGGAGATTGACATCTTACATACACATTATAATAATATTATATCAGAATATTATTACACATAATTAATTAAGTTACACTAGAAGCCAAAACAGTTTACCTTTAAAGAAAAAAATAAAAATAGGTCCATCCTTATCCAAATTCAGACAGCATGGTGACAATCTATTCACCTGAACTAAAAACCAAGCTGTCCAACCTTACACAGCTCTTTTCTGGTCTTAGTGTGAGTGGAATCATGTTCCAGATCACTGGACCTTGGTAATAGAAATTGGACCTGCCTGCCTCAAATTTAAGTTGTGCAGGTTGAAACCCTATACCTTCTGATGACCCGAGGCATTTTTATACTTTTTCTGTTTAAGTTTTCTAATATTGAAACAGGTACAAGCTCCTTGTAACTGCTGTACATATGCAACGGGATAGGACACTTACGTTCTCCCAGGTTTAACCAATACAGGTCCCTGTACATTTTGCAATGATGGGTCTTGTGGGGTGTGGGGGTTGAGGATGAAGAAGGTAAACCTGTTTTACATTACCTCCAGCTTTGTCAGCTCCCTCACTGATGCCCCAGCAAACAAAATGTCCCCATAATCAAAAACTGGTAACACCATAGTGCTATGTACTTGTCTTGTTTTTTTCCCTTGTCATACAAGATATAGTTCTGCACAAATACCCAACCATTTCCCTAAACTTCTCACTATATATATATATATATATATATATATATATAAGACAAAGAACCTCTGTGCGCAAACACTGAGGCAAGGGTTACCCCAAAGGGCATTTGGCTGGGAAGCCAAGTTTCAAGAAAATACAAAATCACACATGCCCACACAATGCAAAGCATCATGGGCTGCATATGCAAATCACCACAGAATGTTATGCTGGTTCAACTTTAAGCAGAATTGCATGGTGCCAAAAGGCCTCTATCCTTTTGAGCTTATCATCTAGCCACCCCTAAGTATCTGTAGGACTGGTCTGGCTGCAAAAGATTACTATCATATGTAATGATCTTCATAGTTTTGCTTTGGTATCTGGGATTCTAGCTCTATTAAACAACAATACTTGTGTCTTTTTATGTTTGGTTGTGCACATGCACAAGAAACATTATGTGGCAGCTTAGGAGAGAAACCCATTTACAGAAGAAAGGGTTCTGAAAGAACTCTTAAAACTGAAGGTGGACAAAGCAATGGGGCCTGATGGGATTCATCCCAGAATTCTAAAAGAACTAAGAGTAGAACTAGTGACACCACTGACTACCCTCTTTAACAAATCATGGGAGGATGGGGTGGTACCTGAGGACTAGAGGAGGGCAGATGTGATTCCCCTTCACAAAAATGGGAGCAGGGCAGAAGCAGGAAACTACAGACCTGTTAGTTTAACCTCAGTGATAGGGAAAATGATGGAATCACTTCTGAAGGAAAGAATTGTTGAGTACCTAGAGGCCAGAGGGGCACAGGACCCAAGGCAGCATGGGTTCACAGCACGAAGGTCATGCCAGATGAATCTAATAGATTTCTTTGACTGGGTGACCAAAGTAGTAGATCAGGGAGGGGCTGTGGACATGACCTATCTAGACTTTAGCAAGGTATTTGACTCAGTCCCACACAAAAGATTAATATACAAGTTAGCCAGCCTGGGAGTGGGTCCCAAAATGATAGCCTGGGTAAAGAATTGTCTGGAGAATAGGACACAGAGGGTAATAGTAAATGGAGTCCACTCTGAAGAAAGGGGGGTTACTAGTGGGGTGCCGCAGGGTTCAGTATTAGGACCGGTCCTCTTCAATGTCTTTATAAGCGACATTGCAGAGGGACTGGAAGGAAAAGTATGTCTCTTTGCAGATGATACAAAGATCTGCAACAGAGTTGATGCACAAGGTGGGGTGGAAAGGATGAGAAGGGACTTGCCAAGGTTAGAGGAATGGTCAAATGTATGGCAGCTTAGATTTAATGCTAAGAAGTGCAAGGTAATGCACAGGGGAAACAAAAACCCAGGGGAAGAGTACACAATGGGGGGTGAGATACTAACAACAACAAAAATGGAAAGGGACCTGGGGGTAGTCATATCAGATGACTTAAAGGTGGGCAAGCAATGTGAGAGGGCAGCAAGGAGAGCTGGGGGGATACTGGGATGCATAGGGAAAGGCATTACCAGTAGAAAACAGGAAGTTGTTATCCCTCTGTACAGACAGCTGTTGAGACCCCATCTGGAGTACTGTGTGCAGTTCTGGAGACCCAATCTCCGCAAGGACATAGACAAGATGGAAGCTGTCCAGAGGAGGGCAACTAAAATGGTGCAGGGTCTGCACCAGAAGACATATGAAGAGAGACTAAAGGAGCTTAATATGTATAGCCTCGAGGAAAGGAGGGAGAGGGGGAATATGATAGAAACTTTCAAGTACCTCAAGGAATCAACAAAGTCCAAGAGGGTAGCATCTTTCTAAAAAGAGGTGTGCAAGAACAAGGGCACAATTTGAAGATAGAGGGGGGGCGGCTCAGAGGTAATGTAAGGAAGTATTTTTTTCACAGAGAGGGTTGTGGATGCATGGAACGACCTTCCGGAGGAGGTTGTGGAGTCAAAACCAATGGTTGAATTCAAGCATGCATGGGACAGTCATAAGGCAATTCTAGGGGGTGGGGGTAGAAGGAAGTAGGCTGCTGGTTAACTAGGATCTGCAGCTTATCCATTAAGTAGGGAAATGGGCAGACTGGGTGGGCCAAGCGGTCCTTATCTGCTGTCAAATTCTGTTTCTATGTTAGAGGTGCGACCCTGTGGCAGCCAACGCTGGCACTGCATTTGTGGGCTTGGCACTGTTCACCCAAAGCAGGCCCAGTGTCCTGATGACACTGGTTCTGCAAAAGTGCCACCATCTTGAAACAAACAATTTGGCCGCTGCAGTGAGGGGCTGCCTTGTCATTGCAGTGTCAGCCATTCTGCTGCAATGAGGGAGTGACCCATCATTGCAGGGCAGTGCGTTGCCTGGTGTAACATTTCAAGTTACATAGCAGCGGCTATCGACTTCTCAGAGTCCCCATAAAAGCCGACGGGGGTGCCCAATCCCCCTGTTGGTATACCCTCTCCCCAGATCATTTGCCAATGGGGGAGCCCACTCCCCATCGGCATAATACCCCCCCATAAATTCTGTTTGCCGGGGGTGCAAATCTGTAGTATCATGTCTCCCGCCCCCAAAACAAAGATCCTTCTTTCTTGCCAATGGGGACCCCCAATCCCTGTGACTGAGTTCCCCCAAAAAACACGCAGGTGGCATGCTGGAGCCCACCCCAGCATGACAAATCTACCTGCAAAAAAGGAAAACCTTCCTGCGACGGTTTCAATTTATTTTTAACCTGAAAAGTAGAAAACGGTCCCGCGTTGTGTCCGGTGTGCTCTCCCCCAACCCGCATCCACCTCTGCGCACCCCACCTCCCCACACTCCCCTTACCCTATACTTACCCTGGAGCCTGGCGCGATGATCTTCAGTGGACCGGGAACACATCTGCACTCTTCAAAGTCGACCGTGAACTGAAGAAATGCCGGTAAGATGTATAATGGCATAAATAGGGTTTTTTCAACTTATGTGGATATCTCGGCCATTGTTTGGACTTTTGGCACCAAATTTTCAACATGAAGTTATTGGGACTCCTCATGAATTCAGTCACTGTCATGGCCTTATTCGGGCCCAAAAGATGATTTTGTGGTCACTGCATGGAATCACCTTTCAGGACTGATTAATGAAATGAGAGTGCCACTGTTCATGAAGTGGGCTCTCAAAAAGCCTATGTTGCAAATTTGGTGAAAAAAATCCAAAAAATGACTGTTTTATAAGCGTGCATTGTGCAGTTTCCACGTACACTTGTAACTTCGCGAGTTTGTAATATTTTCACTCCAGATTTTCAACATTGCCATTTTTCCACACCTCCTTATGAACAGTACTGCTGTCATTTTTCACATCCTGGCCGAAATGTGCTGTCGCACTTTTGGTGCAGAATAGCGCAGTCGCTGTGGGAAATCAATGTTTGGGACAGATTAAGAAAATCACAGTGATTCTGTTCATGAGCAGAGATCCTAAAATGCCTGTGTTGAAAATTTGGTGACAAACGTCCATAAAATGACTGTGTTACGGGCGTGCGTTGTGCAGTTTCCACGCACCCTCGTAACTTTGCAAATTTGTGGTATTTTTACTCCAGATGTTCAACATTGGCATTTTTCGGACCTCCTTATGAACAGTACAGCTGTCATTTTTCAAATCCTGGCCAAAATGTGTTTTCGCACTTCTGGCACAAAATCGCGCAGTTGTTGTGGGAAGTCAGTGTTCAGGACAGATTAAGAAAATCGCAGTGACGTTATTCATGAGCAGAGATGCTAAAATGCCTATGTTGAAAATTTAGTGACAGAAGTCCATAAAATTACTTTGTTACGAGCATATGTTGCGCAGTTTCCATGCACCCTTATAATTTCGCACATTTGTAATATTTTCACTACAGATTTTCAACATTGCCATTTTTTCACACCTCCTTATGAACTGTACAGCTGTCATTTTTCATATCCTGCCTGAAATATGCATTTACACATCTGGCGCAGAATAGCACGGTTGCTGTGGGAAATTAAACAACTGGTACAACAACCCACAAGAGACAGGGCTATCCTAGATCTAGTACTGACTAACAGGGAAGGAATCACAGATCTCCAGGTAGAAGGTCACCTGGGGGCCAGTGACCATCACATGGTATGGTTCAATTTGGCTACTACATCTAAATCATTCCATTCCAAGGCAAAAATATGGGACTTCAGAGGAGCTGACTTTGATAAGATGGCCAACAGAGTTAAGCTAGCCCTGGCAAAAAGAAACACAGGTGAGGGGGTACAGGCAAAGTGGGCAAGCATTAAGGATGCAATACTTGAAGCAACATCCCATTGTGTTAGAACAGAAAGGAAGTGCAAAGAAGAAGGAAACCACTTTGGTTCTCAAATACAGTAGCAGAAAAGGTCAGAGCCAAAAGGCTGGCCTTCAGAAATATAAGGGAACACAGTGGGATGAAGATGGGAGGCATACCAAACTGCCCTAAGGGAAGCAGGGAAGGCAGTAAGGCAGGCAAAGTCCCAAACTGAGGAAACACTAGCATGAACAGTAAAGAAGGTGACAAGACTTTCTATAGATACATTATTGAAAGGAGAAAGTCCAGAGGGGGTATTGCTAAGCTTAATGGAGAAAGGGGAGCATGTGAGGAGGAGGACCCTGTAAAAGCATCTATCCTAAATAGATACTTTTGCTCAGTATTTACTGAAGAGATGGTAGGGCAGGGCCCACAGCTCAGCACCATGGACACAGGGTGGAGGGAGGTGAGCACTACTCCCTTCACAAAAGAAAGGGTCATACAAGAGCTTGCTAAGCTCAGGGTGGATAAGGCAATGGGAGCTGATGGCATACATCCCAGGGTACTTAAGGAGCTAAGGGTGGAACTAGCAGAGCCATTAGCAGAACTGTTTAGTGAGTCTCTGAGCACAGGAGGTCCCAGAAGACTGGAGAAGGGCTCATGTGATCCGCTCCACAAAGTGGTAGCAGGGAGGAGGCAGGGAACTACAGACCAGTCAGTCTTACCTCAGTAGTGGGCAAGATTATGGGGCACTCCTTAAGGAAAGGATAGTGCAACACCTGGAATCCATAGGGGCCAGGATCCAAGACAGCATGGGTTTACAAAGGAAGGTCCTGTCAAACTAATCTCATAGATTTCTTTGACTGGGTAACAGAGTGGTGGACCAAGGCGGAGCAGTTGATGTCGCCTACCTTGACTTCAGCAAAGCTTTTGACACTGTTCCACACAGAAGATTGATAAATAAGCTGGCTAGGCTCGGGGTGGGTCAAACGTTGGTCAACTGGGTGGCAAACTGGTTGATGGGCAGAAAACAGAGAGTGGTGATAAATGGTATACAGTCAGAAGAGATGCAAGTCACAAGTGGGGTACCTCAGGGATCAGTCCTGGGGCCAGTCCTCTTCAACATCTTCATTAGTGACCTTGCAGTTGGACTAGAGGGTAAGGCTTGTCTGTTTGCAGATGACACCAAGATCTGCAACAGAGTAGATGATCCAGATGGGGTGGGCAGAATGAGAAGAGATCTGGATAAACTAGCAAAATGGTCAGAAGAGTGGCAACTGAGATTTAATACAAAGAAATGCAAGATCATGCACATAGGGAAGAGAAACCCTGAAGCCACCTATAGGCTGGGAGGGGAGTTGCTAGCAGTCACAAAGGAAGAAAGAGACTTGGGCATCATCACTGATGACCTGAAATCATCCAAGCAGACCTCTAAAGCAGTAGGTAAGGCTAGGGGGGTGTTAGGGTATATTAGTAGGGGTATCACAAGTCGTAAGAGGGAGGTAATAATCCCTCTTTACAAGACACTGGTTAGGCCCCATCTGGAGTACTGTGTGCAGTATTGGAGGCCACACCTTCACAAGGACATTAACCAAATTGAGGCAGTCCAGAGAAGGGCAACCAAAACGGTGCAGGGACTGCATCAGAAGACATATGAGGACAGATTAATGGAGCTCAATATGTATACCCTTGAGCAAAGGAGGGAGAGAGGTGGTATGATCAAAACATTCAAACACCTTAAGGGCATTAGCAAGGTGAAAGAGTCTAACATGTTTAAATATAAGAAAAATAGCAGGACAAGAGGACACAGCATGAGATTAGAGGGGGCCGATTAAGGGGAATGTGAGGAAATTATTTTTCACAGAAAGGGTGGTGGATGCATGGAATGGCCTACCTCAAGAAGTGGTGGCTATGAATACAGTGCAGGGCTTCAAACAGGCATGGGATAGGCATAAGGGAGCAATACAAATGAGTATGAATAGATAGGCCACTGACAGAGCAAAGGCCAATGGCACATTTATAAGGTAGAAAAAGAAATGGGCAGACTGGATGGGTCTTGTGGTCCTTATCTGCCGGCAATTTCTATGTTTCTCTGTTTCAATGTTGGTGCAGATTAAGAAAATCTTAGTGACAGTGTTCATGAGCAGAGGTCACAAAATGCCTATGTTGAAAATTTGGTGAAATAATTCCACTAAATGACTGTGTTTTGCGCATGTGTTGCCCAGTTTCCTCATACGCTCGGAGGTTTGAGCATTTTCAATATTTTCACTATAGATTTTCAACATTGCCATCTCTTCACTCCTCCCTATGAATGGTGCAGCTGTCATTCTTCACATCCTGCCCGATCTGTTTTTGTACATCTGATGCAGAATGGCACGGTCGCTGTGGGAACTCAAAGTTCGGGACACATTAACAAAATCACAGTGCCACTATTCATGAGAAGAGGTCCCAAAAGCTTTCATGAGGTGGGGGTCACATAAAGGCCATGTTGAAAATTTGTAGTGCAAATACCAACAAACACCCGGGACGTTAGGGTTTCTAACCATAACGTCCCACCCTGTACGGACTGACAGGCATCAGGGGTGTGCCTTTGGATTGCTGACTGTAATGCTCATGCCACTCCACCCCCAACCCCCCACCCTGCAGCCAATGACAGGCATCAAGGTGTGCCTTGGACTCTTCGGCCCCAGAGTTCACCCCATTCTCCTATAGTGCACCCATTTCAGCGTATGTCCTTATGGAATGCGGTGACTGTAAAGCCAAACACCCCAAGGCACACTCAACATGTGTTGTTGTCTGCAGGATAGGGTGAGGTGAAACGGCATGAACGTTATGGGCGACAACCCAAACACATACCCCAATACCTGTCCGTCTCTGCAGGGTGGAGGTGGGGTTGGCGTGAAGTTCAATACTTCACTGCCATTCCTATTCTGCATCTCTCTAACTCCTGCACTTCCAATGCTAATACCAGCAAGCAAACATTTGGCATTGACAAATGCTTGTTTATATTCAGAGCTAATCTGTACCTTACAAAAAACATCTTGTAAATAATCAAATGTTTTGGAAGTTGCAGTATTTTTCAACTTGGGCTACTGAAATTCCTGCCACGTAAATTATAATGTCATCCACACATAGATGAAAACTATCCTGCAGATTTCCAGTTGATAGGCTGTTCATGCAAATGTTAAAAAGAAGTGGACCCAGGATTGAGCCCTGATAATAGAATACAGAGCAAGTAGAAAAAGAACAGCTACAGACAAGGTAGTTGCAATAACATTGTAGGAAAAAAAAATTGTACAGAAACAGTTCTATAACCAAAACTACATCACCAATTGTTTTGAGGAAAAACACAGAAAGATTGTAGATATGTTAGTGCTAACATGGGATTGAAAATAGGCAGTTCAGGGGAGGGATAGTAGTGAGTGATAGGAGTGGGAGGCCAGAAAAGGGTTGAGGCCGAGGCAAAGTGGGCGGTGGGACAGACAGGTAGAGAAGAAGTGCTTTGCGTTTAGAGGGGCAGATCAGAAGTGGCAAGGAGAGACGTGGCTAGGAAGGAAGTATGAGCTGGGGGGTTTGAAACAAGAGCACTTGTGGGAAGTATCAAGATAATTACGCAATCCTTTCTTAAATGATGCATGGGATGGTGATTGGTGGAAGGCTAGTGGAAGGGAGTTCCAGTATTTGGGGGCATAGTAGGCGAACGCACTAGCGCCTTTAGTAGTGTTATGTCTGGGAATGAAGACAGGAGCTTGGTCAGCAGACCGTAACCCATAGCAAGGTGTCAGGTTTTGGAAGAGGCCTGCCAGGGGTTTGGGAATTTGTAGTCGGACAATGTTGTCAATGACAGAGCCATAAGCATGAAGCCTTAGCTCAGGAGGAGGAAGCCATCCCTGGTCAGAATAGAGGAGACAGTGGTGTCTCAGCCAGTGAGAGGAGGACGCATAGCAACAGATGTTGTTATATGTGACATCCCACTTCCAAAGACCTGATTGGCACATGGAGGTATAAGTAGCAGCACCATATGGAAGTAATATATATATATATATATATGTGTATATATATATATATATATATATATATACAGAGGAAAGAGTAAGTGTTCAAAACAACAGTTAAGGGGCCAGAAATAAGACAGGATGGGAGTGGTGCAGTGCAGTGGCTGTGGAGCAGCAGTCTTCCAGGAGACATTCTGGAGGATGCAGTGTTGTCCCATCTACAGGCACCTGTCTGGGCTGAGGGAGGAGGTTGCTCATCTCCAGGCAGAGTTGGCCAGGATTTCGGGGACCTTCTCTCCCACCCAGGGACAGCCAGAGCCACTGCCACTTCCTCAGAGGTTGCCAAGAAAGAGGAGGGGTTGGACCACAATGGGCTCAGGTAGGGTGAGGGTGGTAGAATAGAGGCGCATTTCTCCAGTTGTATGTAACCCCCCTACAAATGGGGGTTCCCGAAACATCTTCCTCGAGCTTGCCTAAATGCTCTCTGCCAGGCTGGTGTCCTACGTCTTAGCAGTTTAAATGTGATTGCCAGAGAGTGCCTGTATAGCCTCTGTGTACTGTCTCTTTAAGAGCTGCCTGGATTGCAGTCATAAGTAATCTGAGAGGGAGTTCTGTTGAAAGATGTAACTATTTGCTGAAAATCATTTAGAGTGATAATGGTAATGTAGTTTGTCTAACCTGTCTTCTTTGCAGCAAGGACTGTTTTGTTTAGCTCCACTATCTTGGTCCTCAACTGCGAATTGGACCAATCAGTACTGGTGGGACCTAAAATGGAGCCGGACTACAGGAGCTGTCTGGAGTTAAAATCTGTAGGAATTGTAGTTTTTGGCTTTTTGTGCCTTGTTGCACCTGAAGGGGAAGCCTTTGTTGTGACTGACAGGAAGATCAGACAACTGAACCTTTTGGATCTTGGGGAATTTCCCAGGCTGCTGCAACTAGTTTCAGTTTTGAGCTGAGAAGTGAAGAAGTAACAGCTCAAGTCATTTTGAGCAGCAGTTCTGTGTAGTTTTGCATGGGAGAACTGTGAAAGGGCTGAGTTTTGGCCTGTCTGTCTGCCTGCTGTCCCTGAGAGGGAAAATAGAGTTTATTCAGACTGAATCCGAGTTGTGAGGACTATTTAAGCCACTGGACTGTGACCAGGCTTTAACCTGAAGAAGACCAAAGATTTGCTGAATGCAATTGGCCTGTCAGGATTTCCAGCTGCTTCTGAATCCCGAGTTTGTGCAGAGCCTTTGCGATCGTGACCGGAGAGCGGTTTGCCTGGTGCAGTAGAATTTCCTTACATGTAAATGTGCTGTGTATTGAAAGTGGGTTATGATTTGGTTTCCCACTGTGTGAACTGTGTTCTGCTTGCAGGAAGCTTTATCCAGCCTAATCGGACTGAATCCGTGTTCATCTCCATCCAATCTGGGTCATGGCACGCTGGCCCTGCCAGACTACCCCACTGCACAGAGAAAGCCACAGACGAGAGACCTGCCTGGGGATCAGCCCCCTGCTCCACACTTGAACAGGAATGACGCCTCGGCGAATTGTGTGGGCCCTGCTTCTCCTGGCACTCCAGATTAACCACCTGCTGTCTCGATTTTCGTCCAGCCTGTGTCCAGTCTTGGGTATTGTGAGTAGTCATCAGGGTAGCTCCCTGCAACAACAACCTAATCTAAAAGTGTGTCATCAGATTGTCTTGTTTTCTTTTCACAAATTGAGCCCTCCGGGTCTGGATTATAAATAGTATGTGTTGTGCATGTTGTTTTCTTCCATCACAGGGCCCCAACCAGCTGCAACGTTCCTTGCTAGCCCACCATTCTCCATCTGGGTACCCAGAGTGTGTGACTGTTTATGGACTCTGAAGTGCATGCATAACTGTTTGATTGATAGAGCCTTTAAGCAAATTAACCTGATTACGCCCCTCCCTTGCTCAAGCCCCTTAAATAAATCAGATCTAACTCTCTTTTGCATTTACCCTGACTGTGGTTCCAGTTTGTGCAAGAGTACTGTACTGCTGTTATTTGCTGTGTATAACTTTGTTTTATAGGGGATCCCCAGGGCCGGGCCAGAGGAAAGCTCTGGTGGTAAGTGCAAACAGTGTGGGTACTTGTATGGTGTATCATCAGGGGTATTGTGAAAGTGATTATTGTGTATTGTTCTGGCCACTAGTAAGGAAAGAGGGGGGTTACAGTGTCCTGGAGGGCTGTGCCCAGGTTAGCTTGACCACTACCAACCCTGACCTCTGGCTGGAGGCACCCGTTTCAGAACTCAGGCCCCTTAACCTGCTATTAGCCAAGCAGGCAGGGGTAGTAGCTCTTGGGATAGCGCCACCTAGGGGTTACACTTTGGAGGTTCACCGCTGGGATTTTGTACCTTCTATTGGCCAAAAATTATGAATTATTGTTAAAGATTAATGGCTAACCCAGTAGAAATTGCTGTACAACAGTTGGTGGGGTGGTGTTCTAGGCAGGAGATCGACCCCCAAAATGCTCTACTTATACTGGATATTCCCCTGGGTACCAGTAAAGACACTGTAGTGGGAGCACTCTCCAAAGCTAAATGTTTAAAAAAAATCTGTGGTCGTGGGTTGACAGGCTGATTTGATTGCCCAAACTTTCATAGCCTTGGTAGAGTGTAGTGACCTCGAGGACAGCTCTAAAGTGCCACAGACTATTGCCCAAGAAAGGGTTCCAGCTGCCTGGAGAGTGATAACAAAAGACAGCAAAGACCCCGGGAAGGATGAGCTCCCACCATTATCTGAGACTTTTGAGGAGAAATTTGCTAAGTCGTTGCTGGAGGAAGGGAAAACCGTAGAGGACTTTAAGAAATTATTCCTGCCACCTGGGGGTGTTCCTTTACCAACACCTCCTCCCACTCCAGCACCTGTTACTGCCCCACCTTCTGTGCACGTGCCAATGCTGGCCCCTCTATCTGTACCTGCCATTAGTCATGACTCCTACTGAAGGCTGAGAATCTTCTCGGGCACCCTCCCCACCCCCAGGAGGAGGATGACTGGGAGATCTGGATAGACTATGTTGCCCCTCTAGTACTTGAATGGCAATGCTCAGAAGCAGAGGAATGAAAGAGGTTGAGTGAGAGCCCTCAAGGTCCTGCCCTGGCTACCATCCATGCCAAGCGGGCCAATAACCCTGAAGCAACTGCACAGGACTATCTTGATGCATTGGAAAATGTGTATGGAAGCCCAGATTCAGATGAGGATCTGTGGTGGAGAGTAAGAAACGCTCAGCAGTACCCAGGGGAGCCTCTGTCTGTGTATGTACCTCGGCTTGAAAAGCTGCTGCAAGACTGCCTCAGAAAGGGTAGTTTGCCATCAAATGAATTAGATTGAACTAGGCTGGATCGGATCCTTAAGTCTGCTCTGTTTTCAGAATTTTTACTGCTTCAGTTGCTCCTTGCCACCAGACTGGAATAGCCCCCCCTCCTATGACGAGCTAATGAAAGAAATTCGGGGCGTTGAGCAAAGGCGACTCCATGGGGGAATTGCACCCATATCTGCTGCTGCTGCTGCGCAAGTGACCGAGAGTGATCAGCCAAGTGAGACTCTGGGGCAAAAGTCGGCACTTAACGAACACTCTGAAAATGCTAAGAACTTCCCACCCTGGGCCCAGCATTGGAAAGATGAGCTACTAAAGGAAGTCCGAGAGTTGAAGATGGGTGCCTCTGCAAGGGTTTCCCCCATGGAAAAGGATTCTGGTCCCTTTCAGGATGTGACTACCATGGGAGTATGGGTGCACCCTCAGGCATCTGCTATCGAGGGTGGCTCCAAGGCTGAGATCACTGGATTGACTGCCACTCTAAACGAACTGTTAAGACACGTTACACCACTCTCACCACTGCAAGCAGATACTAGACCCCAACCTCTTACTACTGCTTCAGTTCCTCATACAATGTTCTCTCCCAGGATGACCCAGGAGTCTTATCATTTGTCCACAACTGTGGAGAGGATGGCCATACGAAAAGAGAATGCCGGTCTCAGAAGGACTTAGAAAAAGTAGTAAACAGACTCCAAGGGGAGCTCCGAAAAGCAAATCAATGGCCAAGGAGTGCCTGAAATGACCAAAGTGAGGGTTTGAGAAACCTGAACTCAAATTTCTTTGTGGCTAAGTCGTCTGTCCAGGCCTCTGCTACTGCCACTCCAGACTGATCCAAAATAGTGGGCCCTTCAATGGAGACTATGGGGACTGTGAATGGTATTCATACTCAGGCTGTGCTTGACAGTGGGTCGCAAGTGACTATTGTATTCCAGGACTGGTATGACAAACACTTATCTGTTGTGCCTTTGCAATCCCTGGAAGGCCTACTTGTGTGGAGCCTGAGCGACAAGTCCTATCCCTACCTAGGGTATGTCCACCTCTGGTTGTCTTTTCCTGCAACTGTAACGGGTGTAGAGGAGTGAGTAGAGACATTGGCCCTAGTGTGTCCCCCCACCAGACTGTATGATGGGGTCCCCCTGTTAATTGGGACAAACGCCCATATGTTTGGGAGACTGGTGCAACTCTGTCATGAGAAACAAGGGTGAAGGACTGGGAGGGCCCTGAGAATTCCGGCTCTGATCAAGAGGGCCTATGATTTGCAACAGAAACCCAAGGAAGTAGACCAGGATGAACCGGTGGGGATCGTGTGGAAAAAGGATCCCGATTCAATGGTACTGGTCCCTAAAGCCTAGTGTACCATTCAAGGGGAGGTCCGCCTCCGGAAAGATGTCAGGAACAAAATACTGATGTTGGATGCACCAGGTGATGGAAAATTGCCAGAAGGATTATTGGTCAAGCCCAGCATCTTGCCTGCTCATGCCCATGCCTATGCATGACAAGTGGTGGTCCAGATTCATAATGTGTCAGATCGGGAGATTCCAGTGAACAGAGGGTTCACCCTAGCTATGGTACACTGTGCAGACACTACAGTATTGCCCAGCAACAAGCACCCTGGTGAGAAGAAGAGAGTGACCCCAGACTTGTTTGACTTTGGTGACTCCCCGTTGCCAGCTGAATGGAAGGCTAGAATTAACAAGAGAATTGCCCAGAGAGACCAAGTGTTTTCGTTGAACGAATGGGATGTAGGATGTGTCCAGGGTGCGGAGCATCACATATGCCTGCACGATGAATGGCCATTTCGAGAGAGGTCTCGATGCCTAGCCCCAGCAGACATAGATGATGTGAGAAGACACCTGCAGGAAATGCTCACTGCTGGCGTGATACAAGAATCCAGGAGCCCATATGCCTCTCCCATTGTGGCTGTGTGTAAGAAGAATGGGTCTGTGAGGATGTGTGTTGATTATCGAACCCTGAACCAGTGGACCATCCCAGACCAATACACTAAGCTTCATATACAAGATGCCCTGGACTGCTTGAATGGGAGCAAATGGTTCTCAGTGTTGGATCTTCGCAGCAGATACTACCAGATCACAATGGCCCTGGAAGACAGTGAGAAAACAGCCTTCATCTTTCCATTGGGGTTTTACAAGTTTCTGAGGATGCCACAGGGGATATCGAGCACCCTGGCCACCATTCAGCGACTGATGGAACGTGCAGTGGGAGATGTGAATTTGCTGGAATGCCTGGTGTACTTGGATGATGTCACTGTGTTTGGGAGCACCTTAAAGTAGCATGAGAACCGACTGTTTAAAGTCATAGACCAACTGGAAGACTTCGGCCTCAAGCTGTCCATTGACAAGTGCCAGTTTTTCCAAACCTCCGTGAAGTATGTGGGGCACATAGTATCTACAAAAGGGATAGAGACTGATCCCAGTAAGGTTGAAGCACTGACTACTTGGCCCCAGCCCCATAATCTGAAAGAACTACAACATTTCCTGGGGTTCTGTGACTACCACCGCAGGGTCATAAAAGACTATTCCAAGGTGATTCGCCCACTCTTGAACCTTATCCATGGTTACTCTCCTGCCAATCATAAATACAAAAAAGGGTCCGTTAAAGAACCAGAAAAAGTATACTTCTGCCCAGGTGAACTCTTCAGGCCCTGCTGGACGCCCGACTGTGAAGCAGCCTTCCATGAGATCATATACCAGCTCACCCACGCCCCCATCCTTTGCCTATACTGACCCCACCAAACCCTATGTGCTGCATACAGATGCTAGTCTGCAGGATCTAGGAGCGATGCTGTATCAAGACCATGAGGATGGCCTGAGACCAGTAGCTTTCACCAGTAGGAGCTTGACCCCGTCCAAATGAAACTACCCTGTGCATAAGTTGGAGTTCCTTGTGCTAAAATGGGCCATCATTGACCAGTTTCATGAATACCTCTATGGGGCAAAGATATTGGTGAAGACTGACAATAACCCGTTGACCTATGTACAGACTTCAGCTAAGTTAGATGCCACTGGGCACCGGTGGTTTTCTGCATTATCAACCTTTGATTATGCTGTCGAATATAGACTGGGCCTGAACCATATTGATGCTGACGCCCTATCATGAAGGCCCACTTCCCAAGAGTGATTGGGTCAGGCTGTCTAAACCTGACATTCGAACATTGTGCCGAAAGTTTGATAGAGATGAACAGATGTCTGTGGACACAGTGGACTGTTTAGTAGATTGCTTGGGCCCTTCTGACACCTGCATACCAGTTGCTTATTGCCACTTCTGTGCTCTAGATATTAGTGCACTACCACAATTCAAAAATCACAGCATTCAGTGGGCTCAATCCCTAGATCCTATGATTCAGCCAGCACTTGATACCCTGCGTGTGCGGGGAAAGATGTGTCTAAGTTACGTTCCACTGACTTTCGAACTGCTTTATTGTTTAAAGAAGGCCCCAGATTGAAGTTGCTCAATCAGTTGTTGTATACAGAGACAGTAGATCATAGTGGCAAAGTAGAGAAGCAACAATTGGTCCTGCCCACGGCCTTTAAAGATTTGGTACTGAGGTCCCTCCACAATCACATGGGGCACCTCGGTATTGACAGAACCCTTAACCTGGTATGATCTTGCTTCTTCTGGCACAAAATGGGGGCCAATGTTGAGCACTTTGTAAAGACTTGTAGTCGCTGCCTGCAAAGAAAAGCCCTGCCTTAGAGGGCTGCCTCCCTTGTTAATATTACTACCAGTGCCCCCATGGAACTAGTCTGCATAGACTTCTTTTGTTTAGAACCTGATCAGTGGAACACTGGCAATGTGTTACTGGTTTTGGATCATTTTACATGGTATGCACAAGCTTTTCCCACCAAAGATCAAAAGGCATCTACCGTGGCCAAGGTGCTAGTGGAAAATTTCTTTGTCCACTATGGTGCCCCCCAGTGGATTCATTCTGATCAAGGCAGAGACTTTGAGAGTCGGCTAATCAAAGAAATGTCTTCTATGGGGGGGTGCGAAAGTCAAGAACCACCCCCTGTCACTCGCAGGGAGACCCTCAACCAGAACATTTTAACTGCACCCTTCTAGACATGCTGAGCACCCTCCACCCAAAAGACAAGCATAAATGGAGCCAGCAGATTAGCACCTTGGTACATGCATACAATTGCACAAAAAATTATGCTACTGGGTTCTCCCCCTACTGCCTCATGTTTGGGACAGAGGCCCAGCTGCCAGTTGATGTCTGTTTTGAGGTCTCTCCAGATGGGGTCCGAGCCAAAAACTACTTGCAATATGTACAAAAACTGAAAGCTCAATTGAACCATGCCTATCAACTGGCCCAGACAATGGCCACCAAGAGAAATCTTGCCAACAAAGAGAGGCATGATAAAAAAGTAAAGGCTCAAGAGCTTCAACCTGGAGACCGTGTGTTGTTACGCAATTTGGGACTGCATGGTAAACACAAAATTGCTGATCAGTGGCACCATCTTCCCCATGTAGTAGTTGGAAAGTTGGATGATTTACCTGTGTACAAGGTGCACCCAGAGAACAACTCCAAAGCTGTCAAGACCATGCACCGTAACCACTTGCTACCTATTGGCCAAGTCATGATTGAGGCTGAACCCCCAGAAATTGAGCCCCCTGGGCTGGTGACTCATGCTGCTGCAAGAAAGAGACAGTCAACCTACCCCAGTGGTCATAGATTTAAGGTTTCCTCTGCAGCAGGCCCAGAGTGGTGGTGACTGTAAGTCAACTTCTGACGAAAGTGAGTGCGACTATGCCTATTACTCCTATTATGAGCCGAGTCAGCTGTTTTGAGGTAACCCCCTGATAAATTGTGGGGATGAAGCTGGGCCTTCTGGACTGCCTTACTCCCCAGCTTCATCCTTGGAGCCAATGCTCCCTGAAAGTGAAGTGCAAAGTATCACGTCTGAAGATGCTGATTCTCTGTGTATTGTGGAACTGTATGATTTGCCTGAAGAAGGGACTGAGGGTTTGAGTCTCTCTGGTGACATACCAGAACTTGAAGAACACTATGAGAGTGCTAACCACCCCCCTTCAGTGCCTCAAAGCTTGATTGTGCCTGAGCCTTTGCAAAATTAGTCAAGTGTTGTGGAAACAGAGCCTGCAGAGCAAGGAGCTGACAGTGCCCCAAGTTTGGACGTTCCCATCCAGGCAGAGGCACCCCTCACAAGTGACGAGAGTCCCCAGACCAGTGCTGAGAGTACAGAGACTGTAGTTGTCCCCCTCAGAAAGACTGGCTGAGCTGTCAAGCCAGTAGTACGCCTCAGTTATGAATCTCCCAGAAGGCCAGTGGATTTGCCTTTCAATGTGGTGCACAAAGGTGTTTATGTCTCACCAAGCTCACTGCCCAAATTGAGCTTGACAGCCAATTCCAGGTTACTTGTTTTTCCCTCTCACCATGGTGCCCCTGCCCCCTCTAGCCCCAGGTTAGCTGATAGGAAAGGGCCCCCTCTTGCATTGTTTAAGGTACAAGGAGTTATTACCTGATTCAGTATAGTAATGTTCAATTTACCTGTGCAAAATATGCACAATGTGTTGTCAGAATGGATATAGTATCATGAAGTGTAGTGAATATGTGTAGTAAAGTAATAAGTTTATGTTATCTGATGCATGATGGTACAGACTTGACACAGACGCCAAGTTTTCTCCAGGCAGGGAAGGGTGTAACCCCCCTACAAATGGGGGTTCCTGAAAAGTCTTCCTCGAGCTTGCCTAAATGCTCACTGCCAGGCTGGTGTCCTGCGTTTAGCAGTTTAAATGTGATTGCCAGAGAGTGCCTATATAGCCTCTGTGTACTGTCTCTTTAAGAGCTGCCTGGATTGCAGTCATAAGTAATCTGAGACGGAGCTCTGTTGAAAGATGTAACTATTTGCTGAAAATCATTTAGAGTGATAATGGTAATGTAGTTTGTCTAACCTGTCTTCTTTGCAGCAAGGACTGTTTTGTTTAGCTCCACTATCTTGGTCCTCGACTGCGAATTGGACCAATCAGTACTGGTGGGACCTAAAATGGAGCCGGACTACAGGAGCTGTCTGGAGTCAAAATCTGTAGGAATTGCAATTTGGGGCTTTTTGCACCTTTTTGCACCTGAAGGGGGAGCCTTTATTGTGACTGACAGGAGGATCAACCAACCGAACCTTTTGGATCTTGGGGAATTTCCCAGGCTGCTGCAGCTAGTTTCAGTTTTGAGCTGAGAAGTGAAGAAGTAACAGCTCAAGTGATTTCGAGCAGCAGTTCTGTGTAGTTTTGCATGGGAGAACTGTGAAAGGGCTGAGTTTTAACCTGCCTGTCTGCCTGCTGCCCTGAGAGGGAAAATAGTTTATTCAGACTGAATCCGAGTTGTGAGGAATATTTAAGCCACTGGACTGTGACCAGGCTTTAACCTGAAGAAGATCGAAGATTTGCTGAATGCGATTGGCCTGTCAGGATTTCCAGCTGCGTTTGATTTCCCGGTTTGTGCAGAAACTTTGCGATCATGACCGGAGAGCGGTTTGCCTGGTACAGTAGAATTTCCTTACATGTAAATGTGCTGTGTATTGAAAGTGGGTCATGATTTGGTTCCCCACTGTGTGAACTGTGTTCTGCCTGCTGGAAGCTTTATTTAGCCTAATCGGACTGAATCCGCGTTTATCTCCATCCGGCCTGGGCCATGCCACGCTAACCCTGCCAGACTACCCCACTGCAAAGAGAAAGCCACAGACGAGAGACTTGCCTGGGGATCAGCCCCCTGCTCCATGATTAAACAGGAATGACGCCTCAGCAAATCGTGTGGGCCCTGTTTCTCCTGGCACTCCAGATTAACCACCTGCTGTCTCGATTTTTGTCCAGCCTGTGTCCAGTCTTGGGTATCATGAGTAATCATCAGGGTAGCTCCTGCAACAACAGCCTAATCTAAAAGTGTGTCATCTGATTGTCTTGTTGTTTTCTTTTCACGAACTGAGCCCTCCGGCCCCGGATTACAAATAGTGTGTGTTGTGCATGTTGTTTTTTTCCATCACAGGGCTCCAACCAGCTGCAACGTTCATGGCTAGCCCACCATTCTCCATCTGGGTACCCAGAGTGTGTGACTCTTTATGGACCCTGAAGTGCATGCATAACTATTTGATTGACACAGCCTTTAAGCAAATTAATCTGATTACGCCCCTCCCTTGTTCAAGCCCCTTAAATAAATCAGATCTAACTCTTTTTTGCATTTACCCTGACTATGGTTCCAGTTTGTGCAAGAGTACTGTACTGCTGTTATTTGCTGTGTATAACCTTGTTTTACGGGGGGTCCCCAAGGCCGGGTCAGAGGAAAGCCCTGGTGGTAAGTGCAAACAGGGTGGGTACTTGTATGGTGTATCGGGGGTATTATGAAAGTGATTATTGTGTAGTGTTCTGGCCTCTAGTAAGGAAAGAGGAGGGGGTTGCAGTGTTCTGGTGGGCTGTGCCTAGGGTTAGCTTGACCACTACCAACCCTGACCACTGGGTGGAGGCACCCGTTTCAGAACTCAGGCCCCTTAACCTGCTACTAGCCAAGCAGGCAGGGGTAGTAGCCCTTGGGATAGCGTCACCTAGGGGTTACATGTACATCTCCACAATCCGTATGCCAATCTGGCAGAGTATGGTTCCTCTATAGAGGCACCTGCAGTGGAGACCAAGGAGGATGTTGGGAACCTCCACAAAGAAGACCCACAGGAGGGTGGCATGGGACCACACAGGGAAAGGAAACAACTCCTGGTGGGGGACTCCATTGTTAGGAGGGTAGAACTGGGGGAGGGAGGGGAGAGGGAGATAAGGTGTCTGCCAGGTGCCATGGCTTGGAGGGACAGGGAGCGAATCCTCAGGATCATGGGAGCAGCTGCATGGGGAGGGAGCTGGATGTTATTGTCCACCTAGTAAAAAATGACCTGGCTGGGAAAGGGATCAGAACAGTGCAGAAGGAGTTTGTGGAGTTGGGGAGGGGCCTTGGACAAGTAGCACGCACAGTAACCTTCTCAGAGGTGCTGCCGGTCTATGGCATGGGTGAGGCTAGGGTGCTCCACACCATGGGATTCAATCAGTGGTTGAAAAACTGGTGCAGTGCTCAGGGGTTTGGCTTCATTGTGGACTGGGGTTCCCCTTGGTGTGATGCAGGCCTATACTGGCATGATGGTCTGCATCTGTCCAGCAGAGAAACCAGGATCCTAGGTGATAGGTTGAGATGCTTCATTGGCAAGCATTTAAACTAGCCAAGGGGGAGGCACTGGAAAGGAGCAGGGAAATCCTAGCCCCCCTCCAAAAAAATCAGAGTAATTAGTGAGGTAAACACCAAGCTAGAGACATCGATAGGGAGAAAGACAGGGGTAAATGGTGAAAATGACAAAGGCAGTAAGGACAGGGATGGGGCAAAAAGGGGGTAAGGCCATCAAGAAATGAAGGGTAATGAGTACCAATGCCCATAGTCTGGGCAACAAGCTCCCTGAACTGGTGGTCTTGATGGAAGAGGGATGCCTGGATATCGTGGCAGTCACAGAAACATGGTACACAGAGAACCATGACTGGGATGTTAACATACCAGGGTACACAACCTACAGGAGAGATAGGGAAGGTAGAAGAGGAGGAGGAGTAGCTCTCTATGTAAGAGAAGGGATACAAGCAATGGAACAAAAGAGTAAACAGGGAGGAGAGGAGGCACTGTGGGTCACCTTAGAGACTGGAAATGGCACCACAATCTGCACAGGGGTTGTATACAGACCCCCATCTCAGGGGGAGGGAATGGACAATGATATGATAGAAGGCATCCTTAGGATGGCAGAGAAAGGGGAAATATTGTTGATGGGGACCTAAATATGCCAGATGTTAACTGGAGCATCTTTGCTGCAGTCATATCAAAGAGCAGGGCCATTCTCGATGCCCTAAAGGGGGCATGCTTTAGACAGCTATTGTTGGAACCCACTTAGGAGGGAGCAATCTTAGACCTCATACTCTCAAATGGGGACAGTGAGAGGATCTCAGATCTAGAAGTGGGTAGCCATCTCAGAACAAGTGACCACCAAACAGTGTGGTTCATGATAAACTCAGCTGCAGAGTCAAGTCATACAAAAGTGAGGGTACTGGACTTCAGTAGGACTGACTTTGTCAAAATGGGAGCGTGCCTTAGAAAAGCACTAGCAAACAGACAAGGAGGAGGGGTGGAGCAACAATGGGGAAACATCAAAACTGCCACCACAGAGGCAATAAGCCTTTGTGTGAAGCAAATAAACAAATCAAAATGAAATAAAAAGCCACTATAGTTCTCAAAAGAGGTAGTGGGAAAGGTTAGGGAGAAAAAGACAGCCTTTAGAAAGTATAAGGAAACACAGAAGGAGCAGGACAGAGATGTGTACCAGTTAAGGCAGAAGGAAGCAGGGAAGGCAGTCAGAATAGCAAAGGTCCACACTGTGGAAAAGATAGCCAACTCAGTTAAGAAGGGGGATAAAACCTTTTATAGGTACATTAGGGAGCATAGAAAGACAAAGGGAGGGATAGTGAGGCTGAACAGGATGGACGGTGGGTGGGCAGAGAGGGACAGTGAAAAAACAGGGATACTGAACGAATATTTCTGCTCAGTATTCACGAAAGAGGAAGAAGGGGAGATACCTAATCCAATTAACAAAAGCACTCTGGATAGGGGGTCGATCCCAGTCCTTTCACAGAAGTCAGGGTTCTGAAAGAACTCCTAAAATTGAAGGTGGACAAAGCAATGGGGCCTGACGGGATTCACCCCAGAATTCTAAAAGAATTAAGGGAAGAACTAGTGACACCACTGACTACCCTTTTTAACAAATCATGGCAGGATGGTGTGGTACCTGAGGACTGAAGGAGGGTGGATGTGATTCCCCTTCACAGAAGTGGGAGCAAGACAGAGGCACAAAACTACAGTCTTGTCAGTTTGACCTCTGTGGTAGGGAAAATGATGGAATCACTTCTGAAGGAAAGAATTGTTGAGTACCTAGAGGTCAGTGGGGCACAGGACCCAAGGCAGCATGGATTCACAGCAGGAAGGTCATGTCAGATGAATCTAATTGATTTATTTGACTGGGTGACCAAAGTAGTAGACGAGGGAGGGGCTGTGGGCATGGCCTACTTAGACTTTAGCAAGGCATTTGACACAGTCCCACACAAAAGATTAATAAACAAATTGGCCAGCCTGGGAGTGGGTCCCAGGGTGGTAGCCTGGGTAAAACATTGGCTGGACAACAGGACTCATAAGGTAATAGAAACTAGAGTTCACTCTGAAGAAAGGGGGGTTACTAGTGGGGTAACGCAGGGTTCAGTACTGGGTCCAGTCCTTTTTTTTTTTTTTTTCTACTTATTTTTTTATCCACTCCTTACTGTCCCTTCCAATCACCACTCCTTCCGTCCTACAAGGAGTGACGGCCCCCACCTCTGCCGACCAGCTTGGTCTGCCCCTGAAGTGCCACACTGCCATTGAGGGCACCTTGATGGCCCGGATTACCCCTGGGGCGGGACGAGGAGAGATCCCCCTTTTTCCCCCCTTCCCCCTGCGGCAGCTGCACATTGGGGTCTGCCCCTGGTCAGAGGGTGGTAAGGCTGGCTCCGGAGGACTTCATCTAGGCGACCAGAGGGCATTTTCCTCCGAGTTGTCTTGTTTCCCGCCCCAACCCGCCCTCTGAGATGCCGGGCGCAGAGAGTCTGCGTGTGACACATGCCCTCTCAAGCGCCAAACGGCGCCCCTCCTCATAGCTCCGACAGACGGAGCCGCCGGTGAAACCGGGAGTCGGTGCATCCACCGACCCTCCCAGGACGCCAGGCGCTCCAACGCGCCCCTGGCATCCCACCCGAGGAGGAGAGCATCCGTTGGGATGCTCATATCCCTCCCTCCCCGGCAGACCCCTGACGACCCCGGGTTCCTCCTCGGACCCAGGTCACCGGGCGAGCGAGGTGTGGCGCCCAGCGCCTCAACCCACAGAGCCACCGGGCCGGCTGGTCCAGTCCTTTTTAATGTCTTCATAAGTGACATTGCAGAGGGACTGGAAGGAAAAGTATGACTCTTGGCAGATGACACAAAGATCTGCAACAGGGTTGATACACAAGGGAGTGGAAAGGATGAGAAGGGACTTGGCAAGGTTGGAGGAATGGTCACAAGTATGGCAGCTTGGATTGAATGCAAAGAAGTGCAAAATAATGCATCTGGGAAACAAAAACCCAGGGGAAAAGTACACAATTGGGGGGGGAGTAGTAACAACAACAAAAATGGAATGGGACCTGGGGTAATCATAGCCAATAACCTTAAGGTTAGCAAGCAATGTGAGAAGGCAGTCGGGAGGGCTGGGGGGATACTGGGAAGTATAGGGAGAGGCATCATCAGCAGAAAACAGGAAGTTGTTATCCCTCTGTACAGACAATTGGTGAGACCCTATCTGGAGTACTGTGTGCAGTTCTGGAGACCCCATCTCTGCAAAGACATAGACAGAGTGGAGGCAGTCCAGAGGAGGGGAACTAAAATGGTGCAGGGTCTTCAAGAGAAGCCATATGAGAACAGACTAAAGAAGCATATGTATACCCTTGAGGAAATGAGGGAGGGGGGGACATGATTGAAACGTTTAAATACCTCAGTGGAATCAACAAAATCCAAGAGGGTAGCATCTTTCAGAAAAAAGAGATGTGCAAGAATAAGGGGATACAATTTGAATGTTGGGGGGCAGCTTAGGGACAAGGTGGGGAAGTATTTTTTCAAAGAGATGGTGGTGGACGCATGGAACCACCTTCCTGAGGAGGTTGTGGGGTCTAAAACTGTGGGAGAATTCAAGAATGCATCGGACAGACATAAGGCAATTCTTGTGGGGAGTAGGAAGAAATAGGTTGTTGGTTAACTAGGATCTGCAGCTTATCCAGTTGGTAGGGAAATGGGCAGACTAGCTGGGCCAAGCGGTCCTTATCTGCCATCAAAGTCTGTGTTTCTATGTTAACCATTAGATAGCCACAAATGGACCTGTTTGAAAATGAGCTTTGCTCAACAGAACTATTATCTCTGTTCATAAACTCTTTCGTGAACAAAATGTTACAAATACAGAGGCTATACATACATACATACACTGTACAAAAAGATAAACATGTCTACAGTGCAGTCAACCATATCAACCAACTGTATTTACAGGAACTTAGGGACTGACATAAAAAGGATAATGGGAGGGTGTTTAACAGAGGTTAGAGCAATGAGCTTGGTACTGTACATCACACAGATCTGGGTCTGATTCCCACAGCCACTACTTGCATACTGTGGGAACCTGAGCTAGTCACTTAACCTCCCTGTGCTCCCGGCTCACCCCTGTAAGTGAGTCTTGTGCCCAGTGGGCCTTACATTGTTACCCAAGAATTTAAAAAAAATATATGTATATATGAAATGATGGTAATGATATTGGACAATAGCTTCCAATGTTCTGTTTCTGTCCTGATTTAAAAATAGGAATAACTTGGGCATGTTTCCAAGCTTGTGGGTATTCTCCTGATTGCAAAGAGAGGTTAAAACTGTTGGGGGGGGGTGTTTATTTATTAGATTTTGGTAACCAGGTAGGCTCACTGAGACAAACTGCCCTTTTTTCAGGAGCAACCCAGAATTAATTACATTATATACATTGAAAGAATACATACAGACAAGAATAACAAATAGTACATAAGTAAATGACAAAATACAGTGCAGACAATGGATATGCATAACAAGCCAGTAGTCGGAGGATCAATTAATCAATCACTTTATTTAACCAGGCATAAGCACCATTGAGCAAGCTCATTTTCAAAGTGGTCCTGGGCATTAATACAATATAGTACACTTCATAAGATTACAATTACGGTGGACAGCAGTGCAAAAAAAAAAAAAAGAAACATTGTGAAGATGCTGGTCGATATGGACCTATGCATACCGGTCAACATAATTAACATGCAAAGGTACATAATGACAAGCTTTACTGGAATGAGAAGTGACAACAATCCCATATAATCTCCGCTAAATAAGAGCTCATACCTAAATGATAAAAAATAAGGAGGTATTAAGGAATAGGGTAGAAATTGGGGTGAAAGTGTAGGCAGCCAAGAGGGAGGCCAGAATAGGTAAAAGGTAGAGAATAGGCAGAGCCATCTCGGATTAAGGGAACTAGGCTTGTAGGTCCTAGGTTTCTGTTGTTAGGAATGTGGGGTGGATGAGATACTTAGGCGTAGGATTTGAGAGTGGCACCCAGGGCTTAGGGGTCACAGGCGTCTGAAACAGTTGCATGATTCCTTCAGATAATCCATTAATAGAGCTTTGAATGTGAAATGCTTGGAAGTGAGGATCATTTTAATGAGTCTTGCATAGTGTTCCAAAGTGATGGAAGTGAGAAGTTGAGAAGTTGATTGCTGCCAAGCCAAGGGTAGTTTTCACTCTAGGAATCTGGAAGCAGATTATGGAGAAGCGTCTCAGGCCATAGGAACATTTAGCCCGTTTGAAAAGGTTAGAGATGTATGCAGGGAGGTTATCAG
This sequence comes from Neoceratodus forsteri, assembly GCA_016271365.2. Lineage (NCBI taxonomy): Eukaryota > Metazoa > Chordata > Ceratodontiformes > Ceratodontidae > Neoceratodus > Neoceratodus forsteri. The sequence continues at coordinate 143,821,481 of CM028131.1, read as the reverse complement.
ATAATGCTCTAAATAAAACAGAGGACAGCATTCCTTTTTCTCCTAGATGAGAGTGAGGTCCATCCCGAAACCTGGTATAGACGACAGTGATGTGTACCACGGGGTAGATTTAGGATAAAACTTAAAGCCCGGTGGTAAAGGGTGTCCAGTTTGTTTAGCATCATTGATGGGCAATGACTGTAAATGAAGTCAGCGTAGTCCAGTATAGGTAGGAATGTAGTTTGTACTAGTCTCATTCTGGCTTCTAACGTAAGTAAGTGTTTAATGAGATAGAATAAACCTATTTATTTATTTATTTAGATTTTGGTAACCGGGTAAGCCCACTGAGACCAGAGGTCCCTTTTTCAGGGGCGACCCAGAATTAGTTACAGAAAAAGACACATAATAGCGTTATTTACAGTAGTTACAATAGGTACACAAGTATACATCAGCATCAGTTACAGGGTAACAACAGGTTCACATTCAGGCACTTACAAGCAATACATGACATCAAGTTTCACACCATTAGTAGGGAATTGAGACAATAACAGTATAATTGACATTCTTGTTTAGGAGATTCATCAGGGACGAAGGAGGAATTAAGGCACAGTGATGGGAAGGAGACTTGGGCTAGGGAGCTAGCGGTTGTAGCCACAGAGACTGAGTTTGAGGAGATATACTTTGAGTCCAGTCTTAAACTGGGTAAGGGTAGGAGGGCCAGCCCGTCGGCGCAGCGGTGGGATTTCCGCTTGCGGCGCCCGGCGACCGGTTCGGAATGGACCGGTGTCACCGGGAGGCTGGCTGGGGAGAAGGATTGAGCGCCTGGCGGACTGCTCTCCTTCTCCGGGGCGGGTCGAGGCAGCATCCGGAGCGATGGGGACCCTGGCGGAGGCTGGGGCACTCACGCTGCGCGCTTACGCCAGGGAGGAGGCGGGCGGGACGCTGGCGCCATTGCACGTCCCCGCCTCGGGAGGGAGGAAACCGAGGAGGAAAAGAAGGAGGAGGTCCTCCGTCTGGGTGAAACCTCCCAGAGGCTTCAATGCACCCCTGCCGCCGCACTCCCAACCAGATATTGGTTCCACGGCACTGGAGTTGAGGGGTCTGGTGTCGTGGCCCCGGCCTCTGGGGGGGAAAGCCGGGGGTGACCGGGAGGGGCGGCAAATGGGCAGGCGGTGGAAGTTCCGGGGGCCGTGACCAGGCTGAAGGAGGACGGAGGACCCCAAAAAAAAAAAAAAACTGGGTAAGGGTGGATGAGTCAATCAAGCCAGCTGGGAGGGAGTTCCATAGGTAGGAGGCAGCATATTTGAAAGAGCACTTGCCTTGGTTGGAACGGATCCGAGGGATGTTTAGGGGGTGATTTGCAGAGGATCGCAGGGTTCGGCATTGTACTTTGGTGGTGAGTAGTCCATGAAGGTGGGGAGGGGGGCCAAGAGTAGAGAATTTGAAGGCAAGGCAGGCAGTAGGGTAGGCTAGTTTGTGCTGCAGAGTGGGCCATTTCAGGTCCTTAAGTGCCTCACAGTGATGCCTCGTAGGGGAGGAGTTTGTGGTGAAGCGAGCCACTCGGTTGTAGAGTACGGTAAGTTTACTGAGTTCCATCTCACGGAGGAACTGCTATAGAGGGGCACCATATAGGATGAAGGGGAGCAGATTGCAGCAGGCAATTACTCATTGTGCAACACAAGGAAGGGAGTTAACCAGGCGGTAGAGGAGGCAAGCCTTTGGTGGATGGACTGGGTTATGGAGTCGATATGGGGTCTGTAGGTCATCTCTTGGTCAAGATGGATTCAAGGTATTTGAAATTGGTCATGACCTCAACTCTTTTTCCTTGGTTTGTGCTGATCTGGAGCAGCTCACTTCTGTCACAGCCCAGGCGTCTAGATCCAAACAGGACGGCTTTGTTTTTTTCTTCGTTGAGCTTTATGGAGTTTGAGGAGAACCATGCCTCAAGAGTTGAGAGACTGTCCTGCAGTTTGGTGGAGATTACACTAGGTTGTGTGTCACTTCAGTATATGACAGTATTGTCCACGTAGAGAATGAGGTTGCTGAGTGTGCAATTGCCCTCAATATTATTGAAGAAGAGTGAGAAGAGCAGGGGGCCCAGGATAGAGCCCTGGGGTACCCCAGAGGTAACGGGTCTAGGTCCAGACTGGGTACCCCTCCAGTGGACTTTTTGGGTACGGTCATTCAGGTAGCTCTCAAACCATGAAAGCGAGTGGTCATCCAGTCCTAGGAGTAGGAGTTTGGAGAGGAGGAGATTATGGTTGATAAGGTTAAAGGCCTTGGATAGGTCAATGAAGAGGGTACCCGTTAGGGAGCCTTGGTCCATAGCAGCAAGGATGTCCACTGTAAGCTGAATGTCAGTACCATGGCCCTTCCTGAAGCCATGCTGTACATCAGCCATGAGAAGGTGCTGCTCTAGGTAGTCCTGAAGCTGCTTAGAAACTAGTCTTTCCTGTATTTTCCCAAGGGGGCCGAGAAGGGAGATTGGTCTGTAGTTTCCCATTTTGTCTCGGGGCCCACTTTTGTGGATGGGGATGATAGTCGCTACCTTCCACATTTTTGGGATTATTCCTTCTAGAAGTGACCCATTGATGAGGGGGGTGACAGGAAGGGTGATAGCTGGGGCAGCAGCCCCCAGCAGGCGAGGTTCTAGCTGGTCATGGCCCGGGGAGGAAGCAGGGTTAATTTTGCGTAGGAGAGGTAGTACCTCAGACTGATTGACCAGCTTCAGGTGGAATTGAGGCCTTGGGTGCACCCAGACCTCTCTACAGTAAAGGGCAGGCCTGGGGATGACGGGGAGGGGGGCCCATTTGGGATAGAGAAGGAGGCACAGAAAGCCTTGGCAACTATGGATGGAACATTGGTCAGTGAGTCCCCTACCAGGATGGAGTCAGCTTGACTGCTTGTGGAACCCTTGAGGGGTAAGTTTATGTGGCCCCAGAATTTTTTTGGGTCACGTAGGTGTCTTGTTTGGAGGTCTTTTAGGTACTGGAATTTAGCCTGTTTCGAGGATTTTTTACACTGATTTCTCAGCTGTCTGTACTTCTCCCAGTCTGATGGTTTGCCAGATGATCTGTAGGTGCCCCATGCTCTGTCACGGAGGAACATGGAATGCTTGAGGCTTGGGCTCAGCCATTTATGGCATTTTCCCTGTACCCTAAGCTTTTTTATTGGGCCATGCATATTAGATGCAGACAAGAAGGCCTGGGTGAAATATTCAAGTGCCTCGTCAAGTGTAGGGAAGGAGACGATGGGGTCTCAGTCGATTTTCCTCAGGTTGGAGCAGAAATTGGCTGGTGCAAACTGACTATAGTTCCTCACTTCTATGACCTTAGTGGTAATTTTTGGAGGCTTGTTGGACCAGGTGCAAAAGATAGGCAAGTGGTCGCTCAAGGAGTCAGACATAATCCCTGCTGACAGAATACGGCCTGGGCAGGAGACGAGGACCCAGTCAATGAGAGAGTGGTTACCAGTCTTAGGGTTATGTCTAGTGGGGAGGTCAATGACCTGTGTAAATGGAGAGCCAAGTATTGGGTTCTTGGTAGAGGAGGAGACTAGGGCTGGCCAGTGGAGATTGAAATCCCCGAGGAGTATGGCCTCCCCCATGGTGTACTCCTCAAGGTGATTTGTTAGAAATTCCAGTGAGGAAGCAGCGGTTTGGGGTGGGAGGTAGACACACCCTATGGTGAGGGGCTTGGTGTTACCAAGGAGGATTTTTACAAATAGTGTTTCAGCTAGGGATCCACAGAGAGGGGGGTAGTCAAGCTGCGAGGCTTGCAAGGCAGTGCTGACGTAGACGATAACTCCTCCTCCCTTTTTCCCCACCCTGTTCTTTCTGAAGGTAAGGTAACCCGCTAGGTCCACTTTGTGGGGAAGGATCTGTGGTTTGAGCCAGGTTTCAGTCATAGCTAGTATGTCAGGATTATAGAGTGCAGCCCAAGCCTCGAGGTCATGCAATTTGTGCCTTAGACTGCCGATGTTCATGTGAGCAAGTTTGAGCCTTTTGGAGTCAGCCCACAAGGGGTTTAAGGGGTTGTTGAAGGTGAGATTAGGGGAGTAGGGACCTGGATTAGGTTCTATATCCCCACCAAAGGCTAGAAATATCCTGCCCAGGTGACTGGAAGGTATGTAGGGTGCAGGTAGGGTCCTCCGCTGATCACTCCCCCTAGGATGAGGAACCAGGCTACAGCTCTGTGCATCTGGAGTGGGTCCTAGTAGGATTTGAATCAAATGAGGCCCATATGGAGGGATCATGTTGACCCTATAGATGGGTGGAGTCCCCTTAGAGAAAAGAAGCAATAACAAGCTGAAAACAGCAGGTAGCTTGATTCAGGCTAGTATCCCCAGTTGGAGGGCAAAGGTTTTAGATACTAGTTAGACAAGGCGGAGAGAGAGGGAAGGTAATAGGCAGCAGCAATATTTGTTTGTAAGGAAGGCTTCTCTAGGAAAAATTAACTGTTCCAAAACGACAGGGGAGCCCCTTGTGGAGAGACAGTATAACTTACAGATGGCAAAGTGAGCTGATAGGTATTTTCAGCTCACGTGACCATCACAGTGCCTATTAATTGGAGTGACGACCAAGGGTGGTGGTGGGGGCAGCTGGGCCGAGCCGAGCCTCTGCAGCAGCAGCCAGCGAGTCAGAGGGGCGAGCGACCAAAAGCAGCTTTTGCCAGGCCACAGGACTCCAATCGCTGTCTTTGTTTCTTCGAGGTTTCATTTAAGTGGCACAGAAAGTTGAACTTGTTATCCAGCCAGAACCCTAGGTATTTAAAGGTATCAACTACTTCAAGGGGTTCATCTAAGAGTGTTCGGATCTGTGTGATATGTGGACATCTGGAAGTAGACTTTGGTGAGAGAATCATTGCTTTAGTCTTTTTGGCATTGAGGAGGAGCTTATGAATGATAAGGTTGTACTGGAGGGTGACGAAGTCTTTCTGTAAGTACTCATGGGCCAAATCCAAGGATGAATTTGTGGTATAGAGTACAGTATCATCTGCGAATAAGTGCACATTGGCTGTGCCCAGCTGCAAGTCCAGATTATTGATGTATATTGCAAAGAGGATAGGGCCCAGGATGAAGCCTTGTGGGACTCCTCATAACAGGGATTTTTGTGGGGGCAGATCTCCTATGGCTTTGACTTGTTGTAACCTATTGGTTAGGTAGCTGGTGAACCATTTAATGGCAGAACTATCAAGTTCGATGTTACTCAGTGCAGTAAGCATGATGGTATGGTCCACAGTATCGAAGGCCTTACTTAGATTATGGAAGAGGGCAAATACATGCTTCTTAGAGTCCAAGGCCATTTGCCAGTCTGTAGTTACTTTGGCAAGAGCCGATACTGTACTGTGTTTGTTTCTGAAGCTGGACTGAGCCGGGTTTAGCAACTTTTGTGAATCCAAATGTTCTCTAAGTTGAATGTTGACAATTTTTTCAAGTAATTTAGAGAGACGGATAGTACAGAAATAGGCCAGTAATTGTTCAGATCACTCGGATCCCCAGTCTTGAATAATGGTAGGATGTGGGCAGTTTTTCATGAGACAGGTAGCTCACCTTGAATCAGAGAGGTGTTGAATAAGTGTGGAATGGGGGCGGTCAGATAGGTATGGACAAGTTTTAGGAAGTAAAGTTCAATATTATCTGTATCTGCACCTGCATTCTTTTTTGTATCCAGAGAAAGGAGGAGGTCCTCCACTTGCTTAAACCTAATTGTGAGGAAGCTGAAGGGGGTGGGATGCGGTTGGTTATGGTTGTGATTATCAGTGAAGTCAACAGTGTAGTCTCTTGCCGGGCTAAGTTTGCTGATAGGTGAGGTGTCAAAGGCAAGCCCTGCAGTGGCAAAGTGATCATTAAACTTCTCTAGTATATCAGCTTTGTCTGTATAGGTGGTACCATCAGACAAAATTTTGTTTGGAAGGGGTGTTGCAGCGGACTGACCTTCGACTTCGAGGATGTTCCAAAATTTGGCAGAGTTGTTTTTATTGTCTTCTAGTTCTTTTTGGAAGTACCTGGCTTTTTCTGACCTAATTAGCTTGGTACAAGCATTCCTAGTGGTATGGAATGCTAACCAATCAGCATCCAGGTGGGATTTCCTCACTTTTTTCCATCAGTAGTCCCTATCCCTAAGTGCTTTCTTCAGGATGGAAGAGAACCAGCCAGGAGTTTTATTTTTTGATGTGATCAGTCTTAGTGGGGCGTGTTTGTCTATTAGCCCCAGTAAGAGGCTGTGAAAGATGTTAAATGCCTCGTTAAAGGTGGGGGCTAGATAGAAATCCTGCCAACGAATGTTGCTTAGATCTTTCAGGAAAGTGTACTGGCAGAACTTTTCAGGCATCTTTTCAGTTTGAATTTGGAGCGTTTTATTTGGGAAGGATGTCTGATGCAGGTAGTAGCGCAATGGTCGATTATACCGTTGAAGAATACTCCAGTATGTGAGATATTGTGAGGTTTGTTTACTAGCATAAGGTCCAGGAGGGTGCTGCGCTCAGGGTTTTTTCTGTTAGGTCTGGTTATAGCAGTTGCCATTTGTAACACCATTAACGTCGCATAGATCCTTCAATTTCTTAGAGCTGTCATCATTCCAATTTAGATTGAAATCCCCCATTAGAATACACTCAGTATTAGCAGAGTCAAGAAGGTTTTGAAGGTGTGGCAGAAGTGCCCAGCCACCAGACGGTGGTTGGTAGCATGCTGCCATAAGGTGTGATTTCTCGCTGGAAAGTGATAATTTTAGAGCCGGGCATTCAAATTCCTAAGCCTTTGAAGTACAGTCAAAGATTGTGACTGTGAATTTGCTTTTGACATATATTGCAACCCCTCCCCCTCTAGTCGGTCAATCACAGTGGTAGATGATATATCCGGGTACATTGATAGATTTGTCCAGGGTCGAGGGTGTAAGCCAGGATTCAGTTATGATGAAGAAATCAGGAGATGCATGTAGAGCCCAGGTCTGTGTAGTCAATCTTATTTAGCAAACTACAGACATTGATATGGAGAAAGCTAATCCCTTTATATTGAGGGAGGTCCGCAGGGGCGTCCAGAGAAATAAGTGGGCCTGGGTTTAATTCAACATTTCCCGAACAGAATATGAGAAGCAGTAGTAGTTTTTTAAGGTGGTGTCTTAGCCTGCTAAATAGTCTTTTGTTACTCCTTCTAGCGTACATTGGTTTAGCGGTGGCTGTGTTAAGGGCAGGATTGCTATTTGCTAAGGATAAAACATAGAGAACTGATAAGGCCGATACCATCCTTGGGAATTGCATGTGTTCTATAGTTATGGCCTGGTGGGAGGAGGGGCATGACCATAGAGGAGACGTCCCTGATGTAGGATGCCATGGTCTAATGTGAGAGGCTATATCTTGGTAGATGATTGAGGAGGGAAACTGGCCTTTGTCCGAGTTGCAAACCGAAATTTTGGGTAGACCATAACTTAGTAATATAAGGCAACTATAGAGAAGGATAGATGCAGATGGCATTCTTAACGTGGAGATATTTCCTTTTACCAGTAATAAACACAGGATTTGCAACAGTTCCTTGAGAGGGCCAGGGAAATTAGTAGTTCCTGTGGGAGGCCGGGGGACCAGTGAAAATTAAGACCTAGATAACCAATGAGGCGTGGCTGTCAATAGCCAGTAGGAGAGAGCTAGAAAGCCGAGGCGGGGTTTATGCGTATTTAATCAGGACTGGGGGGGGGCGAAAAAATTGGCAGCTAGGGCTCCCTTCCTGGAGGTAATCAATCACTGAGGGCAAGTCCATACCTGCGTTTCTGTGAGGGGCTGGTGGCTTCAGACCTGGACTGCGGGTGGCAGTCTGGCAGGTCGGGTTCATAAGAGAACCACGGCTGGTTACAGGTAAGTAGTCAGAGGCACTTGGTACTATACAACCTGGAAACTATTCATAGCCAGTACAGTGAATCAGACTAACAGATAAGCTAGCTAGATGGAAGACCAGGGTGCAGCTAAACCCACAGTGAACTGGGGGTAACTGGCTAGAGGGGAAGCAACAGAGGGTGGTGGTCAATGAGGTTGAATCAGAGGAGAGGGAGGTTATGAGCGGGATTCCACTGGGATCAGTTCAGAATCCTGTCCTCTTTAACATGTTCGTTAGTGATGTAGGGTGTAACTGGACACCAGGGTTTCCTGTACATGTCATGGGATGGTATTCATGGGGTGCCACTTGTCACCTGTGAGGATGTGACCGGGACTGGAATGGGTGAATGTGGGTACTAATAGACACCAGGACATTTGTTTCACCTGGATGAGATTCGGGGTGGGGGATGGGTGGCTGCAGTACCAGCCAACCACCTTCTCTGCACCTGGACCACCTGTCCAGCCCCTGGGACAGCCTCTGACCCCCCCATCTAACCACCATCCCTGAAGTGAGACCACCTTTCTAGACCCCAGGCCAGCCTTGTCTCCCTAGCAGACCACCCACTTTGCCACTGGACCACCCTTCCAGCACCCAAACCAGCATCTCCTCCCCATTCACCCTCCCTCGTTGCACCTGGACCACCCTTCCAGTCCCCAGACCAACTTCTCTTCACCAGCAGAACAGCCTTTCTGCTCCTCAACCAGTCCTTGCCAGCCAACCTCCCTGCCTGGAGTGGGACAACCCTTACATCCTGTGGATCAACCTTCCATCCCCATCTACCATACAACTGGACCACCTTTCAAGTCCCTGGACCAGTCTCTCCTCTCCAGCCAACCACTATCCCTTCCACAGGCCTCTCCAGCCAACCATCGTCACTGCACCTGGAACACCCACCCTCCCTCCACCTGGACCAGTCTTCAACTCCTGTACAACCACCCACCCTGCCCATCCCATGGACCAGCCTCCCCCCAGCTGACCACCCACCCTGCAACTGGACCAGCCTTCCAGCCAGCAGACCAGACTTGTCTCCCCAGCATATCACCCTCCATTACCAACCTTCTATTAAAAGGGCTTTTAACTTTGTGCTGCTGCTACTGCTGCAGCAAGCCAAGGTTGTATATAGCCAAGTAAAACTTCTTCATTTCAGCCTAATTTTACCATGCTCAGTAAAGACAAACTTTTGTAATGGACCTGTTTTTTTTTTTTCCTCCTCCTGGCACCATATTTACCTACAATGTCTACGCCACCCAGAGTTCTGTTCTCCCGGTGATGTGAGGAGGCGAATACAGGAATACTTCTCCATGTGGGAGTGCGCAAAAGTGTTTGTGGGGAACACAAAGTCTTATGCTGCAGCAGTCAGAAGTGACATCTGCCATTACAGCAGCATCCACACACTGTGTCCTTAGTGATGTCCCTAATTCAGCATGTGCAAACTAGCAGGACGCTGTGAGAGAAACAGTGAAGCACCCGAAATACAGAAATCTCTCACAGTGTTCCTGTGTATTGCTCAAGTATCATTGGTAATATGCTTGACAAGTTTGTCCTCTGTGCAGTCGTTAAAATGAAAAACTGTGGTAGTACTTACTTTCTTCATCGCTTGCCTCCAAAGTTGAACTCTACATCCCGTAGCATTTCTTCCAGTCAGCACCATTACACTGTGTGTCTGTTTATTTAGGTCTCCTGCATGTATGAAGCTCTCTCTCTCATGTTGGAGAGTTCAACTTTGTAGACAAGCAATGCACGAACTAAGTACTGCCACAGTTTTTTGTCTTAGTGACTGCACAGAGGACGACCTTGTCAAGCATACAGCCAATGATACTTCAAAATACCCCAGGCCACACTGGACGGTAGGAAGGGAACCTCCCCCATCCAGGGAGCACCAGAGCCACCACCACTACCTCAGAGGTTGCGGAGAAAGCACAGCAGTTGGACCACAGTGGGCTCAGGGAGGGTGAGGATGAGGGAATGGAGGCACACCCAGTCAGTTGTTCCACTCCACAATCCATACACCATTCTGGGGAGCATAGTTCCCCTGTGGACGCACCTGCAGAGGAGACTAAGGAGGCTGAGGACAACTGTCACAAGGGAGGCCCACAGGAAGGAGGCAGAGGACACCACAAGGAAAGGAAGCAGCTCCTGGTGGGGGACTCAATTATTAGGGGGATAGAACTGGGGGGAGCAGGGAAAACTGAAGTAAGGTGCCTGCCTGGTGCCATGGCTTGGAGGGACAGGAAGCACATCCTCAGGATCACGAGAACAGCTGCATGGGAATCTGAGCTGGGACGTCATTGTCCACCTAGGGACAAATGACATGGCTCATCATGAGATTAGAGCAGTGCAGAAGGACTTGTAGAATTGGGAGGGCCTAAGACAAGTAGCACACACAGTATCCTTCTCAGAGGTGCTGCCTGTCAATGGCATGAGTGAGGAGGGTACATTGCACCATGCAGTTTAATGAATGGTTGAAAAATGGTGTGGAGCACAGGGGTTTGGCTTCATTGGGGACTGGGGTTCCACCTGGAGGACACCAGCCTATACTGGCAGGATGGTCTGCATCTGTCCAGGAAGGGAACAAGTCTTTGAGCAATCGGTTTAAATGCTTCATTGGCAAGCTTTTAAACTAGTCAAGGGGGGAGGCACTGATAAGCAGCAGGAAAATCCCAGCCTCTCCTACAAAATAGGGTACTAAATGAGAAAAAGACCGAGGTAGAAAGGTCAGTGGGGGATGCTGCAACAGAAGGTAAAGCCATCAAAAATGGAGAGCAATGAGTACCAATGCCCATAGTCTGAGTAACAAGCTTCCTGAATTATTGGCCTTGATGGAGGAGGAACAACTGGATATCGTGGCAGTCACAGAAACCTGGTACACACAAAACCATGACTGGGACGTAAACATACCAGGACACTATCTACAGAAGGGACAGGAGGGTAAAGAGGAGGAGTAGCTCTTTACATAAGGGAAGGAATCAAAGCAACAGAACAAAAGGGTAAACAGGGAGGAGAAGAAGCACTGTGGATAAATTTGGAGACCGGCAATGGCACCACAATCCGCACAGGGGTTGTATAAAGACCCCCTTCTCAGGGGGAGGAAATGGACAAGGAAATTATAGAAAGTATACTTAGAATGGCAGAAAAAGGGGAGATATTGCTGATGGGTGATCTGAATATGCCAGATGTTAACTGGAGTGCAGTTGCAGCAGCCACTTCAAAGAGTGAGGTTATTCTATATGCCCTACAGGGGGCATGCCTTAGACAATTAGTATTGGAGCCCACTCGAGAGGGAGCAATCTTAGACCTGGTTCTCTCAAATGGAGATGAAGAGGATCACAGATGTAGAAGTGGGTAGCCATCTGGGAACTAGCAACCATCGAACAGTATGGTTCAATAAACACAGCAATAGAGTCAAGCCATACAAAGGCAAGAGTACTGGACTTTAGGAGGGCTGACTTTGCTAAAATGGGTGAGTGCCTAAGGAATGCACTAGCAAATGGGCAGGAAGGAGGTGGAAGAACAATGAGGAATAATAAAACTGCCATCACAGAGGTAACAAGCCTTTGTGTGAAGCAAATAAACAAACGATGTAAGAAACCACTATGGTTCTCAAAGGAAGTGGCAGTGAAGGTTCAAGAGAAAAGAAAGCATTCAGGAAGTACAAGGAATCACAGAAAGAGCAGGACAGAGAACTGCATCAGTTAAAGCAAAAGGAAGCTGGGAAGGCAGTCAGAACAGCAAAGGCCCAAACCGAGGAAAAGATAGCCAACTCAGTTAAGAAGGGTGATAAAACCTTTTATAGGTACATCAGGGAGCAAACGAAGACCAAGGGAGAGATAGTGAGGCTTAATAAAGGAGAGGGAGGGTAGGCAGAGGGTGACTGTGAAAAGGCAGAGATACTAAACAAATATTTTTGCTCAGTATTTACAAAGGAAGAGGGGGAGGTACCTAAAACAAACAGTAGAAACACTCTGGATACAGAAGTTGATACCAGCCCATTTACAGAAGAAAGGGTTCTGAAAGAACTCTAAAACTGAAGGTGGACAAAGCAATGGGGCCTGATGGATTCATCCCAGAATTCTAAAAGAACTAAGGGTAGAACTAGTGACACCACTGACTACCCTCTTTAACAAATCATGGGAGGATGGGGTGGTAACTGAGGACTGGAGGAGGGCAGATGTGATTCCCTTCACAAAGTGGGACAGGGCAGAAGCGGAAAACTACAGACCTGTTAGTTCAACCTCAGTGGTAGGGAAAATGATGGAATCACTCTGAAGGAAAGAATTGTCGAGTATCTAGAGGCCAGAGGGCACAGGATCCAAGGCAGCATGGATTCACAGTGGGAAGGTCATGCCAGACAAATCTGATAGATTTCTTTGACTGGGTGACCAAAGTAGTAGATCAGGGAGGGCTGTGACATGGCCTACCTAGACTTTAGCAAGGCATTTGACACAGTCCCACACAAAGATTAATATACAAGTTAGCCAGCCTGGGAGTGGGTCCCAAGATGACAGCCTGGGTAAAGAATCGGCTGGAGAATAGGACACAGAGAGTAATAGTAAATGGAGTCCACTTTGAAGAAAGGGGGTTACTAGTGGGCACCGCAGGGTTCAGTATTAGACTGGTCCTCTTCAATGTCTTTATGCTTACATTGCAGAGGGACTGGAAGGAAAGTATGTCTCTTTGCAGATGACACAAAGATCTGCAACAGAGTTGATGCACAAGGTGGTGGAAAGGATGAGAAGGGACTTGGCAAGGTTAGAGGAATGGTCAAATGTATGGCAGCTTAGATTCAATGCTAAGAAGTGCAAGGTAATGCACCTGGGAAACAAAAACCCAGGGGAAGAGTACACAATTGGGGGGTAGATACTAACAACAACAAAATGGCAAGGGACCTGGGGTAGTCATATCAGATGACCTAAAGGTGGGCAAGCAATGTGAGAGGAAGCAAGAAGGGCTGGGGATACTGGGATGCATAGGGAGGCATCACCAGTAGAAAACAGGAAGTTATTATCCCTCTGTACAGACAGCTGGTGAGACCCCATCTGGAGTACTGCGTGCAGTTCTGGAGACCCAATCTCCGCAAAGACATAGACAGGATGGAAACTGTCCAGAGGAGGGCAACTAAAATGGTGCAGGGTCTACACCAGAAGACAAATGAAGAGAGACTTAAGGAGCTTAATATGTATAGCCTCGAGGAAAGGAGGGAGAGGGGGGACATGATAGAATCTTTCAAGTACCTCAAGGGAATCAACAAAGTCCAAGAGGGTAGCATCTTTCAAAAAAAGAGGTGTGCAAGAACAAGGGGGCACAATTTGAAGATAGAGGGGGCTCAGAGGTAATTTAAGGAAGTATTTTTTCACAGAGAGGGTTGTGGACGCATGGAACGGCCTTCCGGAGGAGGTTGTGGAGTCAAAAACAGTGGTGGAATTCAAGCATGCATGGGACAGTCATAAGGCAATTCTAGGGGTGGGGTAGGAAGAAGTAGGCTGCTGGTTAACTAGGATCTGCAGCTTATCCATTAGGTAGGGAAATGGGCAGACTGGGTGGGCCAAGCGGTCCTTATCTGCCGTCAAATTCTATGTTTCTATGCTGTGAGAGACATTTGTATTTCGGGTGCTTCACTGTTTCTCTCACAGCATCCAAATAATTTGCATAGCCAGAGCTATGAGCACGAGCAGACCTACCTGCAACTCGCTATGGCAGCTGTTTAGGCAAATAGAGATATTCAACCAAAAAAAAAAAAAAAAGGAGAAAAAGACACCATACAAAGGCACATGGGGTTTTGTATTTTGTACACACACAAAGGAGGCTCCCATTTCACACACTCCCCAAGGAGATGTATTCCCCTATTCACCTCCTCACATCACTGGGAGAACAGAACTCTGGGTGATGTGGGCATTGAGGGTAAACATAGCGCGAGGAAGAGGAAGAAAACAGAAGGATCATTATAAAAGTCTGTCTTTACTGAGCATGGTAAAACTACACTAAAACGAAGTGGATTCACTTGGGGAGATATAATAAAGGGGCACTGGAACCCCAGAGATGGCACATTTGGCTGTGGACCCACGCCGCCACCCTGACCACCATTGTCTGAACTAGACTGTGTCTCACATGGAGGGGTGGAAGGATGGCCCTTGCTCCCCTTACCCTGCCATGGGGGGAATCTGTGGTGGTGCCCCTCCATGAGTTAGGCCCCAAGGAAGGTAGGCGCCAATCCGTAGGGAGAGGAACAGAGCTGTGAAGCCCCCCCCCCAATTATCCCGTTGAGGAGATAAACCAAAATGAAAACAAAAATCATGCAAAACCTAATGAGCTGCAAAGTGGAATTTTTTATTTTTGAGGGGCCGTCAGCTGGCCACCATCTGTCCAACTCTGCCACCCATCCCCCCAGGACTTACCCACTCCTCTGGAGTGCACTATGGACTACATCCCAGGGTGAGTGGTCGGGGAAGGGTCTCTCCATGAACGAATACTGGTTTGTGATCTGTGGGGACTGTCTTGGTTGACTGTGTGGGGTCTGGTGTAGGGCGGACGTCTTCCTGCACAGGCAGATGATTTTTATTTTGTCTCCTAGGGAAGCGTGGTGTGCCATAATGTAGTGGCATGCAGAGCACCGGACACCTGGCATGCCTCCCGAAGATCACGATCACTGGCTGTCAGACCCCTGGTCTCCACCAGGGGTTGGTCAAATGCTGGAAGCTTCCACATGCCCCCCCCCAAGAGGCAGTCATCAATCATCCTCTCCCCCCGGCTGGCCCTCTGACATCACCGGCTCACTTCTGAACCTGGGACAATCAGGGTCACAAGCAGAAGCTCTACCACTGTGTTGGCGGACTGGCAAAGTTCAGTTCCGAAGTGCTTGGCTGTGCTCTTTGTTAATATAATCTGGCAACAGGTGGCAAAAACAAAATAATGAAAACAAATGACACAAATGAATTTTTTGCAGCATTTTTATTTGTACCCCGTCCTCACCATATTTTATTTGTACGCATCCAATATTGGTTACACTCACCTCTGTTCCTATTTACTGTCCTATTTAACAGCTCACTGGAAACAGGAGTGGTTCCTGAGGACTAGAAGAGGCAGATGTAGTCCCATTTCACAAAAGCGGTAGCAGGGAAAGGGGCTGAAAATGATATACCAGTCAGCTGGACATCGGTGGTGGGAAATTTAATGGAGCCACTGCTGAAGGAAAGCACTGTAGAATATGTTGAATCCAGTGGGTTATAAGACCCGAGGTCAAAACTTAATTATATTGACTCAGGTCCTAGAGCTACCAAAATACTAGCCATCAGATTGAAATAGAATAAAGGGGGTGCAAGAATAAGTACAACCAGGGAAGTTGGGAAGCAATCTCTAATAACAAATAAAAGTAAAATCAATAAAGAGTTTGAAAAGTTTTATCAGGTATTATATCACAATGGAGATGACCCCCCCCACCTGAAGCATTGTCAAGTTTCTGTATGGGAGTTACCTTACCTAAGGTACCTGCAAATTTTAAAGTGGTATTGGCCAGACCTATTAGTGAAATTGAAATTGGCAAGGCTCGGGTAGGTCAGAAGTTGGTCAACTAGGTGGCAAACTGGTTGACGGGCAGAAAACAGAGTGGTGGTAAATGGTATACAGTGAGAAGAGAAGCAAATTACAAGTGGGGTACCTCAGGGATCAGTCCTGGGGCCAGTCCTCTTTAATATCTTCATCAGTGACATTGCAGATGGACTGGAGAGTAAGGTTTGCCTGTTTGCAGATGACACCAAGATCTGCAACAGAGTAGATGATCCAGATGCAGTGGGCAGAATGAGAAGAAATCTGGATAAACTGGCAAAATGGATGAAGAGTGACACCTGGGGTTTAACGCAAAGAAGTGCAAGATCATGCACATAGGGAAGAGAAACCCTGAAGCCACCTATAGGTTGAGAGGAGAGTTGCTGGCAATCACAAGGGAAGAAAGAGACTAGGGCATCGTCATCACAGATGACCTGAAATCATCCAAGCAGATCACTAAAGCAGTAGGTAAGGCTAGAAGGATGTTGGGGTGTATTAGTAGAGGTATTGCAAGTCAAAAGATGGAGGTAATAATCCCTCTTTACAAGACACTGGTTAGGCCCTATCTGGAGTACTATGTGCAGTACTGGAGCCTGCACCTGCACAAGGACATTAACAAAACGGAGGCAATCCAGAGAAGGGCAACCAAAATGGTGCAGGGACTGCATCAGAAAACATATGAGGACAGATTACCGGAGCTCAATATGTATACCCTAGAGCAAAGGAGGGAGAGAGAGGTGATATGATTGAAACATTCAAACATCTTAAGGGCATTAACAAGGTGAAAGAGTCCACATGTTTCAAAACAAGAAAAATAGCAGGGCAAGAGGACGCAGCACGTGATTAGAGGGAGGCCGATTAAGGGGTAATGCGAGAAAGTTCTTTTTCACAGAAGGGGTGGTGGATGCAAGGAACAGCCTACCTGAGGAAGTGGTGGATATGAACACAGTGCAGGGCTTCAGACAGGCATGGGATAGGCATAAGGAAGCAATACAGATCAGGGGTTGAAATTAAGGTTTGCAGCCGCTAGCCAGCAGGGCAAATGACTAGGAAAATCCACTGGCCTCACAGACTTTTCCACTGGCTCAGTTGGTATACTTAATGAAGTGCTACCTTCTCCAGTACAAGCCGGCAGGGCTAGTTAAATGAAAATCTTACTAGCCCAATATAAAATCTACCGGCATTTGGCTAGTGGGCTGGTGCCAGTTTCGACCCCTGCAGATGAATGTGAATAGATAGGCCACTGACAGAGTAAAGGCCTATAGCGCATTCATAAGGTAGAAAAAATGGGCAGACTGTATGGGCCTTGCGGTCCTTATCTGCCGTCAACTTCTATGTTTCTATGTTCTATGTAATAAAAGCACTTAAAAAAAACAAGGCACCAGGTCCTGATGGATATTCCTCTAATTTTTATCACAAGCTCTCAGATGAACTTCCTCCACTTTTATCCAAAGTATTAGAGGAGGCCAAGGATAAAGGAAGCTTTCCTCAGGAAATGATGAAAAGTGATTACACTCATTCCCAAACCTGGGAAAGATCCAGAGGAATGTAAAAATGATAGGCCAATTTCACTTAACACTGATGTCAAAATATTAGCTAAAATTCTGGCACGCAGGTTGGAACAAGTAATGCCTATACTACTTGAAAATAGACAAATTGGATTCATAAAAGGAAGACTGGCAGCTGACAATACTATGAAAATCTTTCATTTGCAGCAAATAGTGAACAAAACAAGGGTAGATTCTGGCCTTCTGTCACTGGATGCAGGAAAGGCCTTCGATAAAGTTCTTTGGCCTCATATTTTTAATACCCTATACATTTATGGGTTTCCTGAAGAATTCACCAAATGGGTTAGAGTATTACACCACAACTTATCAGCTTCAGTAATAACCAATGGGATGATCTCTGATAATTCCCCACTCTTGAAAGGAACCAGATAAGGCTGCCTGTTATCCCTGTTACTTTTTAATCTCACTTTAGATCCACTTGTGAGGACACTGGCACATGATGATGAAATTAAGGGCATTCCTATATAAAATAGAAGATTTTTAATTTCACTATATGCTGATGATATACTTATTTCGGTTTGAGACGTCCAAAAATCAGTCCCCAGGATATTAGATATCCTAAGCGAGTTTGGGAAAATATCTGGCTACACACTAAATAAGGAAAAGTCTACTTTTCTACCATTAAATTGCTATTGCTATAAAACAGATATAACTAGCATGGGAATAAGGTAGGAAAAGGAAGGAATAGACTATCATGGTAAAAAAATTATGTAAAACCCCAGAAAAAACTGTCACGGTTAACCTTCAGTCTCTCAAGCTTAGCATTCACAATTCTCTAGTAAAATGGAACTGTCTACCACTGGGTTTCTGGAGTAGGATGGAATCAATTAAAATGAATCTATTACCAAAAGCTTTATTTATGTTTCAGGTGCTTCCATTTTTGCATGCCTAAGAAATGGTTTTCTGATTTGCAAAGTAATATAAATAAATGTTTATGGAGCTTCAAAAGGAGCGGAACAGCACACAACAAAATATCCAGGCTTAAAAGCAATGGAGGCCTAAAATTCCCAGATTTTTACTTGCACTACCTATCTTGTAGGCTTTCCCAATCCATTAAATGGTTTACTTTATTAAATGACAAAGAAGAAATACCTGAATGGCTGAGTGCTGAAAGAGATATAACTGAGGTACAGAAAGTAAATGTACCTGCTCTACTTTTTTACCAAGCCCATCAAAAGTATACAGAATAAAGTTATAATGGATACATAGATACATAGACAGTGTTGGCAGATAAGGGCCTATGGTACACCCAGTCTGCCCATTTGAGCTTGTAAGTTCAGTTTGTTTTCCTAGAAGTCTGTTGCCCCTTACCCCTGACCTCCAGAATTCCTTTATGTATATCCCATGCATTCTTAAACCCCATGATTGTTTCAGCCCCCACCACTTCCTCTGGCAGGGTGTTCCACTTGTCCACCACCCGTTCTGTGAAGAAATTCTTTCTCATGTTTCCTCTGAATCGTCCTCCCTCCAACTTCATCCCATGCCCTCTAGTCCTGGAACATCTTTTTCGCTTAAAAATAGTGTTTTCCTGCACCCTGTTCCTCCCTGTAAGATACTTGTATGTCTCTATCATATCCCTCTCTCTCCTCCAAGGAGTACATGTTCAGTTCCTTCAACCTGTCTTCATAGGACTTGTGATGCAATCCATGCACCATCTTTGTTGCCCTCCTCTGAACCTTCTCTACCCTGTCTATGTCCTTACGTAGGTATGGTCTCCAGAACTGTACACTGTACTCCAGGTGGGGCCTCACTAGTGTCTTGTATAGCAGAATTATGACCTCCTTTTCCTGCTGGTGATGCCCCTGCCTATACATCCCAGCATCCTATTTGCTTTACCTGCTGCCTTGTCACACTGTTTCCCTACCTTGAGGTCATCAGAGAGGATAACCCCAAGATCCCTTTCCTGCTTGGTGCATGCTATATCCTCACCCCCAACTGATATATTGTGCCAGGTTTTGTGCCCATATGCATTATTTTGCACTCTTTGCATTGAATTTCAACTGCCAAACCCTGACCATTCTTCAAGTTTCTGCAGGTCGCTTCTCATTCTGTCTACACCCTCTGGTGTGTCTACTCTGTTACAGAGCTTTGTGTCATCAGCGAACAGTGAAATTCTGCCTTCTAGGTCCTGCGCAATGTCACTGATGAAGATGTTGAATAGGACCGGTCCCAGCACTGATCCCTGTGGTACCCCACTGGTCACTCTTCCCTCTGTGGAGTGACAGCCATTTACCACCACCCTCTGTGTCCTGCCACCCAGCCAGTTACCTACCCACCACACTACTGTCCTGCCCACACCCATAATAATATTATATAATATTATAATAATATGGATAATATTAGACTGCTAATGATTAGTCAGAAACTCCTACAATTAGATATTAAATTTTCAACTTCTCAGCCCTTATGGGAAAATCCTAATATTACACATAATGGTGAGACAATATATTTTCAGGACTGACATTCAAAATGAAACTGTATTATTGGAGATATGTTTACAAATAATTGTCTTAAATCTTACTTGGAGATAACTAACCAACTATTTGACTATTTCAGACCTGGACAAATACACATTAGTGTCTGACAAAATATACAGTAATGATCTGCAAAAGTTTAACACAAATGACAGTACTAAGGCCTTCCTGGCCTATTCTCGCCTGCGTCCCTCTATTTCTACTTTTTACATCCTTTTTATAGAATTAGTCAGGGGACTAGACAATGATAGCATTAGGTGGTGGTCACGCCCTGGGTAAAGAGGTAGGACACTGGAATTGGGCAAAGAGTTTGATCTCCTCACTTAAGACGTTCAAAACTGTTAACTTGAAACTAGACCAATTTAGATCTCTCCATAATTTATACTATTCACCCCTGCACATGTTTAAAATGGGAATTCTGGCTAATTCTACATGTAATAAATGTGGAGAGGAAAATGCTAATCTACTTCACATGTTCTGGAAGTGCAAACACATACAGATATTATGGATGGATGTGGCCCATTTGTTTAGAGACATAGAATGGCTTAAAGACAAACTTACGATGGAAACCTGTCTCATAGGTTACTTTCATGAACAATCAATCTGGTCTAAAGAACAAAGATTTACCATACATCTTCTTTCTACTTCTGTCAAAAATGCTATACTTCATAAGTGGATAGAGGAAGATGCACCTTCCATGGCAGAATGAAGGAATGAATGCTTGGAGATTCTTCGTTTGGAGAGGCTAGCTCATCTAATGTTAGGCCAAGGCGAAAACTTTGCTACCAAATGGAACACGATATTGAAACCTTTGCTCAATTACAATCTCGTTGAGGGCATACATAGTACGATATTTTCAGTATTTCTACAAAGATATGCATTTCTTAAATACAACTAGATTGTGATTTTGCACATTTGGGAAAATAGACTATTTTTTCTATTGAAGTTCAATTTTCTATTGTTACTACTTTCTACTCTTTTTTTTCCTTACAATTTTATTTGTTGCTATGTCTTAAATAACCAGGGGAACTAATATCGACAACCATAATGCAGGGGGAGAGACCATATAATAAAGTATATAAAATCCATAGGAAACATCTTAAGTAAGGTAAAAAGTTTAAAACTTTCCTCAGTAATTTATATCTCCTCCAAGATGATCCTGTTTATTTACAGATTACTTCTTTACAAAGCAACAAGTATACTTAAGATCATAATTTATATTTGGTCATGTGTATTGTACTTTGTTATATAATACGCAACATAATATTTTTAATATGTTAAGTTAGTATCAAATGTTATGGTTAATTTGCCATTTACAGTAATATGTATGTTGTATGTTTTTTATCAAAAAATTAATAAACTTTTACTGAGAAAAATAATACCTGAGGCAACATGGATTCAAGGGGGAGTGGGGTTCATGTCAGGCAAATCTGACATATTTCTTTGATTGGTTCACCAAGGAATTAGATCAGGGTGGAGAGGTGGACGTGACCTACCTAGAGTTCAGTAAGGCGTTTGACACCATTCCACACAGGAGACTAGTAAGCAACCTGGATAGCTTAGGAGTGGGTCCGAAGGTGGTAAGCTGGGTAAGAAATTGGTTAAGGGATAGGAATCAGAGGGTGGTGGTAAACAGAATTCACTCCGAGGAAGGGAGGTGACCAATGGGGTGCCTCAAGGATCAGTGCTGGGACCAGTCCTCTTTAATGACTTTGTAAGTGACACTGCAAGCTGGCCTACCAGCTCAGCAGTAGCACTACCATTTGCGATGCCGACAACCTGGATTCGGAAGCGAATCTGGGGTGTCAGAGGGCCAGCCGTGGGGCTGAGAACTGAGTATCTGTGGGACTGCTCTCCTCTGGGGGGGGACAGAGCCCGATGCTTGTCTGGCCCCTTTCGGAAGCTGGAGTTAAGGTAGCTTGCACCAGAAAGTTGGGAGGTGTAGCAGATGTCAGTGCACCCACCATGACGTCAGTCCACGCCATACCTCCCCAGGGACAGGAAACTGGAAAAATCCCATGACAAGATGAGAAGCACCCACAGGCCCCTCGCCCGACCAGCTGGGCATGCTGGCCCAAATTGCATCCATTCTCCAGTGGGGCTTAGGCAACTCAGCTGGGGGGATATACTCTGGGGGAAGACGGCCAGTAAGTCCTGGTGGATGTCAAGAGTGATGGTGCTGGGGTGTCCCTCTGAATGAGGGCTGTCTGGGAGGAGAGAAAGGGAAAAAAATAAGTGATATTGCAGAAGAGCTGGAAGGAAAGGTCTGCCTCTTCGAGGAGTACACCAAAATCTGCAGTAGAGTGGACACTCCGGGGTGGGAGGACGTGAAGTGGGAGGGGAGGATGAGCAGAGTCCTGAGAAAACTCGAGGAGTGGTCAGGGTTATGGCAGCTAGGCCCCCCTCCCCAGTTTGATGCAATGCCCTTCACTGTTTCTCATTTGGAGTGTTTCTGTCCCTCATTTAAGTGACAAAAAGATTTCATTATTTGGACTGGCTTTGTGCTTTCAAACTCCACACCCCCCCCCCCCGCCACTACTGGAACCCCACCCTTTTCCATGGATGTGCTGCCCGGCCCCAATCTGGGAGTGGGCTGTGGAGCGCGATATCAGTGTGGCTTTCAGCTGCACCAAACTCATGTTCTAGTTTTGTAAGTGCTCCTTGGTGCAGGTGTGAAGTTCGAGAAGGCCAGGAAAGCAAGTACAAAGCTTTCCTGCAGCACTGCTTGTACCCAATATTGTCCACCAGCAACCCACAGAGGCAGGGCATTTTTGCCATCCCCAAGATGATGGTGCAGTACATGCCTGAGAAGGGGGCATTGCCAGTCTACTCATTTTCTTCCAGAATGTGTTGGGCACAGAACTGGGAAGAATGACTGCAATGGCAATGTCACCTTCTGAAACATGTAAAGCATACCACCATCTTTTGAATGGCAAAAATACACCGGTTTAGAGGGTTGCCACTGGACTGTATGTGGTTTTCACAGCTGCGGCACAGTGTGATGGTGGCATCCTACTTGGCACAGCATGGTGTCAGAATACACGGGGCACAGTGTGTTGTCAGAATTGCACAGTGCACAGCCCCATGATGAGATATGTGCTTTGGAAACACAAGACTGTAGAAGCAAAGTGAGCACATGGGAGGTAAGTGCTGATTAGAGGTACATAGTGGTGTTGGGGTAGTCTGGGTGGGACGGTTATATGGGCGGTCAGATGTATGTGAGACACCGTGCTAGGGTATATGTGTAGGAACACATGACTGTAAAAGGAATGTGTGCATGTACATGGGTGGCAGCTGGGGAAGGGGGTACTTGAGTGGTGTTGAGGTTGGTGTGGGTATGTGGAGACACCTTTCTGGTGTAGATGGGATGGTGGAGGTTTAAGTATGGTCTTGGGTATGCGGACTGTCCCGACACTGCTGTGTCATGTGCCATGTCAACACTGCTCTGTGCCATGTGCAGTGCTGACAGGGTGCTGTACCGTGTCAACTCTGCACCACATGCAGACACTGCAGTTCCACGTAGGATGCTGACACTGCACTGTGCCAAGTGCAATGCCAACAGTGGGAGGGAGGTGGCCAGGTGCCAGGGATTGAGATGTCTGGGGGTCCGGGAGGGAGGAGGGTAGTCCAGGGGGCTGGGGAGTAAGCTCTCTGGTAGGTTGTGGTGGGAGGTGTCTGGGGGAATCAGGAGGGAGGTCTTCTGAAGGTGTGTCTGGTGGGTTGGGGAGGGAGGTTTCTGGTTGGCCAGGAACAGAGGGAGTTGAAGGAGGAAAGCATCCAAAGGGCCATGGAGGGAGTGAGAGTCGAGGTGGTGGGAGACTGTGGAAAGAGCATGGGTCTTGGAGGGGACTGCAGAGGGAGCAAGGGTGTTTGGGGAATATGCCGCCAGAGCTTTTAGATGCCACTGTGTCTGGCAGGAGGGCTCAGTTGACTGAGGGGTGAGGGAGCTAGACTCCAGTGATTGATAGTGGGCTCAGGAGCATGCTGCCATGGCTGGGTTGGGCTTAATAACCTGGGGAAAGAGACCACTGAACAGAACCCAAACCTGAATACCCTCCCAACCATGCTCCTACCAGCTGCCCCCCAATTTTCTCACCCGATGACAAGCGGCAGCCATCACCCCAAAACAGAGTGCAAACCCTCGTTCCACAGACCAGCCACCATCCCACAGCTGGATCCATTTGCACAGACCAACACCCCCCCGCAATTGCCCCTGTGCTCCCATCCACCAACATACTAGCATGTGCCCCCCCTCCCAGGGACCTCAGGATAGGATGCTTGGGGACCCCCTTAGGGCCAATTTAATTAGCTCATAGGACAGAGATGTGTATAAAAGCCCCATAATACAGTGATAGGTGTCGCTGAGTAAAAATGGATGATACAGTTTTTTAGACATCCTGCCCACACACGTTGTCAGTATGCCTCAGCAGCCACTGTGCCCAGATAACCCTACATCCAGCACAGAACCCCCAGTGCAGCAAGTTGCTCCAATTAGCGTCAATGCGGCCCGTAGCTCCACCGCAAATCCCTTGCAGAATAACTGCCCTTCCCTGCAACCAGTTCCCCTGAACAGTCCAAGCCATGGCTGATTACAAACGTGTTAAGTAGCTCCAAAATGAATATCCGGGTGATAGTGTAGTGTGTTGGACCAGTGGTGGAGCTGCGCTTAATGTGTAACTGACAATGAGCAAACGTCATGTTGCGTAGCTACGTGCAACTTTACACATTTATTATGTCCACGATTTATCAGAGATAGTCCGAATTGGGGGGGGAGGGTGCGGGGGGCACAGCCCCCCCATGAAAGAAACAAAGAATTTGAATTTGACGGCAGATAAGGACCGTTTTGCCCACCCAGTCTGCCCATTTCCCTACCTAATGGATAAGCTGCAGATCCTAGTTAACCAGCACCCTACTTCTTTCTACCCCCAACCCCTAGAATTGCCTTATGGCTGTCCCATGCATGCTTGAATTCAATCACTGTTTTTGACTCCACAACCTCCTCCGGAAGGCCGTCCCATGCATCCACAACCCTCTCTGTGAAAAAAATACTTCCTTACATTACCTCTGAGCCCCCCATCTTCAAATTGTGCCCCTTGTTCTGCACACCTTTTTTGAAAGATGCTACCCTTTGGACTTGGTTGATTCCTTGAGGTACTTGAAAGTTTCTATCATGTCCCCCTCCTCCTTTCCTCAAGGGCTATACATATTAAGCTCCTTTAGTCTCTTCATATGTCTTCCGGTGCAGACCCTGCACCATTTTTAGTTGCCCTCCTCTGGACAGCTTCCATCTTGTCTGTGTCCTTGCGGAGATTGGGTCTCCAGAACTGCACACAGTACTCCAGATGGGGTCTCACCAGCTGTCTGTACAGAGGGATAACAACTTCCTGTTTTCTACTGGTGATGCCTCTCCCTATGCATCCCAGTATCCCCCAGCCCTCCTTACTGCCCTCTCACATTGCTTGCCCACCTTTAAGTCATCTGATATGACTACCCCCAGGTCCCTTTCCATTTTTGTTGTTGTTAGTATCTCACCCCCCATTGTGTACTCTTCCCCTGGGTTTTTGTTTCCCAGGTGCATTACCTTGCACTTCTTGGCATTAAATCTAAGCTGTCATACATTTGCCCATTCCTCTAACCTTGCCAAGTCCCTTCTCATCGTTTCCACCCCACCTTGTGCATCAACTCTGTTGCAGATCTTTGTGTCATCTGCAGAGACATACATTTCCTTCCAGTCCCTCTGCAATGTCGCTTACAAAAACATTGAAGAGGACTGGTCCTAAAACTGAACCCTGCGGCACCCCACTAGTAACCCCCTTCTTCAGAGTGGACTCCATTTACTATTACCCTCTGTGTCCTATTCTCCAACCAATTCTTTACCCAGGCTATCATCTTGGGACCCACTCCCAGGCTGGCTAACTTGTATATTAATCTTTTTGTGGGACTGAGTCAAATGCCTTGCTAAAGTCTAGGTAGGCCATGTCCACAACCCTCCCTGATCTACTACTTGGCCACCCAGTCAAAGAAATCTATTAGATCTGTCTGGCATGACCTTCCTGCTGTGAATCCATGCTGCCTTGGGTCCTGTGCCCCTCTGGCCTCTAGGTACTCGACAATTCTTTCCTTCAGAAGTGATTCCATCATTTTCCCTATCGCTGAGGTTAAACTAACTGGTCTGTAGTTTCCCGCTTCTGCCCTGCTCCCACTTTTGTGAAGTGGAATCACATTGGCCCTCCTCCAGTCCTCAGGTACCACCCCATCCTCCCATGAAAGGTTAAGTACATTAAGTCTGCTATTCTGTTTTTTTTAACAGTTTTTCATAATAGTTTTTTTTATTTGTGGTGGTTGTGTGATGTGAAGAATGGGTCACAGACTCCCGATAGCTGGGTCAGTTGACACGCGTGTCTCGTTAGTAAGCGTTATGCTAAGCTTACGTTTACAGCGGAAAGCTGCGTGCAATTCCCGTAGCGTTTGCGCTACGTAACCTGGGTGGTCCGACTCTCTACACTATCGCCAATATCCACGCCCCAAAACCACTGTGGAGTAATAACAGGAGTCCCGTCTGCAGAACACTGAATATGCTGTTGTTCAAAAATTAAATTATCAACGAGCCCATGTTCGGCTTTAGACATCCACAATATTGCGCTGTGCTTTACGTGCCCCACCCGATGACACGTTGCAGTTCTAGCCTTTTCCTTCCAATTCGGGGTTGTGTACTGCATGGAGACATTTACATCCCGGAATTGTCACTGGGCCCCGGCTGTGGGCATGCGCAAATAGTACTGTATTAACGGAGACTAAATGCCAGGGTCCGCGGAAAAATACCCAGACTGAACATACTGTTATACAAAAATTAAACTATCAACGAGCACACGTCCGGGCTTCGACATTCACAAACTTTATATGCCCCACCCGATGACGCGCTGTCGTTCTAGCTCTTTTCTTCCAGTTCTGGGTTGTATACTGCATATAGACATATATATCCCGGAATTCTTAGCTTTGGAAGGGTGCCCCGGCTGTGGGCATACGCCAACAGTACTGTATGACACCATCCTAGCTAACCGGTTCAAACCAGATAGGATTTGATTAACAACAAGCAAAGTGGTATCAATCCGCGGAAGTTACGCTATTAAACTTGTTTATGATCTGGTAGTTTTCATCTTTATGCGACGTTCTGGTGTTATTGCTACAAGTTTACATGAAATTCACAGTACAATATTGTTTTACGCTTTCTGTCGTCTGTTAATTACTAAACCCTATTCGGCCTTTTAAACTTTAAATATTGCAACTATGCACACTATTATGACTAGTGCAGGCGATGGGATGCCGTGAACCCTATTTTGTTTTAACACGGAAATGATCCCCACTGAATAATTACTTTAGGTAACAATTAACAGAATATTAAAAATAAATCGTGACGAGGAAACTTCTGGAGCAAGCGTAGGACCCTCCGAATCCTAACACAAATATGTAGTAGTAAAGGTGGGCGAAACTTAGTTTTCTTAAGAGCTAGCGAAACCTATTGTTGTGCCATAAGTCAAAGTTAAGCTAAGTTTCACAAATACTTTTTACCCGCGCAGGTTACGTTTTGAGTTGGGGGGCAGCGAGTTTTGCCCTTTGTTTTGTCGTAAAGGGACTACTTTCCATTGCGTTTCTGTTGGCGGAAATATATTGCTCATGTCAAGGTTGGTGCTGCGTCCACAGTATATAAGGCACCGCCCTACTACACCGTTGCACTTCACAGTAACCGATGGTATCATTGTGTTGTGAGGGGGAAGAAACGTCGTGGTTATTGGAAAACATCAGTTCTGTGATAGTTCGAGGGGAGATGTCGGATAGACAGGACAGAAGACGGGTCGTTTGAAATGGGTAGATGTCGGACTGTTACGCCTTACAAAGAAGGGGGACCAAAGAGCTTCTGATTTGCTGTGAACTCACGAAGACTTCGAACTTTTACTGCATTTGCCTGGTTGTGCAGAAAGCGACGATTAAGGAAGCCGCCATATCCGGATGCAACAGGTCGGGGTTGAAATGGCAATTATGACTTTCGACCTGAAATTCAAACAACTGGAAAAGACTCTAGATAGCTTTGTGTGTTCAGTCTACTAGCAGTACGTTAATTTAAAGATAATGGGAAGGGTTAGTATGGCGTTGCTATAGTACAAAATGGCCGGCATTTAAGTATGACGCAGTGTAAATTTGAATCGAAATGTTTATTTTAAACCTTCGGGATTTTTCTTCCTCCAGCTTTTAACATTTAATTTCGAATTGCACCCAGTTAAAAATGTTGGTTTGAAAATGGCTTTGATGATCTCTGGCAACAGCATAAAGTGCAGCGAATGTGGCTGGGTTTGCATGATCAGCAGTGTGTTTTGTGTGATTGGGCAGGGTCTGTTTTCCCTTCTAGATCTTTAAGTGATATGTATACTGATAATCCTGTGTAAAGTGTCACATTTTCTTTGGCCATCTTGAGAAAAGCAGTCTGAATATGTTTGGAGTGGCCTTTTTGTTTGAGTTAAAAATAATCACAAATATGCAGTACCTAATTCATGAACATACATCTGGATAATGAGCAAAAACCGATTTAAAAAAACTATTGAAGGTGGGGGACATGTTCCTATTGTGGGCCTTTTTTTTTTTTTTTTAAAATAGATTTATAGATGGCTTATGTGTGAAATACAAAGTCATCACAACTGGTAGGGTGCTCATTAGCACATCTCGGAGAGTAGGGGAATTTCCCCGGTGCACTGGCTCTATTTCCTCTTATTCACTAAAATACCACCACCAGCTTAATCTGGTTCAAAGTCTGTTGGCATTCATCTGTATCCCCTTACTTCTGGTTGTGATTGAAAATAGGCAAAATTTGTCTAGTGCATTTACCCGGTCAACAAAAAATAGACTAGTTCTAGATTATGTGTTTTTTTTTTTTTTTTTTTTTTTTTTAAATTTTTTTGAAATCTAAAATGCTTTTACTAGCAAGTAGTTGCTGTATTGGTCCTTGCAAGAATAGATCCAGAATGGATGATTTGATACCTTTTTAATGGACCAACATGGATATATTTAACAACAAGAACAAAGTACTCTAGCTTTCGGACCAACAAGTCCTTCAGAGGCTCATGGCAGTTGTTTAGAAAATACAATACTTATAACAGGTAGATAATGCAGAGAAAAACAGAAAAAAAGTCCCCATTGTAAACCAATGGGGACTTCTCTGTTTTTTTTCTCTGCATTATCTACCTGTTATAAGTATTGTATTTTCTAAACTGCCATGAGCTTCTGAAGGACTTGTTGGTTCGAAAGCTAGAGCACTTTGTTCTTGTTGCCTTTTAATGGACCAGCATTGATGTATCAAATCATTTGCTTCTGGATCTTTACTAGCAAGGTAACCTGTAGGTGTCTGCAGTAGTTGGGGATGTCCACTATATTGAGGCAGCAACCATTTCATGGAATTGAGATGGTGATGTCACTCGTGAGATGTATTTGGCACATCTGGCTCCTCGATTTTTCCATTTCTCAAGGTCTCATTACATTCTTTGCAATTTTTGTTCAGGAAAGGCACACTAAGCTGTAATAGCATGTTTCCAGATGTGTCCTGAAGGGTTTGTTACATGGACCCGTTCGTGTTTGATTGGGAATGGGCAGTATTGGCAGCAACAGCGTGAAGACTACCATGCTCCATCAGTAAGTGCTGTGGGATCTTCCACCTGGACGGTGACCAGAGATGAGCAGAAGGGACCTGTGTTGCCTTGATTAGAAGGATAATGGCCCACTGGTGCCATCCTCTTCCAGGAGGAAAGGTGAGTGCTATCCTCTAGCAGTGTCATCTGGGTCAGCATGGGTGGCAGTGCAGTGAGGTGCTTGGGAAGATGCTGCACAGCTGCATGCTCTGCATGCATGCTTTCACCTATGCAAAGGTGGGTCAATAAAACGATGTCCTGGCAGGATGGAGTCCAGTCTGGGAGGGGAGATGCCTGCAAATGCCTTGCAGCAACACACTTCGCTTGCATGCTTGTGCCTGTATGTCTAGAGTAGAGGTGGGCTATGAAATTTAATGACTTGGCAGGATGAAGCTCCAAAATTGGCAGACTCTACAGTATCCCCCACTCAGGATTACAGACCTTGGGGAGAATTAACCTGGCCCATAGTCCAAGCCATATTAAAATTGATCCATTTATTTTAATTGTGTAAAAAGAAATGGTGCTGAATTAAAGCTACATTCTTGAGTGTGGGGCTGGTTCCAGTGTGGACTTGGTGTGCAAAATGTTGCGTTTTGCTTGCTGTTTACTGTAGTATAGTGGGTCGCATTATTAATTTTGCTGTTATGCTGGTATTCTGTTATTACAAATCCCAGAATCCCTGCAGCTGACGTCAGAGCAGTAGGAGATTCGTTAGTCTAGTGCTTAATTGTATATGGAAGCAGTATAGCACAGTGGTTTAAGGCTCTGAGCTGGAGACCTGGGTTTGAATCCCACAGCCCCTACTTGCATACTGTGACCCTGAGCAAGTCACTTAACTTCCTTGTGCTCCCAGGTCATGCCTGTAACTAAGCTTTCAGCTTGGCGTGTGTCTCCTGGTTAAAACAAAAAAAAAAAAAAAAAAAAAAGGGCAATGATCTTCTGTTTTGCTGGTCTCACTGTCCTACCTGGGCCAAGTACAGTCAGAGGACTGTGCCCAGCCATGAGACTGAACAGACCTCAAAATGCCTGATCCAAACTTCTAAAACTCTTGACATGCACTGCAGGCTACTGAACCTCCCATTGCTGCTTACTGCTTTGATGTTACCTGCAGGGGATTCTGGGACTTGGAGTAACATATGTCCATCTAGGACACAGCAAAACTAGTCTTGATACAATCTACTAGACTATGACAAATGGCAAGTAAACCAAAATATTTTTGCAGATAAAGTGCACAATGGAACCAGCTGCACACTTAAGTGTGGGGCCCTTTATGTGGACTGTTCCTGCTAAATGAGAACTACCAGGAGAGAAGTCTCTGCTGCTGCACAGATTGGGGCTTCACCTCTCTGATCTCCCCTGTAAGCACCATGAGAAATTGTTTCTGTATTTCATTGCTCATAAATTCCACGAAGGCTCCAGCGGTGCTGGAATTTTAATAATGGTACTGTTCTCCTCTCCCCCCCCCCCCCAAAAAAATCTCTTGTTAACACCAAGACAGTGACTCTGCACTACCACTGCCCTTGTGTATCTCCGATGACCATGGGTATCCCATGGGATTTGGGCAAATTCAGTAAAAAGGTGCTGGGCATCAGAGATGTGCATAAACTGTTTCCACATGCAAGGGCAGTATAATGGTAAGGGCAGTGCAGTGTCATTGTCTCGCAGTATTACCAGTGAGATCTTGGGGTGGTGGAGTGCCATTATTAAAATGCTGGTTCCACCAGAGCTTTTGTGGAATTTTACTAGGCAGCAAGGTACAGAAGTGCTTAATTTCTTATGGTGCTTGCAGGCGGGGGGATCGGAGAGGTAAGCCCTTGATCTGGTCGGGTCTTCACCTCTCCCAGTAGAACTTCTTCAACCAGGAAAGCAGTTTGCCACAGTTTGTATTGCTCAGTATTTTGGTTTTATCTGGTCTGCAGTGCTCTTCAATCTTGTTTTTGTATTAATAGTATTAACCTGTTGATGTAAGGTTCCCATTGCAGATGGCACATTCTGAGTCAAATACCTTGCATAGAATTTACTGCTGTCACTGACTAGGGAAGAGAAGCTGCAGAATTACTAATATGGCAATGTCCATATGCTTTCCTGTTTTCTTCCCTTTCCTGTTTTCAGCATGCTACTGTATCCTGATTGTAATTCATGCAAAGGGGCAGTGCGTGTCAGTAGCATCCAATGAATGACTGGTATCGCTCTCATCAAATTGAACATGGTACAGCTGGCAAACGGTCTCTGCGTTATCGACAGAGAATGCATTTTTAAACTAATTCTGCAAGAACATGAAAGGCAGATGTCACAGGTATGTTAGTTGTTGTGCTTGGAAATGACTCGCAAAATATTTAATGTGGAACCCATCCACGAGCACCGGTGAGGCTAGGATGTGCAAATGGGCCATGTTACTGAGAAGGTAGAAACTGACTACTTTTGGTAAATCTTGTCTTGAAAAGGGTATGAGATCCTCTACTGCTTAGTTTCGCACCATTGCTAATATGGGAATGGTGCATTTGAAGTTTCTCTAAATCGTACAAGTGTATATTTGAAGAGCTTTTGCAGCAACAGCCTACACCAGAAATACAGGTTGCTGAGAGACCATGTCAAACTTGGTGGTGGGTTTTTTTTTTGGGGGTCCCCAGCATTGGATGCATTACTAAATAAGCCCAGATGTTGGTGACTTGACTCTGTTTTGATCTGCTT
This sequence comes from Neoceratodus forsteri, assembly GCA_016271365.2. Lineage (NCBI taxonomy): Eukaryota > Metazoa > Chordata > Ceratodontiformes > Ceratodontidae > Neoceratodus > Neoceratodus forsteri. The sequence goes on along the minus strand of CM028131.1, from coordinate 143,789,693 downwards.
GAAGCCTGCAGTTGACCATTCCTGTTGTGCAGCATATAGGCATCCTACCCAAGTATCCCCTTTCTGTTCCTAACAAAGTGTAAGGGCATCTGGGCTTCCTATGGAGATTGTATGTTTTAACTTAGAGGGGTCATCATGTGGCAAAATGGGGACTGTGATGCCACCATGTGGAAGTAAATATTGAGAGCAGCTGGCTCCTTCAGGAGAACAACAAAATATAATATGCAAACTTCAGTATTTATTTCGCAGTTAAGTACTTCTCCTCTCCAGTACTCATTTAGTAGGGTCATCTGTATAAAAATGGGACCTCTGCCCTTGAAGATTTCACCTGTTCTGTTCTTGTTGCTTTCTCCCTACCTGAGGTGGTAATGTATCCCTTGTGACATCAGTTACTCCCATGGCAACAGACTGATGTTGCAACAGAGGATTATGACTTGAAGCAGGGAGTAGGCTGTAGAGGCAGATGAACTCTTAAGGGATACAGATAATGTATTCATGGAAATTTCCTCAGTAATAAACAGATGAGAAATCTAGTGGCAGTCTTACAAAAGTTTCAGTACTGAGGTATGCCTCGAGGTACCAATGAGGAACTCCAGTTCAGTTTGCATTGACTGTAATGTGATCCTGCCTCAGTACTGAAACATTTGTACGATCGGGGGGGGGTGTGTGTGTGTGTGTGTGTGTGTGTGTGTGTGTGTGTGTGTATATATTACCCAAATTTAATCTCTTTTTAAAGAATTATTTGGAGCGTCCGCACCCCAATTATGTGGACGTGCCCATCCAACAAACTGGTACTGGGTCTTCCATGTGAAGAATGTGTTAATCTCAGTTACAAACTCAAGAAAAATCTAAGTTATTGGCTGAGTGATGCTGCCTGGCCATGCATTACATCTCCATAAACATATGGTAATGTGCCAAATCTCTCTTCCCTCCTCAAAAAACCTACTTGGAGCCATTTTGTAAGTGTGTAATGAGCCCCTCCAGTGTGTGCAGACTATTTCATTGCACTTCCCATGGGCATAAGGACACTCTGCCTTTGGCCTCATGCCTTGCTACACCCCTGGAGCATGCATCAAAATCCTATAGTGCACAAAGACACCCTGTTGTGGCTTAACAGTTATACGAATTCCTTTTTTATCCAGTCTTGGAACTTCTGATGCTCAAAGATTGTACTTGTACGCAAGGCTGTAACGAATGGCATGTGGGTGTTACAGCTCTGTATGCTCTTTTATGTAGAGTGCATTTTGCTTGTTATAATTTTGTATCCAGTTTATTGGTCTGCCTGTTCATGGATGCTGGGTGGTCTGTGGCATTTCTTGACACTTCTGAAGTCAACAGTGAACTAGGAAATGACTACACAAAAAATTACTTGAAACTTTTCTTGTACATCTTGTGATCAAGGCATTTGGAGAAATGCAATGGAACTGTGGAATCATGTTGCCTTGCTGTATATCAGTTTTTCCTGAATTTAACATGTGAATGTACTTCATCTAAATTGATGTTTCAAAGTGTTGTATTAAAAGTAAATACTAGTTGTTTATACCAGTGTGAACGTGTCCTTATTATGGGGATATAGGGGAAAGGTACTTAGCATTTCTGACATTTTGCAGATAACCATGCAGAACTAAAGCTTGCTGCTCAGGACAAAAACCGGCACAGTTGCAGAAGACCACTTGGAGAAAGATAAGTTTGGTTCTACGTTGAAAGTGTTGCATTTAGCATGTAAAAGTGTTTTAATTTTTGAGTACACTTGAGTATTGCAAGTTTGAATTCAGTTTATGACAATAAAGCACAAGGTCTTTCTGGAGCAGAAAACTTGTATGTGTATAGCACACTCCTCATCGGATTAAGTGTACAGGCCATACATTTTGGGGTCATTGGGTAATCTGCTTCTAGCAACAAGAACAAAAGATGTTAAAAGGACTCTGTCAACCCCCTTGGGTCTCAAGTGTCCCTAGTTTAAAAGCCAAATTTTATGACTGCCAGCATTTTGTAAAGATTGCTGATGTAGCTGGTAGTTTGAATCTGACACTTTTTTATATTAAAAAGACTGCCAAAAAATACTGGTGTTGCCACACAAACACAGGTTTGTTTACATTCCTTGATAAACTCCCACTGCATCTTTCCTGGACTTGGAAACACCCAGAACACAGTCTAGCCCCTCATGATGCATTGGGAGTTTAGGGCAATGTTTGGGTGAGTTTCTAATGCTCGGGAAGTAAGTAGTAAAAAACAGATCCAGTACCGTAAACAAAAACAAAGTTGCTTATATATTAACATGCATTTCAGTTCTACTAAACCAAAAGACACAAAACAAACAGCAACATCACTGAACTTTAGAGAAGGTAAGCAATCATAAAATGTAGGTTAAGTAGAAATATGATGCAGGTTGACTGTGTCCCTTTTTAATGTTGCATGTCCTCTGAGCTAGATCTACTTTTTTATAACAAGGCTAAAAGGGACATGACCCAAGTAGGACACCATAGTTCTATCAGTTTTGGTTGGTTATTAACAATGGGGGCCTCACAATATTTTTGGAATTTTGTTTCATAATTTATCCAGTATAACAATAATTGCTATAACGAGTGGGAGGATTTGAACATCGACAAATCGTGTGGCATCTTCAGGATCACATCAAGTTGGCTAACCACCAGACCATGCATCATGCCAGTGGTTCCTGATTTACAGTCACTTGTTCTGTTGAGCACACCCAGAATTGTTGTAAGTAGTTGCATATTCATATAATGTGTGTAATAATAATAAAAAAAACACTGCATAAGTGGTTAGCCTTTCAGCAATTCGGAGTGCATTTAAAGTGCTGTTCACTTAGTTACAGAGCTCTGCTCTAGCTTGGCTTAGTGCATGATGAATAGGAGTAATTGCCATTGCACTGCAATATAGCCTGGTAAAAACTGTTGTGTGACTGACTGACAGTGTTGCACAGTGAGCATATCTTGGACACGTTCGTGGGGAGACTTGTAATATTCTAAGATGTATGCAGTAGTGATACCATACAAAAACCTCATCTCCACTCTGAGGTGTTGCCTCGAGTTACGGTCATGCTGTGGAATCTGAACTCCAAATGTTGCTGTGTGGTGATGCTCCCTCTAGTGTTGAAAACATCTGACTTCCTCTCTGCTGGATAATATTAGTCTTGGAGCCTTCTCCAAGCAAGTCATCTGCTTACTCTTTTATGGTGTGTGTGTGTGTGTGTGTGTGTGTGTGTGTGTGTGTGTGTGTGTGTGTATTACAGCCTTTTCCCTATAGTTCCTTAGCATTCGTGTCTGTTAAATTATATAACCTGATACTTTATATTGTATATTTTCCTGGTGCTGTGACCCCCTTCCTCAGGAGGTATCCCCCGGTGTCCACCAGCCGGCAGGGTTCCCCAACTCCTACCGGAGACTGGATCCAGTGTGGTTAGCCGGGAGTGGGATCTGTGAGACGCCTTCCTTGCACTGCAGTAAATTTTTTTTTTCCTTCATTTTTCTCCCCACGGAGAAGTGGCGTGCAGTGACTTCTGTGGAGGGAGCACGCACCCACACGTGCACTTCCAGGCGTCTGCCATGTCTCAGCCTCCAGCCTCCGCTAGGGGTCAGTCATACGTTTACCACTGGCACCCCCTTCCTTGGACACTTGATCCTTCTCCACTGCTGAGCCCTGGCGTCCTGTGCTCGTTCCTGAACACTGGTTGCTGGTGTAGTGCAAGATAATGCATCCAGCGCCTCAGCCCACTGGGCCTTCTAACTTGCTATCCTAACGCTCTCCTCTGGTTCGCAATCAGTGCCATGGCACTAGAGCTGTTCATGGATCGGTCCTTGGGCCCCCTCCTGTTCAACGCCTATGTCTTTGACATAAGGAAGGGTATCAGGAGTGAGATGAGTCTCTTTGCGGATGACTCAAAACGGGGGGGGGGTGGCCCCTACAGGGGGACCTGAAGGCTCTGGAAAGGTGGTCTAGAAAGTGGAAGCTGAGGTTCAATGCAGGGAATGGCAAGGTACTGCACCTGGGACCCAGAAACCTGGGCCAAGTGTACACCCGGGGGGGTGGTGCTACCAGTCTCTATGGCTGAGGGACCTGGGGCTGGTGGTGGATGTCAAGATGTACTCCTCTGAGACGTGTAGGAGGGCAGTGGCAAAGGCCAAACATGATGCTTGGATGCATCGCTAGGGGATCACCTCCAGAAGGAGGGAAGTGATACTCTCACTGTGTAACTGCTTGTTGAGGCTGCACCTCTAGTACTGTGTGCAGTTTTGGAGGCCACATTTAAAGGGGGACATTGAACTCCTGGAGAGAGTCCAGAGGAGGGCAACCAAAATGGCTTGGGGATAGGACCTATGGGGAGAGTCTCGAAGAGCTAAATATGTACACATTGGAAGAGAAGGGACCTGGGGGGGGGCATGATGGAGATCTTTGGGTACATGAAGGGGGTAAATAGGGAAGGAGCAGTCGGGGTGCTCTGAAGGAAGGGGGGCAACTAGAGGGCATGGGTGGGAAGCTGGAGGGGGGAGAAAGGAGGAGGTGCTACTTCACTGCGAGGGTGGCGGAGCCGTGGAATGCACTGCCCAGGGGGCTGGTGAAGGCAGAGACTGTGGAGGGGTTCAAGAGGGGGTGGGACAGGTACAGGGGAAGGGTTCTGGAAGCAAAAACCAGTTCAGCAAGAATATCCGGGACTGGGAAGGGAGAAGCCCGGGGGGGGGCAGCAAGGTCAGCTCCCAGGGTGGGGGCAGACCAGACGAGCAGACACGAAAGACCATTGGGCCTATTCTGGGATTTTATAACTACAGATGTCCATCTTGCAGTTCTGCTCTAATGCAAGCTCCTGTAGGCCCACTGTGAATACCTCCTAGGCTACACTGTAGATTAATCGATTGGGGAGAAAAGGTGTCCGTCTGTCTTTTTTTTTTTTTTTTTTTTCTCTCTCTCTTCTTCCCCCACCCCACTCAATTCAAGACAAAGCTTTGGCATTGTGGCCTCTAACTCTTCTAGCCTAATGTTCATGCTCACAGGTCTCAATGTGTGGCTTAGAAGACCTTCGTCTCTTCTCTCCCCCAGTTGATTGCCATACCCTGTTCTAGGGTAGTTGTCCAGATTTTGACCCTGGAATTGTGTTGTATCCAAGTTTCTGGTGCTGGATTTTTACTTGGTTCCAACAAGTAAGGTGGCACTAGATCACAAAATACAGATCTGGAATGTGGCATACTCCCTGAACACTGCTGTACATCTACTAGGAAAGGATGTTGGTACGGTGGTAATACTGTTGCCTGTGACAACAGTAAGCAGGATTTGGGCACTAACCTTGTGGGGGGGGGGGGGCCTGTCACACTGCACCATTACTGCTGCCTGTGGCTGCATGGGTGGTGGCATGGGACTTGTGGTGTGGTGAGGACAGTCACGCACTTGGCAGAGATGGTTGCCAGCATGTCTACAGTCCGGACTCTAGTACTTTGTGCTGTTGTTCTCGGGTGGCATTTTATGGTCCAAAAGCAATAGAGGGGGATAAAGAATGGGGCTCCCACTGCCGCCCAGCATGATCCCCGACAAACTGGAGGGGGATGGAGCGCGGATAGCTGGTACTGCTGCCACCGAGCCCTGCTGGTATTGGGCAGTCAAATGATTAAAAAGGGAAGGACTATGTTCTGTCCAATTCGGTAACCAAGTTAAAGCATGGAAATCACGTGATCACTGGACCACCAGGTGGTTTAGTCCTTGGAGGTGAACTTGTTTGCTGCATGGGGCAGTTAGTCCTTGGAGGTGAACTTGTTTGCTGCATGGGGCAGTTGCACGCTACCACTGTGCTGTTGCTGGCCACACCACAATATGGCCTATTTAATTTTGTATTTACTAAGTGGGTGCACTAGACAAAACTACCTATTTTTAGGCACGAACTGGATGGGGAAGTTCCTCTATGCATTCCCTTTAACTTGTGAGTGCTCTAGAGTTTGAGAAAATAGTCGGCAACAGTGATTGTGGTGGCATCAGGTTGGGCAAGACAGCCATGGTTCTTTCTCCTACCATCCTTGACTCAATCCCTCTCCCCATGAAGACACTACCTTCTGACTATTTTCGGTTGGGTTGAAATTCCCCAAAAAAAGAATAGACTGAAGGCTTGGTTCTTGAAGACTTATAATATTCTTGCATGAATTTGTCAAGCAAAGTACTAAATGTATTCAAACTTTTAATAATCATGACACCAGGCGCCTTTTTCAGGTACCACCTCGGTACATTGCTAGTACATAGAACTGTGCAGTGGGAAAAACGCCACAGTTAATAACAGTGGCTTAAGATTAAGGGGATATGTGATGGCCTGGCGTGTGATACTGTTTTTTTATCAGTGTACAGTGATCTCTACTCATGAGTGGCTGAGTGCATCGGACCCACAAGTGAGATTTTTTTTTATATAAATTTTTATTTTATAAAGCATTACATACAACTTCAAAAATTATGCAGCACATTTGTTGTGGAGATTCTATAAGACATCTTAACAAATCAAGTTATATAGACAAAACTATCATATCTCAAGTAAAGATTCACAAGAGTTTTACTCTCTATTGCTACAGGTCCAAGCTCGTTTCCTACATACCCTGTGATGAAATGTATAGTATTCCAAATATTTCTCACACCCTAAGTTCCAGGCACATCTCTTCCCAACTCTAGGAAGCCTCCAGGGAGCAGCCAAGCCAAATAGAGGGGGTCTATTCCTGCCTACGTGCAAGTCATAAACTAGACTGGATTCATCATCTCCCCTCGTGGAACAAAATCTTGGTAGTGTTCCAACTGGTATGCAACCCATTTGCCCCATCTAATATTAAAAGTGTGCATCCTGTTCATTTTGTAGGAGAGACGTTCTAAAATATATACCTCATAAGCGAGTTTTCTCCAGGATGCTTTGACCGGGGCTAGCTTAGTAAGCAAGAATCTGGTTATAACTTTTTTTTAGCTATTAAAATTAAGAGTGAGATGAGTTTATATTGGGACCAGTTAATCCGGCTGCTCCATGGTGGCGTTGCCGTCAAGACAAACCCCGGTGTAGGCAACTGTGGGTTAGAAAATTATATTAGAGTTCCATAAAGATGTTTCTCCAATAATCAAGCAGGAGTGGGCATGACCATAGTATATGTTCCTGGCCTGCAGGAGAATAACCGCAACTCCTCCAGCAAAAACTCTTATCTGGTGTCCCAAACTTAGCCTGGACATCAGGTGTTCTAAAAAATCGGGCCCTGGTCTGCCAGGCAAATTCCCTCCAATAAGGCAATGAATTTTTGGAATAAAAAATAGGTGGATTGTGACCAGCTTTCTGGGTCCAGTTCCACATTAAGTTTCTTAGCCCATCTAACTCTCGCCCGGTCAAAATCCAGTGATTTTTAGCTGGGCGTAATACCTGGTAAATATTGCTGATGTGTTCTTGAGAACCCCCTTTTTAGGTTGAGAGTAACCAGGTTCACTATTTCAGATGGAGCCTTTGCTATTTGAATTAGAGGGTCCGGAGAAGAGTATTAAGTGTTGAAAAAGTTGTGGACTTTTTCTGAGGTAACCCATACAGGGATTGTAAGTAGGGGAAAGAATGGATCCCCACCTGGCCCACCAATTGAAATGCATATCTAACAGAATAATCCCATTTTTGTAGAGATTCTCTTAAGGAGAGTGGGTAAATATGGGTGGTGTAAGCTAGGGCGGACAAAAAGCGCTTCTCGGAGGTGGTTAGCCCATACCGGATTAGGTGAAACCAGTTTTTAAGAAACTCAACAGTGACCTTGATAAATCGAGATAAGGGATGACGCTGAGAAGGGTCTCCTAAGAAGCAAGGGGGGAGAAATTCTAAACCATTTAGGGTTATTTCTATTGTTTTCCAATGTGCAATGTAGGAAGGATTCAGAAATAAAAGGGCTGTACGTGTTTGTGCCGAATTTCTCAAGTTGGGTAGGTTTAATCCTCCCATTGTCCTTGGCATTTGTAGTAGGAAGTATTTTACTCTTGGCGTCTTCCCTCCCCAAATAAACCTAGAGATAAGTTTATCCCATGACCGGAAGTAAAAGTCCGAAGGAAGTTGGGTAGGGGGTGTGTGTGTGTGTGTGTGTGTGTGTTTTTTTAATCACTTCTACCTATTGAACATCCCTAGCGAAAGCTGTGTCCATCTGGACACATCGGCTGTAATTTGTTGAGTAGTTGGCTCAGTTCACCATCACAAGTGAGATTTCTGAGGTCACTGCCCATGAGTTGATACATGTGTGTCGCACAACAGGACAGCACATGTTCATTTTATACAATGGGGCTCTGGTTTTTGTGTTATTTTAGTGGTGTGAAGAGGGGAAAGTAATGTGTACACTGGTTGATCTTCACTGTGTACATGTTATGATCTGGTCATCACACTGTTTGTGATGGGGATTTTTATGTGCTACCATATCCCTTCACCCTTATTGTATAAAACGGGTAACTGGATACAGCACATGGTATAGTAGTGTCCCATAAGGTAACATGGTAATGTTCACATTTACAAAGCGTAAGAATGTGTGCCGTATTTAAACATTCTAAAGTTTCAAACGATCCACAAGAAAATGATCCCCAAAATGGAAAAGATTTGGTGCTTGGGTAAGGTGCAGTAGTTTTAACTAGGAGATGGCAAGGTCCATCTAGTCTGCCCCAAGGTTTGTCTTCTACCCCGTCCAAAAGTGTGGCCCACTGGGAACTGAACCCAGACCCTGGGTACTACTGTGCTCTAACCATTAAGCTATGGGCTCTTTCCTGGAAACTGTAACTGTTCTGTTTATTTAGAAAGCTGCACACAAGTGGATTGAGGATTTCACTAAAAGTCCACTTGACAGTGTCTTCTGTCTGCAAGGAAGCCAAAGTCTCCAGGTTCACTCACATCCTATGTTGGATTTTTTTTTTTTTTCCTCCCCCAAAGGCGTCCTTCACCTGCAGCCCATGGTTAGGGAACCTATTGGTGACATGGAAGATGTACTTCTAATAGCTGTGTCCTTTTGCTAGGAGGATTGGTGTGATCTGCTGCATCTAATAGTTTTTTTTTTTTTTTTTCTTTTTCATGTGAATGTTCCCGACTGGTCCTCCAGCTCAATATGTTACTTCCAAGAGACTACCTATTTGCAAGTTAAAGGTACTGAAATGGGGGCTAAGTTTGCCCCCAATTATGCTAATTTGTACCTAGGATTTGGTGGTGGGGGGGGAAGAGTATGTCGGAAGTCCTGATAACCATCTTTTTTACCATAGGTTCTGATCTCTGGAGACTATTTATTGTCCACATTTTTCTGGTGTGGAAATGGGATTAGGCAGCGCTAAGTGAATTCATCAGTTTGTTAGAAAATATAAATCAGAATTTGTTTCTCGGCAAGCGTGAGCAGAGATGGGATGAATTTCCTAGATTTAGAGATTAACAGAATGATGGTACTGGTGGGATCTACTAGGTCAGCCCCTGCATGGACTCCTTACATGTTGTTACCAGCTCTTCTAGGTCGTCTACTTCCTTGATGCCCATTTCTGAATTAGGGGATGAGTACCAATTGCCAGATTCTTTCCCCATAATTATTTTTCCCCTCCTGGATGCCACCATTACTGTTTAGTGTCAGCCAAACATGATCCTGGCTACGCCCAGAGGTGGACAAATTGCATCCATAGAAACATAGAAGTTGACGGCAGATGAGGACCGCAAGGCCCATCCAGTCTGCCCTTTTGTTTTTCTACCTTATAAATGTGCCATCGGCCTTTGCTCTGTCAGTGGCCTATCTATTCATAATCATTTGTATTGCTCCCTTATGCCTATCCCATGCCTGTTTGAAGCCCTGCACTGTATTCATAGCCACCACTTCTTGTGGTAAGCCATTCCATGCATCCACCACCCTTTCTGTGAAAAAATTTCCTCACATTCCCCCTTAATCGGCCCCCCTCTAATCTCATGCTGTGTCCTCTTGTCCTGCTATTTTTCTTATATTTAAACATGTTACTGTTTCACCTTGTTAATGCCTCGATCATATCACCTCTCTTCCTCCTTTGCTCAAGGGTATACATATTGAGCTCTGTTAATCTGTCCTCGTATGTCTTCTGATGCAGTCCCTGCACCATTTTGGTTGCCCTTCTCTGGACTGCCTCAATTTGGTTAATGTCCTTGTGAAGGTGTGGCCTCCAATACTGCACGCAGTACTTCAGATGGGGCCTAACCAGTGTATTGTAAAGAGGGGATTATTACCTCCCTCTTACGACTTGTGATACCCCTACTAATACACCCTAACACCCCCCTAGCCTTACCTACTGGTTTAGAGGTCTGCTTGGATGATTTCAGGTAATCAGTGATGACTATGCCCAAGTCTCTTTCTTCCTTTGTGACTGCTAGCAACTCCCCTCCTAGCCTATAGGTGGCTTCAGGGTTTCTCTTCCCTATGTGCATGATTTTTGCACTTCTTTGCATTAAATCCCAGTTGCCACTCTTCTGACCATTTTGCTAGTTTATCCAGATCTCTTCTCATTCTGCCCACCCCATCTGAATCATCTACTCTGTTGCAGATCTTGGTGTCATCTGCAAACAGACAAACCTTACCCTCTAGTCCATTTGCATGGTCACTAATGAAGATGAAGAGGACTGGCCCCAGGACTGATCCCTGAGGTACCCCACTTGTGACTTGCATCTCTTCTGACTGTATACCATTTACCACCACTCTGTTTTCTGCCCATCAACCAGTTTGCCACCCAGTTGACCAACTTCTGACCCACCCCAAGCCTACCCAGCTTATTTATCAATCTTCTATATGGAACACTGTCAAAAGCTTTGCTGAAGTCATGGTAGGCGACATCAACTGCTCCCCCTTGGTCCACCACTCTGGTTACCCAGTCAAAGAAATCTATGAGATTAGTTTGACGGGACCTTCCTTTTGTAGACCCATGCTGTCTTGGATCCTGTGCCCCTATGGATTCCAGGTGTTGCACTATCCTTTCCTTAAGGAGTGCCTCCATAATCTTGCCCACTACTGAGGTAAGACTGACTGGTCTGTAGGTCCCGCCTCCTCCCTGCTACCACTCTTGTGGGCGGGATCACATAAGCTCTTCTCAGTCTTCTGGGACCTCTCCTGTGCTCAGAGACTTACTAAACAGTTCTGCTAATGGCTCTGCTAGTTCCACCTTTAGCTCCTTAAGTACCCTGGGATGTATGCCATCAGGTCCCATTGCCTTATCCACCCTGAGCTTAGTAAGCTCTTGTAGGACCCTTTCTTTTGTGAAGGGAGAGTGCTCACCTCCCTCCCCCCTGTGTCCATGATGCTGAGCTGTGGGCCCTGCCCTATCTTCTCTTCAGTAAATACTGAGCAAAAGTATCTATTTAGGATAGATGCCTTTACAGGGTCCTCCTCCTCACATGCTCCCTTTTCTGCATTAAGCTTAGCAATACCCCCTCTGGATTTTCTCCTTTCACTAATATATCTATAGAAAGTCTTGTCACCTTTTTTTTTTTTTTTTAAACTGTTCGTGCTAGTGTTTCCTCAGTTTGGGACTTTGCCTGTCTTACTGCCTTCCTTGCTTCCTTTAGGGCAGTTTGGTATGCCTCCCTATCTTCATCCCGCTGTTCCGGTCCCGCATCCGGTTCTCTGTGGAAACCTTACTTTGCAGAGCCACCATGGGCCGACTCAGTGGTGATTAAATGCAGCCCATGATAGGTCTGAGGCCTCAGCTCCCCCCCCCCCCGACAACTATTGGGCGAGAGGATTGTATCCTCTTTCAAATGACTGATTATTTGGCCCACATGGTCAAATTTCAGAATACACTGTAAAAATCTGAGAAGAGCTTCTTAAAAGCACTTCAGTCTGGGGCAGATTTGGAGCGATGCCTGTGACGTTGGATGCCTCTGCTAGAGTATCTGCAGTGGGAATCTTTCTAAAGATGCTTTCCTGGCTCAGTGTCTGGTTTTGCTACTGATAATCCAGCAATCCTTTTTGAATGGCCCCTTTAGAGGCAACCGGCTCTCTGGGGTGGATGTGCAGGATAGGATAATCTTAATGACCTGCAAGCTTCCGGAGGACTTTGTAGACTGTCCACTCCCTCTCCCTCCACATTTGTTTGGAAAGTGGGCATTGAGTGCCCTTACAGTGCCACCCATAGACATCTGACCAGGTGCAAAGCTTGAACTGCCTTGCCTACTCCTTCACCACGGGAAAACCCTTGAAGTGTTAGTGGTCCCGGCTGCAGCTTCTGTTTTGAGCCAGACTCCTTGCTTGACCTCCTCTGTCCCAGTTCCCAAGGATGCAGTGGTATGGAATGGCTTCTCCCTTCACCTGGACAGGTGGAGAGAGGTTACTACAGACTTTTGAGGCACTCGCAGTAGGTCATAACACATGGGATTACAGCTGCAGGCATAATTTCCTCTGGATGACTTCAGCAGTCGACCCTGGGACCCCCGTATTAACATGGAGTGTTTACCTGGCAGGTATGAAAGGGGGAGGTCCCAGCTACTACTCGGTTCTTTTCAATCGTGACCTGCATGCAACAGGTCCTTCTCCGGAGCTCTGCTTTTCTGTCAGAGTTCTACCAATTCAAATTTACTACTTACAACTGGTTTATATACTAATGGCTTCGGATCTCTATCCTGAAGGTGTTCTGTGGCTACAGAATCTCTAAGGAAGACTTCCACGAAGTCTCTGTTCATTGCCGTGGTCCAGAACATGACTCCAGGGAGTGTCTTCTGCAATCTGTTCAATAAGGCCCCAAAACATCGAAGGCTTTAGGAGCTCGGCGAGTTCCTCATAGAGCAAAAGGTTGCCCTCCTGGAGCAGCAGCAACGCTCCACAACCGGCGAATCCTCTGTTCTCCTCAGGGTCATACCACTCTAAGGGGACGCCTCCATGTTGACTGCACAGAGTCCTGGTAAGAAACATTTCTGAAAGACTAAGCACATTTCTGCCACTCCCTTGTCAATGAAAACTTCATAAGTGAGTTGAGAAGGTTGCCTGTTGCATTGTCCTACACTGTCTACGATTGTGGGCTCCTCTCTTCCCTCATCGATGGGTTCTGGGGTTATTCTGCAGCTTCCTAAGCTGCCTCTTCCTGTGCTGTCTGGTAATCGACTTGTGTTGTCGACTATTCCTTGCAATCCACTGATTCTGTCATTGAGGGCAGGGGTTTCAGGCCAGACGATCACATCATCTGCGACCTGCTTGTCTCGCAGGGCTAAATGCTGGCACCCTCGTCGACTGTCCTGTGGTCACAACACACCCCTTGTCGACAGCTCCATGTTTAATTCCACTCGCTATTCCTATTCTACCAGTGGTCTCAATTCACTCTGTCTGCCCCAGCTACTTGTACTGGGCAAATGGCCATTCAAACACCATGAAGTCTTGCTATATTAGGACTTATTGCAGTTAGCCACTGCACTCGAACTGCCCCGGAGAGGAAAGAGTTAACTCCAGAGAATCTGGAGTTCTAAAGCGCGAGGGCGCTATACCAAAGCTCTATCTGGGCAGTTTCAAATGAAACTGTCAGATTCTTTACTCCGCTTCACTGAACAGTCGCTCCGGAGATCAGCTCCTTCAGCTCGGTCGGTCAAGCGAGTATTTTCGGTTCATTTGAACCGCCAAAAATAATTATTTTACCGCATTTCGGTTAAAGCTCTATCTGTAAACCGTAGTACAAAATGAAAAGTCTGTGTGAAATTTAGTTATCGGTTCGGTTTTGAACGATCGGTTTGCTTATTTTAACTTTTAAAGTTTTGGGCTTTTAGAGTGCGGTACCAGTTCTTATCGGTTCTAAAAACCTTGATTTTAAATAGGGTTTTTTCAAATACCCGTGAAACGGTTAGGAACCGATAAGGGTGTCTTGCCTGGCACGGCCATAAAAAGGGCAAGTTTTTGGTTAGGCTGGCATTATGTCTGGGGAAACCCAAAAAGAAAAACCGGGCCCACTGGGTTTCAACACTGATGCTGTGGGGAAGCCTTTGCCAAGGCTGTCCCACACACCACTTGTGTTTTTGTCTGGGGCTGACCACCTCTGTCAGACTGCCAGGTGTTTAAAATTCTCTGCAGCCACCCTGAAAAGAGATAGGGCCGGCTCAGGGAACTATTGGCCAAAAAGTCCGCTGACCCGGATGGCCAGCCCGGTCCAGTACCCACTGGACCAGAGGGAGTGCCCTCTGACCAGGGCTAGACTTCCTCAGGCAAAAGGATGGTTCAGAGGAACCAGTTAAAAAAAAAAAAATATGACCGAGAAATCAGTAGGTTTGGAGTCCAAGATTGTCTCTCCAACTCTGCAGGAGTAGTTAAGCCATACAGATTGTCCTGTCGAACCATCTACAGTTGGTAAAAGGTGGCTCGTTCAGTTCCAGTGGTTCAGGTTTATGATGAGGAATTGTTATGAACCACAGGAGTGGGAGGAGGAAAATTGATCAATACATGTGTGGCTGGTAGGGTCTGGACGTGCCCACTTTAGCGGACATTTCTCCAGACAGACTTTTAGAATCTCCTCCTATTCTGTCTGAGTCCCTTTCTCAGTTTATGTTTTACAAAAGCTTGCAGAATCCCCCCAGCTTCCTTTAGAGGAGGCTATGGATGAGTAAAGGGGAGCCTGATTATGTAGGAATGATGGGCTAGGAGGTTGTCTTTCCTTTGCATAAGTCATTTAGGAAGTAAACAACTAAGATTTTATAAGATTCTTCTTTCTGTTCCTCCTGTAAGATAAAAAAAATGGACAGAAGGTGTATTTCATCAGGCTGTGTTACAGACTTCCTCACTGAGCAGTGTAGTCATGTAGGTGTGGTACAAGCTGCAGCCTGTGTCAAGGCTAGTCCCTGGCCTCACATCCTCGGAATAGGATTCCAGGAGGATTGATGCCATAACGAAAAAACAGTATATGGCAGCTTCTGTGGGACTCAGACAGGCAAGTCATTATGGCTTATGTGGCTAGATTTGGAAATCTAGGTGGGGCAGTATTGCAGTTAGCCAAGCAGGCCCTATGGCCAGCTGGCTAGAGGTTGGAACAGGTGGCTGCTAATGGCACTGAAGCCTCTAAGTTCAAGTTCATACTGCTGTTGGTGTTAATCTTGTTTCTCTAGGTCATGACCACTTCTGTAGCTTTCCGAGGTTGGCATGGCTCAGATGCACTAATCTGTCCCAAGATGCTCTGTCAAAGTCTATGGATTTGTTTCTTGTTGTGGGTAATTCTCTGTTTGAGGAACAAACAGAAAGCTATATAGAAAACATGGATGATTACCTACAAAAGTGCCCAGGTAGAGGCTCAGGCCTCCTCTGCTTTCGCCAGAGGGTCTCTTCAGAGGCAGAGATAGGCGGGCACAAGTAAACCGCCCTCCCCTTAGCCTAAGACTATTGCCAAGCAGGCACCCTGATGGGGTGCCCAGGGCCGATTCTCCTATACCAGTGGGCAGGTTGGTTTTATTTCGGCCAGAACTGTGTGTCCCTAACTCGGACAAGTGGGTTCTGGAAGTAATAGGTCTGGTTCTCAGCTTCAAACAGTTTCCAAGATGAGAGCCAGACAGGTCCTACAAATCGCCGGAATCCCTTGCTTTGGGAGCAGAGGTTTCTTCTCCTCTGAACTGCAAAGCAGTAGAAAGGGTCCCTCCTTGCCACCGGGGCAAGGGGCTGTGCTCATGATACTTTCTTAACCTATAGAAGGCAGGAGATTGGCGGCCCATCTCAGATTTAAGGTACCTGAACAAGCATCTTTTGAAAACAAAGTTAAAAATGTTAACTCTGGCTGAGGCCAGGGGACTGGCTAGCTTTCCTGGACCTCAAGGATGCCTATTTTTTTTTTTTTTTTTTTTCCATGTCTTGATCAGGCCTTCTCACCGAAAGTACCTCAGGTTACCCTCGGGCCACTACCAGTTCAGGGCAATGCCCTTCGGCCTTACCTCTGAGCCAAGGGTATTCAAGAAATTCTAGCTGTGGTAGTGGTTCTTTTAAGAAGGCAAGGGATTGCTTTGTTTCCTTTCCTGGATGACTGGCTCTTAGTGGGTCAGTCTCCAGATCAAGTAAAATCCACTTGCAAGTCACCCAGCAGCTTCTAGCCTTTCTGGGATTCCTGCTAGATTTACCAAAGTCAGTTCTCGAACCAGTTCAGGTACTAACTTTCATAGGTGCAGAGTTGAACACAAAGTTAGCCAGGGCATTTCTCCCCCCTAAAAGGGTAGGCAGTCTGTTGCCCTGGCATCTTCCATTACTCTGCGAGTCTCTTGACCAGCAAAGCATTTGCTACAACTACTAGGGCACATGGCTGCTTCCACAGCTGTAGTGCAGGAGCAAGATTCCAGATGAGGACATTCAGTTCCATCTGAGGGCCTGTTGGTCCCAAAGGAGGGATTCCCTTTCCAAATTGGTTCTAGTGACCCAATCCCTGATCCTGGCCTTACACTGTGGCAGGATCAAAACAATCTAAAACTAGGGGTCCTCTTCATTCCCTCACCACGGATTCTCCTGTGTTAGGGTGAGGAGCTCGCTTAGGCGACCTGTCCACTAGGGGAGTGTGGTCTCCCTAGGAATCTCTGCTCCACATCAATTTTTGGAACTCAGAGCTGTTTTCTAGCTCTTAGGAGTTTTCAGCTTCTGTCCAGAACAAGGTAGTTCAAGTCGGGACAGACAACACCACAATAATGTGGTACATCAACAGGCAGGGGGGCACTCGGTCATCAGCCTTGTGCAATGAAGTGGTGGTCTCTGGCTTACTCCCTGAACACCTCCCTGATAGCAGTTCACCTCCCAGGGAAGGACAATGCCCTGGCAGATGCCCTCAACAGGATTCTCAGGGCCATCACGATTGGGCTCTGAATCCTCAGGTGCTGGGTTCAGTCCTTGCCAGATGGGGCTCATTTTCAGATAGTTCTTTTAGCAGCCCAGATAACCACTAACTTTCTCTGTTTTGTTGGGGCCTCCAGTGCTGGGATCAGCCCACCTGGGCGCTTTTCACTTGGATTGGAAGGAAGTTTCTGTTCACCTTTCCTCCCTTTTCCCTTTCTTTCAGGGTACTAGTAAAAATCAGATCTCAGCCTTGCAAAGCGATTCTGATTGTTCCAAGCTGGGCCAGACAGCCCTGGTACCCATTTTCTCTGTCCTTGACAGTCCACCCTACCCTGAGCTTGCCCAGAGTCCACGACTTACTGGCCTTTGCACAAGGGAGAGTGTGGTATCCGAACCTCAAATTCCTCCTTCTCAAAGCAGCTCTTGAGGTTAGAATTTGCTGATTTACCCTTTTCAAGGTGTCCGGTTATTTAAGGCTTCAAGGAAGCTTTTTCACTGGCGCCACTTACAATTCTAAGTGGAACAGGTTTTCAGTCTGATGCGCTGAAGCAGATTATACCACAGTCTGCTTATCTGCCCATTTTCTAGACTTTTTGGTCCATTTAAATTCTTTAGGTCTTAGGCCAGCTATCTTAAGGGTTCCTTTGGCAGCTCTCTTTTTTTCTGCAAGCAGGAAGCCTGCTTCCTTTTCTTCTCAACCTGTGTTTCCCAAGTTTTTAAGGGTTGCTTCACCCAACCCTCCTTTTGAGAACCAGCTCCTGCATGGAGCCGAATGTTTGCATGCTCAGTTAATGCAAATCCCTTTGGACCTCTGTCCCCAGCAGAGCTCAAGCTTCTCACTTGGAAAATGTTTTTCTGGTTTCACTTCTGCCAGGCGCATAAGTGAACTACTGAGCCCTGGCAGTGGAAGAGATTTTCTCTCCCCACAGGGATAAGACAGTCCCTAGGACTAACACAGGGTTTGTCCTAAGTGGTTTCAGGTTTCCACCTGAACCAATCCATCTCTCTCCCAGGATTTTTCACTGAGCATTCTTCCTCAGGTGAGAGGAGACTGCACAGCTTGGACGTCAAAAGAGCCTTATGCTACTATTTGTAACGCACCAAGGGTCACAGGTTTGAATCCCTCCAACTCTTCCTTACCTAGGGCAAGGTTGGCAAAGGGAACCTGCCACTAAGAGGACAATTGCAAGGTGGATTGTCTCTTGTATCCATTTTTGTTATCAAAGACTAGGTAGGAGAGCCCCCTCAGGACTGAGGGCTCACTCCACCAGGTGTACAGCTGCATCTCTAGCGGCTGCTAGAGATATTCCCATTCTGGAAATCTGTCGAGCTGTTACTTGGAAGACAGTTCACACTTTTTACCAAGCATTATTCCCTGGATTTCAGTCCAGGAGAGATGCTCGTTTTGGCACAGCTGTGCTTCAGAGCCTATTTCTAAGTAGGTTCTGACCCTCCTCCATGGAGGTGCTGCTGTGTAATCTGCAATAAGTCCTAATATAGCAAGACTTCATGGTGTTTGAAGAAAATTACTGCGCCTTAGTAATTGTTTTCTTCTCATGGATCTTGCTATAATGAAGACCCCCCCAACCTGCCCCTCTCAGAACTTCTACTGGGGTGGGGGTGGCAAATTAGTGCAAGCACTGTGTCATGCCATTGTAGTTCTTCTCTTCACCCTCTTATTTAGGGTTAGGGAACTAGGGTTTTCTGGTTGAGTGATTTGTTGGCCCCCTTCCTGGACTTGAGTCTTTGGGGGAAGGGGGGGTTCCTAATAGTGCTTGTCAGGGGGGAAAACTAATAATACCATTATTCATTCTTATTATTGTTATTGTTTCTATTGTTATTACTACTAGTAGATAGCCATTTGCCTAGTGTAAGCTTTCCACACAGACTTGTTGCTTAGTGTTAGCTTCGTAAAGATCTGACAGTTTCATTTGAAACTGCCCAGATAGAGCTTTGGTATAGAGCCCTCGCGCTTTAGAACTCCAGATTCTCTGGAGTTAACTCTTTCCTCTCCGGGGCAGTTCAAGTGCAGTGGCTAACTGCAATAAGTCCTAATATAGCAAGACTCCATGAGAAGAAAAGCAATTATGAAGGTGAGTAATTTTTTCTTATTGATGTCCAGACTCTAATACTATCCTGGACCTGACTCTGACCCACGTCCCCCTAAAGAGGGTCTGGCTGCTGTCTCTGCTCCCTCTCAGCCTCCTTTGGCCCATCAGACTCCCCCCCCCCGTCTCCCCGGGTGTATACACTCAGTATATGGAGGACCCTTTCCTGTAGGACTGGGATCTGGCTGACGTGGAGGATGAGGCTGGCATGGACCAGGAGGATTCCCAACAGTCCTGTCACTTCCACTGTTCAGGGGGAACCTACCACGGAGCTTCCTTGTTCTCTGCCAGATGACCCAACATTTTCAGACATTATGATCCACCTCCAGAAAACATTTGGATTCCAGGGTATTGAGCAAAATGCTTTGGGGAAGAAATTGGCTCAGTCACTCGGGTGTGCTGGAATGCCCCATTTTGGTCGCCCCCCCCCTTTGGTGGATGCCTTTGAAGAGGCTGTCTTGGCTGCATGAAAGCAGCCTTTCAGGATTCCCTCAAGTCCACGTAAGGCTGATAGGGGTGATCCACTGATAACCCCCATTTCATGTCTCCGCCTCGGGTGAACTCCATGGTAATTTAATGCTGCACATGATGGGTCCTCTATGCCTATGAGCCCCCGTATACAAAATCCAAGAATTTGGATGTTATGGGGGAAAAAAGGGTTGTCCTCTGTCACCTTATCTCTACGTTTACTTAATTACATGGGACACCACCTGAAATATCAGGAGGAAATGCTCAAGTTCTCTCAGGTGGGTTCTGTAAAACTGTCTTCAGAGGCTCCTTGAGGGGGCACCCCATGAATAAAGGTGCAACCTGCCAATAAGAGAACTTCTGTTACAATTGCCAGGTCCTAGAAATGCTCAAAAACCTGTTGCATCCCTGCTGACTCCAGGCAGGGCCAGCCTTTTGCCTGAAGGTCTTCCTCTGGTCATGGGCCTAGAGACCCTAACCACGGCCGTCGGGCAGGTGTTCCCTGCACCTGCAAGGGTGGAGAGCTAGTTCCGACCAGTGGCTCCTGCCGTTGATCATGACAGGGCACACACTGGAGTTCATAGATGCCTTCTTCCTTGCCACAAAGGGTCTCTCACTACCCCAGACCAAGCATTGGTCTTGGAGACAGAGATAGATGCTTTGCTCTCAAAAAAGGCCATCGAACCAGTTCCCCTTCCTCAGAAGGGTGTGGGATTTTACTCCCACATATTCTTGGTTCTCAAATGGATGGGGGATTTATGCCTCATTTTTGGATATGAGGTACCTCAACCGCTACATCACTTACCAAAAGTTCAGAATGGTGTCTCTTCCGACACTTCTCCCTTTGCTGAACATGAGAAGATTGGCTCTGCTCTCTGGATATGAAGGTTGCATACCTCCATATCATGATGCACTCAGCCCACAGACAGTTTCTCAAGTTTCATGTTTCAGGGTCATTACCAGTTCAGAGCCCTTCCTTGGGCCCCAAGGGTATTTACAAAATGCCTGATGGTGGTCGCAGTGGCCCTCCGCAGGGATGGCCTCTATACCTTTTCCTACCTGGCCGACTGGCTCCTGAAAGCATCTTCCAGCCAACAGCTGTTATGCATTCTCAAACCCTGCAGTTGTTCGCCCAGGTGGGGATAGTGGTAAACTGTCTGAAATCCAAAATGGACCCTCCAATATATCGGAGCTGTGTTTAGACATCTCCGTGGGGAAGGGTGTATCTGCCCATAGCTCGGGCAGATGCCCTGATTGCTTTGGCATGCAGATGAGTCTCAGCATGAGACTACCTCTGCTTCTTGGGACATTTGGAGGGCCACAATACCAGTGGTTCCCAGTGCCAGGTTAAATATGACAGTCCTTCCGTGATCTCTCTAAAGTCCAATGGAACCAGAAGGAGGACAAGTTTGAGGCCCGGTCCTGACATCTTCCCTGGCTCTTAGAGCTCTACAATGATAGAAGTCCAAAGACTACGATGTGAGTCATGCCATTCCGTTCTCGTGTTGTCTCATTCTGACTTGAGACTCCTCCTTGATGGGATGAGGTGCTTCTCGCTTGCACGTCGGGTCCTAAGGATCTTGGATGCCAGTAGAGGCCTGCCTCCACATCAGTGTCTTGGAGCGGATGGCAGTTCTCTCTGCCTTACAGGCATTCAAGACTCTTCCTCCCCCCCGGGCCCCGGTTGCCTTCAGGTGCAATCGCAGTTCTGCGGTGGTTTACTACCTAAACAAACAAGGTGGCACCCATTCCTACCCTCTCTGCAGAGAATCTGAGAGTGTGGTATTGGGCGATCCAGAGAAACGTTCATCTTCTGTTCACATCCTGGGGTGTCCTGAGCAGATCCACTGCCCAGGCCCAAGAGTGGGAAATCTTATCAGACATTCTAAACTGTTTTCTACCTATGGTGCCGACCAGAGTTAGACCTATTTGCCTCTCCAAAACTGCCACTTTACTGCTCTCTTGTGCAAAGGCTTGTAACTGGTGTGGGACGCATTCTCTTTTCTGCACTGAAAGATTTCTGTACACCTTTCCGCTTGTTCAGAGTACTATTCAGTGGTCCAGGTCTGTGATTCGCATAGCGCCATTCTAGCCAAGACCCATTTGGTTGCATCTACTTCTACAGCTCTCTGAACCGGATCCCATATATCTGCCAATTTGCTGGGCTTCACTGTCCCAGGCACAAAGCTCTCTGCTACACCCAGATCTTCGCTCCTTCCACCTGGCTCCTGAGGACTTAGTCCTCTTGTGCTTCCGGGTGTCCCCGAGGCTGGTGGAAGTTCTCTGGGCTGTCAGGAAATGGTCTACTTGGTCTTCCTATTCCATGAAGTGGAAATGTCTCCATTTCGGTGTCTACACTGGTCTTAGGTTCTTAATGAGTGTTCACCTCAGCGCATCTTAGATTATTTGCTCTTGTCTGAGGGTGGACTGAAATATTCTCCTAAAACGGCAATGGCTGAAAAGTGGACTTTCACATTTACCTGTGAACAACATCCCTTTGTCCCAGTTACCTTTTGATTCAAACCTTTTTTGGTATTCTGCATCTTCCTATCCGGGATCCAGTCCGTGTGGGATAGAAACATAGAAACTTAGACTTTGACGGCAGATAAGGACCACTTGGCCCACCCAGTCTGCCCATTTCCCTACCTACTGGATAAGCTGCAGATTCTAGTTAACCAATGGCCTACTTCCTGCCACCCCCCCCCACTACAATTGCCTTGTGTCTATCCCATGCATGTTTGAATTCCCCCACTGTTTTAGCCCCAACAACCTCCCCAAGAAGGCAGTTCCACGCATCCACCACTTTCTGTGAAAAAGATTTCCTCACATTACCCCAGAGCCGTCCCCTCTATCTTTAAATTGTGTCCCTTGTTCTTACATTTTTTCTGAAAGATGCTACCCTCCTGGACTTTGTTGATTCCTTGAGGTACTTGGAACATTTATCGTATTCCCCCGTCCCTCTTTTCATCAAGGGTATACATATTAAGCTCTCGTCTCTCTTCATATGATTTCTGATGCAGACCATGCACCATTTTAGTTGCCCTCCTCTGGACTGCTTCCATCCTGTCTGTTGTTGCGTAGATGCAGTCTCCAAAACTGCACACAGTACTCCAGATGGGGTCTCACCAACTGTCTGTACAGAGGGATAACCACTTCCATTTTTCTACTTGTGATGCCCCTTCCTCTGCATCCCAGTATCCCCCTGGCTCTCCTCACTGACTTCTCACATTGCTTACCCACCTTTAGATCATCAGATATGACTACCCCCAAGTCCTCTTCCATTTTTTTTGTTGTTAGTACCTCCCCTGCTATTGTGTACTCTTCTCCTGGGTTTTTGTTTCCCAGGTGCATTACTTTGCACTTTTTTGCATTGAATTTAAGTTGCCATATGTCTGACCATTCCTCCAACCTTGCCAAGTCCCTTCTCATCCTTTCTACCCCGCCTTGTGTAACAACTCTGTTGCATGTCTTTGTATCATTTGCAAAGAGGCATACCTTTCCCTCCAGACCCTCTGCAGTGTCACCCATAAAGATGTTAGAGGAGTGGACCCAGTACTGAGCCCTGAGGTACTCTGCTAGTGACCCCCCTTTCTTCGGAATGTGTGCCACTCACTATTACCTTCTGTGTCCTGTTGTGCAGCCAGTTTACCACCCTGGGACCCACTCCCAAGCTGGCTAACTTGATTATTAATCTTTTGTGCGGGACTGTGTCAAATGCTTTGCTGAAGTCTAGGTAGGCCATATCCACAGCCCCTCCCTGGTCTATTACTTTGGTCACCCAGTCAAAGAAATCTATTAGATTCGTCTGACATGACCTTCCTGCTGTAAATCCATGCTGCTTTGGGTCCTGTGCCCCGCTGGCCTCTAGGTACTCAACAGTTCTTTCTTTCAGAAGTGATTCCATCATTTTCCCTACCACTGAGGTCAAACTTACAGGTCTGTAGTTTCCTGCTTCTTGCCTTGCTCCCACTTTTGTGAAGCAGAATCACATCTGCCCTCCTCCAGTCCTCAGGTACCACCCCATCCTCCCATGATTTAAGTGTGGTCAGTGGTGTTTCTATGTCCTCCCTTAGTTCTTTTAGGATTCTGGGGTGAATACCATCAGGCCCCATTGCTTTGTCCACCTTGAGTTTTAGGAGTTCTGTTTTCTTCTGTAAATGGACTGGTGTCAACCCCCTACCCAGAGTGCTTCTATTGTCTGTCTGGTTTAGGTAACTCCTCCTCATCTTCTTTTGTGAATACTGAGCAAAAGTATTCATTCAGTAGCTCTGCCTTTTCACTGTCTCCCTCTGCCCACCTCCCCTCTTCCTTATTAATCTTCACTATTGCTCCCTAATGTACCTATAAAAGGTTTTATCCCCCGTCTTAACTGACTTGGCTCTTTTTTTTTTTTTTTTTTCCTCAGTTTGGGCTTTTGCTATTCTGACTGCCTTCCCCCACTTCTTTCTGCTTTAATTGATACAGTTCCCTGTCGTGCTCCTTCTGTGATGCCTTATACTTTTCGAATGCAGCCTTTTTCTCCTTAACCTTCCCTGCCACCTCTTTTGAGAACCATAGTGGTTTTTTACTCTGCTTTATCTTTATCTGTTTCACACAAAGGCTTGTTGCCTCTGTGATGGCAGTTTTGATTTTTCTCCATTGTTCTTCCGCCCCTCCTTTTTGCCAGTTTGCCAGTGTATTTCTCAGGTATTCACCCATTTTGCCAAAGTCAGCCCTTCTAAAGTCCAGTATGCTTGTTTTTGTATGGCTTGTCTCCATGGTTGTGCTTATTGTACACAATTGCAGTGGTAAACTGTTCCCAGATGTCTACCGACTTCTAAATTTGTGATCCTCTCTCCATTTGAGAGTACCCAGGTCTAGTATTGCTTCCTCCCGAGTGATTCCAACACTAGCTGGCTAAAGGCCTGCCCACTGTAGGGCATCGGAATGACCCTGCTCTTGGATGTGGCTGCAGTACATGTCATCCAGTTAACATCTGGCATATTCGGGTCTCCAATCAACAGTATCTCCCCTTTTTTCAGCCATTTTGAGAATGTCCTTTATAATTTTTCTTTTGTTCATTTCCTCCCCTTGAAAGGGGGGGGGTCTGTATACAACCCCTGTGCGGATTGTGATGCTATTCCCTGTCTCCAAGGTGACCCAGAGTGCCTCTTGTCCTCCCCCTTTACTTTTTAGTTCTGTAGCTTCGATCCCTTCTCTTATGTATAGAGCTACTCCACCTCCTCTTTTCCCCTCCTGTCCTTCTATGAACTGTATGCCCTGGTATGTTGACATCAGTCATGGTTCCCGTGCCTATGTTTCTGTGACTGCCACAATATCCAAGTGTTCATCTTCCATCAAGGCTACTAGCTCAGGAAGCCAGTTTCCCAGACTACGGGCATTGGTACTCATTGCCTTCCATTTAATGTTGGCTTTATCATTCTCTCTCCCCAAATGCCTGCTCTTTTTGCCCTTGTCTGTTTTTCCATTTACCCCTGTCCTGCCCTCTGAGCACTGTACCTCAGTGTTTCAAACAACATGAAGTCTTGCTATATTATGACAAGTGCAGTTTGTCCCACCACTAGAACTGCTCCGGAGGTGAAAGTTAACTTCCATGCAGAGCATGGAGCTTGGAGCACGAGCTCGGTTAAGAAGCTCTGTTAGGGTGGTTTCAAACCGAAACCGTCAGATTCTTTACTCCGCCTCACTGAACAGTCGCTCCGGAGATTCCTCCTGTTGCTCGGTTCATTTCTTGAGTTTAAACGTATTTCTCGGTTGAATTTAACGTGATTTAATTATTTAACTTAAAAACCGATCGGTTCAAGCTCTGTCTATGGTATTGTAAGTAATAGGTTTTTTCTGTGTGGAACTTGTAAATTATCGGTTCGGTTTGAACCGATCGAATTGTACTAAAACTTAGTTTTAAAGCCTTTTAAGGCTTGTTAGAGTGCGGTTCCCGGTTCTTATCGGTTCTAAAAAAAACGGATTTCATTCGTTTTTTCCACGACCAGTGACACGGTTTGGAACCAATAAGGGTGTCTTTCCTGGCACGGCCATTAAAAGGGCAAGTTTGTTGGTTAGGCTGGCATCATGTCTGAGAAACCCAAAAGAAAAACCGGGCCCACTGAGTTTCAGCACTGTAGTGTCTGTGGGGAAGCCTTTGCCAAGGCTGAGCCACACACTCCATGTGTCTAGTGTCTGTTTGACCACCTCAATTCAGACTGCCAGATTTGTAAAAATTTCCCTGCAGCCACCCTGGACAAGAGAGTGGGCAGGCTCAGGGAACGAGAGGCCAAAAAGTCTGCTGACCCGGATGGCCAGCCCGGTTCGGTGCCAACCGAACCGGAGGGAGTGCCCTCTGACCAGGGCGAGACTTCCTTGGACAAATGAAAAGCTGGCTCTGAGGAGCCAGTTCCAGCAAAGAAAACAAAACTAAAAAATCAGCAGGTTTAGAGTCCAAAATTCCTTCTCCAACTGCTGCAGAGATAGCCAGGGCAATACAGATTGTCCAGTCTCTGTCCCCGGTTCCCTCCGAACCGTCACTGTCTGGCAAAAGGTCGGTTCGGTTGGTTCCAGTGGTTCAGGAATATGATACAGAAGAGTTTTATGAACCAGAGGAGGATTATGATCAGTGTGAATGTGACTGTGAAAGTCTGGATGTGCCATTTGAACCAGACATCTCCCCAGACAGACCTTCAGGTGAATCTCCCCCCCTAGGCTTTCTGAGTCCCCTTCTCATTTTTTGTTTTATAAAAAAGTTGCTGAGACCCTCCAGCTTCCCTTAGAGGAGGCTTTGGATGAGGAAGAGGAGCCTGACTATGTAGAGATGATGGATATCCCAGAGTCCAGGAAATTGTCCATCCCTTTGCATAAATCTTTTAGGAAACAAACAAATTTTAAAAGCTCCTAATTCTGTGCCTCCTGTAGATAAAAGATGGGACAGGAGGTACACTTTATCAGGTCCTGATACAGATTTTCTTTCACAGCAATGCAGTCATGTTGGGGTAGTTCAGGCTGTAGCCTGTGATAAAGCTAATATTCCCCAGGCTTCACATCCTCCTGACCAGGACTCCAGGAAGATTGATGCCATGGCCAAAAAAACAATACATGGCAGCATCCTTGGGACTCCGGACAAGCAAACTATATGGCTTATGTTGGAGATACCAGAAATCTAGATGGGATACTGTCATGGCCTTAGCCAAACAGGTCCCTGGCCAGCTTGCAAAGGAGCTGGAGCAGGTGGCTCTTCATATTGAGGCATCTAAGGTGCAGTTCCATGCTGCAGTGGATTCTAACGATGCATCCTCTAGAGTCATGGCTACATCTGTGGTTTGAAGTTAGCTGGCTCAGGTGTACTACTTGTCTAGGGATACCCAGTCTAAGGCTATGGATTTTCCTGGGGTGGGAAATTCTCTGTTTGGGGAGCAGACAGAGAATTATATGAAGAAAATGGATGAATATAGAACCACTTATAGGGTGCACAAGCCAAGAACGACAAGCCACTCCTCAGAGGCAGCCCCCCAAGGGTAGGGGCAGGCCTTTTCACCAGACCCAGGCCTCCTCCTCTTCAGCCTATGCACAGAGGGGGTTCTTCAGAGGGAGAGGCAGACGGGTATGAGCAGGCCTGCTCCCACCCCTCAGCCTAAAGCCCCTGCTAAACAGGCACCTGATGGGATGCCAGGGTTCGGCTCTCCATTACCTGTAGGGGGCAGGCTGGCTTACTCGTCCAGGACTGGGAGTCTTTAACTTCAGACAGGTGGGTCCTGGAAGTAGTGAGCCAGGGTCTGGTTCTCGACTTCAAAAAATTTCCAAAGATGAGAACCAGATCTTTTCCACCTGCAACCCTTTAGAGACTCTTGCTTTGGAAACAGAAGTCTCAACCCTCCTGGCTCTCAGAGCTGTAGAAAGGGTTTCTTCCCCACACCAGGGCAAGGGTCTGTACTCCAGGTACTTCCTTACCCCAAAAAAGACAGGAGAGTGGTGGTCTATCCTGGATCTAATATCTAAACAAGCACCTTTTAAAACCAAAGTTCAAAATGGTGACACGGGGAATGATTTTACCTTACCTAAGGCCAGGGGACTGGCTAGCCTCCCTGGACCTCAAGGATGCCTACTTCCATGTTCTTATCAGAAGCTCCCATCGAAAGTACCTCAGATTTGAATTGCCCTCAGGCCATTATCAGTTCAGAGCAATGCCCTTCGGCCTTACTTCTGCCCCAAGGGTGTTCACAAAATGACTGGCAGTAGCAGTTGCTCATCTAAGAAGGCAAAGGATTGCCATCTTTCCCTACCTGGACGACTGGCTCATTGTGGGTCAGTCTCCAGACCAGGTCAAATCCCAGCAGCTGCTTACCTCTCTGGGCTTTCTTCTCAATCTTCCAAAGTCAATTTTGGAACCTGTCCAGGTACTCACCTTTATAGGTGCAGAACTGGACACAAAGCAGGCCAGAGCCTTCCTTCCCTTGGAAAGGGTAAGGACTTAGCGGCCTTGGCCTCGTCCTGCACTCTGCAGGTCTCTCGACCAGCAAGGCATTTCCTGCAGCTCCTAGGACACATGGCTGCCTCCACAGCTGTTGTGCAAGGAGCAAGATTTCAGATGAGGGACATTCAGTTCCATTTGAGAGCTTTCTGGTCTCAAAGAGATTCCCTATCCAAGTTAATCCCAGTGACTCGAACCCTGATCCAGGCCTTTCAGTGGTGGCAGGATCAGAGCACCTGAGACAAGGGTGCCTTTCATCCTCTGTCCCACTCCTTGACCCTTACTACAGATGCATCCCTCTTGGGATGGGAGCTCACATGGGCGACCTCTCCACCCAGGGGTTAGGTTCCCTCAGGAATCTCTGCTCCACATCAATCTGTTGGAACTCAGAGCTGTTTTCTAGCACTTCAGGTTTTTGCATCTGTTCAGAACAAGGTGGTACAGGTCAGAACAGACAACACCACTATGCTGCTTGGCAGGTGCTAGTGTCAGCCGGTACGCTGTTCGGTATGCTAATGGCATGCAAATGGGTTGTAATGAGATGCAAATGGCTCCCCGTGTGCTCTTGTATAAATTATGGCCCCATTTGCATGTCCCCTTTTGAATATCGTAGGTGTTATGCATGGCGAATGGCAATTGCGCTTGTATCTCCATGCTCCACTTGCATTTGCGCTGGTGTGAAAAGTTATTCAATGTTACGTATTAGTGGGGTGGCCAGGGTGCAATATTCATAAAGCTGCTGTGCCATAGCAGCTCTGTTGAATATCACCCAGGCCACACCCCCGCGCAATAAAGTTGAGCTGTGCCCAGGGCTTGTTTCTATACAGCCTGGTACAGTTTGAATATCCGGCCACAGGGTTTAAAGTGAAGTTAACGTGAGCAAATGCTTCCATACAAAATGTAATATAGAACTTAGTTTGAGATATTTTCCAAACTATACTCTTAACTAAGTTAATACATTTTATAAACGTAAAGCTTCTCAGTGTTGTAATTTAGTATTTAATACAGTATACAATATCAATTGTAAGTATATGTAAATAAAAAAAAATAATAAAAACTACTTCTGCAAAGACTCACAAGAAAATGAGATTCATGAGGCTGATATGTACAGATTTCTACACAGTGTCTTGTAAAACAAAAATGTACAGAATCAGTCTAAGGAATCTAATAAAAAACTCATAGGAATAAAATCCCCAGCCCCCCTTTTTCCCTTGGGAAAGATAACTAGGTAGGAAATGAGATATACTGTATCTACAAGAGTCATAATACATTATCATTCACACTCAGTCTTTTCAATATTTGCCTAAAGGAATTAAACTTTTATGAACCCCTAGTAAATGAGATATGCATCTTAATATGAATAGATGTAAAATGTGGACAGTATGTAATTCCAAACTCACTGACAACTAGTAGAAGGAAGTAAATGTATCAATTATATATGAGAACTAAGAGTCTTAGCTCATTGTAATATCATTATGGTATTTGCCTTGAATAAAAAGCTTCTACTTAATATCATTATATATAATCACACCCACTATACCTACAAAAACACCCGATAATTCCATATATAAATTGTCCCATGCTATACTTCTCTCATACATGTGTATATACATATACATACATATACATATATATATATATACATACATTTATATAAATAAACATAAGATAATATATATAGTATAATTTAACAATACACACATAATACACTTAATATGCCTATTAACACCTAACAAACAAAACACACTTTACACCACACACAAACACACAATACACACATATTATACAATATACATACTCACACAGTGTTATGGTGAGAAGTCAACATGTAGATAATTAGAAACTAACAAAACTAAAAGCTTGCTGAAGAATTTATGTCCATCTTTTAAATTAAAAGGCCTGTGTAAGTTTAAGTGGAATAATGTGTCATGTAACCTACTGTACTTCAACATTCATTCCATATGCTACCATATTGAGAAGTAAAAAAAGTCTAATTTTAGAAGCCCGTCTGTTGTGTACTGTTGAAATGTCCTTTTAAGACCATCACAGACATATCCGAGATTGAGTGGCCATCCTGGGAGAAGGGTTTCGCTACTGGTTTGTCAGCCATCTTCATATTAAAAGACTGCCTGTGTGAATTCATTCTAGTGCAGAGTTGTTGCTTTGTCTCCCCCACATAACCAGTACAAGGATATTTCTTGCACTAGATGAAATAGACCACACTACTTGATGTACATGTATAATTCCCCTGTATCCTGAATTATCTGTTTTGTGATGTAACCACACAATCTGAAGTGGAAATGAGCTTACACGTCTTACTGTACATCTGCGTTGATGACAGGATCATGTACCATATGATGTCATGGTTTTCTGTTCTACTTCATGCTGATTCCTAATAATCAGGTTGACTAAATTAGGTGGTTGTTTAAAAGATATTAGAAAATGGGCGAGTAAAACCAGGCATCCTGATTGGCTAGGATGCTCACCTAGGCAGGTGGGTATTTTTAAGTAGAGCTAGCTAAAATTAAAGACAATTTGGGTACCCCATTACTGAAGATAATATTATTGGACACCCTGAAGTTTTGAACTGCCTAGCCACCATGTTTCTAATTTCATTTAGCGAGAATCACTTGGCAAGTTGGCAGTACCACTCTGTACCCCACTCCCTCACCACAACATTCCTTCAACGAAAACCAATAGTTTTGAGCCACCAGAAAGAAGTTTTTCCCCCCAGTCATTTAAAATCAGTAGCACTAGCACATCACATGCTCTGCGCAAGTGGTAACTGCTTCTCCTGCATCACCTTGCCTCCCACCCCACTTCACCCACAAAAATAACAAAAACATTGCTCCAGAGAGTACATACCCATCTCCTCTAGTCTCTCCTCATAACTTTTATTGCACATATTTGAAACCATTTTAGCTATTCTCTGTTGTACCCCCTCTAATCGATTTACATCATGTCTGAGGTATGGACTCCACACTGGGGAACAGTAATCTAGGTGTGGCCTAACATAAATTCTATACAATGGTATATACATCCTCTGTCTCGAGAGGTAAAGCTCCTCTTTGTACATCCTATTAAACTATTGGTCTTATTGATGATATTATTACAGTGGTTCTGAAAGGATAGGTCAGGGTCTATTATAACTCCCAGATCTTTTTGTTGCATTACAGATGTTAAAACTTTACCACATAATTTATACTCAGAGTTTAGATTTTTATTTCCAAAATGCATAATTATGCATTTATTGATATTAAAGGACATTAGTTTTTTTTCTGCCCAAATTTCAATTTTTTTCAAATTGTTAGCAAGTTTACTACAATCTTCTGGTGTTTCAACAGTTGCTGCTATTTTTGTATCATCCGCAAATTTTATAACAAAACTATATCATCTTTACTGTCCTTCCTGTTGGCTCCAATCCACCGATGAGGGATTGCTAGAGATTCCCAGGGTTCGTTTAAGGACATCAGGGGCAAGATCATTTAGTTTTATAGCTCCAACCCTGTGGAATTCTCTACCTCATCGGGTGAGAGAATGCCTGACTGTCCAAAGCTTTAAATCAGCTTTGAAGACATATTTGTTTAACCTGGCATATCCGGATTTTTAAGATATATTTATGGATTGTTCTTAGGATTTTAAGTTTTATGTATTGATTTGTTGTAAAAGCGCCTTGGTTTTGGAAAGGCGCTTTTTAGAAATAAAGGATTCATTCATTCATTCATTCATATATATCAGTAATCATGTCAGAAAAATATATCAAACAATATTGGTCCCAATACAGACTACTGAGGTACTCCACTGTTTACAGGGACAGTTCCAGACCTATCTCCTCTAATTCTACACATTGGGTATGGTTATTTAGCCATTCTTCCACCCAGTTAATAATTTGATTATTAATACCCAATGCTCTCATTTTGGTTATTAGTTGTCCATGAGGTACTTTGTCAAAAGCTTTACAAAAATCAAGGTAGAGTAGCAGCCACAGACACTGTCAGCTATTTCCCGAAATGTCTGTGATATTTCCAGAAACATCTCCTGTTTCTGCATTTCCACAGTAGGGGCAGCAGATGGAAATTCTTCAGAAATTTTGCAAAATATCTGGAAATGGCTGGCAATGTCTGTGGCAACAACTGTAGACCACATCCATGGGTATATTATTTTCTATATTTTTACTAACATATTCATAGAAAACCATATTTCCATATAAACAAGATCTATTTTTCCTAAATCCATGTTGAGTTCTGTTGATTAGTCCTTTTGTAACTAAATCTTTTTCTAATCTGTTTTTAAGTAATGATGCAAATATTTTGCCTATTATACTAGTCAGGCTGATTGGTTTATAATTTGTTATTTCCGTATAGTTTCCCTTTTTAAAGATAGGTGTCACAGCAGCTACTTTCCAATCATTTGGTACGTTATGTGAAAGTAGTGACAAATTAAATAGTTTATGTAAGGGTTCAACAAGCCACTCCTTAATTTCTTTCAGTAATATAGGATGGAGTTTGTCATGCCCAGGTGATTTAGTTATGTTTATAGTGTTTAATTTGTTCAAAATTTCTTCCTTGGTTATCTCCATTACATTGTCCGCTATTATATTAGCTTGCTTGTTATCAGTTATGGTTTTAGCATTACAAACTGAGCAAAAATATTTATTAAATTCCTTGGTAGTGTTCTGTACTGCAGTTTCTTTATTGTTAATGATTAAAGCCCCAATAGCTCTAGATGTAGGTTTTTTGCTATTTATAAAGGAGTAAAAATGTTTCCTATTATCTTTAACATAAGCTAGTCTATTTTCAAACCTATTCTTTTCTGTTCTTATTGTAGTTTTGCATTTCTTTAGAATCATCTTATATTTCCATTTATTGTAATCACTACTTCTCTTTTATAGTTTTAAAATTCTTTTTTTTATTAATTTAGCTATTGATGGTGTTACCCAAGATGGAATCTTTCCTTTTTGTTGTAAACAGTCCTGGTTGGAGTATATTTATTTTCTGTTTCCAAAATGTTGTTCTTTAGTCTTATCCATAGGTCATTACATGAGGTAAACTCATTATACCATTTCCAATCTGATAGATCTTGTTTTAACTTAGCAAAGTTAGCTCTACTATAGTTTTTGAAGACTGTCTTTCCCGTCTCCAGTTTTATTGGGGTATTGCTTTTGAAAGTAACAATCATATGGTCACTATTATGAAGAGGTGGTTTTACCTGGATGTTATTGATCTTATCAGGAATATCTGTTAGGACTAAATCTAAAATATTGTTATTCCAAGTTGGTTTATGAATCAGTTGATGTAGTCTATTTGTCAAACATAAATCTAGAAATACATTTTCTTGATTATTACTTCCAGTACTATCCTTCCAGTTTATCATTGGGAAGTTAAAATCTCCCATTAGTATCATTGCTTTATCATTTGTTTTATCATTCGTATTATTCTTAATTTCCCGATTTATTGCCAAATTTGAGTCAGGTGGCCTGTAACACAGGCCTACAAGGAGCTTTGGTTGTCTAACTCCTAATATTTCTGCCTAAATAATTTCAGCCAAAGTTTTATCTGTTAATTCTGTAATCTGTTTAGATTTTATATTATCTCTTATAAATAATACCACTCCTCTCCCTTTTTTGTCCTTCCCATTTTTATAATAGGTAATATAGCCTGGTATGTTTTTGATCCATTCAGAGCTGTTATTCCACCAGGTTTCTGTTACTGCAGCTATATCAATTCCTTCTTTACGTAGCATTATTTGAAATTCATCCAGTTTTGTACCATGTAAGCTCCTAGCATGTGTTAATAAAAAATGTAGTCCTGATTTATTACTCCAAGGAATTTTAGTGTTATTATTTGTTTTAGTTTTTTTTCCATTTATCATTTCTTACATCAGTTATTAATAGTTCCCTTTGCCCCATTTTCCCTAGTTTTTTGTTTGGTTAATCACACTATAAATTGTACATCCCAGTAACCTTGAACCTTGCCTGCTTAGATGTAACCCATCACACCCATAAAGTTCATTTTTATTTTCAAACTTTTCCCAAGATCTTATACAATGAATATTGTTTATGAGACTCCACCTACATAACCAATTTTTAAAGCATTTAATAATGTGTGTCCTGTGATGACTTGCCCTTGGTACAGGTAGTACTTCTGATACTACAGGGGTTGCATTTTGGTCTTGAATACATTGTATTGCTGTTTCCATGTCCCTATAATTTCACCTACTTCTTGTTTCCCAAAATTATTTGTTCCTGCATGTAAAACCACTGTTTTAGGTCCTGTCACATTTTGTAATATACACAGGATCATTTGCGTAATGTCTTTTATTGTGGCCCCACTGTAACTACAGCTGGTTACATTCTCTTTGTTGCCCCTGGTTGTATATCTGTCAGTAAACCTTGTGATGGAATCTCCCAATATAAATATTTGTTCTGGTATTTCATTAGATGTTCCCCTAGCATTGGTCTGATTACTGGAAATATCAGTCTGTCCCTCAAATAAGTTATCTAATACTGTGGGTCCATTTATGAATTTTCTACTTGGTACCCTGAATGGATTCACTCAATGGTTATGGCTGGGGATAATTTCCAGACTGACTGTACTGTCATTTTCTGGGTTAGCATGAGTAAGGGAGTTGAACTGGAGGTGTTGGACTCTATAATCGGTTGGGGTAGGGAGGGTCTCAGAGTAACTGTACTGTCATTTTCAGGGCTATTTATTGGTGAGCAGAATGACCCAGGAAGGGGTTATTTCAGACTGGCGCAGTTTGAATATCTGGGCCAATATGTTTTGCAACAGTTCCACATGCTGCTGCTGTAGTACTTGGCTTGACTTTGTTATAAAAGCTTTCTTTTAAACATAGCAACTTTTGATTTACTCATTTAAAACAGAAAGCAGCAAATAGCTGAAATTAGGTAATATCAGTTATTTTTTCTCATAATTCATGACGATGAGTATATATAACTGAGTACATAAATGGCTAATGTGCCTCTTTCTTTCACTAAGGAACTATGATGCAGCTGCAGCAGGAAAACTTTTAACATATGGGTGGGTGGGTGGGCCTATTGCGTATTAAGTTGCTGGCTTTAGCAAACAGAAGAAACCATAAATAAACCTAGTTGTATTCCTATCAATGTCACACATGATAATTCTCTCCCCTTATATTGAACAGTTTTTCCTTTACATGTATTTTATTACTATCTTTGTTACTGGCAGCACAATAAAAAATAGGGTTCGAGTTCTAAAAGTTCTAAAAGATTAGAACCCTAGAACTTTTCAAAAGTTCTAGACTAGAACTAGAACCAGAACTCAGAGGGTTCAACAGCCCTACCCGGAACTTTACAAAAAAAGCACCTGGGATAATCTTGGTGCTTATTGGCAATTCCCACCTTTCTCGGGAAAAAAAAAACAAGCATCCTAATAAAGGAAAAGATTCTCATCACGTAGGATCACAGGCTTTAGAAGTCTAGTAGTGCGAGCCAGAACGATGGTCTAAATCTAAACATATCTCAACAATCCTCATTGATTAGAAATGTATCCAGTGATTTTTTATTTTATTTTCCATAGTTTGGCTATGCACTGCCTCATTTGGTAGACCATTCCACTCAGAGACAACTCTCTGGTTTGTCCCTAAATGCACCTTTATAGAGGAATACTGCAGACTTTAATCTCATAATGAAAGCAAGTATTCCAAAACAGAATTCACAGGACAAGTAAGAGTCCGTATTACGAGTAGTAGCCCACAAAGTGAAACGCTTCCATTTCGAGGAATAAGTATGTCTGGTCAGGAATAAATATGGCTTTTTAGCCGCAGGCAAGACATCAGCAACCTTAATAGACACCCTGTAATGTGGGATGGCTGTTTTCAGAAGCCATGTGTGCAGATGTAGGGACTTGGGTCTGGATGAAGCAGAGACAACAGACCTCAAACACAGCAAGAAAAGGACAGGATGCTCTTTGGCCAGATGCTGTAGGAGTGCAAACCATATGTTTTCCCAATGAAAAATAGACAAGCAATTGAAAATAACCAAAACAATTAGCACGGCTATTTCAATGCTATTTCTCAGCAGGTCTGGCGAGGATGATCGGCAGTGGGGAAAAAGAACCAAGGAGTGTTGGGGCCACCCATGTTATATAGACGGCAACACTGTAGGTCATTTTGGGTGGCCCCATCTAGCAAACGTTTCTGAGTGGTCCTGATGCTGACGGCTTATAGTTCCATAGGTGTGGCCCAAAAGATGAGATATCCTTGATCAAGATTTATGCAATCTTTGGAATCCCACACTGGGGTTCAACCTGTTATGGAGGCCAGGCATCAGGATCCTGGGAAGGGAAGGTGCCAGAGGGCAGTCAGGCAGACCCACCCACCCAGCTGGATCAGCTAAGAGTGCCACTTGCTGTTAGCCGTGAAGGCAGCCACACTCATGGCTGGAGGAAGTGTGCTGTTGAGGCCATCCTGATCGTTAGGACAATGGACCAGGGCAGGGGTGGGGGAAAGAGATAATTAAATTAATGACCTGTTATGTAAGGAGCTATTTAAGCAATAAGGCATGACCAAAGGTTATGTTAATGGTCTGTTAATCACCTTCTAAGGGTGTACTGTGGCACGAGGTGTAGCCGAGTGCCACATGCCCCTAGAGGGTGATTAACTGACCATTAACATAATCCCTGGGAGTGCCTTATTGCTATTATAATAACAAATGTTTTTAAACAGTGTTAAACCTTGTTTAGCATATGTCTAAGCTCTACATGTATGTTAATAAAAGATTAACATAAGGCTGTTAGAATGTTTGCAGCCAATCAGAAAGCTCCATTTCTCAGAGCCTTGTTATAATACGTTTTAACCCTTGCATGGCCACAGACTGATACGTCAGTCCAAAATTCCTATACATTCTAATTCTATCAGCAGCCTAAGGGTTAATGCTGCTATAAATATAAGCACATCCATTCCTGAAATGGACATGACTTCTTGACAATAAATGTGTTTATCCAGGATGGCTATAAAATAATAGCTACCCTTATAGCTAGTTGTGGTCAGATATGAAACTTTGAAACTGAATGTCCCGTCTTTATAGGCAATACTGTTAAAAATTGGGCGTTGGAACTAAAGTTCTTAATATTTATTCAAGATAGCCCAGCTGTGATGCACGTCTTGTTTTGGAGGGGATGTTGCTTCTATTCAATTTTACATTTGGATGGACTAAAGCGGAGGAAGTCATGTGACTTGCAGTGAGTTAGTTGTCATCGTGGGGGTCTGAACCAGTGATTCCCCCATTTCAAAGTGCACCACCGTAACCATTATGCCACACTAATTTGCCAAACTTGTTCTACGTACCTAGAGCTGTACTTTGGTCATGGTAATTTAGGGAACCACCATAATTCCACACTGGGGCCAACTGTGATCAAGTACATAATGGAGAGGAGATGCAAAATTATGGGGTTTGTCATTTAAATGTCAGAATCATGGAGTTTTTACAAAAATAGCAAAAAAATCATGATATCCATTATTTCAATGATGAACGTAAAGACAGCCCTATTCGTAGTTGAGCTCTGATG
This sequence comes from Neoceratodus forsteri, assembly GCA_016271365.2. Taxonomy (NCBI): domain Eukaryota; kingdom Metazoa; phylum Chordata; order Ceratodontiformes; family Ceratodontidae; genus Neoceratodus; species Neoceratodus forsteri. The sequence continues at coordinate 143,752,375 of CM028131.1, read as the reverse complement.
GGGCCCCAGACGGGAAAACAACACACTTAGCCTTTAGAAACACTTTACAAGGTCTAGATCAGAAGAAGTACATGCACGCACATTACAGAAATAAATCTTGCTTGAAGCATTCCTAAAGCATGCAAGCCAAACACTGTCATATGTTCATGAAAAACTGTTTTGCAGAAGACATGCATTGTGCCAGTAGGGACTTAGGCTCCTCCTTCCCTGCCTTTTAACAGTCTTTGATTTTACCTTAAAAACATTCCTTGGTACCTCTAAGCGTAGTCCTTCTGTTACTGGAAAGTAGGGATGTGAACCTTAAAACCATGTCAGACACAAGTGTTACAGTCTAGTTCTCCTGCAGAAAATGCCACATACTGGAACAACCAACCACATTTTGAGTAGATATAAGCCTTTTGTGATGTCCCTGATTTGGTCATTTTGGCACTTCCCCTATGCCCATTTCTAGTGGTTATCCAGGAAGAAGTCACCAATCTGTCTGCACTTGAAAGAGGAAGGGATTATTTACCTTGTTCTCCCAGTCACCCTTCCTGCACTCAGTAAATCCAGTTCTAGCACATATTACTACAGACTGTGAATGCTGCTCGTGGACAATGGTGATTGCTGTGCTTGTCTGCAAAATGTCCGTGCACTGTAAGTGCCTGTGAAAACTCTGAGACACCTGTGAGAACAGATATCACCGGAGATACTACAGTACATAAACCCTCATTCTATTCTTTTCCTTTTGGTGGTGCCAGTGGTGGGCGAAGTAATGAAACAGATCATCTTTTTACTTTAAGTTTCCTTTCCTTTCCTGTATTTCTGGTGCCTAAGCAGTGCTTTCCCATTAAAATTCTAGTTGGGCTCTCTCTTGTGTTCTCTCTCCTTAGCAGACCACTCCCACTTCTTCCCCCCTTCACTCCTTCGACTTCTGCTCTCTCTCTCTCTGCTACCTGCATTGGCACTTGCCATCAAGCAGCCGGCTTTCTAATTCCACCTTCCCATCTGGAAGAACTTTCTTCCAACTATCCATGCTCCTTGCTTTTCTCTTTCAAAGCCCTCCTTTGTGATCTGTTGGTATTCCTCCTCGGTATTTCCCTGTACCTGTAACTGCTGGCAGTCCACTACACATACCATATTTACTTGTATATTTGTGGACTTCTCACACAAGATCAGTCAGACTTTAGATGCTAAATTTGGACCCCTTAATCTCTCAAGATCAGCTTTGGGCTTTGTTCCGTTTGAACTGTGCACAAACCTTTGTTTCTCTACTTCCTTTGGTTCTTCCTTGAAAACTCTGCAGTGAGTTCCCCTCACATCCCTTGCCTAGTTTTCTGCTTGGGTGCCCATTTTTAGCATCATTTATTAGGCTTACATGTGAGTATTATTCAGTATATGTGTTAGGTCTACAGTTATCAGCACTCCTCTGCTACTCCACTAGTATAATTTCTTACTTCATTTATTTGCACAGCTCGTACGTTGATCTCACGTCACCTATTTCTCTGTGCACTACTGCACTTTGTTTTGCACTGTTTTCCTCCAACTGACTCCCTCATCTCCGAAACAAACTTAAGCTCCGTTCGACTTACCCAGCCAAAAAATTGCAAATAAATAGGGTATAAGGTGTTTATTTGATGTCATTTTTAAATGAGGGTATGCGGTATTGCAACAGGTCATGTGCACTATGCATGCATATGCCAGCAGAATCCCAGCGCAGTTTTTTTTTTTTTTTTGCTCCTTCCCTCCAGAGAGGCCCTACACAGCCTTTAAACTCCCAGCCATCACCTTCTCTGTCTCTTAACCTTCCCCACCCACTTCTTTTATTTATTTGTAACTCAGGTGCTGTGTACCAATGGGCTAGTACCCCTGCCTGGATGGTCACAAACCAGGCTGAGGGGCCTGGGCTCTGTTTCGAGTGGAAAAAGGGGTTCTTTCCCAAGATAGAACATAAATAGCGCGTGCATCCACCCAGCGTTAAATATAGTGGGACAAATATATGGCAGTACAACCCCCTGGGATGATGTACCTCCCCTTACAGTCACCCCACACAAGGATTACCATAAACCAAAACCTTGTTTCAATATACTTGCAATTATTGACTTAAGCTAATAATATGCTCAGTAATAATGTGCTCAAGAGCATTTGTAAAAAGGTTAACCAACAATTTATTTACAAGAGGTAGGGTTAGGGAAAATGGCTGTAGAGGTTAAACAAGATTCATCATTTGCATTTTGTAACCATCAATCACTTTTGTTTGTAAACAAAACCGTTGTCACAGTGCCCACCTCCCAACAGTATTAAGATGGTTACAGATCAATACTTTCTTTCTATCTAGTTGCCTAGGTCCAATCACCACACCTCAACTGGCACCAGTTCTCCAGTCAATTATACAGGAGCCCCAACACACATCGCTGGGTATCTAGCCATTAAAGTGTTGCAGGCCTGATGAATTGCAGCTGACTGGCTGGCATTGGTGCACTTTAAACAATTCAAATTAAATGCAAATCCTCTTCTAGACTGATAGCAAATAACTATTTAACCAACGTGGACATTTTGGGCCAGATGGCCAAGCTCAGGACTTTTAGTGGCAACTATTGACAGTTCCCCAGATGCAGGGCAACCCCTGATCTACTAGCGGTTCTGAAGAACAGTCTCTTGGCTTGTGCGGCTGATGATATTCAGACTATAGAGCTGGGGTATTTGATTAGAAGTTTGGTCACTGACTGCTGAGATGAGCAGCAGACATATTGCAGCTTTGGGCCTCCCTCTGCACCTCTCACAGCTTCAGCATTCTCAGCAGCAAGCTCCTGCAACTTTGGCTGACTGGACACCCCTCAGCTTTTCTGGCAGCTTGTCATCATTTGCTTTCATCGTCACAAAATTGGAACAGGCCAGTGATGGGATCCTGGGCCAGCAGGCCTCAACCCCCATGTCTAGGCATGAACCCTTAGGAGAGATGCATTGGTAATGCCTAGCAGTGACACTACCAGGCAGATTCCCCAGGCTAACCTCGGAAGACAGTCACTCTCTTTCAGGTATTCAGACACATCTGGCTGTAGATAGCTTTAGCCATATTGCCAGCATAGCAGCTGTGGCTCTTACTTGACTGGAACACAGTCTTTGGGCTTCCCACTGAAGGCTAGCGGGAGACAGTCTCTCAGCTTCAGACATTTCAGGATCAGACATGACACAGAAGACGGAGGCACATCATCTCACCTCCAAGACTCAGACTTGTACAGAAGAACAAATCTTCACTCTTTATATCAAACCTAAACAGAAGAGCAAATCTTCTCACTTTGCTTTCCAGCCACAGGAACACAGACGCAGACTTCCCTTGGCTCTCTAGTTACACAATGACTCCATCCTTTCAGGGATGGGCGATGGCCGATCACCTCGGCCATCTCTGTCGACCTAGTCAAAGCTTTCGACACTGTTTCCCATCCCCTGCTTCTTGATTCACTCTTCTCAGCTGGTCTTGCCCTGTCAGCCACCAACTGGTTTAAATCCTACCTCACTGGCAGGACTCAGACAGTGAGAATCCTTGATTCCATCTCCCCTCCACTCCCCATCAACACTGGTGTCCCTCAGGGCTCAGTGCTTGGTCCCCTACTCTTCTCCATTTTCCTTAATGATCTTCCCACAGCCTGTTCATCCTCTTCTATCCACATGTAGGCAGATGATACTGTTTTGTACAGTTCCGGCAAAAACCCTGCTGCTGTCCAAATCAGCTTACAGCATGACTTCAACCAAGTTCAGCTCTGGTTTTTCTTCTCACCAGCTTTTTCTAAATGCCAAGAAGACAGTCTCAATGACCTTTGGCACCAGGCAGAGATTCTCTAGGCTCCCAGCCGTACCCATCTTCCACACCCTTGATGGGACTATCTTGGAGGACACCTCCTCATTTAGATATCTGGGAGTTTGGCTGGACCAGCAGCTCAACTTCTCTGTGCATATCGATGTGTAACCCGCTTACAAATGGGGGTTCCCGGAAAGTCTTCCTTGAGCTTGCCTAAATGCTCACTGCCAGGCTGGTGTTCTGTGTTTTAGCAGTTTAAATGTATTGCCAGAGAGTGCCTGTATAGCCTCTGTGTACTGTCTCTTTAAGAGCTAGCTGGATTGCAGTCATAATTAATCTGAGAGGGAGCTCTGTTAGATGTACTTGTTTGCTGATCATTTGCTAGAGTAGTAATAATATTGTAGTTTGTTCTAACCTGCCTTCTTTGCAGCATGGACAGTTCTGTTTGTTTCCACCATCATCTTGGTCCTGGACTGCAGAATGGGCCAATCAGTACATTTGGGACTCTAAAATGGAACCTGCCTACAGGGGCCAAAACTTGTAGGAATTGTAGTTTTGGGCTTTTGGCGCCTAAAATAACCTGGAGGGGGACTGACAGACAAATCAGCCAACCGAACCTTTTGGATCTTGGGTAAAGTCCCACACTGCTTGCAGTTTCAGTTAGATCTGAGTTGGGAAGTGAAGAAGTAACAGCTCGAGATAGTTCGAGCAGTAATCCATAGTGGATTTGCACAGGAGAACTGTGGAAAGGCCTGAGTTTGGCCTGCATGCCTGCCTGCTGTTCCTGAGAGGGAACTTGTGCTTTTTTGTTTGTTTTTTTTGGACTGAATCCGAATTTGGAGAGCGAATTAAGCCACTGAATTGTGACCAGGCTTTAACCTGAAGAAGACCGAAGATTTGCTGAATGTGATCGGCCTGTCAGGACTTCCAGCTACCTCTGAACTCCCAGATTGTGCAGAGACTCTGTAATTGAGACCAGAAAGCCATTTGCCTGGTACAGTGGAATTTCCTGACATGTGAATGTGCTGTGTGCTTATAGTGGGTCGTGATTTGGTTCCCCACTGTGGGTCTGAACTGTGTTTTGCTTGCTGGAGGCTATATCCAGCACCACAGACTGAATCCGCATCCATTTCCGTTTGCCTGGGCCCTGCTACACTGGCCCAGCTAGAATACCTGCCACGCAGAGAAAGTCATCGACGAGAGACCGGCCATGAACAGGAACGATGCCTCGGCGATTCATGTGGGCCCTGCTTCTCCGGGCACTTCAGTTCAACAGCCTGCAGTCTCTATTTCATCCTGCCTGTGTCCAGTATTGGGTATCGTGAGTAAACAGCTGGGTAGCTCCCTGCAACAACAGCTAAATCTAAAAGTGTTGTCATCAGATTGTCTTGTTGCCTTTTCTTTCATGAACTGAGCCCTCAGCTCCGGATTACAAATAGTGTGTGTTGTGCATGTTGCTTTCTTCCATCACAGGGCCCCAACCAGCTGCAACGTTCCTGGCTAGCCCACCATTTTCCTACCTGGGTGCCCAGAGTGTGTGACTGTGTAGGGACTCGGAACTGCATGCATAACTGTCTGATTAATATAGCTTTTAAACAAATCTACCTGATTATGCCCCTTCCTTGTTCAAGTCCCCTGAATAAATCAGATTTAACATTGTTTGCATTTAACCTGACTGTGGTCCCAGTTTGTGCCAAAATCATGTGACTGTTGCTATTTGCTGTACTTAACCTTGTTTTACAGGGGTCCCCAGGGTCAAGCTACAGGAACCAGCCCTGGTGGTAAGTGCAAACAGTGTGGGTAATTGCCTGGTGAATAAGGATCATTGTGAAAGTAATTATTGTATAATATATGTCAGACTGACTTTGATTTGTCTGTTGGAAGCTGAGAACCTTCCTACACTGCAAACAACAAACTATAACTCCATTTAGGACCTGGAAACCTGGTAAGGCATATTATAAAATGGTCTGAGAAATGAGGCTTTCTGATTGGCTGAAAACATTCTAACAGCCTTATGTTAATCTTTATTAACATACATGTGGAAGCTTAGCCATATGCCCGAACAAGGTTAAATACTGTTTAAAACATTTTTATTATAATAGCAATAAGGCACTCCAGGGATTATGTTGTGTGATTAATCACCCTCTGGGGCATGTGGCACTCGGCTACACCTCATGCCACAGTACACCCCTAGAAGGTGATTAACAGACCATTAACATAACCCTTGGTCATGCCTTATTGCTTAAATATTGTTGGGGACTTGTTAAGAAGGGGAGCTATGCTTTCTACAAAAAGTTTCTTTTTTTTTTCTTCCTTATTGGCATTAAGCAGAGAACTGCAGGATTCCATTAAAAGTGTAGTAATTTTATAACCAGAGGGAGTGAGATACAACTGAATTTGCTTGATTGCTGGGGTTGAGACCTAGGATTTGGAAGGATATTTTTGCAACATTTTTCAAGTGTCCTGCTGGCTGAGGAGAGAGTTCATTTTTATCCCTGGACTTGGTAGAGTGGTTTGTGTAGGAGCAGTGGTCTAGTAAATTGTGGTGTTTGTAGAATCACTATAAAGGGCAGTACTCACCAGGGTGGTGGTGTAGTTGTGTATTTGATTGTTTCTAACAGTCACCAGTGGCTGTGGTCTACCCACCCACCCTTCCCACACCCACCCCCCAGGCATGGCATTTCCTTTATAGCCAAAGTTCTGACATCACTTCCTCAACAGGTCTTGGGGCAGAACTGTCATATTCTTAATAACCCAGCACAGTGCATAAAGGGTAGGTACACACCACAATAATAATACCCCTAAGAACCAAAAGCCTGCAGTCACATCCCTCACCGAATACCTCTCTACCCTACCACACAATGCAGAGCAGACACTAGTAGGGGACCTCAGTATCAACTGGCTTGGTCCCTCAGCCGCACCAACAAAGGACTCGTTCTCGGCCCTTGACATGGTCCAATTATTTACCCAACCCACTAGACTTCACCCATCTATTGGTACCCACACCCTCCTGGTTATCATTATCTCTAACCACCCCAACAAAATCCAGGATATAAAAGTACTTCTCGACTCCCCAAGTGACCACTCGCCCATCCTATTTCAATGGACCTCTTCCACACCCAAACCCATAACCCAAACAACCTTCTGAAGGTGTCTCCGCCAAGGAGGGTTAATAAAACTTAAACAGCTGCTCACCCAAATAGATTGGTCCCCCATTAATATAGCCCCCAGCATTGACAGTGCACTCAACCTGTTAACACAGGCCTTCACCAAGGCCTGTGACCTCTACTCCACTCACTGAACTCCGCACCAAAAGGCAACATGCTCCTTGGATAACCCTCCCTACTCCAAATGTTGAGAGACAGGGATAATCTCTGGCACAAAGCCACAGAATCTGGCAGGTTGGCGGACAGACAATCCTATAATGCCACTACGCAATAGATGCACTTTCGAGCCATTCGTAAGGCCAAAGCAGACCACTATGAATCCACTCACAAACACGTGGGGTCTCGGGACCTTCTGGAGTAATATAAAAAACTCAATGAAATCACGCTCCCACCTCCCTCCCAGTTCACCATAAATGGCACTGCCTCCACAGACACTCTCACCATAGCAAACTGTCTAAACACCACCTTCTCGGATCTCAGCAATGTTCTCCTAGTTGTTTCTTTGACCATGTGTCCCAATCCAACCCCAACCCTGCAGCATCCTTGTTTCCTCCTGCACAAAATATCCACCCACGAAGCTCATCCCTACCTACAAAAAGCATTAAACAGCAATAACCCTATAAATGACCCCTAGATGCCAGGCTTCTTCGACTAGTCCTTGACGAGGTCCTAGTCCCCTAATGGACCTGCTCAACAAATCCCTATGCCTAGGGCAATTTCCTAGTGCCAGAAAAACAGCTGTCATTACCCTCATCCATAAAAGTGGTGACAAAGCCTCCCCAAATAACTATCAACCCATCTCCATTCTTCCCCCCCTCTCTAAAGCGTTAGAAAAAGTGGTTGCCACCCAACTTACTGCATACCTAGCCAAGTATGACATTCTATGCCCAGAGCAGTATGGCTTCCATTCGGGCCTTAGCACCACCACAGCCCTCCTAGAATTCACCAACTTCCTGCACTCCTCCTAGGCCGCTGGCAACATTGCAGGAGCTGTGTTCATGAACCTATCAAGGCCTTGACACGGTCTGCCACCCTCTCCTTCTCGACTCCCTCCACCAACTTGGTTTCTCCACAGGCCCCCTAGCCTGGTGCTCCAGTTACCTTTCCGCCCAGTCCCAATGCATCAAAATTAATGGAGCCCTATCCGACACACTACCCGTCCGCTCCGGGGTGCGCCAGGGCTCTATCCTGGGGCCACTTCTTTCCCCCCCTTCTACCTAAACTCCTTACCAAAGGCCTGATCCACAAAAATCTTATGTGCAGATGATGCAGTGCTCTTTGCTTCGCATCATAAACCCATGCCCCTTCAGGACTCCCTCCAAGATGCCTTCTCCCAGGCCGAAACATGGTTTAAGGACCGTAGACTGGTCATAAACTTAAAAAAGACTAAATCAATGATCTTTTCTCACCGCCAAAACAAAGCAAAAAGTGCACCTCTCCGCATCCTTCCCAGCACCCCCTTGAACAGGTATCCAACTACAAATATCTTGGCCTTACCCTCGACTCGGCCCTTATCTTCCTTGACCACATAAACACCCTTGCTGCCGCAACAAACACCCGGATTGGACTCCTTTACTGACACAGGGACCGTCTCTCCTCCCCACGCCCTTAGGCTTGCCATCACCTCATTAATACTGTCCCTAGTGGACTATGGGCTCTTGTATATGGGGCAGCAGATAACCTGCACCCAGAAAATCCAGGTCTCTAAACAAGGCCTGCAGCCCTAACTGGCGCACTCCAGGCTCACTCACACCTGCCCTCTATACCTCTGCCAATCTTCTCAACCTCGATGAAAGGCTCCACTACCAGACCTGCATACTGTCCAAGAAAATACTGCTCGGACCCCCGGGGTTACGCCCTCTCTTCATCCTGCCACCCCCACTATCTCCACCCGCAACTCAGAGAAAGCACCACTGGTTGTGCCCAGGGTAAAAACCTCTTTGCCCAGAGACTTCCCACCACAGGGCCCCCACATGGTTTAATGCACTCCCAAACACCATCACACTAATGCACCCAAGATCGCCCACTTCAAAACCTCTCTTTGCAACCACCTCTTCAATACCTGCTCCTGTAACTGCACCTAACATTTCACTCTCTCACCCACTCTGATCCAAATTCTCTGACAAAGTCCATTATGGATTGCAACCTCCGTCAATAATACCAAACTCATGAATAGGACTGACTACTCTGTTTAGATGCTTTCTCAAGCTAGTAATGTCTTTCTCCTGTGATGATGTAAATATCACCCAAATACTGTAAATAATGTCTGTAAATATCTACATCCAAATACTGTAAATAATGTCTGTGACAAATGTCTGTAACACATGCTTAATGTAATTGTTGTTATACCCTGTCTGTATTAGTTTCTGTCTTACATGTGACGAAGTACCTTCATAAATGAACCTCTGGCTCAAAGGCTGTAAACCCGATATATCAAATAAATAAATAAAACCACATCTGTGCCCTATTCTTAGATTTAAACAAAGCATTCGACACTGTCAATCATGACCTCCTCCTTCATATGTTACGTAATATTGGCCTGGATGACTCCTCCCTCAAATGGCTCACCTCTTACTTATTAGGCAGACAGCAGCAGGTTAAAGCCCAATGTGACCACTCCCACCAAGTCCTTGACGAGAGATACTGCAGTACTGATACTGGGGCCTCTGCTATTCACATGTATCTATATCAACCATAACCCACCTTAACATTGCCTCGGCTAATATACTTCTATTTGCAGACACCACACTCTATATAGCTAATCCCTCCCGCGACATGGCCTGCTCAAATCTTCAACAAGAATTCCACCTGCTGCAGCACAATGTACTTCATCTCAAACTGCTGCTTAATGCAAAAAAAAAATTAAAAAATAAAATGATGTTCCCTTCCCCCAAGGCAGCCACAGTTGGTACCATTCCCTTGGAGTCAGGACCCAAATCACTACCCTCTTGGGAGAATCTCTACAGCCAGTAGAAAAGTTCAAATATCTAGGCTTCTGGGCTGATAGTAGGCTCTCCTTCACACTTCACATGGATGAACTAGCCAAAAACTTAGACAAAGATTACGTATATTCTACAGGATCAAGCACTTTCGTACTTTTGAGGCCAAAATAAGGCTAGTGCAATCAACATTTCTTCCTCTCCTGGACTACAATGACATTCTCTACAGGCACCGCCCCATCGCCTCCCTTTCCAAACTCGACACTCTGTACCATACAGCCCTCAAGATTTATCACCCACTCTCCCTACATTACTCACCACTGCTGCTTGGTTGGTACTCCTTAAACATTAGGAGACTGAAAAATGCTGCCTTATGGGCCTACAGAGCCATAACAGGCAAGCTTCCCCACTACATCACCAAGCTCCTGGTCTGTTCCACAGGAGCGTATTCCCTGAGAAGATATTTCTGTATCGTACTTTACATCCCTAGGACCAGAACTCGGTACAATTCTTCTTCCCTAAGCCATGCCCTTCCCTCCATCTGGAATACAATTCAAAAATCTCTAAAACTCTCAAAAATTGTTAACATGACAACCTTCAAGGCACTTCTTAGCAACCTATTAAATGAAACCTGTAAATGCTTCAACCCCTAACTTCACACTTGTCCCTCCTTCTACTGTTTGTTGGTCTCCCCTTCTTTTCCCTACATCCCTATGACCTGTATATATTTTCAAATTGTTGTAAAGACCTGCAATTTACTATCCTTGTAAAAATGTGCCTGTATATACTCTGTATGTGTTATTTTACTGTAGGATTCTTATTATTGTATTGTGCTTTTTACTGTACTGTCCACCCAGGACCACTTTGTAAATGATTTTTTCTCAGTGGTGTTTCACCTGGTTAAATAAAGACTGATTGACTGATTGGAGTATGACTGCTGAAGAAAACAGTTTATAACAATCCCAACTTTAAGTCCTCCCTGCAAGTAAACTGTACTGTTTAACAATTAATTGCCCCAAGGTCCAATAACTGCCCCTCTACCTTAGTGTCCTGTGGCAGAGAGAGCAAAACCAGGGCTTCCCCACCTGTTGCTGGTGCTGTGCGCTAAGCCCCATTTAGTCAGGCAGTCTCAATGTTTTTGGTGGCCAGGGACTACATTTCCCAGCAGCTGCGGGTGCTGTTTAATTTACATGCGTTATTAGCGGTTTTAAAAGTTAACTTCTGGTCTTTCCTTGTGTCTCTGGACCCCAATTGCAGTGCACATGCAGTGTCAGTGGCTCAGTAGGTAGCACACTCGCCTCTGAGGCCAGGAGATCAAAGGCTGTGGGTTCAGTTCCCACATCTGACACTTGGGTTAATATCCCAGTACTGACACTGTAATGCAGCAGAGAGGGTGCTGCATTTCTGGTCCGTGTTCGGATGAGACGTTAAACCAGGTCCCATCTGCCTGGATTGGTGGTAGTTCAGGTGGATGTTAAAGATCCCATGGCACTTATCGAAAGAGTAGGGGAATATTTTATTAAAGTAACATCAAACAATATCAAAGCCACAGTTACATAATATGAAATTTACAACACAAATCATATATATACATACAGACAAAGGAAAAACACCACAATATCCATAGTATTACCTCATATTACTACAAATTAAATCTGCAATTAATATTAATCTATATCCCTTAATAATATTAATAACAGTCCCTTCCCAGTTTCTCTCTTTTTTTTAATAGAGACATAATATACTTTAACAAAAGGCTAAATCCCGAAATTATAAACTCAATATAAAGCATCTGTAAAAAATACTAAACTCTCAAATGAACATTTCTATATCCCATAATGTTTCCAAAATTCTCATCTGTATTTAATGAATTTTGAAAAACCTTCACCATCTCTCACTTTTTGGAAGAAAAAATGTAATATCATAACTATAAATCCTGTACATAGCCCCTTGTATTAGTCTCTGAACCGTGTCATAGGCATTAATCTTTGATAGAGTACCCATTGGCATCTAGCTTGCACAAATAGTATACCAATGTGCTGCAAAAATTTGTAAAGTATCTTTATGGTATAATAACGAAATTGAGGAACATGACCCAATACTAATATCTCATAATCCAACATACTAGCCATTTCATATCCCATCGGGCTGCTAAAAACTTCCATAGGTTAGTAGCATAGGAACATTCAAAAAGAAAATGTTGAACTGTTTCTTCTTGTGCTATACACTCTAAAAATGGACAGTTTCGTTCCTGTAAAGGTTTATGCTTGGCATTCCCTCTAACTCCAATTCGACCATATACCGTAAGCCATAAGGTGTCCCACATATAAGTAGGTAATCTTGTGTTATTTAATTTACTTAAAACCTCCTTCCTATAGTCCTTATGACAGTTCTTAAACTCTGGTTCACTTGGATATAATTGAAGTAAGACAGATTTATACAGCTGCGAACCTGAACTAACTTTGACCACCTGTGCTTCTTCATTTAAACAATTTTTTTGCAATTGGAATGTAATATACTGGAAGTAACAGTGTCGGTATCGGTTTTGGTGGTCTATTGTTCCAAAGAGTATAATATCTCCCCATGACTTGTCTATATAACAATCCAATGTTTCCCAAAGGGCTCCCATCCTAATTTGCTATTGGTTTGAAATAAATAGAGTGGCAAAAAAAACAACGGATCTATCATTCCTAGTCCGCCTTTCTGTTTTCCAAGTATGTAAATTGTCTCTTAATGGGTTAAGCCTACTACCCCACAACATCTGAAAAATAAACTATATAATCTGGTTTCCAAGAATGAGGGCAAAGGAAAATTAATGCTGTGTATAGTAACTTTGGAACAATACATTTTAATAATCGTCAACCCTTTTAATTTTATCCAGTTTCCAATGTTTCCAAATACTAATTTTAAGATCAATAGACTTTAATACTGTCATCCAATTAAATTCTGGTATATTATTTGGTCCATAAAATAAACCCAATATTTTAATTGGATCACAGGAAATCTGAAGACCTTGTACTATTACCTCAGCTATGTCATTGGTTCCAATAAATACTCCTTTACTTTTGTTTTGTTAATAGCTGAATTTGCCAATGCTGCATATTCTTCCATGTAATCTAAAAATAACTTTACTTGTGAACTATCAGAAAAAAGACACACAAATCATCAGCATAAGCTTGTATATACCACTTATCCACATCAACAGTCCAACCAATTCCTGTCCACACGGTGTTTGTATTAATGATCTAATCAGTGAATCAATCGTAAATGCATATAACAAGGGCTTAATGGACAACCTTGTACTCAGTGGGAATATGAAATCCTTCCGTATCTCAAGTTGTATTATTGGATGTGTTATTGCTGAATCATAAAGTTCTTTTATAATGTGTATAAAACCTTTGGAACTCCATACTTCGTAGATTCAAATAAAAAGGTTGGTATACTCTATCAAAGGCCTTCATTTGGTCAACAGAGACAATACATCCTGATATCTTTGCCTTTTGCCAACTCCACTATATCTCTTAAGACCATATGGGCTGTTGTATATTTTCCCAGGCACTCCACAAAACTGATATGGGGAAAGTACTCTTACTGCTAATTGTTTTAATCTCTCATTCAAGATTCTCATAAATAATTTATAATCTACATTCAGAAGCGTAATTGGTCCCCAATTTTTTAAGTCAAATTTATCACCTGACTTATATAAAAAAATCAGCAACCCCTCTGCAAACCAGCTTGGAAAGTCAGGGCTATCCAGAAATGCATTAAATACAATAACCAAACATTTAGCAAATTCCATTGGAAAAGCTTTATATAGTTCTGCTGTTAATCCATCAATCCCCGGGGAAGTTCCTGTATTTTGTATTTGAATGGCTTCAATTATTTCCTGTGTCGTAACTGGCCTAAGCACCTCTGAGGACTCTATCCCATGGTCTGGTACCTGAATCTGGTCTAGAAAGTCCTTAATGTTCTGAACAGTTGGGGGCCTAGCTGGCTTATATTCCAAAAATAATTGTTTAATAATTGAAGAAAGCGACTTCTGATCTTGTACTAACAGACCCACCTTATTCCGAAGTGTAGTCAAATGTGTGGCTTGTGTATAAATTTTAAAAGCAGCATATGGATCCCTCGGCTTCTTGATCCCATAACGTAAATGCGCATTTAGAGTTCTGGCCCTATTATACTGAACTTTCAAAAGCTGAGCTTTTACTAACCTAATCTGTGAATCATATTCCATTGAGGAAATATTGGCTATTGAAAATAAATTATATAATTGCTGTCTTAATTTTAAATAGTGTAAAAAATCATTATTTGCCTTTGCTTTTCCTTGCTGTTGTAATAGATGACAAATGTCATCCTTAGAATCCTTCCACCATTTACTCTTTGAGCTGTATAAAAATTCTACTGATAATCGTGCTGTTAACAACAACTGAATTTTTTCCAATATTTCTTTTGAGGTCAATAATAAAGGATTCAATTTCCATCTTGCTTTCTGCTTTCTCAGATTACGGAAGGAGAAACATTACAAAGTAACAACAAATGATCAGAAAAGGACACTGGGCATGTTTGATATGTAAAAGAAATTTGTCTGGATAGAAAATATAATCTATAGTGAAGTAAATTGATTCCTTTTGAATGTAAGCGTGGGCCCTGAACTCTGTTTACTACTACCATTAATTAAACCTGCAGAATGGATCATTTTATAAAGTGCCCTAGTATCACAATAAATATTTTATTTTTCTTTTTTAATTGGATTCTCAACATCTAATAAAGTACAATTAAAATCCCCACAAAACACCTCCAGTGAAGTCAATAAATAAGGTTGTAACATATTACAAAGTGCAACCCTTTCTGCTTTAAGCTGTGAACCATATACATTAATAAATCTACAAGACCTGCCTTTCCACATCCCATCTAAGATCATCAACCATCCTGGTATCAAATCTATCAACCTAATTAAAGAAAACTCATAGGAATGAAACAAAAAACCTATGCCATCTGCTGACTGCCGGCCAAAGGACCAATAGGATGGGCCCCAGCACCATTCTTGTTGAAAACACCTAACTTGTGACATATTATATATCCAGGTTTCTTGTATTAAACAGACATCTAACTGCGCAGCATGAACTGAATCATAAATTATCTGCCGTCTCTTATAATTCAATATACTGTGTACATTCACTGAACCTAACCTAAATTGCAGCATTCCTATTCAAAGTCTACCTTCACCTATCTTTTTCCTCCTTTTCTTTTCTTTCCTTTATAATCCTCTTGTAAGCCTATTGAGGAAGGTGGACTGTCCGTTATCAACTGGGAATCATCCTCAGGTCCATCCATATCTGATTCTCCCCATTGACTGGTCAGTAAGGCAAAAGAATTACTGGTTTCCACTTCCAAAATCGGCTGTTGAGAAAGATTTTAACATTTCGTGAGGGCGTCTAACAGCAGCAACCACTGGAGTCGAAGGTCTCCTGTTGTTGTGCCTTTCTCTACGAAGTTCCCCTGTATCTGAGGTTTGAAGTGCCATTTTGACTGGCTACTTGGTACATCTGTCCCTTGTCCATTTGATGTATCCCTGTGGTTATGTCTACCGTAGGCTGTGTGGAACCAACCAAGGTTTTTCTATTCTCGAATCCTGTGCTTTCTGAATTAATAGATCTGGACTCGCACAACAACCTTTATTTTTGCCGCCTATGTACAATCAGCAAATACATGTCCTGCCTCTTCACACAAATCACACTTTGTGGAGCTAACACACTGTAATGTACTATGGCCCACTTCTCCACAGTTTTCACATCTAGGTTTGTCACATGAACTTGATAAGTGCGTCCTAGCCCCACATTTATAGCATGCCGTGGTTGTCCGCATGAAACACACCCCTCTATCCCTCCCTAATAAAAGGAATTTGGAATGTGTTCAATACCTGCCTCTGTCTGCCTTAATTTTACTTTAAAACGCTAACCCCTGTCCAGAATTGCTCTGAATCTAGTATTGCTTCAGGGTCACTTTGAATTTCACATTTTGGCCTAGCCAGTAAATAATATCATCAATATGCACCCCTCGTTTCTAAACATAACAGTGACATATTTAATTAAAGCTTTGTTAAAGGTATTACCATAAATGGAGTCCAGGGGAAAATTTAACTTAGTATATCTTTCCCAAAACATATCAAGAGCATAGGTAGAGCAAAACTCACATCAAATTATCCTCTCCAGAAATATTAATAAGTGCAAACACCTCTCTAGGTGAAAAATGCAAAGACTCCTTTAATAAACTTTTTCCACATACTGCCTGTCAGGTCGAACCTCTAAACCTCCTTTATACCTAATCGTACCGCATTTCTCACAGTGCAGCGTCCTGTTTAATTTTAGAAAATAACTCTGACATCAATGGTTTATCCCCACTGAGTTCGCTACGGTCCTGTGCCTCCCCTTGTGCTTGTACCCTAGGCATTGAAGGTTCCTTTTCCCAGATTGAACTCTCCATAGGGTACCTCCCTCATTCCCATTTATCCTCTTTTCACACTCTTGTGAGTTACCAGCTTCTTGTATCTTTGGTTTCCAAGTAGGTTCATTTGGGAGAAATTTAATTTTGGGTCCCAGTCAGGCGTGGGTTTCACGATCCATTATCAATGTCAACCTGCTTCACTTAACGCTTTCTGTGGGACCAGTTATCAGTAGAAATAGGTGCAGTACAGATATTGCCTACCACTGTTTCTTTTTCCCTTGCTGATCAGTAATTAACTGTCCATCTGTTCCCACTATAGGCAGTATCAAGTTACGTTTGCAAAAGTCAATGCCATTCTTTTTCCTTTCCTTCTTCTCCTACCTTATCCACCAGTCGTTGTTGAATGAAAGTCCGTTACCCCAGTCTGTATTCCTGGCACCGTTTGAAAGATGCAGTTTTTCTCCTGTTCTGTAGTCCGTTTCTCCATATTGTTTCCAGGCTGAAATACAAAACCCCTTGAATTCAATACAGGACTTCCTTGTCCGTCCCGAAAAGCTGTCCCCTGTCTCTCTCCCTTTCTCATTACAACATCCTTGTGCACCTGCAATATTTGTTGTACGTCATTCCTGTTTCCCCTCTCGGTCTCCAGTTCAACTCTCCGTGAAGGCACATCATTCAAATTATCGCTCATTTCGGTCACCTTATCTGTCTGAACTTCATCCTTCGTCTTCTCACTGCAAACACCACTCAAGGATTGTTTGGGACTCGTGTTACCCAGGACTTGTACCCGATCTACTTCGTTGTTTGGTTTTGTAAGTTGCTCCGTTTTGTTGCATGCCAGTGCTTTTAATTCTTCTGCTACTTTTCTCTGCTCATGCTGTAATGTTTCCAGTTTATTTTTTAGTTGTCTCACCTTAGGTGGAAGCTCCATTGACTCTAATATTGGCATATTCGTTATAAACGTTGTTAAATCCTCCGTTGAAACAAATTGGTCTTTTCTTCTCCTTCCTCGTATTCCTCTGTATTCTCTGTTGTTCCTAGTAGAAGCATTGGTTCATTTGCAGCCCTCGGCTGCTCCGCTTCTCCTCCACTTCCATCCTCCTTGCATGCAGGTCACCAACTGACCTGCTATCCAACAACAACCTGTCCCCCTACTGGCCGAGCAGTGGGGAATTTCCCGTGTCCTGGCCAAATTTCCTCATTCACTAAAATACCACCAACAGCTTAATCTGGTTCAAGGTCAGTTGGCATTCATCTATCCCCTCCGGTCGTGCCTGAAAATAGGCAGGATTTGTCTAGTGCACTTACCCGGTCAACAAAAGCTAAATAAATAAAATAAAATTAGCTGACCCAGGGTCTGGGAGCAAGGGGGCTGTGTTTCACCTAGAGCAGCTTTAAAATCATCACGCTACTGTGGCAACGTGCGGACCGCCAGCTACTTTCATGCTCACGGATACACTACAGTCATGCATCTTTGCTCCTGTAGTCCCTCTCCTACAGGAAAACGTTGCTGGAGCTGGACAGAGACCTTAGAGGGCATCATAACCGAACAGGACTGACGGCAGTGCACTGGCGGGAGGCGGCAAGGTAAGCTATACCCGTGGGTGGGGTGGGGTGGAGAAGAGTTTACATATTAATTTTAAAATTGGTGACCGGGAAAGGCACACTGAGCCTCTCCTTGTTTTCAGGTGCAACCTGGGGGAGGAAAGCAAGGGATAAAAAAAAAAAAATACAACCTTATACAAAAATGCAGCGTTACAAACAGTGCAACATCAAAGCAGCAAAGACCATAGAAAGTGCATCATGTTAAACAAATTAAAATGGCAGATAAATATTACATCATGTGAGAAGGAACTGTTAAGGAGAGGAAAGCATGAGCAATGGGGAGGAAGGAATCTCAGTTGGTATTGGAGGAAGCAGGGCCAGTAAAATGGAGTGAAGAGGAAGCTGGTTCCAAAGTGAGGGAGGCGATGGGTGAAGGTTGACTTGCCAGCAGAGGTACAGGGATGTGGCAAGGCAAAGTGTGATGGTCCTTGATGTGTGGGAGCATGAGGCAAATGGAACAATGGAGAGGAGTGATGAGAGGTAGGAGGAAGAGACCCAAACCAATATTTAGATATGAAGGAGGCACTGTGCATCCGGCAATGGGATGGAAGGAAAGAATGGACAGGGATGAGTAAAGGGAGCAGTGATGAGCTCCTACCTCAAGACGTGTCCTCTATGGTTGGGCCTTTTGGGGCCCCTGATTTACCAATTCATGACAGTCAAGTTCTGAGAGAAGAGGCAGGCAGAAAGCTACATGGGGACAATGAGTGCGGCACTGTCATACTGCTGAGCATCAGGATTTACCCAATGTTGCTTCCTGCCCTAAGAATGCCGATCAAGCTGCCTCTGTAATGCACATACGCAGGGATAGCGTGCCCTGTGTCCACAGCCTGTAGCCAGGAATGATATGCCACCTGCATTTCTGGTGGGCATCCAATTCTAGAAGTTGTCTAAGGATAACTCAAAATGACACCTTTACACCCTTTCTCAGTTTAACAAGCAATACTTGAATGAGACTTGGGAAGTCTCTCCCAGAGCCTATGGGTGTGATGGCCCTGCATGTGGTGTTCTCTCTTCCCTTGCTACAGTGGTACAGTGAACTGTGGTCAGCCAGCTGGTGGTACAGCAGCAGATGCTGGCTCCCTCCCTCCTTCCCTGGAGGAGGAGGAGGAGTGTGTCCTGTGGGACACTCTGTCCTCCTCTTCCCCCTGGCCGGCCACTGATATCTAAGGCTCGTTCCCAAACCCAGGAAGTTTACACTGCAAGCAGATGCCCTGCTGCAGTGCCTGCGGGTCGGCTCATCCCGCAGAGTTGCAGAGCACTGTAGAGTTGCAGAGCACAGCCCTAAGTTATAATCGAGCAGGCTGATAAGGGGCGCCCAATGGTTCAGTGAAAGTGTGCCATGTTGGCGACCCAGGTTAAGCAAGCCAGGCTGTGGAGTGCCCCTGGAGACCTCAAGCCAGCTGGGGTGGGGGACATCTGGGTTCTGATGCAGCAGTGGCCCCCACAGTGAGTAGTGTTAGCCCAGTGAGGTGTTGCTGCAGCCAAGGCCATCAAGAGGCTGTATCTCACGTGCAGGGTGGTGGGAGGGAAGAGGGAACAGCACAGAAAAGTATGCATTATGCATTATGAATGCGGTCCTTTGATCTGTGCTCCATACAGATCCCTGCTATTGCCATGATGGTGTGCGTGGGGGGGCAGGGGCTGGGGTCGGCAGAGACCTGAATACAGGAGTAGGGAATGGTCTAAAGGCCAAAAAGCTACAGGAGAAAAGAAAAAAGAAGGCTGATGATAGGTCTTACTGCAGCAAATCAGTCCAGATTCAGAAACCAAGATCTACTTGAAAAAGCAAAAAAAAAAATAAGAATGCCATCTGTTTACTGAGTGGAATGTTTAATATTCTTTGCATGAAGAACAAGCCAAGCCTGAAATGCTTGCCTGCACTACGCTCCATTTCTGGCTTTTTCTTTTGTTTTGTTTAATAGAGACAGTTCACCTGTTCCAGTGTGGAAAACTATCACACTGTTTCAACTGACAAACAAGCTTCACTACTAAACAAAAAAAACGTTGCTTTCCAAACAATTTTGGTGTGGAAAATGCTTACACAAGCTCAGTTGGGACATAACTGAATCAGGTCTGGGGCGGGAAAGGAAGAGGACGAACATTTAACTGGGGTCTGACAGCTCACATAGGTGAAGATTTCTGACACGGTGTTCTACTAACGATAAGGAATATTTTGCAGTTTAAAGTTAAAGCTACCGACTTTCGAGGCCTAAAACTGGGACGGTCCATCCTGACCATGACCCCCCACCACCACCACCACCACCATGTCACTCCCTCGGGCACCGCTGCACAATCCATTAAATGTTGCTGCTTGCTCTGGTCATGCCGCCCACAGTAACACCAGTAGCAAACATTCAGATTAAAACAATACATCATTCTGCTGCAGGAAGTTCCAAATCATGATGTACAGAAAGTTCATTAGAAGCAAACCTGCATTAAATTGTGATCAGACATTCGAGCTGCATGTATTGCACCTCCTGACAGTCCCATCCAACCCGCTTACATTCACCTCATTTGCTGAGCAAACTTTACTTCGTCAACTCCCACCCACACCAGATTGTTTTCACACACTTCACTATAGCTGATCAGGTTTAGGTACCCTAGTTCACTGCTGCCAGTCTCTTCTCTGTCTGGAGCACCTCTCAGTTGCTGGCAGGTAGACGTCTACATGTGCCCGTTTGCTCTACTTCCCAGTCTAATCTAACAGGAAGGAACATGCCTACTGTGCACCCACTGACATGCTTGCAGTGCAACACAGGTGCAGGGGTTGAAGTTTTATTTTATTTATTTATATTTTTATTTATTTAGTTGTTTAACCAGGTATAGAACACTAAGCTGAAAGCTTTTTACAGGAGTGACCTGGGAGCACAAGGAGGTTAAGTGACTTGCTCAGGGTCACATAGTATGCAAGTGGAGCTGTGAGATTCAAACCCAGGTCTGGCCTGCTGGATATCACCAAATTTGCAGCTCAGAGCCTTAGACCACTGCGCTATACTGCCTCTATTGCCTAAGCTGCAAACTGCTGTCAAGCCTGAGCAGCGCCACAGTGATGCTGAAATAACTGTCACTCACGGATTAGCAGTCAGCAGAAAAAAGGGACAAAACTGGGACAAGTAAGCAAAAACCAGAACAAAAGTGGCATTTTGCAAAACTTGTGGGGACACTGGGACATGCTGTATAAAACACGGACTGTCCTGGGAAAATAGGGACTGCTGGTAGCTTTATTCTCCTATTATTTTTTTTTAAACTCTCTCTTATAAACCAAATTGTGTCAATTAAATACTTGTCAGGGCAATTTTCTACCCTCCCCAAGGACAAGGAGGCTGGCACACAGCTGACTTTGAAAGCCTACCTTTTCTGGTCTTATAGTGATTTTTGACTCAAGTAGTTTAGTTTATAAGCCTCTGTGACTGAGGCAGCAAAGCCGGGTGACTCTGATGTTGCGGTTTTTCGTTTGCCTCGAATTCACACACACTTTTGCTCACAGTCAGTGGGATGAGGGTTGCTGCAACAGAGCACTTTATCCGACTCAGCAGACATGGGTTAAATTCCATGTCTTTGTGAGCACAGATGGAACAGAAGCTTGCTGTGTTGGCTCTGCCTAGCTCAGCAGTAGTGGGAAATCCCCCACATTATTCCAGACTACAGTATTATCTCTTGCTTTGGAAGTCATACCCACAGAACAGAAGGAATACTGTATTTGCTCCAGGGCCTAAATAAGTTCAACATTTAATTTTTCAGCCATGGTTTATGCAAATATGTAATTTAGTATACCTGCAAGCCGGTGGCACTGAGGGTTGAGGCATTGGACACCATACCTCATGCTATGCGGCTACCTGGGTTTGGAATGGGCCCAGGTTGTCAGGGGTCAGTTGGGGGGTGAGGCGAGATCGAGCCACTGCAAGGCAGCTCTCTCCTCCTGGGAGGCTTGAGGCTCCCAGTCACTGGCCGCCACCTGGTGGAGGATGGATGGCGGCGCCGACCCAAAGGAGCTCCGGTGGTAGCCATGGGGAGGTGCAGAAGGGGCTGCGCTGGCATCAGGGGGCGTGCATGTGCTTCCATGCACGACGCCCATGTGCTGGGGCCATGGAGACCAGCGGAGAAAAACAGCAAAACCCCAGAAAACAAATATATAAAGAAACAAATTTAGTATACCTGCAACTTAACTTCCTGACAGCAAGCTTGCCGCTGAGCACCTGCCGCAGCCTCGCCCACAAAAAACGCATTTTAATGAAGCTAAGTAGGGATGGGACTGTAGAGCTATAGATAGCATTATAATGCTATAAGGGGCAGTGGCAGGACTTTAGATGAACCTCGTACCATTTGTAGGCAAATGTACATGTAATACTATGTCCTTTACATGTATAATTGCTTATAAATAAAGACCCAGTGGCATGGAGGCTAAGAAGCTGGGCGCTACTACTGCCTGCCCGGCGACCCGTGTTCGGTAGCAAGAGGCTTGAGTGTCCTGGGACACTCTCCTCTCCCAGGAGGTAGGGTGCTGCATCTCGCTGCAGCACTGCCACCCAGATGTGTGAGGTGGTAGGATGAAGCGAGACACAGGGGTGAGGGCGTGCATGCTGCTTATCGCATGAACATGCACCTGCATGCTCACGCAGGGGATGTAGTCCCATTGCTGGTGTCCCTATGGGGGAGGGATAGAGCAGCATATTCTTCCTCAGATATTCCTTCTCTTAAGCTGTTAAAAGGGTTACTGTTTGCAATGGCTGCTAAAGGTACTCCGGGTGTTGTCTTGGCCTTTCTCCCTTTGATCTCTTTTTTTATTTTAACCTCCTGAAATCTATTCCCTACTGCTGGAGGGGGTCGAGGTGAGAGCCATTCCACCAAGGCTTTGGGACTCCAACCTGAATGTGGCTTGTTTCACTTGTTAAATTGGAGGGACCTGCTGAGTCTGGTACATCTGACCCGGCCACATTTGTGCCTTCCAAATCCGAGCCTGGTCGGAAGGGGGGGGCCCTAAAGCCTAAGCTGTTTTCGTTTTTTGAATGTAAAAATCCTGCAATGTACAGTCTGCATCATCTGTATTGTGAGATGCCCAAGGGCAAGTTGGGAAGGAGTGACCTTCCTCTTCACATAAATTGCACTTTAATAAATTCTGGCAGTTATAACTTGAGTGTCCCACATCCCACACTGAGTACATTTAAGTACTTCACAGTTAGGGCTGATGTGTCTAGCAAACTACACTTGCAACATCGGCGAGGCTGACCGGATAAAAGATAAAACCCTTATCACGCCCAACATACAAGCAGTTTGGCAAATGCTTCAAATCAGTTCCTTCATACAGGAACTTTATTTTATCTTCAACCCCATTCAAAACCCCTTCCATCCAAGATAGAATCAGGGGAGCCTTGTACCTCACAATTTTTGTCTAACCAGTACAAAATATCCTGGATGTTAACTCCCTCATTCCTGAATAAAATCGTAACCACTCGAAATGATTGCTTAGTTAAAGGGATTATTTGAAATGGGGTCCAGATGGGGTTTGTTTTTAGGGTCATATATTTAGCCCAGAATCTCTCCAACAAATCCGGGGTCCTGAAACTAATGTCAAAAGCTGATTCCCCAGCAGCATGAATAATGGCATAAACGTTTGCAGGGCTAAAATGCAGTGACTGTTTTAACAACATTTTCCCCATAAAGAACCGATCTGGAGGTATCTCCATACCTCCTAGGTATCTGAAACACACTGCGTTTCTTCTCTTGGCAAGCTCACCGGTTTCTTAAATAAGATTGCAAAAGTTTGTTGGGGACTTTTCTGAGCTCCCAAGGACTCCTCTACTGAGTCCCCTCTCCGTTTATCTCCTACCTGCGCCAAAGGGAAAGGGGAGATCTGATCAGATAAGGGCTGGTCATCCTCCGTAGTCAGATTAGGCTGACAAGTATTAGATGCACCCGAATTGGGTGAAAACGCAATAGTACCTGAGTGCTCCTCTATTTGCCGTTCTCCCACTCCCTCAGAAATAGTGGGAAAAACTGAAATATGCTCTTCTTCCTTATCGTGGTCTGCATCTGCTTGAATATTACTCATATCCACATCCGCGATCCAAACGCCAGCTGCTCTGTCTCCAGCCTGCCCTCTTCCAGGGCTCCTCTGGAGACCACGCCTTCACGCCGACTTGTGAAGTAATGGCCTGAGAGGGCGTAACTCTAATTCTTCCGGATCCTGCTGAACAATGCTGTTTATAAAGACTTTAGCACTGCCTTTCGCACTGTCAGGAGAATCATTGGCCATCCTCTTCCTCTTTTTATGCTCCTCAATTTTAGTTTTTCTGCCGCTAATTGGGCTTCCACAGAATCAAGTTCTTCCTGCAAGATCAGCCATTGTTTCTCTAAAGAGAGGTTTAAATTTTCCTTCCGGTATTAAATCTGCTGTGCCTCCATGAGTACTATTTGTTCTATCTGTGGATTGTTTTCAACAAGCAATGGCATAAGAATATCCTCCGCTTTACTTTCGGTGTCAACAGCACCAACCAGGAGGCCTGTAGTAGTCCTGTCTCCTCTGCATCTCCCGAAATGGAGATCTCCGTGTTTGCAGCACTTTCCCCTACCGACGAGTAGGGAATTTCCCCGGTGTCCTGGCCAGATTTTCCCCAGTCAGTAAAAATACCACCACCGGCTTAATCTGGTTCAATTTCAGTTGGTTACCATCTATATCTCCCCTCCCCCTGGTCGCCCCTGAAAAAGGGACTTCTAGTCTCAGTGGGCCTATCATGTCAACAAAATTCAATAAATAAAAAAAAAATAAATACATAAGTTGTATGTATTTACATAAATCTTTAAGAATTAGCTCATATGGCTGTTCCTGGTTTCCTCCCTCCCTCCCTCCTGACCTGGGGGCTCAGGTCAATTTGCAGCTCCCCAAGCTCCTCCCTCACAGCCTTCAACCCCAACTCCCAGTGGCATTTCAGTATTTAAGAAAATCTGCTGGAAGGGGTGGGTGGGAAGTCTTTTACAATCCCTCCAGCCACAGAAACCTCTAAACTAAATTCCACTTTAAGCTAAATTAAGAAAAAAACAAACAATAGCAAAACTTACAAAAATCCTCTCCACAACAAGTAGAATTAACTAATCCTTCTCTCCTGCAGTTTGATGGCTCTGTCAGAATTTAAAGGCTTTGTGGGTGGGCAAGTCTGGGCATGTCCCATTCAACCCCTCCAGCCACAGAAACCCTTAAGCTAAATTCCACTTTAAGCTAAATTAAAAAAAAAAAATTGTGAAACTTACAAGAATCCTCTCCACAGCAATTAGAATTAACTAATCCTTCTCTACTGCAGTTTAAAAAATAATAGCAAAACTTACAAAAAAATCCTCTTCACACTCTCTCCACAGCAAGTAGAATTAAGTAATCCTTCAAGTTCAGAATACTCTCAAAAACATGCAAGACACATCAAATTGAGCCACAGAGCAGCCAGACAGGTACATGGTAAGCAGAGATGGCTGAGAGATGTGCCGTTATGGAGGAGTACTTCAGACCGGAGTTTGAGAGGGAGAGCAAGTACTCCTAGATCTGATTCACTGGAGAGGTGAAGGGGTCTACGTGGTGCGATGCAGCCCAGATAGCAAAACGCTTCCACTTCATGGAACAGGTAGCCCTGGTGGATGGTTTCCTAGCTGCCACCAAAACATCTGTCACATTAGAGGACACCTCAAACCTCGCAATAGCTAAGTCCTCATGAGTCAGGAATGAAGATGGAGAGATTTGAGGTCTGGATGGACCAGGGTACTCAGGGTAGGGGCACTGAGGTTCCACTGCCAGTTGCTGGAGCAAGGGAACAAAATCTGGCAAGGCCAGAAGGGGCGATTAGGATTATGGTTGCCCCTTCCATCCAAAGTTTGAAAAGAACCCTCTGAGGGAGGCGGGAAGGAGCGAGGCATACAAGAATCTCCCTTTCCAAGAGAGGGACAACGTGTCTTGCGGAAAACTCCAGGCCCTGAAAAGGCAAGCAGAAAAGTGTCAGTTTTGTGTTGAGTGATGATGCAAAAGGTCCAACTCTGGAAGACCCCACTGGTCAAACAGATCTTCCACATCGGAGGTCAGGTGTTCCCACTTATGAGCTCGTGACTGAGACCAGCTTAGGCTGTCTGCTGAAACATTCTGGTCGCCGGGAACATGGATGGCTGTGAGTTCCAGGCCATGACCTATGGCTCAATACCTGAAACTCATCGCTTCCCGACACAGAGCGTATGAATGATTCCCTCCCGGTTTCTTGATGCAATGAACCACCCTGGATTTGTCTGTCTGAATCAGTAGAGGGCCTGGGAAGAGTTGAGTCTGGAAGGCCTGCAGGGCACATAGAACTGCTTTCACCTCCAAGACGTTTATGTGGAGCTCTGCCTCCACCGTAGACCATGTTCCTTGGATATGGTGTGCACCTAGCTTAGCCCCCAGGTTCAACAACAATAATATCAACATGCCCTACAGCGACACCAGAACCTCGATGTCCAACAAAGCGATACAACAACAAATCAAGGACAAAAACTCAGACAACACAAAACAATACCACAATGCAAACCTTACACCCACGGTACCAAATAACCAACTGCACGTCGCACAGATAGTGGAGAAACAGCAATAACCAGGTTGCAAAATATCTGTAACCCCCGCCTTTTTACAAACGACAGGTGGTATGCTGTTTGAATCTGACAGCGGTACCAGGTGGGACTGGTCTGGAGGAATAGGTTATCAAGCACAAGGGCTAAGTTTGGCTACTTCTGCGCAGGGGCACCCAAGTAATTCCAAACACAGGAAGCAATAACTGTAATGTCCAATACCAGGAATGGGATTCTAAAATGTAGCTTTTATTCACATCCAAGCAGAACAAACAAAGCATAGACGGACCCCCACGGGACTACACTTCTGGTAATGCAGATTAAGAGAAACAAGAACCCTTCTTCAACACTTCAGCCCTCAAGCTCTGAACCCACCGGGCACACAGCCCGGACTTGCACGCTGCTTTAGGTACACAGCCCGAACTTGTACACTATCTGGGATTCCCAGGCTCGGCTCCCTTGCCGGACACTCGGACACCTTCCATATGTCATGGAAACATTTGCTGGTGGCTTCCTAAACCACCTAAGAGCACCTCCACTCTATCAGGGAGTTCTCCTTTTAATCCCATGTCTGGGTACTTTCCTCAGGCACTGGCCAAATACCTGAGAGAAAGTAAAGGTGCTACAGAGCAAATCCGTAGAGGTGAATTTGGTTACTACTGATGGGGGTCTCCCAACTCTCGCTTCCACAATTCATACCCAGCCATTTCTCTGGACATTAAACATCTCATTCTGTAAAGCTTGGCAAAGTAGATTAAGACTAAATGTATGTCACACTTCCTCTACTTGTCTTGCTTTCCTATTGTGCTGGACTTGAACATACTTTTACTTGGCTCAGCCCATTGCTCTAGGCCTCCCACTGATTAAGCAGTCAAATCCCCACTTTACTATACTCTTTGTGCTGGACTTGAACCTACTTGAATTAACCGGCAATGTCTATTACACTAGACCTCCTACAGATTTAGTAGTCCAATCCCCACGTTTCAACAGTTCAGGTGAAAAAAAATAGGCCCTCTGTCAGAGTGAACTCGCCTTTTGGTTGCATGCCCCACAGGCGATTCCTCACAGGAATTTCTCTCCCATAGCTTCTAGTGCCACAGCACAATTTGAAATAGGCAGCGTCTTCCTTAGCCAGAACCAGGAGGATTGCCCCTGGAAAACAGGCAAACCTTTCTCACCCCCATCCCCTCAGGGATGGGGCACATGGACCAGTAACAGCGGTCTCCACCACTTCAAAAACAGCTTACTGTGTTCCTCTTTCAGTGGAAACACACACCTCCCTTACAGTAGCTCTAAAACAGAGCTTAAGGCTCTGAGAGCCTGCAACCAGACTGCATGTGCTGCTCCTCTCTCAAAACTGCACACAGACTCTGTTCAAATCCCAACATTCTATCCCAATCTCCAACTGCAGCATTCCAGTGTGGCTCATGCAGCTGCGAAAGTTCTATGGTGATGTCATCCTCAGTCTCAGCTGAGACTGAGAACAGAGTGAGTGTGAGAAATCCATTTAACTGGAGTTTCACAAGCTGCCTTCCTGCCTACCACTAGGTTTTACTGGGATTCTAGTAACCCCGGTAACGGGGTTACATATCAACACAAACTAAAATTACATATGCACACATTCAATGCTGGAGTGCTTTTACCAGATACCCCTGGTATTGTCAGTTCGCCTAGGTTGGTTGGATCCACAGGTACTCCTTCAGCACCCTCTACACCCTCTGTGCTGCCCGCTTTAGCAGACCAATGGATGGAAAGCTACTTCCCATGGCACTGACACACCGAGACAACATGCAAAGACCACCTGATGACTAGTCTCACATGTCTCCAGTTGTCTCCTCTTTATGGCTTCCTCCACACTTGCAAACGGCACTGTCTGGCATATGATTATGCAATTATGACATGGTGAAATCCATCTCACTCACTGTTTTTGCTCACCCATACACCACCCAGCACATTTCAGTACATCGTCACCATTTAGCCAGTCAACATGCATTCCCAATCGCTCCAAAGGCTTTCGTTCTCATGGTGTTGCTGTATTTCTCTGTTTCGCTCTAACAACGGTATACCAAGCCCCCCAGCCTAGACCTGAGTCACCTGTTGTGAGAATTTGCTGCGGGCTTTCAGCCACCCATGGCGGGGGTGTCTCTTAAAATCTGATTACAGAATGAGCTACCCCTTAAAGAACATATGGCATCCCTCCGGTATGGAGATATGCTGGCCAACACGTTGACCTTCGTTCATCGAGGGGTTTTATCCTTGTTACTGAGATGATTTGTTTGTGTCATTACAACTGACCTGTCGAATTCTGGTTCAAGGGTGAGGATTTTTCCTTTTTGATTTCCCACGTAACTGCATATCAAATTGTGTGCAGATGTTATTTTTTCTACCATTTTATTTCCATTTCTTTTTTTTCTCCTTTAAAACACTCCCACCTTCTGCATCTCTTACTGGGTATTCACTGAGCACACAGAACCTGCCTGAGGCAGTCTCATCCAGATCCTGCGGTCTGTGTCATTCTGGACTAGCAGAGGGGATGGAGCTCCCATCCAACCCCCCCCCGCACTTCTGCATATTTAATCTTATCAGGCCTGGTTTGCGGATATTGAACAAAAATGAGAATATGTGGAACTGTGGGACCAAACAATGTGACCTTAAAGCTGGTAAATCTGATTCTCATACCTTTTACTTAAGCGCATTGAAGTTTTGCTCTCCAAGAGAGAGCAAAAGAGAAACATTCTTTCCTAGAGCTTCAAGTACAATATATCAAGGTGACCTGTCACCTCATATAATAGATTAGTGCTTTCCAAATGAGCTTCATGCTGAACAGAAAAAGGGGAAATGAAAAATAATCTTAAAAAGTTATAATGACGCAGACGTATATCATGAAATTAGCTTTTTCATGAAGAAAAAAATTATTTCAGGAACCGTCAAAACATTTATTGGTAGGACTTATTCAGTTTTAGTCAGCAGCAGTAGGCCAAGCAATGTGAGTTAACCAATGTCAGAGAGTCAGTGTGGCTCCGTAGGCAGTGCTATCTCCTCTGGGGCAGGAGGTTCAGCACCAGGCGGCTTAGGGTCATCCTCAATGCCGACACTACAGTGCCGCCCTAAGCACTGCTGCCCTTTCACGTGAGACTTTAAAATGAGGTCTCTCCTTCCCAGGTCCAGTAGTTCAGATGGAAGTTAAAGATATCATGCCACGTGGCTGGACGGCGGTGCTAAGCATGTCACCTTACTGGATTCTGTACCCTTACTGTTGAGCTGCTAGACTGATCTGGAGCACTTCCAAAGATGTGCACAGATGCACAGTTCTACTACCCTAGAATGGCTCCCATTAAAACCAGAAAGGCCATCCCCAGCCCAGTGCCGCCAGTGGAGTGCATTGCTTCCCATGTGGGTGGTCCAGGTTTGCTGTGTCAATCTGCCCAGTTGCTCTGAGCCACTGGGGTCAGAGATTCTGTGGAGACAGCTTTCATGGATACTGGAGGAAAATGTTTGACACACCACTCCTTGAAGTGCCTCCAGTAGGGGATTGTGGGAGGCACGGGATGCTGTGGCTGATCACAAGATATTCTGCACCCCCAGGTCAGTGTGTGGGGTGCTGTCACAGCGAGACCACAGGAGGAGGGTGGGACAAGAAAAATAAGACAGACAAATGATGCCAACCATGAGCATGACCCATGCCAAAGCCCAACTTGTGATCCTGGACCCGCCGATTTCACAGAATTATAGAATGTAACGGCAGAGAAAGGCCAAGGGTCCATCCAGTCTGCCCATTTTTTGTACTACCTATACCCTGGACCTACCATCCATTAGAGTGTGTGTCAATGAAACCTTTCACCCTATCCCTCTGTGCCTGAACCACTCACAGTCGCTACCCCACCACATCTGCTGGCAGGCTGTTCCAAGGCTCAGTCACCCATTCCATAAAAAAATCCTTCCTCACATCTCTCCTGAATCCTCCTCCGACCAGTTTCCAGTCATGTCCTCTACTCACGGAGCTGAGGTTCCTAGTCAATAGCTCCTCACAATTTAACTTGTTAATGCCCCTCAGGAATTTGAAGATCTCAGTCATATCATCCCGCTCCCTTCTAGTCTCCAGGGAGGACATATTCAGGGCCCTGAGTCACTCCTCATAAGATCCACCTTGCTGACCCTGACACTTGAATGCCTGAGGGTGGTGGTGGTGGTGGTGGGGGGCGAAGGAGACTGCACAATATGGACATGGTTAATAAAGGAGAAGTACAGCTATCTGTATAACACAAACACTACATACAAGCAAAGCCCTATCAACAAGACACAAGCAGGAAATAAAATAGCCCTGAAAGAAAAAGTCAGGTAAACACTATACTGTAACACCTGTCTTGCCAACCACTGGAATGGGAGATGGTGGGTCTTGAGGCATTGTGGATATCGTGTCAGGGTATTTTACTATGGAAATCAGGCAGTGGTGCATTCAGCATGGATAGTGAGTTATGGGATACTGGTGTATCTGGCATGGATAGTGTGTATTAGATACTGGAGCTTGTGAATTGAGGTATTGGACAATGTTGTATGGAAAGTGTGAGTTGGGTACTGGGGAATGGGACATGTATTTAGCTTTTTTGAGCAAGTGTAAGAGCAGCTAAGAGATAGTCATTTGTCTTCAGTAACTGACTGTAAGTAACTTGCAGTTTATCTCTGGCTAACCCTCTTAGCTCAAACATAGAAAAATAGAAGTTGACGCAGATAAGGACCCATGGCCCATCCAGTCTGCCCATTTCTTTTCTACCTTACAAATGTGCCTTGAGCCTTTGCTCTGTCAATGGCTTATCTATTCCTGTTCATCTGTATTGCTCCCTTATGCCTATCCCATGCCTGTTTGAAGCCCTGCACTGTACACATATCCACCACTTCCTGAGGCAGACTGTTCCATGCATTCACCACCCTTTCTGTGAAAAAGAACTTCCTCACATTACCCCTTAATCGGCCTCCCTCTATTCTCATGCTGTGTCCTCTTGTCCTGCTACTTTTCTTATATTGAAACATGTTAGACTCTTTCACCTTGTTAATGCCCTTAAGGTGTTTGAATGTCTCGATCATATCACCTCTCTCCCTCCTTTGCTCCAGGGTATACATATTGAGCTCCGTTAATCTGTCCTCGTATGTTTTCTGATGCAGTCCTGCACCATTTTGGTTGCCCTTCTTTGGACTGCCTCAGTTTGGTTAATGTCCTTGTGAAGGTGTGGCCTCCAGTACTGCACCACGGTACTCCAGATGGGGCCTAACTAGTGTCTTGTAAAGACACTGGTTGAAACCCATCTAATACTGCGTTCAAACCTTTAACAGAACATTAACTGTGTGGTCATTCTCACCTCACCAGTGTAATAGTGGGAATGAAGCAGTGTCGTTCTCCCCTCACACAATTGTACTGCTTTATAAATGGAAGCACGGGGTGGGGGGGTGGGACTGAAGCATTCTCACATTCCCCCTATATTGCCTTATGATATAGGCATGGGAGGCTGTTAATCAATCCCCCCTCCAAATACTGCTTTCTGAATGCAGACATGGGGAGGAGGGGGCCGAAACAATCTTTCCACCCTCACTTATACTGCTTTACAAATGGATGTATGTGAATGAAGCAGCTGAAGTAATCTCACCTACATCCCTTGTACTTCTTTATTAATCTATGCTTGGGGAGGAGGGCTGAAGCAATCTCACTCACCCACTTGTACTGCTTCTAAATGCAGGCATTGGGGGGGGGGAGGTTATCTAACGTCACCCACCCCGCTTGTACTACTTAATCAGTGCAGGCATTTTGGGGTGGAAGACTGAAGCAATCTTTCCCACCCTATTTGCACTGCTTTATGAATGGAGGTATGAGGAGGAGGATGAAGTCATCAGCCAATCTCCCACCCCCACCTCACTTCAAAGGCTACCATGGGGTACCAGAATAAAGAAAATTCAGCACTCCCCATTAGAGGCCTGTTCTCTTACAGTCTAACCTCCCTGATTTAGCCATAGACTGTGATTACTAAATATATGCGTGTCCCCTCAGAATAACCTCTGCTTTCATAATATGATGGATTAAGTGCTTTTGTTTGAATGAAAAAGGTTTGTAGACGGTAATAAAATTTCTCAGTTCTCAAAAATGGCAAATGTAAACAAACTCGTTTCAGAAATTTATTAGATTAAAATCTGCCGTCTCAGCATTCCTGCCAATCTAACCATTTATGCAAGGTTTAATTAAGCCACAGTACCTGGAAAGACGAAAAGACATATTTGGAGGTGGGATGACACATTGCTGATATATGGTAGGTGCATTATTTATGGCCCATCAATTGAGGTCAGCTAGTCAGGACCCTAGCCAGCCATCGCTCTCCCTGTAGGCATACCGAGACTCATGTGAAGCCAAACTTTAACGAGCAGCTGACACCTTCAAGACAACTTTAACAAACCATAATATTTAGACACAGTTCAGCTTGTACTGCAGGTATTCCTCTTCCCCATTATTTATTACTGATATCATTTGCATTAAAAAACAAAATCTTCTATTGAAGAGTTCATCTATTCCTGTTGCTTTCTCCATACCAGAGGTCATAATGCACTGCTTGTGACATCACAGTTACTCTCATGGTAACACATTGTGATGTCACAACAGAGGATTATGACTTGAAGTTGGGAGTAAGCTATAGAGGTAGATGAACTGTAAGGGATAAAGATCATGTATTCATGCAAACCTACTCAGTAATAAATAATGGGGAAGAGAAATCTATAGAATATATATATGGAATGCAAGCTGAATTGTACCTAATTATTATATTTTTCCAAGTTTTCTTTTGAGGCGTCGATAGCTCTTTAAAAACTAACAACATTTACACCAAAAGATCAAGTTTCCTATCATACACTTTCCTGTATAGCTCTTCCCACTTTTGCTTTTTATTGAACTCTCCTCCCTAACAAACAGCCCACTCCCACAGCTGGGGCATGCACTGCGGTCACAGTCCTACGCTAAAGGCACAACAACCATCCCCAAGGCAACAGACTGAGATTTCACAAATGCAAGGGCATGATGTCACCACGTGTTTTAGCAGCAAGAGATGGTTTTCCTACGAGAAAGCTCTTGTTCCACTACCGATCGCTAAAAGAATTAGTAAAAATACAAAGTAAAACCCATGAAAGGTACATGTAAATGGACTTTTGTTTGGACAACATTGTAATTTCTGGTTGGAAGGGGCTCTGAGTCCATTATGTCCACCCCTCCCCTTATATCCGCACTGATGTTTTTTAAAAACACCTACAGTTTGTCCATATACGTCTGCAGTTTACTCATGTGTTTTATGGCTTACTGTTAGGCTCTGTCCACACTGGTGTTCTTATAATGGGACTATTACTCTGTAACATTGTAACACCACCAAACATGGTTCATATTCACATTAAACACGCTTTTAAACCATACTTCAAACCCGAGTTTAAATCCAGATGAAACAAGGGTTTTAGCTTAGTTCTGAAAATCGGTTAACAGCTAGCATGGTAAAATTACCTGTGTGGACGGGAGTTCATAAAGTGCTCATGCTTGCTCTTCCTCCAACGGCCTGGAATTCACAGCGCATCATTCCCTAACACAACTAAACAGCCTCCAACACCACAGGAACATTTTTTTCAAATATATATATATTCCCGACCCCATTATAAGAGTATCCAAAATATGTATTCTACCTAGGGGATACAACACAGAATTGGAAGACTTTTGATTTATATGTTATGACATGTCCTGCATAGCAGCAAAACAGCAGGACATATCATAACACAGAAATCGAAAGTCCTCCAGTTCTATGTGTCATATTCCTGTGGTCGAGGCATAGGGCAGGAAGCACAGGCAAACCAGGAGTAGTCATAAAATTTGCAAGTAGCATTTTATTATCAATAACAAAAAAAATTAAATTTGTGCAGGATAGCGCTTATACAGGCAGTTTGAACAAAACAAAGTCCTTCATCTGAGGGTACCTCTAAATCTAAATTTCAATCTCTCTCTAAACAATTATTGCTCTCTTTCTATAAGATGTTTTCACCTGCCAATTAAAATTCTTCATCCTGTTCTCATTAAACTATATCTACTGTTTCCCACACATTGTACCAAACTTTGTCAATTTCTT
Organism: Neoceratodus forsteri; assembly: GCA_016271365.2. NCBI lineage: Eukaryota > Metazoa > Chordata > Ceratodontiformes > Ceratodontidae > Neoceratodus > Neoceratodus forsteri. The sequence continues at coordinate 143,717,730 of CM028131.1, read as the reverse complement.
TCCTGTGACTAGCACATCCAATCTTCTCAACAGGTGTAGGCTATTAAAGACATTCTGGCCAGAGCTGGTTTCCCTGCTGACAGCTCTGCAAACAAGCTTGTGGAAGGTCAATAGGTTTCTCAAGGTTAACCCCTTTGTTCTAGCTTGCTATCTTTTCTAACAAACCCCACACAGCTTTCTGCAATTCTTTTCAACAATATAACTATATACATTTGCAAACCAAGTTTCACATAAAGATTCACATATATACATACAGTAGCGTCTCGCTGTTGAAATACCTTCTCAATTATGCTGTACCCTGTCTAAACATACCGCCTTAAACTGCATTCTTTCTGTATCATTCTAATCTTTAGCTTTTACATCTGAAAATGTACCTGGTTTCCTGTATTGACTACCCAGCTATGTAACTATTTTTGGCTCACCATTTGTGTGATGATTACCATGATCTGTATCCTACTGCTGTAACCTGTTTTATGATATTATGTCTTAACTGTACTTTGCTAGCTAATTGTCTGAAGTCTCATCTTAACATTGCCTGTACTATACTGTATTAGTCTGTAACCTCCCGGGTCGTGCCTGAAAATACTCATTTCTATGGCTAGTACACTTACCCGGTAAACATAAACTAAATAAATAAATATAGTTTTAGCCACAGAGAAGCAAAGGGAGAAACAGACACAGAAACATAGAAGTTGTTGGCAGATAAGGGCCTCCAGGCCCACCCAGTCTGCCCTGTTACCCTTAACTACTGTGTTCACTCCATGCCCTACTTGTATTGGGTTGCCCCCCCCACCCAAACTACCAGTACCCTCTATGCCTATCCCATGCATTGTTAAATCCTGTAATCGTTTCTATCTCCACCACCCTGGCAGACTGTTCCATTTGTTCACCACCCTCTCAGTGAAGAAGTACTTTCTCATGTTTCCTCTGAACCTCCCTCCCTCCAACTTCATATTGTCCTCCCTCATCCTTAAGCACCTTTTTGTTTGGAAAATGGTATTCTCCTGTACCTTATTCATCCCTGTGAGGTATTTAAAAGTTTCAGCCATATCCCCTCTTTCCCTCCTCACTTCCAGGGGTACATATTTAGTCCCTTTAGCCTATCTTCATAAGGTTTGTGATGTAGACCCTGCACCATTTGGGTTGCCCTCCTTTGAACCGCCTCCACCCTGTCAATGCTCTTTTAGTAGATGGGGCCTCCAAAACTGGACACAGTATTCCAGGTGTGGCCTCACCAATGTTCTGTATAGTGGAATTATTACCTCCTTTTCTGCTGGCTGATTGGGGAATGCCAGCAGAAAAAGGGAGGTTATAACTTATGCATCCCAGCATCCTGCTAGCCTTCTCAAGGGCAGTGCTCATTTGCATACAGAGCGCCACTTGGTTTCAATGCTCTTCCCAAAGAAATCTCCACCATACCAAAACTTGGCCATTTCAAGCATATGCTCTGTCAGCATCTTACGGATAACAGTTCCTGTGACTGATTCATCTAATACCACCACCAGCTGTGCGTTTAAACCAACCCTTTTCCCTCACCCCTAAGCATAAGGGAAGGAATAAAAGCAACAGAACAAAAGGGTAAACAGGGGAGAAGAAGCACTGTGGGTAAATTTGGAGACAGGCAATGGCACCACAATCCGCACAGGGTTGTATATAGACCCCTTCTCAGGGGAGAAGTGGACAAGGAAATGATAGAAAGTATACTTAGAATGGCGAAAAAGGGAGATATTGCTGATGGATGATCTGAATATGCCAGATGTTAACTGAGTGCAGTTGCAGCTGCCACCCGAAGAGTGCAGTTATTCTAGATGCCCTACAGGGGCATGCCTTGAGACAACTAGTACTGGAGCCCACTCGAGAGGGAGCAATATTAGACTTGATACTCTCAAATGGAGATGGAGAGAGGATCACAGATGTAGAAGTGGGTAGCCATCTGGGAACTAGCGACCATCGAACAGTATGGTTCACAATAAACACAGCAATAGAGTCAAGCCATACAAAGACAAAAGTACTGGACTTTAGGAGGGCTGACTTTGCCAAAATGGGTGAGTGCCTAAGGAATGCACTAGCAAATTGGCGGGAAGGAGGGGTGGAAGAACAATGGGGAATAATAAAAACTGCCATCACAGAGGTAACGAGCCTTTGTGTGAAGCAAATAAACAAAACAAGACGATGTAAGAAACCACTATGGTTCTCAAAGGAAGTGGCAGTGAAGGTTCAAGAGAAAAAGAAAGCATTCAGGAAGTACAAGGAATCGCAGCAGGAGCAGGACAGAGAACTGTATCAGTTAAAGCAAAAGGAGGCTGGGAAGGCAGTCAGAACAGCAAAGGCCCAAACTGAGGAAAAGATAGCAAACTCAGTTAAGAAGGGAATAAAACCTTTATAGGTACATCAGGGAGCAAAGGAAGACCAAGGGAGGATAGTGAGGCTTAATAAAGGGGAGGGAGGGTGGGCAGAGGGAGAATGTGAAAAGGCAGAGATACTAAACAAATATTTTTGCTCAGTATTTACAAAGGAAGAGGGGAGGTACATAAAACAAACAGTAGTAACACTCTGGATACAGAAGTTGATACCAGCCCATTTACAGAAGAAAGGGTTCTGAAAGAACTCTTAAAACTGAAGGTGGACAAAGCAATGGGGCCTGATGAGTTCATCCCAGAATTCTAAAGAACTAAGGGTAGAACTAGTGACACCACTGACTACCCTCTTTAACAAATCATGGGAGGATGGGGTGGTACCCGAGGACTGGAGGAGGGCAGATGTGATTCCCTTCACAAAAGTGGGAGCAAGGCAGAAGCAGGAAACTATAGACCTGTTAGTTTAACCTCAGTGATAGGGAAAATGATGGAATCACTTCTAAAGGAAAGAATACCGGCGTATCTAGAGGCCAGAAGGGCACAGGACCCTAGGCAGCATGGATGCACAGCGGGAAGGTCATGCAGACGAATCTGATAGATTTCTTTGACTGGGTGACCAAAGTAGTAGATCAGGGAGGGGCTGTGGACATGGCCTACCTAGACTTTAGCAAGGCATTTGACACAGTCCCACACAAAGATTAATATAAGTTAGCCAGCCTGGGAGTGGGTCCCAAGATGACAGCCTGGGTAAAGAATTGGCTGGAGAATAGGACACGAGAGTAATAGTAAATGGAGTCCACTCAGAAGAAAGGAGGGTTACTAGCGGGTACACTGGGGTTCAATATTAGGACCAGTCTTCTTCAATGTCTTTATAGCGACATTGCAGAAGGACTGGAAGAAAATATGTCTCTTTGCAGATGACACTAAGATCTGCAACAGAGTTGATGCACAGGGTGGGGTGGAAAGGATGAGAAGGGACTTGGCAAGGTTAGAGGAATGGTCAAATGTATGGCAGCTTAGATTCAGTGCTAAGAAGTGCAAGGTAATGCACCTGGAAACAAAAACCCAGGGAAGAGTACACAATGGGGGTGAGATACTAACAACAACAAAAATGGAAAGGGACCTGGGGTAGTCATATCAGATGACCTAAAGGTGGGCAAGCAATGTGAGAAGGCAGTAAGGAGGGCTGGGGTGATACTGGGATGCATAGGGAGAGGCATCACCAGTAGAAAACAGGAAGTTGTTATCCCTCTGTACAGACAGCTGGTGAGACCCCATCTGGAGTACTGCGTGCAGTTCTGGAGACCCAATCTCCGCAAAGACATGAACAGGATGGAAGCTGTCCAGAGGGGAGGCAACTAAAAAATGGTGCAGGGTCTGCACCGGAGGACATATGAAGAGAGACTTAACGAGCTTAATATGTATAGCCTCAAGGAAAGGAGGGAGAGGGGGACATGATAGAAACTTCAAGTACCTCAAGGAATCAACAAAGTCCAAGGCAGTAGCATCTTTCAAAAAGAGGTGTGCAAGAACAAGAGGCACAATTTGAAGATGGGGAGCGGCTCAGAGGTAATTTAAGGAAGTATTTTTTCACAGAGAGGGTTGTGGATGCATGGAATGGCCTTCCGGAGGAGGTTGTGGAGTCAAAATCAGTGGTGGAATTCAAGCATGCATGGGATAGTCATAAGGCAATTCTGGGGGGTTGGGGTAGGAAGAAGTAGGCTGCTGGTTAACTAGGATCTGCAGCTTATCCAGTAGGTAGGGAAATGGGCAGACTGGGTGGGCCAAGCGGTCCTTATCTGCTGTCAAATTCTATGTTTCTATTACCTTCCCTACCCTTACTCACCACTCCACATTTATCTTCTCACGTTCAGACAAGGCCCGCAGGTGCCTTACCCCCTCACCTCTCTCTTTTGAACCTCTTTCTCTCTGTTTCAACTCTCATTCTAAAGTTTTAGTTATGAATACAAATAATGTACTATTGCCATTGTTCAAACCATGTCTGTCTGACCACCTTTGTATGTTTGTTCACTCTCCCCACTGACATGGAACCTTTGTAAATGAGCGCCTTGCGCTCAAATGTATTGTAATTCGAGACTGAATAAATAAATTAAATAAATAAGTCTGTGGCTGGGTTTAAACACAGGTGGAAGCAACACACCGAGATGGTACGAACTACGGGAAAATGAGGCAGGGGTGTTCTAGAGAAAGGGGTGTAAAAAACAAACAAACAAATATCGAGGCTACTGACTATTACCGCCACCCAGTGTAGGCTGGATACAGCTTCAGGTAGACACAAGGGCAGACTAGACTTTAGGTCTTTGGGAGCCTTTTCTACTGGAAAATTCTATGCATGTGTTTGCGGCCCCAAACAACAGTACTAAAACTTCTATACACAGCATCTATATGTCAGTTTACACGGCCACAATTCCACCACAGCAACCAGACCTCTCAGGTTGCTGCGGTGCAAGTGCAGCCATGTAAACACTTACCTGATCGCGGTAAGTTGTCCTCTACATAGAAACATAGACTTTGACGGCAGATAAGGACCGCTTGGCCCATCTAGTCTTCCCATTTCCCTACCTACAGGATAGGCCGCAGATCCTAGTTAACCAACAGCCTATTTCTTCCTACCCCCACAAGAATTGCCTTATGTCTGTCCCATGCATTCTTGAATTCTACCACAGTTTTAGACCCCACAACCTCCTCAGGAAGGCTGTTCCATGCATCCACTACCCTCTCTGTGAAATAATACTTCCTCACATTGCCCCTGAACCCCCCATCTTTAAATTGTGTCCCCTTGTTCTTGCGCGTCTCTTTTTCTGAAAGATGCTACCCTCTTGGACTTTGTTGATTCCACTGAGGTACTTAAAAGTTTCTATCATGTCCCCCCCTCTCCCTTCTTTCCTCAAGGGTATACATATTAAGCTCCTTTAGTCTCTCTCCTCATACGGCTTCTCTTGCAGACCCTGCACCATTTTAGTTGCCCTCTTCTGGACTGCCTCTGTCCTATGTCCTTGAGGAAATGGGGTCTCCAGAACTGGACACAGTACTCCAGATGGGGTCTCACCAACTGTCTGTACAGAGGGATAACAACTTCCTGTTTTCTGCTACTGATGCTTCTCCCTATGCATCCAGTATACCCCAGCCCTCCCTACTGCCTTCTCACATTGCTTGACAACCTTAAGGTCATCTGATATGATTACCCCAAGTCCCCTTCCTTTTTGTTGTTGTTACCTCCCCTTTTCCAAGGTGCATTATTTTGCACTTCTTTGCATTGAATCCTAGCTGCCATACTTCTGACCATTCCTCCAACCTTGCCAAGTCCCTTCTCATCCTTTCCACGCCTCCTTGTGTATCAACCCTGTTGCAGATCTTTGTGTCACCTGCAAAGAGGCATACTTTTCCTTCCAGTCCCTCTGCAATGTCACTTATGAAGGCATTAAAAAGGACTGGACCCAATACTGAACCCTACGGTACCCCACTAGTAACCCCTCTTTCTTCAGAGTGGATTCCATTTACAATTACCTTCTGTGTCCTGTTGTCCAGCCAATGTTTTACAGGCTACCACCCTGGGACCCACTCCCAGGCTGGTTAATTGACTATTAATCTTTGTGTGGGACTGTGTCAAATGCCTTGCTAAAGTCTAGGTAGGCCATGTCCACCGCCCTTCCTGGTCTACTACTTTGGTCACCCAGTCGAAGAAATCTATTAGATTAGTCTGACATGACCTTCCTGGCTGTGAACCCATGCTGCCTTGGGTCCTGTGCCCCACTGGCCTCTAGGTATTCAACTATTCTTTCCTTCAGAAGTGACTCCATCACTTTCCTACCACAGAGGTCAGACTGACAGGTCTGTAGTTTCCTGCCTCTGTCTTGGTCCCACTTTTGTAGAGGGTCACATCCACGCCTTCCTCCAGTCCTCGGGTACCACACCATCCTCCCATGATTTATTAAAAAGAGTAGCCAGTGGTTTCACTAGTTCCCTCCTTAATTCTTTTAGAATTCTGGGATGAATTCCATCAGGCCCCATTGCTTTGTCCACCTTCAGTTTTAGGAGTTCTTGCAGAACCCTTTCTTCTGTGAAAGAACTGGGATCGACCCCCCTATCAAGAGTGCTTCTGTTAATTGGATTAGGCACTTCCCCCTCCTCTTTTGTGAATACTGAGCAGAAATATTTGTTCAGTATCCTGCTTTTCACTGTCCCCTCTGCCCACCCACTGTTCATTCTATTCAGCCTCACTATCCTCCCTTTGCCTTTTTACTCGCTGATGTACCTATAAAAGGTTTCATCCCCTTTAACCGAGTTGGCTATCTTTTCCTCAGTTTGGGCCTTTGCTATTCTGACTTCCTCCCTGCTTCCTTCTGCCTTAACTGGTACAGCTCTCTGTCCTGCTCCTTCTGTGTTTCCTTATACTCCGAATGCTATCTTTTCTTCCTGACTTTCACAGCCACCTCTTTTGAGAACCATAGTGGCTTTTTCTTTGTTTTGATTTGTTTATTTGCTTCACACAAAGGCTTGTTGCCTCTGTGATGGCAGTTTTGATGATTCCCCATTGTTGCTCCACACCTCCTTCTAGCCTGTTTGCTAGTGCTTTTCTGAGGCACTCTCCATCTTGCCAAAGTCAGCCTCCTGAGTCCAGTACCCTCACTTTTGTATGGTTTGCGCTGTAGCTGAGTTTAACGTGAACCACACTGTTTGATGGTCACTTGTTCCCAGATGGCAACCACTTCTAGATCTGAGATCCTTTCACTGCCCCGTTTGAGAGTATGAAGTCTAAGATTGCTCCCTCACGAGTGGGTTCCGAAACTAGCTGTCTGAGGCCTGCCACCTGTAGGGCATCAAGAATGGCCCTGCTCTTGGATGTGGCTGCAGCAAATGTGCTCCAGTTAACATCTGGCATATTCAGGTCTCCCATCAACAGTATCTCCCCTTTCTCCGCCATTTTAAGAATGCCTTCTATCACATCCTTGTCCATTCCCTCCCCCTGACATGGGAGTCTGTACGCAACCCCTGTGTGGATTATGGTGCCCTTTCCAGTCTCCAAGGTGACCCACAGTGCCTCCTCTCCTCCCCGTTTACTCTTTTGTTCAGTTGCTTTTTTCCTTTCATTTACATAGAGAGCTACTCCTCCCCCTCTTCTCCCTTGTCTGTCTCTCCTGTAGGTTATGTACCCTGGTATGTTAACATCCCAGTCATGGTTCTCTGTGTACCATGTTTCTGTGACTGCTACGATATCCAGGCATCCCTCTTCCATCAAGGCCACCAGCTCAGGGAGCTTGTTGCCCAGACTACGGGCATTGGTACTCATTACTCTCCATTTCCTGATGGCCTTACTCCTTTTTGCCCCATCCTGTCCTTCTTGCCTTTGTCACTTTCTCCATTTACCCTGCCCTTCTCCCTATAGACACCTCATGTTGGTGTTTACCGACTTACTACGGATTTTTTTGGGGGGCTAGGATTTCCTGCTCCTTTCCAGTGCCTCCCTTGGCTAGTTTAAATGCTTGTCAATGAAGCATTTAAACCTATCCCTAGGATCCTGGTTCCCTCCTGGACAGATGCAGCCCATCATGCCAGTATAGGCTTGCATCACTCCAGGTGGACCCCCAGTCCCCAGTGAAGCTAATCCTGAGCTCCACACCAGTTTTCAACCACTGATTGAATCCCATAGTGGAACACCCTAGCCCTCCTCGCCATAGATGGGCAGCACCTCCGAGAAGGTTACGTGCGTGCTACTTGTCTAGGCCCTCCCAATTCCACAAACTCTTCTTGCACTTCTCTAATCCTTTCTTAACCAGGTCATTTGTCCCTAGGTGGACAATGACATCCAGCTCCCTCCCTGTGCAGCTGCTCCGGCAATCCCGAGATTAAGCTCTCCCTCAAGCCACGGTGCCAGGCAGGCACTTTACCTCCCTCTCCCTTCCTCCCCCAGTTCTACCTTCCCTAACAATGGAGTCCCCACCAGGGTTGTTTCCTTCCCTGGGGTCCCCTGCCACCCTCCGGGTCTCCTTTGTGGAGGTTCCCAGCATCCTCCTTGGTCTCCACTCGGGTGCCTCCATGAGAGAACCACACTTGCCAGAATGGCATAGGAACTGTGGAGAGGTACAACTGGAGGGATGCACCTCTGTTCCACCACCCTCACCCTCCCTGAGCCCACTGTGGTCCAACCACTCCTCTTTCTTGGCAACCTCTGAGGCAACGGGTGGCACTGGTGGTCCCTGGATGGAAGAGGAGGTCCCACAAATCCTGGCCAACTCAGCCTGGAGATGAGCAACCTCCTCCCTCAGCCCAGAGAGGTGCCTGTAGATGGGACAACACTGCATCCTCCAGAACGTCTCCCGGAAGACTGCTGCTCCACAGCTACTGCACTGCACCACTCCCATCATGACTTATTTCTGGCCCCTTAACTGTTTGCAATCCTTACTCTTTCCTCTGTTTTTTTCTCTCTCTCTCCTTACTTTCTGCCTGTGTGCCCTTTAAGCTCCTGATTGTCCTGTTCTGAGACAAGAATATCCTATATTTCTCAGTAGACCCCTTACTTGCTCAGAGGCTCTACACCCCTCCCCAAACTGCTGCACAGTTGGGAACACATTCTGGAGCAAGCAGTGTAAGCAGCTATGTGGACAGACTGCACTACTCGCTCCGACGCACAGTGAACAGTCCCAGCATCCTCCTGTGAGCCCCCAGACTCACGGACCCTCTCCAGTGTGGCCTGCATCGTGGCAGAGACGGGCCTTGTAAACTAGAAGCAGAATTGTCTGAGGGAAGGCTGTTAGGAGTGCAAAGGCACAAACAGAGGAGAGATTAGTGCAGATGGTGAAGAAAGGGGACAAGGCGTTCTATAGGTACATCAGCAAAGTAGAAAGGCCGGGGTGGATTTTAAGGCTCAGAGGGATGAAGAGATGTGGAGGTCAGGGACCACAGCTGGGCATCGGATACAAAAGGAGAGGAGGTGAACACCAGTCCATTTACAGTGGAGAGTGTCCTGGAGGAGCTCACAAAACTGAAGGTGGACAATGCAATGGGACCAGATGGCATACACTCTAGGATATTAAAGGAACTATGACTGGAGCTAGCAGTGCCACTGGCAAACATGCTCAGAATCACTCAGCACAGGCATGGTTCCAAAGGACTGGAGGAGGGTACATGTAGACCCTCTTCACAAAAATGGTGGCAGGAAACTACAGACCAGTCAGACTCACCTCAGTAATGGTTCAGATAATGGAGCACTGCTTGAAGAAAGGATATGGGACACTTGAATCCAGTGGAGCCCAGGATCCGAGGCAGCATGGATTTACAGCAGGAAGGTCATGTCAAACAAATCTGATAATTTTTTGATTGGGTTGAAGGAGGTGAATAAGAGGGGAGTGGCGGATGTCACCTACCTGGCTTCAACAGGCCTTGACACACTTACATAAAGGCTGGTAACAAGCTGGGCAGTCTGGGCATGGGCCACAAGGTGGTAAACTGGGTTCTGAACTGATTGATGGACAGGAGGCAGAGGGTGGTGTATGGGATCCTATCCAGGGAGAGAGGGGTGACCAGTGGGGTACCTCAGAGATGGGTCCTGAGACCAGTCCTTTATAATGTCTTTATTAGCGACATCACAGAAGGGCTGGAGGAAAGGTCTGCCTGCTTGCAGATGACACCAAGATGTATAACAGAGTGGACACTCCAGATGAGGTGGAAAAATTAGGAGGGACCTAGAGAGACTGGAAAAATGGTCTGAGGAGTGGCAACTGAGGTGCAATGCAAAGAAGTGCAAAATAATGCACCTGGGATGCAGAAACCCTGGATAGAGTTACAGGATGGGGGGGGGGAGTTGCTCATGGTCACCAGGGAAGAACGGGATCTGGGGGTTATCATTTCAGATAACCTAAAGGTGACCAAGCAGAGTACAAAGGCTGCAGGGAGGGCCAGTGGCATGTTGGGGTGCATAGGCAGGGGTATCACTAGCAGAAGGAGAGAGGTAGTGATTCCACTGTATAAAACATTGGAGAGACCTCATCTGGAGTACTGTGTACAATTCTGGAGGCCACATCTTCTTAAAGACATAGACAGAATGGAGGCGGTTCAAAGAAGAGCATCTAAGATAGTACAAGGCTTGCACCAGAAAACATATGAGAAGAGATTAAAAGACCTCAATATGTACTCACTGGAGGAAAGGAGGGAGCGGCGGGGCATGATAGAAACCTTCAAGTATCTTAAAGGCATAAACAAGGTGCAAGGGGGTGGCATCTTTCAATATAGGAGAAGAACGAGGGGACATGATACGAGATTGGAGGGGGCAGGATAAAGGGAAATGTGAGGAAGGTTTTTCTTCACGTAAAGGGTGGTGGATGCATGGAATAGTCTGCCACAGGAGGTGCTGGGAGCAAGCACAGTGTGGGGGATTTAAGCATGCCTGGGACAGACATAAGGGAACCCTAGAGGTGGGAAGGAGAGGCTAAAGTCAATGACCCAAGTAAGGGTGGAGGCCGCTAATTTATTTATTTATTTTATTTAGCTTTTGTTGACCGGGTAAGTGCACTAGACAAATCCTGCCTATTTTCAGGCACGACCTGGGAGGGATACAGATGAATGCCAACTGACTTTGAACCAGATTAAGCTGTTGGTGGTATTTATAGTGAATGACCCTAATAAGGGTAGGGTTTACGGGCAGACTGAATAGGCCTAGCGGTCCTTATCTGCTGGAAATTCTATGTTTCTATGATAGGCGTGGGAGGTTTGGGCAGCTGGGAGCTTCCCAAGAACACAAACAGGAATATCCAAGCACTCCCAAGGAAAAAAACACCATGTACATGAAAATAATAAAAGCACTGGAAGAGACAAATATGTTGAGATTTTTTTAAACTTCATTAGCATAGTGATACATAGTACATTACATGGACATGAAAATAAGACATGACTACAGAGTAGCATACACCAGGAAATCCCAAGACAGATTACTAAAACAATGTTAAAAACAATTTCCATTGATCACCATGGGGCGACAAGAGCCCAGATGAAAATGAGTCCATCTCAAGTTCAGTGTTTGAGAAAATAAAATGTATACAGAGCCCCTAGTCCCAGTGTGTCATCCTTGTTCTTGGGAGACAAAACACTTGCAAATGAAACAATGTTTAAAGATCTAATCCTTATTAAATATGTATTAGAGGCTAGGCCTTTCGTTACAGCATCTTATGCCAATACATAGAGTGCAAACAGAGAACCCCCCCCCCCTTGTTTGAACTGCATTTTAGGGGTTTGGCAGCCATGATCCCAGTACTGGCACTGAGGTTCTGCTCTGCTCGAGCTGCATCAATCCTGAACTGGGCTGCCCAAGTATCAACACGGAGGAGCACTGTAAACATGGCTAAAGTTGGCCCAATAAAGGGCACCACACTATTCCAATGTGTCTATTAAATTAGCACTGCAAGAAAAAATGATTCTTAGGGTCTTATTAAATAGGAACCCCATCTCATGCTGCAGTGCCGCATTTTTTCACTATTTGTAGTGCTGTTGGGTTAGGTCAAATTAGTAAAATGTTAAATATTTTGGGCTTGGAAGAAAAATATGACAGTTGAACCACTGACCTTACAATGTTTCCTGCTGCTATGCGCACTTTCTTTAGAAGGCATGGCAGTATGCATGAGCAGAAGGAACCTTGAAGTGGGGCAGGGGGTCATAGAAACATACACCATGATGGCAGAAAAGAACATCATTCCATCCAGTCAGTGTCAAAGGCAGACATTTTTCTTACTATAAACTAGTTAAAACAAATATTGTATCACTACAAATGTACTAACTGGCCACACAAGGAGTTGTGACAATTCCACCTCTCCCTTTGGGCTAGAACAGCTTTTAGAGAGGTGTCTGTCCTCAGGTGTTCACTGCCACCAGCTGGAAAGTCGTCCAGTGCCCCCCTTCAAGTCTACAAATGAATAATTAAATATGCAATTGCGCAAGTCAAAGTCTGGTAGTGTCTCTCTCTCAGGTGGCGGATGCTACACAGAGTTTACCTCAGCCAGTGGAAACCAAATATTACCTTAGAAAAATGACATCACAGTCATAACTGTTGAGCAAATAAATAGCTTTTTACTTAACAGAAAGTGCACTGAGCATTTACAGGACATATATTTACAACACAAGAGAATAACACTCATACAGGAAAAGTAAACACATGTTTTTAACCAACAGATGGCAAAAGAAGAAGGCTATTACTGCAATACGCTAGTATTAAACTTACCCTTCCCTGTCCTTACAAGAGATCACTGGATCCTATGCTAACTGCCAGCTCCCAGGGACATAGCTAAAAGGGTAGGCACCCAAACTTAGTTTCTCCTCCAGCTTCAAAGTAAGAGAACCAACTTACTGTCTATCAACATCTTATATACTATCTTGAGAATAGGTCATTCCTATTCTCCCTTGAATGCACCAACCATCTACCATGTATGTATTTAATTGTCCCAATCAGACTGAACACCTGTCAGTGACCAATTGTATTCCTTTTAACCTTACGTTTATATTTGAGTGAACCAATCCCTTTAAACTGGCCTGTGTGTGGACATGTCCACTCAAGATTTATGACCCAGGTCTTATCTAGCCAGATGCTGCCAGACAGTGGATTTTAGCCTGTGTTTTTTTTTTTTTTCAAACTGCTAAAAAACACCAGCTAGAGAATCCAACCACCAAGCACATAATCCAAACCATTAACTCTTTCCTTCCCATTTCTGTCACAGAGGAGGTGGGACTTCCTATCGCACTGAACCTCCACCCCCCTTTTATTGCACTGCAGCTTTAAATACAACGTTTGACTGGTTCACATTTTCTAACTCTAGACTGCAGATTCTTAGCTGTGTGCCAGCATGGAGCACTGATTTTAATTATTGTTCATAAATGTTTTACATAAACTGTTAATGAAATGTTCCACTCTCAGTTGTTCCTCTCAAGCCTCTAGTCTATTGATCCCCCACTTAATTTGATCCTTTGTGCCACTTTGGCACAGAACGCTTGTCCTCCATAGCTGACCTCAGTTTCAGGTATCTATGATTAATCCTAGTAGTGAGGTGTTAATTGGTGTCTGGGTAAGTCTATTTACGAAACAATAGTCCATTATGCTTAATCATCCCCGATTTGACAACTGCAGAATAGGTTCATTACTGAAATCATTTGAATGGGGAGATGCTCTCTAATGGTCTGCTCATATAATAAAATCTTACAGCCCTCTCTCAGGTTTTCATAGCCGCACTGGTTTACCCCTCTGTAGTGGCTCTGCTTTTTTTAGTACCTAAGATGAGGGTGATGCAGCTGTTTACTGCTTACGTTTGACCACCCATCCTCTGTATTCATGAACTGGTCACAACCTCCTCTTAGCCATATCCCTCCCTCACTCCTTATTTAAGCAGGTGAAACCATCAAAAATAAAACATTCTGCACATTAGGCTTTATTTTGTTCCACACTTTGCTGTAACTGCCCCATCACCCGTAAGACATTACTAGAGTAAAACTGCAGCATCACAGTAGTTCAATCACTAAACAGCAATGTTCATCAGCATAGTCCCCCGTGTAGGGCTGCGGTCAGTGCAAAAATAACATCTGGGAATATTTCTGCTCAATTGTGTCCCCTACAGTTGACGCAATACTGATGTGTCAGCTGTGGAGGAGAAATCAGGATGCCACCAGAGCAGCTTTGTTTACAAGTGGGGCTGAGCATCACGGATTAAGCAGCTAAAAGTTCAGCTTTACAGATGCTGTGTAAACATTTTTTTTTAAAGCTATGCCATGTTGTTCCCTGGTGTTGTGGTACTCCTGTGGCTAAGTAATGCTGTGGCAGGCCAGTTTTGGCCCTGCTATACTAAGAAACAGGGTTGTAGATGGTCGATGAAAATGTACATCACGGTCACGTGTACTGCCCCATCTGGCATTATAAATACAGGTTACTCACCTGTAACAGGAGTTCTAGGAATGGTATATGTTGTTCATCCACACTGTCTGGCAGGTATCCTTGCCACTTTAAATCTTGCCGGAAGGTCTTCAAGCTGGCTCCTCCCACCCATCCGGGTGGTAAAACTCTCGACTCCGACCCATGACGCCAGATCTGGCCCGCTGGAAGCTCAGGTTGTGCGTCGAAGCCGGGGAGGTCGGGTGGGTTGTGTGGATGAACAACATATACCATTCCTAGAACTCCTGTTACAGGTGAGTAACCTGTATTTCTAGGGACATAGATAAGTTGTTCATCCACACTGTCTGACAGACTCCTAGCAGTTCTCCGGGAGGAGGGAGGCAAGGCGCACACCCCCGATACTTACTTGGGAAAGAGAGACTGGAGAACCGAGGCCCCAAAACCAGCATCCCGGCGTGACTCAAGGTCGATGTGGTAATGGGTGATGAAGGTGTGTGCTGACTTCCAGGTAGCAGCCCTACAGATTTCCTGGACAGGGACGTCCCTTGAAGCAGCCACCGATGCAGCAGTATGGCGGGCAAAATGAGCTCTTATCCCTTTGGGAGGCTCCATGCCCGCCAACTACAGAGAGATCTATGCGGGGTGACCCACCTGCCTGTAGTCAGCTTGGCTGCAGGTCTGCCAGGTGCGGCTGGCGTAGGTGACAAACAGCTGGCGAACCTCTCCCTAATTTTAGCTGCATACTTTATAGTAAGCGAGCGCCCTTCTAGGGTCCAGAGTATGGAGCCTATATTCGGCCTCCGAGGTGTGATTGGGGTAGAACACCGGCAGAGTCAACACCTGGTTAAGGTGAAACTCCGACACCACCTTCGGAAGGAATTTCGGGTGGGGGCGCAGGACAACCTTGTCCCTGTGGAAGACCGCGTAAGAAGACTCGATGCAGAGCGCCTGGAGCTCTCCCATCCTTCTGGCTGACGTGTTAGCCACCAAGAAGGCGGTCTTCCACGACAGGTGAGAGAGTTCACATCTGTGCATTGGTTCGAATGGCTTGCCCATGAGCTTTGCCAGTACCAGCAGTAGATCCCACGGAGGTGGAGGTTCTCGCACCGGAGGGGAAATGTGATCAAGGCCTTTGAAAAAGCGCCAGACCACCTTCTCCTGTGCCACCGACTGCTTCCCAGCCCACGCCCGGTAGGCAGAGATGGCTGCCAGGTGCACCTTAAGGGTCGTCGACCTAAGCCCTTGCTGAGGAAGGGACCACAGGTAGTCCAATATGCTCGCCAAGGAACAGGAGGAAGGGTCCAGGCCCTTGCCCTGACACCAAATGGAAAATCTTTTCCATTTGAAGGCGTAGCATTTTCTGGTCGACTCCTTGATGGACGCCTCAACCACGTTGAGGACCCTGTTGAAAGACCCAAGGCCTGGAACTCTAGCCGCTCCAGGAACCAGGTCGTCAGGTGCAGGGATTGAAGGTCCGGATGGAATACCTTCCCTGATTGACTGAGAGCAGGTCCGGCGAGCTGAAAGCTGCCTCGAAGCCTGGAGCTGAGGCTGAGGAGATCTGGGTACCAGTACTGGTGGGGCCAGTCTGGGGCTATTAGAATCACCTGCGCCTTGTCCCTCCTTGCTTTGAGCAGCACCTTGCATCAAGGGAACGGGTAAAGGCGTGAAGAGGCCCGGGGTCCACGGCCTCGAGAAGGCATCCCCCTGCAGAGAGCCCTGCTGAGGGGGGCCGGCATGGAACAGCCTCAGCTTTGCATTCTCCCTGGAGGCAAACAGGTCCACCTGAGGTGTGCCCCAATGGGAGAATAGATCTTGTACTACCTCTGGCAGGAGAGACCACTCATGGGACGCAGCCTCTATCCGGCTTAGGGCATCGGCCAGGGTGTTGGAGGCTCCTGCCACATGAATGGCTAGGAGATCCGCCTCCAGGCTGCGCACGAGTGACCAGATGCGGAGAGCCTTGCATAGAAGCATGGAGCCGTCCCTGCCCTGGGCGTTTAGATAGTACATGGTCGTGGTGTTGTCCTGCCTGACCCGGACCACTTGATCCCAAGAAACGGAGCAAAGCGGAGAGCTAGGCGGACCGCTCGGAGCTCCAGCAGGTTGATGTGGCATCGACTCCCGCGGGGACCAGAGGCCGTGCGCTCGGTGTTCCCCCAGATGGGCACCCCAACCCATCAGAGAGGCATTGGTTGATAGAGAGACCGTCGGCTCGGGGCGGACAAAAGGGATGCCCTCCTGCAGATGAACTGGAACGGTCCACCACTGGAGAGCGTTCCACATCCCCTGGGTCACCGTCACTAGCTGGTCCAGTGGATCGCAGCGTTGGGACCACTGGCTGGCCAGCCCCCACTGAAGAGAGCGCATGTTCCAGTGGGCCCAACGGATCACGCTGGTACAGGCCGCCATGAGACCCAGGAGGCGCAGAAAGTCCCGGGCAGGGCGCAATTGCCCAACCAGAAATGATTGGGCAAAGGAGGAAAGAACCTTGGCCCTGTCCGCCGGGAGCCGTGCTCTGGCTCGAAGAGAGTCGAGCTCTGCCCCGATGAAAAGAATCACCTGCTTCGGCTCGAGTTTTGACTTGGCCTCGTTGATGAGGAGGCCGACCTGAGAGCAAACCTGAGGGCCAGATCTCTGGACCGCTCCACCTCCTGTCTGGAGGGGCTGCTATCAGCCAATCGTCCAGGTAAGGGTAAACCCGACCCTTGGCGCCCGCAGGGAATGCTGTCACCATTGCCATGCATTTGGTGAAGACCCTGGGAGCTGGAGATAAGCCGAAGGGCATGGCTTGAACTCGAAGGGATCCCCTCCGCCGAAAGCGAAGGAACCTTTGATGGGACGGACGGATAGGGACGGAAAGAACGCGTCCTGTAGGTCCTGAGAGCAGAACCACACGCCGTGTTCCAAGGATGGTATTATCTGAGCCAGAGTGACCATCCTGAAGGTTCGAGACCTTAGGAACTTGTTTAGGTCGTGTAGGTCGAGAATGGGGCACCAGCCCCCCGTCCGTTTCGGAACCAGGAAGTACCTGGACACGAACCCCCGGGTTTGAGGGAGGGTCCGCCACCTCTCTTATCCTCTCCTTCTCGAGGACGAGAGCGATGTCGGCTCGGCGAGCTGACAGTGAGGCTTCGGACCCCGAGGCCCCACTGCTCTGAAGGGTGGGGCCTGCTCGAACTCCAGAGGCAGGCCCTTTCCTACCACCTCCAACACCCACCTGTCTGTGGTAATAGCAGACCAGGCAGAAAGGAAGTACCGGAGCCGTCCCCCCACAGGGGGAACCTGGGGTGAGGTGACAAGGTTGAGGGCGACACCCCTCAACCCGTCACTGTGCAGGCTTGGAGGAGGGACCGGCTGAGGGACCACCTGGGCCTTTACCTCCCTGCTTCCTGGAGGAGGAAGCCGCAGGCTTGGGTTTAGGAAGCCAAGCGCGAGCCTGCTGGCCCCGGTGTTGCTGGGCCGGACGTGCCGGGGGCGCAGACGGACGAAAGGGCTTGGGTTGCGGTCTGCGGCCCTTGTCCCTCTGAGCGGATGAGACCAAGTCCAGGTGGCATTGGACTTCGATCCTCTGGAGGTGGCCTTCCACCCAGGGCCGAAGAGGTCGGTCCCCAGGAAGGGACATCCGCCAATTTGTGCTGGGTATCCGCTGTGAAGGTGGATATCCTCAGCCATGCCCGCGGCGCGCCAGCCACTGCGGCCGCTGACCTGGGCGTGAATCACCGATGTCCAAAGCAGTCGGAAGTTGCTGCTTGGCCACTGCCCTGCCCTGGTCCCGCACCTGCTTAACCGTGGTCTGCAGGTCAGCCGGAGATGAGGACCACTGCTCAGGAGCCCAACAGGGCTGAGAAAATGTGCCATCAGTACGGCCGAGCTGACCTGACGGAGGCCAGGGAGGACGTAGCGTAGACTTTTCGCCGGCATAGTCCAATTTCTTGGACTCCTTGTTGGGAGGTTTGTCCACATCCCTAGCGTTTCCGGCACACCGGAAAACGCTGTCGGTAACTAACCCCTCGGCCGAGGGATGTTCCGAGAAACCGGACAGGGAACCGAGGACCGCATACTTCCTGGCCATCCTGGCCGAAGGCGCAGGGCAGGAAGCAGGGCGCTGCCAGAGCTCCAAGACCGGGCCCACAATGGCCTCAGCCACAGGGAAGGCCTCTGTAGGGGAATCCCCTCGGTCCAATATCTCCGTGAGGGGATACTTGGCCCACTTGGATACGGGCTCGAGCTGCATCCCGGTGGATTCCGAGATGAGTCTGAGCAAACCCAGGAAGGACGAAGGGCTGTCGTCCAGCGACTGACCTCCAGAGGACTCCAAGTCCACTCGCTTGGAGAAAAAGGAGTAATCGTCGTCGGACTCAGAAGAGTCCGCAAACAGCTGCCTCGGGCCTGAGCCACCCTCCACCTGCCGAGGGCGATCAGGAGTGAGGGTGACCGACAGCCTATGGGGCAGACCCTGAGCCGATCGAGAGTTCTTGGTTGGAGCCCCAAACCGCGGCTGTGGAGGTGGAGGTTCCACCGGAATGGGTGGGGCAGCTGGTTTTGGCCGAACAACCAGCCTCCTCGGGTAAAATGGGGGGTTGTTTCGGCCGCTCCGGTGACAGCCACTTAATGGCCAGGGAAGGCGACGGTGTCAGCTTGTTCCTGGTCAGAAGGAGCTGTTGCTACATGAGGTCCTCGTATCGCCGACGTAATTTGCGTCAAGCTCTCATCCGAGGAGGAGGATTTAGGACGAGCGGGCGGTACGCTTATCAGCGGTGTTGAGACCGCCATGACGGGCGGATCGGCTGGACCGCGGGGAACCGGAGACCCTCGGCCGCGAGGACGGTGCGGGAGGGACGGTGGAACCGGCTCCTCCCTTGGCTCGGAGGGAACACCTGGGCCCGAACCGGAGGCACTGGCAAGCCTACGGGATCCTCAACTCCCACCGGGGATCCGGGAGAGGGATTTTCGCCGGTCGACAACCCGTCCAACGGGTCGAGAAAGATCTCGACTAGGCCGACGGAAGTCTCGGGTCAACTGACCTGACAGAGACACCATGAGACTAGTGGTCAAGTCGAACGATCGATCAAGTCGATGGCTGACAACTCGGGAGAGGGACCTTCCCGCCTCCCAAGAGCGTCGACGAAGAGACTTACCCTTGTCTTTCTTCTTGGACCAAGAAGAAGGTCCAGCAGACGTTGGTCCCTCTCCCCTAGTGGAGAGGGACAGACAAAGCTCCTTAAAGGAAGCTGTGTAAGAGGAACCCAGGGAGAGCGGGATAAATGCCGCGGCCGAGGAAGATACGGCCCGCGCCGCCTCCTCTTCGAGGGCGATCATCAATACTTGAACTGCTCCTTTACAACACATTAGAAAATAGGTTAAAAAAATCCAGGTTTCAGATTGGTTGAGCCCCTTATCTAATGGTGCATTTCTGTTAATACAGAGACTGGGTAAAACAAGTGGCATGCCAACCTGCTTCACCACAATAGGAACCACTGAGCCCACGCCAGAATTAAAAAAACTGAATGACAGCAACTTTTTCTGCTCGCTTAGCAGGTAAACAAGCCCCCAACTGTCATTTGAATGGCTATTGTCATCTATAAGACAGTGCTGTCGACTGGCACACAAACCAATTGTTTTTCTCCTCTGCGCCCCAAAAAAAACAAATCAACGGTACTGATCGCATTCACAACTGCATTATATTTCCAGCGGCCAGCAGCTTTCTGGGACTGCAGCTCATGTACAACTCTGTTCCATATTAAAGTACCACGACAGCAGTCAGTCTGCCCATTTTTCAAATCCATTTATGTGCTTCTGGTTCTGATCGCATTGGGTCCAGAACAGCTCAGCTTCAAATAAAAAAAAGGCAGCTACTCTTGACTGTGGTCAGGAAGCAGGACAATTAACAACAAAACAAGGGCTTCTCAGCACTCAGTTGTGTCCCAGTGGCAAGGGTTGGCTATTGAAAGAAACAACAGGCAATCACAAAAAGAAAACCTTTGAAAAACCAACATCATTCTTCATTGTAACTTTTTTTTATTTATTTTTAAAATATCAATGCATATCCCATTTTGTAAGGGCAATATCTCACACCAGGGTGGGCGGTATGAGCTATATCCACCTATCTAGGGTCTATAAGGCACTCTGCCTACGTCATGGGCCTCATTATGCCCTCCGAGTGGGCGGGTTTAGCCTAATACCACCCACCTTGTTGGGTACTATTGCTAGTATAATTGTAGTCCCTGTATAGTAAGTGCCTTTTTGCTTTTTGCCCATACAGTGGCAATGTGGCTCTGTTTACGACTCATGTTCTTGCTCACTTAAGAAAAAGATATATTTTGAGACAGGCCTAACTATCTTTGATAATCTGTATCCACATGCATTGTATATATAGTAATTAATGAGTTGTTGGCAAATCCAGGCCTGGAGTTTCCTGACTGTGGAATGCTGATCTCACTGATCTGTTTTCCTATGTTCTCCCTCCCCAGGACGATCTGTAATCGAGCAGTACTCTGCTCAGTATGCCTTCCTGGTAAAAAGCTTAAATAAATAAATAAATCTCTAGTAATGAGTGGCAGAGCACTGTGTAGCCACGGATGCAAGGGTCAAAGAGGTCCACAGTAAATTCATTGAATATTTACAGTCAGCCCACTGAATACAGGATTTATAAAATGTTTGCTTTCGTATGTGAAGATGTCACAGTCAGTGCTGCCACAACGCAACATATATTCGCAGGGGCGTCATCACCTATCTAAGTTTACAGACTGAGTCTACTATACAATATTTACTTATTTTGGTTTTAGTAACTGGATAAGTACAATAAGCAAACACAATACCACCTAGTTTCTGCAACGACCCAGGAGTTGTAGAGCAAACCAACAGGTAAACTGCATAACAATAACTACTGACCTCTTCAATACAGTAATACAATTGAGGAAAGTCAGCACTAATACACAGCTCAAAAGCAGGCAAGAAGCGGCTTGAGGCACAGCCAGGCGCAGATAATGCACGCTCAGGCACAGGTAACACATAGCTCAGGTGCAGATAACACACAGTTCAGGGCAGGCAACACCCAGCTCAAGCGCAGGTAACACCCAGCTCAAGTGCAGGCAACACACAACTCAATCTGAGGCAACACACAGCTCAAGTACAAGCACAGGTAGCTAAGATATGGCAGTGCTTAAATAATGCCCATTTAAAATAACAATAGGAACTTGAGCAGGTGCCCAAAAAGGGAGGCAACTCCAGAACCAAGGAGCAGTGTAGGAAAAGGCAAGCAGAGTTGATTCTTGGAACTGCAGGGCATCACTAGAACAAAGGTTAATGCAGTGTGTGTCAGGAGACTGCAACCTAGAGCACAAACAGGGAGGAGTACCAGACCCAATAAATACATCAGTAAAGCAGCCCATAGCAAAGTAGCACTTTATCTTATAGTACTACATTATATACACAAACACACATACAGCACAGACAGCACTGCTATTGGTGCAACTTCTCTCCAGCATAGTGACCAAAGGGCATTGGCAATAAAGCCAGGTTTTAAAGAAGCACAAAATCACACATACCCCAATAGTGCAAAGCATCATGGGATGTATATGCAAATCACCATACACATTAAGATTGGTACCCTTTAAGCAGGAGTGCATGGTGCCAAATGGCCTCTCACTCAGTTTGTAAAGGTTCAGAACAGAAGACACAGACACGTGTTTCATCCTTTTCAGGACTCACCATCAGTCTGCCTCATCTGCATCTCACCCAAGGGGAAAACAAACCAGCTCTTAGGTGGTCTTACAGGTTTAGGACATGGTGGGCCAAAATAAGAAAGCAGGCTAAAAAGACATAAAACCTCGGCACTAAAGCACCGAGGCAAGGGTTACCCCATGATGCCTTGCATTACTGAAGTATGCGTGATCTCTTCAAGATGCACCATTGTATTATGGCCTACAATTTTAGTGCCTGTTACAGACTGGAAACAAGCCCCTTAATCCCCATGGTGAATACTAAGGCTATTTAATGTCTGGCATTAGACACCAGCTGTAGAATATATAAAGTAGTCACACATGCTGTACATTTGTGCCCCCCCCCCCGAAAACAACTTAACTCACCAAGTGACCTTGAAGATATTAACTTCATTCTCCATCCACGACCTCGTCATGTAGTAGTCACCTCGACGGGTGCGAGGGAGTCTCGACAGGAGGTGGGCTGCAATTTCACCCTTCATGCTCTCCATCAGTTTCTCTCCAGCTGGGCCCTCAAGAGAGACCAGGCCAAAAGGATAATGAGGTTTACACTGTCACACTGCTATCTTAATTAGCACCCCATCAGCTTACAGCAACCCTGCTAAAAATAAGCAACATTCTGACAGAGCGTGACAGACTATGGATGGCAGGGCTGGTATAGATCACCTTCAACTAGAGGACTCTAAGGAAGCTACTGCATACACTACATCAACATTCAGAAGTGCAGCATCACAGAAAAAAGTTTCAAGAGATCCTGCTTGCTTGTCTGAAGCCTCCAAAGCCCAGTCTCCTTCAGAATCCCTAGTTGTGTGACAAAGCTGTGGGTATATTAAGATAGTGTTCCTGAACTTTTACACTGTCAGAATCCTACTTCCCACTTTTTCTTTGTGCTCATAGCACCCTTCTGTTGCAGAGTTCCCAGACTAGTTTGGCATTTTATAACTGTGGGGCAGTCTTCCTGCACATGACATTTTATTTATTTTTTGTTTACCAGGTAAATGCACTAGACAGAAACTGCCTATTGTCAGGCACAACCTGGCATTATTTCCTAAAGAAGCTGAATTGCTTCATTTTCCTGTATAACCAATGACAGTCTATGGGAACAGTTTCAATCAATCAATCAGTCAAAATCTTTATTTATTCAGGCGAACATCATTGAGCGTAGTTCATTTACAAGATGGACCTGAGTGGTCATACAAAGAAGGATACAAGTTTTGTACAAAGACATGGAAATAAAATAACATTAATACAATCAATTAGATGAGAGATATATACAAAATTTACAGATATACTAGGCACAGTAACAATAACTTAAAACCTGTAAAATGAAGAGGACATTCATATAGGAGGGCTAATATTCAAATAGTAAGGCTTCTGTAGGCTTTTTATACAAATGGGATAACTGACAGGGTAGAAGAATGGAAACTAAATATAGTGGATTACAGAAGGGAGGGGTGGGGTTGGTGGAGACTAGGCCTTATGGAAGCAGTTGCACAGTTCTGGGAATAAGGTGGTGTAATTTTTTGAAGGATGATAAGGGTAAGAGGGTATTCAGATTCATAGATTTTTGGAGTGAGTTCCAGATAAATGCTAGGAATAGCTGATAGCAGCCTCCCAAACCGGATGCGGCATTGGGAATCTTTAGCATAATGAGCTTATTGATCCTTAGGGTGTATGGCCTGGATGTGATTCGGTGAAACAGTCTGAGATGTAGGAGGGAGTTTGTCTGATAAAGCTTTATAGATCCAGATTGCAGCATTCTTTTTCTTCTGTGCTGTAGGGATGTCCAATTGACTGCTTTGTAAAGAGAGCAATGATGGGTGCTGGAGGGAAGGTCTGTAATAAATCTGATGGCTCTATGATACAGGGTGTCCAGTTTATTTAAGAGGAGAGGAGCAGTGGCGTGAAATCAGCATAATCAATGAGGGATAGGAATGATGCCTGGATTAATCTTTGTTTGAGTCTCTGGTAAGGTAGTGTTTTATTCTGTAAAAAGCCAAGTCTTTGCCTTAACTTTTTAGGAGCTCTTCAACGTGGACAGAGTAGTCAAGCTTATTGTCAATCCAGACTCCAAGATATTTTAATTTATCCACAAATTCCAGATTTTCTCCAAATAAGGTGGATAATTGTGGGGTGGTGAATGACGGGGTAGTGGAAGAGCAATTCTTGGTGGCAAAGAACATAGCTTTTGTTTTTTTGGCATTTAGAAGTAGCTTTTTTTCCAACAGGTTGTGTTGTAGGATGGAGAATTCTGACTGTAACAGTTCACAGGCTTTTGATGGTGAGGATTACTGACAAATAGTACAGTATCATCTGCAAAAGGTGAATGTTAGATTGAGAGAGGTTGGAGTCAATGTTATTGATATAAATGGCAAAGAGGATGGGGCCAGGATAGAGCCTTACGCGGTACACCTCTTAGTAGTGGTTTAGAGGTAGATAGGTAACTTTCATTTTTACCAGTTGTAACCTTCCAGAGAGATAGCACCTGAACCAATTGAGAGAGGTGAATCAAGGCTCACGGAGCTAAGAGAGGAGATTAATGATTCATGATCCACTGTATCAAATGCTTTACTCAAATCCAGGAACACAGCACAGGTACTATTCTTTTATCCAAGGCAGTCTGCCAATCGTTAGTGACTTTGGCTAGGGCAGAGATGGTGCTAGGCATTGACCTAAACCCAGATTGTGCTGGATTTAGGAGATTGTTGGTGTCAAGGTAGGCCCTTAACTGAGAGTTTACTAATTTTTCACATCTTGGACAGTACCGTAAGATGGAAATGGGCCTGTAGTTGTTAAGGTCCATGGGATCACCTGATTTAAGTAGTGGAACTACTTGAGCTGTCTTCCATATAGGGGATGGAACCAGTGGCTAGGGAAAGATTGAAGAGGTGAGTGAGGGGCAGCTATATGGCAGTGCTACTTTAAGAAAGTAGGATCCAGGAGTCTGCACCTGCACTCTTAGTTGTGTCTAAATTGGATAGGAGGTCATCTACTTTTTAAGGATATTGGTTCAAGGAGAATGTGGAGGCAGCCTTTTGGGCCCACAGTAGATTGAAGGTTTAATGATGATCTCAAGAGATTTGCAGGTGAAGAGTCAAAGGCTAGGCCAGCTGTAGTGAAATGGTCATTGAAGGCATTTAAGATTTCTTGCTTGTCAGTGATTTCTATGTCACTTAGGAGCAGTTTGGAGGGTAAGGCAGGGTAGAATTTTGACCTAGGATTCCCTTTATGGTACCCCAGAACCTGGATGGGTTATTATAGGAGGCATCCAATTCAGCTCTATAGAAGGCAGCTTTGGCATATCTTATTTGTTTTGTGCATGAATTTCTTGCTTTTCTGAATTGAAGCCAGTCTCTAGGATCCTTTGTTTTCTTGCCTTTCCAGAGTTTGTCTCTGGCTATCAAAGCTGATTTAAGGTCAGCAGGAACCAACGACTAAGATTTTACTTTGTCTCTGACACTGGTGAGTGTGCATGTATATTGAGGGCACTTGTGATAATATCCCTTAGGATCTGAAGAGCTGTCTCAACTGGAGGTTGTGAGGTAGAAATCTTGCCAGTGCGTTGTATGGCACAAATCATGGAGATATCCTGAGATGTTGAAATTTTTTTGACCTTCTTTGGAGAAATTTTGCAGGATTGGATGGCTTGAGTGTAGATCTTATGCCAGCTATGGACAATGATCACTTATGTCACTGGATAGCACTCCAGCATGAGAATATAAGTGAGGCTTGTTTACCATCATGATATCCAGGAGTGAACTGTTGATAATATTTTTAGGTTAATCCTTGTTGGATCTTTGATTAATTGAGTGAATCCATAGGTGTCACAGAAGGTTACTAGGGTGCAGATGCATTAGATAACCAGTTTAAATTCAGGTCACCTAGGATGATGGTGTCTTCAGGGCCTAGACTGAGTATGGTTCCTAGGTGGGATAGGAGTTTGAGGCCTGCAGAGGGCCTATAGCAGCCAATCAATTTAAAGGAAGACATGTTAGGAAGGGTTATTTTGATTGATAAGCATTCAGATTCCTTTGTTCGGATGTATTAATGAGGCAGGATGCAGAGATGGTTTCTTTGACATAGATGGCCACCCACCGCCTCTGGAAGGCGGTCTGACCTGAAGAGCTGGTAATTGGGAAGGTTTATTTCGCTATCTTTTGTTGTAGATCTGAGCCAAGTTTCAGAGATAACCAGGAAGTTGGTGGGAGGAATGTAAACCCAGGCCTGTATTAAGGAGAACTTTTTTAGAGGCTGCAGGCATTGAAGTGAAGAAAACTTAGGCCATTTATGGAGGCTAAATCAGATAGGGATAAAAACTTCTGTGGGGCCAGGATTGATTTCAATAGTACCAATACAGAGCAGAAGGAAGAAGATTAGTTTGAGGAGGGTACCAAGCTATAGGGATAGGGAGTAATCAGAGCATTTCCTCTCTTAGTTGGGATCCAATGTAGTGGGTGAAGGTCCTGTTATATGGGTGTGGGTTTTATCATAAAGTAACAATCTGATGGACAGGCATAGGGGGTTAATGTAATGCCAATATGGGTGCAGGGCACTTGAGAGTGTTGAAACGATAGAGAGCCTTTTTGTGGGATACCCTAAGGGTTACAGTGCAAAATGGGTATATATTTATGAATTGGTGGGTGTCCACTGGGGATAGCAGGGTGGACAGGCCATATTCACCGCCTTAGTCGCCATGGTATTGGGGTGTATCATATTTGATTTTGGATGGGAAGATGAGAGGCTCAGCAGCAAAAGGAAGCAAAGTAGCATTGTGGAGGAAGGTAGGGGTTAATGTAGAGAATAGAGAAATTTAGTTATAGGCGTGGATTAGAGAATTGGCGGGAAAAGTGTATAAAACAAACAACCAAAAGGGGAGAGGCAGGCAAAAATTTTGCGGCTACCCGTACCTTTCTGCCTGCTTCTCCGGCCTCCTGGTTCCCTGGTCGCCTGTCGTCCCGCCACCACTGGCGGCTCGAGCCCCTCCGGTCTCTGGTGCTCGAGGGCTGTGCCAGCTGGAAAGTAGGGGACAGAGGAGAAGGCAGTGAGAAAAGGCACTTTATTGCAGCAATCTGCAAGGTGCCAAAAGCTTGAATTTACACTACAAAGACTGGGAGGGGTGTTGTGTGTGGGGGGGGGTTAGGCGCCTAAGCGTCTAGCCCACACAAAATCACAAAAGGCTGTAAATCACAGGCTAACTAGATATCAAAACAGCTCTCAAGTAGGGCACATTAAAAAGTAAAACAGCTCTTTTTAGGCAAAATTAACAATTAAACAGAAGAGCAGTAATCCCAGCCAGAAATGGTGTTGCAAAGTCCAGCTAAAGTCTATGGGAAAGGCGCACCAATCAGAGGCAGGTTTCTCTGTAGACGGCTCCGTTTCCCTGTAAAAAAAAAAACAGGAATCCCTGGATAACACACAGCAGTGCCCTCAATTGTAGAAGCTCAGTGAATTTCCTTTCCATTTATCTTGTCGCACTCAGGTTCTGTGGGAGCTGGCTACTGCTCTGTTGTGAATTCCTGGAAAAAACCCTGACAAGGAGAGACTTCTATACTTAAGACAGCGGCACTGCAGTGCAACTGACAAATACAGCTTTTCTCTTAGATAGGATGTGCTATCCTACCAGTTACCTCTACAAGTGTAACCCTCATGGAATGGTGATCCAGCACAAGTGAAATGGGCCATGTAACATGGGTTAACCTTCTTTTTATGAGCTATTCCAAGGGGAGAGGTTTTACAAGTCTCAGCTCAATGGCATGTTCCCAATCCCCACACTGAAGCACGTGATGCTGACCACCAAGCAGGGGCTACGTAGCTCTGCAGCTGTGGATAACAATGGCCTACACACCAGGAACACTCGCTGTATCTGCAGCCAAGAGGTGTAGGGCTAACTTGGGGGTGCTATTTTGAGTGTCATTTGTTTTGCCTAAATGAAACTCTGCTGACTTGTATATGTGAGAGCCCTGGCTGCTATTCTGGTAACCAGGAAGAGAGAGAGACTGCCTGCAGTCTGAAAACTGTTTTAGATGTTTTAAATTGTCAAACTGCAAAACAACCAACCAGTGCACACTCGAGTGAATCCTGTAATCAGGCATTCATAAACGGCGGCATTTGAGGCATTCTATTTTATTTTTCACAGTTTGTCACTGTGATCACTTGTGACCCTGAGGTTCACTTCCGGGCATCTTTGTGCTATTTTAGCAAGCCCTGCTGCAAGCGAGGTGAGCATTGCCGCTCACAGAGACAGGTGTGTCTGTGTGTGTCTGCTGTGTCCGCTGGGGACACTGGGCTGCTATAAGATCCTGCATCTGATACAGGTAAATAACCTAATCAGAAAACTCATTGGCACTGTCTTTGTGCATACTGTTAAAACTACAATGGCTCAGGAAAAGAGGATCGAGGAAAGAATAATAAGAAAAAATGTGCTCCCAGTGCAATATGTGTACAAAGATGAGGCACCTAACCAGGAGTTTGTGTGTGACTGATAAGTGTACCCTAATCACTACACTACAGGAAGAGATTTGCCAATTACACCAGAGATTAGGAACCCAGAAAGAAATCAAACTACACAAAAACTTCATTGATGAAGTAGTGGGAAACTAGTATAATTCACACTGACTGTATAAGCAATGATGAATCAAAAGTGTTGACTTCTCCCTAAGTTAATCCACAAAACCAGTGGATCTACCCTTTTGGCTTCCACAAACATGACTCTGCCCATTGCCCTATCAAACAAGGAAGCAGTATAGCGCAGTGGTCTAAGGCTCTGAGCTGCAAATCTGGTGACATCCAGCAGACCAGACCTGGGTTTGAATCCCACAGCTTCCACTTGCATACTGTGTGACCCTGAGCAAGTCATTTAACCTCCTTGTGCTCCCAGGTCGCTCCTATAAAAAGCTCTCAGCTTAGTGTGCTATACCTGGTTAAACAACTAAAAAAAAAAAAAAAAAAAGTTTGGAATTAGATGCTGATGGCTCAGTTGAAAACCATCGAGCCACCGAGTCCTTGCTCACTTACAACTGTCCCCTCAGAACCTTACTCAACTGTAAAAACATCCGTCATACCGAGGGATATTGTGGTCATAGGAGATTCAATACTAAAGGGGGTAGGCACTGCAGTCTGTGAGGGGCGTAAGGCACATACAACAGTAATCACACTCCCCAGGGCACGGACTGGGGACATTACACACGTACTGGATGGTTTACTTGAGAATACTACCAAGCCCTTATCTTAGATGTGGGTATCAATGACCTTTTCTCATGCAATATGACAGACATCCAGGCTGACTATAAAAACATAGTCAATCGGATCAAAAAAAAGGAAGGTGAAATCATACTGTCTGGGGTCCTGCCCACCATTCGGAAACACTCATACAAAAACTATACTATTCATAAATTAAATAATTGGCTCAGACAATATTGTCTTTTAGAAAATATTGGATTCATGGACAGTTTCATCACATTTAACCACACAGCCTGCTTTAAAGGGGACGGTTTACACCTAAATCACTTTGGTACCAGGATTATGGGGAAAAAAATTTACGAGGTATTAAAGTTCCATTTAAACTGGAATATGTGGGGAGGGCTCCTAGGGACTTTAGGAACCCCAGCAAAGTAAGCAATAATGTACCCAACCCTAATAACCCTGGTTGGAAGGGTGTACTAATTAATGCTAGAAGTCAGACTAACACATTTGACAAATTTAAATACCTGCTAGCTACCAAAAACATCCAAATTGCCCTCGTCACAGAAACCTGGTGGGACGTAAATGATCCCTGGGACAAAACCATTCAAGGATATAACGTATATTCCAAAAGCAGGGACCACAGGAAGGGTGGAGGTGTGGCCATCTATCTCCACGAAACAATTGTATGAGGAAATTCCTGGAGATATCCAACCTGGAAACCCTCTGGATCAAACTGTCCCCCCCAGTTGGGTCCGCCATTTACCTTAGGCCTGGTATATAGACCACCCTTCAATGGCCCCAGAAAATGACACCAAATTATTGAATTATATTGGGAACATTGATCCATCCAATAACCTCATGATTTTTGGCGACTTTAACTTACCCAGTATTGACTGGACCTTGGTGTCTGCAACTAGCATAACTGACAGTGTCTACTTAGATTTATTTAATGAACTCGGGTTAGAACAAACAGTCCAGCATGCCACCAGAAATGATAACATACTTGATCTTATTTTAACTAATACCGAACACTGTATATCCAACATTTCTATAAATGCACCTTTGGGAAACAGTGATCACAATACTGTTCATTTTCAGGTCACAGGGAACATAAACAGCTACTGGTGTTAATGAAACCTTGAATTTCAATAACTAACTTCGATAATATAAAAACTAGTCTAACCCATTGGGATTGGCATAAAATATTTACCAATCTTTCAGCAGAATCTAAATGGGGCCTTATGCTCAATAAACTAAAAAATCTGATAAAGGATAATATTCCTAGAATAAAAAAAACACGGCACCAATCATAAAAATACATCTGTTTGAATGAACCCCACAATCAAACGTATGATTAACATAAAAAATTAATTGTTTAAGCAAATTAAAAATGGTTTAACCCACTTCTGTCCCAAATATAGAGCACTGGTTAAAAATATAAAAACCAAGATTAAAACAGCTAAATGCCAACATGAAATCCAATTGGCTACTAGGGTTAAAGATAATAAAAAACCTTTTTTTGGACGTTAATAAATCTAAGAGTAAAACAAATACTATAGGTCCCTTCCTAACCGCTTTTGGCATGATAGCTAGCAACCAAGAGGCTGCGGATATACAGAATTAATATTTCTGTACGGCGTTCAATAAGAACAGTTTTGGTTTACCAAGTACAGCTGTGACCTCATCCCCTGGGCAGTTCACCATTAAACCGGATGAAGTTCTGGACAGGTTAAAGAGGGTTGATATAAACAAATCACCAGGTCCTGATGAAATTCATCCCAGGGTGTTAAAGAGTTTGCTGAATTTATCTATCTACCTCTAACTAATATCTTTCAACACTCTCTTGACACTGGAGAAGTTTCACATTGGAAAATAGCGACGTGGTACCCATTCTTAAGAAAGGTCCAAAAATAACCCTGAGAACTACAGACCTATCAGCCCAACTTCAATGGGAAAGATTTTAGAAAACATTATTAGGGTTGCCACCTGTCAGGTTTTTTTACCTGGTGATCAGGTTTTCAGGGTCCCTATCAGGTAATCCGGTTTTGCTCTGTGCTGGTCAGGTTTTTGAGCCATTTTGAGTGTTCACGTACTTTGAAACAAATTCATTCATTGTTTCAGCTACATGCCAGGTTACAAACAAGTTCTGTTGTCAATGTAACCTTTTGTTTGTGAATGCAGTCACCCTGGGAGGTGTAAAGTATGGCCATTTACACCATTAGCACTTCCTTAACCTAATCTTTCCACTACATCTTAAAGTGGCATAGCAGCACAGCTGCCCCCAGCTTTTGTAACAGTAACAGAGCCAGTTGTCTTCCACTTTCATTTGCTGGTAAACATTTTCATCTCTAACAGAATTTAGGCATTTTTAAATGTTTTAAATTATTGTTTTCCTCAAAAAAAAAAGTATGGTCACTTCTTTGGCTTTGAAATAGTACTTTGGACAAGAACAGGAAATGGAGCCAGAAAAAGATATAAAGTATGAATACTATTGTATGCTGTTTACGGTATTCCCTTGTCTACCCCAGATCTATAAATAAGATTTATTTAACTCTGTATGTTTATTTGGTTAACCAATGTCAATAAATAAATACATAAGTAAATAAATAATTAGGAAGAACCTAAGAAAGTAACTTTAACAGGCACAGTACAGCATCTTAACATTTTTATTTAACTGCTGCTTTGTTCTTTTTTATTGATATAACAAATGGACTTCTAGGAGGAACAATGCGTGATGAGTCATGAAAAGGGGTGGGGCTGGGGCGGAGCTTAGGATCCGGTTTATGCCTCATCCAAAGGTGGCAACCCTAAACATTATTAAAGACCTCATTCTGGATTCTCTCCATCAAACTGGGTTATCCGACCCCCTCCAACACGGGTTCACTAAATCTAGATCCTGCCAAACTAATCTAGTGACTTTTTATGAAAAAGTCACTGGGGAAGTTAACCGGGGTAATTCTGTGGACCTCGTGTTCCTGGATTTCGAGAAAGCATTCGATAAATTACCACATCTAGAGCTCATAGACACCTTGAGAGCATTCAAACTAAAAACCAGTATTGTTAACTGGATTGCAAACTGGCTGGAGGGAAGAAAACAGAGTCATTATAAATGGAGAATATTCCAAATGGGCTCCTGTCATAAGCGGGGTACCCCAGGGGTCTGTTTTGGGCCCCTGTCTTGTCAACATTTATGTTTCTACTCTCACCACTGAAAACCCCAACATATGGATATTAAAATTCGCTGATAACTGTCGTATAGGTACCGTGGTGAACAATACAGCAGGCAGTACTGCCCTTCAACTAGTTCTTCATAACGCATTAACTTGGTCCTGCAATAAGTGCTAGTTCTGAACACCACTAAGTGCAAAATTATGCTCCTGGGAACACATAAACACTTTAAATATAAACTAGGAATGACACCTACTCAAAACCAATCAAGAAAAGATCTAGGAATAATTGTCAGCCCTGACTTGAAATTCAGATCCTACTGTAGAATCCAAATCAATAAAGCTAAGCGA
The DNA here is from genome assembly GCA_016271365.2 of Neoceratodus forsteri. Lineage (NCBI taxonomy): Eukaryota > Metazoa > Chordata > Ceratodontiformes > Ceratodontidae > Neoceratodus > Neoceratodus forsteri. Next base: position 143,685,065 of record CM028131.1, on the reverse strand, counting down.
AACCTTAACTGTATATTCAGACATGTATCCAGCCGTAAAGCGAAGTGTAAGCTCTCTTTATACATTGCCTTGGTTAGAGCCGCACCCGAATACTGTGCCCAGGTGGTCTCCATACTGCAAGTGAAGACATCTTAAGGACTGAGACAGTGCAAACGTAGATTTACTAGAGCCATTTCAGGGATGGGAGACAGGCCAAGCGAGGATAGGTAAACTGTATGTTTCTATGATGCCCATGAACCTTGTCCATGGCAGCTATAATTGTATTACTATACGCCCATGCATTTTGACTGTGGTAGCAATTATTGTTTAAGGCTGCTTGATTGTACTCTTACTGTACTGTATTGTTAAAATGTTTTCACTGTTCCTTATCACATTGAGTTGCATTGTGTACATTCAAACCCCTCGTACTTGCTGTTTTCTGTTGTTGATTACTCAAAACCCTTCGTAAATAGGTCTGCCTAAATGGTTTTAAGTGGAATAAATAAATAAATAAGAAAAAAATAATTTTGAGATCCAGTCTGCTCCGAGTGTTTTGGCTTTAAATATTCCAGACTCTCACGTCCTGATTTACCTCTTTTTCTCACCCAGTATCACAGCTGAACTCATCCTTAGTTGTGGAAGACTGAAATGAAGATGGAGTTTGCCATGTTTGGCAGGTCCAAACACATAAATGAAAGATCATCTTGCCAAGGTTAGATTAATGCCAGTTACCACAGTAACTGGAAGATGACTGGTTGGTAGATTCCATGACCATTCCATTTCCATTCATCTTTCTAGTAAAAAAAGATGTAAAGACTGAGCCTCTCTGGATCAGTTAAATCACACAAAACAATTAAAATTCATTTTCTGTTTCATAGAATCATAGATATTTGTTGGCAGAAAATGACCCCATGGCCCATCCAGTCTGCTCATCCCTCTAGAAGACTCCTTCCCTCCCCTTCCCTCCCTCCCTGCCTTCCCTCTGTTACTTAGCCCTATGTAGGTGTTCCAATCTCTTTGAATGTGTCCACTGAATATACCCCCACTACACATTCTGGCAGTCTGTTCCATGGTCCCATGACCCTCATAGTGAAACACATCCCCTGATGTCTCCCCTCAAACTGCCCCCCTCTCCAGTTTGAATGTATGCCCCCTTGTGGATTTGTTCCCACTCATCCTGAAAATGCTCTCTACACTCATCCTGTTTATGCCCTTCAAGTATTTGACAATTTCAACCATATGCCCCCTTTCCCTCCTCTCCTCCAGTGTGTACAGGCTAAGCTGCTCCAACCGTTCCTCGTATGACCTCTCATGCAGCCCTGTCACCATTTTGGTTGCCTTTCTCTGGACTCTTTCCAGCCTGTCCTTGTCCCTTGTAAGTATGGCCTCCAGAACTGGACCCATATTCCAGGTATGGTCTGACCATTGTTTTGTATAGTGGCATGATCACTGATCTCCTGCTCATAAAGCCCCTCCCTATGTATGCCAACATTCTGAATGCTCTCCCCACTTGCCTGTCACACTGCCTCTGAACTTTCAAGTTGTCTAAAATTGTGATCCCTAATCACATTTCTGATCTGTTACCCCCAGCTCCCCAATTTAGTATTTTGTCTTTGGTTTTTAAAGTGTGCATAATTCTGCATTTCGCATTGAATTATAGTTGTCACTTTTCTAACTACTCCTCCAGTCTGGCCAGATCCTCCCTTATTCTTTCCACGCCCTTCCAGCTTTTCAACCCTACTACAGATCTTCATGTCATCTGTGAACAGACACATCTGCCCATATACACCCTCTGAAATGTCCCCAATATATATTTTGAAAAGTATGGGTCCTAGCATGGACCCCTTGGGAATCCCACTCATCACCCTTTCTTCTTTTGAGTGAACCCCATTTACCACCACCCTCTGTGTCCTCCCCTCCAAGCAATTCTCCACCAGTTTGTAATCTTGCTCCCCACTCCTAAACTGTTTAGTTTGCTAATCAGCCTTCTGTGAGGGATGGTGTCAAAGACCTTCCTAAAGTCCAGGTAGGTCACGTCCACTGCCCCTCACATCCACAGTCACATACTGTATCTCCATAACTCTGTGAAAGAATTTAATCTGGTTGTTCTGGCAGGATCTTCCACCTGTGAATCCATTCTGGTTGTCATTCAGGAGGTTCTCCTCCTCCAGTTATTTTATCAGCCTTTTCTTAATAAGTGTTTCCATTAGTTTCCAAGTGTGTGTGTGCCAATAAAAGACTCTACTGTTACCATGCAGGCAGCTTAGTCACATCTGCAGCAACAAGTTAAGGCTAATGCTGGCAATACTGTGTCTCCAGTAAAGAAAAAGTAACAAACAAAACTGAGTTTGGACAAAGCAAATTACAGAGGCCATCCTCTTGCGTGGTTAATTTCTGGGTCAATTGCTTTTCAATATGTTCATCAGTGACATAAGAGAAAGAGTACATGGCAAGATGTGTCCCTTCTCAGATGGCACTAAGCTCTGTGGTAGGGTAGACAGTGAGGAGGGTAGGAGTTGCAGAGGGCGATCCAAAGGTTAAAAGGAGGTCCAAGGTTTGGCTGCAGAAATTCATTGCAAAAAAAATGCAAGGTGATGTACATTAGGAACAGGAGCCTCAGGATGGAATATTGCATGAGAGAGATTAAGCTGGACACTACTGCAAAGGAAAGGGATGTAGGAGTCATCATAAGTGAGGCCCTTAAACAATCTAGTAATGTAAGAGGACCTACAGTATGGCTACCAGGATGTTGGGGTGCATTAGTGAGGGATGACAGTAGGGAAAGGAGGTACAGTGTACTATCTCTCTCTCAATCACTGGTAAGGCCACACCTGGAGTACTTCACCCAGTTCTGCAGCCCTCACTTGAAGAAAGACAGGAACAGGCTAGAGGTGATGCAGCACAGAGCAACAAAAAGTATTCATGGCCTGCAGGACAGGTGCCATGAGGATCGACTTAGGGCATTGAATATGTATTCACTGATGGTCAGAAGGGAGAGGGGCGATATGATAGAGAACTTCAAGTTTTTGAAAGGAATGAACAAGGTATTCTGTGAGGAACTGTTCAGTAGGTATAGTGAATCAAGAACAAGGGGACCTGAATGGAAGCTTGTGGTAAGGAATTCAGAAGGAATATCAGGAAATTATTTTTTTACAGAGAGTTGTTGAGACATGGAACAGCCTGCTGGCTGAGGTTGTGAGTGCTAAGATCATTAATGGTTTGAAAAACATCTTTGACAGAGTTAAGGGCTGGGGGGGACAGCATGGCAGGTAATGTGGGGCAGGTAGCATGGGCATAAACCTCATATAGACACTAGGGGTGGATTTTCTAAGCCTGGCACACACCATGGCACTTCTATTCTGGGTGCACCAAACCCTTTGATGCAACTGCAGCCTATTTTACAATCTTGAGTGCAGTTGTGACAGTTTCACAGATTACAGTAGCTTGCACCAAATATCTGGCACACACTCTGCAATAACAGCCCCAGGATTGCCACAAGTTAAACAAGAAAAGTTGGTCTAATTTGCAGCAATTGCAGCACAAGATAGAAAATCCAGTTAGATCACTGCAAGCCCCATGCACTGTATCGTCAGCTTGTGGCAATCTAATACTTTTGAAAATCCTGCCATAGGCCTCAGGAGTAGGATAATATATTTTGGACAGAATAAATGGATCAATGGCCATTTTCTGCCATCAGCTTCATGTTTTATGTAAGCTGAAAACTCCTTTAATGTTAGGGGAGTACACCTTACTGCAAAATACAAGCATAAAATCATGCTGGGGAGATCCAATATTCCAATATGTTGCTCAGAATCTGTTGTTCTTTTCACATGCTTATAGAAATGAGACACAAGGGAAGCCATGTGCTTTACACACCTGGCAAGCAACATTATCCCTACACACACACACACACACACACACACACACACACACACACACACTGGAGTAGCTTACTGAGATTTATTAAAAGAGAAATTCTGCTCTGTGATTGTAGAAATCAATTGCATGCCTATACATTAATGTTACACAACTGCACAGTATCCTGGACCTACTTTAACTTTCAATAAAATGTTGTCTCTCTACTTTTTTCTTTAAAATATAGTAGCAAATTTATAAGCATAATTAGAGATGTGCCAAGTCAGGGAAATCACTGTGTGAAGGTAGTTCTTAGGGTGTGGACAACACCAGTATAATGTTGTGAGTAAGGATAATTGCTAAGGTAGCTGTGAGGTGTATACTGTTAGAACAGCGACTGATGTTTGTTGCACTTAATTAAGCGCACTCAACAGAGCGATGATCACAAGGGTGATCTTGATTTTATCTCGCTCCTCCGTCATGCTGCCCTTTGTGCCCACACAGTTTGTACCCCCTCCAGAGCATGCCTGCCCTAGAGATTGTTGTTATATTTATTTTGCGGGGTGTGGGAGGCAAAGGTCCCTGCAAAAATGGGGCTGTTTCCCAGGATGGTGCTTTGGCGCTGCACATCCCAGGAGCCACAATGCTTGGTGCCCTAATGCCAGGCGACATATTGCTTCCGCCCATATTGGCATCAACAAAATAACTGTCACACTAATATGGGTGAACCACTGTGAGGGGGGTGTGGTTCAAAAGCTGCCACCTGCATTTTGAGGAAATGGGTTGCCTCGTGTCTGAGTCATGTGCCCAAGTAAATCAATTAATGTAATACAGCTAAGTCCATGCGCTCTCACAAATGCACTTTAAAGGTTCTTACCTATTGTCAGTATGAAATATTTACAGCATGCAAGGTAGATGGTTGGTGGCCAGTGAGGTGAGCAGAGGGTAAACACTGACTGCTAGGGGGTTGGGGAGACAGGAGGCTTCTGGGGTGGGGCAAGAACCACTGGACACCAGAGATGGGTCTGTCTAATGGGATTGGGATGGAGTTGGGAAGGGACCAATGGACATCAAGGATATATGTTAAAATATGAACCTCAATGAGGCAAGGGAGGAAGGACAATTAGATTCCAGGGATAGTTTATATTATGCCTATATTTAAGATTGGACATTGGGGTGCACTAGATTACTTGGATTTATTTTAGAACTTTGATAAGGGTAGTGTATGAGAAAGGGGGGGCTCTGGATCTGAGGATGTCTGCAGGTTTCTTGGTGGGAGGATTGGTGCACCTGTGCTGTTTATTGGACCAGCACTACTCAAAAGCACAGGCTGCAGTGAGGTGCTGTCAGTCAGTATCAGGTTGCAGGAGGAAATAACTGCTCCTCATATTGTAATCAGTGTTGGGTAAGTTATTTTTAAAAAGTAATCAGTTACAGTTACTAGTTACTTTCAAATAAATGTAATCAGTTACAGTTACTTATTACTTTTATATAAAAAGTCATTAGTAACTGTAACTGTAATGCATATTACTTTTCATACTGCTTTTGATAACAAGGTTGTATTTACTCATTGAACATACTGTACATAGCTATGCTACAAAAACAAGAAGTGTATAAAAGAAATAAAACAGAGTCTAAAAACAATTAGTATGTTAATTTATAATGCAGTACTCATCTGACTTTGCTAGCCACAAAAATCAATTTCCATTTCCATAAATAAGAGCTCTATTTCTACAAAAAATACTCAAACACACACCTGCATCTACTGCTGCCTCCTAATCTCCCTTCCCACAGCTGAAATCCTGACTTTGCCAGCCACTGTCGTCCCCAGACCTTTTCATTTCCATAACACCCACACTCACCCTCCAACACACAAACACCCTGCATCTACTGCCAGTAACCTTGGCGATCTTTCCCAAACAGTTGTATATCCTGATAATGCCAGACACAACTAACCCTTTACATCCCATCCTTACCCCACTGCCACACAGACCTTGCTGCTCTTCACTTAGTGATCTTTCCCACATCTAGCCTGTATTCTCCTCCTGACTATGCAAGAGCCACAACCACCCATTTAAATTTCCATAATAAAATCCCACCCTCACACAGTAGCTTCCCTACACTCATGCACACATGCACCCTGCAGATTGACTGCCCTTCCTTACCTTGGTGATCTTTTTCATTTCCACAGCAGCCTGAATCCTAACTTTGTCATTGCCAGCCACAGATTCACCCCACATCACATACAATAAATTCCACCAGCACACACCTGCTTACCCCAACACACAATCTAAACACTCTTTCCCACAGCTGAGCCTTGACTTGCCACTGCCACTGAGACACAGTTATAATTATAACTAAGTCCGCCATGGCTATTATGCCACTGCCAGTATGCCACGACTGAAGTCAGACAGTGTCACTTACAATCAAATTATCACACTACACACTTGTTGCACTCCAGTACATACCCCTTTGATGAGGATTTTCTTTGAGATGGGTCAGGTGATGGTGATAGACCTGGCAGGTGGATCGGTGGATGGATGATCAAGTGGCCTGATGTGGCAGTTCAAGCACATGTGGTGTTAGGTGGAATAGGCCCAGGGCCCTTCCTACAGACAGACTACTTGCCTTTTTCCCTACAGCAGCTATGCTGGCATTGATTCCCTTGGAGTTCACAATGGCTACTATAGAGGGCCATGACTGATGACATGCATGGGTGTAGCTACCTATCTATAAATTGTACATCAGCTGGCCAGTCTGTTGCCCCTTCAAATAAATTTCATCATTTCCTATAGTGATTCTTAGCTGTACCATGTAGCGGTGCATAAGTAGTATAATTTGTATATCAAATGTTGCAAAATGATATATGTTTCCTAATTTTCCTCCCCTTACCTAGCCTTCCCATATTGACAATGCCTCTGGGCTGCATTATTCCTCTTATGTACAGTACATTTTAGCGCTAGTGGATCTGATATTAAACTATATGTTCAACTACAATATACTATTTTGCTTGTATGTCCATTGTAATTTCTCCTTGTATGCTACTCGTACTTTTATGTTTTTATGTTCTCTGTTTGTGCATACCTATGTATAGTGACATGGAACCTATGTAAATGAGCTTTAGCTCATAGGTGTTAATATGAAATATTAATAAAAATAAAAATATTTAATAATAAACTGACAAATAAAATGGTGTTTTCTGAATTTTATTTGCACAGCACATGTTACAGATACAGAAAAAATGGTGATATTAAATTCATGCTGAAAACAGAAAATTGAGTTAGAATGGATATTTCAACCATAGTCTTCAGGAATTATCTAAAAGAGAAAAATGCAGATAAGGGAAATAAGAGAATATGTGAGGAAAGAAAATAGGGGAGGCTATAGGAGAAAAGTCATAATAGGTTAGGTAAGAACAGAATCTGGAAAATGAAAATATGATGACAGGTATGAAAAGTCATAGCAGAAGTCAATGAGCTGAGGTCCTTAGTGGGGACTAATTAACAGGATCTAGTAAGCAGGCTGAAAGGTCAAAGCTATGTGTGCACATTCATTTTCATTTTCTACAGATGAAAGAAATACTCAAACTGAAGGGGCCAGTGATTTACACTGGATCTGCGACACTTGGTACAAGGACACCCAGTGCAATGACACCTCATCAGAGCCATTTAGACTATTAACATTTTCCATAATGAGACAACTGGCAAAAACAACCCCAACGCCTCCTGGCAGTGGGACTGTAACCATGTAGAAAGCAGTGGTGCAATAAATAAGGCTACCTTGTAGTTGTAGCCACCATGTTAGAGCAAAGATCTCATAGGACAAACCAGTATTAGGTCAAACTTTCTAGGCTAAACATTACAAGGCTGCATGTCTTTTATTCCAGTTGCTGTGCCATGGGTCTACACCACACCATAGCGCTGGCAGCTTATAATACCTACAGTAGACGGTGAGACTACGCAAACATGAATATCAGCAAGGCTACAAGAAATGGCACCTCACAGCCATGAAATGCTGCCTAAACTTTTATGTTGTGAAAAAAGGCAAAAAATGGTAGGCAGCTTGCATTCAATGTGCAAGGTGAAGATGCTGGGTGCTCACACAATGATTTGTCAGAATGCAGTTTTTTTAGCCTGATGTTGTAATAAATGGAGCACTTAGTCAGTTGAGCAGCCTTTGTTAACACTGAAACCTAAATATAAAAAAAAAAAAACCTGCACAATCTACAGATTCCTGTGATGTCATAAACTTCTTGAGCTTCACTCTTGAGGTTTATGAAATCACAAGAATCCCTTGATGGTACTGCAATCATAACAGATGGATGCCTATCAGTTATTACTATTTATATTACAGTAACTAGTTACTTTCAGGAAAAGTAATATTATTACAGTTACTTATTACTTTATTTTATTTTTTATTTATTTAGTTTTTGTTGACTGGAAAGGAGGACTGGACAATTCTGCTTATTTTCAGCCCCATCCCGGGGAAGGGGATACAGATGGATGCCAAATGACATTGAATCACATTAAGCTGTTGGTGGTATTTTTAGTGAATTAAAAGTAATCCATTACTATTAACAGTAACCTAGAAAAGTAATCAGATTACAGTTGCTAGTTACAAGTAACTAGTTACTTCCCAACACTGATTGTAATGAGGCTATAATGAGATGCAAATGTCCTCTTTTCCTTGGCCATTTGCAAGTCATGGTTCCAGTATGGGGCTGTGTGTCTCAGAAACAACTGGCTTTGCCCTGTGTAAATGATTTTTTTTCTCCTGTGACTATGCCTTTCCAGCATCTTCCCCTCTTTCCTTGGCCAGCAGGGGCTTTAAATGCACTTTCTCCTTCCTTGCCCTCTGCTCCAATGGGGATATTTTTGAAACAGACTTTACATGGGTAAACCTAGCCCGACATCTATGTCATTATACCACTTTGAGCATATCGAGCAACTTTGCTCACCAGCACGGGACTTTGCCCTGCACCTTGCCACACCTTCGAAAATGCTCCCAATTAAGACACACCATGCAACTCAAAAACTAGCAAGACAATCATTGGTTCATTTTGTTGATTTCAGATGTTTGGATAACTGTCACATACTAGGCAAAAAAGTAAACATTTGACTTGGAGTGCAGAAATAGTGCACCAGGGAACATCCTGGAAAGAGCTCCTATTTTTTCTTTATCCCTAAAGCATGTCAGACTGTTAGACTATTAAAGACAAATGTCAAGCAGAGGCTCATGATGGACCAGACAGTCACAGTGGCAAAGAATCTGCCCATATCTTAACAATCTGCGCTGCCAATTTGAACCCTTGTTTAAAAAAGATAAACGACTATGACATAACTTACAATCGCTTCAGAGATTACCGGCTTGTTTTATCTTATGGATTGGTAGTTTTAATTTAATGTATTTTGGGAGTAGTAAACTGTAGTAACCTGTAAATAACCTGTAGGAGTTGTGATTCAATTTACTACCATTCAAAGTGCCAAAAAGTGTTGTTTTCCATGACTCAAATACTTTCATTTCTGTGTTCTGCTTCATTTGAATAACCCGCCCCTTTTTTTCTCAGTGCTGCAACCTCCAAGCGTGACATCATTTAAGAGAAACAAAGTTTTTAAGCATTGTTTTGAAACAGAGACCTCTGTTGGTCAATCTTGGTATTGCAGACATCTACACTACCAACATAGGAGACAAATCATCTCAGTAAAGAAATCTTGTGAACTAGATACTATATGCACAATGCCTTGTTTTGAAAATAAACATATGAGAACTTTCATTGTTGAAGCCACTACAGAAATATGAAACTGCACCTCACAGTAAGGGAACTGGAAAACAACTTCCTATTGTACCCACAATGCCTTGCTATGCACGTCTAAATATTAGGTACAGTTACCACCACCAAAATAAGGGACTGCATCTCTGAGTAACTAACATTTGCATCAGCTGCTGGCAGTATAGCCTAGAGGTTAGAGTAATGAGCTGTGAACGAGCTTGGTACATCCAGCAGCCCAGACCTTGGTTTGATTCTTACAACCTCCACTTGCCTACTGTGTGACTCTAAGCAAATCACTTAACCATTCAGTGCTTCCAAGGTTGCCCTGAAAACAGGGACTTGTACCTAATGGGCTTTACCCAGTTACCCAAGACTAAAATAAAAAACAATTTACACTGAATTCCTTGGTGCTGAATGTAAAACATTGACAGTTTCCTTGCATGACATCATTCTGGGAGTGTGGCTGCACACAAAAAACTGGAGGACACAGTGCTGATAAAACATAAATAAAAATGACTGACAGATTTTTTTTACAAAACAAATTGCAGCTTCAACACCTGAAGCATGGGCGGCAATGGCATACTATGTGAAAAAGGCATCTGTGAAACCATACAAAATCCCTCTAAATAGTACTGTATGCATGAATATTTCAAATACCACTAAATCTGAACTGTCCTGAAACCTCTGTAATTGAGGAAGCTGAAATAACAATATGCCAACAGATTAACACATATTTTCTTCAAGTAGTTGGCATTCAGACATTGTCAGTCTTCCTACAGCACTCTGAGACAGAGATCTTTATTTTCTTCCCAGCATTCAGTTATTACGTAGGGGTGTAAGATGAAGCTAAATGGATCTCTGCTCATTTTCTTTTAAAATGGCCATCTAAAGAACATAGTGAATCATTTGCATACGCAACAAGTATTTCTAATTACTGCTGTCCATTTTATGAAAGGACTGAATTAATGATATGTATCTGGAACAGTACAAAAATGTAATTTTTAAAAATAGGTTGCTAGCAGTCCATTTAAAAGATATCATGTTGGCAATCAAGCTCAACAATAAATTTACATGCTGCCGTGGCAATTTGCTTCAAGTAAGAAATACAAGATATAAGATATTTTTTTCAATTTAGCCATTTTTACTGTAACAATTAACAGTCTGGTCATGACACCCCTGACTACAGCATGAAGGTTGATTGTGAAGAGGTAGGCTGATTGCTTACTGTAACTGCCTTATTAAACTGTATTTAAGTAGCAAAATCCTTCCTGAACATTTAAACACTGAATGAACAAATTCAGAGCTTTTCTTGAATGGATGTATAGCTTGACATAAGATTTGAAAATTCTACTTGTCAAAAAAAACATGGTCATTACTTCTGGTGATGTCACTGCATAGATGTCTGCCTGAGACCCTAGCTCCTTGACCCTGCAAACTACTGAAACTTCCCTTAGACTTCCAAAACTGAGTGAACTCTATCAGTATAAAATTAGGAAGTCTTACTGAGTCCATGTACAATTTGTTGCTTGTTGATTATCCATGCATTTAACTTATTTATAATTAATGGGTTTCCCTTTTTCCCCATAGGGAAACAGTGGTGTAATTTGCCATAATGAAGCAGTGTTTATTATGGCATACACACAGGCATGGTTTCCCTCATTCTGTGCATGCACGCACTGCAGTTCCTCACTTCCCAACCGCATGCCTCAGCTTGCCTGCTCGCCTTCTGCCTAAAATGAAACTGCCAGTAGAACTTGGCGGTAAGTTTATTTTAAAAGTAATACCTAATTTTTAACTTGGGGGGGGGGGGGAAGGAAACATAAGAGAACATTTTAAAAATGCAGACTGGACAAACGAGTAGAGCATCGGAAAATGGAACCGGAGCGCTGCCTCACCGGAATGGCTAGCATTTTGTATAATTGCTGTGGCAAAAAAGGGAAACCTAACAATTATATAAAATAAAATATGGGGTGGTGTGTGTAAACTGAAAGATTACACACACCCTCAGTATTAGATGCTTTAATAAACCCCTTAAGCCTCGCTTTCAGGGTTTATGTAGCATCTAACACCTTGGGGGTGTCTAAACTTCTGTTACAAACACCACCCTATACTTTATTCTATATGTCGATATGTCATGATGTATTTGTTGTGTATTTTGGGTCAGGCCTGAAATGGGGCATTGATTTGCCCAGTGCTCTTACCCAGTTAACAAATTAAAAATAATGAAAAAAATGTGGAGGGCTAAATGGCAGAAATTGGCATTAGGGAGGACAGATGGACACCGATGGAAGGCAGATCCTTTCAAGTCTGCTGAGTCACAGGCCTCAGGATCTCTGGTTCCTTGGAGCCAAACCGAGTAGCCACATCAAAACCTGGAAAGAAAGGGAAGAAATAGGATACCATAATTCAAGAAATCAGAGACTTTAGGGCAGTAATCACCTCCAGACTTGATACAGTCAACTCTGAAATAAAAACTTTGCAAAAGAGAGCGGATTCTGCAGACCAGCAGATCACAGTCACAGACTGCCAAGTAACAATTTGCAGACCATCACACTGCTAAGGGGCCCACACTCAGGAGAAGATGTAGGAAAAGCAGTAAGATGCCAAGAACTGTGATCAGCACAATAATATTAGACTTTATGGACTGCCTGAAACCACTGAGGGTCAGGACACAGACAGCTTATTATTGAAATTCTTTCACATAGTCCTTCAGCTTGACCCTGATCTGCCCCTAGAAATTGAACAGGGACATTGAGCCCTGGGACCAAGACCAATGGGACCAGAAGCACACACGCACTCTATAATTGTGAAGTTCCACAAGTACAAGAAGAAACAGGACATACTGATGTGAGCTTGGCGTATGAGAGAGGTATTCTTACATGCATCACAATGTTTATTTTGACAATGACTTCCCTCTGACTATGAAGCATCATCAACTGTACATTTTATTTTACAAGTAAATATTTCAGTGTACCCAGCAAGCTGATTGGTTTTCTTACCGGAGGGACAGCAAGCCTTTGAATCATCAGAGTCAGCAGATAAAGGCCTTAAAAGACCATGACATTCTTGATTAAAGATGCAGAGTACCATCTCAGATGGCCAACATCAAGGAGGACACCTGGCAGATAGCAAGTGTTGCCAGACAGTGCTACATGGCTGATGCCAAGACGAACATCATTACACGGCTCCAAGTCATGCAAAATCCCCATCTGACAGATGATCAGGCTGTGGATACCTGAGAGCAGAAGGCCCTTGCGCAGAAAAGTGTTGCGATCAGAGTCTTCCTCAGAGAAGGCGCCACTTATGAATGGTATGGGAAAGGGTCTAATTGATCTGTGGGGGGGGGGTCTGACTGGAGCCATTGTTAAAAATGTTCTCATAAGTATTGAGCTCCCATTGGGCATGGTACCTTAGGCCCTGGGTGAGCGTCACCTGGGTGGAAGGTGAGTGTCTAAACACCAGCATCTACAACACCTGGCAAATAGTCTGCTAGTGGCTGCATGCATACAATTTATATTCCCTGGCTACAGTTTACCTTCAAGATGGTGGCTAGTACAGTGATGTTTTTGTCCCTCTAGGGTGAGCAATCTGGCGGGGTTGTGCTGACCAGATTGCAATACAACCACATAGCAGGTAGTACCACACAGCCTTGCGGTACTAAAATGGATCAGCTGCTCTAGAGCTGATACTGGAAACCCAGGTGGATGATCCCTGTGATTAGTTTACAGTGGATACACCTGGAGACTGCATAGGGCATCGGGAACTAAAGCAGCTCAACTTCAGAATCCAGCTGGTGTGTGTCCTTCCCTTGTGAGACTGGGCCCTTGAGGTCAAATAGCTTTATAAAATAGAAAGGAAAAATCTAGAAATTTCATTGGCTACAAGAGATCACCTGACAGGGCATTAAATCTCTGTGAATTGTGATCAGGTGCCAGATCTCATTTTCATCCTCTGAAACCTACTTAGAGCAATTTTATAAATGTAATAAGCCTCTCCAGGGAGTGTATCATAGTCTTTTAATGCCTTCGGCCTTGTGCCTTACTACACCCCTGACATGTGCACTAAGTAAGTAATAAGCTATGACAGGGTGTGTCTTATAGCAATTTAATGCATGCCACAGGGGTGTAGTAAGGCATGAGGCCAAAGGCTGAGTGTCCTTATACCACTGGGAAGTGCATTAAAATCCTGTGATGCACACCCTGGAGGGGCTTATTACAAGTATAACATGTCTCTAAGTAGTCTTTTTTTGGGGGGGGTGGAACGAGATCTCACCTAACCATGCATTTATAGAGATTTAATGCAGTGAGGTGATGCCTCTTGCCAGTGACATTTCTAGACCTTTCTTGCCATTTTACAAAATCCTATAATGCACACCCTGTCATGGCTTATTACTTACTTGAAGTTCATGGTCTTTTGGTTCTGCCTAATAATTGCCTCTTGTGGTCTGACTGTCCTTCCCTTTCCAAAGCCTGGGCTGCCTCCTACCTGTAGCAGTTGCCCCTTCTCTCACTCCTCTGGGACTCCTGGATTAGACCTACCACCACTCTGCTGTCTGACAGGTAGATTGTTAAACAGGCAGACTAGACTGATAATGTGTTTCTAAGTTAATGGTAGGTAGAACGTTTATTGAAGACAAATAAGTTATGTCTTTACAAAATAAATACCCACATATACATATTCAAATTGCACACGATTACAAAAAAATACACTCAATAATAATTTTAAAAACATATTAGTAAATATTTATCCTTTTTTAGAACCACTTTTACTTCTGCAAACAGTAATTAACATAAGGTTGCTCTTTTATATCATCAATGCATCTGTTCTGACAACATTTCATGTTCTTAAATGTAATTTGTTTATCCACTCATTATGTTGATGTGTTTTATTTTATTCTTGTTTTTTTTGTTTGTTGAAAAGGTTTGTTGTCTCAGAGGTGTTTCAGTCTCCTTCTCACATTGAAGGAGCTAATTGATTTCTCTCCCACAGCTCTTCCAAAGGATTAGTGTATGTGGGGTGGAGCTGGCAAACTGTCAGTAATTTCCAACAGAAAGAAGGGTTAAAAGTCAGGTTAGTTGATATCTTGGAGGTAGAAGACTTGGTTTGCTGGCCAAGGCACCTAGCTTCACCTGAGCTCTTTCCTTCTAAGACTGCTTGAAAGGCAGAGTATAGAAACTTAACAGAGCAAGGGAAAAGGATTAAGACTTATTCTGGCTAAGCAGATTTACTGTGTGGTGATGTTTTTATTTTTTACTCACAGGGATTGCTACTGTTTGTTGCTAACATTCCATTGCTTTATTTTCCTCTGATTCAAATTGTTGTTGCTGGTATACCTTCAGAGAAGGGGAGATAGGGGAGCTAAACACGTGGCTCAAGGGCTGGTGCCAGGAAAAAGGACACAGATTTGTAGGGAACTGGCAACAGTTCTGGGAACGAAAGTTCTTTAAATTTGATGGACTGCATCTGACTAAGGAGGGAGTCAGTGCATTGGGGCAGAAGTTTGACGTCTTTGCAGAATATTTAAACTAGCAAATGGGGAGGGGGTGCAGCACCCCATACGTCGAATGGGAAGAACACCCCTCCCCTCAGCTAGTGGTCAAAGCAGGGTTCAGCATGTTTGCAGTTCATTTGCATCACCAGGTAAGAAAAAGGTTTGTCTCCCCATACGACGACAGAGGTACGCCAGACCTCACCCAACAACTAACACACCAAAATCTGGCCAATGGAAAATCATATACACAATGCTCACAGCCTGGGAAATAAGATCCCAGACCTGCAGTCAATAATGTCAGAGGCTAAACTGGACATAGTAGCAATTAGTGAGACATGGTTTACCAGTAACTACACTTGGGAGACTTCAGTACCTGGCTATGTATTGTTCAGAAGAGACCGAGGGGCAAAAAGGGTGGGAGGAGTGGCCCTGTATGTCAATGAAAATATCAAAGCTACATAAATTCAGAATACACATAAGGAGCCAGAAGAACTGTGGGTCACCCTGGAAACAGGAAATGGGACAGCCATAAGAACTGGGGTTGTCTACAGGCCCCCAGACCAGGGAGGACATAGACACATTACTGTTAGAAGATATGCAAAACATGACAGCTAAAGGGAGGTTCTGATAATGGGAGACTTCAACATGCGGATACAGATTGGTCAATACCAGCAGGAACATCTGCCAGAACTAGACACATAGTGGATTCCTGCAGAGAGAGTACCTCAAACAACTGGTACAGCAACCCATGAGAGACAGGGCTATCCTAGATCTAGTACTGACTAACAAGGAAGGGATCACAGATCTCCAGGTAGAAGGTCACCTTGGGACCAGTGACCATCACATGGTATGGTTCAATTTGGCTACTGCATCTAAATCATCCATTCCAAGACAAAAATATGGGACTTCAGAGGAGCTGACTTTGATAAGATGGCCAACAGAGTTAAGCTAGCCCTGGCAAAAGAAACACAGGTGAGGGGTACAGGCAAAGTGGGCAAGCATTAAGGATGCAATACTTGAAGCAACATCCCATTGTGTTAGACAGAAAAGGAAGTGCAAAGAAGAAGGAAACCACTTTGGTTCTCAAATACAGTAGCAGAAAGGTCAGAGCCAAAAGGCTGGCCTTCAGGAAATATAAGGGAACACAGTGGATGAAGATAGGGAGGCATACCAAACTGCCCTAAGGGAAGCAGGTAAGGCAGTAAGGCAGGCAAAGTCCCAAACCGAGGAAAACTAGCATGAACAGTAAAAGAAGGTGACAAGACTTTCTATAGATACATTAGTGAAAGGAGAAAGTCCAGAGGGGGTATTGCTAAGCTTAATGGAGAAAAGGGAGCATGTGAGGAGGAGGACCCTGTAAAGGCAACTATCCTAAATAGATACTTTTGCTCAGTATTTACTGAAGAGAAGGTAGGACAGGGTCTACAGCTCAGCATCATGGACACAGGGGGGAGGGAGGTGAGCACTACTCCCTTCACAAAAGAAAGGGTCCTACAAGAGCTTGCTAAGCTCAGGGTGGATAAGGCAATGGGACCCGATGGCATACATCCCAGGGTACTTAAGGAGCTAAAGGTGGAACTATCAGAGCCATTAGCAGAATTGTTTAGTGAGTCTCTGAGCACAGGAGAGGTCCCAGAAGACTGGAGAAGGGCTCATGTGATCCCGCTCCACAAGAGTGGTAGCAGGGGGAGGGCGGGGAACTACAGACCAGTCAGTCTTACCTCAGTAGTGGGCAAGATTATGAGGCACTCCTTAAGAAAAGGATAGTGCAACACCTGGAATCCATAGGGGCACAGGATCCAAGACAGCATGGGTTTACAAGGAAGGTCCTGTCAAACTAATCTCAGATTTTTTGACTGGGTAACCAGAGTGGTGGACCAAGGGGAGCAGTTGATGTCGCCTACCTTGACTTCCAGCAAAGCTTTTGACACTGTTCCACATAGAAGATTGATAAATAAGCTGGGTAGGCTCGGGGTGGGTCAGAAGTTGGTCAACTGGGTGGCAAACTGGTTGACGGACAGAAAACAGAGAGTGTGGTGGTAAATGGTATACAGTCAGAAGAGATGCAAGTCACAAGTGGGGTACCTCAGAGATCAGTCCTGGGGCCAGTCCTCTTTAACATCTTCATTAGTGACCTTGCAGATGAACTAGAGGGTAAGGCTTGTCTGTTTTCAGATGACACCAAGATCTGCAACAGAGTAGATGATCCAGATGGGGTGGGCAGAATGGGAAGAGATCTGGATAAACTAGCAAAATGGTCAGAAGAGTGGCAACTGATATTTAATGCAAAGATGCAAGATCATGCACATCGGGAAGAGAAACCTGAAGCCACCTATAGGCTGGGAGGGAGTTGCTAGCAGTCACAAAGGAAGAAAGAGACTTGGGCATCATCATCACTGATGACCTGAAATCATCAAGCAGACCTCTAAAGCAGTAGGTAAGGCTAGAAATTGTTAGGAATTGTATTAGTAGGGGTATCACAAGTCGTAAGAGGAAGGTAATAATCCCTCTTTACAAGAAACCGGTTAGGCCCCATCTGGAGTACTGCGTGCAGTATTGGAGGCCACACCTTCACAAGGACATTAACCAAATTGAGGCAGTCCAGAGAAGGGCAACCAAAATGGTGCAGAGACTGCATCAGAAGACATATGAGGACAGATTAACAGAGCTCAATATGTATACCCTGAGCAAAGGAGGGAGAGAGGTGATATGATCGAGGCATTCAAACACCTTAAGGGCATTAACAAGGTGAAAGAGTCTAACATGTTTAAATATAAGAAAAATAGCGGGACAAGAGGACACAGCATGAGATTAGAGGGGTCTGATTAAGGGGAATGTGAGGAAATTCTTTTCACAGAAAGGTGGTGGATGCATGGAATGGCTTACCACAAGAAGTGGTGGCTATGAATACAGTGCAGGGCTTCAAACAGGCATGGGATATGCATAAAGGGAGCAATACAAATGACTATGAATAGATAGGCCACTGACAGAGCAAAGGCCGATGGCACATTTATAAGGTAGAAAAAAGAAATGGGCAGACTGGATGGGCCTTGCGGTCCTTATCTGCCGTCAACTTCTATGTTTCTATGTTTCTAAACATGTTGCGTCAGCTTTCTCCACATGCAGGTTGTGGAGGCATGGCACTGTTGTGCCCAATGCCCCCACAGCCTTTAAATGCTTGTCCCCCATCCCCCAATGCCATGGCACGCTGCTGCTGACACTAGTTCAGCCAGCATGCCACAACTTTCTAAAAAATCAGCTGCTGCAATCAGGGGCCACCTCGTCATTGCAGCGTCAGCCATCTGCTGCAATGAGGGAGTGACCTGTCATTGCAGGGTGGGATGTAGGATCCCTGATATTGTTTGTGAACGTGGTGGCAGCTTGCCGCCGTATTCACAAACAATATTTACTCCACCATGTTTATTTGCCGACGGGGGGAGCCCACTCCCCGTTGGCATAATGTAATCCCCCCCAGTTTTATTGTCTGCCGACTGGGTGCCCAATCCCCATCGGCAGAAAGGAATCCCTTTGTTGTTTGCTGATGGGGTGCCCAACTCTGTCGGCTACAGCTGCCCCCAAAAACAAGACTCGTGGCATGCTGGGAACCCACCCCAGTGTGCCACATGTTTTTGTTGTTTCCGTCGACAGGGTGCCCAAACCCCATCGGCTACAGCTGCCTCCCCAAAGCAAGACTCCGGTGACATGCTGGGAGCCCACCCCAGTGTGCCACATGCCCCTAAAAGTTGAAACGGTCCCTGATGTTTTTTTTCCCTGAAAAAGGAAACGGTCCCTCAGTAGTATCCCTGCACCTCCCATAACCTGCACCCACCCACTGTGCATCTTGCCTCCCCACACCACCCCTCACCCATACTTGCCTCTGGAGCTCGGCGTGACGATCTTCGGTGGACCGGGAACACATCTGCACTCTTCAAAGCCGACTGCGAACTGAGGAAATGCTGTATATGCTGTATAATGCAATAAATAGGGTTTTTTCAACTTTAATGCCTGTCTCGGGCATTTTTGGGAATTTTTTCACCAAATTTTCAACATGGGGTTTTTGGGACCCCTCCTCATGAATTTTTGAACTGTCATGGCGTTAATCAGCCCCGGAAGGTGGTTTTGTGGTCACTGTGCGGAATCACCCTTTGGGGCTGATTAATGAAATGACAGTGCCAGTGTTCATGAGGTGGGCTCTCAAAAAGCCAATGTTGCAAATTTCGTGGAAAAATCAAAAAAATGACTGTTTTACAAGTGTGCGTTGCGCAGTTGCTACGTACACTCATAACTTCACGAATTTACAATATTTTCAAGCCAGATTTTCAACACTGGCATTTTGTCACACCTCCTTGTGAGCAGTATAGCTGTCATTGTTCACATCCTGTCCAAAATGTGTTTTCGCACTTCCGGTGCAGAATAGCACGGTTGCTGTGGGAAATCAGTGTTCAGGACAGATTAAGAAAATGACAGTGACACTGTTCATGAGTAGAGGTCCTAAAATGCTTATGTTGAAAATTTGAACAATACTCCATAAAATGATTGTGTTATGAGCGTGCGTTGCAGGTTAGCACGCATGCTCATAACTTCGAATTTATAATATTTTCACTCCAGATTTTCAACATTATCATTTTCCCAGATCTACTTATGAACAGTATAGCTGTCATTTTTCCCATCCTGGCTGAAATGTGTTTTCGCACTACCGGCCCAGAATAGAGCGGTCGCTGTGGGAAACCACTGTTTGGGACAGATTAAGAAAATGACAATGATACTGTTCATGAGCAGAGGTTCTAAAATGCCTATGTTGAAAATTTGGTGATGATAGCCCATCAATTGACTGTGTTACAAGTATGCATTGCGCACTTTCCATGCACCCTTGTAACTTCACAGATTTGTAATATTGTCACACCAGATTTTCAACAGTGCCATTTTTTCACACCTCCTTATAAGCAGTACAGCTGTTGTTTTTCACATCCTGACCGAAATGTGTTTTCACAATTCTGGCACAGAATAACATGGTCAATGTGGGAAATCAGTGTTCGGGATAGATTAAGAAAATGACAGTGGCACTGTTCATGAGCAGAGGTCCTAAAATCCCTATGTTGAAAATTTGGTGACGAAACTCTATAACATGACTGTGTTACAAGTGTGCGTTGAACTGTTTCCACACACCCTTGTAACTTCGGAGATTTGTAATACTGTCACGCCACATTTTCAACAGTGGCATTTTTTCACAACTCCTTATGAACACTACAGCTGTCATTTTTCACATCCTGGCTAAAATATGTTTTTGCACTCCTGCCGGACAATAGCACGGTCACTCTGGGAAATCAGTGTTTGGGACAGATTAAGATCGACCGAGTGAGGGGAGTGACCGAGCTCAACTGAGCACTGTCAGGACTGCTGCGGATTTGTTTGTGGGCAGACAAAGGCCCCAACACAAGAGCCCAGTACAAAAGGGCAGCCTGCAGCATTGGGAGAAACAGAACAAGAGAGTGAGTGAGGGAGGGGGAGTGAGCGAACTCACTGAAGTACAGTCAGGACTGTTGCGGATTTCTTTGTGGGCAGAAAAAGGCATCAATACAGGCAGGGGCCCAGTACAAAAGGCCAGCCTGCAGCGGTGGGAGAAACAGTATGAGCGAGTGAGACAAGGCGACTTAGTGAGCTCAACGGAGCTCTACCAGGACTGCTGGGATTTCTTTGTGGGCAGAAAAAGGTGCCAATGCAGGCAGGAGCTCTGTACAAAAGGGTAGCTTGCAGCTCCAGGACAAACAGAATGAGCGATGAGAGAGGGAGACTGAGCGACCTCAACGGAGCTCTGTCGGGACAGCTGCAGATTTCTTTGTGGACAGACAAAGGTGCCAATGCAGCCAGGCGCCCCATACAAAAGCACAGTCTGCAGCGCCAAGAGAAACAGAACGAGCGAGTGACAGAGCTGTAGTGAGCGAGCTCAGCGGAGCTCTAGTGTGACTGCTGCAGATTTCTTTGTGGACAGAAATGCGGCAACGCAGGCAGGAGCCCAGTACAAAAGGGCAGCCTGCAGGGCCAGGAAACACAGAATGAGCGAGTGAGGGAGGGGGAGTCAGTGAGCTCAACGGGACTCTGTTGGGACTGCTGCAGATTACTTTGTGGGCAGAAAAAGGCACCAACAGAGGCAGAAATCCAGTACAAAAGGGCAATCTGCAGCTCCAAGAGAACCAGAATGAGTGAGTGAGACAGGGGAGTGAGCGACCTCAACGGAGCTCTGTCGGGACAGCTGTGGATTTCTTTGTGGGTAGAAAAGCCACCAACACAGGCAGGAGCCCAGTACAAAAGGGCAGCCTGCAGCGCCAGGAGAAACAGAATGAGGAGTGAGAGAGGGTGAGCCATCTCAATGTAGCTCTGTCGGACAGTTATGGATTTCTTCCTCAGCAGAACAAGGTGTCAATGCAGGCTGCAGCCCAGTACAAAAGAGCAGCCTGCAGCACCGGGACAAACAGACTGAGCCAGTGACAGAGGGCTACTGAGCGGCTCAACAGACCAACGTAATCAATATTTGGCATTGACAAATGCTTGTTTTAGGAATGTTACTACCTTCTCCAGAATTTGTACAGAATGTGAGTTCAATAAATATTTTAAGTTAATAGAGGAATAACCTTTTCTAGCGCAAGTAACCTTCATCAGCAGACTAGAATACATCATGTGTGCTGTGTTTCCACTGGAACTGCATTCTCTTGAGTATAACTGGCTGTTTCAGTTAGGTATAATGCAAAGTTCCAGATGTATTTAGAATGCAGCAGTCCACTCATGGATGCCTAAAATAAGTACAGTATGTGGGCTACAATCACACTGAGTGTATATCAGGGAAATCCATCAGTCCTCCTGCTCTAATTATTTACAACAGGGAATATGGAAAAGTACAATTGGGATGGATGGGGGCCAGTTGCCTCCTAATCTTTATTCTTTACTTGGCACAGTGATGTCAGTGCACCTCATCTATTTAGAGTTCCTTTACACCACCTTCCATTACGCTACCTTCCCACCTACCCCAAGTTTAACTTGGGAGTGTGAGCTCCACAGAAGCTGAAGCTGGTGACAACTTCATAATCCTCCTGATTCAACTACATTGGCATAGTACCTCTGATTATCGAGTCCCAAAGCCTCTTCTCATAAAGTGCCTCAAACATGGAAGTCCAGGACTAGCTCAATCCAGTGTACACAGTTTGCTAGGTTGTTGATGTTTATATGTTGTGTTTTTCTTGTTATTCAGTCAGCCTCATGCTTCGAGATAGAATGTTACAGGCCCTTTGTCATCGTCATGAGACATGTAAAGTAGTTAAGTAGGAGGACATGAGATGGAGAAAGTACTATGCAGGGGCAAGTAGAATAGGAGCCCACCGAGAGGCTACTGCCTATAGCAGACGGTCACTGCATGCCAGGGTACAATGGAATGAGTAACATGGGGAACCCTAGATTAAATTTGTATTCAATAAATGTGAAAGGACTTAATCCTGTTAAGAGGTCTAAAGTGTTTGCTACCATAATAAGGGATAAACCAGCTATAGTACTACTGTATATGTATACAAGAGACACTTTTGTCTCAAGCAGAGCATGCCAATCTTGCAAAATTTTGTTACTCCACTGTTCACTCTTTGCCTTAGAAACAAGGGAGGAGAAGGGAAGTGGCAATTGTAAATGTGAAACATTTGGCTTTTAAAGAAATTAAAGTAGTTAAAGATAGGGAGGGGTGCTGTGTGGTCCTCCAAGGAGAAGCAGATGGAATCCCAATCACAGCTGCTGCAGTCAATCTTCCCCTGTGATCAGATACCCCTTCCTTCGATGTATCTTAAAACCTGGTATTAGGCAATCATCATGGGTTTCTGATGCTGGCGGGAGACATGAAGCTTCTAATGGACGAAGAAAGAGACACCTCTGCAGTAAGAACTGTCCAGCTCCCAGCAGCACACAAATATTTAAAGAAAAACTGGTCATTACATGGTTCCATTTGATAATAGCGCCAACAAAAATGGCGCTGCACACAATGGTGACTACACATCGCTGACAGTCAAAATGATGATCAGCACAACACTAACCACCCACAATGAATGACTGGTGCTTAGAGTGTCTAAGGGGGATGAGCTTTACTCACATTTAATGCGGAGGTAAGCCCAATCAACTCCAGAGCGGATGACAATGGGGTAAGGGGAAACTCGGAAGGGGGGCTAAAGTTGGCAGGGGAGAACGTTAAGGGGGCAACCTGCAAGTGGGGGAGTGAACACAGTTAGCTGGGAGGGGGGAACAGGACCTCGGAAAGCAACACAACACAACTTTATAAACCACCCATACAAAACAACAAAAAAGAACCCTACAGCCAATTCCAAACCCTGGTCCACCAGACACAGGCGTAGTGACTCTAACCACTACACCAGACAGCTGGCTCAGGACTGGCTCAACCAACATACCCTTCTATACTTCAGAACTACTACTTTCTAAAGAGGTATATCACTATCCTTAACATATGCTATTATGTGCACATAGCCCATTTTACCATGTGCTATTAACTCCACATAGCCCATTTGACTCTCACCATTTTGGTGTCACTCAAATTCACTTGCTCACATCATGGGATACCCACTGTATTGATGGCAGGACATCTGGAGGAAATTATATCCGGGAACCTAGGCTATATCCACTTTTTCACCTGAGCCAGACTTATAGTCACATTGACTGTGTGATGGTGCCATAAGAAGAGTCTCATAAGCTAAGTTCCTGCACTATTGGCCCAATTACTTTTTTCAGACTATACCCCTCTTCTTGCAGAAGTCTTTCTGAGTGTGTTTCAGAGAAGCATGAGTTAGTGTCTCATCTTCTTTTATCTTAAAGAAGACTTTCTCCATTATGTTTATAAAACTATCAAAGACACACTTACTCTCAGTGTAGTCCCCAACATCCACCCTTCTCTTTTCTGGGATACCACCAAAGCTGTCCTTTGTGGTCACTTGATTAGTTACATTGCACAGAGAACTAAGGAGCGACAGGCATAGCATGAGGATCTCTCGGCTTCTTTGATGTTCTTACAAGAGCAACATTGGTAGGGCACCTTGGCGGACCCAGACCAGTTAGTGCAGGTTAAGAAAAAATTAGATAACCTAGCTTTAGATCAGATGGCGGGGACACTGAGGTAACTTCACCAAAAATATTATGACTGGGCCCTTTGACTTCCCACCTTCTAATGCACAGGGTTTGGGGCTACCAGCAAAGGGCTGCTATCATAAACATTTGACATCCTGAGTCTGATGAGATGACATGGAACACAGGAAAAAATAGCTGAAGCTTTCACCAAATAATTATTCAAAATTATATGCCTGGAACCCATCGACACATTGTGTAACTCTTTTCCTTCTTGGATCCCCTACATCGCCACAATTGGACAAAACATCAGCAGCCTCACTGACATTCCCAGTTACAGCGATAAAAGTACAAGACACACTTAGTCATCTTAAACCAGATGAATGTCTGGACCCTCATGGATATCTAGCAGAATTTATTAAAATAGTCTCACCTGAACTCTCCCCTTCTATTTCTGCAAGTTTCAAACTCTCTTTAATCTGGCTCTGCTCCCCCAGTTCTTGGACTATGCAGTTATTTCAGTTATCCCTAAAACTGGTAAATTGATGGATTGCTGTGAATCTTATAGACCATAACATGGACTATAAGCTCTTCATGTCCATCTTGGTTTGCTGGTTAGATGCATTGCTCCAACATATGATAAACCAAGACTAGATTGGGTTCATAAGAACAGGACAGATGTAGTGCAGCATCAGAAGGTCACTCTTAATTTTGTATCATGCCACTAGAACTGGTTCTCCCCTTCTTGTACTCAGTTTAGATACAGAGAAGACCTTCAACTGTGTGCTATGGGCTTTTCTCCATGACACGGTCTCTAGATTTGTATTTCCCCTATCCTTAATATTGACTGACATAATGTCTTGGTATTGCTGAATATTTTTAATGATTTTTTAATTGTTTTAACTGTTGTTTATATAAGGCGCCTTGATATTTGAAAGGCATCATATAAATAAAATTATTAATAGAATCGGTCTTTGGAATATACAACTCCAAGAAAGCACAGGTAAGAGTGAATGGGCATCTCTCCCCCTTCTTTAACATGGCAAATGACACTTGTCAAGGATACCCACTTGCTTCCTCATTATTCACCCTGTATATACAACTGCTGGTACAGATGATTAGATTACACTCTGTCATAGGAGGATACATGGTGGAAGATGGTGCTGAAAATCACATTGCCTTATATGCAGAGGACATTCTGTTATATCTATCAGCTCTTGCTACTGGTGTCATAGTGCTCTGGTCTCTCCTTTGGTCCTTTGGAAACCTGGCAGGTTATAAGCTCAATGAGAACAAAACTGAGGTCCTAGCAGTTAATTATGAGCCCTCGTCTGTACTTGAAGTGGTTCCATGTCATAATAGCTATCACAAAACAGTGATCGCTATTATGGAGAGTGTATATTGCAGAAAAGAAAATTAGTGATGTACACTTAAAAAAGACCCAATATCTGGACTGAAAAAAAGTGTTTTTGCAGTGGTGCTGTGGCTCCCCCTTGCACCCCTGAAATAGGATTCACAACTCTGGGGGGGTGCATGTTGGGGAGTGGGCAAAATCTGGATTTCGGGCAAACTATAAGTGTCGCAGCTTGCAGCTGAGGTAAAATGTACATGCTCCCAGTCACAAACCCAGTATCTGCTGTACCAGAGCTAGCCAACCATACCAGCACACTACATAGCTAGCTCGGTGGCAGCAGATAAATCAGTGCCTGAAACCCCCTTTCCTGTCCCTCCCCTTCCCCTTGCTATTCCCCCCCTTCCATTTGCCCTCCTCCATGGTTGCTATCCCATATCCTCACTATTGTACAGGGTAGCCCAAAATAATAGTGCCCAAAATGAGTCACTAATTTTGTAGTCACTCATTTTGGGCTGCTATTACTACGTGATACTCTTGAAGCCCTCTACCAATTCCGGAAGAACTTGACATCTCTAAAATACCTTGCAATAAAACTGACTAGCTCTTCTCCCCAACTTTTCACTGCAAATGTCTCCCCTCTTCAATCTCACTTACAACAAGACCTGGACCGATGACCAATCCTCCCCCTTACCTTCGAAAGATGGGTAACCACCATCAGAATGATGACCCAGCCAAAGTTTTCTTATTTTTTCCAATCTCTATCTCTTACTATCACAGCACAAATCTGGATAGAGTGAAACAAAATGATATCCAGATTCTGTGGCATGGGAAGTGCCATTAAATCAGTTTCAACATTTTGTGCCACCTAAAAAACCCGGGGGAGGGGACTTGCCCTCCCATAATTAAGATTATACTATGGCACAGCACTGTTATAGCTATTATTTACTGTTTACATAACACATCCTCACAACAATGGGTGAAACTTGAACGAGTTGCCATATTGGGTCACTCAGTAGAAACAGTGCTTCTGGATGCGAGGTAACCTCTGCACTTTCACTATGTCGTCACCATATTTACTCACATCATTGCATATATGAAAGCAGACAGTCACCCAAACCCAGCTGAGGAAGTAGTTGCTCTGGCTTTTACCCTACATTTACACTGACTTTCTTCCAGTTATGTTGAAGCTGCAAAGCTACCTTACCTGACACCATTAGAGACTAAGATATACATATCGTCTGCTTCAGGGACAAGTTGTCAAAAGCGTTTCAGATACTGTGGGATGCCCTTTTTCTCCCAGAAACAGACTTGTTCTGATATCAGGCATACCTAATGAGTTGACTTAGATGTCTCCCCACTTTAGATATAGATAATCCCCTTCAATATTTGATAGTATCATCATTAAATGACACTAGAAATTCACACCCTATTTCACAGCTATATACAGCCTTACAGGCTATGAAACAAAACCTTCTTTTATGGGCTTTTGAAACATGGAATCAAGAACTAGGGCACCTAATTTCATCTGAACACTGAGAAAATGACTAATTAGTTTCAATTGCTGTAATAACTGAACGTCTGTAAAAATGGGCTATAGCCCACAGACCTTCCAGTATAAAAATAAAAATGAATGAATTACTCTGTATGGAGCCTGAAGAATCCATTGCTTAACCTGATACAAAATGGCTGCTCAGGTGATAATGAGATAATATAATAATATCCATAGAATCACAACATTGGCAATAGGGCAGAAATGCTTGGTCAGATATTTCTGAGCGTTTGTTTGTGCTCAATAGGTTTAAATTTATTTAAGCAATTTAATTTATCATCCACAGCATGAACAAAAGTGGTGCCTGACCACGGGGAGAAGCTGCCCGAAGCTCACCCTCCAAGCAAGGTACGGCTTACTGATTTTCCCATTAGATTATATCTTTTAGCCACTAGAGGGCCCACTTACCCAATGCAACACAATACAGTTCCTGTCTCATTGCACTTATTGTGTGGTCAGTCTATCACTATTCATTATTCATCAGTCTTTGCCCCCTCCCTCTTCTACTGATTGATACTGATTTTTCCCATTTGCAGCTTATACTCTTCGCCCACTAGAGGTGTTTTCCCCAACCATGCCAAAGCTGCTCTACATCTCCATACTCTCTACTACTGGACACTCTTCCTCTACTACTCACTGCTCTGTCTCGCTGCCTGGAAAACCTCACTGCACTGCCCCACCACCCTACTCTGCCCAATACTTAACCTCCCTACCCAATCCCCAGATGACTACACCCCCATACCTACCCCCTAACCTGCTCCTTTGTGACAACTAGGAATCACTATATACACCCTTTTTTCAATGCTAACCTAGCACTCCCCAGCCTTCTCGGCAACCCCAGACAACCTCCCAACTAGGCTCCAGACACCCCTCAGATATTTGAACCTGGTACCTTCTGCACCAAAGATGGCAGCTCCGCTACTCCACAGTGGCAGTCACCCTCACTGAAGGTCAGCCTACACCCTTATTGTCTACTATAGGAATAAAACTATGGGTACCTACACTCCATTACTAAGTCTGCTCTCCTTCACCTTCTTGGTACAGACGTCACACCGACTGGAGCACCTGTCCTCCACACTAGGCACCTCATCCCCAGACTACCCCACAGTGACTCAGCACTCCCCACCTTCGACACACCCGTGACCCCCCAACACCCCCTCCCTGCCAACACCCCCACTCCCTCTGCCCTCCAAGGCCCGACCTGGACCCAGCTCTCCCCTGCCATTCCCACCCTTCACACTTTATCTATCCCATGCACCCTGATAGTAAAGTCCTCAGCTGGGTGTCGACCCAAGGGTCTCCATCGCCACCAGCCCCTAACCAGAATAATCACACTGCTATTATTATTACCTGGTAATGTACACCCAACCCCAGAACCTTTGGCTTCCAGCCCTTCCAAACCCTGTACTGCAACTGGCCTCTGCTTTGCATCCTTAAACATTTGCAGTCTCCTAAAGAAATCTGCTGCCCTCCAGTGCTGGGTCGTTCAACATCAACCTGACATAATTACACTGGTAGAGACTTGGCTCTCCAAATCCACCCCTGACTCCGCTATCACCCTCCTGGATATACCATATAAAGGGAGGCTCAGAGAGGCAAGCGCAGTGGTGGTTTTGTACTACTCATATGGGATTCCCTTACAGGTCAGGCACTCCCAGCTCCCAAACTTGATTATGGAGCCCAAGCCTCACCTTAACAATCACACCTGACCCTGCCCGAGGCCCTCTCTTCCTCTCGGTCTCCTACATACCCTGATGAATCAAATCCAAGCAGTCCAGTCCCTCACTGACTACCTCTCATCTCTCCCTCGCAAAGTGGAGCAAGTCATCCTAGTGATCTCAATGTTAACTGGTTGCCTCCACTGCCTCCCATATAAGGGACTGCTTAGCTGCCCTGAATATGTCCCAGTTAGTCACCCAGCCCACCAGATTCAGCCACTCTACTGGCACCAGCACTCTCCTTGATGCTGTTATACCTAACCACCCCTACAAAATCTGGGATGTCACTATCCTCCCTGACTCTCTTAGCGATCACTCCCCAGTCCTCTGTCTCTGGTCATCCTCCACTCTGAAGCCAGTGTCCCAGGCCACTCTATGCTTCCGTTTATGCCCCGGTGGCCTCAGAAAATTAAAACAAAACTTAGCCCAGCTAGACTGATCCCCTATCCAGCATGCCTCTGACATTGACTCAACTCTTGAGCACTTCACAAATGCCTTCTGTAAGGCTTGTGACCATTTCGCCCCCCTCACCAGGATCCACTCCAAAAAATGTAATGCCCCATGGATCACCCCACCCCTCCTCCAGAGACTCAAAAACAGAGATAATCTCTGGCACATTGCTGTAGAATCTGGAAAGGCATCTGATAGACAGGCCTACAATGCAGAACACAATAAGTGCACTTGGGCCATTAGGCGGGCCAAGGCAGAGCACTATCAGACAACCCTCGCTTCCACTTGGGGTTCAGCCTGGACCTTCTGGGATAATATGAAAGAGCTAAATGGGAAGTCCTCCTTCCCCCCACCATTCCAGCTCTCCATCAATGGCACCCCCACCACAGATCTGCTCCTTATAGCTGATTGCCTTAACACTGCCTTCTCTGACCTAAGCTCGGTCCTCCCCAGCAGCTTCTCTGACCCCATCCAACCTCTTTCCCTCCGGTCCTGCATTGCCCACCATTATACCTGTGCCCCTATCTCCTCAATAAGCCAGGCTGCACCTGCTAAAGTCTTAGGCAACAATAACCCCAGCAGTGACCCCTCGACTCCAGGATCCTCCCTATGGTCTTGGACAAAGTTCTAGTCCCCTGACTGACCTGCTAAGCCAGTCTCTATGCCTGGGTCAATCCCAAGTGCTTGAAAATTGCTGAAATCACACCATACATAAGAAAGGGCCGGTCCACCCCAACAATTCGGTCCCGATCTCCATCCTCCCCACTCTCTAAAGCCCTTGAAAAAGTGGTGTCAATCCAGCTTTCTGAATACCTAGCCAAATACAACATTATGTGACCAGAGCAGCACGGTTTCTGCCCAGGACACAGTACAACCACGACTCTCCTGGAATTTTCTCAACATCTGCATGATGCTGTCGACTCTGGCAGCCTTGCAGGAGCAGTGTTCATTGGCCTCTCCAAGGCCTTTGACACTGTCTGTCGTCCCCGTCTACTCGACTCTCTCCATCAACTTGGCTTCTCTGGTGGTCCCATTTCCTGGTTCTCCAGCTACTTCTCTGCTAGATCCCAGCATGTCAAGATCAGCGGCTCCCTCTCCAGCACTCTTCCCATTCACTCTGGGGTCCCTCAGGGCTTCATCCTGGGTCCAGTACATTTTAGTCTCTACCTCAACACCCTCCCCAACTCATGTACTGGTAAAATGCTCCTCTACACTGATGATGCAGCCCTCATTGCCTCACATCCCAGTCCCACCTCCCTTCAATTATCCCTCCAGCAAGCTTACAACCTAGCTGAAAGGTGGTTTGGCGACCACAGACTGGTCATTAACCTAAAGAAAACCAAATCAATGCTCTTCTCCCACCACCAAAATAAAGATAAAAATACTCCCCTCTTGATTATCCCCAGCACTCTGCACCCGCTAGAACAAGTGATCACATACAAGTACCTAGGCATCATGTTCAATACTGCCCTCTTCTTCCACACCCACATTAATGCACTGTCAGCCACCATAAACTCTCAGATTGGCTTGCTATACTGGTACAGGGACTGCCTGCCTCACGTTGCCCTCAGGCTGGCCATCACCTCCTCTGTCTTGTCCCTCGTGGACTATGGCTTGCCCATCTACGCTGTAGCTGACAACACTGCCCTCTCCAAAATCCAACTGTCTAACAATAAGGCCTGTAGGCTCCTGACTGGTGCCCCCAGCCACACTCACACCTGCCTTCTCTATACTACCACCAATTTGCTCAACTTTGAAGAGTGACTGCTCTACCAGACCTGCCTTCTTGCTAAGAAATCACTGCTAGGACTCTCCCCGGAGGTCTCCACCTCCCTACAGCAGTCATCATCGTCCATCACCACCTATAGCTCTGTTACTGCCACCTTCCAGGTGCCAGAACCAAGACCTGTCTTGCCCAGGAGATCCTTCCTCTACGAGCCCCCACCTGGTTCAATTACACTCCCTTAGCTGCATCTCCAACTTGCCAAAAATTGGCTACTTCAAAACAGTCCTTCGGAACCATATCTTTCATACCCGCTGTTGTAACCCATGGTACCAGCCCACCTTGCCCCCTAGCTTGACAACGTCCGCTGGACAGCCTCTCTCTCCCGCAGACCCACTCCTTCCCTACTAGGTCCAAATAGGGATGCAACCCACTGTCTTCTCTGAGGACCTACTATATCCATGATTGTAACTCACAATTTTGTAACATTATGTAACAAGTAATACACAAACTACTATATTATGTAACCTAAGTGTATCTATGTTCCTTTTACTGCAGCTGTAATGTTATCCTCTGTTTTAATCTGCACTGTAATAACTGTCTTGATGTCTGCCCTCCCTGCGACGAGGTGCCTTTGTAAATGAGTCTCTGACTCAAAGGTTGTAAACCCGATTTGTAGTGAATAAATAAATGAATAAATAAACATTATAGCAGAGGAGTACAGACTGCTGTAGCAGCTGCAAACTTTAATGGTCAGCACTTCACTTCTTTAAAAATACTCTCAACAACTGTGTACTTTCTGCTGAAAAAGACTTTTACATTTCTGAAGTGACAACAAGTGCAGTGAGAAACAATTGTTTTGAATGAGGCTAAATCAGTTGGTGAAGTTCTTGAACCCTACACAGTATTTTAATATCAAAATTGCATATATAATTCCAATGTTATTTCTTTCTTTACTCACCCGTCCCTTTAAATGTGAGTTTTCCTTTCATTGTCCATCATGGTTTTCATGCCTCAATTGGCTAATCCATTTTCTGTTTTATGAGACAAGTACATTTAGTTCATACCTCAGGTTAATGGGTGGAGCAGAGAGGTGGACCAAAGCTACTTAAGCATTTTCAAACAACTCTGTGTTTGTGTGTCATTATTATTCGTCATTCTGCTGCTTCCTGGTCCCAATTCTTTGCCATAACGTGATGGTTACCATGGAGAATGCTGATGTTTCTGACACTGATATGTCTTCCTTAGAGCCATGGTGGTTGGCCTAGACCAGCCTTAAGTTCCTGTAGGTAACCATAGTGACTATCAACATCCATTAGTGTTTTATATGCTAGTATCCTTGAAACACCCACAGTGAGCAACTAAAAAGTGTGGTGCATAATACTATGCAAGTGCCAGATGTTTTTTATTAAAAAACAACTATTCTATGCATGATTTGTATATTTGGAAATTTATATATTTACAGTAAAGCATCACTCGCATCTGCAATTTTAACTACATAGCAGAATTTCCCATAGGTTGGTGTTGCAGTGCCTCTTTTATTTTGCTACAGTCTGTTAGCTTTTTGACACAATTACTAATTTTACCTACTAATACTATGGTCACTTTTCCTACATCACTATTCCTTACTCTCTCTGTTCGTTAATTTATGACCTGCATTATAAGAGTGTCAGACCATCAATTTTACTATTTTATCTTTAAAATGGGGTGACAACTCTCTAGCAGTTAATTTTTCCATACCTGTAGTACAAACTTAATGTCTTGCTCTAATTGTCCCAGATTTCCCAAGAAGAGGCTTACATAGTAGTAGTGGTGGGTGCTGAGATCAGGAATTATTTTATTCTTTAATACAGCCCCTATATCATTACTTTTCTTAAATCATATTTACAACTGAAGACCATTGGTCCAAACTTTCCAATAAACTTCCTAATTTTTATACATCATTTTATGCTTATGTCCATTTCCTTTATACCAAAGGTTCCAAACACTGATTTTCTTTCTTGTGTATTCTTCTTTCTTTGTCTTCTCACCCTCCAGGCAAAGAACCTTGGGGACCCTTCTCCTTCTTCTTGGGAGGTAGCAGTGTGACACCCATTACCACATCTCTTCTCCTCTTTCTTTTTCTCTTCCTGTGTGCTCTCCCCTCCCTCTTGGCAGCTGTTATACTCTTTCCACTTCTTCCTCTCACAGCCATCCACCTTTGGCTGTCCCCCCATTCGTTATCACTGGTCTCTGATTTTCCTTTTTTCCTTCCCCCCACCATCCGCCTTCAGTGGGGACCAACCATATCCCTCTTTATCTTGCTCTTTTTAGGGTGGGAGGGTGAGTTTTCACACAAGCTAAAAAGAGGGCTCTTTCTCCCTCTGCAGTCCCTTAAGATGCTGGTATAACCCCCTTTTCCTGTCCATCTTCTGAATTGCTTGCTTCTCCTGCCCCCTTCCTTGCTCCACCCCTCATGACGTCATCCCCCCTTTTCCTCCCCTTCCACCTGTCTTCTCCTTTCCTCTGAGTCATCCTCTTAGTTCCTCCCCCTTCCTGAGTTCTCTTCCCCCCTCCCTTCTTTCTTTCCTTTTGTTTTTTCCCATAGCCTTTACTTGGGGGCCATCTGGACAATCTGGTCTGCCCTTTAAAGGCAAACTCCATTGTCCCAGATTTTCCCAGGAAGAGGCTTGCACAGTAGTGGTGGGTGCTCAGATCAGCAATTATTTTATTCTTTTATACAGCCCCATATATCATTACTTTTCTTAAATCATATTTACAACTTGAAGACCATTGGTCCCAAACTTTCCAATAACCTTCCTAATTTTTATACATCATTTTATGCTTATGTCCATTTCCTTTATACCAAAGGTTCCAAACATTGATTTTCTTTCTTATGTATTCTTCTTTCTTTGTCTTCTCACCCCCCCAGGCATAGAATCTGGGGGGCCCTTCTACTCATTATTGAGAGCTAACGGTGTGACACCCATTACTGCATCTCTTCTCCTCTTTTCTTTGATCTCTACCTGTGTGCTCCCCTCCCTCCTCCCTCATCCCCTCTTGGCATCTCTTATACTCTTTCCCACTAGGCCATCTCCAGCCCACTTTGGATGATGGCCTTCCCCCTCCCAGAACTGATTCATAGCCCCCTCTGCTAAGCCAAGCTCTTTCTCCATTCCTCAATGCTCCCCATGGTCTCTGAGTTAAATAGGTTGACCCTATGTCTGACAAGTGTACCTTGTCTGGTCTATAAAATTCATCCTCCCATTCTTCATGCCCTCCTAATGACCTTGTCCCCATGTGCTATGAACCATGTACCTACCCTTCTATTCATTTTCTCCTTACCCTATCCATTGCTAGGTGACTATGTGCATGTCTCCATACCCTGTGAGTACCATGTCACAACCACATCAGGAGTTGCTGTAGCCACCATTTCTTTATTATGGCAATGTCATATTTGAGTTGTAGAAAATGTCCAGCCATGGTCTGGCCCCAATGTCCTTGCCTCCTAAATGTATAATAATCATGTCTGGTGGCGCCGTCTCTCTCTTAGGTGTCTTAATGTGGGGCAGCCAGGCCCACTTTATGCCACTGATGCCTTGCCATGCTACCGGCATTTTTATTTATTTATGTATTTATTTATTTATTTCAAATTTGGATTAATACCTTTGAACTGGGGCTCATTTACAAAGGCTCCAAGTCAACAAAGAATACAAGACATTTACAGATGATGAAACGTTGCAGAACAGAAAGACATCAACTAACAAGTGGCATTAGTGTGCAGTTACAACTTTAAACAGGTACAAAAGTAAGGAGAAACAGGACCACAATTCCAGAGAAACATATTAATGCAGCACTAATTAAGTGCAGTACAGTGTTTAACAATCATGTTACAGTTCAGGCGGGTGCTCCCAGTCTGCAGAAATGCATATTTTAGCAGCCAAGGTGAGGCTTTGTCAAGGGAGGTAGTAGGTGGTGGGAGGTGGGAGGAAGTGGGCAGTTGTGGAACAGGAGGGTGGGAGTGAGACAGGGTAGCATTTGATGGGTGTGAGAACTGCCTTCAGAGGCCATGGGTTAACAGAAACACTGGCAGTCAGATTTGCTGGCAAGAAGAGACCGAAGCCCATTTTTAAAGTAGCCAAGTCTGGGGGAGTTGGCAAGGTCTGCAGGCAGATCATTGAACCATTTAGGCCCACAGTAGGAGAGGGATCTTTGGCCAAGGGTGGTTCGTTTGAAGGGAACAGTTAGAACAGTCCTGGAGGCACTCCTTGTGCATTTAGATGGTTGTGCAGGCTCAAAGAGGGCTGAAGTAGCCGTAGGCATGGACCACATCAGGGACTTTTTCGCAAGGAGGCAGGCCTGGCATTGGAGTCTGTGGTGGAGTGGGAGCCAGCGAGTTTCTTTGTATAGGTCACAAGAGTGAGTCATTTTGTGTACTCCCAGGACCAGGCAGCAGGCCTTGTTGAAGATGGGTTTGACCCTTTTAAGCACTGTGTCTGCGCCTGCCCCATATATGACAAGACCATAATCCACTATGTAGAGAGAACTGAACTGCGTAACAAGTTTCAGGGCAGCCAGTGTCATTGAGGTGCGATGTCTGTACAGGATGCCAAGCTTCATGTTGGTGGACTTTACCAGTTGCTCAGCATGGGCAGTGAAGGTGAGGGTGTCATCAAGGTGAATCCCTAAGTACTTGAATGTATTGACTTGGTCTAGTACTTCTCCTTCGCTATTAAGTATATGCTGTGAGGACCCTGAATCTTGCTCTGTGGGGTGCTGAAGAGCATGCTCTTTGTCTTTGTAGTTGAGTAGCAGTTTATTTTGGGTGAACCAGGATTCCAATGCACGAAGGGTGTGCTGAAGTTCAGAGCTAATTGATCCCAGGTCTTTCCCTGGGGCCGGAGATAATAGCATCGTCTGCATAGAGTACTGAGTGTGGAGGACAGGTAGAAGGCATGTCATTTATGAAGAGGCTGAATAAGAGGACCGAGGATAGAACCTTGCAGGACCCCTAGGTTTACTTCCCGGGCTCAGAGTTATATTGCCAATCCTGACCCGTTGAGATCTATGGGTTAGGTAGCTATGGAACCAGGTCACAGATTCCATTGACAATCCTGTAGAGAGGAGACGTTTCAGTAGCAGTTGGTGATTGACTGTGTCAAAGGCCTTGGTGAGGTCTATGAAGATAGACCTCACTGCCATCCTTATCCAGGGCCCCATAAAGCTGAGTGGTGTACTCTACTAGTGTGGTGACAGTGGAGTGGTTTTGTCAGAATTCATGTTGTTGCAAGCAGAGAAGGCTATGCTTTTCTAGGTACTCAGTTAATTGCTCTCAGACCACCCTTTCAAGTGCTTTGGGGGGGGGGGGTAAAATCGAGATGAGCCGGAAGTTTGCTAAATTAGCTCTGTCTCCTGATTTAAAAACAGATGTGACTACAGCCTCTTTCCACCTGTCAAGGAAGATGCCAGATCTTAGAGAGGCATTGAATACCTTGGTGAGTGGTGCCACAAGTTTGTTTAATGTGAGTGCTACCATCTTCATATTGATCGTGTCACTTCCCATCCTGGTCTTACCAAGGACCCGTTTGATATATTTGCGGTCTCACCTGTGGAATTTGCCTGAAGTAGAATGGTGGGGTAACATTACCCTGTGGTGATGGAGTGTTGAGGTTGTGCTGCTGGCCTGCAAGGATGTAATTCAGGTATTCAGGGGCAACACATTGCTGAGGTCCATAGATACAACATTAAAACATCAACAATTTCCTTTGGGTCTTGCAAGGTACCAGAAATTGGTAACTATAAGGTCTAGGTGGGACCCTTGAGGCTGTACCCATGAGAGATTTTACAGAGTCCCAGAACTCCCTCCCTCCTCTACCCCTGTCTTTCGTAGGAGGTCATTGTAGTAAGCTGCTTTCGCCAGATATATGAGTTTTGTACAGGTATTTCTAGCTGCCTTATATGCTTGAGGAGTCAGCTAGATTCCGGTGGCTTGGCCTATGCATGAGCAGGGCCCTGATTCTGCAGCAGAATTTTTCTGATTTCTGTGGCAGGGCTCCTTGACTTCTGCAACAGCATTTTCTGATTTCTGCGGCATGATTTATTTATTTCTCTGGCAGAATGCAGTCCTGTCATTGGCTAAATATGATGTGATGTCATCGATGACATCATATGCTGAGCATAGAGGAGGGGCTTCAGGATAAACGAGATGGGAAAGAAAGCCTGAGACTATGGAAAAAAAGTATATTTATTTGAAAATTCACCAAAAACAATTAATTCTGCGGCACTATATATATTCTGCGACATGATGCAAATTCTGCGGCAAATTCTGCAACCGCAGAACCACAGAATTCCAGGGGCCTTGCACAGGTGATCTCTGAGTCGCATGCATTCAATTAGATGGCTGGACAGCCAGGGGTTGGGGATTCCACTGGCTTTCTTTGTTTTGTAAGGAGCAAAGATGTCACAGGCTTTAGTAAAAATACTGCAGAAGTAATCCAGTGCTTGGTTTCCATCCTTGACTCTATCCAGTGGGGACCAGTCAATCCTTTTTAGGTAGTGCCTGAAGGAGTCTAGTTAACCAGCCTTAGTGATCTGTTCCTGGTGGTCTGGGCTTACTCTTGGTGAACTTGTTTGTCCAGGTAAGTAGTACAGGGGTGGTCACTGATGGTGTCAGTGAGGACTGTTACCTCTGCGTTATATTCAGGACAGAAGGAGAGTAGCCAGTCGATGAGGGTGCTGGTTCCTGTATGGTAGTTTTGTCTGGTGGGTTGTGTGACCAGTTGGGTCAGGTACAGTCTGGAGATATAATTTTTAGATGTCTTGGGCTATTGGTACAATTCATGATACAGGTCACCCAGGGTCACAGCTAGGCAAGGATTTGACAAGAGGCTTTGGCTATGCAAGAGTTTGCAGGCATGCACTCCCCTGCCCCATTACATTGATAGCCTGGGGCACACTTACTCAAGTACAAGAGCAGGATGTGAAATCCTTTTGTCATTATGCTTCCTTCTGTTATTTAAAGAGGTTGTTTAAAAGCCCACATATAGATCCCTCAGGAGAAGGTCAGATGGAAATGTGGATTCAAGCACAACCCAGAGTCACTGAATTTGTCAGACTTAGTTGCTTGACTTCTGCTTTACTTTGGATAGCTTCAAAAGTTGATTTTAAACTGAAAATGCAAATACCTGGTGGTGATGTTTGCAGAAATCAGTCAGGAGACCTTCACAGATGTAGTGAGCAAGAATGGTGTAGTTACTCCAGGTAGAAAATCTTGTAAATCCCAAAAAATGAAGCTACAGACACAGACAAACACAAACAGCCACCCACACAGACCCAGGAGGTGGGGTCTTGGTATAGTTGTCTGCCTCCTTCCTTTTTGGATGCTCTCCTTTCTGCCCAATAAATGTAGGAGTGTCCACATATCCATACCTCCTGCTTCCACCCCTTACCTGTTGAGAGATTAGAGCATGTGTGAGTAATGGGACATTTCTGTAGTTGATGCTCCCCACTGTGTCTATGCCTGTCCCCCCTTTATTCTTTATGTCTTTCTTCAATTACCCCCTTCCTCCAACCCACACTTCACCTGTGAATAGAAAATGGGGAGATATGGTTAGTCATTTGCTTAGTGGTCTTACGTATCGTTTATAGCATTCGGACCTTCAACGTCCTCCCCCTGCACTTGTTGGACTGATCCTCTTGCTGCCGCCAGCTGCGACCCCCGCCCAATTAGAAATAAATATGAGGAAAATTTCTTGGGGTTTTCCCCCAGGAATTCCATGAATTTTTTAAGAACCGCTGTTACTTGATAGCCTGGGCTCTTTCCCATCCTCGTGCGTGAAAAGCACTGGTTGTGCAGGACATACTGCGGCATAGGCCCACAGTAGCCTGACCAGTCAGCTAACTGGCTCGCTGCTTCTTTTGAGTGTGATTTGGGCCCCTTCACCCTCTTGATCTGTCTTTGATCTCTTGATCCATATTTCAATTGTGTCCCCCTGCCATGTAAGGTCACCCTGCTCCAGCCCTCCTCCTGTGCCGCCCCAGTCATGCCCTACTACCTTACTCAGCCTCTGGGCTCCATGATACATGGCTGCAAATATGCCTAGAATAGTAGCTTCTCAAATTCTGTCCTGCATATGGCTTCTGTTGCCTGCCCCAGTCCATCCATCAGGCTTTGTGATACTGGCCTCCTTTCATCCCTTGTTTTTGTCCCCAGCCTGCCCCCCTTGAATCATCCATCTTATTAACACAGTCTTTGTTGGGTCTTTCCATTGCCTCAGGTTACAAACTAAGCTAATGGCTGCCAGGTGTACTCCCATAGTAGCCTGTGCCTTCACCGTTTTCCATTGGTGTACTATGCAATTTCTCTTGATCGTGACCATGACTTACCACTTACCTCCATGTGCTGTTGTTCCCTGAAACTCTGGAAAGTTCCCAGACCCTTCATAGGCTCTGAGCATCCTGGTAGACCAGGAATTGTGAAATAGGACTTTGGCTCCTTCCAGCCAACTTCCCATATATCCTCTGGTATCGGTGTCTGTTGCATCTCTGTCTTGGTGCTGAGGCCCGAAACCTGTCCAACTGCAGACAGGAGGGCTGTCAGATATACTGTTTTGGATCCCTCTATGTGCCTAGCTCTGAATGTCATGTTAAGCCTCAAACCTTGTAGTACCAACTGCCTCAAGACCTATAGCACAGGTCCGGTCAATGCCTTCCTGTTGTTGAGGACATCCACTACTGCTCTGTTGTCACACCAGAACGTCACTTTTTGGTTACGCAGCTTGGGTCCCCATACTAGCATGCATGCCCATGTTGACATGATTTCTAGTAGGGTGATGTCCTTGGTCAACCCCGACTTCTATCCATCTCTGCAGCCATGCTTCAGAGAACCATTTTCCTTTACAGTAGCCCCGCATCCCGAGTCCCCCCCCCGGATCTGTATAAAGCTCCAGGTCTGTATTAAATACCCACTCATCTTACCAAAAGGATGTGCATTGAACGTTTCTAAAAATATTTCCCATATTCTCAAATTCTCCCTTGTGTCCCTGGTGACGTCCATCCAATGGTGTGGCTTTGTCACCCTCCCCGGGTGGCATGTGCCAGTCACCTGGTGAAGGCTCTCCCAGGGCCAATGGCCCAGCATGCACAATTGAGATGTCCTATCAGTTGCTGGACCTGTTTCAATTGTTTGCTTCTTCCTTCTCTATGCTCCCTTAGGGGCCCCCTTAGCTTATTCACCTTGTTTTCCAGCAACCTAAGCACCTCCTTTTGTGCGTCTATTTCTATGCCCAGGAATTCTATGATTCTGCTGGGATTCTCAGTCTTGTCTGGCACCAATGGGACCCCCAAGTGTTTACAGGGTGCCTGAAAACTCTTGAGCATTGCTTCAGTCTCTTCCCTCCTACTCCCAATCAGCAGGAAGTCATCTAGGTAGTGTATCACTGTATGATGCCCTGACCATCTTTGAAATATACCCTGCAGGCACATGCTGAACAGTTCAAAAGAAGCACAGGCCATGGAGCAACCCATGGGCATGG
This sequence comes from Neoceratodus forsteri, assembly GCA_016271365.2. Lineage (NCBI taxonomy): Eukaryota > Metazoa > Chordata > Ceratodontiformes > Ceratodontidae > Neoceratodus > Neoceratodus forsteri. The sequence goes on along the minus strand of CM028131.1, from coordinate 143,644,562 downwards.
CTTTGTTGAAGTAGTATTCCCCGTCTAGCTTAAAACCTAACAGGTAGCAGTCTAGAGGGCAGACTGGCAGGAGCCTGAATGCAGCCTCTATGTCGGTCTTTGCTAGCCATGCTTGTGGTGTTGCCCTAATGATTTCCACTGCTTCCTCCAGGGTGGCATACATCCCTCTGGAGTGTCTTTCCTCGATGTAATCATTTACTGATTCCCCTCTGGGAATGATAGGTGGTGTATCACCCTAAATTCTCCTTGTTGTTTCTTGGGCAGTAGCCTAGTGGGGATACTCTCAGATTGTCAAATGGGGTGCTTGACACGGACCCTCTATCCTCCTGCCTCCTTCTCTTTTTCAGTTTCCTCCTCAGTAGCTCCTCTTCCCTTCACTGAACCTAAGTTTTTGCTTAACGGTATTCCCTGGAGCATTGACAATGTAGGCTGAAACCCTCCTTAAAGCCCTTCCTTAGTTTATGTGCTGCTATTTGGTCGGTGTGTCCTTGTAGTGCCACCTCTCGATTCCTGATACTGATTGGTGTCTTTACCATGATAAATATCTGTCCCTCTCCCCCAGTCTGCTAGGCTTTGTCTTAATATCTGTTTTCCACCCTCCCAAAACCTCACCTCCTCCTAAAGCCCCTGGTTCCTGTCTGTCCCCTGAAACCTCCTTGGTCCCCCTGAAAGGATTAGCTGTTGGTGCCCTGTGTCCCATTGGGTTAACCCCTGCCACCAAGCTTGTCCTGCATCTCGAGGCTAGGTGGGTCCCTCACATTTGGAACATGCGTGGTGGAGCCTTCATTGCAGCCATGAGCAAAAAGCCCGATTGTATCCCCAGCAGCATTTTTACACTAATGTGGCCTTCCTTGCCCCTTCTCCATCTGGTGTGGACCGATCCATAATGTAATCTGTCCACAGGTCCAGCTGTTTGATGTCCAACCTAACATCCCCATAGGTGGCCATCACTTGCCTGAAAAACTCATCATAATATATCCACTCCACCCCTCCTTTTGGCTTCACCCTCCTTATTATTAGCTGATAGGTTATCAAGGGAATTCCCAACTCAGGCTTTTTCTCTAGCTCTATTGCTGCATATGTGCAAAACCCACATACCAACTGTCCCATGTCTTGCCTTTCGTGAACTTATCTTCCTCTTTCTGCCCTAGCAGGACTACTGCTGCCACCATCTCTGCCTTCCAATGCTCTCCCTCTTCATACTTCATCACTGCTTCTCTACTGACCAGTGTGAAAATGTCACATATTCTCCTTCCATATCTTTTCTTTTGTTGCTATAGGGACGTATTCACCTATTCTCATCCCCTGTGAAACCATGTCTCTAGACCCCCTGGCAGCGGTTCCCCTTCCGGTGTGATCCCTGCCCCTTCTCCTTTTCCTGTTTTGATTTCCCCCAGTGCTTTTTCCAGCTGTCCTATCCCATCTTGCCCAACAGCCGTAATCATTTGCTCTACATATTCCTTTATGCTGCTGCTCACATTACCCTGGTGTTGGGCTTGGTGGTTGCCCTCCAGCTCCTGGGGTCAGTCCTCCTGCCAAGTACTGTGTTGCCGGTATTGCCGATACTGGTCCAGGCATCTCAGTCAGCAATGGGGTGGTTGGTATAGGAGCTGGGACCAGTGGGGTGGCCGGTATAGGGGTCAGGGTCTGTGGCTCTGATCTGACTGGGTTTGCCAGTCTGGGCAGAAGCCCTTTCTGGGCTAGAGCAACTGGGCTGGCCTGTGTCCCATGTCACTGCTCTCCCCTTTCTCTCTTCCCCCTGGTCCCTGTGCCTCCATATCGTCTACCAATCCCCATTCTTTATTGGCCCTTTCTGCCAATTTGATGATGGCCTTGTAAGCTTCCTCCTTGGTTGGCTTGCTCTTCTTTGGCGCCATCATCTATCACTCTTGGGCTTGCTCCTAATGTTAAAAGAAACTGCTGTAAAAGAAAATGCACATGTTAATACCTTTGGTTCGACAGGCCTTCCTCCATACGGGTGCCCGGGAGCCCCCCGCCGTTGTTTCATCCACATGGTTCCTTTCTCTCTTTGTCACTTGTTGCGCCTTCTCATTCTCCCCCAGGCCCTGACCCTTTCCTCTGTTTGCCAAGGACACATCGATGTTGGGATAACCAATTGCTAACCAATGGATTCCTATCTTCTTAGTTTAAACAGTTTTTACCACTTGCTGAGTTCATATGTTTTTGGTTTTTTTGGTTTGTTTTTTATACCAGTCCTGTGTGTGTCGAAAATGACCCCCAGCTAACCATTGCTATTTAAGATTCTGTTTTCCATTGTTTTCATTGTCTTCCTGCCTTGTCCCTAGTTTGTGCCCTCCCAAAATACTCAAAATGGTGGCTGCGTGTTCTTTGGCCTAGCCATTCCCTGCACGCCTGTCCTTTCCCTTGATTCCTCCCCTGGAAGCTCCCTCTCCCTGTGCTGCCGCTCTCCTGTTTTTCACATCCCACCTTTCCTCTCGGCTATCCATGCCATGCTTATGCCCTTTTTGGGCCTGGTTCTGTTGTGACCCATGCCCCCCATCGTGGCCTCCATGCACCCTCCGGCTGCATTCCGGCCAGTCCCCTTTGCCTTACCCGGCACTGGGGCTGGCTTGCTTTGTGCTGCTACTCCACCAGCTCTCTCCTGGCTCCCCCAGGCCCTCTACCTGCTGTGTCTGCCACCCCTCGTGGCTTCATGGTGAAAACTGCTGCGTAGCCACACCATCCCCATTCGCAGTGGGTGCCTTCGACCAGTAATGCAGCACCCTTTAGCCTCCTCTTTCCACCTGTAACAACCCTGTCCTTTTAGCACCCTTTGTTTTCTCCACTCACTGGGCCTACCGTGTTTCTCTTGTTCACCCCACGCTGGGCCTACCTGACCACGTGATGTCACCCACTGTGCCTATCACTGTGTTGTAGCTGCCAAGTAGTTTCCTGGGCCCCGCTGCATCTCTTTCTGTTGTCCAACTTCGCAAATCCCTGTTTTTATTTATTTATTTTATTTTTACCCATTTTTGTGCCCTAAGCTCTTTCTTGTTCCCTGTATCCACTCTGCTGGCCTACCCCTAGGCCTACCTGTGTGTGTGATCTCCTTCCCCCTGCTCCATGCTCTAATCATGATGTGCTTGTATCCGCTGTCCCCCAAACTGTGTCGGCCATGTTGCTCCTAGTGAAACTCCTTCTGGCCTCCTTCCTCCCATTCTCCCTGACTGTTACTTAAAATTGCCCACCTGACCATTCTGCCTTTTTCTCTTCTTGGTGGTCATTTGTCTGCCATCTTCTTCCCTGTGTCCCTCTTGCCCCATGCTCTACCGTCTCTCTGTCTTGGGCCCATGTGCATGTGGTTTCTTCTCCTCCACGCTGCACCTCAGTGGGGCTGCCTAGGCCGTGTGGCTGGCTCTTTCATCGGCCTCCAGCTCTACTGCTCAGTTGTACATAAAACCCCACCTTTGGATTTAAATCAATGCTCCTAGCCCCTTGCTTTCTGAAAACAACGATCTCCCATTCTGGCACCTAAAACTAGTGCCTACATGCCATGTGGCTCCGGTCAAGCTCTCTGGTTCTCCATCATCCTCAGTTCTCGTTGCTGCATTTTTAATCCTGTTTCTTGTAATGAAAACAAATGCTAGCTTTCTTTGTATAGTAGCCAGCACTTGTACCCAGTAATCTGCACTTTTCACACTGGAGAGTAGCAAGCTAAAAGAGGGCTCTTTCTCCCCCTGTTGCCCCTTAAGAGGCTGTTACAGCCCCTCCTTTTCCTGTCCGTCTCCCCAATTGCTTGCTTCTCCAGCCCCCTTTTTTGCTCCACCCCTCATGATGTCATACCCCCTTTTCCTCCCCTTCCTCCTGTCCCCTCCTTTCCTCTTAGCTTACCCTCTTAGCTCCTTCCCCTTCCTGAGTTCTCTTCCCCCTCCCCTCTTTTTTTCCTTTTGTTTTTTCCCATATCCTTTACTTGGGGTGCCACCTGGACAATCTGGTCTGCCCATTAGAGGCAAACTCCATTCTTTGGCTTATACAATATTTATTCATTATTAGCTGCACTGGGACCATTTGCCAAAGGCTCACATGAATTTAATGTCTGCTTTCTTTGTACTATTGCCTCTTTTGTCATTGCATATTGCTATTTTGTCATAACTTTAAGGATATTAGTAGCCTGATATAATGAATATGTCACAGCTTTTCATGTTTACAATTCACCATGTTGTGTTCACAGTAATTTTATTCGTAGTACATTTATATTTCCATGATTATCACTCTTATTTTCAGAGTTTTCAAAATGTGCAAAATAGTAAGCACTCTTGGTGTTTGAATGTGATGTAAATAAGGTACCTTGCTGCCAGATTTGACCACGTGTTACTGCAATGCCACTCTGATGATGACTGTGGTATACAGATGGTGCCCCTAAAAATGTTTCTTTTTCTTTTTGTTCCTTAGTAAACATTAAATAATATAATTACAGGTATACTGACATGTACATGGCTTTAAAGTTTATGCAGTTCATCACTTTTCAACCCAAATAACTATGAACTCCATTGTCTTCATTGAGACCCTTTGGTTTCATAGAATCCAGTTCTTCTATCCAGAAGCTTTTCCTGTGCTCTAATAATTTATTTAGATCTCCTCCTCTTTTTGGTATTCATATTAGTTCAAGTCCAATAAATTTTAAAGATGCAGGGGACTCATGACCTCTTTCTGTGTAATGTCTCGCCATTGCATGCAATGGGTTGTTCACTAGTATGGCCATCTTATATTCTCCAATTTGTAGTTTTAATTCACATTTTGTGTGGCCAGTATATACCTGCCCACTAGGGCAGGTAAGCATACAACTCCCTTTGATTTGCAATTAACAGCTCGGCTGCTAGTATGCCCCAGTTTTTCCTTACTATTTCTGTAATTGTATCTGTATCTTTATTGTATACAGTACTATATGTAACAGCAATTTCCACATCTTCTTTCACTTTTTTTTCTGTAAAAGTTCATTCCTGTTTTTCAATTCTGTTTCTATTGCTTTCTACTAAAATATCTGGTTCATAGCCTCTGTTCAAAAATCTTTACAAATAATTACCATTTCTTTCCTTGCTGTTTGTACTTCAGAACAATTCTTCTTACTCCTTAAGAGCTGACCACATGAAATGTTTTTCTTTAAGAAATAGGATGGTTACTTTGCAATGTAGGAGGGTGTTCCTGTCAGTAGTTTTTTTTTAATAAAGTAATTTCTATTCTATTGTTCTTTTTATAAATCTGAAGGTCCAGATAATTCACCCTATTTTCAATATATTTTTTTAGTAACTCTTAAATGTCTATTGCTGTTATTTATATATAGAAAAAATTTAATATAGTCTTCTTCTCTTCCCTTCCATAGACAGAGCACATCATCTATAAAGCGAACCCACATTTTTATTTTATCCCTCCATCTGTTGTTATTTTCATTCCAGATAAAGCCTTTCTCCCATCTCCCAACATATAAATTTACTAATGATGGTGCAAAAGAAGTACCCAGGGCAGTGTCGTGGTGTTGCTTGTAGTACTGGCCATTGAACAGAAAATTATTTGATTCTATTATGAACTTTGCCATATTTACTGTATACTGTACCAGTGGAAATAACTACATATCTCTTTTCTGAAGGGTTTCTCTTATTGTTTCTATTCCCCTCATTGTGTAGTATATTGTTGTATAAACCCGTTATGTCCATTGTGGCCTAAAGACTCACTTCTGTAGCATTTATTTCTTTCAGTAGTTCTAGCACATTTCTTGTATCTTCTATGTATGATTTTTCTTATGTCATGAATAGTCTTAAGAAAAAATCTACATATTTTGATAGTGGTTCAATGATGGAACCAATGCTGCTAACTGTCACTCTTCCCGGGGGGGAGGGGCACATTACTGTGTACCTTTTGGCAGCAGGGAAATAGTTGGTCCTATTGGATGATTCACTGTCTGTCTTTGTTAGCCATTTCCTTTCTTCACCTTTACTTAACATGTTGTCTGCTTCTAATTTAATCATGTCTGTGGGATCTGGCCTCAGTTTTTTTTAACTATGTATTTATGCTCCTACTTGCCTCCCTTCTCCACTCTCTCTGGCATGCTACTACCCACAGGCCCCACTCCCCATCGAGATCTGCCCCTAGAGCACCCGACGCCACAGACAATCTTACCCCCGGTATACCCCCCCGGTAGAGGTGAAGAGGGACTCCCTTACCTCCTCAAACCAGCACACTGAAGCTTGTGGGGTCAGTGCAGTGGAGTCTGTTCGATGAGTCTGGAGACTTGCCAGCGAGGTAAAACCACCTAGGAGAAGCTGAGGTGGATTTTCCAGTTTCTTTCCTCCCTCCTGCCGATGCTGGTGTGCAATGAGGGGCTATGAGCTAGGAGGCATGCTGAGACATACCTCCTTGCTCCACCCTTCTGCTGACATCACCCAATCCACTTGCAGCTGCTCCACCTACTGCGCTATCCACCCAGGCTCCCCTAGGTGGTAGCATTGCAGCGGGATCCTGTAGTGACCCCCCCGGAGAAGGAGAGCTGCTGTTGACTGCTCTATCCTTCTCCGCCCTGGCTGACCCCTGTTGACCCGAGATCACTCCCGAACCCAGGTCGCCGGTGTGGTGCGAGGTGTGGCGTCTAGCGCCTCAACCCTCAGTGCCACCGGGCCAGCTGATCTGGCCTCAGTTTGATATAAAATTTTCATTTTCCAATTGTTTATATATTTCTTCCAGATACATCTCCTTTGGTCATATTACCACTGCTTCTCCTTTATCTGCTCTTTTCTATGAGAATATCTTTATTTTCATTTAGTTCTCATATTGCTTCTTTTCTTTCCTTGTTATATTGTGTTTTATTTCCTTCAGTTTTTAAAGATCTCTTCCATTTAATTTTTTCCAACCCTACAGAATGTGTTAACTACTTGGCTCTGATTACCTTGAGGCATAAAGGTAGATTTCTCTTTGAATGGCGCTTCTTCCCTTCTTTATGTAATTTCTTCTTCTAACTCTTCACCACTATGCTCCCGTGGTTCTCTTATGGTGATATATCTGGGTCTTACTGTTTGTTCAACAGGATTTTTTTAAAGTTACCTTTAAATGAAGCTGCCTAAACAGTCTGAAGTTTTCTATTTTTGTTCTGAATACATTGAGTTTTTCTGAGGGTATAAAGGTTAAGCCATTCTTAAATACCTCCCACAGCCTCACTGTATGTACCAACCAGGGTTTGTGATTATTAATGAGGGAGAGGAAGAGGAGAATGCAGGAAGTTTGGGAGATTCTGGGGAGAGAAACCAGACACCCAGGAGGTAAGCAAGTCTGATGAAATTAAAGTAATAAATCTATCAAGGAATGTACTTCTGAGGGTATGGGACAGGTCTTAAAGAAAGACCTCACCTTTATACCCTCAGAAAAATGCAATGTATTCAGAAAAAAAATGGAAAACTGGACATAGAGAATTTATACAACAGTACAGCACATGATGAGGGAATAGAAACAATTAGAGAAACCCATTCAGAAAAGTGATATACAGTTATTTCCACTGGCAGAGTATACAGTAAATATGGCAAAGTTCACATTAGAATCAATTTTTTTTCTGTTCAATGTCCAGTACTACAAGCAATACCATGGCACTGTCATTAGCAAATTTATATGCTGGGAGATGGGAGAAAGACTTTATCTGGAATAAAAATAACAACAGATGGAGGGATAAAATAAAAATGAGGGTTTACTTTATAGACGATGTGCTCTGTCTATGGAAGGAAACAGAAGAAGAATATATTGAATTTTTTCTGTATAAAATAACAGCAATAGACATTTAAGATTTACTGAAGAACATAGTGAAAATAAGGTGAAATATCTGGACCTTCCAATTTATAAAATCAACAATAGAACAGAAACTACTTTATTTAAAAAAACTACTGACAGGAATACCCTCCTTGTTTGGCAAATAATTATCCCTATTTCTTAAAGAAAAACATTCCATATGGTCAGCTAAGGGTAAAGAGGAGTTGTTCTGAAGTACAAACAACAAGGAAAGAAATGGCAAATATGTGTAAAAGATTTTTGAGCAGAGGCTATAAACCAGATAGTTTAGTGAAAGCAATAGAAAGGACAGAATTGAAAAATGGAAATGAATTTTAACAGAAAAAAGTGAAAGTTGATGCGGAAAATGCTTTTACATATAGTACAGCATGCAATAAAGATACAGATAAAATTACAGAAATAATAAGGAAAAACTGGGGCATACTAGCAGCCAAGCTGTGTCTGGAGAAGTTGCAAACAAAGGACCAAGAATTACCAGCTGGAGAGGCAAAAGTCTTAAAGACACATTAATGAAACGTTTATATGAGGACCCTAGTAAAATAAGACTGACATGGATGCCAGAAGCACCAAGAGGAAACTACAGATGTGGGAACTGTAACCATTGTAACAACACTCAAAACATTAAAACATTTAACCATCCCAGAAAAGGGAAAAAAGTATGATATTAACAGCTTTATTAATTGCAAATCAAAGGGAGTTGTATATATGCTTACCTGCCCTGGTGGACAGGTATATATTTGCCAAACAAAATGTGAATTAAAACTACAAACTGGAGAACATAAGGCAGCCATACTAGTGAACAAGCCATTGTATGCAATGGTGAGACATTACACAGAAAGAGGTTGTGGGTCCCCTGTATCTTTAAAATTTATTGGACTCAAACTAGTACAAACACCAAAATGAGAAGGAGATCTGAATACATTATTAGAGCAGAGGGATAACTTCTGGATAGAAGCACTGGATGCTATGGTACCAAAGGGTCTCAGTGAAGACTATGGACTTCATAGTTATTTGGGATGAAAAGTCATAGATTGTATAAACTCTAAAACCAGGTATATGTTATTATATCTGTAATTATATTATTTAATGTTTACTAAGAAACAGAAGAAAAATAAAAATTAGGGGCACCATCAGTATACCATAATCACCATCAATGGTGGTATTACAGTAAAATCTGATCAAATCTGGCAGCAAAGGCACTTTATCTACATCACATTCAAACACCACAGAGTGCTTACTATTTTGCTTATTTTTGAGAACTCTGAAAATAAGAGTGATAATCATGGAACTATAAATGTATTATGAATAAAATTACTGTGAACACAACAAGGTGAATTGGTAAACATGAAAAGCTGTGACATATTCTTTATATCAGGCTACTAATATCCTCAAAGTTATGAAAAGATAGCAATATTCATTGAGAATAGAGGATATAGCATGAAGAAAGCAGGCATTAAATTTGAGTACATGTGCACCTTTGGGAAATGGTCCCAGTGCAGCTAGTAATGAGGACATATTGCACAGCTCAAATAATTAGAGCAATACACTAAGTTTGCACTACAGATTTGAAAAATTAACTGCTAGAGAGTTGTCACCCCATTTTAAAGATAAAATAGTAAAACTGACGATCTGACACTCTTATAATGCAGGTCATAAATTAACGAACAGAAAGAGTAAGAAATGGTGATGCAGGAGAAGTGGCCATAGTATTAGTAGGTAAAATTAGTAACTGTGTCAAAAAGCTAACAGACTGTAGCAAAATAAAAGAGGCACTGCAGCACCAACCTATGGGAAATTCTGCTATGTAGTTGAAATTGAAGATGCAGTGATGCCTAACTGTAAATATACAAACTGCTTAATATACAAATCAGGCATAGAATAGTTGTTTTTAATAAAAAAATCTGGCTCTTGCATAGTATTATGCACCACACTTTTTAATTGCTCACTGTGGGTGTTTTAAGGAGAGTAGCACAGAAAACACTAATGGATGTTGATAGTCACCATGGTTACCTACAGGAACTTAAGGCCGGTCTAGGCCAATCACCATTGCTCCGAAGAAGATGAATCAGCATTAGAAAGATCAGCATTCTCCGTGGTAACCATCATGTCATGGCAATGAACTGGGACCAGGAAGCAACAGAATGGCAAATAGTAATGGCGCACAAACACAGTTATTTGAAAATGTTTAAGTAGCTTCGGTCCACCTCTCTGCTCCACCCGTTACCCTGAGGTATGAACTAAATATACTTGTCTTGTAGAACGGAAAATGGATTAGCCAATTGAGGCATGAAAACCATGATGGACAAACAAAAGGAAAAGTCACAGTTAAAGGGACGGGTGAGAAAAGAAAGAAATAACAATGGCATTATATATGCAATTGTGATACTAAAGTACTGAGTAGGGTTCAAGAACTTCACCAATTGATTTAGCCTCATGCAAAACAATTGTTTTTCACTGCACTTGTTTTCACTTCAGAAATATAAAAGTTGTTTCAGCAGAAGGTAAACTGTTGTTGAGAGTCTTTTTAAAGAAGTGAAGTGTTGATCACAAAGTCTGCCACTGCACATGGCAGTCTGCATGCCTCTGCTATAATGCTTGGTCAGATATTTCTGACTTCAGTACAGCAGTTACATCAGAAAACCGCAACCACTACTCACTGCTGGAGACAATGCGAGAGGTGACAGCAGCACGCTTTCATATTATGGGATTGCCATAAACTTTTTCCTCTCTGTGAGGCCATAAAAAGGCCCTACACAGCATCTTCATCCATGCCCTAACACTGACAGTCCTTAGGCTTTCTTCTGGTGGCAGCAAAAAATGTGTCACCAACCACTAACTTATACCAAATAGCACCACTATGGGAGATTGGATCACCTTAATAATCAGTATTTACATAATTGAGATCTTAACCTACTCTCTCTGCCAGCAAGTGGACAAGAGACAGACCAGATGTAACAGATGGCTGGTGCATGCAATGTCTAGGGACCCGCAGTTTGTGCCCTAGGTACAGCAGCTGTGCAGAGTGACATGTCCATCTTTCTTTAACCTTGTTCCTTGCCTTTTAGATCAATGCAGAAGGTTACAAATCTGTGACTTGAACAAGCGTACAATGGAACTGTATAGATGCAAAATCCTGTCCGCAGAACTGTCTAATTGTCAGTCTGGGAGACCACCAACAAAGTATGGCCTGAAATTATTAAACACAATACTCTGACCGTATTGTTTTGTTTGCTGAGTGTTTCATTGTAGTACTGTACTGTACATTTCTGGAAAATCAATACAAATCCTAAATATAAAAAAGAAAATTACACAAGTCGCTTCAAGGGTGGCTTTTATGTCATTTCTTGTAGACAAAAGATTTTTAAACATTTACAAAGATAATCAAAATAAAGTGTAATTACTGAACAAGGCATCAGCAAATTTGGAATATTAAATGAAAATTATTTACTGTGATGCTATATTTATTATAAGACTGTGCTCTAAAAGTAGTTTTTATAGCAACTCCTACTCCTGTTGCACTGATAAATATCTGTTGGACTGTTCTATGGTCATTTGTATGTTACAACTGAAAATTCATCTTAAAAGTATTTAGCATTCAGGGACAGGGATTTCTTTATGAATCAGTAATGTTGTCAATACTGTGTCCATTATTAAAAATGTTTATATGCCTCCAAAACCGTTGTTACTTGGTTGTTTACTTCTCAGATAGACATGTACTGAAACAGTATGCAGGTACCTTAAAAGAGTAAAGCCCTGTCCTGGTAAAAAGTAATTAATGTTAGCTTCATTAGTACTGTATGATTTACAAGGTTTTAGTTTTGTTATCAATTGCCTTGTGGGTTCATTATAGTTTGAGCAGGGTGGTAAGTCATGTTATGTTATAATTACCATCTTCACCAGTACTGAACAAATATGTTCGTTCTGTATTCAGAGAAGAAGGAGAAGGTGAGGGACCACAGTTAGGCAGCTTGAGTAAATATGGGAGGGAGGTGGATACCAGTTCATTTATGGAAGAAAGAGTCCTAAAAGAACTCACAAAACTGAACATTGACAAGTTAATGGGACTGGATGGGATACATCCTAAAATATTAAAGGAACTATGGGAGGTGCTGGGTGCACCACTGCCAGCCTTGTTCAATGAATCACTCTATACGGGAGTGGTTCCAGAGGACTGGAGAAGGAGGGCATATGTATTCCCTCTTTACAAAAGTGGGAGTAAGGAGAAGGATGGAAACTATGGACCAGTATACCTCACATCAATAGTGGGGAAAATTATGGAATCACTACTTGAAGAAAGGACTGTGGAACACTTTGAATCCAGCGGAGCACAGGATCTGACACAGTATGGATTCACAAAAGGAAGGTCATGTCAAACAAATCTAATTGAGTTCTTTGACTGGGTGACTAGGGAAGTAGATCAGTGGGAAGCTTTGGATGTGGCATACCTGGATTTCAGTAAGGCCTTGGATACTACATAAGAATGTATCAACAGAAGGGGACTGTGCAATTCATCTAGTCTGCCCAATTTCCTACTCCCCCTTCCCACTTCATTTTGGGTTTCTGATGTGCCTGTCCCAAGCTCACTTGAACTCCTCTATTGCTTCTAAGAACATGAGATACTGTTCCACATAGAAAACTTGTGAACAAGCTGGGCAGCCTGGGAGCGGGTCACAAGGTGGTAAATTGGGTTAGGAAATGGTGGAGTGATAGAAGGCACTCTGCACCTTGCTGGCACCACTCTAGCAGTGCCCCTGGTCATCACCAGGGGCCGCTGCAGAGCGGTGGCACCCCAGAACCCCCCCTGGGATAGGAGAGCAGTCCTCCGGATGCTCAATCCTATCCCTCCTCTGCTGACCCCTGATGGTCTGGTCTTGTGTCCGAACCTGGGTTGCCAGCGTGGCGCGAGGTGTGGCATCCATCGCCTCAACCCTCAGCACCACTGGGCTGGTCAGACCAAGATTTATAATGGCCAAAATTATATCAACCATAGTCTCAAACTTATTTGCAGGCACAGTGGGGAAAAATTCAGACCTTTGCTTCAAACAGCAGTCTTGGCAGTTGATAGGTCATAGTTTGAAGATTAATTACCTATAGTCCTTTAGATTGATCTACTAGTGTTTGCTGTTGTGATTCCTGGGATTGCAGTGAAATTGAAACCATCCCCTGCCATGACCTCTGCCTCCTCTTCCCTCCACATCCTTCTCAGTTGCCATTGTGCTCTTCTTCTGGTTTCCTGTAATCTGGGGCTCCGGCTGGCATCTATGGAGGTGCTGCTTCCTGCCTGTCTCTGTGAAAATGGCTCTGTACATTCAATTCCTCAACATCTGATTCACTAGCACTACTGAATTCAATGAAACGTGTCTGTCTCTATTTTTAAAATGCCTCATGGATTCTTTTTCCAATTATAGACAGAATTTAATTCATAATCTTGCTTATCATGGACAAATTTCACTTGTTTTGCTGCTTTAAGTTCATTGTCCAGTTTGTTTATTGAGGCTTTCAGTTTTAGATCTAGTGTGTCAAACTCTTTGTGATTATTGAATTCAGTACTTCTCTTTCTCTGGTTTTGATTACTCCTTTTAAAACATCCTCTCTCTTTTTACTGAATTTAAAAATTAAATTAATCAATTTAAAACTAGCTTTCATTAATATTTCTTCCCAAGCTTTCAAGAAGGCTTCATTCTCTTGTCCACAAGCAGGATTTTGAATTATTCTTAAGCCTCTGGGAATTCTGTTAACAGTCACATATGCCTCCAAATTCATTTTGTTCCAAAATGTATGTCTCCATTGTGTGTAACCTTTTCTAGTTCTCGAAATGCCAGAAACAAAGTATGTTCATTTGCAGTCTGATTTACATTCTCCATATTTTCCACTAGGAATGGATTACTTCTGACCGCTGCATCCAGCAATTCTGTCATATAGCCCAATGGGTCTGAATGACTTTCAGAAAATACCAGATTAGGAGAATTTTCCAATGACTTTACATTTACTTATGCTTCGCTGCACATATTATGAAAGGTACTAATCAGGATGAACATACATTTGTTTTATGGGTATTGACAAGGTTTGCCCTAAACCTCATGGTGGAATTTTAATGATTTGTTATCGATCCATGAGGCCTTCTGGATCATGAATTTAAATGCCACAAAGGGAAGCGGTCTGAGTTCTAGATTTGAGCTCAAGCCTTTCTTGAAAAAGAAAGCATAACAAACCCCATCTTGGTCCACTGTAGTGTATATACTGTTTGGGTTTCTCCTTCTATTATGTGCCTCCCCAAACCCCCCCTTCCTTTTCTTCCCCTTAATGCAAAACCATTGATTTAAAGACGGATAGGAATGGAGAACATTAAGTGATTATGTGATTATGCAATGAAGTATGAACCAATCATTTGTCTTTTTTTATTAGTGATGTCATGATGATGCTCTTTGTGATTTGTGTATTTAATGGTCACATCTGATTGTTATTTTAGCCTTTGAGAAAGGACGTGAGAGTGTTCAAAATGCATCAGGCACATTTTTCCTCCGCTATGTTTGTATTTTAATAAATGTTTTACTGACCACTGTCCTTGTAGATGTGGTTGTGAGCTCTGCCTTTTTTGGTTGTTTTGTTTTAGTTATTCAAAGATTGCCGATAACTTTTAGGAGAATTTAGATGCAATGGGGAGAATGGAAAGGACAAATTCAGAGCCACCATCCACAAATGTCTTCAAGCTGAAACAAGACACAGTGTCCCTAGAGCAAGAGGGCTAGAAGACTGCTACAGTGACCAGTATGTCCAAAATTATAGAAGTTAAAAACTCTCTTCAACCTCTTTGTCACTCATTTCATAGCCTCAGAAATAAATCTGATGATTTTACTGGCTGTGTGGTCTTGGTGGAGCATACCATAGCAATCTACTCAGTGGGGACAGTGGAAGGGCAGGCTGAAAAGGTTATGGCAGCAAATGGAAAATTGGTTTCTGAAAATAAGTATTGAAAAACCCACATTGAGCAAATAAAAAACTTGGCTTGGGACAGAAATTTACATTTCTCATGCACAGTGTGCCCCTAGTTTCTAAGTACTGGTATGACGGCCTGCTTTACTATCTCTCCTCTCCTCTCCTCTCCTCCTCTCCTCCCTCCCTCCCCTCCCTCCTCTCCTCTCCTCTCCTCCCTCCCTCCTCTCCTCTCCTCTCCTCCTCTCCTCTGTCTCTTAATCTCTTTGCTGTCATGGTTCTTGCACTATTTCATTCCAACTCCAACTCTGTTGCTGCGAAATCAGCTTTCTCCTCACATCTTCTCTCCCTGAAATAATCTCTGTCTCACCCACAGCCTCTCTTCCCCTTCCCTTTTCTCCCACAAATGCTGGTTTAAACCTCTTGCTGCCCACACCTTCCTTGGCCATAATTAAGTTTGGCATGCTATTGTCCAGTACTTAACCTTAGTGTTCCTGCCAACTGCTTTTTAGTTTTGATATACTAGCCAGTACACTGTTTACTGGACTGTTTTTACTGTTTAAATTACTATATTTTTGCTGCACCTTGCATTTTTCTAGATGTATATTTTGTATATTTGGACTAGATGTTGTATATTTTGTCCCCCTATTTCCCTTCCCCTGGGCTGCATGTGGAAATGAGCCTTGACTCAGTGTGCCTCTCCCAGTTATCAGTTTTCAATAAATGAATACATTTGTTTAGTACCCATGAGGCATTCCAAACAGATGACTCATCAATTTTTTGAGAACTGCATACTTATTTTGCTAAATTGGAACTCTGCTCCATCTAAGGAATACATAGACTGTGCATACAGAATAAATCCCTTCAAGGCCCCACAGAACTCCTGCACATATTGAATTGCACTGCTCCTGCTAAGTGATCATGTACTACTGTACGGCTGGTCAGAGAACAAAAGGAATGATTGGCATGGGATGGGTACACCATTTTCATAGCCTAGCATATACAACATATTGAATGTCCATTGAAAGTCTTTTGGTAGGACAGAACAGTGACTAAAAGACATAACCCTACTATTCACATTGTTGCTGCCAGCTCATCTTCATGTTGGGGTAGGTGGGGAAATACACTTCTTTAATGTTAACCACTTTTTAAACAGTCTGGAGATAGAGTACACAAAACTGAACTTGGAAGAGAAGCAGTCATCAGATGGAAAAAATGTCTGAAACACTAGGTGATAAGACTTTAATCATGGGGAATGGGACATAATCAAGTTCAACTAGAGCAGGGTGAAAGGTATCTTCTGCTGGTGAAATTCTGGCAAAATTCTGATATCACTGCTGTGAAGGTTTGTGATTTTGTGAAGTGTCTGAACGCTTTAGTGAGATTTTACCAAAATTGATATTTCTATAAAATTTAAAAGTGTTTGTCCACATAGCACCAAATATGGCAGGAAGACTCTACCAAGATCCTTACAGAGGTGTGCCAAATTTCAAATCTCGGTCTTCAAAGGTGACTGAGTTTTAAGCCTCCAGACTTCCAGACATTTTAAAATTACACTTTGCATTTATGTAAACGGCAGAATTTTAAGCTCCTAAAGATTTGCAACTAGAGAAAAAAGTATCACCACTTTTGATAGGTTCTTTGACACTAAATGTTAGGCTTTGAGGCCATCCCCATGGCCCAGGAACATAGTATCATGCTGCCATGCTAATAGTCCAGGTTTGGAAGCAAGCCCAGAAAGTCACGTCAGGAGGCAGGGCATTTATTTATTTATTTATTAATGCTTTATTTGTTTTAGTTTTTGTTGACCGGGTAAGTGCACTAGGCAGATTCTGCCTATTTTCAGGCATGACCCAGGGGAGGGGGATACAGATGAATGCCAACTGACCTTGAACCAGATTAAGCTGTTGGTGGTATTTATAGTGAATTATGAAGCTGCTTGACAGGGCAGCTCAGTTGGGTAGGGTTGGCAGTGGGTTTCACTAACACAGTAACCACCCATTAGCTGGGTCTGGGAACTTGCTACTGCTGCAGGGGAAGCAGTGCTGTGTGAGGCTGACAGAAGCACCACTCCCACAAGAGGAGGTGGGAGGTAAAAAAGTGGGAGATAAATCTGGCAGACAACTGAATGACACTTGGGTTCAATATGATCAGGGTATATCCCTGAGAGATGAGCTGTCAGCTGGGAGAAGTATCAACATGGAAAAAGGAGACTGTTTGTGTCAACTCTCTAATCTCTTGCTCAAAGGCTGCCAAGTTATAAGCAGCCAAAGACGCAAAATAGCACCAGTATTTAAAGTTGAATTTCATGAGCTTTTGTGAAATTTTGGAATGTTATGATATTTTTGTCACAGCCATGTCCATACATTCTGCTAGTCATATACTTGAGTTACCATTTTACAGGAAGGTAAAAGCTGGATAAAGTGGCAATAGGGTAGCATTTATAGGAGACTCCATAGTAAAAGTATAGTGTTGCCAAGTGTTTGGTCAATATCTTGAGTGATGAACCAAGAAGAATATTCATGGACATTACTGGGCACTAGCTTGTCTTCTTGCAGTAGATAGAGCACCAGTAGGAGTTGGCAGCTGCACCTTGTGGGGTTCAGAGTTGGGGGATTGGTGGGTCAGAAAGTGAGGCAGGGGAGAATCTCAGGATGGAGGCTTGGTCCGGAAGGGATCTCAGGTGGAGTGGGAGATGGCTGATCCCCAAGTCCACACTGGAGAGAGAAAGTCCTAAGTGGCTGGAGTGAGGTGGATAAAGAAAGTCGAAATAGAAATATGTCAACTTATGCAGTACCTTGAATACTGCTGCTGCAAGTGGAAAGTGCTTTATTGCAGTACCCAACTGTGGTAAACTTTTCTGCAGTAAATTAAGATGGCTGCCAATGCATGTTGAAAATTTGGGCTCACATTCTCAAAAAAATAGCAACGTTTTGAATAAACATTGACATCTCTAAATATTTACTGTACCATACTCATGTTGCAATTGTTTTTACATTTTAAGCCCACAATTTCAACATACTCATTTCTTACTCCATCTTATAACCATGGCAGGTGTAATTTCAAATTCCCCTTCCAAACCTGTTTTCAGAGTCATTCCACAAAATCAGGGTTTGGGTGGCACTTGATAAAATAAACTTATCATGTTCATATTCTGGAGTAATAAAATACTGTTTTGACAATTCAACATCATAATCCAGTGTTATATGTGAACCTCTTCATTTCCCAAATATGACAATTTCAGTACAGTGTATAGTGGAATGCTGTTATGCATGGAATTTTATGCCTGGAATATGCTTGTTCTGCTGCAGTAGTGACATCATTATGTTGTTCTGCTGCAGTAGTGATGTCACTACTGCAGCAGAACAACTTGGAATGCTGCCAGATAGTTGCTTTCCTCTATACAATTTTGGGGTAGAACAGCATTCTAGAACATCTAGAGATTTCACAATTTGGTTTCATTGTGAAAGAGAAAACAAAACACAATGTTCACATTTCACATAATACTATTCACTATAAAAAATACAGGATTAGCAACTTTATGCATAATCAGTGTGTTCTGTTACTTCGGGATTCTGATTCCCATGGACCTCTCGAGCTTCGTTCTCGAGGTCAGAGGGAATCAGAAACTCTCTGTGGCAGAATACACTGGTTGTGCATAGTTGCCCATCTGGTATTCTCTATATTATAACTCATGTTATTAAAGGGACACTCTCAACCCTTTTTGTATCATAATATTTCTCGTTAAAAACCCATATCTTATGATTGCTTTCCTTCTCTAAAATTTGTTGATGTTGTTGGTTGCTTTATTTGTATCCTTGCTTAGTAGAACTGTAATGCATGCTAATTCCTTCATTATATCCAACCTTGTTTTGTTTCAAATCTTTGATCTACTCCTATTGCATACTTCCAGAACATTAGAAACACCCCAAATACAGCAGCCACTCATGATACAATAGTCTCCTACTCTCCAATGCCTAGTTAGTGGTTAGATTGTGTTGGGATTGTTCAAAAGTCCAGAACAGATTCAGTGAGAGTTGATTAATGAATGTAAACAAATATATTTATGTGTGTCAACAGCAGTATGGTGGTGGGGGGGGTCTGTTTTTCACATTTTAAAAGGAAAAAATCAGAATCAAACTATCAGCTACATCAGCAGTGTCTAAAGAATGTGAACATAGCATGTGTTTCGCTGGCTGAAGTGGGCATAGCCTTGCAGCCATCTTGAGAGCACAGCAGAGTAAAAGGAGCTTACTGGATACTGGACGGACTTGTAAATTGTGGAGGTGAATGGCAATCACTGCACATTCACTGCATTATTTTGTTCACCAGTCGCCGGTGGAACACGGCACTATCTGCCATGTCCAAGATGGCTGCCGTGTTCTCCGCACATGTGTGAGGAATCGCGCATGCGCACTGAACTCCAGCAGCATGAAAGTAACCAGTCTAGTAGGCTTTGTTACCTTGGAGCAGCATATTCTTTTTACAGTCCTAGGCTCTGTGAGGCTGCATGAGTTCAGGAGGTTAGCCTTCTTACACCCATAGTTGTGTGGTCACGCAACATCATGACATCGGCTGGTGTGACAATGTCATTGCTAAGCAGCCACCTAGCTGAATAGACTGCAGCTTGCCACGCCACAGGTATTTATGAGCACAAAGTAATGGTGGTGTTCTAAATCACAGGAGAAAACAGTAGATTGCTTGGCATAGACTCTCTCTCTCTTTCATTTGGATGTTTAGAGTTTATTAAAGACATACACAGGAGGCTTTACTCACTAAAGGTGACATTATTATGCACCCAGGTTTGCAAGTTAGTATGGAAGAAAGCATGGATAATAATATGGGCAACCAGGCAACGGGTAGTAAGGTGAGGGTGGGGAAGAGGAAAATAAGGAGTTGGTGAAAAGGACTGTGTCTTACTGAAAAAAGAATTTGAAAATGAAATGTAAAGTTATTAAGATTACAGTACTCTCAAAAAAGAACACAAATGCTGGTAAGTGTCTAGTTCGTATTGCGCCTTTAGATGCTAAAGGTCACTTGAATCCCTTTTTCAAATGAGTAGGTTACTGAGCATCACAAGGTACTGTACACAAAGCTGATTTTTTGAAAAATTAAACGGTCACTTGTAAAGTTTTGAAAACGGGGTGGTTGAAGTTTTCAAAGTGCAAAGTCAGCACCCAAAAATTTTTTTTTTTTTTTTTTTATTGAAAGTTCAAAACAATAATATTGATCGAGAAATGATTTAAGACTAAAAAAAGTTTGGTCCAGCCAAGTTTGTTTCAAAAATATGATGAAGCCCCTCTTTGTGCAGCTCAGATTACATGAGCTGGTTCCCAAGTTGGTGGCTGGTCAGGATGAATGGGTCCTGCTGGCAAAGACTGCTACTGCTACGATGGGTCCGAGTATGGATGGAGGAAAGCTACAGGGAAGCTTAGAGAGAAACCAGTCTCGACTGCAAAGAAAACTCATCTGGGATGAGGTCAGAGTTTAGGGGAGGAGGAAAAGAGGAAGGAGGAGGTTGAGTGTGGTGGTGGTGGGTGGCAATCATGATTATCCCGATGTCATCATTTCACTTGTGGGGACAGACAACCTATGTGAAATATGGCACTTTTGGACTTATTTGGAAAATTGAGAATTCTTCATCCAATGAAAAGCAGCTTACCTCAGTAATGTGGGCCTGTTTTGGGCCAGTATAGTAAGGTTTTACCTTTAATAGACTATCAAAGTGTTTAACAAGCAGATTAAAAAGTAACATCTGGAGCCTTTGGTCCAATGGATTGAATCAACCTCTTCAGTTCAGCTCGGTGTTTATATGCAACACAAACCTAATTGTTCTTGGCCATTTCATGACAGAGATCAGTGGTGCTTTAGATATTATATTGAATGGGGTTACATAAATTTGAATATTCGCTATACTTTTTTGGAATACAGAAAGAAAAACACTTGAGTTTTGCCATTAAAACAAGTCTACTTTATAGCTCCTGAACTAATTAGTGAGCAAAAACATCCTAGTTTGTTTAAATAGCAGTGGGGTGAGTCTTCATTGGGCTATTTTTTTCCTATATACAGTAGGTATTTGTTACCCATGACCTGTGCCTCCTTGCCCAGACACTTCACTTATCTTTACACAAATTGTGGGGATGGGGGGGTGCAGATGGAGCCCAAGAGTAGCAGGAATTCATAGCTGGGCAGCAGTCATGTCTTTTTCTACATGTGTTTTTTCTTTTCCCAGCCCAAATCTCCCGACCCACCCAACACTTGCTGTCACTGCACAGATGCTGTGATGGCATTAAGCATGCACTGCATGGCCGTACAGCAGAGAAGTGAGCTCCCCCACCCACTGCATTGGTTATTATGGTGGCAGAATATAGCACCACCCTTCCCAGGTTGGGATTTTCTGCCAGTGACAATGCTTCCCCAGCCTTGGCTGCCTGAGTCCGCTTCCCAACCCCAGCTTTTGGCAGAGTT
This sequence comes from Neoceratodus forsteri, assembly GCA_016271365.2. Taxonomy (NCBI): domain Eukaryota; kingdom Metazoa; phylum Chordata; order Ceratodontiformes; family Ceratodontidae; genus Neoceratodus; species Neoceratodus forsteri. Next base: position 143,623,376 of record CM028131.1, on the reverse strand, counting down.
GCACAGTCTGTTACCAGTAGGAAGTCACACAATCCCATTTGGTAATTAATTTATTTATTTTTATTATTGCATTTTATCCCTGCTGCCTCATTGGCCTCTCAAACCCAGTCAACTTCCATCCCTAGGACATACCCCAAGATACTCCCATGACTTAACCATAATGGGTGGGGGGAGTTGGAGGGGTTGTCCTATCCAGTCTGAGGCAGGATCCAGTTGGGGCAGCCCACCTAGTGGTACCAGACCTTCGTAGGGTCATCTGTAATCCCACCAGACAAGGGATTTATTCCACCCATTTTCTCCCCTTGGATGTCCAATATACAAAGATGCAGTACATCTGTCAGCACCCCATGCCCTTCTGGATCTCCCAGATGCTGAGACACCCAGCTTCTGCTAGGTTTCAGGCACAGTGTGGGAAACTTGACCCATCACATGAGATTTTCAGTCTCTCAGATGCACACTTCTTCCACCCCTGGCTGACTTCTGACAACTTGAGTTTGCTTCCAGACCTGGCTTACTGATGCAGAGAGTGTTAGCCCTACTGCTGCACAACAGGGTCAGCCCCACTCCATTCGGTTCTTTTTAATTCATTTGACTGTTTATTTTCTTAGTCAGGGGAGCTTATCCCCCAAACCCCCAAGATTTTTCCATATTCCATTCTCCATCATTCTGACTGCATCTGATTCCTAGCAGTGAGGGTTAGGTTACAGGAGGTAGCCTTTGAGGCCCTGCCAAGTCCTGCATATCATTTGACTACTGTGATAGGGGAGATGGTTGCATGAGAGTGACAGGGACCAGCTGTCCGTCTCTAAGAAGCAACTACATCATTTGCTGTCCACCTGCTCCCTACTGGCCTAAGAAGTAACAGACTCGTGATTGTTTCCAAATCCATGTCTCCCACATGGCAGTACAGCACACTGCCATCACTGCACCACAGGACCAGTCCCTTCAACTGTTATACTTTTTATTATAAGTTAATAGGGCCTCTGAGGGTGTCTCTTATGGTACAAGAAACTCCCAGCAGGAGGTTTGGGTGAGAGGACAGCAGAGTGAAGCTGAACAGTTTTGTATGCCCAAACCATACTGAGAAGCATTTTTAACCAGAAGAGACACCCACTGGAGGCAGTATTAACTTATAAATCACCTGAGTTACCAAAAGTGATTTGTATTATGCTTCAAAAGCTTAATTAGTGGCTCTGCCCCCTTACTGTAAAATGGAATGCTCCACTCTAACACCTCTGCATGAGGGACCACTGTACAGGGATGAGCAGTGTTGTGGCTCTTTGTGCTGATTAACTGAAATCATTTACTTGAGGTATAATTTATTCTCTTTGGGTGACCAGGCTCTCCTCAGCCAATCCACAAGCCCTGGATCCCATGGCTAGTGGAGACACCACTTGCCCCCAGATACCCACTGTGTATCCCATCATACACTGTCCCAGACTTGTCACTAATCAGCAGGATAGTGGGGGGGGGGTGGGCTTATATTTCATGGTGCTGCAACTGGGAGGGAGACCTGAGTGCCACCATTCTTTCCAGGGGCAATCCCCACAGAACCTCCTTCCACCACTGCCCATGCCCTGTTCCTGGCCCATCCCAAGAATCCTCAGTCACTGGGACCACCCTTCAGCAGTCTGGTATCTTCTCGAATTGAGCCCTCCAAGGTTGGGCTCCCAAAATGTCAGTTTCTTTGATATATATTTCCTCCATATCCAGCAAATACAAGTTGTTGCTGCAGAGTCAGTGGATAAAATGAGGCAATCCGGGAGGCAGCATAGTGTTTAAGGGCACTGAGCTGCAAATCTGGACAACTGGGTTTGAATCCCACAGCCACCAGTTCAATGTGCTAAGCAACTGGATGAGATGATATGATGCTTGTGTAACTTGATTGGCTTTGTGGCTTTCCGCCTCTATCCATGGGATATACCACCTCTAGGGTCACGACACAAGGAATCCTAGAGGAGGGTCTCCACAGGTGTCATGAGAATGAAATGCATTGGCTAAAGGTAGGTTAGGAAGAAGCCCAGAAAGAAAACCCAAAGATGTTGAGCTTCGAAGAGGCGAAGATGATGAATGAATTCTGAGAAGATGATAAAGGCTGACTTCCTAAGGAAGAAGGGGAAAGCTGGGGCCACCATCTGAATCCATCCAACGGCAGAACTTAACTAACCTGAAGAAAGCACTAACTCTAATTAATATTATGACCATTGGCATGGAGGAGAGGAAAAAAAACCCTTTGAGGAGGAAACCTCTGGGGATCCAAGGCCTAGGTGGCCTTCCCTCCAGACTGACAACGTTTGATTTGAGGAGGTATGCTGGTAAAGAGAATGGTTCATTAACAAGGGATATAAGTAGGGAAATGATGCCGGGATGGGGAAAAAACTCCAAAGAAGCATAGATTAAAGAAGGAACATGAGGCAGCAGGGACCAGAGAAGGGTATGTTCGAGTAGTCAATGGGAGGGACTAGATCCATGTAGAAGTCAGAGGAGCAAGGGGTATCCAGATGTGTTCATGAGGAGATTCCAGATGTGCTCACGAGGAGACTGAGAATAATGCAGACTAGCTTGATAGAGCCATGCAAGTGAGCAGACACTAAGGTTGATGATTATGCAATGTGACCCTGAATGATTAGACCCTGAGGTTGTAGTCAATGAGGTAGCATAGAATCAATGATAGGAGTGCTCGAGTAAGTGATGTAAATAGATAAATCTTGAAATGATAGGAATGGTCGAGGAAGCGATGTAAATAGATAAACCTTGAGGTAAGGATGAGTGAATGATGATGATGAGTGAATGATGACCAAAGTTATGAACCTGACACATGCGGTAGGATGGCCGCAGGTCAATGAGGGGGCATAGGAGTCATGATAGGATCGAGCATAGGAGTCATGATAGGTACGCCCAAAAAGAAATATCGATGGCAGGCCTTAAATGGAGTGAAACCTGGAAGGCCGGTACCGAATTAGAAGAGAAGGAGACAGGAATGAACTTGAAATTGATCTGGTATGAAGGTAGTATGAGTAAGTAGGCTCCTCAAAAGGGGGCAGACTCTGAGGCCAAGAAGGCATGTCTGGGACCAGAGGCAACTCAGGTTGAGCGATCGAGGAGCAAATTGGATGATGTAGAATGAGGAGTGCAACTAAGAGTGGAGTGAAGCCATGATGGCTGGTACTAAAAAAGGCACTTGGACAAGGAAGGTAAAATTTAGGAAACGGAGGAGGTGCGTAGGATCGATTGAAGCTATGGAGGTTGGTACATGAAAGGAGGTATGAAAGGACAAAGGATGGTAGAGAGGTCAATGGGGAGCATAGAACCCAGCTGATACAGGATGAGAACTGCAGCAGGGCGAGCTTGATGAGGAAGTATAAGAGTACAGGAGCTAGACGGAGTCAGCCGAGTAAGCTGATTGGTCAGCCAAGGCATACAGATTGAGCGATGGAAATAGAGGAACAGGTCAGTGAGAGCCAGCATATATAATGGAAAGGGATGCCCAAAAGGAATATCGAGCGCAGGCCAGACGGAGACTGAGGTATACTGATGGGCAGCCAAGGCAGACTGAGTGAGCGATGGAAGAAATGAAGAGGGCAGTGCTAGGCATCGTGGAGCCAAGAGGGCTAAAGGAGGGAGGTCAGATGAGCAATGAAGGAGATGAGGGTGAAAGACTGGATGGGGTGGAGGGAGATACAAGGCAAATCAGACTCCTAAGCATCCCTCAGGTCAAGGGACATCCCTCATTGCACCCCCTAAAGGTGCTATGTCCCACAGCCGTCCTTCATGGGAAAGGTGCTGCCCACTGAGAATGTGCTGTAAATGCAGACTGGAAGCAGAAAGACAAAATATGACAAAATACAAAATCCAAACAAACTATGCACAAGTAAACACATGGGAGCAAGAGGGAGCAATAGCCAGCATCACCCACAGAAACATACCCCACAGCAGCTATGAAAGTCACAGAGCACTAGGAGGTGCACACACAGAGGTACCCGCACTTCGCATAGGTCAGCAGATGTCCCTAAAATGGTAGAGCAGAATTGGGGCAGCTGAGCAGAGGGGCCAAACAGCATGACCCCAAATGAAATCCAGGGAAGTCCAAGGCAGAGAGAACGCAACTGGAATGAAGGCTGCCGGTCGGGTCCAAGCGGTGAGAACCGAGGGAAGAGCTGAGGCGGGTCCAAATCACAAGGCCGGAGACCACCATAGGTGGAGAGGGGACTAAGAAGAGGCAAGGAGAACAGGACCAGCCAGGGTGTTGAGGGAGGCGCAAAGCGCAGATACAGGAACAGAACGGCTGACTGAATAAGGAACAGCTGTGGCAAAGTAAGCCCAGCTGCAGCAGAGTGAGCCCGGGGGGGGGGGAACAAAATGAGGAAGCACCAGCCAGACAGACAGCCTAGGACCGGGGAAGCACAGCAGTGCTAGATGGGGTAGGAGATACAGAAATGAGGAAGTGGGGGAAGGGTGGAGAGAGCTACCGAACCAGAGGCAACAGGAAGGAACAAGCAGCAGCTGCAGGAAAAGCAAATGAGCTGGCAGGATGCGCTGCAAAAGGCAGCAACAAGGGAAAGGCAAGAGATATGAAGGATTGAGGTAGGAGGAGCGGTGCCTCCAGCCGCAATGAAAAATGAATCCTGGCGAGGCCCTGGATGTGTGACCTTTTAAGTCCGATGGGGGAGTGACGTTGTTGCTCCACCCATCGAACCTCGGGCTTAAAGCCCTCCCATTGCGTACTATGTGACACATGGAAAAAAGCTTCAGCTTAGTGTGTCTTCCTGGCCAAAAATTGTAAAATAAATAAGTAAGTTGCAGTACCTCAACTTGATGACTTCGGCATACGCTCTGAATCCTGGCGGTCATCTTGTACCCGGCAGACAATGCCATGTTTCGCCGTGACCTCGGCTATAGCCATACTGGCTCTGGCCAGAACTTGTTTAAACTAGGGACTCTTTAAGGCCAAAGGGGGTTGACCACTTCCCTTTAATTTGTTAATATTTACTGGTGCTCTATCTATGCTCAACAACAGCACATCAGATATAAGCAAGTATCATGTCTGACATTGGACAATGCTTGTTTAACTTGGGGCTGGTGTGCAGTTACTGAAGCATGAGTCAATCTTGATTTGGCGGGCTTGACTGAGATTGCAAACATGTGACAGTGCTCTCATTTTAATTCCTAAATGGGTTCTGCCTTGGCATGTAGTAAAATTGATAACTGGTAATATGGGTGACTGAGACTGAGCAACTTGCATATGAGCTACTCATTCTCAGCGCCTGTAATGTGAGCTACCCTGAAGGGGTAGCAACAAAAGAAGAGCAAAGATGCAGGTTAGTGAGGGAAGCACAGCAACAAGGTAGGCCGGTCAGCGGAAGGGGAGGGATGAGGAAGAGAGTATGTGGGAGGTAGTGTGGCACAGTGTTGTCAAGCTGCCCCTGTGGTGTGGCAGTGAGGGTGGCAGGCTGCAGTGAGCTAGGTACAGGGTTCAAGGCTGGGCAGGGGAAAGTGTTTTGTGCAGGTGGGTTTTTATTTATTTTTTGTTACTGTCTCCTTCCTGACATGTACCCCCCTGGAGTTAACAATCTACAGTCTGAGGGTGCAGGCAAAGCCCCCACATAATAATGCTTATGATTTTTGCCCAGTTCACGCTGGGGTATATCACCGCTTTCTTTTCGGTGATGTACACTCACTGTAACGGCAATCACGGTTTAGGCGATTGTCTTTATGACATGGAACCGTAAAAATCAAGAGACAGTTTTGTCTTATTTCCTTGGTTCCACCCCAGGCATATCATCCACAAATGACTGCTGGTAGGATACAAAATATGACTCAAAGGATCTATGTTATGCAGTTGAATCATTTGAGGCCAGATACAGTAAGGATAGCCTCAGATGGATTTGGGAAGTGCTCAGTGAACTAGGTTTGGAATGTATCCAGTGAACAAGGCGACCGAAATTGGGTGCCTACAAAAATGGTGACTCAATTACGGTGTCTGTGTTCACAACTACCAAACAAGGGGGCAACTGGATACTGGGGTGGGCGAAATGCCGTGACAGGAAGTAGCGGGTATACGCATGTGCGCATACGCATGGGGGGGAGACAGGGGAGGGATGGTATGTGGGAGGGGGTATGGTGGGAAGCTGCTGAGCTGGTCCGCTATCATGCTGGGAAGGGTGGTCAGCTGGGAGGTACAGGGTTTGTGTCCAGTGCCATGCAGAGTTTTTTTTTGCCAGCAGGTGGCTTTAGTTTTTTTAAGTTTTCACCCCGCAACAGGCACCCCCTGGAGTTGAGAATCCATAGGGAGGTGTGGGGTCACAGCCCCCTGCATTAAAAATGAGACCAGAGGTCTCGGCACCATTTTTATATCAGTGTGTATTGTTGAAATCTGAAATATTTTTGGCGATGTACACTCGGCTGTAACAGTATCGCTATTCTACTGTCGCTGTTATGACATGGAGCTGGTTTGGTCCACTAAAATGGTTGCTTTGGGGTCTGTCTTAGAAATTGATTCAATTTTTTTGACAAAATTGCAGAAAGTAGCAGAGAACAGGGGGCTGGGACTAGCAGTATAGCCTAGAGGTTAGAGTAATGAGCTATGAATGAGCTTGGTACAGCCAGCAGACTGGGATTTGATTCCAACAGCCTCCACTTGCATACTTTGTGACTCTGAGCAAGTCACTTAATCTCCCCAGTGCTCCCAGGTCGCCCCTGAAAACAGGTACTTGTGCCTAATGGGCCTCACCCAGTTACCAAAGACTAAAATAAAACAGATAACTAAATAATTAAATGAACAGTATTCAGTATAATAAAAACGCTTCTATAGCTGTGGTATGCTGTACAGTATAGTATGGCCAAGCAGATCAGGCTTGATATATCAGGTTATACAACATGTCTTCTATGTATTGAATTCTATATATTTGCATGACCACTTATACATAACATAGATCTGTGGCTTAGAATAAATGGCTATTTAGGGTATAATATGGAAAAACTATTTCAACTCATTTACAATTTGATTGGTCATTAGGGCTAATATCAGGATGTAATGAAGTGGACCTCTTTCTTGCAGTTTTTCTGCAGTTTTGTCACCACAGTCTTGAAATGCATACCTAGATGTTAACAGTGAGAATCTGAATATTTTTAATAGGGACAACACTATATCTTAATAGCTAAATTTGAATTGCTTTAACTGCTATAGTCAGTTCTGATGTTCTGTAACTTAAAAAGTGCATACTGAGGCATCTTTTTTACTCTACTCTGTCTTTTCTGTTAATCCTATTAGGTAGAGATATTGCAATCCTTGCAACAAACAAACAAAAATATACATTTTAATCTTCTTTTAGTCCTTGCATTTATCACATTAACAATACTAGCCCTCAGGACTGTGGATAATTCTCTTGAAGTATTTATCAGGTATGGCAGGCCGCAAAAGAGACACTAAATTCATAATACATTCTCTTATAGGTATTCCCTTTGAGGATTTTCATCCTTATTAATCTCAGTAATGTTTAGACTCTTACTATATATAATCCTTGTTATATAAAAACGTCCAATATGGTTGTAATTTTTACAATTCAATTCCAAATATGTTAAATTAAATTGCTACCATGAAATCTACCCCTTTTCATTACTATACATGATAATTCTTAACATTTGTAAGATAATCTCTTTTTTCAGACTTTAAAGAGATGTTAAAATATTGCTTAATATTTATTTACACATTATGAAGTATTAGAAACAGGAGACAGAACTGGCATGAATGGTTCTATGTCATAACGGCGATCGCGGAATAGCGATCACCATTTTGAGCACATGTACATCACCGAAAATGAATTACAGTGATGTACACTTATGGCAAACCGCAAGGTGACCGATTTTAAATGTATGCAAGGGGCTGTCCCCCACCCCCCCACTAAAGAATTCTCAACTCCAGGGGGGTGCATGTCAGGGGGGTGAACATCTTAAAATATTACAAGCCACCTGCTGGGAAAAAAAACCTTGCACCGCTCCAGACTCAGACCCTGCATCCTGCACAAACCTACCGACCACCCTCCACACCACGCTAGCTGACCAGCTTGGCAGCTGCCTGCCACGCCCTTCCCACATACCGTCTCTTCCTCTCCCCACAACGCATGTGCACATGCATTCACGCTTGTATGCTTCCTGCCGCCTCTATCTCACCCACCCAGGTATCCAGTCGCTACCCTACCAAGTAGCCCTGAACACAGGTGCCATAATTGAGTCACCTTTTTTGTAAGCACTCAATTGCGGTTGCCTTATTCACTGGCCCATCCAGTCTATTCAGATGTTCCTTGACAATTCTGCCTCCTCAAACTCAAACTGGTCTCCAGCAATCCTCCCACCACCCTGCCTCTGATCTAATTTACCCTATGTCTACCATGCATGCTGAAAGCCCCCCTCCCCACTCTTCCAGCCTCCATCAGTTCTGCTGGTAGTCTATTCCAGATGTCTGCTGCCCTTTCAGTGAAGTAATATTTCCTCACTTTACTCTTGAATTGTCCCACCTCCAACTTCATCTCATGCCCCAGTTCGGTGCTCATTCTCATTTCAAAGAGGCTACCCACTTGCACCCTGTTCACCTTTTAGGTACTCATACATTTCTATCATGTCATCTCTCCGTTTCTCTCTCTCCAGGGTTTACATGTTAGGATCTCTCAGTCTGTCCACGTAGGATTTTGCATGCAAACCATGCACCATTGTAGATGTCCTGCTCTGTACCTCCTCTACCCTGTCTGAGTCTTACTTCAGTGCTGTCTCCAAAACAGGACACAGTACTCCAGGTGGGGTTGTATCAGAAAGTGATACAGCAGCAACACCACCTCCTCTTCCTGCTGGAGATACTCCTCCCTATGCACCCCAGCATCCCTCTGGTCCTACCCACAGTCTTGTCACACTGTCCTGATATGATAACCCCAAGGTCCCATTCCTGTCTGGTGAATGTCAGAACCCCCATCCTATACTCAGTGCAAGGTTTCCTATGTCCTAGATGCTGATTTTAAACTTTTTGGCATTAAACCCCAATTGTCACGTTTTGACCACTCCTCTAGTTCCTTAAGATCCCTGCACATTTTATCTACACCCTCTTGAGTGTCCACCCCATTGCAGATTTTTCTGTCATTGACAAACAGTTCTGGTTAATCTGCAATGTCCTCTATGAAGACACTGAATAGGACTGATCCCAGTACCGCGTCCTGTGGTAACCCAGTGATCACTCTCCCATCCTTAGAATGAGTTCCTTTGACCCCCCCCCCCCACCATCTGTCTTCTATCAGTTAACCAGTTTTTAATTAATTTCGCTGCTTTGGATCCCACTCCCAAACTGGACAACTTCCTAATCAGCCTCCTGTGTGACACAGTGTCAAAGGCCTTACTGAAGTTCAGATATGCCATATCCACTACCCTGCCCTGATCAATTTATCTGCTCACTCAATCAAAGAAATGTATCAGATTTATTTTACATGACCTTCTACTTCATGAATCTATGCTGCCTGAGGTCCTGTAGCCCACTGGATTCAATATAATTTACCAGTAGGTTCTATGTGATAATGGCAAGCGCTGAACGGCGACTCGCATTATCACGAAGTTAGGGAGGTGAAAACAATTTTGCCACCCTTACAACCTCAGCGCATGGAAGAACGGTGCCAAGGACTTAATACATTTGCTTTCTGTGGGGCTTCACCCACCACACACCCTACTTAAGGATTCTCAACTCCAGGGCAGTGCATGTCGGGGTGAAAGCAAAAAATGCAAGTTTGGGCCTGGCTTAACAAAACCACAGTAGCGCCCGACCCAGACCCAACCCAGAACTGCTGAGGCCAACCCCAATGCCACAGCTCAGCTCAGCAGCTGACTGCAGCGCCACCCCTACATCCCTCTGCCCTCCCAGGCCATGCTCGACCATGCTCACCCCCCCCGCATGAGTGTACATGCAGCAACATCCTGTCGCTATGGTCGCCCACCCCACCACATCCAGTCGCCCTCGCCATTCAGGCTTTCACCCACATCGCATTGCCATTTCGGATGGCACCTTAATTCAGGCACCCACCTCACGTGCTACCCTACCAGTCTTCCCTTCAGTATGTTTTCTATTAACTTCCCAACCAATGAAATAAGATGGACTGCTTGTAGTTGCTGGACTACTTACTACTGCTGTTGTTATGTAGAGGGAGTAGGACCAAGTCAGCCCTTCTCCAGCCATCTGCAATACCTCCTGCTTCCAGTGAGCTGTTAAATAATGCTGTGAGGGAGGCAGCTAGCACCTCTCTCAGTTCTGTTAGTACCGCAAGGTGTATCCCATCCGGTGCCATAGCCTTGTCCATCTTCAGGGCTGCTAGTCCTTTTAGGACTTTTCTTCTGAAAATGGACTGTTCATCTTTCCCCTATTTTTGTTGGTTCCTGATAGTCTATTCCCTCCACCCTCCACTGTGAAGACTGAGCAGAAGTACCAGTTTAATATGCCAGCTTTTTCCTGGTCCCCTTCTGCAGTCTACCCCTTCCACCCTTCCAAGTCTTATTATTCCTGCTTGATTTCTTCTTCTTACTTATGCACGCAAAGAAAGTCTTATCCCCATAGCTACCCCACTGGCAATCATTTCTTTTGTCTGTGTCTTTGCTCTCCCCATCGTCTTGCCTACTGCTTTTCTTGGTATACCTCTCCATCCTCCTCCTCTTTCTGTGTTTCTTTATACCTCTTGAATGCCAACTTCTTTTCATTTACCTTGTATCCTTAATTCGGTTTTATCCTATTCCATTTTATTCTTATCCTAGTCCATGGTCAGCCCGTTGTTATTACAAAGCAAGGGAGGAGGAAGGAGGGAGACAGCAGGCTTTTTAGTGAACCACCAAACAAATAGTGATAAGGTGTTAGCTCACCTTAAACAAGCACATGTCAATGCTGAATATTTGCTTGCTTGTATTTGCTGTGTAGTTGTTTGGCATAGACAGCACAGAGGCAAAAATGAAAAATTAATAACATGACTTGTAGTAATGAAATTGTCATGACTGGGAAATGAAGAAGTTGCGTGCCTCATCAACCCATCACATGGTTGAAATGGAGGTATATGCCCCCACCCCATTCTCCTCCTAGTGGCACACTAAGGGTCTATGGGGAAGCACGGATACTGAGGTATGGGCAAGCACCAGGGATTTCCTGATTGGGATAGGGGTGTGTTAGGGCTTGCTAGACATCAGGGGCTTGATGATCAAGGAAAAGAGACAGCTAGATCAGGGTGAAAGGGGATACTAGATGCCAGGAATTTAAGGATCAGGACTGGGGAGGGGAGACACAAGGCAGCAGGGACTTGAGAATTGGGATGCTACAACAGCAGTGTGAGTGAAGGGGATTGCTAGCTGCAATGGGAGAAAAGATGTCAGAAAGAGGGTGGGGTGGAGCAAGAAAGACAGAGTGGAACTGTAGTGAGCTCATGTACAGCAATGATGTGTTGAGATTGCACTGCAGAGGTAGAAGGTAATTTGCATTGGTTCCCTTTACCCCCTTCTTGACCCTGCTCCTCCTCCTCCTCCTCTTCTACTAGCAAAACACAGACATTGCTCTCAGTATGCAGCTGTTAAAATGACAAGAAACACACACTATTCATTGCAGTGTGACAATTTCAGTACCATACAGACCAATCATCTCTATCCAAAAGGAGCAAAGTAAGAAAGAAACCATACCATCTGCCACTGGCACCAAAAGAGCAGCCTTCAGCCAAAATTACAGAGGATCCAAATAGCAGCTGTAGCTGCAGCTTAAAAATAGTTATCCTTAAAAGAAACTGAAAACTCTGAGTTGGGAACCTAAATACAACCAAGCACTTGCCATTATTCTTTCCTTTATCTTTCAACCCAGACTCTTTGTTACTGCTTCCCTAAACACGTTAAGTGGTGCGACTACCTTGTGATGTTGGGCAAAGAAAGTCATGACAGTTTTGGGTGATTTGGTTATATCTGTTTTAGTAATATCTTAATCTAATCAATCGATCCAGTTTTAAAAGTAGTGCAAGTGCAACTAAGTCTAAAAGGATCACCATGTATCTCATTTTGCTTATCTTCCTTCTGATCAGTGATTATAAGAGTTCTGCTTAACCCATCTTCACAAATCATTGAGTTTGTTTTCCAATCAGTCAGGTTGGTTTTGCCTTAGTGAATGAGCTATATATTTGTGGTACAGCAACTCTAGACCTTTTACACATTCCAAATCAAACAAGATCCCATTGTGCAGGGGTTGTGGGATAACAAATGGACCAGACACAGAACTTCAGGTTCAACACATAATCTCTGTGTGATGTTTATTTAAAACACAGAGGATAACCTTAAGCAATGGCATGTCCTTCTTCCATACATCAGTCTGCAGCAACAGACAATGCATGTCCTTCCTCTGCACTTAGTCAGCACCTACTGACCCACCGATCTACTGATCTATCTCTTTAGTGAAAATTATTGTATTTCCTATGTTTGTCTTGTGTGTTTCCATGATGGGAACTCAATAAAGAAAAACTCAAAATAAGCTAAAATAACTACAGCTATAGCACTGAAGCAAAGGTTACCACAAAAGACACTGGCAATAAAGCTAAGTTTCAAAGAAAGACAAAATCACACATACCCCCACAATGCAGTGGGATTGATATGCAAATCACCATGAAATTGTAGGCTTACTCAGCTTAAAGCAGGAATGCATGGTGCCAAAGGGCCTCTCAAACAATCTGTAATTTATATGCATTTTAAATAACACAACTAACTTCATTTTTATAATACAGTCCCCTAGTAACTGTTTACTTCTATAAAAAACACCTAGTGCCATGTTTTTTTAACATTTACAGGTTTCATACACATAAGGCATATACATCAAGGTATTTTATGATTTTATGTTTAAAATGGAACAGTGGGAAATGTTAAAACATTAAGATAATAATCAACAGTCATTTGGGAATTTATTGCCAGAGGTACAAATAATGTCTAGCAACATGGATACATATATCCCTTACATACAGTAGTTGGATGGTCTATTATAAGAAAATATTTTATTCTGTTTAGGAGCAACCAATAGGTATAGTTAGAGGAGGATGATTGCTCAAAATTTTTTATCTTTCAGCAGGAAGTAAGAAAAACTATAGAATCCCTGAAATATGATAAAGCTCCAGAAATGGATAAAATATCACTGTATGTTTTTAAAAGTAAGTGGTGGTTGGGCCTCCTCATGATTCCTCATAATAAATGTACAGAGCAAAACTTTTACTCCTTAGAGTGAAAAGGGAACCAGATTTTTCAGATATGAAAAAAGGCAACCATGCCAAGGCAAACATTTATAGGTCCGTTAAACTTATTAATGGTGTGGCAAAGGTTTTCTTCAGGATATTACGTTATAGAGTACGAAGGTGGGTTGAAGATTTTAATATATTAAATAGGATTCAAGCAGGTTTTCTTTGAGGTTTTTTAACCATTTTACCCCTGGGGTGGGATATTCAGACATGCGCCACGCATTGGGAGCAAGTCTGGCACAGCACAACTGGGATGAGCCAGGGCATGGCCTGGGCGATACTCAATGGTGCTGCGCCATGGCTCAGCACCTTTGAATATGGCACTGGAGCTGCCTGCACTGCACATGGTGCAGTGGCACTGTGCCAGCACAAGTGGCAGGAGAGGAGCAGGTGGCTGTGCCAGCGCAAGTGCAACTGCGCTAGGTGCAGCAAGAGCGATATTCAGATGTGAGCATGTAAATGAGGCCATTATGAATGCAAGGTGCAAATGGGGCCATTTGCATATCATTATGGCCCCATTTGCATGCAGGTGTGTCAATCCCTGGTGACTTGTGCCTGGCGCCCTGCCAGGCTGCAGCCAACAGGGACCGATGCCCCCTGCCCCTCGGTGGGCAATGCACCCCAACACCTGATTGCAGGGGTCAGTTACATCTAAATTCCCTGGTGGTCCAGTGGATCTGCTCCCCAGCCCAATTGAGGGCTTAAGTAAAAGAAAATATTCCCTGGTGGTCCAGTGGACCCAATCCCCAGCCCGATTATAGCTTCAGTTATAAATAAATGCCCCGGTGGGCCATCAGCACCCCCCCACCTGCCCACTCAGATTCACCACCCCACCTCCCCGTCTGTGGCAGGTGGCAGCTCCGCACCCACAAGCTGCTGCCTGGCCGCTGACTGACGACGCATACAGTATGGCTGTATGCCCATTGATCCACAGCATGGGCCAATGGGTGTGTAGACTGTGCTGTACTACACAGTCCCAAAATGTGAATGAATCATTCACATTTCAGGACTGTGTAGTACAAGTCTGGTCTGTAAGCCTTGGCCCATTGGTGCAACGGACCAATGGCATACAGCCCTACTGCGCTGTCAGTCGGCAGGCAGCAAGGGCGGCTTATGGTGGGGAGCTGCCGCCACCACTGACCGGGGAGTGGGGTGGTGGTCTGAGGCAGGGTGAGGGGTGCTGATGGCCTACTGGGGCATTTATTCACAACCGAAACCCGTGATCGGGCTGGGGATTGGGTCCACTGGATCACCAGGGTATTTACTCATTCATTCGCTATATCAGGCAGGGAGTGGGTCCACTGGACCATCAGGGATAGTAAAGATCTATTTGCCTGTGATAGGGTGTGGGGGTAGGGTCCACTGGACCACCAGGGATATTGATATATTACACCCACGTGTGGGCATGGGGGTATGATGCCTGGCCTGTGTCTGGGTGTGGTCGGGTGGCCACCCAAGGCTGGTGGCTGCTGTGTTGTGCCCTGCAATACAGCAGCTCACCTGTGAGTGGCTAGGACTTGCTCCTGCTTTTCAGGGGCGGATCTTTGCGCCCCCCCCCGTGTGGCACAAGGCGGGTTTGTGCCTGCATATGCGTCGCACATCCTGGGCTGAATATTGGGATTTGCTGCATATGCATGGGCACGCCCCCACACTTGCACTGCATACATTGCTGGTGCACCACGGCACATTGGGAATTGCACAGCACAACATTCCCATTTGAATATCACGCCTGGGAGCATCAGTGGGTTGCGTGATGGTGCAACCCTTTGAATATCACACCCCTTATGTATACCCTCAACATACTGTTGGAAAAATAACAGGAAAAATACAAAATATATGTAGTTTTTATAGACTTCAAGGGGGTATTCAATGGTGTTTCCAGAGTGCTACTATGGAAATGACTTCAGGGATATGGTGGTCGATAATTTTGTATATAAGACAACTACTGTATACGCATCTACCTGGACTGCAGTCCTTTACAGCTTACTAGGATAGTACACAGATGCATTTGACTTTAATCAAGGTGTGAAACAGTGGTGTTTTCTAGCATCATTTCTTTTAAGTTATTTACCAATAGTCTTCCAAGAATTCTTGATACTGATAATGGATATTCACCTAATTAAATAATTTAAATCATTCCTGTACTCATGTATGCAGATGACTTGGCAATTATTTCCTTGTCACCAGTAGGGCTTCAGAAAACTTAAAGGTGAGAAATATATTTTAGAAAATTGGCTTTTATTTCCTGGCATCTGATTGGCTAGTACCCTTGCCATGGGGGTATATTAACTTTCAATAGATGCCCAGGAAATAAAAGTGCCAGCCTACAGTGCCCTTCACCCACTGAAATATCCTACTGCCCATCCAGTAGCTTCCTAATTGGCTAACATGCCTAATTTTAAATTTAAAATCAGAGCCATTTTTCCTATCACTTAGTTTTGGGAGAACCCCCTCCCCCCCACTTCACTTCTTAGCCTAAGCAGTAGACCCAGTAACATGTAATTTAAAAAATGACAGCAGTATAAACAGAAAACAAATGAAAACATTTTTTATTGTTCTTCTTTCTCTTCCATTTGATAATGGAGTGATAGTTTGCACATGCCCATTCCCCAGCATACACCTCCCCGACAGTACTAATCCCTGATCTACTCACCTGTTTAAAACAGCAAAAAAGAAAAAAACTTCTCATACAAAAACACTGTCTAACCTGTTAGATTTTTGGTCAGATCTATTTCTCTTTCTAGCTCCTCTGGGCCCTGCCTCTATAGACAGGCTGAATAGCAGCAAGCGGTGCTCCTCTTCACCTCCTGGTCCTCAGGAAAGACAGCGATGACTGGGAACCAGAAAACAGCTACAAAAAAAAAAAAAAGAAACATAAAAACAGCAGTAGCTGAGTCCGGTACTCAGGGTGAGTAGCGATGACTGGGAAACTCATTAAACAAAAAGCATTACTTAAAATTCCCGACAAACAGCATACCATGAACGCATTTCCTGCTTTTACGTGCAGGGTCAAATAGGTCGCGCTCTTCCTAACTGCCACAAGTTCTGAAGCTGAAAAAAAAATGTTTAAGGAATGCACAAAACAGATGGTTGCTTGTGTTTGCTGGCTGGGAAAATGTGTTCTAGAGTTGGTAGTAGTTGTAGGGCAAAAGTACAAGAGAATATCTCTGTACAGGAGAAGATGAAGAGATGGGTTACCATGGAAACATGGGACTATTTTACAACCAAGTAACTTAAACTTTATTATTTTTAATGTTTTTTTCCTTAACTTTTAAAATCCCACTAAAACCACCACAGGTAGCCCATTTCTAAGTGCTATAATACCCTCCAGGGTGGGTGGTATGGGCAATACTGGATCTTCCAGGGGCTATAGGGCCCTCAGCCTGCAGTGCTGGGCCTCATTACACCCTGGGTGGTCTGGTGTTGCCAATACTCCCTCACCCTGTCGAGAATATTGCTTGCACAGAGTATAGTGCAATGCTGTTATGCATGAAATTCCATGCCTGGAATATGCTTGTTCTGCTGCAGTAGTGATGTAATTATGTTGTTCTGCTGCAGTAGTGATGTCACTACTGCAGCAGAACCACTTGGAATGCTGGTACATTGTTGCTTTCCTCTATTTAATTCTGTGGTGACAGTATTCTAGAACCTCTAGAGACTTTACAAGTCAGTTTCATTATGAAAAAGAGAAAAAAGAAACAATGCACACATTTCACATAATACTACCATACACTATAAAAAATACAGGATGAGCAACTTTATGCACAACTTGTGTGTTCTGTCACCTCGGGGTTCTGATTCCCATGGACCTCGAGGTGAAGGAATCAGAACCCTCTGTGGCAGAACACACTGGTTGTGCATAGTTTCCCATCCAGTATTCTCTATGTGGAGATTCAGCATGGCCAATGAATGTATTTAAAAGAAAAGTGATGACACATGGAACAAGATCAAAACATAAGAGGTATATAAATGGTAAGTATCTGGTGGTGGTCTCTTGCATATTTGGTTCTGATATTTTCTAATAATGCTAGCTGGGCAGCATGCCAAAAGATAACCATACAAAAGCTTAAACAATCTCCTAAAGGTTTAATAATCAGTATGGAGGCGGTACACTAGAACCTGCAAGTAAGACCTGGGAAATGAAATCTAATGCAATAGCCCTTTGTATGACAGATATGGGGTAGGTATATGAAACACAATATTGAAACAGTTTTTACATCCTTTAATAAGTCTTGGCTTAGAGTACCAAGAAGCACCTCCTCAACAATAGTACGAGGCAGAACTAGGTAGGATTTCAATTGCAGCTTTTGTAAAATAAGAGCACTGGCTTTTGGATTAAATTTACTGGTCAACAGGATGACAAACTTACCAAGGTGTACCTCAAATAGAAATTTAATGACTAAACTCAAAGGCCCAGATATTCAAAGGGTTGCACCATGCTCAATAGGGTTGCTCCAGCGCAAGTCTGAAAATGTGCCATTCTGTGATATTCATCGGGAGGCAGATGCGCCCCACAAAATCACACTGAGCTATAGCGCAATGATAATGAATGTATGCGCAACTGAAGGGGGAGGAACCATGCATAAATGGCGCGGCGCCATATTCAACAACATCGCCTTGCACAATGGGGAGCAAGCGGAAGTTGCGCAATAGTGGAAATTAGCCAAAATAAAAAGGAACAAGGGAGAGGCGCAAGAACGCTACAGGGAAGGCACACGAGGCTAAACCATAGCAAGTCAAACTGGGCAGGAGGGACACACAGGGCAGGCCAGGCCAGGGAAAGGGCACCCTGAACAGAGAGGCACAGGGAAGGTGTGGGGAGCCACAGCCAGTGCAGAAGGGGGAAGTGCCACACACCACAGAGGCCACCACATTTAGGTGTTTCGGTACAGAGGAAGTAGCAGCCAGGACAGTGGGAAAACAGAAACAGCTGCCGGGGGTGAACACAAGCCAGGGACATGGCCAGTGCCACCATCCAGATGGAGGTAGTAATGAGGGGTGAGAGGCGGGCAGCAGCAGGGGGCACAGCCGTAGAAGGGGCCGTCAGCGGTGTACCCCCAACAGGCAGTACGAGCCCACCAGCCGAGCTGTACAGCGATACTGGATCGTGGGCCAGTACCCGCCTGAATCGGAGCAATTCTGAGGCGGCTCTGTGAGCTGTGCAGTGATGTGATTCAGGCACCCCACGATGGAGCCATGCTCTGTCAGTGGAGACTAAAGTGACAGCTTGCATGTGCTTGCTCACCAGGGTACCTTCCAGAGACCAACAGGGGACACCACAGGCATAACCCAGTCGGCCACATCATGCCACCTCACTCAATTCCTCAGTGCACTGCTGCCACATGCTGTGGAGTACATCCATTTCCCCAGCACACCGGGGGAGCGCACAGCAAACATACAGGATTTCCACAGGGTAGTACGTATGCCTGATGTGCTAGGGACAATAGACTGCACCCATGTGGCCATCCGCACACCACCTGGCCCCGAGGGGGCTGCATATATTAATCAGAAGGGCTATGCTAGCATCAACTGCCAGGTGGTGTGCGATGCCAGGGGCACATAATCAATGTCTGTGCCCACGCACCCTGGGGAGCACACAATGCCTTCATCTGGCACCAGTCGGCACTGTGCCACAGATTCGAGAGTGGGGACATCCTCACTGGCCACTTAGTGGGTGATTATGCAAATCACATGGGCAAACTTAGGGCTTGGGAGGGGCATGGTCAGAGGTGATATGGGTAGTGGCCTACATGGCCCAGGGCAGGGCGATGCTGATCACCAAACTAACCTCCACCCTCTACACACAGGTGACAGTGGATAACCACTCTGTCCCTGGCTGCTCACACCATACCAGCGGCCCGCGACCCCATCGCAGCAATGCTACAATGAGGCACATGCCACCACATGTAATGTCATCGAGCGGGTGTTCGGTATGCTGAAGGCATGTTTCCATTGCCTAGACACCTCTGGTGGTGCCCTACAGTACAGCCCCTCAAAGGCCTGCAGGCTATTCCTGTCCTGTTGCATCCTGCATAACGTGGCCAACGAATGTGGGATAGCCGTACAGGTCAAAGAGGGGGACAGCGATGGGGACGATGAGGATGCGGTGACAATGGTGATGGGCAGCCCCGTTGGGTAGCGGGACCCCCGACTGCTCCGGCTGGCACAGCTGCACCGGGACACCATCATGGGGAGCACTTCAAGCAACCCAGGTAAGTCATGGGGCCATGTGCAACCACCAGTGGCAAAGGCACAACCCACAAACATGCATGGACACACACTAGGGGTGCATGCCGTCAAGGGAAGTTGCCAGGCATGGAACCACACACACCGCCAGGGATGGGCGAGGTCTAACATGGCACGCGGTCAGACACACACACACACACACACACACACACACACACAACTCAACAGACATGCACAAAGGGTAGGAGGCACGCTGACCCAGAGCCACCCAGCCACACACATGTCCACAGATCCCACGCCCACTGCCTGTCATTGTGCATGTGTCAGACACTGGGCACCATTGCTCAGTGGTGTACAGCACAATGCAGGCATCATCTCACACACAACTGCAGACAGCAGCTGGGAGGCTGTGCAGATGGAATGTGTGTGTGCGTGCAGGGCCGAGTACCCACCTGTGCATTGCCTGTTGAATGACACAATGCACACAGGGCAGCATCAGACAGTAGCTGCACTGGGAGACAGGTCAGTCATGCGCCACAGTGCCACGGCTGCACAGATGCATGGGCAGCCCCGCCGAGACCTGCCAGCAGTGACAGGTTGACCACTGGCATCATGGGGTGGCACCGACGGTCCCCCAAGGGTTCCACTGCATGAACGCGACCGTGCTCACGCAGGGGTCTGCAGCACACAGAACATGCCTGCGTCAGGCATGCTCGGGATGCCCACAGCTGAACCCAGTGTCGACAAGGATGGTGTCACACGATGCCGGGCAGGGGGTGGACAGTGCACTGCATGGTGTCTGCATGCATGGGCACATACTGTACCTGTGTGCCCATTGTGGCCATGACAGCAGTGAATGCCTGTGTCTGCCTGTCAATGGCAGCGGTTCATCCTCCGCAACGGTCCATCCATGCCAGGAGCAGAGTGGTGTCTCTGCTGCGATGCTCCTCTGCCTGGCGCGAGGCGCACTCAATGCATCCACCGCCATCACAAGCGCATCTGCTGATTGACTGATGCTTGCAGTATGCGCGTGTGCTCATCAAGAGGTCATCTGCCTGATCGGCATACTGTCCCTCAGGTGTTCAGCGGCCTGATGCTCATCACCCTCGAGGGTGGATGCTACACAGGGCCAGGCCTGAGCATGTCCACAGATGGTGCACTGATGCCACCTCCTGACACTGTACCCCCATGCCCATTGGCCGACTGCTGATGCTGCCCTCGGCTGCCGCTCCCAGGGCTCAAATGGTGCCACCGCAGTGGCACAACAGTCCCACTGTCCTGTACACACACCAGTGCTGCCCCACGGTGCTGACAGGGACAGGCTGGGACTGTGATGACATGCGAGCCTCCACGGCGGTACCACCCACAGCCATGGCCGTGATGTAACCTGCTGTGTGGCCATCCTGTGGCACACATGTGTCACTGCCCATGGCGTTAGTGACATCATCATTGGTGACGGATCTGGCACCAGCCTGAGTCTCAACATGTTGGCATCCATGGACGCTGACACACTGGGACACGGGCAGGGCCTCCTCTGCACCTGCTCCACCAATATCAGTCTGGACATCCAGGCGGGCCCATTGTCGCCCTGACCCACGTATTCCTGTGGAGGTGGATGGGCCCTCCTCCATCTCCATGTGACCAGCCTCAGTGGAGAAGCCCACCACCGCTGACCCATGCAGATGCTCAGGAACTGTAAGGGAAAACAAAGTCGTGTTACTGCATGTGACCTACCCTGTCCCCCCCAATAGACAGACCATGACCTACCATGCAGCGACAGGCTACCACCCATCTGGAATCCACCACCTGGATCACCCTCAATGGCGCAATGCTGCATGCTGCCAGCAACCTACTCCTCCTGTGGGGTCAGGCGTAGCACCTCCGGCAGTTCCCCACCTGTCGCAGACTGTGCTGCCCTGATGGCAGCCACCTTCTCCTTAATACTCTGCCTGTCTGTGCCCATCTTCTTCTTGCACTCCTGCATGGAGGCTGGTGGCTGCCATGCAGGTTTACAGCACATGCCACCTCCTCCCATGCAGCAGCATGGGCCTGTGATGTTCCCTGGCATCCACTGAGAAACAGATCCTGGTCTAGGTAGGCCTCCGAACAGGGCATCTGTCTCAGCCTTGAGTGAAATTCAGCCTCCTCTTCCTCCCACGACTCTGTTCCTCTTCCTACACAACACACTCAGTCATGATTCAGCCTGTGAGAATGACAGGTGTTACCTGTGACTAGCAGTCCCATGCATGTCCCAAAATCCACAGTCCACACTCTTAAACAGCATGCAACTCACCGCAATAGACTGCAGTAACTAACTATGGCCAGTGCAGCCCAATGTCGCACTTTTATAGCGCAACCCATGCAAATGAGGTGAGGTGCATCTTTAAGTGGATGCAAATGCAGTGACTGCACCATTGAATGGCTGATTAGCTGATTTGCATATGCCGGCTGAATATCACACTGTTGTGCTTTGCGCAATTGTGTTGAACATGCTGAGCCAAGGGCGCAGTTCTGTGACATGCACAGTACACACCTAACTGCGCATGCCCGGGTTGATGACGCAGGCGCCTGCCGTGCTGCTGATGTGCTGTGCACTGGAGGCAATGCAGGGCACGGCCACCATTGTGCCAGTGGCACTACGGCGCTGTTCACCTGTATGGCACTGCGACACTGGAGCGTCATAGGCGCACTGAGGCAACAGCGCAGTAGGCCGCTACAGGAGGTGGCACACAGGCACCCAATCGCGCTACATGCATTGGGTTCCAATCGCGCTGTGGCTGTCCATGCACCAGAGACCCTTGACCCTGTGCCTGACCTTTGCCCCCTAGGTGCCATTTGTCAGGCATGGGTGCACCACTATCGCGCTGTTCGGTGACAGCGCGATAGGGAATGGCATCGCAGTACCGCGCAGCGTCTGCATGTGGCAGGACCACACTGCAGAGCGCCATTTTGACTGAACTGAGCAGCAGAGATAGCGCGGAGGCTTGCTGTGCGGTGGAGCCAGGTAGAGCTGGCAAACCTTGTTGCCATTGTGGAGCCACATGTTGGGCCTTTATTTGGGGAGGCACCCCTGGACAGGGTCAGGAGTCAGGTGTGGCAGGAGGTGGCCGACACCCTGGAGGAGGCCACTGGTATGGGCGGACGGCAGAGCAGTGCCGCCACCGATATGGGGACCTGAGGCGGAGGGACCCAGAGCGGGCACGTGCCAGGAGGGGCATGGTGCCACGGCCAGGTAGGTGCAACATCCATACACTTTTATCGTCTATACGGGTATCATGGTTGCATGTGTCCGGCACATGGGGGGGACCATCCGGTGTTGGCCGTGGTGGTGTTATCGGGGTGTGAGGTGGGTGGGTCAGGCTGTGTGGGATTGCACACACATGGGGGCGGGGGGAAATTGCTACAGGATTGTACTGATGTTCCTCTCTCCATGTTTTGCACCTTAGGGTCCGCAGAATGCCAGCAGGCCAGAGACCGGAGGTGCCGCCTGGAGGAGCAGCAAGCCAGGAGGGGTAATGGTGGTCAGTGGCACATGGACCACCCTGATGATGGTGAGTGCCTTACATCCATGATTACTATTGCATGCTGTATAATTGGGCGGGCAGCGGGGCATGGCCACCATCCAGTAACACCACTACCATGCACGCAACTTGTTACAGTTAGCACTGTCCAGTGGCACTGCATGTCTGGGAGTGCATCAATGGTGGTCCATGCGTGCACCAGGAACATGGCTATGGCACTGCCTTCACACCGCATAGCCAAGTCACTGTATGGCCATGGTGGTGCTGTGCAAGACATGGGCGGTGGATGTGTGCAGTGGTCCACATGGCTGTGGCTGCCTGGGTGGGCAGGTCTTGTGGACATGGTCACTGTGGGTGGTTGCACACCATCACAGAGGTGTGTCACATAGCTGTATGCCATGCACAATGGGTGGGCCACAGGGGGATGGACAGTCACACCTATTGACTCTGCTCCCTCATCCTAGGTGGCTGGACTCTCCGGCAGATCCAGAGGGACATCCAGGAGCTGCTGCGGGTCAGAAGAGAGACTTTGGAGCTCCTGAGGCACATCCACCACCACGGGGTGAGGAGGAGGAGGTGGAGATCCCATCAGCGCCAGGAGGAAGAGGACTGGGGCAGCCAGTGATGTCCCCATGCCCCAAATACCACCTTCCTGCCTTGACCCACCCTCACCCCTTCTTCCCTCTCCCATATGTTCACCCCTGCCCCTTACTCGCCCTCAACTGTTATGTGGCCTTCCCCACTATTGTATATAGTTTTGTATATGGTTTTACTGTACATAGTTTTAATATATACATTTTGTTATAACAACTGTGGTGGTATCTGATTTGCAGTGGGCTACAGGTGCTCAGCAGCAGTGGTGTGCATGGCGTCAGGGGTAGTGCAGCATGGGCGTGTGTGTGTGTGTGTGTGTGTGTGTGCAAGGTGAACCACTTATGGTGTTGGCAGGGGATCAGTCACTGTCTGTGGTTTGTGTGTTGTACTCTGTGCACTGGATGCCTGTGTGCAGTGGTCACACGGGGCCTGCACTGTGTGCATGGCACCCCTGTCAGACCCTCCATGGCCTGTGGAGCTGACACCCTTGCATGTCTGTGATATGCACGGTCTGCTGGCATGTCAGTGGTGGCTGTCCATGCTGGATTACAACTGTACCTGGCACAATGCCAGGTTGACCGCCATCACCAGTATGGTGTATGTCTGCCTCTGGTGGCACTGTGGCCTCCGCAGTTGTTGTCCCCCATCCATGCTGTCACTTGTGTCTGTTGCAGGGGATGTGCTCCAGTGTCTGTCACTTGTGCTCTGGCAGCATGCTGGTGGCATACAGCTTCATGGTCATGCGAAGGGTGGCTGGCACACCTGTGCAATGTACGGGTGCTGGCCGTGTGTACATGTCAGCCGTGGCCACATGCCAGTGGCTTGGTTGACCTGCTACTGTGTCCCCGTGTTGCTGTACCCTTGGGTGGGTGTTTGTCCATGCACTGTGTATCATCCTGTGTGGTGCATGCCTCCATGCTACACTGTGCATGTCTGTACTGGCTGTTGTGGCCAGTGCTGGGATGGGATGTGTCCTTGGGAGGGTGTTCAGGGTGCTGTACCACTGGAGGTGGGCTTTGGGGCATGCCCTGTCACATGTGGGGTACCTCGTGTGCTGACGCATGGTCGGTCTCTCAGCTGTACCTCGGAGGGGACGTGCAGGGTGCCACTGTGTATGCATCTGTTGCATCACTGTCTGCTGCTGTCCGCTGCAGGCTGTCCATGGTGGGGCTGCCTTGCATGGCTCCATGGTACACAGGGTTGCATTGTCACAGTGGGGGTGGTGGCATGCATGGGGTGTCCTGTACTGTTGGGTGCTACTCCTGGGCAGGGTATAATGGGATCATGGTGCAGGGTGTGCTCTGCATTGGTGGGATGGTGTGGTACAGGGTGGTCGGCCATCCTTGTGTGCTGGTCACAGCTTGCCAGGGGTTGTGATGGGGCACCATGGCCCGGCTGTGGGTTGGTTGCTGGTATCCATGGGCCGGTGGTTATTCCAGCTCTCCCCCAGTTGTGCAGTGCATGGGGTGTGGGGGGACGATGTCTGTTCTGCTGTATGTTCCTCTGCCCATCTGTGGCATGGGTGGTGGGCCCCTGCATCCCTGGTTGTGCTGTTCCATTGCTGCCCTGCTGCTGGGACATCCCTGATTGCGCTATGGTGGATCTGGACTGCTCAGCTGAACATCCCTTGTTGTGCTATGGCACATCAGATACGCTCAGCTTCACCTCCCTAGTTGCGCTATGGTGCAGGTGGTGCGATATTCAGTCGTAGGCCATAGGCGCATCTTGGCCTGCGCGGTTTTTGAAATAACCGTGCTTCTTGCGCATGGGCACAGTGGACTTAGCGCTTGTTCCTGCTGTTGAGCACTTTTGGTGCAGTTTGAATATCTGGGCCAAACTATAAATACCCATGGCTACAACATGTTGAAACTCTATTAGAGCTAAAGTTAGAATATCTATGACAGGATGTGCAGAAGGCATTGTCATCAACCACATATATGTAATGGTCATCAAAGAGAAATTGCTGATGATCTTGACAAGGAAGATTTACAAAATGTAAGAAAATCTAAGCTATCAAGGTGGTTAGCTGATATAAAATATTTGCACATCTATGAACCTTATATATCTTTTTTTAGAAATTGCAAGGAATGTGGATTATTTACTATTTATAGATAAGAAGTTTTCATATCTGTAACCCTACTTTTAGATATAATAGACCTGCAAATAATATGTCTACAGAAAATATTGTGCAATGTAACTGTGGGATAAGACAGAGATATCATTTAATTCCTAAATTAATTTACTGCCCTTAGTACTCAGATCAAAGAATGTTTTGGATAGAAAACTATATTAATGTCTGGTTTATGACTCCCCCTGCCCCCCCAAATGGCTGGTATATTGATTAATCCCTACTCTCCTGAAACAGCTCATGCTGTAATCAGATTATTTTTTAATCATACTGAATCTGTGTGGTTTAAAAAAAAAAAAGATACACTGAAAGGTATTTAATGTGTTTGAGACCACCTTTTAACTAGTTTGTAAAACAAGTTATGATATGCAGTTAGTTTAATTGTTGGGATAATGTTAATAGATTTAAGACTTGATAGACTTGATAGCGTTGTCCAATATCAGGAAAATATGTTGTATTCATTTGTGTTATCAACAACATTTTTAATTTTGCTGTGGTTTTTGAAATAGCCTAAAATACTTCTCAATAAAACATTTAAACATTAACCTGAAAATGGTAACTAAAGCAATATCCTATATTTATATATCAAGTTAGCTGTCTCCAAGCTTAAATTTAACAATATGTTTCTAGCCCTAATGGTTTCAAAGTTATTCTGTTTTAAAGATAAATTCTGAATCATTGTGGCTAGAAATGTATTTTTACATTTGCTTGTGCATGCACGAGAAACATTTTGTTACAGAAAATAGCATTTCAGATGTGTGTCACTGTCGATCGGGTGGAAACTTTGTGTAGTTGAAAAAAATGAAGCCATTACTATCAGAGGGGCTTAAGTCCTTTCATTTGCATGAAGTCAGTCAGCAAGCAGCTGATCAGCTTTCACCATTGGGAGCCCTGAGTGGTTGCACCATTCACTCACTCACTCACTCACTCACTCACTCCCACTCACTCACCCTATCTATCTCTTATCTATCTATCTATCTATCTGTCTGTCTGTCTGTCTGTCTGTCTGTCTGTTTGTCTGTCTGTCTGTCCATCTATTTTGCAGACTGAGAAAATCCAGTGCAGCTCACATGCTCCAGTGGAACCAGAGGGATGCAGCTGAAAGGGTGGCTAACCCAAACAACACACCAAGTCAAGAAACAGTTGCTGTCTAAAGAAAAACAAATGTAGGCTTACTTCTTGTGCGAAATCACAAAATTATATTTATTAGGGAACCAGCTCATATAAATGTAAGCCACTGCCAGTCACCCAAATAGATCACAATCTCAGTGCTTCACCTTCAAACAAGGCTTCATGAGGGGGTGATTGTAAGGAGACATACACAAGAATTTATAGTCCCCACTAATGACATTTATCAGGGTGCCTCCTACATGTTCAAAAATAATACATAGTAAAAGTGACAGAAGAAATCAGTGCGAAATAATAAAACAATCAAATCATAACATAACACTCCAGTACACCTTCTTATGCCGATTGTTTTTCTCTGTCTATGAATCTGGGGTTTTGGATAGTTTGTGCTAAGAAGCCTTAATTGTGGAGCTTCTTAAGCCCCCTCAAAAAAAACAGTAAGTCTCAAGTTACCGTCCAATTTCCCTTTTAAATTATGACATCAAAATGTTGTCTAAATTATTGGCTTAGCAGATGGGAGCAGTTTGGTCCAGTCTTATCGGTAGTGAACAAGTCGGCTTTATGCCTGCTTGCTCTTCAGTTGACCACTTGAGTAAACTTTCCCATATTTACTCTGCATCCAGGGACTCTGACACACCAGCTGCTCTGGTGTCCCTGGACACAGAGAAAGCTTTTGACAGGGTCAACTGGGCATTTCTCTTGGCCACCCTTGAAGTGTTTGGTTTTCCCCAACTTCATCCACAGGATTAAAGTCATCTATTCAGTTCGCAGTGCAGAAATTTACTGTAATGGGGTTTTCTCCTCTCCAATGCCTTTATGCTCGGGTACTCACCAAGGCTGTCCCCTTTCTCCCTTATTATTCAGTTTATACCTGGAGCCTCTATTGCTTAGGCTTAAACTTAAACCCGAAGTGCACAGGATCCAAGTGGGATTTTACAACCTTAAAGTATCCACATATGCAGATGATATTCTGCTTCATGTGGTTCATCTCCATGTGTCTATATCATCTGCCTGATCTACTATTTTTGAGTTCAGTAGATTCTTCAATTATAAGCTTAATACAGGAAAAACAGTGGTTATGCCCCTTAATGCCAGGGTTCTTAAATCTGATATTATAACATTGGGACTTTCCTGGGAAGCTAAACAGTTTAAATATTTAGGGATATTTCTTTCTGCAACAGGGTTGATATGCAAGGTGGGGTGGAATGGATGAAAAAGGACTTGGCAAGGTTGGAGGAATGGTCACAAAAGTGGGAGCAAGGCAGAAGCAGGAAACTACAGACCTGTTAGTTTAATCTCAGTGATAGGAAAATGATGGAATCACTCTGAAGGAAAGAATTGTTAAATATCTAGAGGCCAGAGGGCACAGGACCCAAGGCAGCATGGATTCAAAGTGGGAAGGTCATGCCAGACAAATCTGATAGATTTCTTTGACTGAGTGACCAAAGTAGTTGATCAGGGAGGGCTGTGGACATGGCCTACCTGATTTAGCAAGGCATTTGACACAGTCCCACACAAAAGATTAATATACAAGTTAGCCAGCCTGGGAGTGGGTCCCAAGATGACAGCCTGGGTAAAGAACTGGCTGGAGAATAGGACACAGAGAGTAATAGTAAATGGAGTCCACTCTGAAACAAGGGGGGTTAGTAGTGGGGTACCGCAAGGTTCAGTATTAGGACCAGTCCTCTTCAATGTCTTTATAAGTGACATTGCAGAGGGACTGGAAGGAAAAGTATGTCTCTTTGCATATGACACAAAGATCTACAACAGAGTTGATGCACAAGGTGGAGTGGAAAGGATGAGAAGGGACTTGGCAAGGTTAGAAGAATGGTCAAATGTATGGCAGCTTAGATTCAATGCTAAGAAGTGCAAGGTAATGCACCTGGGAAACAAAAACCCAGGGGAAGAGTACACAATGGGGGGTGAGATACTAACAACAACAAAAATGGAAAGGGACCTGGGGGTAGTCATATCAGATGACCTAAAGGTGGGCAAGCAATGTGAGAGGGCAGCAAGGAGGGCTGGGGGGATACTGGGATGCATAGGGACAGGCATCACCAGTAGAAAACAGGAAGTTGTTATCCCTCTGTACAGACAGCTGGTGAGACCCCATCTGGAGTACTGCGTGCAGTTCTGGAGACCCAGTCTCCGCAAAGACATAAACAGGATGGAAGCTGTCCAGAGGAGGGCAACTAAAATGGTGCAGGGTCTGCACCAGAAGACATATGAAGAGAGACTTAAGGAGCTTAATATGTATAGCCTCGAGGAAAGGAGGGAGAGGGGGGACATGATAGAAACTTTCAAGTACCTCAAGGGAATCAACAAAGTCCAAGAGGGTAGCATCTTTCAAAAATAGAGGTGTGCAAGAACAAGGGGGCACAATTTGAAGAGAAGAAGGGGCAGCTCAGAGGTAATTTAAGGAAGTATTTTTTCACAGAGAGGGTGGTGTATGTATGGAACGGCCTTCCAGAGGAGGTTGTGGAGTCACAAACAGTGGTGGATTTCAAGCATGCATGGGACAGTCATAAGGCAATTCTAGGGGGTTGGGGTAGGAAGAAGTAGGCTGCTGGTTAACTAGGATCTGCAGCTTATCCATCAGGTAGGGAAATGGGCAGACTGGGTGGGCCAAGCGGTCCTTATCTGCCGTCAAATTCTATGTTTCTATGTTTCTAAATGTATGGCAGTTTAGATTCAACGCAAAGAAGTGCAAAGTAATGCACCTGGGAAACAAAAACCCAGAGGAAGATTACACAGTGGGGGGTGAGATACTGACAACAACAAAACTGGAAAGGGACCTGGTCGTAGTCATAACAGATGACCTAAGGGTGGGCCAGTAATGTGAGAAGGTAGTAAGGAGGGCTTGGGGATACTGGGATGCATAGGGAGAGCAGCACCAGAAGAAAACAGGAAGTTGTTGGCCCTCTGTACAGACAGTTGGTAAGACCACATCTGAGTACTGTGTGGAGTTCTGGAGACCCCATCTCTGTAAAGACATAGACAGGGTGGAGGCTGTCCAGAGGAGGGCAACCAAAATGGTACAGGGTCTGCACCAGAAGACATATGAAGAAAGACTAAAGGAGCTTAAGATGTATAGCCTCGAGGAAAGGAGGGAGAGGGGGGGGACATGATGGAAACTTTCAAATACCCAAGGGAATCAACAAAGTTCAAGAGGGCAGCATCTTTCAGAAAAAGAGATGTGCAAGAACAAGGGGCACAATTTGAAGATAGAGGAGGATGGCTCAGAGGTAATGTGAGGAAATATTTCTTCACAGAGAGGGTTATAGATGCCTGGAACAGCCTTCCTGAGGTGGTCGTAGAGTCAAAAACAGTGAAGGAATTCAAGAATGCATGGGACAGACATAAGGCTATTCTAGCGGGGGGGGTAGGAGGAAGTAGGCTGTTGGTTAACTAGGATCTGCAGCTTATCCATTAGGTAGGGAAATGGGCAGACTAGGTGGGCCAAGCGGTCCTTATCTGCTTTAAATTCTATGTTTCTATGTTTCTAGGTCTCCAGCCCGGATGCATAAACTTAATCTCAATAATTTGTTAGGGACCCTGCAGCAGAATCTGTCCCAGTGGAAGGAGTTATGCTTGACCCTCTGGGGTAGAATTAATTTAATAAAAATAAATGTCCTTCCTCATCTTTTTAACCCGTTAATATGGTAGATGCTGGGCTTCCTATTCCATGGTTCTGAAATACACAGTTTTGTAGCTGAATTGATATGGAAGGGTAAAGTGCACTGGTGTGGTTACCGTAATCTAGCAGTCCAGGAAGCTTGGTGGCCTCTA
Organism: Neoceratodus forsteri; assembly: GCA_016271365.2. Classification (NCBI taxonomy): domain Eukaryota; kingdom Metazoa; phylum Chordata; order Ceratodontiformes; family Ceratodontidae; genus Neoceratodus; species Neoceratodus forsteri. Next base: position 143,592,765 of record CM028131.1, on the reverse strand, counting down.
TCTTCCATTCTTCTTAGTGTACTATTTTGCCAGTCATATGAGTAAATATTTGAGATGGCTAGATCCCTCTGTAGTGGAGACTCCAGGCAGCTTCTCCATGATATGGTTGCTTATAGAAAGGAAGATGATAGAAGGTGCTGTTTTTTCACCTGTGAAGTCTCTCCCCCTGTCTATGTGGGGTTCAGGTACTGGAATCTCAATTTGTGTCCATTTGCAACAGTGCTCTGCCATGCATTATAAATCCCTCTATGACACTGCCCAACCCCTTCTTAGGAATCCTAACCCTCAAATCGGGGGCAAATTGTTAGATGCACATTGATTGCCTCAATTACAAGATTTAAAAGGGTACAATCTGCTTTACAATGGGGAGTTGATGACCTGTCATTCCATCTTAACTTCCTTAAAGTTAGATGCAAGGGCTATATTCAAGGTATTTCAATTGCGTCATTGTATCTAAAAGCAGTTTGGGTCACCTCTGAATACTGTTAGCAATGAGGAGTTCTTGCAAACTGCCAGGGTTTGTGCCACACAGCCTCATGCCTTATCCAGATTATACTCTTATTTATTGTTCCTATTATACAAGGATTTAACAGGGGACTCTCCTTACTGGGCAGCAACCCTCACTCTTACTAATCTTGTGTGGCCTAAAATTTGGTCTAGCATGTATGAATACCTCTGTCAGGATAGGCTTCACCTAACCCAATTTTACATTTTAAATAACCTTTTCTTCACCCCTTATAAGCTATTCAAAATGGGAAAGTTACAGTTGGCACTGTGTCACTGTTGTGGACAAATTGAAAGTACTTTATAACTCCCACCTGCATGTCCTGTCCAGGGTGCCCAATGAGACAAGAAGGACCTCAGGGTGTAGGGCCCCACCTCGTACCCACCTGGGGGTATAGCCATGGCTCCATGGGGGTTCACCCACAGGTTCAGGTAGGTGGAGAAGTGGGGCAGACTCCATAGGTGACTCCCGATGATGCGGAGCTCTGAGAGCAGGGGGGAAGAAAAATAGCAAGTAAAAAAAATATATACTATGGGAATGTCCTAGGGTAGTTATACTGTGGGAGTCAATTAAATCTAAGGTCGACCCATTACTTGGAGTTAAAGAATGTTTGATTCCAGAAATTTATTTGGTAGGTGACTATAGACAAATTCCTATAAAGGAACAGAGGTATATTATTGCCATGATCTCAATGTCTGTTAAGAGGGTAGTTCTGCGATGCTGGTTAGATCAATCCCCCTTGCTTACGAGTGGTTGCAAGTGCTCCTTGATAACTTGCTTATTGAATGATTTATTGACAGTGTTTGTAATAGATCACCTAGCTATGCTAGGAAGTGGAGCAGACTGTAAACTTTGGCCCGGATATTCAGATAGCGCCAGGCTGTGGTGCAAGCCTGGGTGCAGCGCAACTTGGCTGCACAGGGGCATTGACAGGGTGATATTCAATGGAGCTGCGCCATGGCACAGCATCGCTGAATATCGCACCCTGGCCACCTGCAGTGTGCATGGAGCAGTGGCACTGCACCAGCGCAAGTGGCCAGAGTGGAGCAGGGGGATGCGCTAGCGCAAGTTCCATTGTGCTAGGCACAACAACCGCGATATTCAAAAGTGCACATGCAAATGGAGCCATAATGCATGCAAGTTGCAAATGGGGCCATTTGCATGTCATTATGCCCCATTTTCATGCAGGTGTGTGCGATCCCCAGCAACTTGCACCTGGCGCCCTGCCAGGCTGCGCACGTCGAGGACCGCGCCCCTGCACATCGTGGAAAAGTGCCCCAATGCCCGATCGTGGGCATGTGCAAATGAAGTACACATCCTATATCCCTGGTGGTCAGTGGACTGCTCGCAACCCGATCATGAGCATATGTTGAATAAAATAAGCGTCTTATATCCCTGGTGGTTCAGTGAACTGCTGCAGCCAATATCCCTGGTGGTCCAGCGGTACCCACCTCCCCATTACCACTGAGCCCCGCCTCCCCACCAGTCAGTGGTGGGCAGCAGCACCACCTGCCTGCTGCCCGCCGCCGCGCCGACTGACACTGTACAGTGAGGGCTGTATGCCCATTGGTCCACAGTGTGAGCCAATGGGCGTGCAGCATGTGCTATACTACACAGTCCAGACATGTGAATGGATCTTCACATATCTGGACTGTGTGTGCTCAATGAACTGCACACCATTGGCTCACGCTGTGGACCAATGGGTGCAGCCAACTGAGTGTCAGTCGATGAAACGGGTGGCAGTTGGGGTGGGAGATGCTACCCTGCAGCTGATGGGGTGGAGCTCCGAAGCTCAGTGGGCGGTTGGGGAGGGAGGGAGGTACCGCTGACCACCAGGGATATGGACTTCTCTTTATTATTTATGCCCACACTGGGCTGCAAGCGGTCTACTGGACCACTAGGGATATAGGCAGTTTATTTTATTCAACATATGCCCGCGATCGGGCTGCAAGCAGTCCACTGGACCACCAGGGATATAGGACGTTTATTTTATTCAACATATGCCCACGATCGGGCATTGGGGCCCCACCATCAGGTGTGCAGCGGAGCTTGGTGGCCACCACAGGTGGCAGCTGCTGTGTTGCACCCTGCAATACAGCAGCTCAGCTGTGGGTGGCCAACTGTTGCTCCTTTTTTGGCTCACCTGTGCAGTGCAGGTAGGGTTGTGCATGCATGGGCTTGGCATCCCAGGCTGAATATCTCGGGATGTGGGGAGTATGCATGGGCACGCCCCCCCAACTGCGCCGCATACATTACTGATGCACTCCAACTCATTGGGATTTATGCCAGGCTTAATCCCCATTTGAATATCACACCGGGGTGTATCAGTGGGTTGCGCTTGGCGCAACGCTGTTGTGCCATGCGCAACCCTTCTGAATATCCGGGCCCTAATATGTAATTTGACACTTTGGAATGGGCCCCTTTCATGTTAATACTTGTTAATATTTTTGCACCGTTTAAAGTATCGTGTTATTTATAGTTATTTTCTTGTCAGATTCCTACAGTTTGTTTAATATACCTTGCTCACTGAATTTACTGTGTTGTATACCTTATAATCCCTTACGTTTTTTTCACTTTCTCTGCCATGGGGTGGGGGTTGGATGGGTGTTAATGGGATTGTATTGTATTGGCTGTTATGTAGATTTCTTTTGGGGGTGATGTGTTTCTTGCCTGTTGTTTGATGTTGGTTGTTCTTGGTGTTCTAAAATTCAATAAAGTTTATTAAATTTAAAAACAATGCAGTACAGAGCAAACAGGTACGTGGTTATTTAAATGTAGAAATACATAGCTTAAAGCACCGTAACAATCACATGCCACAAAAAGTAATCAGCACATGTCATATTTAAATTCTGCATTTTTGAAATGTCAAAGAACTGCATATACATACTGTATTTGTAACACTGTGTTTAACTGTATGACCAGGACACCATAGCAAATGAATGTCATAATAGATGATTATCACATATCTAGTTTATATTATGCGGTTTAAACATTTCAAACAAGGCTGCATGTAATTGTGACACTGTAGCAAAAATGATAGTTTATCTAAATCTCGCCAGCACCTGGGTCCTGTGATCACCCACTAAATTTTCAAGGGCAAATCCCAGGGCTCAGCTGGTACAAAGCAGCAGGTTGTGGAATTCCTGTAATGGCCCCATCCCAAGGGTGTAGCCAGATATTTCCATTTTGTACGAGCTTTCTCCAGCTGCTGGACCCCATTAAAAATGTACACACCTTTCAAACTGCTGCTCCCCAATTTCAAAGCAAATCAGATTATCTAGCTAATCTCTAAACAGGTTATACACATGTATATGTCCTAAACAATAGAAGTTTAAGCAGATATAGACACTATGTGGCTTACACTAACTCAAATACTGCGGATTACAATGATAGTAATAACAAAAAGTATATGGTTTGGGACAAGTACTCAAAAAACTGTACACAAATGTGTATAGTGGGTATGCCTTCTTACACTCTTGCCCCATCCTATGCAAACCTGTTCTTGGGCTATTGGGAGTTTATGAACATTTACAATCCAGCTACTTATTAATACATTATGTGACACCCCCCACACCCCAACCCGTGAGTGAAAGGTGCAGGGTTGTCCACATGGGCTCAGGTACCATATAGTGAAGACAACTGCCCTCTTGGCATAGGGACCTGAAACTCTCCACCCAGGGGTGGCAGAGTGCCTTTGTGCATTGGCTTACAGATGCACTCTTTGCTCTGTGCATCCGTATCTGAGGCCACATGGAAGTGCATGGACTACAAGGCCCTGTGCTTCTACAGCCCATCAGACAGCTCTATGAATTCTTTACATCCATAACTGCATGGAAGTATAGGACCCTTGGACGAAGACTTCCTTTGGTGCAGGGCATCTGTATTTATGCCCTATCACTATGAAACACCTTCACAGCACATTCATGCAAGGAAACATTTGGCATTGACAAATGATTGTTTTAAATGAAGGCTAGGAGTATGGCCATTAAGAATTAACTCTGTCAGTTCTGTATGTATATGTCAATACTATAAATTTCATGATGGATTAAAAACATAATTTTTTTTTATGAAAAACTGTTTTTACTTTGTTTTAAGCATTTTGGTAATACTACACTTTTACTAGAAACCGTGTAGTTCACAACTTTATTTTTATTCATCTCATAAGCTTAATCACATTGCAAACTTTTCACTCTTCCCTCTAGCAGTCCCTACTCTTCATAGATTTCTAGGCTCTGCTTTCTAACCCTTGCAGGGCCACAGACTGATATATCTGTCCAGAACCACAATTTGTGCTAATTCTGTTGGCATTCTAAGGGTGAACACTTTAGAAGCCAAAAGATGGTGATCATAAGTGTGTGTGTGTGTGTGTGGGGAGGGAGGTTCTCAGAAGCTAGGGCAGTAACCAGTGGGGTCTCACAGGGCTAGGTGCTTGCTCCAGTGTTGTTTAACATCTTTGTTAGTGACATAGTGGATAGTATCAAGGTCAAAATCTGCCCATTTCCAGATGACACTAAGCTCTGTTGGAGGACGGACATGGGGTAGGGAGACAGAAACTTAGGGAAGACCTGTCTATGTTAGAGAAGTGGTCTGGGATATGGCGACTGCAGCTGAATGCAAAAAAGTGCAAAGTTATACAGCTGGGGTGAAAAACCCAGAGACCAAATACTGGTTGGGTGTTGTGCAGGTTGTCAAGTCAGAGGAAGAAAAGAACCAGGAGGAAATCATTATGAGTGACCTAAAGCACTTGGCACACTGCAGAGAGCAGCAAAAGCAAACCAGACGCTGGGCTGTATAACCAGGGCAATTACCAACAAGAGTGTGCAGGTCACGTTGCCACCCTAAAGCTCACAGGTAAGGCCACAGCTTGAGTAAAATGTGCAGTGATGTTGTTGCTGTATCTAAAGAAGGATGTTAACTTGCCAGAGATGGTCCAAAGAAGGACAACCAAGATGATTCAGGGCCAACATGGCAACTGCTACAGTGGTAGCCATTACCACTTCCAAAAATAGTGAGATGAATACAGTTTTGAATGATGGTATCAAGCTGTAGCATGCCATACCATATGATACCACTGAATGTGGTGGTGGCTACTGCTGTATGAAAAGAGGCTGAAAGGGCTCAACATATACTCCACTAAGGACGGAAGAGGGATATGATCAATACCTTCAAATACCATAAATGTATTAACAGGGTGAATATGGAGGCCTCTTCAGCCTTAGTGGGAACAGGTCCACTAGGGGCATAGCCTAAAGCTGGTAAGAGTAAGAGTCAAGAGAAAGATGAGAGTCACTCATTACAGGGTGGTGGCCAAGTGCAATGAATTACCACAAGAGGTGGCCTCCTTGAAAATGGTGGATACCTCCAAGAAAGGATGAGACAGAATGACGGGGAAAGTTGCAAGTGGAGGAGGGGACAGAGGGGAGGAGGGGGAACTTGAAGAGGGATTTGGGGAGGGGGCAGATCCTTGTGTAGACCCAAAGTGGACCTACAGCCATCCCACTAGTGCAGTGGTAAGATTCACTGCTGTGATGCAGGCAATCTGAGTTTGGGAACAGACTCAGGGACACCCGAGTGCGGGGATGAATTGAGCAGCCATTGCATGCTCTTCACCTCTGAAGGGCGGACGGGGGTTGAGTGTCTTTGGTCTGGTGCTCCCAGGTGAGCATAGGATGCACTGCAACCAGAGCACCTGTGAGCGTCGCTCTCCAGTGGTGTGTTGGATGGATGACACAGTTAGGTAGTGGCATCTGCTTAGACACACCCCCCACCAAGAAAAAGAGAAAAATGGCCTCTGATTTCTGGCATGCCTAATGATGTCTCCTGGCCCATAGTAGATATGGGGGTCCCCTGACACACCCATGACAGAGCACCATTGGGGCTGCAGCAAGGAGGCTCAGAGGGCTCCACACTGGGGGTGATCCAGGGGGGACTACGTCCGGGATGATTCCTGGTTTCACAATGGTAGCAGGTGACTGAAGGATATGCTGCCAGAAGATAAACAGCATAGGAAGGTAAAAAAAAAAAAAAACACAGAGTGGTCCTGCAAACTTGAGCAGACTAGACAGACTGTAAGGCCTTTATCTGCTGGCATATTTATATGTTTGTTTGTAAGAAAATAAAGAGAAAGATTGAAGCTTCTAGAGTTATAGGTGCATTAAGGTGTCTTAAAGCAGAAAAAATAACACAATCAGGGCTAGATAATTACTGTTATTTTTTTTAAAAGGTCTACATAGAATTATACATTAGTATTCATAATATTACAGTTTCTCAGAGTGCCTTGTTCCTTGAGAAGGTGAATCTTCCTCACAATATCTAATAAACTCAGATGTAGACTGGCATGGAATATCTATATCCATTGAAGAAGTAATTAGTGCTAACTTGCAGCCAAATCTGATGTACTGTAGCTCCAGGACCAGGCAGCCACTCTTTTAATTTTTATGGAATTTTCTTAAAACAGCTAGCTCCAACATTACTAAACTTTATCTCAAATACACTTAAGAAAAATAAATGTTCTGGATCAATGAGAGAGGACTGTATTACATTGATCTTAAAACTTAAGAAAGATCCATTTCTTTTGTTGTTAAATCACTTTCATTGAAACAAAATTCAGTTTTACAAAGAAGAAACCACAATTCATAAAAGCACAAGAAGGAGTCACTTCTAATAAAATAATATAAAGCTGGTGACATGTTCAGGACAACTTTAACAACATATAATATTTAGACACAGTTCACCTTGTATTTCACATTAGTTCTATATTTCTCCTCCCTCATTATCGATTACTTCAGTTATTTGCATGAAAACATGATCTTTGCTCCTGAAGAGTTAATTTATTGCTGTTGCTTTCTCCCTACCTGAGGTCATAATGCACTGCTTGTGACATCATCGTTACTTCCATGGCAAAAGATTGTACTGTCATGACAGAGGATTATGATTTGAAGTAAGGAGTAAGCTACAGAAGCAGATGAACTCAAAATGAACTCTAAGGGGTAAAGATCATATATTCATACACATTATGTGAGTAATAAATTATGGGAGCAGAAATACATGAAATATAAATGGAATGCAATCAGAATTGCACCTAATTATTCTGTTTTTAGAGTTTTCTTTGCAGCATCAGTAACCCTTCATTTACTGTGGATGCAAATATTTATGCAAGCATTTAACTAATAAAGTAGTTTGGAAATGGTGGTACAGTACCTGTACTCATAATGTCTGATAAAGTATGGTTTTGGAAGGAAGACTAGCTTTTCACAATCTAAGTAAAATTTTTCATATCCTGTCTTCAGCTAAAGCTATTAAAGAGCCAGCTTTCATGTTGGCACTAAACACAGAAAAGGTCTTTGGCCTAGAAGGGTGGACATTTTTGTTTTCTTTGTTAAAGAAATACAGATTGCCAGATATCTTTATTAATGCAATATATTACAAACTCGTTGCACTAGTCACAACTTCGGGTCTTATTTCTTCAAGGTTTTCACTATGTTCAGGTAAAATACTAGGCAGAGTTGCACACTCTCCCCTTTACTTATTAACCTCTGTTTGAAGCCCAGTGCATGTATGGTTCGAGATTCTCCTGGCTTGTCTTTTAGCAGGCACTCTTTGATGACAATTCAGTTCTTCCTGTCTGTTTTTTATGAATGTGATTGACTTTGTAGTGCTTTGATATTTAAGCAAGCTACACCATGTCTCTTTTGAATCCACATTCATCCTTTGTATTTAACATGTTATTCATGTCTGTTTTCACTGACCTAAAGAAGAGAGTATAGCTCTCAAAAGCTAGTTTCTACAAAATTGTGTTAGTCCAATAAAAGGTATAATTTTTCTTCTACATCATCGACTGGACTAATATGGCTACCACATTTCTTTGCTGTATACTTTCACATCTACTGTTCCAAATTCTTCCGTAGATAGTTGTAGAATAGGCACAGACTCCCATACTATATCAGTTTTTTGAATTCAGTAAAAAAAAATCATTTAGCAAGCTTGATATATAAAATAATTCTATTAAAATGTAAGCAGACACCAACATACTAGAAAGATGGTAGAATGAACAGTTAAACATAGTTTGCAATGATATATTTTTGGATAATATTTGAATAACTGAACATACAGTGAAAATAATAGATAACATAACCATAGATAAATTAATTTTGTAATAATTAATAATTCACATTGTGCCTCAATTAAACAGCATATTCTTGGGAACTCATGCATTAGATCTTGATATAAATGTCAGGAAGATGAGGGAAAATTGCTTCACATGTTCTGGCATTGCTCTAAAGTCAATCCTCTATGAAAAGAATTTTAAAAATATATTAAGAGTCACTGGGCCTTGGGGATGTTTTTACCCCTAAAGCACGTATACTGGTCATGATTAAAATCCATGATTAAAGCCCAAATGTTAAAGAAAACATAATACATCAATTTTTTTTTATTATCCCTATGGTTGCTAAAATTATTCTGAGATATTAGTTAAATAGCTATTCTATGACATTTAATGAATGGCATGCTACATGATTTACATTTAGACAAAATCCCACACAGTATTAATAAGAATCTAGATGAGTCCAAAGCAAAACAGGGGTACTTTGCAACAGTACTTGCACTAGATACATTTACTGGAGAGAAAGAATCTTATATATAATATTTGCCCAATGACAGTTGGTATTGCACAGTCTATTAATTCTGATTATATTTACTTCTACATTTAACAGTGGTGTGGTAGTGCAGTTATAGTTATGGTTGAGTAGACTGTTTATTGTTAAACCTCAAACTTTGCTCTTTAAAGCAGCAGTGCAACAAAAATGTTTTTCAAAAAGCTTTTCCGCTACAGTTAAGAAAAAGATTAGCTTACCTGTCACATTTATTTGTCTAGATACCCCCTGTGCTATGCACCATGAGTCTTTTAATTTTTTGATACTAACCCTTACTAGGTCTACAATGCTATTTCTATGCAAAATGTGGCAGCCATCTTTTTCTTTTGAAAAAGTTAATTAAAATGTTTATAGAATAGTCAAATATTGGTGGAATTAGAACATCGTACCACCAAATAAAACTGGAAGATGCCTGGAATCTTTTATTGTGAAAAAAAGGTAGGGTCAATTTTTCCTAATTTCATTGCTCTGCTGCTTTGATAGCCTCACCCTGTTCAGCAGATTTGCATGAAATTTTTCATGTTGGTCTGAGTGACAAGATCTCTTGATGTGCCAAATTTCGTTCCAGTAAGATGTGTGTATTCCAAGACAGGGTAGGTTAAAAAGTTAAAACATTTGGGGCAGGATTCACAAAAGGGATGTGCTCAGCACATCTGAAATGAACCAACACATCACACATGTGCTGCATACCACCCATAATGATATGCAGGCACATCTGGAGAAGCGGTGAAGGGGCGTGCACATGCATATCGTTTGCAGCCCCATCACAGCCCAACTTGGAGGCAAGGCAAGGCAAATTTATTTTTCTAGGAGCCCAATCCCAAAGGCTCTGGGTGCCACATAAATCAGAAATATCATTAATAAAACTGTAAAATTGCAGCAATAAATTAAGTGGATAGTAAAAGAAAGTAAATAAGACCTAAAATAAAAACTGTAGCTAAAAAGAAGGGGCCAACCCAAGGATAAGATCTAATACAGTGTCTGGGAAGGCCTGGCTAAACAAGTGGGTCTTTAGGTGGGTTTTGAACACCTCAACCGAAGGGGCCTTCCATACAGATGGTGGAAGCAAATTCTACTGGACGGAGCTGGCGACACTAAATGCCCTGTCACTGCAGTTTTCAGTCTTGTCCTGGGAATCGCAAGTAGGGCTCAACTGGAAGAGCAGAGGGAGGTGACTGAGGAGCGGTGGGCAGAAGGTAAGACAAGTAGCCAGGACACAGCCCATGTAGGGCCTTAAAGCTGGTAAAGCCACCTTAAAGAGGACCCTCCATCTGAATGGCAGCCAGTGCAGTTCACGCAGCACTGGGATGATGTGGCAGTGTTTTGACTGTCCATCAACAACCTGGCAGCTGTGTTCTGCACTAGCTGCAGACTGTGGAGGGACCCTCCCAAGACCCTGAGGTACAACACATTGCAGTAGTCTAGCCTTGATGTCACAAGGTGTGTACCAGGGTGGGGATGCCCAGGGGCAGAACTAGGGGCTTGATACTGGTGATATTCTTCACATGGTGACAGCTGGACCAGACTCTGAGGTACTCCACATGGCAGGAGGTTAGGGAGGAAGAGGAATTTCCCATCACTGCCCATTGCCTCCTATTCCTGAGATAGGACTCAAATCAGCAGATGACAGTGCTGGTGAGTCCACAAAATTCCCTCAGGTGGTTGAGCAACACACAATGGCCTACCATGTCAAAAGCGGAGGAGATATCAAGCAGCATGAGAATTATCCCTTCCCCTCACTCTCTAGCCCTGAGGAGGTCATTATGCACCCAAACTAATGCGGTTTCCATGCTATGCCTCAGATGAAATCTTGACTGGAGAGGTTCATACAGATCAAAGACCATGAGGTGCTCCTCAAGCTGAAGTGCCACAACCTTCTCAATAACCTTCCCTAAAAATGTGAGGTTGGAGATAGGATGGTAATTCGACTCGACATCAGGGTCTAAAGATGGTTTCTTCAGAAGGGGCCTGACCTGAGCCTCCTTCAAGGCATCTGGGAAGGCACCCTCTGAAAGAGAACACCAGACAATCAAGGCAAACACCGGGCCAACGATGTCAACATATCTCATTAAGAAATGCATCGGCACCGAGTCCAGTTCACAATATGTGTGCTTCAGTTCACGAGCAACCCACAAGACCTCTGCTGTCTCCACTGGTGTAAACTCCCCCTAACCAGGTGGAGTGCTCTCCAGATGCCTAAGGCAACAGCTGTCGGCCATGTTATGGCACATTGGTGGTACACCCTGCCGAATGGTGAACACCCTGTTCGAGAAGAACCAAGCAAACTTTTCATGTATAGCATTTGAAAAGGCTTTTTTTGGCTGTAGACAGGCTGGGTTTAGCAGCCTGTCTACAGTCTGAAAGAGCACAGTTGGTCGATTCTTCCCAGCAGCAATCTCCCTGGACAGGAACTCTGTCTTCTTATCAGTGATTTCCACTGGTACTTACCATAATGGGAGCGCAGGTCCAGTCTGTTCACCTCCAATCCAGACTTCCTCCAGCAGCTCTCCAACCTCTGACTCTTGATCTTCATCACCTTGCACTCCCAATCAAACCAAGGGGACCTCCAGTGAGAAGATTTGAGTCGTACATGGACTGGTGCAAAAGAATTGAGTGCTGTTGTCTACACCTTATTATAGGCAGCGACAGTCTCACCCATACCCCCTATGCACACACTACCCACACTAGATGGATCAGCCACCACCAGGAAAACCTCTGGAGTCAAACCGCTCAAAGGGCGGGAGCTTACTTTCTCTGCAGGGGGAGGGCTTTCGAGGGGGCTTGAACAAGAACTCCACCATGCAATGATCAGACCAAACAACCCTATTAGTCTTGAGGTTACCAACCTCAAGCCCCAGCAAGAAGACCAGGTCCAACATGTGGCCGCCCTGGTGGGTTATAGAAGAAACTTCTTGCGACAGGCCCAGAGATGACATAATCTGGAGGAGGTTATAACTTAGCCTAGAAGTTTCATCATTGGCCCAAACATTGAAGTCCCTCAGAATTAAACATCTGGGGGACTCCAATGTTTTGCTGATGATGAAATTGGCTATCTCCTGCAGGAATTCTCCTGATGCCCGGGGGGGGGGGTAAATCAGGAGAATCCTGAAGCCTCTGCCCTGGACCCCTATAAATGGTCACACATTGAAAAGAACCCAGCTTTCTCACTGGGTGCACGGTGAAGCCAGGTTCAGATCTAAAACAGATGGCCACTCCCCCGGCCCTGCATGACACTCTGGGGCAGTGCACTACCAAGTACCGGGGCAGCGCCCTCTAAAACCGGGCTAGCATCATCACCCATCATCCACCCAGGTCTCAGTGATGCACACCAGATCATCTGAGGAAATCAAATTCGCTATAATTGTGGTCTTGTTCCTGACTGATCTGGTATTGCAAAGCACTGCCCTCAGGGGATTGGTGGATAGTGTCACCCTACTGGTTACTAACCCATTCGGTCTGGTGGGAACCCTGGGGACAGGAACCAGGCATGTCTGGCCTCTCTCTAAGGTACACCGACATCCAGGGCACTTTCTGCAACTTATAACCTAAATCCTATCCCCATCCGCTCAGCACGGGGTGCCCCACCACACCTGATCGCCTTGGGGCCTTTTAATCCTAACCTCCTGACAGCATCAAGCTGTGGTGATGGAGACTGGGAGGTTGGTAAAAAGCCACAGGTTGAGGAGCTGAGACACTCTGTACACAATTCTAGCCCACCCCAGACCCACAGGCCTCCCCAGACACATGTTATAGCCCCAGATAGCCCCCTTATACTACTAACAAAATACCAATTACACAGGACAGCCACACAACTAATACAAAACAAACCCTAACCACTCACATCATCAACCACACAATTACCATTTAGAACCCCAAACCCCCAAACCAACCCCTCCCAACCTCCCAGTGAAAACAAGAAACAACAGAGAGCAGATAATTCAATTCAAGAGAGCAAAGACCATCGATCCCATTATAATAAATAAGAACAGAGTAATAAAAGATTATTGTCAGTGTCAAATACAGTTTTTGCAGCAGAAAAATTCCTTCACTGCCCAGAATAAATAGGGATGGAGGCCCTCTCACTGACCTCCACCTTATGGCAGTTGTTATAGTGAAGATATCAAAAGTTCAAAAGCTGGAGTGAGAGCAATTAAGAAAATCACCACCTCAGCCACTATCACCAGCCAGGAGGGTTCAAAAGCAAATTCTGCACCAGAGATGGAAAGTCACCATCCCAACCAGGCCCCACTCCCCTTCAATGATAATTCAAGGGGGGGGGGAGACCTGAAGTTAGCAGCACTGTTCGGGGAGCCGGTAAAATGATGCAAAGACCGGTGAAAATTAACAAATTCCAGGTCGCTACAACACAGGCCACTGTAGCATTTGGCCTTCCACCAGGAAATAACACAAGGCAGACACCCTCTACTACCACACCTCCTGGGAAGGAATCCGACAAAAAAATGGCTCCAACCAATCTGGTTGGCCCTTGCATAAAGAGGGACAAATCCAGAGATGCGCCTCCCAAAATTAAGTTTAAAATGAGCAGACTTATGTGGACTGCCCCCAAAGGCAGGCTGCCATACTGCAGACAGCAGCATGGCAGCCTGCCCACCCAGGCAGTTCAGTGTGCCCCCCCACCTACATCTCCATAAGATGACCACTTCTTTCGGTGAAATAGTAGTAACACAAGGACCCCCCTCCTAACCCGCATCCCCGGAAGACTGCCACTGCCTGTGGTGAAAATGTAGAATAAGCTGAATCCACCCTCCCCACCCTGACTTGGACACACCAGTGACTGCCTCCAAATTCCTCCCCGGTAGCCCAGCAGACCTCCCACCCTCCCACCAACTCAGGCACCCCCAACCCACTGCACCCTCCCATCCCAGCATAATCCCACCATTGGCAAACAGCTCAATACACCCACATACCACCACAGGTGCCCACTGACAGAGCTGTCTGTGAATGACAGCTACAGTTGTTCTGTAAGTCCATTTTTGGACCCTGTCAACCAATGGTCTTACAGTGTGTACTGTACTCTGTCATGCACAACTGTGTGAATGACAGAGTACAGTACACATTGCAAGCCCATTGGTTGACAGGGTCCACCACTGGGCTTACAGTACTACTGTAGCTGTCATTCACAGTCAGCTCTGTCCATGGGCAGCCACGGCAGTGTGTGGGTGACTTGTGCTACCTGCCAAACTATGGGACTGGCTGGGACGGGGGAGCGGGGTAGGCTGAGGGAGCCTGAGTGGGTGAGGGGTCCACTGGACTACCAGGGATAGGTGGGTTGGCAGTACCAAGTATGATAGGGGCACAGAGGAGCACCACAAGACTACCTAGATATTCCATGTGTGTCCTGACCAGACATGGTTCAGGGATGGGAGGGGTCCACTGGCCCACAGGGACTTAATGGAGGCTCTTGTCCTCTGCGATCGGGTCAGGGTGGGGAGGGAGGAGTGCATTTTACAGTTCCACAGCAGTGAGTGGCATAATAATGGAGCCTCAGGCAGGGAGGGGGAGTTCACAGCTTCATTTGCTACTGCCACAGTGAGTGGCATCTTAATGGAACCTTGGGTGGGGAGGGGGAATGGCACTGACCTGACAAGTGTGCTGGGACTGTGGTTGTGCTGCCACACATGCAGGGTTCCTGGCACATTAGGCCAGGCACAGCCCTGCACAGTGCATGCAAATGAGGCCATAATGACATGCAAATTGCCCCCTTGTGCCTTGCATGCCTAATGGCCCCATTTGCGTGTTGTTGGCTTCAAATGGCACATTTGGGTGCAGCGCATCATGAGATGTGCTGCCCCTATTGTTTCTACCCAACTAGGGGTTGCGCTGGTGCATCCAGGGCTGGGCACAACTGTGGTATTCACAGAGGGGATACGCTGGGGCATTCACCAGTGCATCTTCTGTGAATACCACAGTTGGCACTAGGCACATCTCATTTGCGCCAGGGCATCCAAGATGCACTGAGCGCATATCTTTTGTGAATCCTGCCCTGTTTTTTTTTTTGCTGTTTTTTTTTGGTAATCACCTTGCACCCAGACAGTTGGGAATTTTGATCCAAACTTTTCAGACTAGGAAAGGCTTGGCACAGAGCAGTGCCTGTCATTGTCAGGGTGCCAAAATATTAATCCATTTCAGTGTTATAAGGATTTGAAATTTCAGTTCTGAGAATGCTCAGTATGTTCTTTTGGATAATTGTTTCATATGAAGCAAGAATTTAGCCTTATGAAAAAGGATTCTGTTTCATATGGGGGGTAATCCTGTTTCATGAAAAAAAAATCATTTTTTGTATGGCCATCATCTTGTTTCCATTTAAAAAAAAAAGATTTGAAAACCCATATAAATCATATCATGGAGACTCACCAAAACATGTATCTTGCTAATTGGGACCCCCATTAGCTGGATTCTGCAGTTAGGTTTTGGAAAAATGACAGAGAAATGTATTTTTAACTCATTTTAAAAATATTTTTTCATGAGAATTTTCCTTTTTCATATGGCCATATGAAACAGGAATAGGGCCGTACAAAACAAGATTACCTTCATATGAAAAAATAATTTGTACTTAGTTATTTCTACATTCTTTTTGTATGCAGGAATCTTTTTCCATGAGAATGATACAATCTCACAAAGAAGGATTGCTTCTTATAAAAAAGGAAATTGGACTTAGTGTTTTTTCACATTCTTTTTTGTATGAAGGAATCCTGTTTCATGAGAATGATTCAGTCTCACAAAAAATGATTCCTTCATACAAAAGAATTTGGATTTAATACTGTTGTTCTGCTCCTTAATCTCTTCATTTCTTAGTCATGAATTTGTCTTACTGGAGATCTTAATTGGGGCATTAAGTGCCCTAACTTGATATAGTTAATCAGTTATCTGTCTTAAATCTCACTCATTTAATTAAGACACCAATTAGACCTAATAACACTGACTGTCAGAAGGATACTATCTTAGATTTGATTTTAACTACTACCACATATAACATATCTCTTCAGTGTTTGACCCTGATATCAGTGACCACTGTTATATGGCTTGTATTCGAAAACATTTAAAAATGCAGTCTGTTCCATGTATTATATTTGCCTGCAGTTTTTTGCACTTTAATGATCAAGCATTTTTACATGATTTAAGTAACATTGACTGGTCCCTAATGTACTTATCCCCAGACATTCATTCAGAATGGTATTACTTTAAATCATTGTTCTTGGCCTGCATTAATAAGTATGCATCTATAACTGGGAAGAGGGTTAAAAAAATAGCTCTCTGGATTTCCACAAAAAAAAAAAATAAGTTAAAAGAAAGATTACGGAAAAGGCAAGGACTACTAAAGATCCACAGGATAGATTGCAATACAACTTATGTAAAATACTTGCACTAGGGAAATAAGGAAAGCTAAATTTAATTATTGTAAAGACCAATTGTCTGACTTTTCTAAAATCCTAAAAAGTCCTGGAAGGGTATCAATTTATTGTCAGGAAAAGATCAGGTGTCATCTCTTCCAAAGTTACTCCTTCATAATAACACTTTTTATTATAATTCTAGGGATCAAGTGGTTGTTTTTAATTTATTTTTTACTGAAGCAAGTCAAATATTTGAAAAAGAATACCCTAATTATACTGTTCCAGCTGTTGACTGTAATTTTTCCTACAACCTGGATAGACTTTTATTTTCTCTTACTAATATTTGTGATGAAGTTGTTTTAAAGTAATTACTCATCTTAGACTTTAGTAAGGGTGCAGGGTGTCAAGATATTAATCCCATTTTTTACAACATTGGGTCAAAATTTATCTTCAGGCAATTAAGATATCTCTTTAATTATTCTCTTTTGACTTCATAACTACCAGATGATTGGAAGACAGTCAATGTTTTTCCAATTTTTAAAGGTGGATCTGACTCTGACTCTGATCCAAAATGTTATGGGTCTATTTCTATTCTTCCTCTTGCAGTAAAATTTGTTTTTAAATTTATTTATAAGCATGTGTTGTACTATCTGGATAGACATAAATTGATAGTGGATGTGCAATCTGGTTTTAGAAAAGGACAGAACACCATTAATGTCATTTCTAAGGCATCAAATTATATTTTTTCCACATTTGATAATGGTATTTGTCTTCCTGCAGTTTTCTTGGATTTATCTAAGGCTTTCAACACAGTTGACCATAATATTTTGTGTAATAGATTAAAAATATCTGGCCTGGGCTGTTCTGAACTGCTGTGCTTCAATGTTTATCTGTGTGAATAATCACAATGCATCAAAGTGGGTGGTGTTATTTTGGACCTGGTGATAGTCAATAATGGGGTGCCCCAATGTTTAATCCTAGGTTCCCTTTTATTCATATTTTATATCAATGACTTACCCAGGTCATGCTCTCCCTCAACAAGCGTGTTATTATATGCTGATGATATCATCATGTATACTGTACACAGTAGTGCAGAGCAGGCAGTTGCTATTTTGCAACATGATTTTGTTGCAGTACAGGAAGCCTTTATAGACCTAAGACTGCTGTTAAATGTAAAGAAGACTCAATGGATTTTGTTTTCTAAGAATATTTTAGCTAATACAGATGTAATGCCTTGAAATCAAACAAGGTTGTGGCCTTAGAAAGAATAAATAGTTATAAATATTTAGGTTTAATTCTGGATGAACAGCTTAACTTTGGTCAACATGTGTGTTTACTATCTAATAGGCTCAAAATAATGTTGAGCTTTTTCTATAGGAATAGGTTACACGTTTGCTATTTTATTAGACAATCTCTAGTTAATTCTTTATTCTTAACAGTCCTTGACTATGGTGACTGCATTTATAAAAATGCCACCAGTAAAGTTTTGAATACTTTGTATCCGCTTTACCACAGTTCACTTAGAGTCATTACTGGGCTTCCTTGGAGCACACATCATTGCCATTTCTATGCTGCAGTTGGGTGGAACTCTTTAACAACATGGAAGGATAGCCATTGGTATCTGTATATTTATAAATTCATAGCTGGGAGGTTACCCAGGTGTCTTCTAGATATACTGCAGTCTAGGAAATCATCTGTCTATGCATTGAGATAATCTAATCTGAGTAACATTATTATATAGTACCTAGAACTAGAACTAAATATGGGTTATATACACCGGCTGTTTCTGTTCCCCTAACCTGGGAACTGTTCAAAAAGTGATGCAAACGTGATACACCATTATCCATTTCCCATTTTAAAATTGTAATTACCCAAGTATTTTTTGATCTCATGTAAATGTTTTTGGTGAATTTCTACTTACTCATGTATTATTGGACCATGTTGTAACTAAATGTATGTTGTACTGTATTTTTTTTTGTATTGTTTTCTTTTATATTTTGGACACAGTTGTAAAGGAGAGTTATGCTTTCAATCTTGCCTTCCAATAAAAATGAATGGGCTTAGGTTTTTTCTGCATTTCAACTTTAACAAGCCATGACTCCATCAGAACTGGCAGTTATGGGACAATCTATACATCAAAAGAAAGGTCTTTATGAGTACTACAATGTTAACACATAATGCCCCACAAAAGAATTCAGGGACCCTAAAAAAACATAAAAATATTAAAAAATACAATTCCTGTAGGATAACATTGCAACTTTAACAAAGTCATAACACCATTACTCTGTGTAGTAAAGAAAGAATCTATGTACCAAAAATGATCTCGATGAGTACTATTGCACTAACTGATAATAACCACAAAACATTTAAAGGCAGTTTAAAAATCATAAAAATGAAAATTCCCATATGATAACATTGCAACTTTAGCAAGCCATAACTCCATCACTCTGTGGAGTTAAGGGGGAAATATATGCTTTATTTTATTTTATTTAAAATTTGGTAACCAGGAAAGGCAAGCTGAGCTAAGGATCATTTCCAGGTGTGACCCGGAGAAGGGGTAACAAGAACAAACATCAAAATACAGAGTGAAGTACATGTTAATACAGAGCAAAATAAGCATATAGGTACATAATTCCAGTACAGTAATGCAAAATAATACAGAAAAGTACATTCAAGTACAGCATACAGATTGCAGAAAAACATTTCTTAGGTAGGACTTTCAAGAACAAAATAGGAATTAAAACACGCATGAATAGACTAAATGTAGCATGAGCAGGGTAAATTGACCGGCTCTGAGGTGAGAGGGAAAAAGGGAGTGGTTAAATATAGGGTATTGAATTCTATATGGGACACTGCTCACGTAGCAGAGGGATTAGTGTACACTGTCGGCACAGTGGGGAAGGGAGAAGTCTAAACAACAACAAAAAAGCTCACAATGAGTACTACAACACTAACACATAATACCCCCACCCAAAAAAAAAATTAGGGGCCATACAAAAACATAAAAATGAAACAATGAAAATTCTCATAGAATAACACTGCAACTGTAACAAGCCTGTCACTGGGTGTGGGATTAGGATAACACAAATCTCAGGCAGACCACAAGTCAGGTGCAAATAAAACACTCAAGTGCATTTGTCATTTTATTTTTGTAACTCAGAAAAATAAGAAAGCAAATAAAATATTTACAGAAGGAAAATAAAGGTGTTGGTCCATCACACCAACTAGGTGATAGCTTCCTTCAGCCAAATCTTGAGCTTCTATTGTCTTTTTCAGCAGTACTCTCAGCAGTACTTATACCAGGTGTAATCATGCACACTTTCTCATTCAGTAGTCCACAACACACTGACCCACCTATCTAACATTTTAGCACTGAGGTAGGGCTTTCATAAGTTTACCAGAAGTTGAAGAAATTTCCACTGCCTTTTGATTAACAGCAGACATAACATAAAACTAGCCTCTAGGGGCTGCTGCTACCCAATAGAGAACAGTTTAGTTGGCAGCCACCTGGAGCACAGAAGTGAAAGTGCAGTTTTCTGTACAGCATTGAAACAGACAAAAACACTCTGTGCTCTCCTAAACTCTCCTGCTGTGACATATTACCTCATGTTGTCTTCTTAAGCAATAAGCCGCAGAAGAGTGTGGGGTTATCAGGGATTTACCACGGCTGGAGTGGTTTGCCCATGAGGTGCAGCCGAGTGGGTAAATCCTTCGCCATCCATGGTAAATCCCTCAATAACCCATTATCCGCAAGAGTTTATTATGCATTATACCAAGGTTCATTTTTTTTACATGATAAGCTGCAACTTTTAAAGAGGTTGTTGTTTTTTTTATTTTTATTGTATTTATTCCTAGCTGCAGATGATTTGGAGTATTTGGTCATCAACAGCCATTGATTATTAGAGGATTTACACTGGTGGTAAACTGCCAGTCTGACCATTTCATTGGCTGTTCACTTATGTCCATGGTATAATGTAAAATATATCTTAGAAGAGGGCTACTAACATCTAGAAAAAGCAGACACAGACATTTGTTATTCTTATATTAAAACTGCCCTCTTAGTTTTGTTTTATGGCCAAAGACCAGAGAAGAAAACAATATATAATTTCAATATTCTTTGACGGCTGTGGCTGATTTCTAGTTAGTTTTTTAGGTTAATATGCACAGAAAGCCATTGTACTTATACGGGACCTGACAGCTGAATCTCTTCTCAGCCAGGGTTCAGCTTTATATCTCAGCACATTTATACACAATACTATGGAGTGGCAGACAAACTACAGGGATACAGAAGCATAAAAAGGGGGCCACTCCATGAACCAAACATCAGGGCCATTTGTTCTGACAAACAACAGATTATACCTTCCTATCCTAAGCATACTGTTGCTCAGGGCATTTCATTACTGGTACCAGTACTTTTCCTCATAATCCCCACATGGGGCACCCTTCATCAAAGTGTAGCAGAATTCACTTTCTTAACCTCCATATAGTGGGACCTTTAAAGAGGAAAAAAGAAATAAAAGTGGGTGATAGCTAGGAGAAAATGGGGGGCAAAGGTTGCCAACCTTCCAGACTAGAAAATACAGGGATAGAATAAAATGAGAGAACTGTTGCAACAGAAGTTTCAGTAAATGAGAAAATATGGTCCATTACAGTGACAGGGAGTTCCCCTACCACACATCCCCCACCTTAAAAAGGGAACTGTTTTCTTTAAGACTGTTTCTCTCCTTCCTATCCCTGAAAGTGTGTGGAGCTTCTGGCCACCCACACCAGAAACTTTGTCCCAGGGTCCCTCTAATAAGAATAAGTATTGCTGCATTTCATGGAATCAAGTACTTCAAATGGGGGGCCTTGGGTGGCCCTGACAGTGTTAAACAGGATTAGCTAATTATGGAACAGTCTCTGACAAAACAGTTTAACATTTCCCTGATCTCTTTGTTATACCTACCCTATTTAACCTTACCATCTGCCCTGAGGGACACTCCGATAGGTTGGAGTGTTAAGCCCATGCTCAGTTATGCAGGCATTTTAAGCTCTCCTGCAGTAGATATTTGGGGTAACCCCTACCCATAATCTGAACCTTCACATTGCTGGCCACCCACTTTCAGCCTCTCACTGGTCAGTATTATCTGGAGTGCAAGTGGGTGACTTAATTAATGGGGAGAAGCTTCTTTCTTTCTCTCAATTTTGTGAAAAGCATGTGGCTTTAGCATTTTCCTATTTTATTATTATTATTATTTAGCTTTTGTTGACCGGGTAAGTGCACTAGACAAATTCTGCCTATTTTCAGACACGTCCCAGGCAAGGGGGATTCAGATGAATGCCAACTGACTTTGAACCAGATTAAGCTGTTGGTATTTTGGTGAATGGAGGAATTTGGCCAGGGCACGAGGAAATTCCCTACTCGATTGCTGTCAATAGGGGAGCTACTAGTGTCTGTCTGCAGAATGGCAGACAGTGTTCAGCTTTCAATGGAGGAGGACATCTTACTTCCAGAAGGGTGATACTAGATGTGACTAATCACCAGGATTCAATGATTTACAGTGAACCTCTGGAGCCTGGTGGTGATTTGCATGGCGCTAACCATGCAGCGGGCGTTTCCAGACTGTGCAAATTTTGGAGCCTGCTCCTGCTGCTTTATCTGTTTCAGTGACCCAAGTCGAATTTTGGAGGTTTCCTGAGTTTCTGGTGGTGTTCTTCTTGTATCTAGTCGGCTCCTCAACCTATAGTAGACGCCTGTCATTTGCCGGACGATCTATCAGCACCTACAATGAATCAGCTAGCACCGCTTCTGCATTCGAATGTGGAAGCAAGAGAGTCTGATGCGATGTTCCTGACACTGACTGGAGCAAGGAGACTGCTCTTTCTGATGCTGGCTGGGTGCAATAGGATGGCCGCTGGATCCTGGACTCGAATTGGGTCACATTTTCACAAGAGCCAGCAACTGATTCAGGGCATCAGAACTACAGGACAAGTCAAAGGATGATTTAGGACATGATCCCAGCTCGCAACCTGTTAAAGAATGAATGAGCTTTCCAGGTAAAGATGGTGAAGGGTCTAGAGTGGCAGGATCACCTCATACTCCCCCACCCCAAAGAGATCATTACAAGACTGGGCGGGATTTTCTGACCTTTTTCTAAAATAGACTAGAACAGCTCCTAGATGCAATGCTGTGAATCTGTGTTACCTGGGGCCTTGCAGAACACCCAGATAGATTCTATGTGGCGAGGGACTTTTAAAAATTCTATGCCTTTTCAAGTCTCTGACATTTACGCCCTCATTAATGTTAGGGGCGAGGACACTTTTGACATTAGTTTTAGGGCCTTCGCTGGCCTTGATAAATTTTGGTTGAAATATGAGACTCTTAAAAGCGCACCCCTTTGGACTCCTTTTTGGGCCATACCTCTTACTAAGCCTCTTTTCAAGACTGTAAACATCATGTTTAAAAACGAGGGTGTTAATGTGGGGGATATTCTCTTTTGGTTGGAGGGAAAATGTACTGTTTTGGGCCCTCCTGAACCCAGTATTGATGATGAAGGGATTTGGACAGGGAGCTGGAGGTTTAAAACTAAATTACATTCAGTAGGGGATACAGTCCAACACATTCCAAATAGTTTTTTTGGGGGGAAGGATGGGGGGGGGTCTGTTTTTACCCAGGTCAACCGAAAGCTTGCTACTAGTGCTGTAGCACAAGACATCTCAATAGTGCCTGTGACAAAGTTAAGTGTGTTTTATGCAGGGACGTGGACTATGATAGTGGAACATGCCACAACATTTTCCGTTGCAATCTTTGTGATGAGCTGGGCACACCTATTACCAGTGTCCTTGGGCTGGGCAGGACAAACCTGGAGGCCTGGATAAAGAAACTTAGATTTCTCAGGCCCAAGATAGATTTCGGCCTCGCTCTGATGATGGGGATTGACCTCCTTGAAGCCGAACCCCCTTCTGCAGACCCTACTGCTGCTTCAGAACCTCATAATAACCCTGAACCACAGGATGTTAATCTGTCCCATCCTGAAGGGGTTATTGCCCCACAATCTGTGGCACCTGCAGGGGTAGCACCACCTGCAGATCCTTCCATGACCCCCCCACTGCCGAATTCCAGATACCTCCTGCTAAACGAGTTACCAGGTCCCATGCTAGAAAACTGTTGCATCCACTTGAAGTTCCTTTACAGAATGCCTTTTAGGCCTTACAAGATCTGGAGGGAGACTCAGAATCTGATGTTTCTGTTAGGTCTGAGGTTACTTCTGAGATGGACTATGATGATGAGGAGGGGCTAGCACCTTCAGGTGTAAAGAAAAAAAATGGTCGAAAAAGGAAAAAAGAAAGGCCTTAAAAAACTTCAATTCTGGGTTCCTTGAAACTAGTTTCAATTAATACCTGCAGCATTTAGAATGCAAAAAAGAGAATGGTTTTTTTTACATTTTTGCACATCTTTTTCTGCTGATATTATTTTTTTACAGGAAACTGGATTCACTACTTTACAAGATGTTTCTCAAGCGAAAAGGCTTTAGGTACTTGGCCCCCTCTTTTTGGTCCTTCAGCCCTGATGCTGCCAATGGTGTGGGGATACTCTTTTGCACCATTCAAGTTCAAGTACTTCGACTAGTAGATATAATGCCTGGGAGGGCCTTATTATTAGATTGTACTTATAAGGGTTTTTCTTTACATTTAATCTCTGTCTACACTCCACAAGTTAAGACAGCCAGAATTGAACTTTTTCACAATATTGAGCAGTATCTGTATATCCCTAGGTTTATTATCTGGGGTGGGGATTTTAATTGCAGTTTGGATACAAAAAATTCATGATCACATACAAAAAAAAGACTTATTGTGATTCTCATGCTTTGTCTGAAATAATCACTAAAGCCAACTTTCTAGGTTCTTATAGAGCTCTGCATCATAACCCTAGGCCTACTTATCAACGGAGCAGTTATGCTACCAGGATTGATTTTATTCTGATATCTAAACAGTTGCTCCCCTCTACTTTTTTTCTTTTTCCTTCTGAGTTCTCTGACCATGTGGCCCTGGTTTATGATCTTAGTCTCTCCTGTTTAAGACCCCGATTCCCTGCTACGCCCACTAGGTGGAAACTCAGCCCTCCCCTATTATCACAGGCTGATTTTCAAACTGTCATGGTAGGGGGTTTTTCACTGCCAACAGTCACTTGCTGGTATGTATGATTCATGGTTGTCATGGTGGATGGATATGAAAATTCAATTTAAATACTCCACACTTCATTTTGTTAAACAAACGTTGGCAGCAGATTATGTTACTTATCTTGGTTTTCGGAATCAATTTTATAAATTAATGTCCCTTCCTGATGCTTCTGACATCCGTATCCAGGAACAGATATCAAATATAAAAATCACAAATATGACATTTTCAATACAGTGGGGCCTGTCATTCTCACGATGAATTATCATATCGTATAAAAACTTCACCTGTTTCAAATCCATATTCTGCCTGTAAACAAGTGTTGGAAAGAAAATTAATGGATGGCCTTTTAGATTCTATGGGCATTCTGAAATTTTCTGGTGCCGAAATGCTAACTGTGGTCTGGGATGCATTATTAAATCAACATGGGTGCCTTTTCATTCTCCCATGAAGTGGATGGACATGTTTTCCTTTACTCCACCAGTTCTGACTTCACAACAGTCTCAGGAGTTGGAATTACCCATCTCAGTTTCGGAAGTCAGGTCTGAATTTAACCGTCTAAAGCCCGGTATTTCCCCTGGGCTTGATGGTTTAATTTCTGAGCTTTACAAATTGTTTTCAGATGACTTTAGTGTCATCTTAACTCATGTTTATAATGAAATTCTGGAGTCTGGCTGTATGCCTTCAGATTTCTCTGCAGCTTTGATTGTTTTTCTTTATAAAAAAGGGCTACACTATGATATCTGTAATTGGAGACCAATCAGTTTATTAAATACTGATTATAAAATTCTTTCTGCTATTTTATGTCATCGACTACAAAAAGTTGCTTCTTTTTTGGTTCAAACTTCCGTGGAATATTTGTGAATGCAGTAGGCTGCAGCAACTGTCTGGTTACTTGTTATCCTAGATCAAGCCAAAGCCTTTATTTATTTATTTATTTATTTATTTAAGAGATTTACCAGGAAAGGCATGCTGAGCAGAGTACTGCTCGATTCCAGATATTGCCCTGGGGGTAGGGGTTACAATGGAATGGAAATAACAGCAGAAGAAAACAGCACATACATAGTGAGTTAAACAAGCAATGGGTGAGACAGTTCTAGTACAGTTGCGTGAGGTACAAAATCACTTTATATTTTTGTATTACAAGTCATGCATAAGGAGCAGACCGACAAAATAGAATCAGACTAGTTGCTACACAGCTGGAGGGTTTTGGAGTAATGGGGGGTACTAAGGGGGTTACAGTTGCAGTTGGTAGCGAAGTGCGATTTAAGAAGGGCATTCCGTTGAGGAGTACTTGTGGAGTGTCTAATATCGGCTGTCAGGGAGTTCCATAGTTTGGGCAACCTGAAGCTGAAAGCAGCCTGGCCTAACCGGGTGGATCTGTGGGGAATGTGTAGGAGCCTAGCGTCAGTATTTCGAAGAGCATAGGTGGGTGGAGAGAGGGCGGTTAAGGAGGATGACAGGTAGGAGGGGAGGGTATGTGACCAGAACTTGGCAGAGGTTTTAGCGCAGTGAAGCAGTCTTCTGTTGTGAAGACAGGAGATCCAAGGATTGGTAGAGGACACAGTGGTGGGTGTTGGAAGGGCGGTTCAGCGAGTAACGTCAAAAAGAGTTAAAAGGGGATCTAGCCTAGCTAGGAAGTTTGAGGGCAGCACAATAAATGACATCACCGTAATCAATAATAGGTAGGATCATTTTTTGCACTATTGCTTGTCTAGTTTGTAGAGGATGCAATTTTTGTTCTGGTAGAGGGCTCCCAACATAGGGTGCAATTTTTTGTGTAGAGCATCAATATGCGCTGAAAAGTCAAGATGCTGGTCTAGCCAGACCCCAAGATAACGATAGGCAGTGCAGGCCTCTAGTGGGGAGCTATCCAGAGTATAGAATGTAGGTGGTGCAGTAAGCCGTGTTATTTTGGACCGAGAGCTGAAGGTGAGGGAGACTGTTTTTTTGGGGTTTAGGTATAGCTGGTTTGAGGTGAACCAACGTTGGATGGAGTCGAAATCCTTCTGTAGGCAGGCTGTCACGGCACTACTGGATGGGCCAGAGGCGAACAGCACCATATTGTCAGCATACATATGGATAGATGTTTGTGGGCAGGCTGCAGGCAGGTCATTGAGAAAATAGAGAACAACAGCAGGCCGAGTACAGAACCTTGGGGACACCACTGGTGACAGGGAGTGAGGTGGATCTAGCCGAGCCAATGCAGACTGATTGGGACCCATCTGACAGGTAAGAGAGGAACCAGGTAATTGAGTTATTTGACAGTCCTACTTGAGCGAGTTTAGCCAGCAGCAGGGGATGGGAGACTGTGTGGAAAGCTTTAGCCAAGTCGATGAATATGGCAGCTGTTATTTCCCCTTTGTCCATTCCTGTGAGGATGGTGTTAGTGAAGCAAAGGAGGGAGGTGATGGTGGAGTGATTTTTTCTGAAACTGGCCTGGTAGGGGGTGAAAAAAGATATGGTATCAAGATAGTGATAAAGCTGGGAGAGAACAAGTCGCTCTTGAATCTTGGCTAGGACGGGGAGCAGGGATATAGGACAGCAGTTGGATGGAGAGAGGTCCCTCCTTTAAGTAGTGGAATGACTGTGGCTTGTTTACATAAGTTGGGGACTGCACCGAGTTTAAAAGACAAGTTAAAGAGCAGGGTTAGCGGGTGGGCTATGGCAGGTGCTGAGAGTAGGAGCATTTTGGAATCGAGGCCCGATGGACATTTACCCTTGGATGGGTTTAGCGCCTGCAGTATTTTTAGCACCTGGCTAGGTGAGACTGGACAGAGAGAGAAGGTGGCTGGGGTGGGTACAGAAAGGGGAGCAGTGGACAAGGGGTAGGGATGAGAGGAGAGGAGGGAAGAAGCCATGGAGGAGAAATAGGAGTTAAACTCGGTGGCTACCAAGCTAGGCTCAATAATGATATTGCCTGCAATGTTAAGAGTGGGAGTGGGGGGTTGGGCAGGTGGGGAGAGAAGGGATTTTATTGACTTCCAGAATTGAGTGGGGTGAGCGAAGTTGTTGTTGAATGCGGTTTTAAAGTAATTTGATTTAGCCTGTCGTATGAGTCTTGTACAGGCATTTCTTAATGACCGGTAGTGTTGCTGAGCCGTATGACCACCTGTGGCCTTAAAAGATTTCCAGGCATGGTCTCTGGCATGAAGGTGTTCCATGAGGGTAGTTGTTACCCATGGTAAGTGGGATCCTCTTACCCGGGATCTTCTTAGGGGAGCATGGCGGTCCTAGATGGCGAGGAAGTTTGCGGAAAAAAAGTTCAGGGCATCATCCATGGAGGTGGCCCTAGGGATGAAAGACCAATCAATACTGGAGAGATCATTTAGGAGAGCTGTCAGATCAAGAGATTTATAAGCTCTGTTGTGCAGCATGTGGGGTGGGGGCCATGGGTCGGAAGATTTTTCTCACCATATAAATCATATGGTGGTCACTAAGGAGTCAGATAGTAGGCCAGCTTTAATGATCCGATGGGGTGGGTAGTTAAAGCCCAATCCAAGAGTGTGTGTTTGTTGAATTTATGGTTTAGGCGAGTGGGTTCCACTATTTGCTGGGACAGGTTTAGGGCATTTATTTGTTGACGCGATTTGGAGGCTGCACTGCCTAGCCAGTTCTGGTTGAAATCACCAAGGATATGAAGTTCGGCGCCATCTGTGTGTGACCTCAGGTTGCCAAGATGGTCAAGAATACAACTCAGAGGTGTACCTGGCAGGCAGTATGACCCTGCGATGTATACTGGGATGGAGTGAGGCAGGGGGATTTTGATTAGTAGGGAGTCCATAGATTGAATGTGGGCTGGCAGGGGGATTTTGGAGAACTGGAGATTGGAGGAGATATACATGGCAATGCCGCCACCCTTCTTTCTGCCTTGTCTGTCCTGTCGGATTAGGGAGAACCCAGGTGTGGAGAATTCTGCATCCTGGTTGTGCGGCTTCAACCAAGATTCAGTGATGACTACTATATCAGGGCAAAGGGCAAGGACTGTAGTTTGCAGGGTTGTTATTTTGTTTAGGATACTGCATATGTTTAGGTGAACAATCTTAAGTCCTTTAGGGAGGTGCGTAGCTGATTCTGGGGGTTGAGAGGCTATGGATGCAGGTGGACCTGGGTTAAGTTCAATGTCCCCGGCTATAAGAAGAAGGAAGGCCAAAGTGTGCCTTAATAACCATGGTCTTTATGGAATCTACGTCGAGTGGAGTGGTTGGGTGAATGCAAGTCAGTCCTAGGACCCGAGTAGGGGGTTAAGAAGAGCAGGTTTCTCAGCATGGAGCAGGGAGGAAGGATAGAGGCCCCAGTGACCAATTGTGCCAATGGGGCCATTTGTGGTCCACTCGTGCCGAGGAGGAGGAGGAGTGGAGGGGTGGCTTGGTTACTGTAGAGAGAAGTGGCAATGACTCAGGTAGCCTGGGATGGGATGAGGGTGGGAGGGAGGATAAGGTGAGGCAGAGCATAATGATTGAAAATGTAAGGAACTGCATTTTCTTTTTTCTTTTTTTTTATTGCTAATGTGTACACAAAGGATGAGATTGAAATCAGCTCAATGGTGGCCACTGGTGGTTGGAAAATATAAGGAGCTAGTGGGAAAGTGGGTTGATTGGTATAGGACCTCATGAGGTCACACTATAAAAGTAAGAGCAGACCAAGGGTGGTGGTGGGGGCGGTGGGGAGCCTGCGCATAGCGCAGGCGGGGCTAGAGCTCCCTGAGGCAGCTATGAGCTGGGAACTCTACCTGTTGTGCTGGGAAACGGCTCCGTTGTCCACAGGGGGATTTCAGGAGGCTGTGGGGAGGGTTTGAACAGCCAGCCCTCGTGACCGCACTGCAGGGGGGACAAAAAGGCAGCTGTTAATAAACGAGGTAGGTAGGTGGGGGGGAGGAGCTTAAATTACTTCTAAACAGCAAAATTTAACTTTACAGATTTGGCTGAAAGAGCAGTAATACAGGCTGAACACTTTCACTTGGTTGCAGGTTTCCTTAGACAGGCTAGGTTAAGATCTTAAAGCACTTCTGAAATCAGTAGAAAATCATAGAAGTAGTGTAGCTCAGATTCCCCTGGGGTGAATTTGTACTTATAATGGCGAGAAAAAAATATAGTGCAGCACTATCACTTGTAACTTGCTCCCAAATGACAAAAGAGGTGCACGGCAGTAAAATCTCTGGCTCCCTTGGTATTGCAGACTCGATGCGGAGAAAAAGGAGCCAAGTTCAAAATTCAGTGATGCAGCTCCCTGAGGCAGCTAATTGCTGGGAACTCTACCTGTTGTGCTGGGAAGCGCTCCGTTGTCCACAGGGTTCAGGAGGCTGTGGGGAGGGCTTGAAAAGCCAGCTATCCGACCGCACTGTTGTGCTGGGAAGCGGCTCTGTTGTTCGCGGGGATTTCAGGAGGCTGTGGGAGGCTTGAACAGCCAGCCTCGTGACCGCACTGTTGTGCTGGGGAAATGGCTCCGTTGTCTCAGGGGGATTTCAGGAGGCTGTGGGAGGGCTTGAACAGTCAGCCCTCGCGACCGCACTGTTGTGCTGGGAATGGCTCCATTTTTTGATAAAGTATCTCATGATTTTTGTTTCAGGTGTTTCAACATTATGGTTTTCTCCAAAATTCCAGTCTTGGATTCGTTCCTTTTACAATCTGGCTATTTCCTATCCCATAGTAAATGGCATGATTGGGGATAGTTTTAAATTGTG
This sequence comes from Neoceratodus forsteri, assembly GCA_016271365.2. Lineage (NCBI taxonomy): Eukaryota > Metazoa > Chordata > Ceratodontiformes > Ceratodontidae > Neoceratodus > Neoceratodus forsteri. Next base: position 143,562,414 of record CM028131.1, on the reverse strand, counting down.
TAGAGGGGTTAGACAGGGATGTCCCATTAGTCCCCTTTTGTACACCTTTGTTTTAGACCCCCTTATTAGGGAGCTTTTATGTTGCCAGACAATTCAGGGGCTTACCCCTTCCCCACAAATTCCACCCCAGGTCTTAGCTGTTTATGCCGATGATATGTGCCTACTGATATGAGATGTAAGTTCATGGCTGATAGCCCTTGATGTCATTGAAAAATCTGGGACTATTGCAGAAACAACCGTGAGTTTAGAAAAAAAATCTGGAGCTTTTTCTCGGGGAAGGACCTTTTGTTACTTCAATTGGGAGGGTTTCCATTTCTTCTCAACCAATTAAAATTTTGGGATTTTTTTGGGAAATGGGGATTTGGCTGATATAAATTGGAAAACAAAACTAGAAATGGGGGAACGGAAGGTTCTGTTATGAAATCCTGGTCTTTTCTAAGAAAAAACGGTCATGATAATCAAGAAATTATCCTTCCTATATTTTTATATTCAGTTCTGTTTCCCTCTACCTAAGGTTTATGAGACCTGCTTATTTAGTGGGTTTTTTTTAAATGCTCTGGGAGCCATCTGAACCCTGTTCGGAGGATTTTACTATTTGCCCATCAGTAAGGGGGCTTGGAATGATTAATCCTCTTTTTATTTTTCCTTTTTATTAGATCCACCTTTAAAACTCCGAATCAATATATGTCACATCCTTGGAAATTTGGACTTTCACTTGATACGCAATTTTTGAATAAAAGGACTGATGTGGCTCCCATTGTCAAATCTAATTCTGGTGCACCTCTTTTTCTTTCCCAGTCAGCTACTAGATTAAAACATGGCACATTACTCAGATTTCAATACATGGGCTTTCGCGGAAAGCCTTGTACCTCGACATTATGAATGGAGTTTTTTTGGTTATTGTGGATTTTCCTAAATGCTTCCCTTCAAAGATTCACCTTGCATTAAAAGTCCTCAAAGACAAAAGTATACCGCCTAGGTTGTGGGATGTAGTTTGGCTTAGTTGCCATGGGAGGATGGGGGTTAAGGGTAATTTGAAACATAAGAGTTTGTCTGAACATCAGTGCATTCGACCCGAGTGCATTGATTTAGAGGAAACAATGGAACATTTCTTTTTATCTTGCACATATGCTAAACTTTTCTGGACTGAATTATTTTTTAAGTGGGGATGGGGTCCTGTTCGTTCTATCACCTATGAAAGTTTGATACTTGGAGATTACGCAGGTTTCTTTTCTAGGTATCATCCTAGCACATTGAATGTTATTTTTGCATATATTAAATTCTATATGTGGCAAGCGAGATGCCAGTTTTTGTTACACCATATTTCTACCTTGCCAACAGTATTGCTCAATCATATTGTATTGGCCATTAGAAAACAGAGGGATTCTGTGTTCAGCGTTTGGTCTTCTTACAAATTTCATGAGTATTGGAAACATGTTTTTTGGCCTTGACTGTCTTTCAGTGTATAATAATCTGAGATTTCTTTAATATGTCTGGTTTGTTTTCTTTTTTTTTTCTTCCCTGACAATTTACTTTCAGTATCTACAATCATGTGATTATCATTTACTGAATTCTTGGATTAATTACATTACTTACAGTTTTCTGGAGATATTTTTTGTCTATTTTCTTTGTATTGATGCTATGTTTTTCCTAATAAAAATTCCCTACTCTGTAGATGGGTAGCGCTGTGTCTACAGAGACTGTCAGATGGAGGAAGACAGCGGAGGAGGTACAGTGCAGTGAGCCTGGCGGCTCGGCAGGGAGAATGGAATGGCTGGGATGCATCTTTTAGGTGGCCAGCTTTTACCAACCCCCTGCCTTTGGGCAGTTCATGATGGAGTGGCCATCGGTATTAGGAACGTTGGTTCCCCACTACACCTGCAGTTGAAAATTATGGATCTGTACGATACCTGCAGTGAAAATGACATTGATGTGGATCTTCTTGTTCAGCAAAATGGGATCTGTTGTTGCAGGCTGAAACTGATTTCCACATAGCACAACTACGTGCTGCAGAGGAACAGAAATGGAAGCAGCCCGTACAGGGTCTCCATCGCTGACTTTGGCATCCTCGACGAAGGTTTTTGTCGCAGCTCCCATATTACCGGTTCTCCCGGTTTTACATCCTCCAGCAGTGGAGTCAGACCTGGCAGATCAGTTACCACAGGACCAACGATGGTCTCCAGAGCGAGCCCTAGCACAGGCTGGCTGGATTCTGACTGGGGCAGGTCAGTGGGTTGTGGATCCCAAAATTCGGCTTCCAGGTTGTGATACTTCTGGGGATTTGTTTGTGGAGGATGTACCTCTCCCGGTTATTAACGCTACAGTTACTGGGGCTGTACCTTCTATACTTCCTACAGAAATGACAGTGGGGAACCTCCCTCTATAGACCTTGTTTCTGCTCCCAAATTGCCTACTACAGCTCCTCCTGGCTCTGATACTATATCCTTCTCTCCTATTGAGAACCGTATATTGCAGGAGGCCCCTGTGGCTCTGCAGACCCAAGACCTGGCTCTGAATAATGACATTGGGGTTAACCCCAAGGCAAATATGGACTCAGACTCCTAACTTAATTGCTCCTACCTATGCCAGTCTTTTTTATAAACCTGTATCTTTGGCTAAACGTCACAACGCTGTGAGATTATGGTTTTTGGGACCAGTAGACACCATGCCTGATCGGTTTTGTGTGGGGAAATGTTTTATTGAAACAAATGCTTGGGTATTCTCCCACTAAGGTATATGCCTTGATACATACCCCAGGGGAGTCCACTTATGACATTAGTTTTTGTTCTCTGGATAATTTAAATCGTTTCTGGATGAAATATGCTCTATTGAAAACTAACCCTGCTTGGACTCACTTTCAAGCTATTCCCCTTACTAAACAATCTTTTAAGGTTATTACAGTACTTTTTTGGAATGAGGGAGTGAATATGGTCGATATTACCTATTGGCTGGAAAAGCGGTGTTCTATTCAGGGTAACCCTGAACCAGTTTTAGATTTGGAGGGTTTCTGGAATGGGGGTTGGAGATATAAAGTTAATTTGTCACAATCTGATGATGGGCTTCAACATCTTCCCAGTTGTTTCTATTTGGGTAGAGACAAGGGTTTCATTTTTATCCTGGACAACCACATCATTGTTATATGTGTGGTTCTGGCAGACAGTTGAGCAGGGCTTGTGATACTTTGAAGTGTGTGCAGTGTGGGGAGTTGGGTCATGTTATGTCAGATTGTCACCATCCTGCTAAGTGTAGCTTATGTGAAGAAAATCATCCATTTGCAGACTGTCCTTGGGCGGCTCATAATACTAATGGGGATTTTGCAATTCAAGACTATTATTTAAACATGGCTACTAAGGCTGCTTTGAGACATTACAGCCCCCATAGTAGAATACCTTCTGAGGACATTTCTGCACCTCCTTTGGTAGTCCACATAGTTCCACCATACTTCTGGACCTGAGAAAGTCCCTTCTCTTGTTGAGATTCCCGCTACGGATGTGTCCGCAGTCCCTGGTTTATCCACCGATACTGATACTATGCCCCTTTCCCTCCCGCCTGATGGAGCTTTCACAATAGTGAATAACTGATGGAGGAGTTTACGAAATAAGCCTGTGGCCTCAACTACAGAGCCTTTCCAACTTCCCTTACACAACCCCTTTTCAACATTACAGGGGGAGGATGTTGATGCTGGAACTGAGTCTGACTCAACTTCTGTTCATTCCTCCCAAGCAGATGGGGGCTCCGACACTGAAGGCTCTGCGGAGGATTTGGTTACCGTTCCAAAGAATAGATCCAGAATGGGTTCCCAGAAATGGGTTAGGAAAAAATCATGAGTTCATTAGTGCCGCCTTTTGGTGTTGCTGGATTTTTCTGGTATTAGAGTCTAGCTTTTCATTTCAATATGAGCGGCTTGTTTGAAATTAAAATGGCATCTCTAAACACTAATAGTATACAATCAGAAAGGAAACAGCTATTGATTTATGCTCTGTTCGAATTTGCTTTCTATGATGTAGTTTTTCTGCAAGACACCAGGCTGCACACTAGGCAAGACTGGGATAGGGCTTCTTTGGGTTGGAAGTGGGGTCTGACTCAGTGGTCTATCGAGAATGACCTCTGTAGTGGGGTTGGCATTTGCTTAAATTAACCCTCAGTCAAAATTGTTCAAAGAGTAGATATTTTTCAGGGTCGGGCCCTTTTGATGGATGTCATTTTGCATGATTTACCTTGCCGACTCATAAACGTTTATGCCCCACAAACTAAGTCAGCCAGAATTGAACTTTTTCATGCTGTACAGCTGTATCTTTTTACTGCTAGATATGTTTTTTTGGGAGGTGATTTTAATTGTGGCCTGTATCTTAAGGATCGTGGACCAATGACAAAAAAACTGTATTGTGATACGAACTGTTTGAATGCTTTGGTATCCCAGGCTGGGTTGCTTGATGCTTGTGCTCATTTTGGTAAACCTGACAAAACCTATTTTCATGGCACTTTGGCCTCCAGGATTGATTTTTGGTTTTTATTCCCTTCTTTGAGCATTAAATCTACTCAGACTACTCCTGTAGCCCCATCAGACCATGCCCTGATATAAATTTTGGTTTCTAATTTTGATGGGATGCAGCACGGCCCCGGGTATTGCTGTATGAACTTAGCTCTCCTTTCTCTACCTTCAGTGAAGGATGGCTTTGTTTCATTGCTAGGAGCATGTAAATCAGTTAAATTTCTGTATGACACCTCTCAGGAGTGGTGAGAAGATACAAAATGTGAAATTAAGTGATATTTTCAACACATTGGCAGACTGAATGGAAAGTACAAAAAGGATTTATACCAGATGTGTATTATCTCGAGTACTGTCTGACTTGATCTGTATTCTAACCTACCTGTACTATATACTATGTACGGTACTATATACTATGTATTGTATAATCTCATCTCATTTATATATGTATTCTCCGGTGCGTGCCTGAAAATAGTCAACTTTGGCTACGCACTCTAACCCAGTTAACAAAACTAAATAAAAAAATATAGGGCACAGTTCCAAGACCTGGCATTTCAGGCCTCACAGGGTGATGCTCTGGTGCTTGTGAAACTGGCTGAAATTAGGGAACTCATGAATGGTTTACAATATGATCTACTCAAATCTTTAAACCTAGAATGTCAGTTTGGGACCCAGGGAAAGCAAGATTTTATTAATCCCTTTCATTACTGTGCTCAACAGCAGCAGAAATGGATATCCTCAGTGACAGATCCATTAGGATCCATTTTTACTACGAAAACAGATATTTTGCGTAGTCGATGATCATGTATGCTCACTTTTCATGTTCAGGAATTGCCAAATGAAAGCTGTCTGACATGGTTGGACAGCTGTCAGTTGCCTCAAGCTTCATCTTCTGACAAGAAAGTGTTGCTGTTGCCTCTTACTCAGTCAGAATTATTGACTACATTGGCACAAGTGAGGGGTGGTTCTGCTCCCGGAAAAGATGGGAATCCCCTATGAACTTTATAATCTTATATTACAGTTCTTGTTGCCAGAATTTCTGGAATTGTTTCAGGACATTTTATCATCAGGGGGTGTTGCCTCCGACTATGGCAGGTCGTTTGGTGGTTTTTATGTATAAAGCTGGGGACACGGCAGATTTACATAATTGGAGGCCTATTACACTTCTCCATACTGATTTTAAACTTCTTACGAAATTATTGAATAATAGACTCCTATTATGTGCATCTTCTCTCATTCATCCCTCTCAAACTTGCACTATTCCTGGAAGAAAAAATTACTGATAGTTTACTTTTATTACGAGAAATTCTACAGCGGGGGAATTCTGGAGAACTAGCAGGGTTTATTTTTAGTACAGAGCAGGCTAAAGCCTTTGACAGAGTTTGTCATGCTTACCTTTGGGAGTGTTTGAAACAGTATGGGATTCCTCTCAGGTTTCTCTCCTGGATACAAACCTGTTATGCCTCTGCTCAGGTCCAAGCTTATTGTAATGGATGGCTGCTGAAAGCAATATGAGGCAGAGCGAGGGTACGACAGGGATGTTCTCTCAATACTTTGCTGTATTTGTTTAAGTTGGATCCGTTACTAAGTATTAATAGTAACCAGGATATTCAAGGGGTTTCTTTTTCTAGCACTATGGAGAAATTAAGAGTATAGCTTATACGGATGATATTTGTTTTATTGTGAGGATTTGGCCTCGGCTACTTTAGTGGTACTACCCTTTCTGATTTCACCACTGCCACTGGGGCTTTAGTGAATTTTTCAAAAAGTAAATGTCTCCCATTTGGCTCTATACACTTTTTGGAACCCACACTTCTTGGGATTCCGATAGTCTCAGACACTTGTATTATTTTGGGGTTGATTTTTGGTAGGGGAGATTTAGCTTGGCTAAACTGGACTTCTAAACTTGAGATAGCACAGGGGAAGGTTGTGTTTTGGAATAAGTGGAGATTTTCAAAATTAAAATGAGTATTTTTGATTAAATCCTTTTTGCTTCCTATTTCTCTTTATCATAGTGGAATTTTTTGTTTGCCTTCCCAATTACAACTAAATTGTATGGATGTTTTTTCTCTTGTATTTGGGGTAGTAGATTGAATCTCATAAAACGGTGCTTATTGTTCAGGGATAAACAGCATGGGGGTTTAAATATGATTAACCCTATCGTGTTTTATTTCACGATGTTTGTAGCTGCCAATCTTAAACCTGTATTGGCAGGTGTGTGTAATACCTGGATTCCTTGGGTGTAGGATTCTCTTACTGAGCTATTTTCTTTTTGGCCAATGCATTCCCCTATTCCTAAGCAAAGATCTTTACAACACCTTTCGGACAATTTTAAAGTGTGCTTTGGAAAAATAAAACTGTGGGGCCTTGCTAAAGAACATATAGTGACCTACGCTAGGAAAGAGCTTTATGTGCATCTTATCAAGACTTATTTTTGTGACACTGTCTATTTTGATTACAAATTACCCTCGGAAAAGCAATTGATAGACAAAATGTTGACATCCCCCTGTATTCCATCCTATATGTGGGATGTTATGTGGCTTTCCTTAGATGGGAAACTAAATGTAAAGGGAAACTTAAAGCATAAAAGCATTGAGTATCTCTAGTGCCCTAGGGATACATGTCCTAGAATTGTTGAAACGATGGATCATTTATTTTTGTTTTGTCCATTTGTTCAGAAATTCTGGAATTTGTTACGAACCAAATGGCCTATATCACCTTTTTACAATTTGACTTTAGACATTTTGAATTTGGGAATTTTGCCTTCTTATGGACCAAACATGGCAGAGTCACACTCTGGTTGTTTTGGTCTGTTTCAAATTTGCATTTGGCATGTGAGATGCCGTTAACAATACAACAATTAAGTTACACTGAATAACATTTGTTTCATATGATTGATACTGCAGTCCAGAAACACAGAGCTTTAGAGTTAAGATCAGTGATGCCTCGGCTTTTTCAGTCCTGGTGGCGCAGTATTGACTGGCTATAGTTGTTCTTGGACGTTTAAGGTTTATGTCTGACTATGACTTAAATCCCTTATGTTTAGTTTTTTTATCAAGGTATGAAATTAATGCTTAATTTGATTTCCTTTATGATTTGTATATTAGTGTGTGAGTTCACACTGTTCTGTATTATCTTTGTTTTGTAGTAATCATTGAAATTTCCCTACTCTTTGGGTTGCGAGGGAATGGGTACTGGTGTATAAGGAAGATTTGAATATGGGGAGTAGGTACAGTATGACATGCATGCTGCTTCTTCTTTTCTGTTAGTTACTTTTTCATGAATGTATTTTTCATGTATTTCCTTATGATGTATTTTCAGTTTTTTTTCCCTGTATATTCTTTCATGTGCAGTTAACATGTCTTATGATTTCATCTTATTTTTCTGTTCTTTTGTATATTATGATAATAAAACATTTTCGCTTCTCTTTTCGAGAAGTGCCATGGGATCTTTAACATCCACTTGAACTATCACCAGAACAGGCAGATGGGACCTCGGTTTAACACCTCATTCGAAGACTGCATCAGGGTGCAGCACTCCCTCATGCTGCACTGCAGTGTCAGTATTGGGATATTAACCAAGTGCCTGAAGTGGGGCTACAACCCACAGCCTTCTGATCTCCTGGCCTCAGAGGCAGTGTACTACCTGCTGAGCCATTGACAAATACCTGCAGGTCACTCACTGCATCTGAACCTTCCTGGGTCCCAACCTTGGTCCTGCCTGGCATCTAGTATTTTTAGCCTTTGATTGCAGGTGCTCATAAGAGGAGGGCTGCTTCTTTTATTTACAAAGAACTTCTTAAGCAAACCTGTAATCTGACCCTGCTAAATGCCTTCTAGTGGCAGAGTACCTTAGACTGAGACTGGTCTAACTTTGACTGGACTGTCTTGTGGAATAATATCTGTAGATTTACTAAGCAAGACCATCTATGGCTACTACAGTTTAACATTTTACATGATCTGTACTTCTCTCCTTACAAACTACATAAAATGAAAAACTTCCTCACCAATTGTGAACACTGCCCAGGAGAGAAGGGCACATTATACCGTAAACTGTGGAAGTGTCACAGCTCGGACCCTTTGGGCATTAATTAATAAGGTCTCCTCCTGTTTCCTAATGTTAATTATTTTATACTGGAAATTTGTCTGCTGGGAGACTATTTGGTATTCACTCTTAAACATAAACACCATATGGCCCTTCTCTCCTTGGTGGCCAAATTGCTTGTGCCCATCACTGGGTGGGTGTGGTCCCCTAATTATTCGGAGTGGGTGCAGGAATGCTTCGTGGCACTCAGTGAAGAAAAAGCCATACCTAAATTTTATGGTAACTCTGCCAAGTTTTCGGGCTTGCTGGTCTGATCTAGTAGCCTTCCTTAGTCAGTAATTACAGATTTTTGTTCTCTCCCCCCTCTTGTATGTTACTTCATACTTCATCCAGTATGAAGGATCAGGTTCCAGTTTTTTTTTCTTTCTTCTTTCTTTCTCCTTTGGAAGTTGGCTCACTGTACCAACACATGCAGCAGTATCTCACAGTTGTTACTAGTCTAAGATGCGGGAGTGGGGTTTGGGATGTAGGGGTGGGGGGGGGTTGGTATTTTTATTATTTAACTTGTTTCTGTTTATAAGTTAGTGTTGCACTTGATCCCTGTTTTAAATATTGTAATTTTTTGTTTGTTTAATTGTTCTGTGGAAATGTTTAATAAAGTATATTGAATTGCAAAAAAAAAAAAAAGAGTAAGTATTGCCAACAATACAGCTATGCTACAACAGCAATTTCTTACAATACAATTTCATTGGTTGACATAATACTAGGAATCAGCATAGTACCTATCTACACACGTTGCTATTTCATTACTATGCCTCAATACCATTACATGCAAGAGAGAAAGAAATATAAACTGCAGTTTCAGCTGTCTTCTGTCTTTCTCTAAACAAATATATCTGGGTGGCCATATAGTCCCACACCAAGACTTTCTCCGGGGTGAGTAATACTCTGCTCTAACCCCACCAGACACATCGGACATATGCAGGGGCCCCATACCTGGATCCCTCAGGACCCTAATTCATTCATTTCTTATAGTACATGTTTATACATTCCAGTTGTCCATTTCCATTTCATATTACATATTTTCTACATTTCTTTGATATACATACTGACACCTGAAGGTAAACTTTTGACTCTCAATCCCTTGATCATCCCATTCCAGGTGGGTCTCAACAGACACTAAAGGCAGTCAAGGAACCTCCCATACTGCATACCATGCAACCAAGCAGCCGGTTCCTAATTCCCAAAACCTCTGGGGTTTCCTTTGTAGACAACATTTTAAATTAATATACCATGGTCAGTTGCATGCCACCATCTGGTACCTGGTGCTCAGCATCAATGTTTTCCCTTTCCAATGGTGCCATTTCTTGCCCTCCACCCTTTGGACCACTCCGCCCACACTCCTTCCAGGTACCTCTACCTGTTTGCCCATAGAGCAGGTCTTAAACCATGTTGCCACCTGCCTGTACATGCCTGGCCAATTAAAATACAGGATTATTTGAGCCAAAAGCTCCCCATGGCTCTGATGTCCATGGTGACTGGAGTGTGCAGCCTCCATCACTTTATGTCTATATGCCTCAGGTACCACTACCTGGCCATCCACTTGCTTCATCCAGGAGTTGGGCCTCATGTGATATAGGACTCCCTTCCCGAGTTCATACCACAATAAGTGATGTGTCCTCACTCCACTGTTGACCTGCCTACCCTCCTGGACCTTAACATATGGTAACAAGGTGCCAACAGTAACATCTGTAGACTGCAGTTTACCACAGTCAGTAGAAGGAAAACAATTAGTTAGCACAGGTGGTTCAGAACATGTAAAAGTCCCTTCAGCCTTAATGGCCTCTTCTGTCTTGCTTGGAGTCTTCACCCCGGTATCAAAGTTCCAGTCATAGTCTTAGCTGAGGTCTTGTCTTCCCATTCACCATCCTCCAATAAGTAACAGCCCAGAAAAACAGGCAACAATGTTAGCCACAAATGCTGTATCGGGGTCCTCTCTCCACCTGAGCCTCATGAATCCTTCTCCACTGACACCTCCTTGAAGCATTCCGGTTGGGACCTCTTGAGCAACTCCATTACTGATGTTCTTCTCTCTGTGCCATCAGTCTGCCTCTAGTCAACACCCACTCATCCATCATATAAGCCGCATCAGATTCAGGGTGCAGTCCTGGCCTTTGGGTCTGCCTTGACCCACCCATGGTCCATCGTCCATGTCCACACCTCCAGCAGGGCTGTTCTCATCTCGCCTGGTGCCATGCATCTCTGCAGGTTATCCTGCCTACCAGGGCTGGCACCAACTGACTGAACTCTCCCTGTTTCCGTGGACATCCAGTCAGATCCCACCTCTACCACCATATGTCACTAGGTGTACAATTAGAATAACACAAATATCAGGCAGATCACAAGTCAGGTGCTTAAAAAATGCACAAGTGCATTTGTCATTTTATTTTTGTAACTCAGAAAAATAAGAAAGCAAATAAAATATTTACAGAAGGGAATAAAGGTGTTAGTCCATCACACCAAACAGGTGATGGCTTTCTTCAGCCAAATCCTGAGCTTCTATTGTCTTTCTCAGCAGTACTCTCAGCAGTACTTAAACCAGTGTGTAATCAATGCATGCACATCTTCTCACTCAGTGGTCCGCAACACACTGACCAACCTATCTAACATTTCAGCACAGAGGTAGGGCTTTTATAAGTTTACTAGAAGTTGGAAACTGTATCCTGCCTTTTGATTAACAACAGACATAACATAAAACTATCCTCTAGGGCAGCTGCTGCCTATAACTAGTTGGCAGTCACCTAGAGCACAGAAGAGAATGTACATTTCTCTGTACAGCATTGAAACAGACAAGAACACTGTTCTCTCCTAAACTCACCTGCAGGGACATATTACCTCATGATGTCTGCTATAAAATATATCTTAGAAGAGGGCTGCCAACATATAGAAAAAAACAGGCACAAACTTTTGTTATTCTTATATTATAACTACCCTCTTAGTTTTGTTTTATAGCCAAAGACCAGAAAAGAAAACAATATATAACTTCAATATTCTTTTAGGGCTTTGGCTGATTTCTAATTAGTTTTTAGGTTAATATGTACAGAAAGCCATTGTACTTATACAGGTCCCAATGGCTGCATCTCTCCTCAGTCGTGGTTTGGCTTAATATCTCCACCATTTTATACACAATACTATGGCATGGCAGGGGAAACTATTGGGATACAGAAACATAACATGGGGGCTGCTCCATGAACCAAATGTCAGGGCTGTTTGCTTTGGCAAACAACAGGTTATACATTCCTGTTCTGAGTGTACTGTTGCTCAGGGGCATTTCATCACCGGTACTAGTAGTTTTCCTCATAATCCCCACATGGGGCACCTTTCATCAAAATGGTGTGGAGGTCACTTTCGTAACCTCCCTATAGCTGGACCTTTAAAGAGAAAAAAGGAAATAAAACTGGGTGATAGCTAAGAGAAAGGGAGGGGGGCATCCAAAGGTAATCAACTTTCCAGACTAGAAAATACAGGGACAGAATAAAAGGAGAAATGTGAGAACTATTGCAACAGAAGTTTCAATAAATGAAAAAAGATGGTCCATTACTGTAACAGAGAGTTCCCCTGCCACAAAGCCATAATCTGTCAAAATTGGAGTTAAGGAACAATGTATATAAAAAGGTGTCAGAGTGACTACTGTGACACTAACATATGATCCCAGAAACATTTATGGGATGCACACTGCACCCCAAATTTACCTCAGTCTTCACCATAGTGCCAAATCCACAATAAAGAGTGATCATCATCAGAAATGCAACAAAGAAGTATTTCATCTTCCACTACAACCTTAGTAAATTTATAGCATACCAACAAAAATTTACTGACTAATGGGTGACGAGCTAAAACCCACATTTTTGCCCATATACAATAAACCCCTGGCAGTTAATAGGGACACTTAATATATTTTTTCCTTTGAAGTTATCCCCACCAAAAAACAATTACACCAAGCACATGCATTGCTTTTTGGAGGCATGGAAACATGGCCCTGTGCTTCCCACAGCCAGACGGATGTGTGCATCTATGGAGAGATGAGCACTTCCCTAGCCTGATGGATGTGTTCATGCAGGTCCCTAAGGGACCTGTGTGAATGAGGAAATGTTTCTATTATCTCAAAAAGAAGACAATTCTTTGTAAAAAAAAATGCATTAATGCAGCAGTTAAGAGTTCAGATTAAACTGACAAATGTGGGGAAATGTGGCATTAGGGTTTCCAACCCTAACTTCCCATCCTCTCTCCCCAAGCAGGAAAGGGAAAAATATAATGGTTTTTGCTGTCCTGACTATGGTGAAGCAGGGGTAGGGTCTTCTTTGGGGTTCTCAAGCCTAATGCTTACCCAATTTCATGACCAAATGAGGCAGCACATCATATGTTTTCTTCAGGCAGGGTCTACAGATTGTTGGCAGCATGTGGGGACACACAGTTCTGTATGCATAAAGGCTATATTATAGTGGGATGGCATTAGATTTGAGAACACCAAAGAAGACCTCACCACTGATTCGTTAAGAGTCAGGACAGTGAAAACCGTAATTTTTTTTTCCTGCTTGGGGGTGTTGCTGGGGAGTTAGGGTTGGTAACCCTAATGCCACATTCCCTACTTTGTTGGTTTAATCTGAACCCTGACCATAACCCTATCTAGTGTACGGGTAAAAGGTGTTTAAAGTAAGTAGGGTTATAAAAGGGTTTAAAGTAAGTAAGAAGTGCACATAAAAGTTGGGAATTGGTAAGACCCCCTATCTCGGTAGGGATTGAAAGGGTTTAAAGTAATTTGAGTTAACAGGCTTTAAAGTAAGTAAGGGATACACATAAATGTGGGAATTGGTGAGACATCCTATCTAGAGTAGGGGTAAAAAAGGGTTTAAAATAGTTAAGGTTAACAGGGTTTAAAGTATGTAAGGATTACACATACAACTGTGAATTGATGAAACACCCTATCTAGGGTAGGGCTAAAAAAGGGTTCAGAGTAAGCAAGTGAGCAAAAATTGGCAGGGTAGTAAACAGACATGCTAGGAGTGGTGCAGTGGCTGTGGGGCAGCAGTTTTCAGGAAGACTTTCTGGAGACTGCAGAGCTGCTCCATCGGTGTGAAAGAGAGGAGGTTTTTAGACTCCAGGCCAAGCTGGCCAGGATTCAGGAAGCATCCTCCCCCACCCAGGGACCACCAAATATGCCACCACTGCCTCAAAGGGAGCCAATGAGGAGGAGGAGGAGCAGCAGCTAGACTACGGTGGGCTTGAGAAGGATGAGGGTGGTGGGTCAGAGGCACATCTCCTCTATAGTACCACTACACAATTTCTACACCACCCTGGTAGTGCAGGACTGTCATATGGAGGCACCCATATTAGTGACCAGGAAGGATGAGGGGGACCGCCATGGTGCAGTCCCAAGAAAGAGTGGCAAATATCCCAGAGGTGGTGGAAGTAGATCCTGGTGGGGGACTCCATTGTAAGGGGGATAGATTTGGGGGTGAGAAGGGAGAGGGAGATGGAGGTTAGGTGCCTACCCTGTGCCACAGCTTGCAGGGATGGAATGCGTATCCTGAGGTTTGCTAGGGCAGCAGGATGGGAGGGATAGCTGGATGTCATTGTCCACCTAGGAACTAATGACCTGGCTAGTGATGAGATTAGGATAGTGCAGGGGGAGTTTAGGGAGTGGAGATGGAGTCTTAGGCAGGTAGCATGCTCAGTGGATTTTTCTGAGGTACTGCCCATCTATGACAGGGGAGCATAGGGTACTCCGTTCCAGGACCTTCAAGCAATAGTTGAAGAAGTGATGCAGTGGGAGGTTTGGCTACATTAGGGACTGGGGTTCCACTTGGAGGATAAAGGCCTATATGAGGGAGATAGCCTGCATCCATCTGGGTGGAGAATGAAGGTCCTCTGTGAGTGGCTTAAATGTTACATTGGTGAGCATTTAAACTAGCAGAGGGTAGTAGTGGTAGGAAGCAGTGAGACATGAACCATCACACCTGCAAGCTAATGTAGTCCGTAGGGAGACTCCAAAGGGAGACAAATCTCCAAGGGTATCTGATGACATAAAAACAAAGTGGAAGAAATGAAGAGGATGGGAATGAGGGTAGAGGGATTAAGGAGAGAAGGCAAAAGGGGGGCCTGACAAGTAGGGTGGTAGCAGAATTTGGAAAGCCATGTGCACAAATGGTTGAAGTCTGGGAAATAAAATCCTGTACCTAGTCACCCTTATGGTAGAGGTTGACCTGGACATTGTTACCATTACTCAGTCATGGTGCAATGAGAACCATGACTGGGACATAGCCATACCAGGCTATACTTTTCTCAAGAAGGACAGGGTGGGTATGAAAGGGGTAACAGTGGCTCTTTATATGAGGGATATCATAAAAGTCACAGAGATACAAGGAACACAGGAGGGGCAGAGGTACTGATGACAATAAATGCATGCATGCATAGGAATTTAGGTTGTATCTAGGTTATGTGAGGATTGTAGACCTGAGTATTGACTGACTGGTTTTAAAGGTGGGAGAGATTTTAGTGAGGTTTTCAGTAGAGCATTTTTCAGTTAGTGAATAATAGCTGCAGGACATGTTTGGGCTCCAGATCCTTTTGCATTACCTACACAGCATCTCTGCTGGGTGAACTTCACTTCCTTACTCACTCCAGTCTTCCATTTACGGTGGTAAGATGTTGTCAGGATGAGGGTACTGGGAGGGGACAAGTGAACTGTCAGTGGAGCACTGTGGGTATAGTAGGGTTGAGCAGCATTAGGATGGTCAAGAGCAGGAGGTGCCCTGGGGTAAAATGGGGCCAGAGAGAGATCAGATGTGTTTAGTGTCCATCTGCAGGATTCCCACCAGACCGAGTAAGCAGGTAGCGGTGGATCTGCAGTCTCCACCAGTACCATTTGAGCAGTGCTATGCAATGCTAGATTAGTGAGAATAAGACTGCAATTGTGGCAGGCAGATTCCTTGGTCAGTCTAGCTTGCATCATGGAGACCTGGCTGGGGGACAATGCAGGTCCAGTTCTGGAGGAGTTGGTCCCGGCTTGGTAATCTGTAGTGCACTGCCAAAGGAGATAATGCAGGAGTGGGGGTGTAGCCATCTGTTTTAGATCCAGCTTGAACTTCTCTGTGCCCCCTGTGGGTTCTACCTCATCATTTGAATGCATGGCTGTGTGTAGGGGGCCAGGTGCAGGTTGCAGGATTCTCCTTGTTTACTGTCCTCCTGGGTATTTGGGAAGATTTCCTACAGGAGGTCATGGACTTCATTGCCGACAGGGTGTTGGAGTCACCTAGATAATTGATTCTGGGTGGCTTCAACACCTGATCAATGATGAATCCTTGCATGTTGGACATGACTTCCTTCAGTTAATGATGTTACTGGGTCTAGCACAAGCAGTTGCTTCTGCAGCTCACCACCATAGCCATGCCTTGGACTTGGTATTCTCATAAGGACTTGAGTTCTCTGACCTCAGGATTGATTGGGTCACTTGGTCCAATCATTGCACAGTGGAGTTCATATTTGGGGGTCCTCCTGATAGTCCTTCCCTGTAGAGATGGTCCACCATCGCCCTTTGAGGGATTGTCCCCAGAGGGACTCCTAGTGTGGTAGACTTTTCTGGTGTGAGTGCTGCATATGAGGTTGCATGAGCAAGGTGGTTACAGCCTATAATAAGGCTGTCCACAAGGTGCTTAATGCCATCGCACCAGTTCGTATATGACCCAGGTCTTCTCGCTTGAGACCCCCGTGGTTTGATGGGGCTGTCAAGGTGATGAAGGCCAAAGGTCAGAAGTTGGAGAATTGCTGGCAGAGGACCCGGTCTGAGGAAGATAAACTTGCTTTGAAAGCTCACTACGGTGACTATCAGAGGGCAATCGACCATAAGAAGGCAGAGTTCCTGTCCAGAGATCTTGCCAAACGGAGGAACAGATTAGCTCAGCTCTTTCAGACTTTGGACATGCTACTTCACCCTGTCTGGCTACAGCCAAAAAGAGCATTTTCAGTCACTTTGTCTAAAGAGTTTGTTCAGTTCTTCTCTGACAGGGTGTCCTCTATTTGGTCCAGGATCTCCCCAGGAGGGACAAGATCAGTTCTGCAGTGGTAGGCCTTGTGTAAACAGAGACACTCCTATTGTCTGGGTAGAGTTTCAGCCAGTGGGGGTGGTTGAGGCCTTTGAAGTAATCTGAAAGCTGCTGCACATCTTTTGTGGACTGGATCCAGACCCAACTCATCTCCTAGTGGGATGCACTGAGTCCATCTGTCCA
Source organism: Neoceratodus forsteri (assembly GCA_016271365.2). Taxonomy (NCBI): domain Eukaryota; kingdom Metazoa; phylum Chordata; order Ceratodontiformes; family Ceratodontidae; genus Neoceratodus; species Neoceratodus forsteri. The sequence continues at coordinate 143,545,596 of CM028131.1, read as the reverse complement.
GTGATTGCTGAGATAGTCCGGTGTTCGCTCATGGAGAGGTGCTTTCCTGATGTCTTGAAGGAGGTGCTGGTGAAGCCCCTTCAGAAGAAACCATCACTCAACCCTGACATCTTGGTGAATTATTGACCTGTTTCCAACCTTCCATTTCTGGGGAAGGTTGTTGAGAAAAATGGTGGCTCTGCAGCTCGAGGCACACCTCACAGCCTTTGACATCTACAAGGCATTTCAGTCTGGATTTAGGGCTAGGCATAGCACTGAGACAGCATCGGTCAGGGTGCAAAATGACCTCCTTAGGGTGAGGATGGAGGAGATTGGACAATTCTTGTTCTGCTGGATCTATCCTTGGCATTCAACACTGTGGACCACATTGTGCTTCTGGAGTGCCTTAAAGAGTATTGTGGACTTGCAGATACTGTCATCAACTTCTTTGAGTCTTATCTCATGGGCAGAATGCAAGGGGTAATGATAGGAAATTTCTCCTGTCTGAAGCTCCTGCCATGTGGAGTTCCTCAAGATTTGATCTTGTTGCAGATGTTGTTTGCGATGTACATGCTGCCCCTGGTTGAGTTCATTAGAAGCTATAATTTGGGTTTTCACTGTTATGTATATGATACCCAGCTGCACATGTCTTTTGTCTCCAGGATAAATAACACTGTGAAAGTGCTAAACAACTGTCTGACTGAGATGCAAGACTGGATGTCCTCTAATTGGCTGCGACTGAACCCCAACAAGATGGAGGTAATGGTGATTGAGCTTGGTGCATCATCATCATGTGGATGTCACCCAGATAGTAACAGGATTGTTCCTTGGGCCTACTCCTTTGATGGCATCTACTAGGATGAAAAATCTGGGTGTCATCCTTGATGATGGTCTGATGCTTGATGCTCAGGTGTCATCCATCATCCAAAGTGTTTTTTATCACTTAAGGAATGCCACCTAGATTAAACCCCTAATTTCACCAGGTGATCTGCCCGCACTGGTACAGTACATGTCTTTGTCACATTGGGGCTGGACTACTGTGATGCCCCATAACATAGAAACATAGATTTTGATGGCAGATAAGAACAGCTTGGCCCACCTAGTCTGCCCATTTCCCTACCTACTGGATGAGCTGCAGATCCTATTTAACCAACAGCTGATTTCTTCCTACCCCCACAAAATTGCCTTATGTCTGTCCCATGCATCCTTGAATTCTCCACAGTTTTAGACCCCACAACCTCTTCAGGAAGGCTGTTCCATGCTTCCACCACTATCTCTGTGAAAAATACTTCCTCACATTGCCCTGAGCTGTCCCCTCTATCTTCAAATTTGTGTCCCCTTGTTCTTGCACATCTCTTTTCTGAAAGATGCTACCCTCTTGGACTTTGTTGATTCCACTGAGGAACTTAAAAGTGTCTATCGTGTCTCCCCCCCCCTCCTTTCCTCAAGGGTATACATATTGAGCTCCTTTAGTCTCTCCTCTTATGGCTTCTATTGCAGACCCTGCACCATTTTAGTTGCCCTCCTCTGCACTGCCTCCATCCTGTCTATGTCCTTGCAGAGATGGGGTCTCCAGAACTGGACGCAGTACTCCAGATGGGGTCTCACCAACTGTCTGTACAGGGGGATAACAACTTCCTGTTTTCTGCTGGTGATGCCTCTCCCTATACATCTCAGTATCCCCCCCAGCCTTCCCTACTGCCTTCTCACATTGCCTACTAACCTTAAGTTCATCTGATACGATTACCCCAAGGTCCCTTTCCATTTTTGTTGTTGTTACTACCTTCCCCTCATTGTGTAATATTCCCCTGGGTTTTTGTTTCCCAGGTGCATTAGTTGCCCTTCTTTGCACTGAATCAAGCTGCCATACTTCTGACCATTCCTCCAACCTTGCCAAGTCCTTCTCATCCTTTCCACCTCCTTGTGTATCAACCCTGTTGAGATCTTTGTGTCATATGCAAAGAGACATACTTTTCCTTCTAGTCCCTCTGCAATGTCACTTATAAAGACATTAAAAGGACTGGACCCAGTACTGAACCCTGCAGTACCCACTAGTAACCCCTCTTTCTTTATAATGGACTCCATTTACAATTACCTTCTGAGTCCTGTTGTCCAGCCAATGTCTTACCCAGGCTACCACCCTGGGACCCAATCTCAGGCTGGTTAATCTGACTATACTCTTTTATGTAGGACTGTGTCAAATGCCTTGCTAAAGTCTAGGTAGGCCATGTCCACAGCCCCTCCCTGATGTATTACTTTGGTCACCCAGTCAAAGAAATCTATTAGATTCATCTGACATGACCTTTCTGCTGTGAACCCATGCTGCCTTGGATCCTGTGCCCCACTGGCCTCTAGGTACTCAACAATTCTTTCCTTCAGAAGTGATTCCATCACTTTCCCTACCACTGAGGTCAAACTGACAGGTCTATAGTTTTCTGCCTCTGTCTTTCTCCCACATTTGTGAAGGGGAATCACATCTGCCTTCCTCTAATCCTCAGGTACAACATCATCCTCCCATGATTTGTTAAAAAGGGTAGTCAGCAGTGTCACTAGTTCTCTGCTTAATTCTTTTAGAATTCTGGGGTGAATTCCATCAGGCCCCATTGCTTTGTCCACCTTCAGTTTTAGGAGTTCTTTCAGAACCCTTTCTTCTGTGAAAGGACTGGGATTGACCACCCTATCCAGAGTGCTTCTGTTAATTGGATTAGGCACCTTCCTCCTCCTCTTTTGTGAATACTGAGCATAAGTATTACGTTCAGTATCCTACTTCTTCACTGTACCTTTCTTCCCACCACCGTCCATTCTATTCTGCTTCATTATCCCTCCCTTTGTCTTTCTCGCTCCTGATATATCTATAAAGGTTTATCCCCTTCTTAACTGAGTTGGCTATCTTTTCCTCAGTTTGGGCCTTTGCTATTCTGACTGCCCTCCCTGCTTCCTTCTGCCTTAACTACAGTTCTCTGTCCTGCTCCTTCTGTGTTTCCTTCTACTTCCTAAATGCTATCTTTTCTCCCTAACCTTCACTGCCACCTCTTTTGAGAACCACAGTGGCTTTTTCTTTTGTTTTGATTTGTTTATTTGCTTCACAGGAAGGCTTGTTGCTTCTGTGATGGCAGTTTTGATGTTTCCCATTGTTGCTACATCCCTCCTTCTAGCCTGTTTGCTAGTGTTTTTCTAAGGCACTCTCCCATCTTGCCATAGTCAGCCCTCCTGTGAAGTCCATAACCTTCACTTTGTATGGCTTGATTCTGTAGCTGAGTTTGTCATGAACCACACTGTTTGGTGGTCACTTGTTCCCAGATGGCTACCACTTCTAGATCTGAGATCCTCTCACTGTCCCCATTTGAGAGGATGAGGTCTAAGATTGCTCCCTCATGAGTGGGTTCCAAAACTAGCTGTCTGAGGCATGCCACCTGAAGGGCATCGAGAATGGCCCTGCTTCTGGATGTGGCTGCAGCAAAGGTGCTCCAGTTAACATGTGGCATTTAAGGTCCTCCATCAACAGTATCTCCCCTTTCTCTGCCATCCTAAGGATACCTTCTATCATATCCTTGTCCATTCTCTCCCCTGACATGGGAGTCTGTACTAACCCCTGTGTGGATTGTGGTGCCATTTCCAGTCTCTAAGGTCATCCACAGTCCCTCCTCTCCTACCTGTTTACTCTTTAGTTTCATTGTTTTATCTCTTCTCTTACATAGAGAGCTACTCTACCCCTCTTCTCCCTCCCTATCGCTCCTGTAGGTTGTGTACCATGGTATGGTAACATTCCAGTCATGGTTCTCTGTGTACCATGTTTCTGTGACTGCTACAATATCCAGGCATCCCTCTTCCATCAAGGCCACCAGTTAAGGGGCTTGTTGGACAGACTATGGCCATTGGTACTCATTACCCTCCATTTCTTGATGGCTTTACCCTTTTGCCCCATCCCTGTCCTTATTGCATTTGTCATTTTTCCATTTACCCCTGCCCTTCTCCCTATTGACATCTCTATCTTGGTGTTTGCCTCAAACAGTACCTTGATTTTTTGGGGGGCCATACTTTGGGGTCAGTGGAGGGAACCTCCATCTGCTGCATCTGGTGCAGAATGCATTGACCAGGTTGCTGATGGGCCTGCCCAGGTCCTGTCATATGACCCTGGTCCTGCGGGAAGCTGCACTGGCTGCCTGTCAGATGAAGGATCATCTTCAATGTGGGCTTGCTCACCTATAAGGCCATATATGGCTTGGGACCTGGATACCTGAGTAACCTCCTGATCCCTTCCTTCGTGTGCTCCTTTTCTCCTCCATCAAGACCCCTCCTAGCAGTTCTGAGGCCAGGCTGAAAACCTCAGTGGATCATGCATTTGAGGTGGCCAGCCCAGTGTTCTGGAACCTGCTCCCCAAATCTCTGAGGGAGTTCCCATTAGTGAAGACATTTAAGAGGGGTCTGCAAGCCCATCTCTTCAAATACACTTTTCCTGACTAATTGCAGCTGATTTTAATGTTATTTAATTAGTTATTTATTGATTTATTATGGCTTTTAATTATTTGTTGTTTATGACCCTGTATGTACTGTTTGTATAACCATGCTATGTCTTACACCTCTTGTAAGGTTCCCAGAGCCTCTGGGATTTGGTGCCATACAAATAAAGTCTTACTTATTTAATGTGGGCCACCCTAGAGATGGGGAATGGAGCTGCTATTCATACTGGTGTGACCAATAGACCTCCAGCATGGGGTGGAGATGATAAGGCTCTGGTGGAAGCCATTGAAAATATGATAAATAAAGGAGAGATGATGCTGGTGGAGGACTTCAGCCTACCAGATGTAGATTGGAACATCCCAGCTGCACTTCAGCTAGGAGCAGGGACATCCTGAACTTTCTGCAGGGGACATTCCTCAGGCAACTAGTAAAGGTGCCCACTTGTGAGGGATTAATATTTGACCTTGTACTCACTAATGAGGTCAGTGTTGCAGAAGTCATGGTTGGTGGCCACCTGGGGACCAGTGATCACTGTGATGAGCTGCCTGGTTGTTAGTCCTTATTTGTAGATATAATTCTGTCTCTCTCTCTCTCTCTCTAAATATATATATATATATATACTGTATATATATATATATATATATATATATATAATGTAATCCTGTGTATATGTACAGGCCAAAAGGTCTGCACAAAGGCACCGAAGGAAAAGACTAGATTAAAAAAAAAAAAAGTTTGACCTTCTTTTGACCTGAAGGCAGCTGTTTGCCAGGAACTGAAATTGCATTCTCAGTTTTTTAAACAGGGATATACCGAAATCCATTTATATGTCATAAAACCATGCACTTAGGAGCAGAATGCTTTGATCTAAGGAAACTGTTATAATATGCTACATATTATGAGGTAAAAGGAGAGAAACACATTTCCTCAAGAACTGGTGTGAATTTTATCTGACAAGTGCCAGTGGTCTACATGGGACTTCAAAAGGCTTAACTCTGAAATGTCATATACATGCTAATTATAGATCTCAGAATCTGATTCTTAATATGTTTGGAAATTTTGGAAACAGCTCAACAGTGCCATTTTCTGGCCTAAAAGAGACATCTCCTGGCCAAACGGAGTAGTTGCTCCGAGTTGGAAAGTGATGACAATCCAAGTTTTCAGACAGATATAAATAGCCCACGTCAGGGCATCTCGAACACACATTTTCATCTGGACATTCTGCTTGATTCACAGAAGCCAAACTGCTGAAAACCCAGTGTGGCTGCAAGGACTAAAGCAACTGGAAACTTTCATCTACTTTTCTGTACTCAATTCACTGCAGATATAAGGTGGACTCTTTAGCTAACAATTTTAGTGCGCTTAACTGTGCATTTTTCCATTTTTTGTTTAGATATACTGTAACCGAAATTAGTGTCTGTTCTTTTTAGTTGTAACTGTATTTATTTAAGCATTTTAGTAAAACATTTATTTTCCTAAAGAATATCTGCCTGAATGAGAATTTCTTATACTGTATGTGTGACTGTAGAAGATTTATTAATAATCAGTGACAACTGTTAATTGCTTAGAGGAGCCACCATAAGCAACCAAATTGAAAAGGGGCCTGTAAAGGGACATCTGGAAGGACAGGAAAAATACCAGCATCTACAAAGATTTTGAACCAGGCTGTCATATGTTCTGTAGGGAGAAGGCTGAATTAGGTGTTATGCTGCTACCCTAAAGAAAGTGTGATCCTTTGTGTAATAGCCAAGAAAAGGTTCATATTTGGTCACAAGACTTTAGATTGGTATTGTGCCCTTATCCAGAGCTAGAGGGAGGCCTGGGATCCTCTTGGCAGATGTGCAGTCATGACCTCGGTGACATTCTAAAGGATGAAGAGGGTATCCCTGTTCCCCCCATCACAGACTGCACTTAAGGGTTGGCACTGTGAGCTCAGTGGGCCTGACCCCCAGGAGTGGGTCCATGACAATCACCATATGGTGGGGTTCAATATAAGAACTGTGGCAGAAGTGAACCACACAAAGGCGAGGGTCCTGGACTTCAGGAGAGCCAATTTCACAAAGATGGGGAAATGCCTCAGGGATGTCCTGGCAGGGGGAGAGGACCTGGGTGGAGTTGAGGAACAGTGGGCAAAACTAAAAGCAGGGATAGTGAGGGAAAAATACCGCTGTGTCAGGTAAGTAGGCAAAAGCAAGAGGAAGAACACATCACTATAGTTCTCAAAAGAGGTGGCTGGGAAGGCAAGTCAAAAAAGTTAGCATGCAGGAGGTATAAGGAGACACAAAAGAAGGAGGCTAGGGAAGTGTATCAGGTGAAGCACTGAGAGGCAATAAAAGCAGTCAGCAGAGCAAAGGCACAAATAGAGGAGAAAATAGCCCTGGCAGTAAAAAGTGGGGGGTAAAGTCATTTTTCAAGTATGTAAGTGAAAGGAGAAAATCAGGGAGGGATTGTAAGACTAAGGAGGGAAAGGGGGGGAGTGTGTGGAAGGGGACAAGGAAAAAGCAGACATCCTGAATGAATACTTCTGTCAGTGTTCATGGAGGAAAGGCAAGGAGAGAGACCACAGATCAGTGTCAGGGGCATCAAAGGAAGTGAGGTGGACATTAGTCCATTTACAGAGGAGAGAGTCCAAAAGGCACTAGCAAATCTGAAAGTGGACAAGGCAATGGGGCTTGATGGGATACACCCAAGGATATTGAGGAAGCTCAGGTGCTGGTTGCACCTCTGACAGTACTACTCAACCAATCACTGGAAACTACAGTGGCCCTGGAGGAGTGAAGGAGGGCAGATGTCCCACTTTACAAAAGTGGGATCACAGAGGAGGTTAACAATTACAGGTCAGTCAGCCTGACTTTGGTGGTGGGGAAATTAATAGAATCACTGCTGAAGGAAAGGATTGTGGAATGTCTTGAGTCCAGTGAAACACAAATTCAAGTCAGCTTGGATTCACTGGGGGAAGTCAAGTCAAACAAATCTGATAGATTTCTTTAACTGGGTGACTAGGTAATTAGATCGTGGTGGAGAGGTGGATGTGGCTTACCTAGATTTCAATAAGGCCCTTGACACCATTCCACATAGGAGACTAGTGAACAAGCTTGGCAGTCTGGGAGTGGGTCCAGAGGTGGCAAACTGGGTAAGAAATTGGTTGGGCATAGGCGACAGAGGGTGGTGATAAACAGCGTTCACTCCGTGGAAGGAAGAGTGCCCAGCGACATGCCACAGGGATCAATACTAGAGTTAGTCCTCTTTAATGTCTTTACTAGTGACATTGCAGAAGGGCTAGAAGGGAAGATAGGCCTTTTTGCACATGACACTAAAATCTGTAATAGGGTAGACACTCCAGGTGGATGGAAAAATGAATAGGAATCTAAGAAAGCTTGAGGAGTGGTCAAGAGTATGGCAACTAAGTTTCAATGTGAAGAAGAGCAAGATAATGCACTTGGGGTGCAGAAATCCAGGGGTGGATTATGAAATGGGGGGAGTGGTACTCCTGATCACTAAAAAGGAAAAAGACCTGGAAATAATCATTTCTGATAAACTGAAGGTGACCAGACAGTGTGATAAGGCAGTGGGAAAAGCCAGTGGGATATTAGGGTGCATAGGGAGGGGTATAACCAGTAGGAAGAGGTAAGTGGTGATACCGCTCTATAAATCACTGGTGAGATTGCACCTAAAGTATTGTGTCCAGTTCTGGAGACCATATCTTCAGAAAGACAGACAGAGTAGGGGTAATCCAGAGGAGTGTAACTAAAATGGTGCAAGGTCTGCACTAAGAGCTCTATGAGGAGACACTGACAAACCTCAATATGCACACCACAGAGGAAAGAAGGCGGGATATGATAGAGACTTTTAAATACCTCACATGTATAAATAAGGTTCAAGAATGAAGCCTTTTTCAGAGAAAAAGATGCTTAAGAACAAGAGATCATGCTATGAGGTTGGAGGGGGTAGGCTCAGGGGAGATGTAGGGAAGTACTTCTTCACTGAAAGAGTGTTGGATGCCTGAAACAGTCTCCCAGCAGAGGTGGTGAGGCAAAAACTGTAGTGAGATTCAAGAAGGCATGGGATAGGCATAAGGGAAATTTAGTGAAAAAGAAAGGGGGGGGAGAGAGCTGGCGATCAAGGAGTATCTGCAGTGTTACAGTAGGTAGGGAAAATGGGCACACTAAGTAGGCCAAGTGGTCCTTATCTGCTATCAATTTTTATGTTTATATGATGCATTAATGCAGTTTTTGCAAAGAATTTATATGAAATACATATACCAGATTGGCCTTTGATTGGATATTACTGTAGAACAGGAATAGAACGTGCCTTGTTTATATTGAGCTGTCCTCTCCCCGTGCATAAATGCACACTTCAGTGTTCATGGGTGGGGCTTTTCAGAAATCCACAGAACCTGCATTCAAACATCAGTAACAGAAGAATAGTGTGCAATACTAATCTTTGATCTCTACAGTACAAAACCTGTTCTGGACAAGTTGGAGGAGGAAGGCATAATTCCCATTTTTTCCCACCTAGCTGTACCAATTTCCTGCAATCTGGACATTTCATTGAACAAGTTGTTCAAGGATGAAATTAAAAATTTATTTACAAATTGGTACTCAACAATTATTTCTGAACAGCTGAGCCATAGAGTGCAGACTAACCAGCTCGACATTGACCTAAGGATGTTCAGTCTTAAGGGAAAGCACACTGAATGACTAGCTGCTTCTTTTTCAAAGCTGTCAACCTGGAAGGAGGACTGCATCTGCAGTTTTGTGGAAGCTGGTATTGCAGCTGCTCACTGGGACTGCTTAAAGCTACAACTAGTGCTGGATGATTTACCTGTAATTATACCACTGGTGTAAATCCTCTGATAATCACTGGCTATTGAGCAAATAAGGGTAATACAAGTCCTAATAATCTGCAGCACAGGAATATATACACTAAAAATAAAAAAACAAAGCAACCTCTTTAAAAGTTGTATTTTATTATAGTAAAAAAATGAACCTTGGTATAATCACAATAAGTCATTGGGGGTTGTGGGTTATAAGGGGATTTACCATGGTTGGATGGATTTATCCTCTCCAGCTGTGGTAGATCCCCTGACAACCCACACCCGCTCGTGGCTTATTGCTTAAGTTTCCCTCTTCCCACATTTCCCCCTTCAGTACATACTGTAGTTAAAGTAACTCTGTATGTTAATGTTTGTCACTAAATTTTTTTTTTGTTATTTTGCAGCTCAGTGATGATGAGAAAGAGACAAAAGATATAGCATAAAAACAAGACATTCTGATTGTAAATGGCACTGTAGTGCTCATAATAACTGCTTCGATTGAAGCAAATTTTAGTTTTTAATCAAAACTTCGTTCCATATGAGATGACATTTTTCTTTATTACCTAATGTCTGTGCCACAGTCCGTCAGATACAGTACATAATGCATAGCGCTGGGTAGTAATTAAACCATGTGGTCATGCATACCAGGAGGATGCCATGCTACAGATGTGAGAAACAAAAACTGAAGTATGAGTAAACAAATGTACAGAAACAAGTGATTGAAATGTTAAGTTCAGGTAGAAGGATTGTTTGTATAAAAACCAATTCTAGGGTGAGTTTGCTTGTTGTGGTATCGCATATGGGATGTGTGGTATATTGTATGGAGGGGGTGATCAAAACAAAAGTCTGCGTTCTTGTCAGTGAAAGTTACCGTACATATACAAAAACAGATCTTTTATGTTCGCACACAGTAACAGCTGCACACACATAGTGATAATATATGTACAGCAAACTATTCATATACTACAGTATTTATTGAATTATAAACCTAAGTGCTCTACATCTTATGTTTTTTTATTCTAAACTTGAAAACCTAATAAAATATTTGGAGATAAACATTTACAGCTGGGGCTGCAAACAGGCTGACAGCTCAGTAGGATGCATTGCATGGAACTCCTCCACACCTCTTGCAATTTATTCTTTCATTTACTGCTGTGTTTAGTGTCACTTGGTTTTCATTTATCTTTCTATATCTGTGAAATCTGGAATAGAAAACTGCAGCTGTTTTCTGGGTATTTTCCCCCTTTTGGTTATTTACATTGCATTACTTTGTATTGAGATACAATCTGTAGTTCATGTCAGATCCACCAATTAAGAGCAACTAAACTGGACCCCAACAAGACTCCAAGGTCCTGATCTCGATTCTTGTATGAATGAATAAGTTCCTCTTAGTGCTGTCATCTAAACAAAAAAAATTATATGAGTTTTTAAACAAATTCATCACTTTTGAAAAACCTCTGGTAGGCTTAAATATCAGGGTAGGCAGTGCAGAGGTCATAATATCTACTGCAGAAGATGAGACTGAGTTATAGTCAAAGGAAACAGTGCAATTGAAATAGAGAATCACAATATTAGGAGAAAGATATGAAGATTAGAAGAGAAGACAGAGAAGGAACAATTTAAGTACAGTGGTAATTACAGAAGGAGTGGCCCACATAGACTCATAACTTTATTAACATGCTTTTTATTGACTTTCCTCCCCATTAACAATGGGAAATACATAACTGAAAGAGCACGCAAACAGATGGAGCCTGATATTCAAAATATTGCCAGGGCACAACACTGAGTTTGCCCACGCAAACCGGCCTTGCGTGCAAGTGTAATATTGAAAGCTCCGTTTGCGCCGGCAAACTCGGTTTGTGCCCAGACAAAGGACAGAGGGGAGCACAATGTAAATGAAGGAGTGGGGACCTGAATATTGATGCAGTCTAATATTCAGAGTATGTGCACTGTGCAAGGCCTTTTGATATGATGCCCTTGCATGTTGCACATACCGCTGATTGAAATCCAGACTTACTCCCACGCAACCCTAGCAGTTGGCAGAAGAAGAAGAGCAGTGGCCCACCTGACACCAGCACAGTGGTGCCTGATGGTCTGGTGGTTTCTCCCCCATCATTGATCATCATTCTATTACTAAATACAATATATCTCCCTGGTAGTCTAGTGGTCCCACCCCAATCACCGATCGCCATTCCATTAATAAATACAGTATATCTCCCTGGTAGTCTAGTGATCCCTGCCCATTTCCTGATTGCCATCTCCTTCATAAAGAATGTAGAACACTTCTGGTGGTCCAGTGGTCCTTTCTGATCCCCTCTCGTTGATCGCCATCCTGTTTGGAAATAATATAACACCCTGGTGGTCTAGTGGTCCCCCCCCGATGATCGCCATCCCATTCAGAAATGAAAATATCTCTGGAGGATAGTGGCCCCTCCCCCCCCATCCATTCATCCACCCAGTACCAATAACAGTTATTATCTGGTGTCCGGTGTAACCCCACCACAATATTAGGCTATACATGCTCAGTGACAGCTCAGTCAGTGGCCAGCCACAGTGGAGAGAGGAGGGCTGTGCTAGTCACTGACTTGGTTTCGGGATGGTGGGAGTGGGGTGGTGGGTCACCACCTGCCAGGGTGGGGGTCCACTAGACCGCTAGTGACTGGGTTCCATTACCTATGCAGGGAATCAGGGAAGGGGGTTACACTAGACTCTAGGAAATAACTGGTATTGGTACTGGGTAGATGAGCAGGGGAAGGGACCATTAGACTCCAGAGATAATTTCATTTCTAAACGTGACAGCGATCAGTGAGGTGGGACCACTAGACCACCAGGGTGTTATATTATTTCTGAATGGGATGGTGATTGCTGAGGGGGGGAGAGACCACTGGACCACCAGGGTGTTCTGTGTTCTATATGAAGGGAACTGCAATTGGCAATGGGGGTGGGACCACTTGACTACCAGGGATATATATGCTTTTATTTATGAAGTGGCGATCGGCAATGGAGGAAAGACCGCTAGATTACCAGGGACATATATTTTCTTTATTCATGGAATGGCAATCACTGCAGAAGGAGGGGGGGGCACCACTAGCACCAGGGACAGCTTTAAGGAAATGGGCAACTGTGGGTACTGTGCCACACAGTACAGCCTCACTCCCTATGCAAATGGATCCATAATGGGCATGCAAATGGAGTATTAGTGCCTTGCATGCCCAATGGGCTAATTTGCGTAGGTTCCTTTGACTATGGGGATTTTTGCCCAGCTGCAAGCCATTGTGCCACCCTGTTGTGGGGGCCATGTCTGCCCAGTGCTAGGTGGTGCAGCATGGGGTCTCACTGACCCTATATTCAGTGAAATAGTACCAATGCATTATTCCACTAAATATAGCAGTTTTGGATACCTGGGCAGCTGTTGGGGGCACTGCAAAGTTTTGCCCTCTGCTTCATCCAGATTTGAATATCGGGCCCCTGAAGTCAAAACCAGGAGCTAATGATAGAATGAGTGATTTTGCTGTTTATGTATTATGTATTTATGTATTAAGCTTTTATATTTTCTGGATAAGGTTTTCATAGCGTGTAGTTTGAGATAAAGTGCATTTTTTAATCTGGGCAGAGGCATTTATATTTACACACTGTGCGCCCAGTGGTGACAGAGAAACAAAAGACATACAAATCTATAAACACAATACTAAAAATGCCCAAGTTAAATATGCCATGCCCATCCCAGCAAGATTCAAAGTGTTTGTTAGGGCAAGAGTGATAGAATATGAGAATGCAACTGTGGTGCAGTATAGAAATGTCTGTGTACACTGCTCACAAAACATTTCCCTTCTTAGGACAGCTCTGGTGGTAAAGGGCCAACAGTGGAGGCCATAAACCGAAAATACATTTAATCAACATTATTTATGCAATACTGTCATTGACACTGACTTAATTTTTAATCTAAAATTCATGGGTGTTGAATTACATACAGGGCTCAAGGGTAAATGCAGAGTGCCATTAGTTAACTCCATTATGGATTTAAGAGTACAGATTATTGCGAGAGATTGTAAACACAGGACATTATGTGCTATAGTTTCCTTTCAAACTGCAGTCTTTTAAATTATCACACATCAGTAAACACTAGCCATCTGGATCTGTTCACTGGGTGGATGGCTGGCGTGCAACTAATTCTGAAGTGGTAGCATGACACCTCTGTATGGAAATGAGCATGTGCAGTGTTCACAGCCACATCACATCACAGCAGGTTGGCAAGTGTAATACAAATGTGTCAGCTATATGTTTTTGTATTAAACTCAGCTCCTATTTTTTTAAAGTGACTTTTTGATTTGACTGTGACTGTGTTCCTACAAACATTCCTGAAAGGCATCATATGTTATGTCACAACACAGAGATAATTGCTGTGGGATGCCTGTCACAGAACTGTAGGGAAGCTTGCAACCTTTATATCATGATGACCAGAATGAAACATTTGTCAAAGTACTTGGCATATACAATAAATTACAGCTACAGTTACCACTTCAGTTCTTCAATCCCTTTTAAGAAATGCTAGATATCACACTGTGGTACTGTACTATAGCTACTGGTGGCAGAGTCCCTGTCACATGACAGAAGAGAGGTTCACAGTTCAAGCAGGCAATCTACTGAATCCTCACCTCAGTGTTGTTAGCAGATAAAAATCAGGCATTTCACCCAAAAGAACATAACAAGGTAATAAACATGATTCTATTTTAGCCCTACCAAACTGCGTTCCTATTTGGTACACACTGGAAAAGAAAGGCATATGGGACAATAGGGATAATATGGACATGCAGTGCTGGAATTGGAAGGCTATGCCTGTAGTTCAGTGCAGTAGAGCAACTAACCACACCCCTGCTCAGACCATAAAAGGGCTGCTCCTCCTCACAGCTCCCTCAATCATTTCTCATTGTGTCTGGAGGCTATGTCTTCCTTGCTCCCCACTTTTTCCTTCCTTCTGTGTCTGTTGTCTCCCATTCCTTGTCTCTTTCTGTTCCTCACCTCTGGCCACCTGGCTGCTTCTCCCACTCCTTTTTCTCCCTTTCTCTGTATTCCACTGCATGCCCTGCAGCCACTTCTGTCTTCACCCCACTTCCTTGTTTTGCTCTGGCTGCTGCTGCTTCCCTTTGCTCCCCCCTTCCTTTTGTTTGCTGCCCGCTCCACAGCATTTGTGTTTCCCCTCCTTGCTCCCTTCCACTGTGTTGCTTTGTCCACCACTTGCCCCATGACTTTGTCCTTTCTGCCCTGCTCCTTCTTTGTTGGCTCTTGGTTTGTCCTCCCCACTCCCCATGTCTTTCTCTCCCCCATGTCTTCCTTCTGTTGTGGCTGCTGCGGCCATCTGTTGCCACCCCTTGCTTCTCTTGTGTACCCTTCCTCCTGCTCCTCATCCATATTGTTTTTCACTAGCCCTTGGACTGGGCTTCTCTCCTACTTTTCTGCATTCCTCACCTCTGCCGGTGGTGTCGTGCTGGCTCTTGCCTCCCTTGCGAAGCACTGGTGGAATGCCATTTTCTGCTGCTGTGTCTGCTATCCACTCATTTGGTACTCTGGGACTGCCTCTGCCTCTTTTGGAGTTTCCTGCTTCTCTTTCTTCTCCTCTCTGGGCTGGTTCACCATTGCAGCTCCCTGGCTTGACCAGAGATATATTCTCTGCACCACTGATCTTTGGCAAATAGTAACCATTGCATATTTCCACTTTTCTAGCTCTCACATGGGACTTGCCTGCACTCCTATTATGCATTTCAGCACAGATACAGCTGCTGGCATTTAATCAATTTGTTTTAATCTACTAGTTTAACTCAGCCACTGGTAATTAATGAAATTCTATTATTTTCATGGTTTGATTAGCTGTTTGGTGTCATGGTGCCTACTTCATGGCTCCCTGTTTTTCCCACAGCAGAGGACTGTGGTGCCACAGCGGGCAGTATCTATAGGTTTCCCATATTCCATCAGTCGCTGGCTCACCCGGCTTTCTGCTGCTGCTTCATGTTGCCTTCATGGCATTAAGATGATCAGACCACACATGGGACCTCATACTGCTTTCTCAGCTTTACATTCTCTCCTCATGTCGGTGAGGCTTTAAACACATCTCTATGGCACTACCTGTACTTTGCATGCATCATCCTTCATAACATTATGAAATCAGCATATCAAGTCTTTTCATTCTCAAACCTCTCCTCTTCATATACCAGCTTCATAGCCTCCTCCTACCTAACTGTCAGCTATAGGCTATGCCCGGCCATTACCATCTCTCCTCTCTCCTCTCTCCTACTCATAAATATTTTGATGCCACTCCTGATTTGGCTTCTTAATGGATCTGGTTGGCATGCATTCGAGGGCTGCAATGCTATCTAAATTATTTAGAGTCTCATGAATGTCCCCATTGCTCAGTCTGACCTCCGTGAAGGTCTCACTATCATGAGCGATCATCTGAGCATCACCCACATGCGAGTCCCATGCTACAGTATATCTCAACTACGTTGTCTCCACATTTTGGAGATATGCCAACCATATCCATTACTTTCATGGCTCAGGGCTGGCCCTGTAGCTAACTGTCTTGCTCTGCACCCATGAAGTCCACATCTTGAGCATGTGAAACTAGGGGTGAGGTCCTTCTCATCTGGCCCATAGTGGAAATGTTCTCATTCTGGGTGGACCTTCAGTCATCGGCCATACCCACTGCACCTCTAGATGTAGAGTTTAAGACTTCAGCAGTGTGGGGTGGGGCTCTCACCAGCAGGGCCCCTTTAGCTGAAAGTGGGTTTGGAGGCACCGTTTAAGTTATTCTTGCTACAGCTGCCTTTGTTTCACATGGTTTGTTCTTAGATTGGTAGGCCGGCTGAATGCCTTGGAGGTCGTTACTCTTCTCCTCCTGCCTTGGAGGTTGGTACCACGTGCAACATACCCCGTGTTGCAGAGATTGCTCACAACCCTTAACAGCATTCCTGTTAGAAGGATAGCATAAGAGTGTTCCCCTAAATTGGAATTCCACCCCTAATTGGCCTACTAAATTGCAGTAGTAGAGCCATCCCTAACCTAAAATGTCCCAAAGCTTGGAAGGAAGGTGACCTAGGCCTTGGATTCCCAGAGGTTTCCTCCCCAAAGGGGGTTTCTCCTCTCCTCCATGCCAATGGTCATAATACCTAGGTAGGTGTAGTAATATTCCCTAGGTTATGTAGTCAGTTTTCTGCTGTTGGATGGAGTTGAATGGTGGCCCCATAGATGTTCCCTCTCTCCCTCATAGCTGTCCTCTCTCTCCTGAGGAAGTCATGCACCTGTGTCTTACATTCAGACCTATGAGTGGGTCACTCTTCATCCATTGTCTCCTGCCTACTTAAGATCCTGACCATTCCAGCTACTGACCTGCATACAGGTGTTTTATTCAGATAAATATTTGTCACCTCATATACGCTGCTTGATGCTCTATTGGGCTTCTTCCTAAGGTACCTTTGGCCAAGGGAATCATTCCTGTGGCACCTCTAGGGGTGAAACCCTCCTCTAGGATTCATTGCCTTCATACCCCTACAGTGTTTTATATCCCATGGATAGACAGGTGAACAGCTAAAGATTGTCTAAGTTACACCAGCATAACACCGCATCTAGTTGTGCAGGCCCATTGAATTTAAATGCTATGCCTGTGGCTTAATGGGACAGAGCAACTAACCATGCCCCTGCAAGGTCCATAAATGGGCTGCTCCTCCTCAAGGCTCCACCATCCTCCCCTCCTCCTGCAGTGGCTCATCTCTTTCTCCCTTGGGCTTCTTCCAAAGGTACCTTTAGCTAAGAAAATAATTTCCACGGCACCTCCACTGCTTATCTTCTGCATATTTGATTTTCTTTTGTGGCTAACTGGACTGATTACTAGAATTCTGTGAGAATCTGCATCAATATATTTTGCAAATTTTGGTGGGGTTGTGCGATTCAAAATAGCAAAAGCTGCAGGTTGTAACTGGATGCCAAACATAGCCTGAGGTGGGGTAATTGTCTTCACAAGTCAGAGCTCAGCATCATAGCCATTTGTCTAGCTAGACCATTTCAGCATTATTCAATTACTATAAACTAGTGGTGTGATCCTGTTTGAGGCAAGCCCATCTTCTTCAAGTTGTGTACAGGAGTGCTTGGAAACAACTGAGAAGTCTGTGGGATATACTATTTTGGATGAAATATCTGTAACTAAACTCTCTCTCTTGCTTACATCTGAGAGAAGTTTTCCTCATTTTTAAAGTGGTATTGCTTGGTGTTTGTTTTAGTTTTAAGTCAGGAAGGGGTTTTGAAAACTGCTTATCTTGTCAGCATCCTCAGAGGGGCTGAAATAACTGCATATTTGATTTTCCTTTGTGACTAACAAACCACCAGGCTGTTTTGGGGCTGGAGAAGTTTACCTGTGTCTGACTTGGATGTCTGGATTTTTCTCTGTTTGATTAGCAGGGTACTTTCTCTGTCAAATTGTTGTGTAGGGTATCTTGCTGACAGGAAGGCACTCATCGCAGTGGTGGGTGAGAGCTTTTAGTTGATTGTTTTGTGAGGACACAGTTTAGGCCCAACCCTTCCCACCCTCACTCCACCCACCCCTGGAAATAGTTCCTTTATACCTGAGGTTCTGACATCATTTCCTCGAGTGCAAGGTGCATTTCACTGTCATATCCTCTCTAGCACACTGCACTGATAGTATGAGCATACACGTTGTATACTATATATATATATATATTTCTATATAACAAATCACACACGCACATGCACACACACACACACACACACACAAATACAATAAAAAAACTAGATAAACATGTGGGGAGTAGTGCAATGTAATGGCTGTGGGGCAGCAGTCTTCCGGGAGTCTTTCTGGAGGCTGAGATGCTGCCCTATTTGCAGACAACTATCTGCCCTGAGGAGGAAGTTGCCGTGCCTTCAGGCTGCATGGGACAGTAGTAAGGAAACCTTCCCCAGGCCACACTGGACAGTAGAAAGGGAACCTCCCCATCCAGGGAGCACTAGCGCCACCACCACTACCTCAGAGGTTGCAAAGAAAGCACAGAAGTTGGACCACAGTGAGCTCAGGGAGGGTGAGAAGGGTGGAACAGAGGCACACCCAGTCAATTGTTCCACTCCACAATCCATACACCATTCTGGGGGAGCATAGCTCCCCTATGGATGCACCCACAGAGAAGACTGATGATAACCGTCACAAGGGAGGCCCACAGGAAGGAGGAAGAGGACACCACAGGGAAGGACAGCAGCTCCTGGTGGGGGACTCAATTATTAGGGGGATAGAACTGGGGGGAGCTGGAAAAAATGAAGTAAGGTACCTACCTGGTGCCATGGCTTGGAAGGACAGGAAGCGCATCCTCAGGATCACGAGAACAGCCGCAAGGGATTCTGAGCTGGACATAATTGTCCACCTAGGGACAAATGACTTGGCTCATCATGAGATTAGAGCAGTGCAGGAGGATATTGCATAGTTGGGGAGGGACCTAAGACAAGTAGCACACACAGTATCCTTCTCAGAGGTGCTGCCTGTCAAAAGCATGGAGGAGGCGAGGGTAATTGGCACCATGCAGTTTAATGAATGGTTGAAAAAATGGTGCTGAGCACAGGGGTTTGGCTTCATTGGTGACTGGGGTTCCACCTGGAGGGACAACAGCCTATACTGGCAGGATGGTTTGCATCTATCTAGGAAGGGAACAAGTCTTTTGAGCAATCGGTTTAAATGCTTCATTGGCAAGCTTTTAAACTAGTAAAAGGGGTAGGCACTGACAAGCAGCAGGAAAATCCCAGCCTCTCCCTACAAAACAGGGTACTAAATGAGAAAAAGACTGAGGTAGAATGGTCAGTGGGGGATCCTGCAACAGAAGGTAAAGCCATCAAAAAATGGAGAGCAATGAGTACTAATGCCTGTAGTCTGGGTTACAAGCTTCCTGAATTAGTGGCCTTGATGGAGGAGGAACATCTGGATAT
Organism: Neoceratodus forsteri; assembly: GCA_016271365.2. Taxonomy (NCBI): domain Eukaryota; kingdom Metazoa; phylum Chordata; order Ceratodontiformes; family Ceratodontidae; genus Neoceratodus; species Neoceratodus forsteri. The sequence continues at coordinate 143,526,368 of CM028131.1, read as the reverse complement.
CATGGCAGTCACAGAAACATGGTACACATAAAACCATGACTGGGACATAAACATACCAGGATACACTGTCTACAGGAGGGACAGGGAGGGTAAAAGAGGAGGAGGAGTAGTTCTTTACATAAGGGAAGGAATAAAAGCAACAGAATAAAAGGGTAAACAGGGAGGAGGAGAAGAAGCACTGTGGGTAAATTTGGAGACAGGCAATGACACCACAATATGCACAGGGGTTGTATACAGACCCCCTTCTCAGGGGGAGGAAACACAGGAAATGATAGAAAGTATACTTAGAATGGCAGAAAAAGGGGAGATATTGCTAATGGGTGATCTGAATATGCCAGATGTTAACTGGAGTGCAGTTGCAGCTGCCACTTCGAAGAGTGCAGTTATTCTAGATGCCCTACAGGGGCATGCCTTAGACAACTAGTACTGGAGCCCACTCGAGAGAAAGCAATATTAGACTTGATTCTCTCAAATGGAGATGGAGAGAGGATCACAGATGTAGAAGTGGGTAGCCATCTGGGAACTAGCAACCATCAAACAGTATGGTTCACAATAAACACAGCAATAAAGTAAAGCCATACAAAGACAAAAGTACTGGACTTTAGGAGGGCTGACTTTGCCAAAATGGGTGAGTGCCTAAGGAATGCACTAGCAAATGGGCAGGGAAGAAGGGTGGAAGAACAATGGGAATAATAAAACTGCCATCACAGAGGTAACGAGCCTTTGTGTGAAGCAAATAAACAAAACAAGGCGATGTAAGAAACCACTATGGTTCTCAAAGGAAGTGGCAGTGAAGGTTCAAGAGAAAAGAAAGCAATCAGGAAGTACAAGGAATCGCAGAAGGAGCAGGACAGAGAACTGTATCAGTTAAAGCAAAACGAGGCTGGGAAGGCAGTCAGAACAGCAAAGGCCCAAACCGAGGAAAAGATAGCCAACCAGTTAAGAAGGGGATAAAACCTTTATAGGTACATCAGGGAGCAAAGGAAGACCAAGGGAGGGATAGAGCGGCTTAATAAAGGGAAGGAGGGTGGGCAGAGGGAGACTGTGAAAAGGCAGAGATACTAAACAAATATTTTTGCTCAGTATTTACAAATGAAGAGGGGGAGGTACATAAAACAAACAGTAGTAACACTCTGGATACAGAAGCTGATACCAGTCCATTTACAGAAGAAAGGGTTCTGAAAGAACTCTTAAAACTGAAGGTGGACAAAGCAATGGGGCCTGATGGGATTCATCCCAGAATTCTAAAAGAGCTAAGGGTAGAACTAGTGACACCACTGACTACCCTTTTTAAAAAATCATGGGAGGATGGGGTGGTACTCAAGGACTGGAAGAGGGCAGATGTGATTCCCCTTCACAAAAGTGGGAGCAAGGCAGAAGCAGGAAACTACAGACCTGTTAGTTTAATCTCAGTGATATGGAAAATGATGGAATCACTTCTGAAGGAAAGAATTGTCGAGTATCTAGAGGCCAGAGGGGCACAAGACCCTAGGCAGCATGGATTCAGCAGGAAGGTCATGCCAGACAAATCTGATAGATTTCTTTGACTGGGTGACCAAAGTAGTAGATCAGGAGGGCTGTGGACATGGCCTACCTAGACTTTAGCAAGGCATTTGCACAGTCCCACACAAAGATTAATATACAAGTTAGCCAGCCTGGAGTGGGTCCCAAGATGACAGCCTGGGTAAAGAATTGGCTGGAGAATAGGACAGAGAGTAATAGTAAATGGAGTCCACTCCAGAAGAAAGGAGAGTTACTAGTGGGGCAATTAGGGTTCAGTATTAGACCGCTCCTCTTCAATGTCTTTATAAGTGACATTATGAAGGACTGGAAGGAAAAGTATGTCTCTTTGCAGATGACACTAAGATCTGCAACAGAGTTGATGCACAGGGTGGGGTGGAAAGGATGAGAAGGACTTGACAAGGTTAGAGGAATGGTCAAATGTATGGCAGCTTAGATTCAATGCTAAGAAGTGCAAGGTAATGCACCTGGGAAACAAAAACCCAGGGGAAGAGTACACAATGGGGGGTGAGGTACTAACAACAACAAAAATGGAAAGGGACCTGGGGGTAGTCATATCAGATGACCTAAAAGTGGGCAAGCAATGTGAGAGGGCTGCAAGGAGGGCTGGGGGGATACTGGGATGCATAGGAGAGGCATCACCAGTAGAAAACAGGAAGTTATTATCCCTCTGTACAGACAGCTGGTGAGACCCCATCTGGAGTACTGTGTGCAGTTCTGGAGACCCAATCTCCGCAAAGACATAGACAGGATAGAAGCTGTCCAGAGGAGGGCAACTAAAATGGTGCAGGGTCTGCACTGGAAGACATATGAAGATAGACTTAAGGAGCTTAATATGTATAGCCTCGAGGAAAGGAGGGAGAGGGGGGACATGATAGAAACTTTCAAGTACCTCAAGGGAATCAACAAAGTCCAAGAGGGTAGCATCTTTCAAAAAAAGAGGTGTGCAAGAACAAGAGGGCACAATTTGAAGATGGGGGCAGCTCAGAGGTAATTTAAGGAAGTATTTTTTCACAGAGAGGGTTGTGGATGCATGGAACAGCCTTCCAGAGGAAGTTGTGGAGTCAAAATCAGGGTGGAATTCAAGCATGCATGGACAGCCAAGGCAATTCTAGGGTGTGGGGGTAAGAAGTAGGCTGCTGGTTAACTAGGATCTGCAGTTTATCCAGTAGGTAGGGAAATGGGCAGACTGGGTGGGCCAAGCGGTCCTTATCTGCCGTCAAATTCTATGTTTCTATGTTTCTAGAAGGGTAGAACCCTCCTCTAAGGTTCCTTGCCTTCATACCCCTACGGAGTGGTATATCCCATGGATAGAGTGGTGAACAGCCAAAGATTATCTAAGTTACACAAGCATAACACTACACCAAGTTGCACAGGCCCATTGAATAATATGTAGACCGAAAAGTAGCACAATAGGGCCTTCTAACTATTGCACGCTATTATAATTTATAATACTTCGTGGCCCAGATATTCAAAGCAGTTGTGCCTGCACAAGTGCATACTTGTGCTAAGGAGTGATATTCAGTGGGAGCCAGTGTGCAGTGCAAATTTCATTATGCCAGTGCACAACTATAATGAATGCAGGCGCAAGTGCAGGGGGCGTGCTCATGAATATCCAGCACAGTGCGATATTCAACCGTGGAACCATGGCACAAGTGTGGAGCAAATCAGAGATGTGCCGAGCAGACTTGTTCCTATAAATACATGGTGCAAGCGCACAGAAAGCACTTGCACCAGGAGAGAGGGAGTGAGAGAGAGATAGAGAAAGACAGACAGAAAGACAGAGAGAGAGAGAGAGAGAGAGTGAGAGACAGGCAGACAGACAGACCAAGGCAGAAACAGAGGGAGAGGGACAGAGGTGGCAGTGGAAAGGGAGACGGGGCAGAGAGAGTGTCACAGACAGGCAGACACACTGCCAGGCAGTGCACCAGAGTGGCACACAGCCCACAGCAGCCAACCGCCCAGGGGGATAGAGGACAGCAAGGGCCATGGATAGTGCACCTTTCATGAAGGAGGCCATAATGAGGGGTATGAGGGGGCAGCAGGAACAGTGACATTACCGTAGAAGGGCCCGTCAGTGGTTTGTCTGACACAGGTGATTGTAATAAGGGATAAAGAAATGTGTCCTAATATTGCAGGCAAACCTCATTTTGGTCTAAAACATAAGGTGTTTGTGTGACAAATATTGATCTATGAAGCTAAATCATATCAAAACTTGCAAGGTTACAAGTTTAACTGAGCAACAACTTGTAATATTAAAGTGTCTTTTGATATTTGTACTAATCATGTGAGTAATAGAAAACAGGTGTCTTAAGTGTCTGCACAAACAGAAATACAGGGAGAGAGTTCAAATTATCCCTTCAGACTATTTTTAGTGTTTATTATTAGGACGGGCCAGAGTGCCTGTGTGCACATTCCTAAGTGCAAACCTATTTCTTCCTCCTAAACCTTGATAACTGGTAATGACCATTATTACTATCCTTATATAGTAGTATAATTTACACTATCAATACATTTGTGCTGACAAGAGCTAGCTCATACATTAGCTAATGCATGTACTAAAAGAAGAATTGCCTTGTAAGTTGATGTTTATATTTGTCTTGGACCAATCATAGACAACCATAGTACTGTCTTCCACTATATAAGCAAGCCGCTATACACTGTTAGTTTGAAGAATGAAGGATGTACCACTTGTAATCTCTCGCTGTGATTATTGTTATAATCATTAAATTCTTCCGCCTTCAGCCTCATCTCCGTTCGTCTCCTTTCTAAGTATTTGTAATAGATAATTTACTAATTGTAATTTTTTCCAACGCTACAGTGATACTGAACCAGCATCACCTTCGAGCAGTACACTGACACGGAGATTGTGGGTTGGTACCACCTGAACAGAGCCATTCTGAGGCAGATCTGTGAGCTGTGTATTGAGGAGATGCAGGCACCCACCGGATGGAGCCACGCCATGTCCGTGGAGATGAAGGTGACAGCCATCATGTGCCTGCTCACCATGGGCACCTTCCACAAACCAACAGGGGACACTGCAGGCATAACCCAGTTGGCCACATCCTACCTCCTCACACGGTTCCTCAAAGCTCTGCTGCCACGTGTGTCAGCCCCCCCAGGGGTGGAACCGTGGGACCATGACCGTGTCCGCGTGGGTGTGTCAAGGCACCCAAACAGACCAGCCTCTGGCATACCTGGGATGCTGACATCTGAGCCTGGTGTAGACTGCACAGGGGTCACTTGATGCCGGATATGCAGGGTGGATAGCGCACTGTGGGGGGGTCATCTGTGCCCGGCCACACCCTGTGGCAGCCAGCAGTGCAAAGCCTTCCAAGAGCATGGTGGCAATGTGATCCAGGGAGGTGGTTGTAGCCTCCTGAATGTGCTGCATTCCCGCCAGGATCTGTGCAGTGCCCCTCTACTGCTGCTCGGCTAACTGGCTCACCTCTGAGCGCAGTGTGCGTACCCCAGTGGCGAGCTGCACCTGTTGCTGAATGGACTCTCAAAGCAAACGGGTGTGCTCAGCCAGTGGCTCGGCATCCTGGGGCTCCTGGGCTGAACGCCGCTCTCCATGTGGTGACTGGCCATGCTGCACAGCCCCTCTCTCTGGAGGATGCTGCAAAGTGGGGCCTGCAGAGAGATTAGGTAAGGCAGGTGCACCGGCAGTGGACAGTGCATGCAGCTGCCTAGTGGCACCTGCAGTCCACTGCTGCTGCCCTGTCCAGCCACTGCACACCACCTAGTGTCTGCACGGCAGCACCACCTCCACCGCAGGTCACAGCCTGGGCAGCACACACCTCTGCTCCCAGAGTGGTGGCAGGCAGCTGTTCTGCCACCTGCAGGGCACTGGACATGCTACCTGTGTCAGTGGCCAGCAGGGGTGTCTCCCCCACAATGGTGGCCATGCTGTCCAGGATGAGCGTTATGTCATCATCAGTGTTGGACCCCACCCTGATCTGTGTCTCTGTGCACAGGACCTCAAGGCTGGCATCCTGCAGGAACACATCTAGGGCCTCATCCAACCCTAGGTCCAGGACATCCGCCTGCACAATGATGGTGAGCTTCAGCCAGTCAGACCCCCGGATGCCCATGGAGGTGGAAGGCTGGTCCTCCGGGGCTGGTCCAGTGGCCATGGCTGCTACCTCCACCGGCGCCCCATCATCTGAAACTGCACGTTGGGTGGACACAGCTCATGCCCCCTCAGCCCATGCATCTGGCGCATGCTTTGGCCATGTGCGCTTACTGCTGCCATTTTGCTCACCAGCTCACACTTGCAGCACTGAGCAGCAGAGAGCACCATGGGTGGCTAACTGGATGCAGGTTGAACTGGTCAACCTGGTCACCTGCGTCCAGCCCCACACACTCCAACTATTCGGCCAGTCACCACTGCAGCAGCTCTGGGTAGCAGGGTGGTCGGTATTGCTGCCACACTGCAGCAGCGCACAGGGCTGACCAGGATGGGGAAGCATTGTCGCCACTGCTATGGTGACCTGGCATGGAGAGGCACCCAGAGCACCTCAGGAGGCTGGAGGCATGTGTCAGGTGTGGAGCTGTGCCACAGCCAGGTGAGTAGGCCCATAATACATGTGTGCCCTGGTGCTGAACTGTGGTGTTGGCTAGACTGCCTGGCATGCCTGCAGGGTGGTGCACTGTCATTATGCTCATCACAGGGTGGCATTGCCCGCTGCTGCTTATGTTGTGATGCCACTCTGTGGGATGTGTCAGGTAGGGGTTCACCCTGTGCACAAGGATGGGGGTGGTGGGCAGCTGCAGTGTTTGGTTACTGATGTGTACCTGTCTCTGTTTCATTCCCAGAGGCTGAAAACAGGAGGAGGGCAGCAGCAGTGGCAGCAGGATGGCAGGCCACAGCAGGCATGGGTGGCAGTGCAGGAGCGGCTAAAGCACCAGTGAGGCCACAGAGAGCAGGTTGGCACTGACATAGTTCATTGCACCCTATGTGGGGGCGGCAGGGGAGTGGGTGCGGGCATGGCCACCTGTGCCATGTGCCATGGCAGCTGTGTTTGTCACACTGTGTGTGGTTCCCACCACTGTGGCGCATCCATTGAACACATGTGCCAGCTGTTGGTGGGGTAGGTGTGCTCCCGGCTGCCACTGACATTGCTGTGGTGCTGCCGGAGCACTGTGTCATGTGACTGCCATAGTGCAGTCGGGTGGCCACTGTGCGGTGGGGACTACCACTGTGCACTGTCATGGTGTGCTGCGTTGCTGGCAGGTGTTGACCCACCCCCCTTTGGGTGGTCTGTATGGGCACTCTGGGAGTGTGTGATCCTACTGCCCATTGCACGCTGTGGATGGTCATGGTTCCTTGGGACATTGCACTGATCACCTGTCCTGTCCTTTGTCCTAGGTGTCCAGCAGCAGTGCAGTAGGCCCCTCTACTTCCGCCTGCTCCGCCAACTTATATTGATTACCTCAACAACCATGGATGCAGTGCTGCAGGTCCAAAGGATGCTCCTGGTGGACAGGAGGCAGCGATGACTGCAAGGGGTGACAGGCCGTGGTCACTGCTAGTGGGGCTCTGAATTCCCCTGTTTCCCCAGCTGTACTGCCCCCTCCAGTCCCCCTTCCCACTGTACAGTCCCTGTTCTCTATCCCCTTCCCTCCCTTTCCTACCCTCTCCCACACCGTTCTATTGCACATAGTTGCATTGTTCAATATATATATATATATACATATATATATATATATATATATATATCTTTTGACATACCTGCCTCTGTCTGTGTCTGCTTTGCAGGTGGCATGAGGAGCCATGCTGCAGTGGTCCAGTGCCTTTTGTGTGGTGTGCATTTGTTGGGGCACGTGTTGTGCTTCTGTGGATCACTGCTGTGTGCTGAGGTGTGTCCCACTATGGGGTGTCCCTCCCCTCGGTCAGTGGCTGTGCCTTGGGGTGCCCATGGGGTGGCTGTCAGGGGTGTGTGGCAGGTGTGTGTGCTTGGTTGCGTGGCCCTGGGTGTGGTCTGCTCTGGTCTGGGTGTGTAGGGGGGCACAGCCTTCAGCCTGTGGGGGGGACCCCTTGGTGGCCTTCCATTCACCATTGGCACATCCTATTGCCAACTGTCTGTGCCACTGTTATGTTCTGGGGTGGGGGTCTGGGTGTCTGTGTGTGCCTTGCTATGCCAAGGTGGTGGTGGCCTCCTGAGTCCTGTCACTGTGCTTTCCTGGCTCTGTTCCTGGATCACCTCTCTGTGTCATGCCCCCCTCTGTTGCTCTGCTCCCACAATTACACTGGGGCTTCTCTGTCTGCACTATGGCACACCTGTATTTGCACCATGGTGCACCTTTGATAGCACCATAGTGCATCCACGGTTGCACCGTGGCACATCTGTGCCATATTCAGCCAGGTTTCACTTGCACAGTGCGGCCAGCGCAACCTCTGAATATGGTTCCTGTTGTGCCATGGCGCATTGGACTTGCACAGCGCCGGACTTGCACCGGCCTTTGGTGCATTTCTGAATATCTGGGTCCTTGTTCATAAAATAAATGTAGCAAAATAGGAAAAATGTTGTATTATTTATTAAAGTAAGCAAGACAGCTGTTTAGTGCCATGCTTTAGATTGGAGCTAGAAATCACAGTTGTAAACAAAACTATTTCTAGATACTCACAAATGTAAATAAAATGGATACATCAGTATCACTTAATTTACCTGAATATATGCCTAATCTCTTTTTGCTGCACTTCTAAAGTGTATCAATTAAATAGTTTGAACTATTCCACATAATGAATGGAGAACCAAATATGACTTTAGTGAAATTCAAATATATCGTGGTGAATCTTAGTTTTCAAGTGCTTGATAACAGATGTTAAATAGGTTGTTTTCTTTTTGCTGAGGTTTGTGTTACTCAGGTTACACATAATTCATTGCATATGCTGTGCTGTGACTCTAGGTAGGACTGGTAATAAGATTTTATTGGGGTACATCTCCACATTCACCATTAGGGGTATGAGGTAGTCTGCATATCTTAATGTCCCTTGTCTTTTTGGGTGTATGGTGTCTCTTAGTATTAGTACATTTGATATTTACACACTCAGATGTGGTCTTAAGATATCACACTGTAAGTAACAGAGTGCTGTATATCCTGACCATTGTTGTGGGACTCTTGGTTGAGTTTTTTGTAGGTTTGGGTAGAGGGTATAATTAGCTATCTAGCATTGAAGTAAGTTTGAAAATGTCCTGATCTGGTCTGACATGCTGGCTTTCCTTATGAACTCTGTCCCACTCTATTATTTAAACAATTAGAATTTAAAAAAAACTCATTGGGCATGATTTTCAGAGCCCCACTTTAGCAATGCTAGGTGCACCAAACTCCTACTTGTAGCAAACTGTGATGCACCAGGGACCATGTGCCAGATTTTGGTTCAAGAGGGGTCCCTGCTGCAAAGTCCCCAAGGATGCTGCAAATGGTTCCATGTGCCAAACAGTTGGCACACAGGAGGGGATTGACAGAGGCTGCCTTCATCCCCTGGCCTGGAAAAATCCAGCCCGAGAAGTGCAATGATATATCCCGGTGAGTCCCCCTCACTGGGCACAGTCCCATACTGATACAGAGAGACGTGGATGTGTTAGCATACTGCCATGAATGGTAATGAACCAGAAACAGCTAGAAAATGAGAGGTAGGGGGCTGGATGTAAAATACCACTGATGCCTTTGCAGAAGCTTGATCCACCCATGTCTGCATGGGACAGCCTGGTTCCAAGCCTCAAGTATTTATGGTAAAGGGTGTGGGCATGTGTCACACTGTCACCCAGTGTGTGGCAGAGTGCACCAAACAAAAACACACATTTACTGCAGTTCACATGTCTGACCAAGGGATGCTATGACCAACAAAGAGATGGTCAAATAGTGCACATAAGTCTGCTGTGACTATTGGGCTGGTGGATCCATGTGATTTGCTGTAACTATCCAGCCCTGTGTGTTTACAATGGCCTGTGCTGTGTGTGAAAGGGACTTGGCTCTGAAGTGTTTGAACACAAACAAGTTGATGAATGCTGATGGGGCACTCTCAGGGCCTGTATCAGGGAGATCAGTGAGTGGAGGTGATGTGAGGTTAGAGTAGGGTCTGAGGGACTCATAAATGTGGTGTCTGGATGACACAGCAGCCCACAGGTATAGGCAACCACCACTGTTTCCATCAAAATGCCATCCTTGCATTGGTAAAAGCAATAGAATTGCTCTATGTGAGGCTTTGTTGCTCTGTTTTATAAAGTGGTGAACTACAGCAGCTATGTTTTTACCTTTCCATGTATCAAGATGCATTGGCATGCTTTATTCTGCTGTGTCCATATGGTTCCATAAAGTGCCTTCAGTTTGTGGCAGACACTACAGTAAAATAAAATACACAATATCTACTGTACCACAAATACCTGAGCATCCCATCCCCACTGCCCTCTTCCAGAGGACACCATTACATTTTGTCCCCTTCACCACCACCAAGAGTTGTATGTTGCGGTGCTGCACAATGACTACCCATGTTCTGCAGTTACAGGGCATGCACAGTCTAAGGCATAAGAATGTTTATCTGTCACATGTGCTACTGCTTCCCATGTGAGTTTGCAGCAAGGAGTACAGGGTCGGTAGATGAGTCATACACTAGTGGACACCTGAATGACAACAGACCACTTGTATGCATATGGCATACCCATAAATCACCTTAACTGTGCCATCTGTCAGCTGCAGTACTGTGCTACCTGCATGGCAGATGTGACAAAGACAGTATACAGTGAATCCAGGTACATGAATCCTGTGCAACATATTGCACTATCCCAGTAGCAGCTAAGGGACTGTCAGTGGGTACAGGTAACAGTCTTAGAGGAGCGCTCCCACAGTGCAGGTTTGTTGGTACCATACATAACAGCCACACTGCTGCCCACTGCCAATGGGAATACATGTAGTCAGACTGGGTTGGATGTTTCAGAATTGGTAGACAGTGCCAGGATATATACAGTCTGCGAAGTAATACCCAGCGAAGTCCAGGATAGATGTAGCATATGGGCTCATCAGTAGAAAACCTCATCTGCTGTTCATGCCATGTCCACAGGGTGGTGTACAGCTGCAGCTGCATGACACTACCTCATGGAATAGGCCAGGGCATGTACATCCTCCATATTGCGGTTACTTCTATACTGGGGATGACCAGTACTGTTCTGGGTATGTGCAACAGAAATACAGACATCAAACCAAGCAATCTCACAGTTTCTGCCATGCACCATCTGACAGCCATTCCTGTTCACTGGCATGCCACTATGGGACATCGTGCTCCATTAAGTCATGTCCCCCTACTGTGGGACTAGAGCACAAATAGAACAAGGGAAGAGACTGAATCCCAGCACATTGTAACTGTAGTAAGTGTGTATCTGTCCCTACAGGTTACAGTTCTTCACATGATTTAATAGTACTTCCCACTGTACAGTCTGTGTTTACACATCGGGGGCTGGTGATGGCACTGACAGAATCTGAGTAATACAAGCTGAGACAGCTCGGATGCTTTGAGAGGGCTATGAGGTCTGTGTGTGTCAGTAGGTCTCCACACAATTATGGCAGTGGCAATTCCACCTACTCCATGCAGGGTCAGCTGACTTCAACAGCCATATGACTTGATATGACACCTGCAGTGGCACATTGGTTACTTTGGCAGCAAGTACATGTATACAAGATATACCATGCCACCATGATCTTGCCATACACTTGGGTCCCTGAGTAGCACTGGGTTGTGCATGGTATCCCTTTTTAGGTTGGCAGGTTGTGTTCCATCTCACAATGTGGATTCTGAAATGGGGAATGGTAACAGTATTACCCATGTGCGGTAACATTTGCTAAATTCAATGATGTTTGTTCCCCTTCACGGTGACTTTGTCAAACCCTACCCAATGTCACCCATGAACACATAACATGGAGTCCTAATAATGTTACAGGTTGTGGTTTAATGTGCCTGACTCTCTATTGCATAGTACACTCTCCTTGGGAGACATCTCTATGGTATGGTGTACCACAGTGCAGACTGTTACTGTACTCAGTATCATGTTTCCCCATGTCCACATACCATCCCATGCATGGTATGATCCAGCCATGTTACTGTATAGTTACTGCTATGGACAACAAATCCTCTTTGCTGTCCCAGTAAACAGTGATCTGATCATCCATTATTCCATCCCGGCACTGCCCTGCATTTCTTTCCTCAGGTATAGTTATAGCTACATTCTGCAACCAGCAATTGTTTGGACATGGTACATTCCCAGGAGGCCTGTTTGCATATTTATACATCTCTGTATTATCTTTTCTTACCATCTTGCACACTGCCACCCTGCATATCTGCAACACTGTGCTATCTCTTTCCTTGTCATGTTCTCAGCATTTCCCCTTTATGTCTCATGCTGAGGGTTTCTCTGGCCATCCATTGGCTTAGGACCATGGCAGTGCATAAGACTGTTAAACCAGCTCTGGCTGGTCTAATCACTGGCATGACCTACAGCCATGGGGGGGACTCTGAAAATTTCATTGAAAGGGGATGTTGCAGATGGAATGTGGTGCAAGCCCCCTGTCTGCCATGGTGCAGCCTACAGCTCAGCACAAGATGGGTGCAACTCAGTCTGGTGCAAGCAGCCCAGATGGGGAAGCAGGCTACATTTGAAAATTGGGAATGGCACATGATGTGGTGCAGAGTGCCCCCTGCATCATTTCTGTGTGATGTAAGCATTGTGCACTATTCCCAGCCCTTTGAAAATTGAGACCATTGTGTTGCATCACTTTGCAATGCATGATGGCAGCCAGAGTAGTCCAGTTGCTTCTCATCTGTACTGTCTCTATGCTCAGAATGTGAATTGCTGCAGATATATGAATGCAAGAGTTCAAGTCAGGTCCCAGGTGAAAAATCATCTTCTTTCTGATCCATATTTTGGTTAGTAAGATACAGTATCACTTACAATCTTAAACTAAACATAATGTTTTTGTATACAGTGTGCCGTTCTGTAATTTGGCATTAATATCTGATTAACATGCTTTGGTGACTATTTATATGATATACACCAAAGGGTTAAATTTAGTACTTCCATTCCTTCATGTAGGTCAGCTCAGTGTGGTGTCTGTCAAGGCTCCATATTGTGCCTGTTACTGTTTCCGTTGTTCATGGATCCTACTGCAAGTGTCACCTGCGATTGTGAACTTTTTCTCTACGTGGATGATGCTGTGCTTTGGTTTCATAGTTTTTCAGTAGATGAGATTAATACAACACTTACAGATGAATTCACTGCAATGCAGAAATGGTTAATACAAAATAACCTAGTAATAAAGAAGTCAAAGAGCAAAGTTTTGCTATTTGGAAACTACCCCTAAAGTTTATAAATATGGTGGAGACTTAGAGATGCTCACTTTGGACAGCTCCTCATTAGACTGTGTAGATTCCTTTAAATATCTTGGAGTCACATTAGATCTGATTTTGGATTATGATCTTCATCTGAATCAAGTGACTTCTAAAAGCCATTATACAATGGCAAGAAAGAATCTTGGACTGTGATTGGTCAGTTTGGGGCTGGACCCATGGCATTATCCCAGCACTATGCCACAGGTCTACTCTCAGTGCTGTAAACCAATTGATCATTTATTGGATGGTTGTTTCTTGCTCTTTTTTTGCATCTCCTCTAAAGAAACACTAATGAAAACATTCTTTAAAATTATTTCTTTATTTTATTTATGACAACAAGCCATTGTATGATAGGGATAATGTACTCCAGGGTGTGTGTCATTTGGGATAGCGCCACACCTGGGGCATTGGATGCACTCGACCTGCAGCCTCATGCCCAACTCCCCCAGGCGTGGTGTTATCCCAGCACAACACACACCCTGTTGTGCATTATTCCTTTATTCAAAAATTGGCACCCTTTTTAGAATCTTCTATCAAAAAAGACACAACTTGCTATTGCTTAACAAAATTTACTACCAGTTTTGAATTATGCCTTATTTGTGACCAATTCTGTGCCCTCTGGCATGTTATCTAGAAAAGAATTGCCACTTCAGAAAACTGGCAAGTTTGCACCACTGACTCCTTATCAGACCCATCCTTGTGATGTATTGGGTACACATAATTGGCTTTTAGTGCAGAACAACAATAAATTAGTCTTATCACGCTTTCTTTATAAAATTACAAAAAGAAAAAAAAACCTCCAGGGTTCCTAGTTGTTTAAGCAACCTGTTGGTTAATTATAGTACTAATTATGATTCACATTCTTCATATGAACATTTGTTATCATCACTATTTGTGTGTACTATAGCAGAACAATGTGCATTTGCATACGTTGTCTCCTCAGTCTGGAAATCATTACCTACTCAGATTTGATGTGTATCTTCATATACTCATTTACTGCTGCTATATCACAATATATTTGTAAACTTGATGTTTGTAATTGTTTTTACTTAGTATTATTAGAATCACCCTCTGTTAGGAAGTCTTCTGTGTGTATATATGCCTGAAAAAGGAATGTATTTTCCACTGTCCCTTCCTGATTATAAAAATAAATGAAATTAAACATTGCTGTATATTGCACATTAAAGGCTACAAACATACATATGACCACTGCACTGTACTCCTCACCAAAACATTTTTATTCTATAAGTAATACAGGTTCATAGTTATCTGATGCTGTCCATCCCCTCCTGATTTAGTGGTTAATGGGGCTTATATATTGTAGATATATCTAACAAAGAATCTAGGTCTTCTGGATCATACTTCTTCCTTGTCTGTTAGCCTTATGAATGGATCTGTGTTCTGCCTAAAAGGTGAGAGACAAAAGGGGTATGGAATAGCTTCTATGCTACAGAATGGGGTGATCTTATTAATGTGGCATTTTTTCTTGTCTTTAAATTGTAGGTATTTACAATAGTAAGTAAAAGGGTGAGTACTAAATTTTCTTCTAATTTTCTATACTAGAAAAAAAAATAACTGTATTACAACTTGACATTTTAGACTATGTTCTAATATATTATTAATGGAAAGTGTTAAAGGTAATAGGTTTACTCTTGTTTGCTCATACTGTTGTTTACATATCTTCTATATGTGATGAGAATTAATTTGCTATGGGCTCTTCATTGTGTTCTCCTGACTAGAAAATGAATTATTATTACAAATCTAGCTGTGATTTAAAATGTTTCTTAGGTGGTAGGTAAGTAGTAATAAGAATGTTAATCAAAAGTAATATAAAGATGTCTAATTGAATTTATATAAATTAATAAAATATTATTATTGGTAGTTGTATTTTTCTTAGTTCACTGCATTCATTTAGACCATTATTCTGTTTGGAACACATACTGACAATTGTCATGTCAATAAATGTGTTATTAGTATTTCAAAGAAAATCTAGATATCCAATACATACTACCATTAGTTATTATAATCACCTCATGCTCTGAAATCTCTCTTCTGTGATTTTGCTACTCACTCCTGTAGTTGCCCCTGACACTGGGATCTGGAGTTGTCTGCTGACCTACACCCTGCACTGTTAAGAATAAATCCCTCCCTCCAACTGTTTTCTTGTTTTACTCCTACCCCTGCTTAGTAACATTGTTGCACACTGTATATTTCTCTTATTGTTCTTCATTCGAACTTTTATTGTATATAGTTCCTGTCCAGAAGCATTACCTATGACTTGCTATTTTTTATTGTACTTACTATATTTACATATTATTGCATTTCTGAACATTGTATTTTGTAATTGCACTGTACTCTCCCCTTTCCCTTCCCCCTAGGGTGCTTGTTGAAACTAGCTGCTACCAGCTCAGTATTCCTTTCCTGTTAAAAACTTTGAACTAATTAAGTAACTAACTAGAAAACAAGTATTTTAAAAATACATAATTTTACTGTTGTGTGGGTGGGGAAGGAGATTCCAGATGACAGTCAAATATCAGTTGCCAGGTATCAGAACATATCTAGGGAATAGGAAATTATTCAGAGTTAGTTTACTTAATATTGCATTGTAGTATTTGTGTTATCTTGAACTTAGTTTGGGTAGTGTGGGAGAGAATTATATCATATATTAGGTTTTCAGACTTCAATAGCTGAAATTTGTTATTCATTGTTAACATAGAAGGGAGGATAGGTAATGGTTCAAATATTTTAAAAATGTACTGATACAACTCTATCCTAGTTGATAAGTTAAAAATATGTTTTAGCAGCTATGCTCAGGGCAGACTAGATGGGCTGGTGGTCTTTTTCTGCTAACATTTTAAAATTTCTGTGTGATCGTTGATACAAATTGGCTCAATAAATAGGGATAACATCAACATTGTCACAAGATATATTAAGGGATCCAACCACCAAATCAAAAGTTATAACATTTTGTTACATATAAAGAAAATAAAATGGATATAGTCCTCCTCAGGGACACACAATTAGTTCACAAAGAGTAGGTAAGTAAAATTTATGGAGCTGGTTGTAACTTAAGAGCAGGAGGTGTTGCAAGTCTGATAAAGAAAATGGTAAATGACATGCTCAGTCCACTGTAGCTGATCTTAATGGTAGCTATACTGTATACTCAAAACCTCTTATCATTATACCAATGGCTATCATTAGTACATATGGCCCTTACAAATCAGATCCAGTTTTTTTTTTATAAATCCCCTCACTAAACTAACTGCATTTGCAAATACCAATATTATAATTGGATGTGGCTCGAACACCATTCTAGATAATTAAGTAGATAAATCAGATGATAAGGCAGTTAAAAATCTAAAAATAAACTAGTCATTTGTGAGATTATGGACTCATTAAGTTTACATGCTCTGTAGAGAATTTTAAATCCTTCAGCAAGAGAGTATACATTTCTTTTCAAATTAAAGGAAATCATTATCATGGCTAGAGTACTTATTAGCTACTAAATGCTTAAATTCTGTTTTGGAAGTAGAAAATAAATCTAGAGTGACTTCAGTTCAGTTCCCTATTGTTTTGCTTTATGAATCTAGGGGCCCAATATTCAGAAATGTACAGTATGCTAGTACTATAATTGCACCACACTTACACCGGTCCCCAGCCGAGGTATATTCAGAGACATTGCACTGGTGCTATGTCCTATAGGGTTGACTGTGCACTGGTGCAGAGCAATGCATATATGCAGCACTGAAAATAGCTCTGAGGACAGGGCTAAATACAAGGGACAGCAGTGGGTGCGAGTAGGCCACCAATGAAATACACACAACACAGCAGCATAGGTATGAAAAAGAAGCTTTACTATAAACAGTAGAAGAAGAAGAAGAAAAGAACAACAAGGGCAATAGCCCATATGTGGGAAGGGAAGAGCAAAAAAAAAAGAGCAACCACCCATCCAAGGAAGAGGGGAAGGAACAAAAGGAAAAGAGCACCTGCCTGTGAATAATAAAGAAAAAACAGGACACATGCCTGTCAAAGTCAATGCCCTCCAGGGGCTCTAGCAGGTGGTGGTGGTGGGAGTGGTTGTTGCTGCCAGAGAGCTGCATCCATGCCCCAGATGGCCTAGTTTGTGTCTTGTACTCACCGAACATGATCAGCTGCAGTTATAACAGCTGTGCAGAAGGTTGTGCAATCTATACTGTATTTAGCAGTTTCTATGACTCTTTCAAGAAACCAGGCATATAAAGTCTCAGTTATCTAGCTCCAAAGGTGGCTCAGTTGTAAGCATATAAATATTTTCAGAAATTTTCACATGAATAATAAAATGTGCACACTTACAGCCCCATAACTTCCCGCCTCTCATCTAAATGTCATGAAACTTGCCATTTATTTAGAGCCTCTTCCACACAGTATGAATGCCAAATTCCAGGGGCCGATTCAGAAGCGCCTGTGTCCAAAAGCAAGTTAGACAAGGAAGGAGGGCAGCGTCTGACACAGTTGCGTAATGAAGCAGGTTATTCCAGAAAGTTTGTCACTTGCAGCAAACTTTCTGAAATAGCCACAAGATCTGGGCCTGGGCAAGAAGGGAGGAGCACAGTGGTAGGCTGTGGCGCAGGGTGGGGACGCACCCCTGGATAAGGTCGCAGGGGGCAGCAGAGGTGCCCAAGGACAAGCAACCCAGAACCCAGGCAGAATAGGGCCAGCCCCTACAAGAATGTGGTGCAGGGTGTGTTGTCACCAGAGGGCAGAGCCCTGTACATGCCAGGTGCCCCTGTACCATGTTGTGTACAACCCACCTGCTAGGCTACTGACAGCCCCGCTAATCCCCCATACAGCAGTTGTCCGGTGGTGGTGTAGCGGCCACCCCATGATTTTCCATCACCCAACAAACACACAGATGTCCCTGGACACACTACCGAGTGGCCTAGTGGCCTCCTACCCACCCCACTCCGACAGACAGTTCCCAATGACAGCGTGTATACCACCTGTAACCCATGCCAATGACCACAGTGTAGCACTGATAACAACTGCTAAAATCAACAGGCTGAGAAAATTCCCAGCAGCAGGATACACTATAGTATAGCAGTGGGAGCCACATTCTTGAACAGTGGGTAAGGGCTGAGTACAAAATATGTGATAACCGAGGAGCACCACTCCTCCAAAAAATGACACGGCTTTTGTCCCATCCCTTCTAGTTAGTAATCTACAACTAACAAACAAATTCATTTTGTGGCCTACCATCCAGCGGTAGGGTGGTATACTGTACCAGTCAGTTGTCAGTTCCTTCAGAATTCAGGCAATTACACCACACGGTTGATGAGACAATATAGCCTGTTTTATAGGAGGTCTGCAATGAACCTGTTTGAAAATTTGTACAACAGAAGAATGGACAGATTCCAAGCTGCAGAATGCCATAGCACAGACCAAGTAAGGGATGTGTTCACTTACGCGGTCTGTACGATTGCATTCTGTGGCTGACCATGGTGGTGTGAGGTGGGCTCTGCCACTTGCAGCTGTGGTTCAGCGAAAGCAGGGGGTACGCATCAAGATGGGTCCCACAAGATCACCAGGTACTGCTTAGGTGTCAGCGTGGCTCAGTTGGTAGCACATCCACCTCTGGACCAGAAGGTCGTGGGTTCTCATCCCACACCGGGATTGGACTTGCACCTAAAAATCGCTGGCATCCGAGTGCAGTATTGGGGGTTGCTGTAATGCTGGGGTGTGCCATCCTTCGGATGAAACGTTAAACCGAGGTCCCTTCTGCCCATCCTGGTGTTGTCCTGGTGGGTGTCCAGGTGGAAGTAAAAGAATCCAGGGCACTGTTTGCAAAAGAGCAGGGAACATTCCCGCTGTCCTGGCCAACATTCCCCTTCCTATAAACCGGTTCATGCAATTATCCAGGCTGCGTGTGGGTGATGATGTGTGATATGGCCACCACCACACATTCAGTCACTTTACTACCAGTCTAGCATTGCTTGTAAAGCGCTTTGGGATACTGTGTATGAAAAGCGCTATATAAATGCTGATTATTATTCTTCTACTGATGTGGACATTGGTGCAGGCACAGGAAGAGCACAGGGGATGGACGGACTTGGACCCGGGAGTCTTCTTTCATAATGGACTATGGGATTGGGGCTTATTGTGCATTGGGGAGGAGGACCATATGTGCATGCCATCCTGTTGCACATGGGTGTCCAGGCATGTGTGGCACAGTGATCTACAGGGGACAGATTGCTCCTGCTACAGCTTGAAGGGGCCACATCACCTGTTTCACTCCCCACAGTAATGAATGACCCCTATGGCTCTGCTGTTTCACCACAGGATGACTGCTCCCAGGCTCTGCCTATCGCAAGCCACTTAGTCCACCTCCAGGCTGATCTAAGTGGCGAGCCTTCCTGCGTCCATGGTGGGGCTTCCAGAATCCAAGGAAAGGGGGTGTGGCAGCCCCGCCATGGCACAAGCCTTCTTGCGGACCTGGCTCACTGGGTTGTTGGATGCAACCCTGGCACAAGGGGCCTTTGAAGCAGAGTTTCTGCAGTAGTTGCAGTCAGCCTTCCAGAATAGCATCCTGCTTAACCTTTTAGAATCAGGCCCCAGATCTCTAGCTGTAAGATTGACCAAGTTATGACCAATTAAAGAATTTTGGAAAATACTGTAAAATGTCATGAGAATTCACAGAATTTCACAAAAATTCCACAAACTAGGACTGTGCTAATTTAACCCAGCCCTACAGTACTTCAGAACTGTATATCCTATCCAATATTTATTATGACTGGGCCCCTTGGTGAGGTTTCAGTTGGTGCTTTGGCTGTGTGAAGTCCCATTGCCAAATTGTGTGTGGGTACACATTGTAAATAAATGTTTAGTATTTCACAAGCAAGTTATCATCTCAGGTGTTGTATCCTGCATCCTGTGTGTTGCTACCAAAGGGAGTAGAGTTAATTGTCTTGAATACAAACCGAGAAATGAAGTTCAAGGTTTAAAGTTTATATAAATTAAAGTGCTTCCTCTTTTATCCGCCAGCCTCTGGACATCCTAAATTTAGGTGGATAAAAGAGGGTGGCAATTAAAGGGGGAGATAACATTCTTGGAAAAGGGGGAGGAGTTCACACAGACATCAAGCGAGGGTGGCGGATAATGAGGGTGGCAGATAAAGGGGTAAACACTGTCACTCCGTCACAAGTCGCCATGCCGGGATTTGTATATAGTGCAGTGTGGCATTAGATCTATTTTTTGACCAACCAGTGGTGACTCCATTTATAGAAACATAGAAAATAATGGCAGAAAAAGACCCATGGTCCATTCAGTCTGACCAAGTTCTCTATTTAGCCCTGAGACCTACTATCCCACCGGGGTCCTAGCTCTGACCCTAACCTCCCTCCCCATTCTCCTCTCAGTTTCTGCTGCTCCGAGCAAGCACTATACCCTTCATTCTGTCCCAACCGTGCTTGAAACCACCAACAGTTTTTGCACTTTCCACTTCAGCTGGTAGACTGCTTCATGACTCCACCACCCTTTATGTAAAATAATCCTTCCTCTTGTCCCTCCAGAACCTCTCTGCTGTTCGTTTCCGCTCATTTCCACGTGACCGTGAGTTAGTATTCAAGCTAAATAGTTCCCCACAGTTCATTTTATTATTTTCTTTTAGGAACTTGAATGTCTCTATCATATCTCCTCTCTCACTTCTGGTCTCCAGCAAGTACTTTTGTTCAGTGCCTTCAGGCACTCCTCACAGAACCTGCCCCATTAGCCCTGAATCATCGTCATCTCCCTGTGTTGCACCGTCTCCTGCCTGTCTCTATCTTTCCTGCAGTGAGGACTCCAGAACTGGGCACAGTACTCCATTTGTAAGAGTGAGTGTGAATCCAAAGGAGCATTCGGTGAATTGCTGAACTTTGGCAGTGTAGCCACCTCACCTCCCCAACTGTCGAGGAGCACCCAATGCTACTACAAGGGAGGGGAGCCTACTCCTAAGGAACCCAGAACTGAAACATATCAACAACCTGGCAGGAACAAAGTAGAGTACCTACCATGGCCTGGGTCCTATCTGCTGAAAGGTGAAACTGCCATCCCTCACATCTACTTTGGATGCTTTAGCTGGAACCTGGGGACCTTTTCTCTTCTTCCTCCTCTCCGGCAAAGTCCTCCACCAGCCCGCCAGCCCAGGAAGCACAGGATCGAACATGGGCTAAAACTTAAAGCTCCCCCCAAAAGAAGTCTGGTTAGCAATTCATTAGCTTCTCTACAATTCATCATAAGCTACTTTTCAATTTTGTTAAAAACTCTTGATACTCTGGATTCAGCAACAATTTATTTCACCTGAGATCCCAATGGTTTAAAAGGACTCAGGGGTCCCATTGCTTGCTACACACCTTCTCCTCCAGCTCCATGGAGCACAACTATGTACAGAGTCAGGGGCCTATTACTAGGGAACAGATGTCCTAGGTAGCATTTCCTTCAGGCAGCTACTGAACCCTTGGATGGCATACCGAGACCCTTTCTGGATTTTTTCGCCACAGAGCCAACCCACCCTCTGGCACTGGTAAGCTGGTACTGTGTCTCTCCTGGTTCTTTTCTTTTCACCCTGGTCAGACATCCACCTATGGAGAAGCGAGCGTCTTACTCCCATCTGGTCCCATGCCATGGGGATGCAGGATTTTTCCACCCTGACCAGTTCTTTATGACATAGAAACATAGAAGCTGATGGCAGATAAGGACCGCAAGGCCCATCCAGTCTGCCCATTTCTTTTTCTACCTTATGAATGTGCTATTGGCCTTTGCTCTGTCAATGGCCTATCTATTCATACTCATCTGTATTGCTCCCTTATGCCTATCCCATGCCTGTTTGAAGCCCTGCACTGTATTCATATCCACCACTTCCTGAGGTAGGCCGTTCCATGCATCCACCACCCTTTCTGTGAAAAAGAACTTCCTCACATTACCCCTTAATCGGCCTCCCTCTAATCCCATGCTGTGTCCTCTTGTTGTGTTATTTTTCTTATATTGAAACGTGTTAGACTCTTTCATCTTGTTAATGCCCTTAAGGTGTTTGAATGTTTCAATCATATCACCTCTCTCCCTCTTATGCTCTAGGGTATACATATTGAGCTCAGTTAATCTGTCCTCATATGTTTTCTAATTCAGTCCCTGCACCATTTTGGTTGCCCTTCTCTGGACTGCCTCAATTTGGTTAATGTCCTTGTGATGGTGTGGCCTCCAGTACTGCATGCAGTACTCCAGATGGGGCCTAACCAGTGTCTTGTAAAGAGGGATTATTACTTCCATCTTCTGATTTGTGATACCTCTACTAACACACCCCAACATCCCTTTTGCCTTACCTACTGCTTTAGTGGTCTGCTTGGATGATTTTGGGTCATCAGTGATGATGACGCCCAAGTCTCTTTCTTCCCTTGTGACTGTCAGCAACTCCCCTCCCAGCCTATAGGTGGCTTTAGGGTTTCTCTTCCCTATGTGCATGATCTTGCACTTCTTTGCGTTAAACCCCAGTTGCCACTCTTCTGACCATTTTGTTAGTTTATCCAGAGTACTTCTCATTCTGCCCACCCCGTCTGGATCATCTACTCTGTTGCAGATCTTGGTGTCATCTGCAAACAAGCAAACCTTACCCTCCAGTCCATCTGCAATGTCACTGATGAAGATATTGAAGAGGACTGGCCCCAGGACTGATCCCTTAGGTACCCCACTTGTAACTTGCATCTCTTCTGACTGTATACTGTTTACCACCATTCTCTGTTTTCTGCCCATCAACCAGTTCGCCACACAGTTGACCAATGTCTGACCCACCCCGAGCCTACCCAGCTAATTAATCAATCTTCTATGTGGAACAGTATCGAAAGCTTTGCTGAAGTCAACTGCTCCCCCTTGGTCCAACACTCTTGTTACCCAATCAAAGAAATCTATGAGATTAGTTTGACAGGATCTTCCTTTTGTAAACCCATGCTGTCTTGGATCCTGTGCTCCTTTGGATTCCAGGTGTTGCACTATCCTTTCCTTAAGGAGTGTCTCTATTATCATGCCCACTACTGAGGTAAGACTGGTCTGTAGTTCCCTGCCTCCTCCCTGCTACCACTCTTGTGGATCGGGATCACATGAGCCCTTCTCCAGTCTTCTGGGACCTCTTCTGTGCTCAGAGACTCACTAAACAATTCTGATAATGGCTCTGCTAGTTCTACCCTTAGCTCCTTTAGTACCCTGGGATGTATGCCATCAGATCCCATTGCCTTGTCCACCCTGAGCTTATCGAGCTCCTGTAGGACCCTTTCTTTTGTGAAGGGACTAGTGCACACCTCCCTCCCCCCTGTGTCCATGGTGCTGAGCTATGGGCCCTGCCCTGCCTTCTCTTCAGTAAATACTGAGCAGAAGTATCTATTTAGGATAGATGCTTTTACATGGTCCTCTTCCTCACATGCCCCCTTATCCCTTTGATCTTAGCAATACCCCCTCTGGACTTTCTCCTTTCACTGATGTATCTATAGAAAGTTTTGTCACCTTCTTTTACTGTCCGTGCTAGTGTTTCCTCGGTTTGGGCCTTTGCCTGCCTTACTGCCTTCCCTGCTTCCCTTAGGGCAGTTTGGTATGCCTCCCTATCTTCATCCTGCTGTGTTCCCTTATATTTGCTGAAGGCCAGCCTTTTGGCTCTGACCTTTTCTGCTACTGTGTTTGAGAACCAAAGTGGTTTCCTTCTTCTTTTGCACTTCCTTTTCTCACTAACACAATGGGATGTTGCTTTAAGTATTGCATCTTTAATGCTTGCCCAGTTTGCCTGTACCCTCTCACCTGTATTTCCTTTTGCCAGGGCTAGCTTAACTCTGTTGGCCATCTTATCAAAGTCAGCTTCTCTGAAGTCCTATATTTTTGCCTTGGAATGGGATGATTTTGTTCTAGTGGCCAAATTGAGCCATACCATGTGATAGTCACTGGCACCCAGGTAACCTCCTACCTGGAGAACTGTGATCCTTTCCTGTTAGTCAGTACTAGATCTAGGATAGCCCTGTCTCTTGTGGGTTGTTGTACCAGTTGTTTGAGGCCCTCCCAGAGAATCCACCATGTGTCTAGTTCTGGCAGATGTCCCTGCTGGTATTGACCAATCTGTATCTGGCATGTTGAAGTCTCCCATTATCAGAACCTCCCTTTAGATGTCATGTTTTGTATATCTTCTAACAGTAATGTGCCTATGTTCTCCCCCTGGTCTGGAGGCCTGTAGAAAACCCCAGTTCGTATGGCTGTCCCATTTCCTGTTTCCAGGGTGACCCACAGTTCTTCTGGCTCCTTATGTGTATTCTGAATTTCTGTAGCTTTGATATTTTCATTGACATAAAGGGCCACTCCACCCCCCTTTTTGCACCTCAGTCTCTTCTGAACAGTACATAGCCAGGTACTGAAGTCTTCCAAGTGTGGTTACTGGTAAACCACATCTCGCTAATGGCTACTATGTCCAGTTTAGCCTCTGTTATTATTGCCTGCAGGTCTGGGACCTTGTTTCCTAGACTACGAGAATTTGTGTACATGATTTTCCATTGGCCAGATTTTGGTGTGTTAGTTGTTGGGCGAGGTCCGGCATTTCCTCTGTGCATTGTATGGGGAGCCGGACCTTTTTCCTTACCTGGTGATGCAAATGAACCACAAACATGCTGAACTCCTATTTGACCACTAGCTGAGGGGTGAGGGGTGTTCTTCCCATTCAACATATGGGGTGCTGCACCCCTTTCCCCATCTGCTAGTTTAAATATTCTGCAAAGACGTCAAACTTCTGCCCCAATGCACTGACTCCCTCCTTAGTCAGATGCAGTTCATCAAATTACCATGAAGTTGACGTTAAATGTGACTGCTGTTTCCACCAGCTTTCCTTAGTCCAGCATACTGTGTGTGTGTGGGGGGGGGGGTCTCTCCAGCATACCTTGGGCCTGTATCCCCACAACCATACCTCCTTTGTTTGACTATAAGATACTGTGTCCGGAGGGCTTCTCAAGGCCTAATCCTTTACTACTTGTGACCCCCCCAATAGCATGTGAAGAGACCCTGAGGCCTGCCCCTTCAAGCAGGCCCCATTAATGGGTGAGAAGCCTCTGGCACCCCCTTTTACCCAAGCCTGCACCACTCTGCCACACTAGGGAACTGGGAGGGGTACTGCCATCACCCATCCCCTGGAGGAGTCCTGCCATGTGACCTCCAGCCCTGGCAGTGCAGGCCAAAACTTTTACTGGGTCTGGGACCCACCAACTCCTATCCTGGGCACTCTCACTACCCCCCACTCCCTGGAGTCCCATTTACCCCCTACAATGCTGGCAGGCTAACTACTGCTCTCCCCATGCACTGTCCATTGGCGCCACATCGCTGTATTACTGGCACTACCTCCACTTACAAGGGGGAGGGTTCCCTCCTCGAATCAGGCCCAGCCTATACCGATGAGCTCTGCCCTGCCTTACTATCCTGCCATCTCCCAGCCAGCCTCTCCTTCTACTCCCTTCCTTTTCCCACGCCCCCTGCTTTTATGGGCTATGAACCTGACTCTAGTGGCAGTTTGAAGTATAGCCCAAACTGATGCTCCCCCCCTCACTACCTACTGGAGACCTTTTCCAAGGGAAGAACACCAAAAAAGTTGGGGGGCCCTGCTTACTCATAAGCCCTTCTCAAAGGGGCTTGCATCTCCCCACACAAAGGAATCATTCTCAAGGGAATGATGGCACCTCACCAACTTCCCCCACCTAGCTCCCCACCCACCCACACCTCAGTATGTGCACTCCCAGGAGAAGCCAGAACCAGTGGGGGTCTCAAAGGTGGGCCCCTCAGAGAGGGAAGGGGAAAGGAATCACCCACCCCAACCTATTACTATACCTAATCTAAAAACACAAATGTTTTCTGTGCCAGGGGGGACAATATACTTAATATACTTAATAAAGCACTGCCCAAAAACAAGAACACCAAGATATGAAATTCAATTCGGGTTAATAGACTAATACTAATTCTCTTAATTTAGTAAAACACCATAATCACTTAAGAAGATAAATGATTTCCTAAATATTCCAAATCATAATCACTCTAACCATGCCCACACCACTCACACATTTTCTCTCTTTTGCACACATTTTAATGATCAAAGTAATAGAAAACATTTTTAAATAGTTACAATTTAAAACAGTCTTTAATGCTAAACTAAATTGTTTTTTATTGGAATGTGATGTTTGTTCTTGTATGTAATGTTCTACTACTGTATGTTTGATTATGTTTAGTTATTTGTCCAGGTGGTACCTGAAAATGGACTTGTTCCAGTACTCTTACCTGGTTAACAAAATAAAAATGAAATGAAAAATGAAAATGAATAGTTAAGAGTAATGTCTGATTTACAGTTCTCTGAGGTAGAAAAGTTATTCTAGTCCATTATCAGTTTTCTTTGGGTTCAAACCAATCATTAAACAGCAACCTGTTCCTGGGAGCAACACTTGGCATAGTCAGAGTTCCATTAAGGGGCTTCAAGTATGGGGTCCTCCTCCTAGTGGAAAGTAGAATTCTGGATCAGGCTTGGTCATCAGGTCTCCAAAAGAGTCTTTTGAAATTATGAAGTACGTGGTATGACATCCAGCCAAGTCTTGCACCAGGGTAAAATGTTTGAATAGGGTCAATCTGGTCCAGGGGGCAGTGTGGCATATAGCTCGGGTCTTCTGGAACAGTTTCTGAGATGGACGGCCACTACTTCCTGGATGATGCTTCAACTTCTCAAGTTGCTCTCGATAGATCCAGTCCACCCTCATTTCCTCCATGATGTCCCATTACCGCTTTGACAGGTAGGGGTAGTCAGAGTCCTCATACTCCATCCTTAGTCGCCGCCGCACCCATCATTCTGCCTGACTCCATTCTGGCAGATCCCTTATGCTCTGTGGGCTTTTTCTGTCTCCAACCATACCCCCTTTCTGTAAGTAGCATTGAGGGCATCCTCTCTATTAAGTCCATACATCCTGCTCCTTTGGGCATGCAAGCGCTCTGGGATGCGGGGGGGTTCTGTCATGTGCTGTAATCACCAGGTAGTGAAAAGGCTTGGGTATAGCCCAATAGATGTCATAATCATTGAATTGCAGCTTGTGACCAAGGAACCTGTCCTCATCAAAATTTTCATCATCTGCAAACAGTCTTTTATAGGCTTTTTCTCCTTCTTATCTGGTGACCCCTGGCCAACAGCAGCAGTCTTAGGTCTCACCTTCTCTGGAGAGACAAAACTTGATCTTACAGCTGGCAGGCTACCTCCAGACAGAGGCCTTGGCAACATTTCCCTGGGTGCTGGGGATTCGCTTGCTGGTGGTCCGAGGCCTCTGCCCCTCCCTCCCTCTGCCATGGGGAGTAGAGGTAGCCGGTGAGGAGGAACAGGGCAGACAGCTATGTTCCTCCTCACCCTTCTTCTCCTCTGCTGCACTCTCTCCCTGGTTCTCCTCAGCTTCGATAATTACATCAGGGGAGGGTCCTCTCACTGGCTGCAGTTCCTTCACCTGCTCTGTGGTCCGCTCCTCCAGTGAAAGCCTCTCAAAAGTGCTGGGTTCCAGGCTCCCCGGGACCATACCAAAGCTGTGCCTTCTAAACCGCTGTAGGGGTATACTCAATGGAAAACTGGAGGGGCCCAGTCAAATATGCCTCAGGGGCCGAGCTCGAGCATAACCTGCACACAGACAGGTGGACTATTCCCTCTCCCTTGTAGCCACATCTAACGCATCTTTCCTCCGCCTGTCCCCTCCCTGCATTGTTCCACAGCCACGAAAGCAAAGATGAGGGAACCATGGACATAGGTTCCTCAGAAGGAGGCACATCCTTGGCCCGGAACCCCCACCCAACCATGCATGAAAGTGGATCTATACCTGCCAGGCCCCATCTTCCAGGATCGTGGGGTTCCAAAGAGTTTTTTTTTTCTTCCCAGGGAAACTTTCCTCAGCTCTAATGTCTCAGCACAAGAATCCTTGTTCGGCTCGCTCCTGCTCGCTCCAAAAATGGCAACACCTTCTTCACTGATATTCTCCTCAGCTCAGTCCTCCAGCTAATCGGCAAGCAGGCAGGGGTCACATGACCAGCACGCCATGTGAACTGACTCCTGGGAGCAGGGCTGTGGCCTACTACCCAGACCACTCACCAAGAAAAGGATTGTCAACTGTGCCACACGGCCTACCTGGCCCAGTTTGGACCCACCAGCCCCTTGATTCCAAGAACGGGATGCCGGGGGGGGGTGCAAGGGTTCCCCAAAATATATCCCAGATGAGCCCCCACTACCCCCCACCTCCATCTGTCTAGAGGCACCTGATGTTACTACAAGGGAGGGGGGCCTACTCCTAAGGAACCCAGAACCAAAACACATCAATACCTTGACAGGAACAAAGTAAAGAGTACCTGCTATGGCCTGGGTCCTATCTGCTGAAAGGTGAAACCGCTACCCCTTACATCTACTTCAGATACTTAGCTGGAACCTGAAGACCGCTTCTCTTCTTCCTCCTCTCTGATGAAGTCTCCCACCAGCACCCCGGCCCAGGAAGCACAGGATCGAACATGGGCTGAAATTTAAAAGTCCCCCCAAAAAGAAGTCTAGTTAGCAATTCATTAGCTTCTCTACAATTCATCATAAGCTACTTTTCAATTTTGTTAAAAACTCTCAACAGTCTGGATTCAGCAACAATTTATTTCACCTGAGATCTCAATGATTTAAAAGAACTCTGGGGTACCATTACTTGCTTACACACCTTCTCCTCCAGCTCCATGGAGCACGACTATTTACAGAGCCATGGGGCACATTACTGGGAGAACAGATGTCCTAGGCAGCATTTCCCTTTAGGCAGCTACTGAACCCTCGGATGGTATACCCAAGACCCTTTCTGGATTTTTAAATGCCTACACAGCAAACCCACCCTCTGGTACTGGTAAGTTGGTACTCTGTCTCTCCTGGTTCTTTTCTTTTCACCCTGGTGAGACATCCACCTAAGGAGAAGTGAGCGGCTTACTCCCACCTGGTCCCATGCCATGGGGACGCAGGATTTTTCCACCCTGACCAGTCCTTTATGACCATGAAGTTGCCGTTAAATGTGATTGCCCTTTCCACCAGCTTTTCTGACTCCGGCATATGGGGGAGTCTTCAGCATACCTTGGGCCTGCATCCCTACAGCCTTACCTCCTGTGCTTGCTATAAGACACCAGGTCTGGAGGACTTCTCAAGGCCTAATCCTTTACTACCTGTTGCCTGCCCAAACAGCTTGTGAATAGACCCAAAGCCTTCCCCTCCAAGCAGGCCCCATAAATGGGTTAAAAGCCTCCAGCACCCCCTTTTACCCAGGCCTGCACCACCCTGCCACACCAGGAAACCAGGAGGGGTACTGTTACCACCCCTCCCCTGGAAGAGAAACATAGACTTTGATGGCAGATAAGGACCACTTGGCCCATCTAGTCTGCCCATTTCCCTACCTACAGGATAGGCCACAGATCCTAGTTAACCAACAGCCCTGACAGTGCAGGCCCAAACTTCCACCAGGTCTGGGACCCACCAACTCTTACCCTGGGCACTCTCACTACCCCTCACTCCCTGGAGTCCCATTTACCCCCCTACTATGCTGGCAGATTATCTAATGCCCTCCTCCCACACACTGTCCATTGGTGCCACGTCACTGTAAATACCAGCACTACCTTCACTTATGGGGGGGGGGTCCTTCCTCGAATCAGGCCTAACCCAGACCGATGAGCTCCTCCCTGCTATCTTCCAGCCAGCTTCTCCTCCTACTCCCTTCCTTTTCCTGGGCCCCTTGCTTTTATGGGCTACAAACCTGCCTCTAGTGGCAGTTTGAAGTCTAGCCAAAACTGATGCCCCCAACTTTCTACTGTAGACCTTTACCAGGGAAAGAACACCAAGGTGGGCATGCTTGTAAGCCCACTCCTAGCTCTTGAGTTACAGCAATTTTAATCCAGCTGAAGCCAGTCCGAAGATTGTCGTCCCTCACTTTGGCTCTGCATTGTTTCAGCAGGCATGACACAACTATATTGCAATGAGCATATGCAACACTTTCTGGCAGGCACCTGCCCATCAGCAATCAATCAGAGATGCAGAATCTCAGCAAAACCGAATGATCCGCAGCTCTGTGTGCCGTTGCAGCTCTGGTGTCAGCAGAGGAAGGAAACTGCTGTGCATGCTCTCCAGGGCCCGTGAGAGGGCAGGGGAGCCAGGGATAATTCCCAAGGCCTGGCGCCTAGAGGGGCCCGGGCCGCCTGGCATACTGCCACCTGTCCTGGTTTTGCCGGGATTGTCACGTTTTTAATGTAGCTGTCCCAGGAAATCTTTAAATCTTCCTGGGACATTACAAGTCCCATTTTTTTACTCTGCATGACAGTAATTTATGTTTTATTTGCATTCTTTTCTCTCTCGTAAGTTCCTGCTGCCCAAGTAATGTTGCATAACAGTGCAGCTGCTACCTGCCAGCTCAGTTCTCCTCCTTTGCTCCTCGCATTTTGGGTTTGGCTATATTGCCTAGTAACTATGTACTACATTGCCTAGTAACTATCTACTACATTGCCTAGTAACTATGTACTACATAATTACTAGGCAACCAGCAGGAAGGCACAGCCATTGGACAATTAAAGTATTGCGCTGCTACGGTGTCATGCAGAGACTAGCCGTAGTAGCGCTGAGTGGCGAGCGCGTGTGAGATGGCATGCAGATGACTCAGTTCACAGTCAAACACTGAATGGATCATGTCCACCAACCTGCCCTGGCTAACACTAAAGACAGTCTAAAAACAAGTCAGAAAGAGTCCTAAAAGACAACAATTCTGGTGCTGTCAAGTTTAATTAAAGCCGGTCAAGAAGAGAGCTTTGCTTAGCAGACTGCCCTATTATCATGGTTTGGTGCTTCACCTGCCAGCTGCCTGTGCTGGTGACTGTGTATTAGGCTCTAGTTGCCCGCCCTGGCTGCCCAGTCCCTCCCTGAGTCGTAGACAAGTTGTCCAGCGGTCCATCTGACTGTCGCTGAGAATGATTTGGTTTGGGAGTTTTGGCACAACAAAAAGTGGTACGTGTTTAGTGTAGTGTTGTCTGTGGTGACAGAAGAACTACTTCTATTCTCATTGAATAAAATACTGATTCCTATTTAGGGTCGGAGGGACTTGTAAGGTCCCAGTAGGGACACCAGACAAATTACAAATTCCCCTATTTTGAAAGCAACCTGGCCAATTGAAAGGCACAAGCCTGTAGTTCTGTGGGGGAATAGCTCCTCCCCCACAGCCTACATATCATCAGGCTTTCGCCGCGCTGCTTAGAGTGAGTCGCACTCACTCCGTGCTGCGTGCTGGGGCTGGATTCCTTCCTCTCTGCCTGTTTCCCCATGCCTTCCCTGTTTAGTTGCCCCATTTCTGCTTTGTGCCCCCACCATCTTTTCCAGTTCTTCTCTTGTCTTCCTTGTTCCTGCCTACTTGTTCCCCCCCCACCCCTTCTGTTTCTCTGGGGTCTTCCGGCCCCATGCCACAGCATCTTTCAGTTCATTTGGCCGATCATCATTCATTCCAGTGGGTCTTCCTCTGCACCGCATTCCTCAGCACTCCTGCATGCTGCTGCCATACTCTTCATGGAGACACTAGCAGCTGTTCCAACGTGCTGCAGTACCTGTAAAGCAGCAGCTGGCTCTCCAACACTCTCACCTGCATCTTTTACACACAGAATGCAGTACATGGCTTCTGGCGGTTCAGGTGTTGTGGCCCAATCGGCTTTTCCAGCAGCTCCACCGCTTCTCTCCATGGACCAGCACCTGGAGGCTTGGAATGGCTTCCCAACCCATGGGCAGCAGTTTGGATGGGCCAGATACCTCACCTGCCTGCAGGTGCTGTTTCCCCTTACCCAGATGGGACTTGCTGGTGTTCTCTCATGGGCTCGCTACACAACCAAATCAGCCTCAGTTGCTACCTCTACTCGGGACAGTTTCGCTGTATGCAACCGGCACAGTACAATTATGGTGGTTGTTTACACTTATTGACACAAACTAATAAGGGCAGGACTTTCTGGTATGCATAACCTATTTCTTGCATTGTCCACTGCTTTCTAGTAACGTGCTGGAATCCATTTTCATATTTTGGCACTGATCGCAACGCAGCAACAGCGGTTCAGTACAGCTTGCCTTTTGCTTTACAGTGGGACTTGGTATTAACATTTCCTTGGCTCAGAGATGGCAATTGTGCCTTTAGCAGAGATCCTGTGATGGGGTATACTTTTCAGACCACTTACACTACAAAGTAACTTTAATCTGTTGCCGCACCTGGCAGCTCAGCGCCTCAGGCTTTTTGACGCTCTATTCTATTTCCAGCTGCCTGCAGCCACAGTGTTACATTCAGTGGTCCTTGCTTCCCCTTCTAGACTGCTCTACCCAGCATTTTATTCTCTTGACATTCTGCCTTCAATAGTGCAGGCAGTTGTCTGTACCTGTACTGCAGATTGGTACTTTCACTTTCCTTTAGCCTACAGCATTGCTCATCCTTCATACAGAGCCATGGCTTCAGCCCTAATTTCTGCTATCCCCTCAATGTCTGCACTGCTTATCTGTCCCTTTAGCTTGGCTGCTCCTTCCTCATGGACCTCACATTTTTGCTGCCCTCTTCAGGACCTCCTCTGCTGGGCCATAGGGTCCCTCTTCCGGTTTTGCACCGCAAGCTTGGTGGCCACTCCATTTTTGACTCCTACTCTAGTGGGCCTGCTTCTCCTGCAGCTCCTCATAGCATCCACTCCCTGACCTGACCTGCTGCCCTGCATGAGGGTTGTGGTCTGCTTGCCTTCGTGGAGCCTAGCTTCCTCTCTCTTCCTTTCTCCGGCTGACCTACGTGTGGTCCAGCCGCTCTTCCTACCCTACGTACGGGTCTAGCTGGTTAATTTGACTTTGTCCTTTGGACTCCTGCCATGCACTTCAGCTGTGCTTTCTATCATAGCATTCAGTGACCTGCTCCGGATCGTTCCTGCTGACCATCACCTGGGCTTATCTGTTGCATCCTTTGTCCTGCTTCCAGCATCCCTACAGCTTTGGTCTCTGTCGAGACATTCCTGTGATTCTCTGTTACTGGCTCTTGAAGATCATTTCTCCAGCCTTATGCTTCCCCTGAACACTTGCTTTGGCTCCATACAAGCATCCCTCCATGCAGCTTTTCTCCAACTGGATCAGCTGGTTCATTCCTTCCGTCCTTTCGGCTTGTTAGATCCCCTCCATGGACCTTCTGCTTCAGTGATGTTTTCCTGCTGTTTGCCTGCACTCTGGATCTGGACTGTGTTTATTTATTTATTTAACAGATTTTAGGATTCCAACCTTTGAGCCAGGGACTCATTTACAAAGGACCCGCGTCAGAAAAAACAAACATAAGCACTTAATACATATGGACATAGAATGGCAGCTAAAGGTTACAGTTTTTTCAGTTATACAATATTGCAGAATCAAGATCAGCTGTACATTGCATTGAACGTGTTACCGAGAGCTGAATTTTACAGTTTTCAAGAGAACAATAAGTTTTCTGATAGAGGGTGGGAGTAACAGGTTTGATATTTACAGAGAAGTAGAGAATTAGACAGATATCTTGAGAGTGCAGCCAAAGGAGGCATTGTTAATAGGTAATGTTTGGTAGTGCTATTGGTAGGAGCTCAGAGGCAGGGTGGTCCCGTAGGATGATAGATAGATGACCCAGTACTAGCTGGTACATTGGCAGCGCTGTGAAGCGAGAATGTGCTCTTTGAGGGACCGTCATTGTTCTGTCTTCATTGTCCCTGTGCTTCTGCTCCTCCCTTGCCTGCCTATTCGAACTGTCTCATCCTTTGGGCAAAAGAAAGGGTCCTACAAGAGCTCGATAAGCTCAGGGTGGACAAGCCAATGGGACCTGATGGCATACATCCCAGGGTACTAAAGGAGCTAAGGATGAGCTAGCAGAGACATTATCAAAACTGTTTAGTGAGTCACTGAGCACAGGAGAGGTCCCAGAAGACTGGAGAAGGGCTCATGTGATCCGCTCCACAAGAGTGGTAGCAGGGAGGAGGCAGGGAACTGCAAACCAGTCAGTCTTACCTCAGTAGTGGGCAAGATTATGGAGGCACTCCTTAAGGAAAGGATAGTGCAACACCTGGAATCCATAAGAGCACAGGATCCAAGACAGCATGGGTTTACAAAAGGAAGGTCCTGTCAAACTAATCTCATTGATTTCTTTGACTGGGTAACCAGAGTGGTGAACCAAATGGGAGCAGTTGATGTCACCTACCTTGACTTCAACAAAGCTTTCGATACTGTTCCACATAAAAGATTGATTAATAAGCTGGGTAGGCTCAGGCGGGTCAGAAGTTAGTCAACTGTGTGGCAAACTGGTTGACGGGCAGAAAACAGAGAGTGGTGGTAAATGGTATACAGTCAGAAAAGATGCACGTCACAAGTGGGGTACCTCAGGGATCAGTCCTGGGGCCAGTCCTCTTCAATATCTTCATCAGTGACATTGCAGATGGACTGGAGTGTAAGGTTTGTCTGTTTGCAGATGACACCAAGATCTGCAACAGGTCTTTCAAAAAATTTAATGATCAAGCATTTTTTAGGGATATGGCAAGAATTAATAGGCAGTTGAAGACAGTGTGTCCAGATATTGAGGTAGTTTGGTCTTATTTTAAAACATAATTATTGGAGGTTATTCAAAAACATGCCCCCCTGAAGCATAGAAGAACTAATAAGAAATTGATATCTTGGATTACTGAGGAAGTAAAACAATTATTAAGATTAAAATCTAAATACTGGCAAAAGGCAAGAAAAACAAAGGAATTGGTGGATAAACAGGCTTTTAGGGTTATTAGGAATAAGAGTACTCAGGAGGTAAAAAAGCAAAAGGGCTTATTATAAGACATATTTTGATAAGGTTAAGGGTAATACTGAAGCACTTTGGAAGGTATTGACTCTTTAAGAGGTCAGCAAAGATCAAATTCCTTACCAACAGTTATTAATAGTTGGGGAAAGATCCTGAGGTCAACTGAGGATAAGTTGAATGCACTTAATACTTATTTTGCTACAGTAGATAAGACATTTGAAATGAAAAATCCAGATCAGGATATCCCAGTTTTGGATACTGATTTTTCTTTGGATGTTTCTAGACCTATTTTTGTCATGCAACCAATAACTGCTGAAGATGTTTATAAACAACTCCAGAGATTGGATCTCAATAAGGGACCAGGATGTGGTGGAATCCCTCCTTTCTTTTCGAAGATAGCATCAGCTATTTTATCTCAACCCTTAACATATCTGTTTAATTATTATTTTTCTTGTTCTGAAATTCCCCAGGATTGGAAAACTGCATACATTGTTCCTGTTTTTAAGGGAGGAGAGGGTTGTCCTTCTGATCCTGGTTCCTATAGACCAATTTCACTCTTGCCTACTTGTGCTAAGATCTTTGAAAGATTGGTGCATGGTCAGCTTAGCCATTATTTGCTTCAGCATAATCTGATTGCTAAGGAGCAATCTGGTTTAGGAAGGGGAAATAACACCAGTAATGTGATAGCTAAGGTTGTTGACGATGTGACGAATGCCTTCGACAGAAGTTGTGTACCAGCTGTGTTTTTTGGATCTGTCAAAGGCATTCGACACAGTTCATCATACAATATTTCTAACTCGATTAAAATCAGCAGGATTGGGCATGACTGCTTTAAGCTGGTTTTGTTCATATCTTCATAACAGACATCAGTGTGTCAGAATGGACAGCATTTGTTCTGAATTCATTAATATAGGATCGGCGTACCTCAAGGCTCAGTCCTGGGTCCCCTGTTATTCTTATTGTATGTGAATAGATTACCTGAGTGCTGTTCTACAGGTACCAGCATGTATCGCTATGCTGACAATACTATTTATATATACTGTAGGAAGTGATATGGATGAGACAGTCAAGGTATTGCAAAGGGATTTTTGAAAGTTCAGGATATGCTTCTTGATTTGAGGCTTTTGCTGGATGAAAAGAAGTCACTTTGGATGATATTCCAAAAAAAGAATAATAAACATATTTATAAAGGGAATATTCATACATTATCTGGGGTGGCGTTGGGACAGGTAACCTTTTATAGGTACCTAGGATTAACACTTGATTGTCATTTATCTTTTGATTTACATATAAATAACATCTTGAATAAGCTGAAACGATTGCTTGGA
Organism: Neoceratodus forsteri; assembly: GCA_016271365.2. Classification (NCBI taxonomy): domain Eukaryota; kingdom Metazoa; phylum Chordata; order Ceratodontiformes; family Ceratodontidae; genus Neoceratodus; species Neoceratodus forsteri. The sequence goes on along the minus strand of CM028131.1, from coordinate 143,490,306 downwards.
TTTTTCTCTAGGAATAAAACAATGTTTACGAGTAAAGTAAGGAAATTAATGGTTACCTCACTATTTTTGCCAGTTTTGGATTATGGGGATTGTATATATAAAAATGCTAAAAAATCAGTATTAGTAGCCTTAGAACTTCTTTATAAAAATGTGCTAAGGTTTATTACAAATTTACCTTATAGAACACATAGTTGTATCCTGTATGAAAAAACAGACCTTACATCTTTGCAGGATCGACGTGACATTCACTGGAATCTTTTTGTTTATACATTTTTTTATGCCTATTGCCAGTATTTCTCTTGGACCTGTTAAAAATTAGAACAGACTTAAAATACTCACTTAGGACTACATCTGGGATCACTTTTTGTGTTCCTAGATGTAATTCTGGATATGGTGAAAAACATTGACATCATCAGTCTCTAAGACATGGAATTATACAGCAAAGAAATTAAAGATGTGTGAGTTGATATCCTTGGCTCATTTTAAAAAGTATTTAGCTGGGCTTTATAATAAACATTGTAAATGTTACGGATAATTGATTAGCTATCCCGGCATTTGTTAAATAATACTTTTTTTGTAATGTTTGACCTGTTGAGTTATCGTTTGTTTTATATGTACTGTTTTTTTGATATATTTGGATGCAATTGAAAAGGAGATAGTGTTATCTCAATTTGTTATCCAATAAAAAGTTGAAGTTGAAGTTGAAGATGGGGTGGGCAGAATGAGAAGAGATCTGGATAAGCTAGCAAAATGGTCAGAAGAGTGGCAACTAACGCAAAGAAGTGCAAGATCATGCACATAGGGAAGAGAAACCCTGAAGCCACCTATAGGCTGGGAGGGGAGTTGCTGGCAGTCACAAGAGAAGAAAGAGACTTGGGCATCATCATCACTGATGACCTGAAATCATCCAAGCAGACCACTAAAGCAGTAGGTAAGGCTAGAGGGATGTTAGGGTGTATTAGTAGGGGTATAACAAGACAGAAGAGGGAGGTAATAATCCCTCTTTACAAGACACTTGTTAGGCCCCATCTGGAGTACTGTGTGCAGTACTGGAGGTCACACCTTCACAAGGACATTAACCAAATTGAGGCAGTCCACAGAAAGGCAACCAAAATGGTGCGGGGACTGCATCAGAAAACATGAGGACAGATTAACGGAGCTCAATATGTATACCCTAGAGCAAAGGAGGGAGAGAGGTGATATGATCGAAACATTCAAACACCTTAAGGGCATTAACAAGGTGAAAGAGTCTAACATGTTTCAATATAAGAAAAACAGCAGGACAAGAGGACACAGCGTGGGATTAAAGGGGAGGCCGATTAAGGGGTAATGTGAGGAAGTTCTTTTTCACAGAAAGGGTGGTGGATGCATGGAATGGCCTACCTCAGGAAGTGGTGGATATGAATACAGTGCAGGGCTTCAGACAGGCATGGAATAGACACAAGGGTGCAATACAGATGAGTATGAATAAATAGACCATTGACAGAGCAAAGGCCGATGGCACATTCATAAGGTAGAAACAGAAATGGGCAGATTGGATGGGCCTTGCTGTCCTTATCTGCTGTCAGCTTCTATGTTTCTGTCTCGGTCAGTAAGCAGCATTCATTCCATCTCATTTACTCATCTCCAACTTTTTCATCAGGATTGGACCTACTGTCAGGATGTCTCGCCTTCAGTCTATTACTCGAGTTCTGAACACTGCAACCCTCACCTTGCCTACTCACTTGCCTCTATTCATCAAGGATATCCTTATTCATTCCACTGTGGATTTACATCTGGACTACATCTCATGATATTCACATTCAATTCCTTGGATGTTTCTTGCCATGCTGCTTCAGTTCATTTGGATTTCCTACTACTATTGTTTCCTGCCAGGACTCTCAGCCGAGCTCTTCCAGAGTGCCATTCCTATCCCATGGATTATGCCTCAGACATTCACCTACTCCAGTGCCATCAGTGGCTCAGTAGGTAGCACACTCGCCTCTGAGGCCGGGAGATCAGAGGACTCTGGGTTCAGTTCCCACATCTGGCACTTGGGTTAATATCCCAGTACTGACACTGTAGTGCAGCATGAGAGGGGTGTTGCACTTCTGAGGTGCCGTCTTTCGGATGAGACGTTAAACTGAGGTCCCATCTGCCTGGATCGGTGGTAGTTCAGGTGGATGTTAAAGATCCCACGGCATTTATCGAAAAGGGTAGGGGAATTTTTTTATTGAATCATAACAAAATATATACAGATCAGTATTAAACATACAAATTAATTGAAAGAAAAATCAAACATAAATACGTATAAATTCATACAAAACCTCTATACCTACTATAAACATTTTAATATATAACCACATAAACTACCCCTCCCCTCCCTACTCCACTATAAGAGTAGGGGAATTTTTTTTTTTCAATAAAAGGAAGCAAAACTGAAAAGTATTCCTGCATACAAATTCATAATAAACAGAAACAAATTTAAAAAAAAAAATATTCCAGCATACTAACATTTCAAGATCATATCAAAGAAAAACATTCTCCCTTTTTTTTCAATATATTATTTTCCAGAAATATAAAAAGGAAAAAAAAACAAGAATTTTCATATAATATACAAACATTTAAACAAATAACCTTTTAATCTGTAACCTCTTCCTTATTCTTATAAATATTATCTTATTTGCTATAATAATTTCTAACTTTATCTCTGTCTTACATGTAAATAATTAATTCTTTAATTTTTAAAGAAAATCAAACTTATCCCATTTTATTTTCCAAGTATCAAAATCTAAGTGATACAATTCTTCTTTTTTCCATCGATTTTATTCTGTATTTATAATATAAAATAATTCCTGTTCAGAAATAAATGTTTGCTGTAACACTAAACGGCATCGACAAATCCATATCCAATATACTAAACATGCACATACCACTTGCAAAGTACTAATATCATACTGATGTGCTGTACTAGGAACAATTCCATAAAACAATAAATTTTCATTTGGAGGTATTGCTATGTTATGCTTCCATCTGTTTTTTACTATGTCCCAAAAGCAGATTATAAATGGACATGCATAATACAAATGACTTATTGCTTCTAATTCCAATCCACATCCTTCCCTGGGACAATATCTTTCTTGTACCACTTTGTGTTTTTGATTATTTTTTACATTAATTCTTGAATGTACCCCAACCAAACCGTATCCACATTTGTTCCGGTAATCTCTCATCTGTAATATATTGTGCAATCAAATCTTGATCTTTTATAGAAAATCTCATAAAGGATGTTTTACATAATGCACCTCCATTATTTCCAAATACAATTGTTTCCTAGTACAGCGTAATACCGTGTTATAATCAATACTCCGTTTCTTAATTTCATCAAACACTTGTTCCCATTTCTTAATTAGTCAAGGTTTTCTTTTATTTTTATGCAGAAATGTATTTTCTTTCCATTCTTGCATTATTCCTGCAATAATGTTAACCTCTATCTCCCCACCCCCATACCGCACCTTTCATTAATGGGAGTAAATTAGAATAAAGATATATTGTAAAATAAAATAATAAGGGTTGTATCATATTACCCCCCCCCATTTTTATATCATTATATAAATAATCTATCTTCATAGGGTTTAATCTGCTTCCCAAAAGCAGGAGAACAAACACCTCATTAAGGCTACTTCTAACTTTTTTGGAATCAAAAATATCGCACTTATATAAAGAAAATTGGTACTAAATAGGTTTTGATTAGAAAAACACTTTTTTTCTTAGAAACCTTCCAGCAATTCTATCTCCTACTAGTTCATTCCCTTTAAAGAGGTTTTCCCCAATTATGCGATGCCATTTCCTCTCCTCCAAAATATATACCTAGCACCTTTATTGGGACATTTTCTACCTGACAATCACCTAACATTTTGTATTACCCTGAAAACATCTTAAATCAATAAATTTTGTTTTATTTATATTTAAACTAGCCCTGTAATCTTCCCTCCTGTTTGTATAAATTTATTCACTAACTTAAAGGAACCTGTATCTTTCAAAATCAAACACAAATCATCAGCGTAAGCAATAATCTTATTATTTTGGGAAATACCTCCATCTATTCCATAAATATTTGGAGATCGTTGTATTATTCTGATTAACGGATCAATTACAAAAACATATAATAAGGGGCTTAGGGTACAACCTTGACGTACCCCCCTTCTTACTCTGTATCGTGCACCATAATTCCCATTTTCATAAGGGATCACAAATGCTAAATCATAACATAATTTAATCCAACCTATGAATTTATTTGGAATACCATATGTAGCTAAACAATTCCATAAAAAATTATGTGAGACCTTATCAAAAGCTTTTGCCTGGTCTAAACTCACCAAAAACCCCTTTTGTGTCCCTCCCAACTTTGCCTCTACCACTTCTCTAATGATTATTAATGCCTCTGTAATCCTTCTCTTTGGCACTGAACAATATTGCTGCGGGCTTATTAATTCCCCATTACTTGTGACAACCTGTTGCCCAATAATTTTGCAAAATCTTAAAGTCTGTATTGAGCAGCGTAATAGGACGTAAATATTTATATTTGTATTATCCCTGATTTATATAAAAAATCATTAGTCCTCATACATAGAAGTTAATAAATAATTGTCTTGAAAAAATAATTATACACCAACAAAAACTCGTACAGAATAATACTCCACAAAAGTTTATAAATTTCCCCTGGTAAACCATCTGAACCTGGGGATATCCCTTTCCGTAGTCCTTGTATCACTGTACTAATTTCTAGTTCTGTGAAAGGGACAATCATAAGGTTACCTAACTGTTTAGTTAATCTAGGAGGTGCTGCTGCTTTTAAAAGTTTAGCTGTAAAAGGGCTATCGTCTACTGGATTTTCAAATGTACTACTAACATGACGTCCTATTACTCCTAATATTTCCTCATCATCCTTTACCAGTGTCCCATTTTGTGAAGAAAGACCCAACATTTGTTTTCTTTTCCTTCTTTGTGAACAACTATCAAACAGATTGATGCTTTCTGTTTTACCTTGAGTTCCATAAGTCTGTTCTCTTTGCAGGGAGCTAAGATGGTCATATTGATATTTCCTCATAACATATTTTAATTTCAGCAATATCCTCAGTTAAATTGACTTCTCCACACTTTGCTTTGTCAGTAATCCTCCTAATTACTTTCTTAATATTGTGGTAAACTCAGGTACTGGAGGAGAGGGAGTTTCCCTGAGTAAGATAATCAGGGTACAGCTGCAGCTGATTCAGCTGGTTGGCTGCAGCTGCACAGACAGGAGAGCTGTAAAAACAGGAAGGAAAAGCCAGCAGAGAGTTGCTGCAGGGGTAGAGGGCTGACAAGCTGCTTGGATGTGTTCCAGAACAGGAGTCCCTTAAGCAACCCTCAGGGGATTGGTCTCCTGAATTAGGCTAAAAAGAAAAAAGTTACTTCCATTGTGAGTTTTCCATTTTACTGTTTGTGTTCTTCCAGAAGGTCTAGTCTTCTGGAAAAGGAGGGTTTCTAGTTAGGGTTGGGGATTGTTTAGTTAGCGCTCCCACCCAGAACTAGGCCTCTTTATTTCTGTTTTTGTTCATTTTCCCCAGTGGGGCTTAAAAAGGAAAAGGGCAGAAGCCCAAAGTTCTGTGTCACCAACCATATTAAGAAAATAAAAATATATCTGGTTGGTTTGATGTTAACAAACTGGTCTTCCTGAGACTCCTTAACCACCACAAAGCTGATCCTGAATCCCGTGGTGAGGCTGCACCTTGTCACACATGGTGTTAGCAGTGGGATCAGGTCAACGTAGAATTTGGCTGGAATTTGAACCACCCTGGAGTAAAGGAGGCCAGGCACGGAGGACATGGTGAAAGCCTTGATCCAGGCTATGGCAGCCCAGCAAGAAGCTACCCAGGCTCAACAAGACATGAACCAGTTGCTTCTCACACAGATGGCCCAGGACCATGCTGTCCTCCAGGAAATGGTAAAGCGTCTCATTGAGATCACGCCGGGAGAAGGTCGTCCGGGAGGGCCTACCCCCAGAGGGTTATCGGACTATACGGGCTTCCCACTGTCTGCAGAAAATGACGATGGCTGATGACGTTGAAGCATATTTGCTCACTTTTGAAAGGACCACTACTCGTGAATCATGGTCTCAGGAACAGTGGGCCGATATTTAACTCTGTTTTTTTTGCGGCGAGGCCCAGAAGGCATATTATGATCTGGATGAGGGAGTCACCACTGTCTATCCCAAGGCTGAAGGAAGAGATCTTGGCCCATGCTGGCATGACTCCAGCCCTTCGAGCCCAGAGGTACCACAGCTGGAGATTCCAGGAGTTGGCAAAGCCACAGTCACAGATGTACGACCTCCTCCACTTGGCCAAGAAGTGGTTGCAACCCGAGCTCCATAGCACTGCTAAAATCATGGAGCTCCTGGTAATGGACCATTTCTTAAGAGGACTACCGCCCAGCCTACGGCAGTGGGTTGGACAGGCCGACCCCGCTTCCTGTGATGAACTGGTTGCCTTGGTGGAGTGGCATTATGCCATGAGAAAACCTTTAGAAAAGGCCCAAGAGACCCAATGGACTTATTATGACCATCAGGCAAGGATCCAGGAGTTCCAGCCAGGGGACCGGGTGATGGTCCTGGTTCCCACAGTAGAAAGCAAACTGCTCGTCAGGTGGCAGGGTCCATACGAGGTCATGGAAGCTGTGATGTGAACTATAAAGTAAGCCAACCCAATCACAGGAAGAAGTTCCAACTATACCATATTAACCTCCTGAAGGCGTAGCAAAACCGGCAGGCCTGCTGTGTCTCGTGGCCATAACCCTGGCAGAAGGTAAAGCAGAGGGGCAAGTCCATATCTCACCCGAGCTGTCTCCTACACAGTACAAAGAAGCAGTGGAAATGGTTCAACGAAACGGGAATGTGTTCTCCAAACAACCTGGTCGGACGGTCACAGCCTACCATGACATTGTGACAGCTCTGAGCGTAAGAATAAGGGAAAAACCCTACCATATCCCAGAGGCCAAGAGGAAAGAAATCTGAGCCGAAGTCGAGAGGATGTTGAAGCTCGACGTCATAGAAGAGTCCCATAGTGAATGGTCAAGCCCCATCGTCCTCGTGCCAAAACCAGATAATATTTGGAGGTTCTGTAATGATTTCAGGAAACTATATGAGGTATCACAGTTTGATGCATACCCCCTACCTAGGGTCAACAAACTGATCAACCAGTTGGGAAAGGCCAGATACCTCTCCACCTTGGACCTTCCAAAGGGATACTGGCAGATCCCACTCACAAGGGCAGCCCAGGAGAAGACCGCCTTCATCGCCCTGGGGGGTTTATACCACTACAGAGTCCTCCCATTCAGTCTGCATGGAGCACCTGCGACCTTTCAGTGCATGATAGACTGACTGCTGCGCCACCTCTCACTATGCTGCTGCCTATATCGATGATGTGGTCATCCATAGTACGGACTGGGAAACTCATCTTCGGAAGGTCAAGGCCATACTAGATATGTTATGAGAAGCCGGGTTGATAGCGAACCCCACCAAATGTAAGATTGGCTTGTCAGAGGCAAAATACTTGGCTATGTGGTTGGATGGGGATTGGTGAAACCCCAGGTGAAGAAGGTAGAAGTAATTCAAAACTGGCCCCAACCAAACAAGAAGAAGCAAGTGAGGTCTTTCCTAGGGTTAGTCAGTTACTACTGGAGGTTCATCCCTCACTTTGCCACTCAGGCCATTCCATTAATGAAGTTAACCAGGGCAAGAGCACCGGACATCGTGAGGTGGTCGGAAGCAGTGGATGAGGCATTCACCAACCTCAAGACGGCCCTCTGTTCTGATCCGGTACTGGTCTCTCCAGATTTCGATAAAGAATTCTTTCTGCAAACAGATGCCTCGGATGTTGGATTGGGGCCAGTACTCTCTCATGTGGTAGCAGAGAAGAGCACCCCATCCTGTACCTAAGTAGGAAGTTGTTACCCCGGGAGCAGCAGTACACCGTAGTGGAAAAGGAGTACCTTGCAGTGAAGTGGATGACGGAAACCCTCAGATATTACTTACTAGGTTGCAAGTTCACTCTGGTGAGGTACCATGCTCCACTCAAGTGGATGCAAACAAACAGGGAAAAAAATGCCAGAGTGACGAGATGGCTCCTTGCACTATAACTGTACCACTTCATGGTCCACCACAGAGCGGGGACACTGAACAGGAATGCGGACGGACTTTCCCGAAGACCCTACCTCTCAGCACCTTCCGCCCAACCCTATAGTATTGAGTTGGGAAGGGGGATGTGTGGTAAACTCAGGTACTAGAGGAGAGGGGTTCCCTGAGTAAGATAGTCAGGGTACAGCTGCAGCTGATTCAGCTGATTGGCTGCTGCTGCACAGACAGGAGATCTCTAAAACAGGAAGGAAAAGCCAGCAGAGAGTTGCTGCAGGGGTAGAGGGCTGAAAAGCTGCTTGGATCTGTTCCAGAACAGGAGTCCCTTAAGCAACCCTCAGGAGATTGATGTTCTGAATTAGGCTAAAAAGAAGAAAAGTTATTTCCATTGTGAGTTTTCCATTTTACTGTTTGTGTTCCTCCAGAAGGTCTAGTCTTCTGGAAAAGGGGGGTTTCTAGTTAGGGTCGGGGATTGTTTAGTCAGCGCTCCCACCCAGAGCTAGGCCTCTTTATTTCTGTTTTTGTTTCATTTTCCCCAGTGGGGCTTAAAAAGGAAAAGGGCAGAAGCCCAAAGTTCTGTGTCACCAACCATATTAAGAAAATAAAAACATACCTGGTTGGTTTGATGTTAACAAACTGGTCTTACTGAGACTCCTTAACCACCATAAAGCTGATCCTGAATCCCATGCGAGGCTGCCTTGTCACAATATCAGATATTTCTTATAAGATGACCCTACCTTTGATTTCCCGATATGCTGAAAATAGCTTCTGATCAGGTCTTTCAAATCTTCCCACCACTGTTCTATGTTGCCATATAAAATCAAAGTAGTAGCTTTATCTAAAACTAATGTTTTAAAGGTTTCGATTATTTTTGTATCATTCAAAAGAGCTACATTAATTCTCCAGAATCCTCTACCTGCTTCTCTTTTTATAGGAATTGTTATATGTATTCCTATTAAGTTATGATCAGAGGTTTCCTTTGGTATATTAAAAGTTTCAGCTATTGGTAACATATTTTTATGAAAAGAAAATCTATTTTTGAGGACAAAACCCCCTATGATTTGTGGGTATCGTTGCTCTTTTACCACTCTTGAATGCATCTTTTAAACCAGCTAAAACCAACACTTGCTTCAAAAACATTTTGTCACAATACTGTTTACCTCCTTCATTATCTTGCTTAAAATTTATATTGAAATCCCCTCCCCAGAAAATCTGTCTATTTGTATATAGATAGGGTTGAACCAACTTCAATAATGCAATCCTTAGTGCCTTTGTTTGAGGGCCATAAATATTCAACAAACGGTAAATTGATGTATTTATCTTCACATCTAGCATAAATGCCCGACCTGGGTCAATATCCACTAATCTTAATACTGAGATTTCTAATGAGCCGAAAAAGAAACCTACTCCACTACATGTCTCAGTCTCTGGTGACCAATATGAAACACCCTATTTCCAATCATTTATCGCCTGTGCTATTTCTATCTGTGTAATTAATCTTATGTCTTGTAAAAAAAAAAAAAAAAACATCAAAATGTAACTGTTGCAAGATCCCAAAATTTGTCAAACATTTAACAGAAGTTTTAATACTATTAACATTTACACTAGCTACTTTCAGATTTAATAACTCAGCGGGGAGGGTTAATCATTTTTGTACTTGATCTTGTCATTCTCTTCTGGGGCCCATCTACTGATGATTTTTTTTTTGAATCAATTGTTTTGTTTGTTTGTACCTGTTACTTCACTTTCTTCCATCGGCTGTTCTACATCAACCTGATCTCCCCAGGTGGAGAACAGTGCAAACCGATTTGAAAGTGGAAGAGGGGATAAAGTAGGATCTGTACTGGACAAATCTAGGTTTGTCTCTATCTCAGCTGAAAGTGCTGTGCTTGATATAACAATGTGTATACCAGAATTACTCTTGTTTCAAAACCCTCATTTATAGGAATATTTTGGTCTTCCAAATTTGTAGTAGTCTGTACTACTGTCCGTTTTGGTGAACCTAAAGGGGTAACATATGGGGTTTCTATTCCTTCTACTGAATCCTCAGGCATTCTAATCCGTGTATTAGAAGAGAAAGGAGTCTGCTTAACTGACAAACCCTTTCTAGATTTCTGTTCACCCATTCTGTTGACTGAGACCCCCTTCAACCTCTACCCCATCGTCTTGGCTGAAAAGGGGGGTCATCTGACCATGTATTTTGCCCTCTCTGATGTCTTGCTTTAGTTAAAATTACATCATGATCAGATACCTCATCTGAGTTATGAGCTGCCCATGGACAATTTTGAAAAGCATGGTCTTCATGCCCACACAAATTACACACTGGTGAAACTGTACACTGTGATACTGCATGTCCTAAAACCTCACATTGAAAACATTTTATACTGTCACAGTTGTTATTCAAATGATTTAAGGATCCACACTTATATCAGCTCTTGGGCTGCCCTACGTAAAATAATATACCCCTATCCCTCCCCCCCCCAAAAAGGAACTTGGTAAATGTTGAATCCCTGTCTCTGTTTAAATTGTACAAGGATATTACACCCCAGTCCAGAATCCATTTCATCCATTATAGGCATAGGATGGTCGTTGCATCTTTTTCCAACCAATATATAATACTGAGACTTCTACCCCTTCATTTCAGAATAGCACTGTCACAGTTTTAATCGTAGGTTTCGTTATAGGTATTGCTACAAATTCAGCCCAATGTTCTTGATTTTTCAACTCATAATACAGTTTCCAAAATTTGTCCAGTAACATCATTGAACAAAAGCTTATATCATACATTCTCTCCCCAGGAGCATATATAAATGCATATATTTCCCTAGGTTGATAACCGAAAGAATCCTTAATTAGTGTTTTTCCTACCCACAGTCTGTCAGGAGGGATCAGAGCCTGACCTTTATATCGAAGATGTACTAAATACCTTCTTTTAACTGCTTCAGGTGATTTTTGAAAAAGGCCTGCATAAGAACCAGGCCTACGAAAATCCTTATGTGGAGAAGGCTGGTGTTTTACTTATAGGCTGCTCCTTGTATCTTGAAGCTCTAATACTTCCTGTAAATCATCATTTCTTACCATTTGATCAGTCTCATCAGTTTGTAAGTCTTGAAATTCACCATTAAAGTTACCTACTTCAAAATTATGGTTTTGTTGGGTCCCTTCTGTCCTTTGTGCTAAAATCTCTGAACCATCCTGCATTGGTACTGTGGGTGTGTGTAAAGCTCCTGTTTCTAAATTTCATTTAGGTGTCCTCACGTCTTGTAAAAGGGAAAACCCGGTGGTTGGGGAACCTGGTAGAGGAACTATAGGATCCAGAATCCATTCCTCCCCTCTCATAATCCATCCCACCCTTTGCAAAGCAGTCTCAGGTGTCCAATCTTTTGAATCAACAACAAGTCATTTTCTATTAACTCTGTGTTTGTAGTCTGGATAGAACAAGTTTCTGTACTTACCGAATGAGTAGGTAAATCTGTAGGCATTCTTTTATGCTTGCCTTGCAAGGGACTTACCCCTGTTCATTTACGCTTCTTTTTTTCATCATCCAACTTTGTTCTACTTATTTCAAATTCTCTTTTTGCCACTGAAATTAAGGACAGCAATTGTTGTTTTTTCTCTTCTAAATCCTGTTTTAGCTGCTCCTCCTCATCTTCAGTACAGGCTTCCTTACTAGATGAATTTAAAGGTGCAGCTTTTTGCTCTATTTGTCCATCTGGAGATTGGTCTGTATTCTCAGCTAAAACCTCCGCATTCTGCTCTAAAGGTTCTGCTGGAGCTTCTTCAGCACAACCATCCCCGTCGGTCTCTTGGAGTCTACTGAAGTCCTCCATCTCTGCAGACAGATGGACAGCGCCACCTGTCTATAGACTAGGGGAATTTCCCCGGTGTCCTGGCCAAATTTCCCTCATTCACTAAAAAAAACCAAAAAATACCACCAACAGCTTAATCTGGTTCAAGGTCAGTTGGCATTCATCTGTATCCCCCTCCCCCGGGTCGTGCCTGAAAATAGGCAGAATTTGTCTAGTGCACTTGCCCGGTCAACAAAAAATAATAATAATAATAATGAAGCTTATTAAATCTGGTCTAGTTGCCAACTCATCCGACTGGTGCTCTCCCCACATTCTTCTGCCATCTTGATCATCAGGAAAATGACATGTCTTCAGGACTATTTTACTGCTTTCATAAGTCTGTCATTAGCCTACACCTGCCTGACCCAGCATCGGAGCCGGAGGTTCATATATTTTTACTCTACACCTGCCTCGCCCAGCATCGAGGTCTGGAGGTTCGACTATTTATACCCTACACATGTCTTGCCCAGCATTAGGGCCTGGAGGTTTGAATATTTCTACTTTACACCTGCCTCGCCCGACCTCAGGGCCTGGAGGTTCGACTGTTTCTACCCTGCACCTACCTCGCCCAGCATCGGGGCCTGGAAGTTCGACTATTTCTACTCTACACCTGCCTCTCCCAACATCGGCCTGGAGGTTGGATTATTTCAACCATACTCCTCACTCACCCAGCTCAGGGCCTGGAGGTTCTGTTCCTTACTGTACTTGCTTCGCCAGATGGGTTGGAGGTTTTCCAGGCTTTCTGTCCTAATGTCCAATTACTGCTTCACCCACTCAGGACCTGGGGTTTATTTGCACCACCTTCTACAGCTTCACAACTTGCATCCCACTTCCTCGCCTCGCTTTCAAGATGCTATGCTATGCTTCCATGAACTTGCATATCGGAACTCAGACCAACCCTTCAAGATCAATTCTGCATGCAACTGGATTCTGCATAACCTATCAATATTGTGCCCTGGACATTGACATATCAGATGAGGAATTGCTCTGGACCTATTACCATCTGCTCGCTGGACATTCAACATCAGTACTGGATTGCATTTTCTCTTACCGGCCTCTGGTCTTCATCTATTGGGGTTTCAGACAAGCCAATAATATCTATATATTGCTCATTTAGGATTACTTTCCTTTAGTGTGCCCAGAAGGGACGGGCAGGTCCGTAGCATGGGTCTGCAGAGGTTCCCCTAGCGGAGGTTTCCTCCCTACGTGCTACTCGCCACACTCTCTGGAGCTGGAGGAGATAATCACACCTGCATTCATTATTTTTCTTTTGGGGGTCTCATCCTACTCGACTGAGCATCCTTGCTAAGGTAGGATACCGAGAAAGGCCAAAACATCAAGTCCTAACAAGTTGTTATTCATCAGTTCTGCACCTAAGCACCATGCATGTACAATCCAGTTCATATGTACTACAATCACTGACTTTCTCATATCTATGCTGAGGCATCTAAGCACGAATCACTTCATATAACTCATATACTTTGCAGGCATTGTCCTACTTACTGGTCTGGCCTATGTATCCAAGCATAACCTACATTATTCAGCTCTACTGTACGTAGCACAAACACTCAGCTATGAACCACACAGAACTTTAAATCAGTTACTAGTGTTCTCATAGGTGAAATATTCTTCCCTCTGACCTCTTTTCCTTTGCTGATCTCATGAGTAATAAAAACAAGCAAACTGGTTGTTGCCCCTTTCTGCTTCTGCTCCAGGTGTGTCCACTTCCACAGTTTACTTACCATTGTGCCTCCTAATATACCTTTACAGATATTTCCGTCTAGCATGAAAAAAAGACAGGCACACACTACAGCATTTAACATTTAAATGAAATTTTAATTAGTGCAACATTGTGCTACGTTACAAAAAAATATAAGCACAATAAGCAGTCACCTCACTTGGGAGTTTATCTCCACTGAGGAGGAGATTGCTTGTGCCGCTGTTTTTGGTGGTTGGTTGAGGGCAATGCATTGTGGGTCAACCAGCTGACCCCTGCCTGCCATCACCCAGTTGCTGCTGCAGACTCAAAGGCCAGACAGAGTCTCCCACACCCCTGACTCCAGGGGGAACATTTTTTTCCCTTGGAGTCAGGGGTGGAAAACACATGTCAAAACCGTGTTTTATCTTTAATAAAAGTCCCAAAACTCACCACAGAGCATCTAAACCCCCAGAGCTTGTGAGGGCCTAGTGGCCCCCAGATACCCTGCCTTCATGTGTCCTGTTGAGCCTCCCAGAAATTTGGTAGCCTCATATGTACTTCTTGCATGCATGGGCACTCATGCATATAAAAAGGGTGGGAAAGGGTTGTGAGCTGTTGGAGGCACCTGAGTGTGAACTTTCCCTGGGGCCCAGAATTCCTCTCAAGGGGCTTGGAGCTCTCTGTCAGCTGAGCTGTGTCTTTCTGTCAGAAAAAAGTTGCCAAATTCATTTCTGCAGAGTTTGTAGCTTTGGTGGTTGTTTGTGGATGGCTGTGCTGCTGGGTCAGGGACGGTGCTGTCAAGCTCCAGCTTGTCTGACCCCCCCCCCAAAAAAAATCTTTGAAACACTTTATCCAGTTGCAACTTAGTTTTTGTGACATACAGTGGGTTTCTGGCCCCCTGGTCTACCTGAGGGGAGCCAGAACTCCCCAAATCATTTTAAAATATTTTATCCAACTGCAATATAGACTTCATGACAGGCAGTGTGTGTTGTCCTTGGCCTGCCTGAGGGAGCTGGAGCCCCCCACCAAAAGAAAATCTTGTAAACGCTTTATCCAATCGTAGCTTAGTCTCTGTAACAGGCAGTGTATGCCATGCCTAGCCTGACTGAGGAGTTGGAGACCCCCGAAAATCTTGTGAAATACTTTATTCAACTGCAATGCAGTTTTCGTGTCAGGCTAGGCAATGGGTGCCTACACGCCCTTTTTTTTTTTTAATTTCTTTTTTCTCCCTTACATCCTCCCAACTCTGACTTCCTTGGGAGCCCCCAAGGAGTCATCCCTCTGCTGACCATCTTACCTGATCCGCCCTCATCTCCCCATGGAGCCTGTAGTTTACCCCCCCAGGTGGGGACGAGGTGGGGCCCCCAAGAATCCCGAACACTTCTTGTTTCATCAGTTGGAAGGTGGCCATGCAGGTGGCAGCTCATCGAGGGCAGCTCTGGGGCTCTGTCTCCTTCAGAGCTGGAAGGCATTTTCCACATTTCTGTGTTGTGGACGTCTCGAATGCCCCTGACATCAGGCATGAGCACCATTGTCAGCGACATCATCCCAGCTGCCTTCAAGCTTGTCGAACCCCAGACCTCTGTCCAAGTCCAATCAAGCCCTGAGGCACCCAATGTGCTGTCAAGCCTCCGGCCTCCACCAGGGGTCGGCATATGCCAGGCTGCTTCCACCCCTCCCCCAGAGAAGGCGAGCCATCCTGAGATGCTCAAGCCTACTCCCCCGGCCAGCCCTCTGGCAACCAGAGTCTGCTCCCGAACCCAGGTCACTGGCACTGCAAGTGGAAATCCAACTGCTGTGCAGGTGGGCCAGCCTGCACGCTCTTTTTTGTGAAAGAATTTATCTAATTGCAGCAAACTGCCTATAACTGCCATAAAGATGAAACAAGGATGTCCTAAAAGGGAAGCAGGAGGGACTGGGAAAAGAAGAGGAACGACAGGGAAAGGTTCCACTATGGTACCTGTCCCCACAGCAAGTAGCAGTTCTGCAAGTAGCAGTTGTAGTCATTTGGCCTGTGGTGGGGGTAATATACATAGTGAGGATGATAGAGGGAGGCCAGAGACAGGGAATGGTGTTGGTGGTGCTGTTGGTGGTGGTGGTGGGTCTAAGACTGAGAGGCATACTAGGGCAGGTTATATAATAGTGCACCCAAAGGAACCATGGGAATTTGTTAGTCCACAGAAGTCTGCTGGTTGTATGTTTGCTGTAAGCAGGAGCTTTTCCAGTTAGTCACAGTCAGTGTCCAGTGGTGCATCTGGTGGTGCTGAAACCAGCTGGAGCAAAGCAGAAACATACAGGTCTTCCACTGCCCATGGTTCTCCTCCTTCTCCTCTTTCAAGTACCTTGCTTTTCCCCACTACCCATGGTGGTAATATCAGGGACCCTCCATCCCATTCTGAAGATGTACAGGCAAGCCCTCCACCAATGCAGCTTGTGCTAACCACACAATAGCAACTGGCAGTGCTAGGTGACGTGCCAACTCAGTAACCTGTACACCCACACTGTGGTTAGCACCATAGACAATTTTCTGCTGGATACTATCAACGTGAGGCACTATATGATGCTCCTTCTCCGAGCGTACCCACAGTCCACAAATCAGAGAGGTGTCGGGGATCTGACACTCCTGTCATCTGAGGAAAATAATTGGTTGGTGCACACCAGTGCGGCGCTGCTTATGGTATAGCAACCTCTTGGTTTTATAAAAGTAAGCCAGTAGCATATCCACCACCAGCACAGCCAGTTGCAGTGAAGGAGACTGCCACAGAGGAAGAGGATATGGAGTGGAGGTGCCAGAGAAGGAGAGTGCTGGTGATGAAGAAGGGGAAGCAGAATCACAGGAAAGGAGGAGGCAGCAGGAAAAGGGCATGGGAAGGGTGAAGCATCAGTTGAGAATGAGATAGCAATAAGTAGGATAAGAGTAGTTGTGGAGGAGAAGCAGGCAACATTGGAGGAAGAAGCAGGGGGACGTGGAGGCCTGAAAGTCTGTTAGCCGTTACAACAGGCTCATCTGATGAGGACTCGATTCTGATGAGTGGAGGTCATCATCAGTACAGGAGGTCAAGAGTGGGAAAGTAAGAGAAGCAGTGAAGAAGAAAGACGAAAAGCAACTTGATGAAGCAGGAAATCCAAATTCTAGGCCAGGTTCCCAGTCCCACCTGATAAATGTGCTACTACTACTACTGCTTCTGATGATCATGGGGAGCAGCCACATCATTCCTCCCCCATGATCTAGAAAAAGAAATCTCGCAGTGGTCACCCTAGTTCTTCTAAGACTCCCTCCTGACCCCTCAAGCTGGCAGTCATATAGCTAAGAAAGTCAAGAGATCTTCCACAGTTTGGAACTATTTAAGGGATGACCTCACAAATCCACTGAGAGCACATTGCAATATGTATGAGAAAAAGATCAGCAAGGGTAGATCCACACAGACACTAGGAACCAGTGTTCTGGCTGATCATCTAAAGTGTGAACATGGCATCTTGCTAACAATCCCACCCCTTCACAATCTACACACAGGTCAGACTCAGCAGCAGCCAGGTATGGGTGGTGGGGTCTAATGGTTTGTTCAAATTATGCAGCCCCCATGGCAGCAGCAGTCAAAGTCAACTGACATTAGTGGTGCTTCTTCCACAACACCACTCCAACCAACACCACCACCAGCACCACTACGAGATAGGGATAATAGTGGCTGTGAACGCAGTACCAGCAGTAGTGGTAGTCCAGAATTTATTGCCACCAAACAAACCACACTGCAGGAGTCATTACACGACTTCACAAATATGCCACCTAGTCATCCAGCTGCTGTGCGAATCACTCAATTGGTAGGTGAGAAGATGGGGATTGATCTGCAGCCATTCTCCATGGTGGAACTAACAAAGGCTGTTATACAAGCTGAAACCCAAATACAAGCATTCCATCATGCTTCACGTTTTCTTGGCATGTTCTCCTGTAATGTTTGAGGCTGTGCGCGGGCAGTTGGTGACCCTTCTGAAGCAGGCGGGGAGGGGATATACACATTTCACTAGTGATATCTGGAGCAGTACTGCAAACCAGATAGGGTTATCAGAACCTGCGTGAAGGTCTGGATTCTAGTTCTAGTCTAGAACTGTTTTTAATTGTGCTGCAATACTGAAGATAATAGTGAAATACATGTATGAAATTGTGGAGAGAGCGATAATTATGTGTGATTGTGATTTGGCTGTAGTTAGGTTAATCTGTGGTTTCTTCTGTTTGCAAAAGCTAGCAAGTTACAGGTGCTAACAGGGTCGCCCACCCACCCTTACGTTAAAAGTTTTCCTGCTAAAGTTGCATAAAAAAATTAGTATATTTATTTACTCAGTTATATCCCCATCATCATCATCATGAAGTATGAAAAACATTAACTGGTGTAACCCCTTGTTACCCGGGGTTACTAGAATCTCAGTAAGACCTAGTGGTAGGCAGGGAAGGCAGCTTGTGAAACTCCAGTTAAATGGGTTCCACACTGTCTCACTCTGTTCTCAGTCACAGCTGAGACTGAGAGATGACATCACCAATAGAACTGTCGCAGCTGCATAGCCACATTGGAATCTGCAGCACAGGGAGTGAGATAGAACTTTGGGAGTTTTCAAAGTCAGTCTTCTGTTTATTTTCAAGCAGGAAGGAGAGTTTTCTGCTTACCTCCTTGGGAGAAGGCAGTGTCTTTTGTTTACCTTCTGTGTTAGAAGGTCAGTGTCCAGTTTTAAGTGGTGGAGACCGCTGTCCAGGTCTCAGTGCCCCCCTCTGGGGAATAAAGTGTCCCTCTGTGGATTCCAGGGGCAATCCCCTAATTTCTACTACAAGAAGAAAGCTGCCTTTTTTCCTACAGTTTCTGTTTTGGTCTGATAAAAGTGAAAGAAGTTGTACTTCGCCTGTGGGGCACCTGCAACAAAAGGGTGAGTGCTCTAATTTGAGAGGGCAAACAATATGTTTCTTCAGTTTGGAAAATGTGAAGAAAGCTGGGATGTGAACTACTATTTGGGAGGCCTATTGTACTAGGACAAACAAATGGAGTAGGTTCAAAATTTAAAGTCTTTATGGATTCAAGTAATGTTGTAGAGGGGGTACAACAGAGAAATTATGCTCTGGACGTTTGAAATGCTTTTAAAGTGAGTTCTGTGAAGGAAAGTGTGGAAAACTAGGGGTAGCAACAGAGAAATTATGCCCTGGACGTTGGAAATGCTTTCTGTGTAAATGGAGAGACTGCAGAGTTAATGGCAATGTTACATGGTTAAAATGGGCTCCCATCGTGGAGTCAGTTGAAAACAAAAAAAGTGCATTTTACAGTTTAAATTTGCATGCTCAACGATCGCCGTGAGGAGAGGAGTCTTCGCGAGGAAGAAGAGGCTCATTTGCATGGCGTCGTGTGGTTGGTCAGATTGCCATTGATCCTGCCCCTCAGCCATCTCTTCTGAGTCTGCCTCAGCATTCGAGAGGGAGACAGAAAGTAGTGCGTGTACTGGCAGTGGAGGATCGTCGCGAGGTATTCAAAGCGCTGTAAACGTTCAAAAAGTGACTTTTAAGTTTAAAATCGGGCTCAACCCACAAATCGATCGTGGAAATAGTGAATTTGGTGGTTAAAACGACGATTGCGGAGACTGCCCGCCCGTTTGTGTTCCAAGGCCTTCAAAATCTGGCTGCAGGCCGTTTTACCCCATCACAGCAAGTTGCTACTAATAACAGTAAGTAAACAATTCAAAAACTGCTCAATTAGTGATTTTCAGTAATGCCATATAAAATGTGTGCACAGCAGTATAGTCGCTTTGCAAGTAACGACTGTGTAATGTCCTGCCAGCAAGTGCAAGTCTGTAAAGCCATTGAATGTGTGCATGGAAGTGAAAATAGCCTCAGTTTAAAGTTTGCAGCCAGAGAGAGACTGTGGGTTGTAGCAAAATGCAACACTAGTAGAAGCAGCAATCATGTGCTGAAACCTGAAGCTTTTAAGGGACTGTGAATTAAATGAATGTAACCAGCATGTGAAAAGTCCAAGGAAAATCCTGTAAATGTGTGAACAGCCAAATCAGAGCAAGTTGTGCAGTTGAGTAAAAGTTATCAGTAGCTGTGTAAATCGGTGTGCAGTCATTGACCCAGATTCTAAATGTTATGCACAGGAGTGCTGCCGACGCCATTACAGGGTGGGGTAGTAAAGTAAACACAGCAGCAGAGGAGCCATTTAAAGCTACAGAGTGTGTTCATTAAAGTGGGACTTTCGGTTACAGTGAACTTTTGTTTATTTTTCTGCAGTTATGGCCTCAGGACCAGCTCGTTACCCGGATCATGCCCGGGTTGCAGTAACAGCAGCAGTAAATAGACTGAGAGGTATTGAAAAGTGGTGCTATGGAGGGCAACTGCCTCCTGATGTGGCAATTCCTAATTATCCAGTGCATGTATGCCAAAGATGCTTGAGTGCTGGAAGGGATGTCTTCATGATTCCTCACTGTGCTGGATGTCTACAAAAATATGGCTTGTATAAAGCACCTCCAATTCGTTTGGCTCCCACATGGACAAAAATTCAGGAATCTGCAGTTGGCAGCACACAGCACCAGGCGGAGCCTGTGGAGGAAGGTCCCTCGGGGGAGTGTGGCACAAAGCTAGAGGGTGCAGAGTTAGAGACTGAATCTGAAGTTGAAGTTTTGGATGCTGGATCTCAGAAAGAAAGTTCGGATAAAGCATCAATAGACCCCTGGGTGGGGGGGGGCCTAGCCCAAGTCTCTTAGGTGAAGATGAGATGCGGGAGGCCTTTGAATGGGAGGTGTCGACCTCCGCTCCTAGTGATGAATGGATAATCTCAGGGGTGAGAATGACTGCTCACTCCTGGGCTCAGATCCTCAGTGAAGAGGAAGATGAGGGGAACCTATGTGGCCTTGTGAGAAAGGAGCGGGCACACAGCCTCAAGATGTTGCCTCGGAGGAATGTATTGAAGAGGTGGTGATGCCACTGCCTGGCTTTACAAGAGGAAGAAGTCAGGGATCCGTTTTAATTTCTTTGAGGATGCAAGCTGGCAGAACCAGGACTGGCCACCCCAAGCCAGGCCAGCGGTCTCAGATTGACCAAAGCAAGTAAAGAGGAGAGACTGGTTCGTAGAAAGGCAAATGAGATCTATGGTATGACCTTTCCCGGAGAATCTGGAAGGAGATTGAGGACTGCAGGAAATCCTGGATTGGGATGAAGCAATGAAACATGTGCATCCTGGGGCCAACCAGCATGTAAAGAATAGACTGTTCCACGAAAAGTATACGCAGTGGAAGAGAGGCAGGACACTGTTTATGTACAGAGTGAGAATAGTGGACGGAGAGGAATGTGAAATCTCCCACTGTGTGAATTATGTGCGCCCAGACGGGGTAATAATTCAAGCCCCTACCCCTGGTACTATTGGCCTCAGTGCAAGGACCTCCCAGTAATTAAGCCCATGCCTACAAAATGGAGAGCCGAGCAGTGGTAGTCAATACTGCCACATCAGACTGTGAAGTGCCCTTATTGATCCGCCAATATGAATAACCAAGGATTCAGGTGCTCCACATTCATCAGTCTACAGTGTACTGTCCTGTTCAGCAACTATCTACTGGCCCACCAGATGACTTCAGATCCAGAGAGGACACCAGCCCAGCTGTTTCCTGTTCATCGCCTGGTAATTGGATGACGTCGGACCAGCTGTTTTTCTTTTGTTCCTGTTCTAAGGTTCCTTCTCAGAGATGACATCAGCCCAGCTGTTTCAGATGTGCCCTCCTGTGGTTCCCGGAAGATGTCCGCCCAGCTGTATCAGAAGAAATGCTGCCAGGGAGAGTCTTCGGCCGTGGATTAGGTTTGTGCAGTTCGTATACTACAAATGGCTGGTAAGTCCGAAACCTTTTCTGTCTTTATGACATTGCAGTACACACCCTACACTACAGACTTCAAAAATGTGTGAATTGTCCGCAAAGACTCTCTCCTTCGGGATTTTGGCCTTTTAGAACTGTGCTTCATGGGGCTCCGGCCCAGGAGAGACTCTTTATTGGACTAGCCTTTGGGCCTTGTGGTCACTAGTTGGGACTTTTAGGGCACTCCATCCCCCCAAATGTGTATTGTAAATAATGTCATTATTGTATTCTAATGTAAATACTGTTTTTCTACTTTTTCTAAAAAAATCTTTTTGGGATTGTTCAGTGCTTTTGTATGGTAGGGGTTGTTTAGATAGACTGTGTATGCAGATTAGGAGAGTGTGTTTTGTCTTTCTTTTTCTTACAGGTGTTCCTGGGAAGACAGAAGAGAAGACAAGAAGAGGAGGAGGGCTCATCGGAGTTCCTCGTCAGTGCTATTGTGTAGAATTTAAAGTACTGTGTTGTTATTGTTATGGTTGTTACTGTATTAACCCTTTTCCTTCCACAGGTGTAGTTGTGGGGGTAGGGAGGAGGCAGTAATTGGTATTTTAATGTGTAGTTGCAGGTTGCCCAAGGTTGGGGAGGTCTCTGGGTTTTGTTTTTGTTTTGGGATATTATGTTAGAGGCAGATAGGTTTTCCCTAGAGGGTTAGGGGGGATAGACAGGCTGTGGTCCTGAGTGGCCATAGAGACTGCAGTACTGATCTATCAGGGCTATGCTCTGGATAGTTCTACCAGAGCCACTAGGTGTCCATAGTAAGTGGATAGTGTAGAGGCTGACATGTCAGCTATAGGCCTTTAGGCCCTTAGTGTTGCCTGCCTGTGCTTGCACATGGTAGGAAGGGGCCTGATCACCCCCCTCCGCAGGTAGCACATAGGGTGGGATGGCCTAAGGCCGGGTGCATAATGACTGGGGACAGTCATTTTCCTGGTCAAGGGCGAGTGTAACCTTGTTACCCGGGGTTACTAGAATCCCAGTAAGACCTAGTGGTAGGCAGGGAAGGCAGCTTGTGAAACTCCAGTTAAATGGGTTTCACACTGTCTCACTCTGTTCTCAATCACAGCCAAGACTGAGAGATGACATCACCAATAGAACTGTCGCAGCTGCATAAGCCACATTGGAATCTGCAGCACAGGGAGTGAGATAGAACTTTGGGAGTTTTCAAAGTTGGTCTTCTGTTTATTTTCAAGCAGGAAGGAGAGTTTTCTGCTTGCCTCCTTGGGAGAAGGAAGTGTCTTTTGTTTACCTTCTGCATTAGAAGGTCAGTGTCCAGTTTTAAGTGGTGGAGACCACTGTCCAGGTCTCAGTGCCCCCCTCCTCCGGGGAGTAAAGTGTCCCTCTGTGGATTCCAGGCACAATCCCCTAATTTCTACTACAAGAAGAAAGCTGCCTTTTTTTCCTACAGTTTCTGTTTTGGTCTGATAAAAGTGAAAGAAGTTGTACTTCGCCTGTGTGGCACCTGCAACGAAAGGGTGAGTGTTTTGCTCTAATTTGGGAGGGCAAACAATATGTTTCTTCAGTTTGGAAAATGTGAAGAAAGCTGGGATGTGAACTACTATTTGGGAGGCCTATTGTACTAGGACAAACAAATGGATTAGGTTCAAAATTTAAAGTCTTTATGGATTCAGGTAATGTTGTAGAGGGGGTGCTACAGGTCATCCTCAATTTAATCTACATTTCAAGTTTTAGTTTCTGTTTGTCTAGAGAAATGGCTGGTATGGGCTGTGGAGCTGAGGTGGGGAACACCCCCATCTTTAGTAACTAGGTCCACCTCTATGGATTTCTACTGTGATTGCTACTTGCCTCATGCGCCTGGCCAGTGATGAGGTAGGTACCCAGACGTGGGTCACAAATTGGAAAATCTCTCTAGGAGTCGCAGACTCTAAGTGGTGTGGGGAGCCACAGCTTGGGAAAAGAATTCTTCTTGTTTGATGGGAGTCAGAAGGAAGTAAGAAAACAAATCTCTCTAGGAGTCGCAGACTCTAAGTGGTGTGGGGAGCCACAACTTGGGAAAGAAATTCTCCTTGTTTGATGGGAGCCACAACAAATAAAATTGGGTTCATCCTTTAAATGGACCGTCAGTCAAGATGGCCGGCAGGAGCTGGGCCAGTCGGGGCTGTGTATCCAGCAGCGCATACAGAAGTCCGGGCTGAGTGCCTGGTGGGTCCAGAGCCAGAAAATAGTTGAAATGGGTTCATTCTTTAAGTGGACCACTTTTGAGTCTCTAATCTGCATTATCAGTAAGCGTAGCCCTTGGGGTCCATCTATGCTTTGTTATGTTCAGCCACACTGAAAAATCCCAATCCTGGTTCTGGACATTACAGTTATTGCCTCCTGTAGTCGGATTTACTTGAGAGTTGCCCCTGTGCAGAGTAGCCAAACCTAGAGTCCCTTTGTGCCAGGTAACCTCATCCTCCCGAACCCAGGTCCCCACGGTATTGTTGCCAACGCCAACAACATGCCACCTGTTGTTTTAGTAAAAGGCAGGGGTGAGGGGTTACACTGTCATTAGCTAACCTCAGCTGCTGGCTGCTATCGCTTTTAAATAAGTAACTCGAAAGTTGTATAACAAAGTCAAGGCACTGCAGTTACAGCATGTGGAAGTGGTGCACATATTGGGCCCAATTTTAAAATGATCAAAACTGGTGCAAGGGGCTTGCATCAAGGAGAAACTGTGCAAATAATTCCTTGTTCCACATCTTGAACCAATCCTGATTTTCTAAGGTAGCTTGTGCTACTTGGGGGGACTGCCTGCACCAACCAGGCTTGAACCATTCTTGCAGCAGTTGCACTGGTGTTCTATGACAGAATGGGGCTTGTGCCACAGTGGGGCTGCTGTATCCCTAATTTGGTATTTTGCAAACTCCCCATGGGTGAATGGATCCTCCTATTAGACCAGTCTGGAGCTGGTCTAACCTGCCGTGCCCACTGCTGGAGCCCTCGCTGGGTGGGAGGTGACCCTGTGCTCCCCTGGGGAAGGCACCCTTCAGCCCCTGACACCTGCCAGACCACCATGGCAGGTCAGAGCCTGCAACACCCTCCCAGTGGCACTGGTGCATCTGCCCCCTGCATCCTCACATGCACCTACACTGACCCTGCCATTACCCAGTCAGGGCAGTTGTCACCTCAGCCCGACTCGTCCTACCTTCCTGTGGCACAAATTGTGCCAATCTAGCGGCTGTTATAAAATCGAGCCCATTATGTTCATAAGTGCAGTTGGTTATTATACATTTAAATTAAAAAAAAGACACACCAATCATTCTTGTTAGAAATTGCAATAATACATACAACTTTCTAAGATAATTCATTAAAATGTAGTTTATATATAAATAAAAAGTGGTTTCCTCACTACATAATATCTCAAGAAATATTTAATGTAGTTTCACCTGTTGGCATTTGATGTTTAAAGGACAGTGTGAACCCCCTTAGGCCTCAGATTGTCCCAATTAAAAAAAAACACTTTATGATTGAGCACAGTCTGTAAAGATTGTTGATGTAGGCTGGTTGTTTGATTCAGATTCCTTTTTTTCTTTTTAAAATTGAAAAACAGACTGTCCCCCAGGCCAAAGGCCCATACTGGTGTTATAACCACCACAAAGTTTGCCTGCAGTGTTGCACTCCTTGATCGACTTCACTGCATTAGTCCTGGTTGCAATACCTCACACAGTCCTAGCCACTCATGATGCAGTGGAGAGGAGACATACAGCATGAGGAGTGGTTGCACTTTTTGGGGGTGTCTTTGTATTGGTCAGGAGGTACAGTATGCAATTAGAGCTGATCAAGGTAGGATTTGAAACAAACGACACAAGGTTGGATACAATTTAATTATACCACTGCAAAGCAGGAGTACAATGAAATTTGGCAAAAAAAAAATATGTGACCTTATATTTTTATTATCAAAAATTCCAGTTATTTTTCAGTTTTATTTGGTAATAATACTTTCTAGTTCCACCAAATATTGAGCATGTTATGAATGTTTTAACTTAGTTTTTTTCTCAGGGTAAAAAGTGGCCATAACAAGTGGCTTAGAAATAACATTGTACACCTGGCAAGGGTTAGGACTGACAGAATAAATAAAAGTCGTGGTGCACACTGCGTAGCATAGGACGGAGTTGGGACCTAATAAAATAGATTTGATAGGCTTGTTAATATTTTTATTGATTCTAGCAGACACTTGCTCTTTTAGAAAAATATTTTTCATTGCACTGCTGTTGTAAGTTGTACTGAAAAAGAAGCAGATAAAGGAACCAGCAATATCAATTAATTTTACAAAAGGCAAGCAATCCAAAAATATGGGTTTTCAACTAGAAATAATATGATTCAAAAAGGGTTCACAATATCCCTTTCATACCATTGGCCCTGTTCCCACTGATGTTAAACTCCTGTAAAGAAAATGCTGACTTTGCGCCCTATGTACTGTGCAGTTTGTCATTAGACAGAATGGTGAAAGTGTTTTGTGGATATGGTCCATGGTTGTACAACAACAGACATCACATTTCATAAAATTATGTTCTTTAAAGTTTCCTTTCTTTCCCACACAGGATTTACCAGCCACCATATGAGTTGTTATCATCATCACCCACAACATCAACAATCAATCACAATCAACATCAACAGAGATAGTGTGGAGGAAGTGGGTGGAGGCCAGTCTGGAGATAGTGACCACAGCACAGTGGGCTTTAAGGTCAGAGCAGGATATGAGGCTAGTCAAACCACCACGAAGGTCCTAAACTTCAGGAGGGCAGATTTTCCCAGAATGAGGGAGATATTCCCAGAGGAAGTAAGGGGTTGGGAGGTGATGGAGAGAGGGGTAGATGATCTATGGAAAAAGATCAAGGGGGCTCTGTAAAGTGACAGAGGGATGTGTAAGGAGAGTGAGGAAGAACAAAAGAAGGAGGAGGCCATTGTGGTTCAATAGGGAAGTAAAGTGGGCAATGGAGAGAAGAAAAGGACATTTAGGGAATATAAAAGGATGCAGGGGAAAGAGGATAGGGAAACTTACAAAGAGGAGCCGAGGGTGGCAGGGTGGAGGATTAGGAAGACTAAAGCAGAAACAAAGGAGAGTTTTGCTAGGCAGACCAAATGGGGTTACAAGACATTCTTTTGGTACATAGGGGAAAGGAGGAAGGTAAGGCAGGGGATAGTAAGGATTAAGGGGGAGAGGGGATTGCAGGTGGAAGGGGATTTTGAGAAAGCTGAAGTGCTGAATGTTACTTCATCTCGGTTTTCACGGCAGAGGGGGAAGGAAGGGAGAGAGGGGGGTGTGGATTCTAGACCAGTCAGTGTGAAGAGGTAGGGATGAGTTAGGTAAGTTGATGGTGGACAAGGCCATGGGCCCAGATGGCCTACACCCTCAGGTGTTCAGGGAATTAAGGAGGAAAACTGGCAGATCCACGGGTGGGGTTATTTAACTTGTCATCTGGATACAGTATGGGTACCAGAGGACTGGAAGAAGGCAGAGATGGTGCTACTTCATAAAAGTGTCAGTAGGGAGGAGGGGGGCAATTATCTCCCGGTCAGCCTCACATCGGTGGTGGGTAAAGCAATGGAGGCAATACTGAAACAAAGGGTGGTTAGCTATTTGGAGAAGAGGGGCTGCAAGACATTTGGCAGTATGGTTTCACTCAGGGATGATCATGTCAGATGAACCTGGTCGAATTCTTCAATGGGGTGACAAGAATGGTTGATCAGGGTGGGGCAGTGGACATGGCCTACCTGGACTTCGGGAAGGCCTTCAACACGATGCATCACAGAAGACTGGTAAATAAGTTAGGAGTCTAGGGGTGGGGCAGAAAATAACAAGATGGGTGGAAGCTGGCTGACGGGTAGAAGCCAAAGTGTGATGGTCAATGGGGTGTGCATGCTGGGGAGACAGGGTGATGAGTGGGGTCCCCAGGGGTTGGTGCTAGGCCTCATCTGTTTAACATCCACATCAGCAACATAGCAGAGGGCTTCAGGGGTGTCTGCCTTTTGCAGATAGACACAAAACTCAGCAACAGGGTGGACTCTCTGTGGGGAGGGGTGGAGGCAATGAAGAATGACCTAAGGTTACTGGAAGAGTGGTCAGAAACATGTCAGCTGAAATTCAATGCCAGGAAATGGCACAGTGATGCACTTGGAGAGGAGGAATCCAAATACCACATACACACTAGGGAGATAATGGCTACAACCAGGCAGGAGAAGGATCTAGGAGTTATAATCACTGATGAGCTTAGGGTGGGGACCCAGTGCAGCAAGACAGTGGGCAAAGCTAACAGGATGCTGGCGTGCATAGGGAGAGGGATAACCAGCAGAAGGAGAGAGGTGCTGATGCTACTCTGCAGTTCCATTGTGAGGTCACACCTGGAGCATGGGGTACAGTTCTGGAGCCCCATCTACGAAAAGACATAGATGGCATGGAAAGGATGCAGAGAAGGGCCACTAAAATGGTGCATGGGTTAAGTGGGATGACATACTGTATGAGGAGAGGTTGAAGGAGCTGGATTTATATCCTTTGGCGACAAGAAGGGAGAGAGGACATGATCAAAACATTTAAGTATGTGAAGGGGATCGACAAAGTGGAGGAGAGCTTATTTTCAGGGAAAGTAGACACAACTACTAGGGGGCATGGACTGAAGGTGGAGGGGGGAAGGTTTAGGGGAATGTTAGGAAGTATTGCTTCATGGAGAGAGTGATTGAGCCCTGGAACGGACTGCTGGAGAAGGTGGTGAGGGCCAGTACAGTGGAGGATTTCAAGAAGGCCTGGGACAAACAAAAGGGGTTGTCAAGGGGAGGAAAGGGGAAATTTTGGAGGGTTAGGTCAAGTAGAGAGCAGACTCGATGGGCCAGAAAGGTCCTTTTCTGTTGTCACATGTCTGTGAATCTACTTCATCAGGATCAGCTGGTATACATTTGTAGGATATGAAAATCTTGCCTTATTAACTTAATAATTAATGTTAACATGTGTACATTTTCTGGCAGCAACCTATGTAAGCCCCTTCCCTGTTGAAGGGTATTTTGATGTTAGTTCGTGGGGAAGATTGCACGCCTACAGCCAGAAATAAAAGTCCAGAAATATAACGGATGTTAAGCAGTACCTGGATTCACAGTGTCATCATGACAGATTGGCTCCCATCTGGGTGTTTTTGTTTTGAAGGGTACAGCCATCAGTCACGGGGGAGGGCAAACTTGTTAGAAAATATCAGACAGGCATCAATTTACCTCAGGTTGCAAAATAGAAAACCGTTCAATGTCCAGGCTGAAAATGATTTTAAAAGCGTACTAGATTTATTTTATAACTTTGCTGAAGAAAACTGATTAAAAGCTCAAGCCACAAACAACATCCTGCTCCATGCAGCGTGGATGGAACAAAAGTTCTTTCTCTAGAATTCTGTGGCTAGACCCACGGTGCATTACTTTCATGATGGGGGACACAGTCCAACAGTACTCCTCCTCGAAGGAAGCAAGCTCCACACTTTGAGGGGTGATGGCAGCAACTCTAGATTCAATTTCTCAGTACTTCTAAAACCCCACTTCAATTCCCACGATGCAGCTAGGACAATACTTCAGGTGCACGGGCAGCCTCTTTCACTGACAGGTCTTTCTCCCTCAGGTCACTTAGACAAATTACACCCCAGTCCACTGCTCACCTGATGCAAGCACCCATGATGCAGACTCAGCAAGGGAAACTCTGCTACCAGGGTCCTACACCACTTTCTGCAGCATCACAGGGGCTGTACTGGGCTCTTACTTCTCTGAATGAACTCTCTAGAAGACATGGACACTAGGCTACAGAGCACTGAGCTGCCACCTTGAGTCTCCCACACTCTCTCTGTGCTGTGGGCTCCCCTGGCAGCCACCAGCACCCTCTGACCTTGTAGGCTCCTTGCCTACCCATCCCGGTGCTGAGGGTCATGGCAACAGACCTCCTACCAGGCCTCAGCTCCTCCTCCTACAACAATGGAACCCAATGGATCAGGTGGGGTGTGGACAGCACCCTGATTTCATAGCCCAAACACCATTGTCCTTTAATGAGGGATGAACTTTCGCTCGGGATGAGCTTTCCCTCGAGGCGCCAGGTTGGTAATCACCCCACCCTGACCTCGGGTCAACTCCCCTACTCCCCGATCATCGAGCTTGCCTCACACCCAACCTCCAACTCTCTCTTAAACTCCTCTTTTTCCCACCGCACGGCCACTTTTTTTTCCCGGTGCCAGATCCCCACCTTAAACTGTGGGTCCTGGCACCCATACATAGCCTGGCACCTGATGGTCACTGTAGTAAGCCCCACTGGGGGGCTTACACCCTTCCCTCACAGAAAACTTCACCTCCCAGTGAAGATTCTCACCAGCTATCCCAGGGGTGGACCTGAATAGGATAATGTGCACTCTTCTATCAAGGTTACCTCTCCTGAGGCTACACTGGACTGCACAAGATGGTGGACCTCTTACCTATGGTGGGCAAGCCCGCAGCATTTTTATACCTTAATCATTTGTGTCCTACTCGAGGATGGCCATGGCACCCACCCTAGGTTTCTGTGGGTGGCTTGCTGGGTACACTAGAGCAGATCCACCCCTTCCCCATGGGACACCCACTATACCCCCACTATGAGTTGCTGGCACCACACATGAGGAAACATAAACTTAATTGCACTCTGGAGACATGGGGCGCATAGATAAATAAATGACACTTGGCAGTAAAGAGATTTGAATAATAAACAGGCCCCACTAATGGTGGCGCACTTAACCAGAACAGTACAGATAAAGCAAGTCGGCACATTACTAGATGATGCTGAGGTCCCTCTTTCCCTGTCCACACTTACACACACTCTGACTTACGTAGAGACTGCAACTTTACAAGAATATACTGTACTAGACTTCCAGTGTGATGGCTGCCTGCCAAGACCCACATATAGTCTGCTCCCCCACCCTCCTAGCTGATAAATGCTAAACACCCCATTTATTTGAGCTTGCTTTGGGGAGAACCTAAAGAAATGTTGCCAGTGGCGTCAGGATCAGTTTAGATCGTGATAGTTCGTTAAAATGGATGCAGATATGAAAACGACTCAATGAAAGCATACTGAGCCATCGACTCCAGCCAAAGATAAGGCCTCGCAATGGGCCAAAGCAAACAAAGAAGAGCGGTCCAGTGAGCCCTCCTCTCAAGTAGTACTCACAGAGGCGAGATTTATTGAAGAACTGGCACCCATGAAGGAGACCCTGCAGCTGCTGGCTGTCGATTTTAAGAGTATGCGGGCCTCACTCAAGAAGCTAATAATCCCCACCATGGATAATGAGGCCTGCATATCGTCTCTTGATGATCGGAGGGGCAAGCTGGAGCCAGAAGTGGCGACCCTGCGCCAGTGGCTCAAGAGAACTGAAGAGCAGTTAGAAGACCTGGAAGGCCACTTGAGACAAAACAATTTGGCGGTCTTTGGGTTACCAGAAGGGGAGGAGGGCACCAACGCTGTTACCTTCGCCCAGAAACTGTGTGAGAAATTGGTGGGCCCTTCCTTACCTGGTTCCCCTTGTACATATTAGAGAGGACGCACCACTGCTAAGGCTAATACCCCCAGCTGGCCCCCTGAGACCCTTAATTTTAGACTGCTGAATTTTCTCGACAAACAACTCATCTTGAATCAGTTTAAGGAAATCAAGAAGTACAATGGGTAGGGAAAAGGCACATAGTAGTCCAGGACTTACCATATACTGTGAGTCAAAAAAGAGCTGCTCTTCACCCCCTGGTCAACAAGCTCATGCTTGCTGGTATAAAATACAGAGTTCACTACCCGGCGACCCTCCAGATCCAAGAGGATGGGCAGTAGAAGTTCTTTGAATCCCTGGAAACCGCCGCGATGGAATGCAGCAGCATGTTGCCCGATCTGTTTAAGTGAGGAGCATTTCATCCCTGATTGAGTGAAGACACTGTGAGGCCGCATCATAGTACTGCAACTCTGGGCTCAGAGACTGCATATTGTATGATTAGTTTGGATGCCCCTAGGTAGAGTTTGTATGCTTTTGCTGGTATCTTGAGCAAGAGTTTGAAACATTTGACCATTATTAGGACTTTTAAGCACATGGTTATGTTAACTCAGGACACCGTTCTTGATTCTTGAATATTAGTTTCTGGAGCATGTTGGGGCTAACTCCAGTGTTATGGGTACCTGCTCTGTTGTTACTCTTCATCTTGTATTAGAATTATAGATTTCCCCAATTCAGTGGTTATGGGGAATAGCCTGTTGGGGATAATCTAACCTGACAAATATAGATCAGAACAACATAGGAAACACGCTGTTAGTGTTTATAATTGTTTAATGTTGCAGTTCCATTAGTACGTTACACTATTTCAGTGGGGGGGGAGGGGTTGGGTCTGGTGGGTAGTACGACCATCATTACACCAAGCATGGCAAAAGGTGATCACTCGTACGGACTGGGGGGTGACTTTGCCTTTTCCAGTTATGCTAAAAATTCACTTAAGGAATCTTGGGTAAGAAAATAGGGATGGAAATTTTGGATAGTTATGGGTATGCTGTGGGTATTATTAAGGGATTGTAGGAGTAGGGATGGGGATAAAGGGAGAGTAGGGGGATTGCAATTGAGAACCGTTTTGAATAGGATTTCTGAATGGGCTGCACATTTGCTATACATACCGATGGGGAAATATGCTAAGATTTGTTAGATCATGAGAATCATCTCCTGGAACGTTAAAGGTGCCCAATCGAGGGTCAAGAGGTACCAGATTCTCAAGCACTTGGCTGTATTGCAATGCCAAATAGCGCTTTTACAGGAAAGTACCTAATGGAAGAGGAGAGTACCTTATTCCACAGGTGCTTCGTAAGCTTGACATATGCAGCTGGAAATTATTCTTCCCAAAGATAAGTAGCAATATTAATATCTAAGGGAAAGCAGTTTCAAAAAAATACAAAAAATAGTGGCTCCACAGGGAAGGTATATCTTATTAAGGGTATACTGGATCACGTAGAATTCCTAACTGGAGCAATATATGGTCCAAATAAAGATTCTCCTGAGTTTTTTTACCAAGCTCTCTATTATTTTGGCTCCCTACAGTCATCTACCTATTATACGGGCAACTGATTGGAATCTCACCTACTCCCCTGTGTTAGACAGAGCTTCTCAATGCAATACAAGCCTTACTCCTGGTCAAAGATCACTCCATGATTTCATGGAAACATTTGGCCTATGTG
Organism: Neoceratodus forsteri; assembly: GCA_016271365.2. Lineage (NCBI taxonomy): Eukaryota > Metazoa > Chordata > Ceratodontiformes > Ceratodontidae > Neoceratodus > Neoceratodus forsteri. Next base: position 143,457,556 of record CM028131.1, on the reverse strand, counting down.
ATCCTTGGCACCTCTTGTACCCCAATACTTGCGAATACACATTTTACTCTCCTCTTCATAAATCTTCCTCTCTTATAGATCTTTTCCTAATAAGTAGTCACATGCTCTGAGGTCTAGTGGGATGTGGTATTGCTGCTAGAGTACTCTCAAACCATTCTCCGATTTGGCTTGTGGGATCACTATTCCCCAATGTCCAGAAAGATACCATATGGAAACTAAATACTAATTACTTTCTAATGAGGGATAATATAAATCACATTAGTGAGCTCATATCCTAATTTATAGCACACAATGTTGGCTCTATCCAGGTTTTTGATAAGATATGGAGCACCTTGAAGTGTGTTCTTAGAGGCAAGTTCATTAGAATCTCTGCTAGTAAAAAGCACAAACAGGCACTGGCCTCCAATGATCGCTTAGATACTATTAAAAAGTTAGAACTAGCTCTTTCTCATCACCCCCTAGAAGCCGACACAGAACGCCTTATAGTCCTAAAAGACCAATACGCTGACATCCTGAGAGAGAAAGCAGAATATGCTTTGTTGAAAACTCAGGCATGGTACATTGAGCAAAGGGATAAAGCTAGTCACCCATTAGCATTGAGGCTTAAAAGCAAGAGGAATCATATATATTATATCTACTGTCTCTTCTCTGGACAATAATAAAGTCCTTACTACCCCAAGAAAATAGCCCAAGAGTTTGAGCTCTACTACCGATGACTTTATAGTCCTCCTGAACAAGCCCCTACTGATTTCGAGATCAAGGCCTACTTAGCTTCTATAGCTCTCTAACCTCAATCCTAAACAGCAAGGCCTTCTTGCTAATCCAGTTACAATGCACGTAATTACAGAGCTATCACTCCTATCAAGGAACAAGGCCCTGGTCCTGATGGATTTCCATCCAACTTCTACAAAAAATTGAAAAATTGACCCCAATACTTCACCAATTTTATAACTATGTAGCAAATTTAGTTTTCAGATCCCACACTACTATAAGCAATCATAGTAGTGCTACCTAAACCCGGCAAGCCTAAAGACAAGGTGACCAATTATCGACCCATTTCACTTTTGAATTGTGACATTAAAATACTTGCCAAAATATTAACTACCCAACTGGCTTTGATTTGGGAAGGGTTAATCAGTCCAGAGCAAATAGGCTTTGTTAAAGGATGGTCTTCATTTGATCACACCCGTAAACTTTCCCACATTTTCTCCGTATCAAGGGAGGCCTCCCAACCGATGGCGCTGGTTTCTGGATGGAGAAAGCTTTTGATAGAGTTAGTTGGCATTTTCTAATCAAAGTTCTTGTGAAATTTGGTTTCCTTCCCGAATTTATCAAGTGGATCCACATTCTATATTCATAACCTAGTGCCAAAGTATACTGTAACGTTTTTTTTCACCCGCATTTCCCCTATGTTCAGGTACAAGGCAGGGGTGCCCGCTCTCCCCACTGTTATTTAACTTATATCTAGAACCACTTCTTCGTAAACTAAATTCCTCTCCCTACCTAAAAGGTATTTTACTTGGTCCGTTTGAATTAAAATTATATGCTTATGCAGATGATATTCTCCTCCATGTAACTGACCCGGTTAAATTCATATCAGCTGCATTAGCAATAATTGAGATTTAAAGTCACCTCTCCAATCACAGATTAAACTTGAGAAAAACAGTGGTAATGCCCTTAAGCCCTTATGTTTTACAGTCAGATATAACATCTTTCTCTATGTCCTGGGCCACCCAAATCAAATACTTAGGGATTACTCTGGCTCGAACCAGATCCCTCATGAGAAATCATAATTTGAATAACCTTCTTACAACTATCTGGCAGGATCTTGACAGATGGTCCCCTCTTTACCTCTCTCTTCAAGGGAGGATTAGTGTCATCAAGACTAACATACTACTTGGCTGTTCTACCCACTAAATATGCTCAATATTTAGCTCCCCTGAGTTAGTTTAAAACAACACAGTATTATCTCTAGATTTATACGGCACAATAAATCTCCTAGGCACTCTTACAACCATCTTGGGGCCCAAAAATAACTTGGGGACCTTAAACTTCCTAATTTCTTCCTGTATTACCTGGCCAGTCACATGGCTAAATATTGTCGATGGGTTTACCTCTTCTCCCAATAGCGAATCTCATTATACTCCAATATGGCTCCAACTAGAACACTATATTCTATCTGAGATGGGATTGTGCCCTCCAGCCTGTTTACATAACCCCCAAAATTCAGTGGCACCGCTCCAGAACTTGTCATATATATCTGATTAGGTTCATAACCAGCTATGTAAGTCCCTCAAGTATGATAATCATAAAGACTTATCACAACGCATGTGATAACCCTAATTTTCTGCTAGGGGGCAACTAGTGAAAATCAAGGAAGTGCCCATCAGCTGGCAAACCACAGTTAGTGACTTGGTATCTCAAGGGCAGTTACATGATACACCTGAACTACTAGCATACTTCCACCTCCTAGTGAAGTATATCTTTTTATATATCAAATTGGTATATGCTAATTAAATGGTTTGGTCTGGGCCTCTGGAACACTAGTCATGAAGAATTTCTTCATGAATTTTAGGCCCTGGCCTGGCAACCTCATGTGGTATCCTGCCTAATATCGACCTTATTTGTTAAAATTTACCTAGTTACGGTCTTAGCTTCCTACTGGTCTTCAATCTTCCCCACTTCAACCTTTCCTTGGGAAAGGATTTGGAGGGATGTATACTTATGCACTGCTAATGATAAGCTTAGACTAGTACAGTTTTATATATTACACAACTTGTATTACACTCCAGCCAAGTTGTATGGATTGGTGAAATTACCTAGGCCGGACTGCTTCAGATGTGGCCAAGGCCAGGGCTCACCACTTCATATATTTTGGGAATGCTCAAAGGTATCCCCCCTCTGGCACCTCATAAAAACTAAACTGGACCTACTGTTACAGCTCCAGAGTTTGTTAATGCCAGAAATTTGCATGGTTGGAGACTACTCTGCAATTAGTGTGCGAGAAAGGCACTGTCATGTATCCCTATCAGTTAAGAGGCTGATGTTACGCCATTGGAAGGACCAGATAGCTATCTCCTACCCTGAATGGAAAGCTAAGCTCCTTAATAATTTAAGAATTGAAAAAACAATAGCTAGCCTAAGGGACAAGTTATCCTCATATCATACTAAATGGGATAAGTTACACACTTTATGCTCTCTCCCCACTACATAACTGTGCTGTCTGGCCAATAGTCGGGCAGCCCCTCTCTTTCTATATTAACAGCCAACTCTGTTGCAAACTTACTATATCCCTCCATGCACCCACAATGCAATCCTTAAATCTCTCAATTAGAGGCCTATCACTCATTAGAGATGCTCCCAGATGACAGGAGACCTCTTTATTTTGATGGTTCTCAATGATCACAAAGGTGAGTAGTGGGTTTTGGGTGGGTTGGAGGATCAGTCAGTCAAAATCTTTATTTATCCAGGCAGGCACCATTGAGCAGGGCTCATTTGCAACATGGACCTGGTCATACAAAATCATAGTATAGTAACATGGTAAAACATAATGCAGTATCATACAAAGAAAAATATACATATGTACATCAACATTTGGCGAGAGGGCTATTTACAGCAGATAGGCTCATAACTGGGTACAACCGGAATGTTCACTTAAAAGGAGAGAAGGGCAAGAAGAGGGATACCAGCTGAGGAAGAAATGACAGGGTTGGAATAGTTAACTGGCAAACTTCAGGAAGGGGTGGAACTTGGCCATGGCTAAAGAGAGGCAGAGAAGCTGGTATTTTGGTAGGGAGAGAGGCAGGGCAGAGGCAGGGTGGGAGACAGGAGGGAAACTGGAAAATAGGTGAGCTAGCGATGTGGGAAACATTTACAGGATTCCTTCACGGAGCGGTCATAGAGCGACTTGAAAATATTTAGGCTAACAGGACAGCTCAGCTTCAAGTTTTTTTGCATATCGTTCCACAAGGAAGGCAACAAGAAACTTACGGCAGCTCTGCTGAAACAAGATTTGACCTTAGGTAATTTCAAAGCAATTAGGTAATAGCTTCTTAGAGCATAGGCACCTATCACACTCAGGAGAATACAATCAGAGGAGTATAGGGGGAGCTTGTTGGTAACCGCTCTGAAAGCCCATAGAGTGGCCTTTCTGTTTCTCCTATAATGAAGAGAAGTCCAGCCCACCACAGTGTACAAGGAGCAATGGTTTGTGGAACGGAAGGCCCGTTATGAACCTGATTGCTCTGTGGTAAAGGGTGTCCAACTTAGCCAGGGCAGAGGCAGTACAATGACTATAGAGAAGGTCCGCGTAATCTATTAATGAAAGGAACGTGGCTTTAACCAACCGCTGCTTGGCATCCCTAATAAGGAAGTGGTTAATTCTGTAGAATAGTCCTAATCTTTGTCTTAGTTTCTTCTGTAGTTCTTCCGAGATGTTCAGAGAAGGAGAGTTTGTGATCGAGCCATACACCCAGATGTTTGAATTTTGTCACATACTCTAGATTTTCTCCAAGTAGTGTAGTAATCTGAGGGATAACCCCAATCCAAGCGGGGTTCGCCGCATAGGAGGAAGGGGAAAAGAGCATCGCTTTTGGGTTTTTTTTGCATTAAGCAGAAGCTTTTTGGATGGGGTGGGGGTGAGGGGATGGGGGCAGGAATGATAATGGCATTTTATAGTTACAAAATGTGTATACTACTGAATGTACATTGCTACCATCTGCACTCTATTGTATCCTGTCTGCTTCAAATTTGAATAAAGCACATTAAATAAAAAAAAAAAGAATATACTGTACCATGCAGTCAGCCTGTATCACTCTCACACACTCTAGCTCTTTCCCTCTACAGTTGTTATTATAAGATTTCAGACTTTAACGATTCATTTATCAAGAACAGCACAATGGTGCATAGACAGTACAGTGGTAGCAATTGTCCATTTCAGGGAGTCCATAGCAAACAGTGTCCAAATCACTTGCTTCCTCTTTGGCATTGCTAAACATTTATATTGTCCTAATGTCACCTAACAATTACACTCACGAACTTACATAACACCCTCCCCCATAGTCTATAGTACTACTATTAACTCTACATAATAGATAACCATGCTAACCATTTTAATTACAGGAACTTTTCTTTTTTTAAGAAAACAGTCACATTACCAGTGTGGTTCTCATGTTAACAAGAAGAAGAAGAAAAGATGTCACCAATGTCCACTAGAGGGGGGGGGCCCAAGCACCAGTCCACAGCAGCACTGCAGAAGCACTGGGAGTCTGGGGTTACTTACAAACATACGAACATAAGAAACTGCTTGCAGAAACAGGCCGTAATGGTCTATCGAGTCTGCTTGAGTACGCAGCTTGGTTAATACCCTGGAACTGCCCCACCCACTCCTCCTGGAGTCATATCTCACCATACCACTTCTTTTCTTATGACCACCTTGGCAGGTTCGAAGCATAACAGAAACAGAGGTTAGGTTTTGTACACTCTGCGCTGAAACTGTCCTTGCAGATGATATAATACTTTCCCGGGCTCAGTCTTGTTCTGCACAACAGCAAATGACTTAAAGAGGGAGACCCCACTCCAAACTGTAGAAGGGCACATACACTTTGCTGTGGTGATTACTTTTTGCTTGTCTTACACTGGATCCACTGGCCCAGCTCTGTTTCGTTGATGTATTTTGTTGATAGCTCCATAAAAGACACAGTCAGAACATAAGGTCTCAGTTAAATCCCACATCCTTTCACTGTCGTAGGGATAATTTTCCTTGGGGTACTCTTTCTTAAGTTAATGCAGCACCCACCTCTCTGCCTGTGACCACTTGGGTATTGACCGGATTCTGGTCTGCAGGGCCTGTCCTTTGGGTAGCCAGCTCCCGCCCTGATACCTCAGATAATTAATGTCTGTGGGGCGCAAGGCTTCCATATCTGCCTGGCACTCACGACATTTGTCTGGTAGGAGAGGGCTATTTCCTAGCACCCCCAACAAGGACATGGTATACAGCTGGGGTATGTCCCGCTCCACCACAATATCTTTGTAGTGCCTTGACCTGGTATCCTGTTTGATGGGCCCCCTATCCGGGGAAATGTCCACTACTGATTCAGACTCCAAGCTGGACCCTTTCTCCTCATACACTTCAATCTCCACGTCAGGCCGTGGGGTGGCCATGGGTACCTTAGTCTCTTTACAGGGTTCCAATACTCTGTCTCCAGCAGTTGGGCCAGCTGCCACCACCATGGGTGGGTCCCAAGTGTCCAGCCTGTGGGAAAGCAGGCTGAGATTTCCACCCACAGCCCGCCTCTGCCACAAGGAGGTTCATGGACAGCTGGCAGTGGGAAGGGCTGTGGCAGATGACTGTGCCCTTGTCCCGGCTCCAATTCCTTCATGTCTTTTCAGCTGTCTAGGGACTCTGTGATGGAGACTTCACTGGCATCACCATGAAGGCAAATCCCATCCCCAGGGGAGCATATGGGCAGCAAACTGGCTGTCGATCAGGAGGCAGTGCCGTGGGAGCACTGGCGGCAAACAGGCTGGTGCACCCAACCACTTCCTTCATGACCATACAAGATACATTTCTCTTTGGCTGAACTCCTCTCCAGCATGTCCCACAGCCATGCCAGCAGCAATTCAGGGACGGCGACCGTGCAAGTGGGCTTTCTTGAAGCCAAGGCCATTTTGTACTGAGCAACCTAACCTCCTCCTCACAATTTAGTCTATAATCCACTCGCAGCAGGCTCTCAAAATTTGCTTTTCCCTCTTCTCTGATCCTGGGAAAACTAATTAGTCCTTTCCTCACTGTTGGGGCTTTCTCTTTCACAAGCCTCTCTCCTCTTCGCTGGATCAAAATGGCGCTTTTCCTCAAAAGTCTCTCACATTTGACTCTTTTGTAGTGCCCAGCAACCCCCAATGTCCACCAGCCAAAACAGTTCTTGCATGATCAATTATGTATGCAAGCACATTCCATGCCACGAGGCAGCTGGCACCATTTTGTCTAGGTGCGAGGGGTGCAGTTCTCATGGTATGACTGGACACTTCTATAGCATTTTATTAGGCCTCAGCACCTCCCCACGTGGCTGCACCCACATATTTGGTACCAGGTAAGTCTTTAGCATCCCAAATGAATCCCAGATGAACCCCTACGTTGTAAGCCCCCCTTCCCTACAGGGGTATTTTGATGTTAAGTTCATGGGGAAGGGGGGCATGTTATAGCCAGAAACAAAGTCCAGTAATATAACAGATGTTAGATTCAGTATCTGGATTCCAGTGTCATTGCAACAGATTGGCTCCATTGGGGTGCTTTCTTGTTTGAAGGGGTACAGCCAGCAGTCACTGGTAGGCAAAACTTATTAGAGAATTATTAAATGGACATTAATTACCTCAGGTTGCAAAACAGAGAAAACAGTTCAATGTCCAGTCTGAAAATATTTAAAGAATACTGTATTTATTTTATAACTCTTGCTGAAGAAAATTGATGAAAGGTTCAAGCCACAAACAGCATCACTCCATGGAGCATGGGGAAACAATGTGTTACAATCTCTAGAATTCTGTGGCCAGCCAGAGCCATGGTGCATTACTTTCTTGTCGGGGCACACACAGTCCAACAATACTCCTCCTCAAAGCAAGCAAGCTCCACACTTTGAGGGGTGATGGCAGCAACTCTAAATTTAATTTTTCAATACTTCTAAAACCGTACACTCCAATCCCCATAATGCAGCCAGGGCAATACTTCAGGTGTCACTTAGACAAATTACACCCCGGTCCACTGCTCACCTGATGCAAGCACCCATGATGCAGATCCAGCAAGGGAAACTCTGCTACTGGGGTACCACACCACTTTCTGCAGCATCACGGGGAGTGTACTGGGCTCTTACTTCTCTGAATGAACTCTCTGGTGGACATGGACACTAGGCTACAGAGCCCTGAGCTGCCACCTTGAGCCTCCCACAGTCCAGCCTCTCACTCTCCATGCTGTGGCCTCTCATGGCAGTCACCAGCACCCTCAGACCCTGTGGGCTCCCTTGCCTGCCTGTCCTGGAGCAGAGGGTCACGGCGACTAACCTCCTCCCAGGCCTTGGCTCCTCCTCCCACAACAATGAGGGAGCCCAATGGACTGGGTGGGGCCAGCACCCAATTTTAGTCGCCCGCACACCGCTAACCTACTTTGAGGAGGGATAGGCTTTCCCTCGGGTGGGGGTTAGGATGGCAGTTGCCCCACCTTGACCCCAGGCCAACTGCCCTACTCCCTGGTCCTCGAGCTTGCCCCACACCCAACCTTCAACTCTCCCCTTTTCCTACCGCATGGACACTTTTATTTCCCACTGCCAGATCACCGCCTTAAACTATGAGTCCTGGCACTCATACATACTCTGGTACCTGATGGGCCGTGTAGTAAGCCCCACAGGGGGCTTACATCTATTTCTGTTGTCTGTCACAATATTGCCAGCTGTACTAAACATGCATTTTGAAGAGATACTTGTTGCAGGGCAACCAAGATATTTAAAGGCTTCATCATACAACTCAGGCCATATTAACTTTTTTTTGACTCCAATATTCAAAAGGACATGCATCAACAGGAATAAGTCATTCATGCAGATAACTGTCTACTGCAATGGACAGAGAATGCTCAAAAGAATCAATGTAACTTGGTATGGCAGCAATTTGCGAAAGGTTTTACCACAGATTTAGCTTGTTACTGGAGTGGAATTGGGAGTTGTGGAAGGACTAATGCTCACTTTTGGTGATTTTTCCTATCCTGTATGTCTTCATGAAGGTGGACCTGCATGTTGTGGAAATGACAGCTTGAAGCTATTGTGTGTGTATATGTTTGACTCCTATGAGTGCTGCAACTCATCTAACAACAGAAATTTGTAGTGCTCAACATTATCTCTTTTTGGAAGATGTATAGCCTTGAACCTGGGATCTAAGAGATGTATGTGGTGTTTTGATTTTGTCATTGCAAATAATCTGTCATCATTTTGGAAGCACTCAGACATTCTCATTACAAGACTTCCGTGATACTGTTGACTTGAAAGGCTGTAGCCTGTAGTTCAAGGGGTAGGGAATAGCTCCTCCCACATCCCCTACTAAATCCGCACTTCCGCCACTCAGTTTTCGAGCAGTTGAAACCATCGGGTGCGCGGGTTGTCTTGTGCCTTTTCTTTCTTCCTCTGTGTCCCTTTTCTCCCATGCCTCCTCCTTCCCTTTTCTGCTTTGTCTCTGCTCCCTGTCTTCCCCTCTCTTTTCCGCTATCCATTGCGACCCCCATTGCCTGGCCCCCCTCTTTCTTGTTTGCCTTCCCTGCCTGCTTTCTCTGTCCCCATCTAGTGTTCCTCCTCTGCGGCTTTCCTTGCCATCCTGCCCTCCTTGCTCCCCTCCTGTCTGCTTCTTCCTGGTCTTTTCTTTTTTTTTTTTGTGTGTGTACTTTATTTATAATAGGACAAGTTCTGACACACCTCTTCTCCCATACTTGGGAGTAACATTCATATTATTTTCTTCATACAGGTACCATTGTTAAAATTAATAAAATGTATACATGATCCTGTAAATACTCTTCGGTCTTAACCATATGTACTTACAAAAACGTTATGACTTAATTTTCATAGCTTCTTGGAGTGTCAACTGATCTACTAGGTTACTCAAAAGTATGGAAACCAGTCTCTGGATTGAATCTCTAGTGGCAACCAAATCTCTTCATATTTCCCAATTGTCCTCTAACTTTATATTGTGTCTTCTCCAGTTTCATTATCTGTATAAGGAAGGAGGCCCAGGAGGCCACTGTAGGTACCATGTGCCAGTCTCCAATATAATGCCAGTTATCTCATGCCCACTACCACTCCTATTCTCCATAACCTCTGGTTTCCTCCCAGTCTGCTGTTACACATAGTAGGCAAGCCCAGTAAGGTTTCAGCCAGGTCCAATCTTGTAGTAACATTTAATGTTTTAGATAGGATTTCTATTATACCCGTCCAAAATAACAGAACCTTAGGGCATTTCCATATCATGTGACAAAAGTCCCCCACTTGGACTGCACATTTAGGGCAATATGGGGAGGAGGTGGGATCAATTATATGTGCCAATTTAGGAGTATGGTATGTGCGGTGTAGAACATTATATTGTATGGCTCTAAGCCTATTATTAACTGAACAATTCAATATGTTTCTCAAAAGCAGTTTCCAATCCCCTCAGGATACAAATCTTCCTCCCAAGCTCCCTTAACTCTCTCCATGGGATCTGGTAACCCCCCCAGCAATAATTTATAGTATTTGTTAAAGGGTCTGAATCCCCTGATAGTAGAGAATTTTGTAAAGAGCTCTTCCAAGGGGGAACGTTCCGCCAAGAAACCAGATTGTCCCATATGTGTAACCTGTGGTCCCTCAGTGTCTGTATTGGATCTCTGAATTCTACTACATATTCTGAGATACAGGAAATAATGTGAAGGGTGTAAGTGATATGTACCCATTAATGCTTGGAAATTCCTCACTCTTCCACCTTTGAGGAGTTAATTAAGTTGAAAGAGTCCCTGTCTATCCCACTTTTCCAGTCCTCTTCTATCGCTGAGCGTAAGGATCTCCTTCCCCTGTAAGAATTTTACTAAAGTTGTGTCTGGTGACAGGCCCGATTTATGACCCAACAATGAGTGAGCCCTCATCCAAGCCCCCAAGTGGCTTTAGTGCAAAGATTCGTTATTATTTCAAGGGAATGTCCACCTTCAGGCCATTGACCAATAATGAGTAGTAAATATGGGGTTCACCCCCTCTTCCATCTCTTTCCAAGATGGGCTGTCTTTTTCTGCCTTCAACATATATTGAATGTGGGCCAATTGAGTCGATAAGTAGTAGAGGTGAAAATTTGGCAAGTTCAACCCACCTAGTTTTTCTGGTAACCACAAAACCTCTTTCTTAATTCTGGGCTTTTTCCCCTGCCATAGGAGTTGGGTGCAGGCTCCTTCCAACGTTCTTATATATTTCCAGGGGAGAGACACTGGGATTGACTGAAATAAATATAAGGCTTTGGGCAATATATACATTTTCACCAGGTTGGCTCATCCTATTAGGGTGAAGGGAAGACTTCTCCAGGTAATGCATTCTCCCTTAATTATTTGAACCAAAGGAGCATAATTAATTGCTATAATTTGGGATAGTCTGCTTGGTAACAGTACGCCCAAATATTTAATCTGTTTAGTAGGGTTTATTATAGTCCCAGCTATTTCTATCGAGGTCCTCCTCCTCTCTTCCAATGGCATCCACTCACTCGTCTCAGTTAATTTTGTGTTCGGAAAGAGGGTCATATTCTTCGAATATCTTACTCAATGCCGGGAGGGCCTTACCGGGGTTCCCCAAAAATAGTAAGATGTCATCTGCAAATAGGGAGATTACATGATTTACCTTTCCCACCCTGCAACCCCTTATGACCTCATGTCCCCATATTGCAGAGGCCAGTGCTTCCATTGTGAGCACATATAGTAGGGGTGACAGTGGGCAACCCTGTCTTGTCCCTCTGGTCAAGGCAAACGGACTTGATATTGTATTATTTGCTAGAATTTGCACTTGTGGAGAGGTTTAGAGGCACCAATCCATTTTAGGATATTTCTCCCCAAACCAAACTTTCACAGTACCGCAAACATAAATGGCCATTAGAGCCGCAATTGACGCTTTCTCAGCATCCAAGGCCAGAAGGCCTCTATGTGGTTCCACCTCTTCTTCCATCTATGTATAATATTGATAGATCTACGAAGGTTGTGCTTGGCTTGGTGACCTTTAACAAAGCCCCCCTGGTCATTAGGTATCAACCCCGGTATCATGCCCTCCAATCTATTTGATATAATCTTCGCTAATATTTTATAATCAGCATTGAGAAGTGATATGGGGCAATAGGATCTGCACTTGCCCAGCTTGGTAAGTACTATTGTTGTGGCCAGCGTCTGGGATTGTGGTAGTACATCGTGGTGTAAGGCATTCTCTATTACCTCACCCATCAGGGGGCCAATTACCTCCCATGTGGCTCTATAGAATTCAGCAGGAATGCCATCGGGACTTGATGCCTTCTCTTTATTTATTTGGCCTACTGTAAACTTAACTTCTATGTTGAGGGGGGAATTTAGGTCATTACTAAGAGTCTCCTCCAGTTTTGGCAGGTCTATCCCTTGTAAAAAATCCTCTGGTTTAGCTCCTAACAGAACCTGAGTAGTGTATAATACAGAGTAGAAGGTTCTGAAGATGCCATTTATTTCTTTCTGGTCATAGGTGGGTGTTCCATCTGAGTGGGTCATTAACAGTATCGTCCTTTCACCTTTTTTGTTTAATCATACTGGACAGTCATTTGTACAGATTGTCTCCCTCGAAATGGGTGTATGATCTGTTAATAACCAAGGTCCCTCTCAAACTTCCCATTAACTATTTGGTTCAGTTTCCTTTAAGTTTTTTATGTTTCTATAAGCTGGGCTGGTGGTCCCCCATGGCTCTTTTCTCTAGTTCCTGGATCTCATATAATAAATGTTCCTCTGTTTTTAAGGACTGCTTTTTTTAGAAGCTGCATATGAGATAGTTTCTCCTTGAATATAGGCTTTGAGGCATCCCAAACAAAATGTATACGGGTACCTTGATCTTTATTGTTTGCAATAAATTCTGAGATTTTCCCCATTATATGCCCGATATATTCACTGTCTAGAAGAAGGGCAGAATCCAATCTCCATTGTGGTCATCCACTCGTTTGTTTGTTTACCTCTATTCTGAGTAATAATGGAGCATGGTCTGACACTAAAATAGAGCCATAACTAGTGTGAAAGGGGGCCGTAATCAATTGTGGGGAGAGAAAAATATAATCTAACCTTGTATACGCTCAGTGAGAGTATGAATAAAATAAGTATTCTCTATCACCTGGGTGGGTATGCCTCCACCCCTCCACTAATGCATTCCTAGAAATTAGATCCAGCAGGGCTATCACACTTTTTGGGTACGGTTTACTTTTTACACCCGAGTGGTCTAATTTGGGGTCCAAATACATATTAAAATCTCCTCCCACTATTAAATTGTCCTGGTAAGGAGCCAGGGTTACTCACAGGTGTGAGAAGAAGTCCAGGGAGTTGAAATTTGGACCGTATACTGAAGCAAATATATACTCCTTTCCACCTATATCTATCTCCGCAATTATGTATCTGCCCTGGGGGTCTGCTGTAAAGCCCTTCACTCTATGTGGTAGACCTGGTTGGATCCAAATAGCTACACCTCTAACTTTAGATGTGAAGGGTGCCACTAGCAGAACCCTGCCCCAAGCAATGGCTAACTTATCAGCTTCCTCTTTTGTGAGGTGGATTTCCTGTAGCAGGACTACATCCCCTTTTATTTTTTTGATATATGACCATACCCATTTCCTTTTAACCACTGTTTTCAGTCTGTTGACATTCCAAGACATAATTGCTAATTCAGCCATTGTCATGTAACCCCCTTGTTACCCAGGGTTACTAGAATCCCAGTAAGACCTAGTGGTAGGCAGGGAAGGCAGCTTGTGAAACTCCAGTTAAATGGGTTTCACACTGTCTCACTCTATTCTCAGTCTCAGCTGAGACTGAGGGATGACATCATCAATAGAACTTCCGCAGCTGCATGAGCCACATTGGAATCTGCAGCAAAGGGAGTTAGATAGAACGTTGGGAGTTTTCAAGGACGGTCTGCAGTTGGTGTTCAGTAAGTGAAGCTGGAAGTAGGGAGCTTGCTGTTAAGCAGCTCAGTAAAGGCTCTAGGAGCCTCAGCCCTGACAGAGGGCTACTTTTCAGTAATAGGGTGTGTGTCCACCTTAAAGAGAGACACAGGAAGAGTACTCAAGTGGTGGAGACCTGCTGTCCAGTGTTTCTTTTCTCCGTGGGAGGTGGGATGAGAGAAGGATTCCTGCAGATTCCTGGGGCAACCCCTTAGTTCTGCTTGTGGAGGAGAAGCTGCCTGTTCATTCCAGTATTTATTTTGGGAGAAAAGAAGATTTGTGAGTCACCTGTGGGGCACCTGCAACGAGAGGGTGAGTGTCTACTCTGGTTAAAAGGGCCTATGTTTTCACCTTGGGACTTGTGTGACAATGTGAGGATTGAACTACTAAATATTGGGAAGCCTAGAGAAATGGGCTAAGCAAAGTAAAAGTAGTTTCAAGTTCCTGAGTTTGTTGGGATGCAAATAATATGTAGAGGAGATGTGACAGACATCCACCCTTAATCTACAATTCAAAGTTCAGTAAAGGAATTGTTCAGTTTTCCAGAGAAATGGCCCGGTATGGGCTGTGGGAGCTGGAGGTGGGTGGCCCCCCATCTTTAGTGACCAGGTCCACCTCTACGGATTTCTTCTGTGGTTTTCTACTTTTGCCTCAGGCACTTGGCCAGTGATGGGAAGTACCCAGATGTGGGATTATAAGGAAAATTTCTCTAGGAGTCTCAGACTCTAGTGTGGTGTCGGGAGCCACGACAGGATAATTGGTTCATTCCTCAAATGGACCGTGAACAGGATAATTGTTTCATTCCTCAAATGGACTACGGATCAAAGCTGCGGAAGTCCGGCTGTGTGCCTCAGGGTTCAGAGCCTGAGGGCTGGAAATGGTGATAAAGTGTTCTGTAGTCTCTAATCTGCATTACCAGGAAATGTAGCCCCATGGGGGTCCATCTATGCTTTGTTTGTTCAGCTAGTATGTGAATAAAAGCCACACTGAAGAATCCCATTCCTGGTTCTGGACATTACAGTTATTGCTTCCTGTGTTCGGTTACTTGGGTGCCCCTGTATAGGTAATCAAACACTAGCTCCCTATGATGAGTAACCTCATCCTCCCAGACCAGTCCCCACCAGGTACTGCTGTCAGCTTCAACAGCATGCCACCTGTCGTTTTGGCAAAAAGGCAGGGGTGAGGGGTTACAAAAATGGAGGCACCGCTTTGGATTTGTTCAGGGAGGAAGGTGCTTGGGCAAGGGGGGGCTAGCGTTTTGGCTGTCTGGCAGTGGGTAGCCCAAAAAGCTGAAGCAATTTCCCTAGTGTGTGTTGCTGTGTGCTGTGAATCTTGTGCTGCTGTTTAAAATTGCCAACTGTTTACCATGAAGCAGTAAAGCCAAAGAGTGTGCCCTTGTCCTGCATCAAATTGTTTACAGCGTTTTTGCCTGCTTTTAAAATAAACTGTGGTAAAGAAAAAGTGTGAAGACTAGGGGTAGCAACAGGAAAATTGTGCCCTGGACGCTTAAATGCTTTTAAAATAAACTCGTGGTAAAAAGTGTGGAAGACTAGGGGTAGCAACAGGAAAATTGTGCCCTGGACATTTGAAATGCTTTTAAAATGAACTGTGGTAAAGAAAAGTGTGGAAGACTAGGGGTAGCAACAGGAAAATTGTACCCTGGACGTTGGAAATGCTTTTTGAATGAACTGAGAGACTTGCAGTGTAAATGGCTATGTTAAATGGCTGAAATGGGCTCCCGCCGTGGAGTCAGTTGGAAAAAAAAAGTTGCATTCTGCAGTTTAAATATGCCTGCTCGATGATCACCGTGAGGAGAAGAGCCCTCGCGAGGAAGAAGAGACTCAATTGCATGGCATCGTGTGGTTGGTCAGGCTGCAATCAGTCCCACCCCCTCAGCCAGCTCTACAGAGACTGTCCCAGCATTCGAGAGGGAGTGAGAGTGGAGTGCGTGTACTGGCTAGTGGAGGAGCATCGCGGAGTGTTAAAATCGCAGTAAACCTTATAAAAATAGACTTTGCTGTTTAAAATCGGGCTCAACCCGCTAATCGATTGTCGGAATTGCAAGAGTGGTGGTTGAAAAGACAATCGGTAGGACTGCCCGCCCGTTTCTGTTCTGAGGCCTCCAAGAACTGGCTGCAGGCCGTTTTTTCCCATCGCAGCAAACTGCTACTGATAACAGTAAGTAATCACCTGTAAAACTGCTCAAACAGTGATTTTCAGCCCTATGCCATATAAATGTGTGTGCAGCAGTGTAGTCGCTTTGCAAGTAACGACTGTGTAAAGTCCTGCCAGCAAGTGCAAGTCTGTTAAGCCATTGACTGTGTGCATAGTAATGAATTTAGCCTCAGTTTAAAGTTTGCAGCCAGAGAGAGACTGTGGGTTGTAGCAAAGTGCAGCACTAGAAATACAGGCAATCCTGTGCTAAAACCTGAAGCTTTAAGGACTGTAATAAAGAAATATTACCAGCATGTGAAAAGTCCATGGAAAATCCTGTAAATGTGTTTAAAGCCAGAACAGAGCAAGTTGTGCAGTTTGAGCAAAAGTTATCAGTAGTTTGTGTAAATCAGGGATGGCAGCTTGACTGAATTCTAAATGTTGATGCACAGGAGTGCTGCCGCCGCCATTACAGGGTGGGGTAGTAAAGTAAACACAGCAGCAGAGGAGCCATTTTACAGCTAAAGAGTGTGTTCAATAAAGTGGGACTTTCAGTTACAGTGAACTTTTGTTTGTTTTTCTGCAGTTATGGCCTCAGGACCAGCTCGTTACCCGGATCATGCCCGGGTTGCAGTAACAGCAGCAGTAAATAGACTGAGGGATATTGAAAAGTGGTGCTATGGAGGACAACTGCCTCCTCATGTGGCGATTCCTGGTTTTCCAGTGCATGTGTGTCAAATATGCTTGAGAGCTGGAAGGGACGTCTTCATGATTCCTCACTGTGCTGGATGCCTAGAAAATATGAGCTGTATAAAGCCCTCCAATTTGTTTGGCTCCCACATGGACAAAAATTCAGGAATCTGCAGTTGGCAGCACACAGCACCAGGCGGAGCCTGTGGAGGAAGGCCCCTCGGGGGAGTGTGGCACAAAGCTAGAGGGTGCAGAGTTAGAGACAGAACCAGAAGTTGAAGTTTCGGATGCTGGATCCCAGAAGGAAAGTTCGGATAAAGCATCAATTGACCCCTGGGGGGCCTAGCCCAAGTCTCTTAGATGAAGATGAGATGTGGGAGGCCTTTGAGTGGGAGGTGTCAACCTCTGCACCTAGTGATGAGTGGATAGTCTCAGGAGTGAGAACGACTGCTCACTCCTGGGCTCAGATCCTCAGTGAAGAGGAAGATGAGGGGGAACCTATGTGGCCTTGTGAAAAAGGAACGGGTACACAGCCTCAAGATCTTGCCTCGGAGGAATGTATGGAAGAAAGTGGTGATGCCACTGCCTGGCTTCAGGAGGAAGAAGTCAGGGATCGTTTCTAATTTCTTTAAGGATCAGAAGCTGGCAGAACCAGGACTGGCCACCCCAAGCCAGGCCAGCGGTCTCAGATTGACCAAAGCAAGTAAAGAGGAGAGACTGGTTCGTAGAAAGGCAAATGAGATCTATGGTATGACCTTTCCTGCCTTTCCTTGGAAAGTCTGGGAAGAGATTGAGAACTGCAGGAAATCCTGGATCTGGGATGAAGCAATGAAAAGTGTGCATCCTGGGGCCAACAAGCATGTAAAGAATAGACTGTTCCACAAAAATTATACCCAGTGAAAGAGAGGCAGGACACTGTTTATAGACAGAGTGAGAATAGTGGATGGAGAGGGACGTGAAATCTCCCACTGTGTGAATTATGTGTGCCCAGACGGGTAATAATTCAAGCTCCTGACCCCGGTACTATTGGCCTCAGTGCAAGGACCTCCCAGCAAATGTGCCCGTGCCTACAAAATGGAAGCCGAGCAGTGGTAGTCAATACTGCCACACCAGACTGTGAAGTGCCTTTATTGATCCACCAGTATGGACATCCAGGACTCAGGTGCCCCACATTCATCAGTTCTACAGTGTACTGGCCTTTCCAGCATCCATCGACTGGCCCACCAGATGACTTCAGATCCAGAGAGACACCAGCCCAGCTGTATCCTATTCATCGCCTGGTAATCGGATGACGCCGACCAGCTGTTTTCTTTTTGTTCTCTGTTCTAAGGTTCCATCTCCAGAGATGACATCAGCCCAGCAGTTCCCAGATGTGCCCTCCTGTGGTTCCCGAAGATGTCCGCCCAGCTGTATCGGAAGAAATGCTGCCAGGGAGAGTCTTCGTCAGAGGTGCAGGTCGGTGCCGAATTTTTCATACTACAAATGGCTGGTAAGTCCGAATTTTTCTATCTTTATGACATTGCAGTACACACCCTACACTAACAGACTTCAAAATGTGTGAACTGTCCTCAAAGACTCTCCCCTTCGGGACTTTGGCCTGTTAGAACTGTGCTTCACCGGGCTCCGGCCCAGGAGAGACTCTTTATTGGACTAGCCTTCGGGCATTGTGGTCACTAGTTGGGACTTTTAGGGCACTCCATCCCCCAAATGTGTATTGTAAATAATGTCGTTGTTTTCTAATGTAAATACTGTTTTTCTACCTTTTCTCTAAAAAAAAAAAAAAAAAATATTTTTGGGATTCTGCAGTGTTTTGATGGTAGGGGCCTAGGTAGACTGTGTATGCAGATTAGGAGAGTGTGTGTTGTCTTTCTTTTTCTTACAGGTGTTCCTGGGAAGACAGAAGAAGACAAGAAGAGGAGGAGGGCTCATCGGAGTTCCTCATCAGTGCTTTAGTGTGTTTAGAAATTTAAAGTACTGTGGTGTTATGGTTGTTATTGATGTATTAACCCTTTCCTTCCACAGGTGTGGTTGTGAGGGTAGGGAAGAGACAGTAATGTGGTATTTTAATGGTGTGTGGTTGCAGGTTGCCCAAGGTCAGGGAGGTCCCCGGTTTGTTTTTGTTTTGGGGGTATTAGGTTAAAGGCAGATAGGTTTTTCCTAGAGGGTTGGGGGGATAGACAGGCTGTGGCCCTGACCTGCAGTAGGGAATGCAATGCTGATCTATCAGGGCTATGCTCTGGATGGTTCTACCAGAGCCACTAGGTGTCCATAGAAAGTGGATAGTGTAGAGGCTGACATGTCAGCTAAAGGCCTCTAGGCCCTTAGTGTTGCCTGCCTGTGCTTGCACATGGTAGGAGGGGGCCTGATCACCCTCTCCGCAGGTAGCACATAGGGTGGGATGGCCTAAGGCTGGGTGCATAATGACTGTGGACAGTCATTTTCCTGGTCAAGGGCGAGAGTAACCCCGTTGTTACCTGGGGTTACTAGAATCCCAGTAAGACCTAGTGGTAGGCAGGGAAGGCAGCTTGTGAAACTCCAGTTAAATGGGTTTCACACTGTCTCACTCTGTTTTCAGTCTCAGCTGAGACTGAGGGATGACATCACCAATAGAACTTTCGCAGCTGCATGAGCCACATTGGAATCTGCAGCAAAGGGAGTTAGATAGAACTTTGGGAGTTTTCAAGGAGAGTCTGCAGTTGGTGTTCAGTAAGTGAAGTTGGAAGTAGGGAGCTTGCTGTTAAGCAGCTCAGTAAAGGCTCTAGGAGCCTCAGCCCTGACAGAGGGCTACTTTTCAGTAATAGGGTGTGTGTCTCCACCTTAAAGAGAGACACAGGAAGAGTACTCAAGTGGTGGAGACCGCTGTTTTCGGGTCTCAGTGCCCCCTCCCTCCGGGAGGGGATGAGAAGGATTCCCTGCAGATTCCTGGGGCAATCCCCTTAGTTCTGCTTGTGGAGGAGAAGCTGCCTGTTCATTCCAGTATTTATTTTGGGAGAAAAGAAGATTTGTGAGTCGCTTGTGGGGCACCTGCAACAAGAGGGTGAGTGTCTGCTCTGGTTAAAAGGGCCTATGTTTTCACCCTGGGACTTGTGTGACAATGTGGGATTGAACTACTAAATATTGGGAAGCCTAGAGAAATGGGCTAAG
This sequence comes from Neoceratodus forsteri, assembly GCA_016271365.2. Taxonomy (NCBI): domain Eukaryota; kingdom Metazoa; phylum Chordata; order Ceratodontiformes; family Ceratodontidae; genus Neoceratodus; species Neoceratodus forsteri. The sequence continues at coordinate 143,437,879 of CM028131.1, read as the reverse complement.
CAAAGTAAAAGTAGTTTCAAGTTCCTGAGTTTGTTGGGATGCAAATAATATGTAGAGGAGATGTGACAGATGTCCACCTTAATCTACAATTCAAAGTTCAGTAAAGGAATTGTTCAGTTTTCCAGAGAAATGGCTGGGTATGGGCTGTGGGAGCTGGAGGTGGGTGGCCCCCCCATCTTTAGTGACCAGGTCCACCTCTCCGGATTTCTTCTGTGGTTTTCTACTTTGCCTCAGGCACTTGGCCAGTGATTGGGGAAGTACCCAGACGTGGGATTATAAGGAAAATTCTCTCTAGGAGTCTCAGACTCTAGTGTGGTGTCGGGAGCCACGACAGGATAATTGGTTCATTCCTCAAATGGACCGTGAACAGGATAATTGTTTCATTCCTCAAATGGACTGCGGATCAAAGCTGCGTGCAAGTCCGGGCTGTGTGCCTGGTGGGTTCAGAGCCTGAGGGCTGGAAATGGTGATAAAGTGTTCTGTAGTCTCAAATCTGCATTACCAGGAAATGTAGCCCCATGGGGGTCCGTCTATGCTTTGTTTGTTCAGCTAGTATGTGAATAAAAGCCACACTGAAGAATCCCATTCCTGGTTCTGGACATTACAGTTATTGCTTCCTGTGTTCGGATTACTTAGGTGCCCTGTGAAGTAGCCAAACCCTAGGCTCCCTGTGCCGAGTAACCATCCTCCCTAACCCAGTCCCCACTCAGGTACTGCTGTCATTTCAACAGCATGCCACCTGTCATTTTGGCAAAAGGCAGGGGTGAGGGTTACAGTCATAAGAAAAGAAATCACTAAGATGACCTGTAACATTATACATTATTAAAAAAACCAAGTATTTTGAGGTTTGGCTTGAACTGTCTAAACTTTTTAGTTTTAACCATCTCCATAACTCCAGCTTAAGTCCCCCTCCCTCTCATCCCCTGTCCCCACATTAACACAACTTTTGTAAGACCGTGAACCCCCAACTGGGTTCCACGAGCCCCCTTTTATAGACTAAATACCCCATAAATGAAGATTTACCTTCCGATTCTTACCCCTTAAATGAACCTTCCCACCTAAATATCCCCTTGTAAATATTCCCCTTCTGTTACCTTTAAAATAAGAAAACTAACTCACTCTACTCCTCGTGGAGTGAGCTGCCAAATCCATTTAAAAAAAATGGAGTTTCTACTAAAATATTACACGCATCCCTCTTTGCTGTATATAAAATTTACTCGGGGGTAGGAAGCTGTGAGTGGTGATCCACACCCACCACAAGCAGACGCTATACCCTAAATTTTCCAGCCTCTCCTTAGGATCCATTGCATTTGCTGTGCTCCCATCAGGGCTATGTCAGAGGAAGGGTCTTTTCCCGCGCCCAGACTGGCGTGGATCCTGACCCTCCTCCACATAAAAAATAAAGTTTACAGTTTTAACAAGATTGCTCAACCTCTTCTTATCCATGTATCCCTGATTAAGCTTCATGTGACATTATTTATATATTCTCAAGGCTAATGTCTTTTTTCTGATGACTGCTCGTCTTCGCCGGTACTCTCCCTCCCCATACCACATTTTTGCTGCCTTGTATCCATCTTTCCTTTGGACCCCTTTCTATACTCTTTAACAGGACCAGATTATAATATTGAATCCTGGTTGTTCTCCTCAGCGTGATCACGGAGGCCACCGCCCCTTCCCCCGAGCCATCCCCCTCAGTTAAGATATATATTTTATAACGTTTTGCTGCTGCTTTTGGATCTTGCAGCTCTGATGGCCTTCCTGAGTGTAAGGGGCTTCACTCTCCCCATTTCCATCCATAAATCTCCCCAGAACAACAGGGTTATCTTTCTCTGGTACCCAACCCACAAGCCCCCAATATAGTTTCCTATCCGGTACAGACCCATTCTAGGACTATACAACAAATTAACAGTAGTTATTATTATAGCTTTAGGCCTAACAAGGCCGCATTATTATGTAATGATCAGTATCTAGTAAAGTCTCACTTTCCCTTGTTCGGGGTTGGGGAAACTTAGGATCCCACTTAAGCATGCCTTATAGGCCTCTAACCCCGGAGTTATGTGCCACCGCATACCCTGCCCTAAAACCCCTCCTTCAGTGGGCAATATACTGCATCAGAATTAAATCCAAATAACTTGCGGTCCGATCGTTCAATCTCCTCCATCCTCAGCTCTGTTCTCTTCTCCTTCTTTTCTCAGGCCTCTCACAAATTCCAAGGCTGCTTATGGGTCCGTAAATGTTCACTCTCTGCATCCCTGCTGGCGCACTATTAAGCGTGCTGGGTAGGCCATCATAAATGGACAGTTCAGTTCATGTAGACACTTTTTGACTTCTGTAAAGGCCTGTTGTCACAACTGAAGTTGTCTTGAGAAGTCCGGAAAGATGCTAACTTTTGAGCCCTGGATTGTTATCGGGCCAGCCTTACACACTGCAGACAAAACGGTCTGGCGATCCTGAAAACACAGGAATTTGACCAGTAGGTGTCTTGGTCTCTGCTCTGGTGTAGGTCACTGGCCTGGCGATCAATGTGCCCCTTGAATTTCTAGGGTAAAATCTGGAGTTAGTTGAAGTTGCTTCTGGAGCCATTAATTGATAAAAATCAGACAGCCTTTCCCTTCTAGTCCTTCAGGAAGGCCCACTAGTCTAATGTTACAGCGCCTTTCCCTGTTCTCATGGCCTTCGATCACCTGTTTTAGTATTTCTATGTCTTTGAGGGCTTGTTGCAAATTGGTGGTTAGCTGGCCATAGTATCTTCCTGTGAGCTAATCCAAGATTCTACCTGCGTGATGCAGGTTTAGTGAGATCCACCGTTTCAGATGTAGTATTTACTAATTGTTGCAGGTGTATTTGTGCAGTCAGATTATCAAATCCCGACTGCATTCTAGAGCCCAAATCATATTTCAAGTCTCAGATTAGTCTTTCTAAGGATTGATGGTTTGCCTCCATTGTAGATTTGTCTGAGTCGGCTCCGGGTCCTGATTCACAGCCGAGTCCCGGGCTGGACATTTACTAGGTGAGATCTTAGGCCTCATAGTAACAGGCTGTTTAGGTCCCTGAGAAAACTTTAGTTTTGCCTATTTTTTTTGTAGATCTTGCCTGATACGACATTGGCGGGTCCTGCCAGATTAAAATAAGCAGAATATGGCAGCTGTTGATGATGGATGAAGCAGATTTGTAGTGGATTAGGACGAGTTCTCCTAAAACACCTCCATACGGCTCCTCAGCTAGGCCATGCCTCCCCTGGTCTTTTCTTTTGGGATTTTTTTTTCCCCATGTTACTTTACCACCTGCATACCTTGCAACGCTCCATCCAATTTCAGCTGTGCTGGACTTGTTGGCTCCCCTGGTTGCCACCATGACTTTGCTCCAACTCAGCTCCTCTCTGCTACCACTGGAGATAATGCCACAGATCCTGCCTTGCTTCTCCTTGCTTGTCTAACTCTCTCTACTATGCCGATGTCTGCCGGCAACCCATGCAAAATTGAAAGTGAACCATTCAAATGCCCGACTCCTGCCTCCTGGATTTCCTACCTCAGTACTCAACCAGGCTCCATTTCTTGCAGTCTGTAGGATTCCTAACTCTCCCTATTGAAGTCTACAGTATGGCGGTCCTCAGTCTCCATCCAAGGTGAGCCATCTACAACTTCATCCATTGCTGCACCTTTTACAGATGCATCTCCACCTTCCATTCTCCTCTTTATAATGGCTCAATATAGGAAACCATGATGAATTTTACCCATGAAATATGGGCCCCCCTTTCCCTTCCATTTTTTCCACTTAACACAGGCCCATCGCCTGCCCTTCGTATCAATACTGCCCTCTCTGACAGTGCCTCTGCCAGGAGACGGAAATGAAAGAAGGACCGTGACTTGGTTTGGAGGATGGGAGCTTAGTATGCCCTCTTATAAGGCTGCATCCTGCTATGATTTGATCACTGGAACTAAAAAAGGTATCCAAGATTGCTATCTATGTGGCAAATGTTGCAAGGATCTCACAACATGGTGTCAACTGATTCATCTTACTTTTGTGAAAAATTTCCTTTCCATATGAAAGCATGCTACTTTCTGAGTACATTTCCTCGCCCTTCTATAGTTTGTGCACTTACTCTGTTGTAATTGTTAGCATTTTACAAGTATAGCTCACCCGTACCTAGCATTCTATCGGTAACAGCTGTTCCTATAGCTGTTTATATAGTGAACCTCTGCAACCTTCTGTGAAATGTCACAATGCTTTGCAATTCAAACACCTTAAGGGCATTAACAAGGTGAAAGAGTCTAACATGTTTCAATATAAGAAAAAATAGCAGGACAAGAGAACACAGCATGAGATTAGAGGGAGGCCAATTAAGGGGGAATGTGAGGAAGTTATTTTTCACAGAACGGGTGGTGGATGCATGGAATGGCCTGCCTCAGGAAGTGGTGGATATGAATACAGTGCAGGGATTTAAACAGGCATGGGATAGGCATAAGGGAGCAATAAAGATAAGTATGAAAAATAGGCCATTGACAAAGTACAGGCCTATGGCACATTCATAAGGTGGAAAAAATGGGCAGACTGGATGGGCTTTGCAGTCCTTTATCTGCCATCAGCTTCTATATTTCTATTACTGACATGACACTATCATGTAGTCCCTGGGCTGAGTTTCTGTATTTATCTCATTGATACAACCGAACCATTCACTACTATCCTGATGGTGGACCCTCATGGGGGTCCCACCATCCCAGACAACTGTGCCCACGAGGGGGCATGTACTCATTGCTCAAAACTCATTTCTACTTACTACAAGTGGACTCACTTAGGGTCTCGTCCTCCTTGCATTGGACTATGCACTAATACTGTGATGGCGGACCCACGAGGGTCCCACTATCCTTAACTCAGACAGTGCAATACTATGGTGATGGCGGATCATGTAGGGTCCCGCCATTCCTAGCATACATGCCTCACAAGGGGGCCCTACTCTTAGCTCAAACATATTTCCACGTCACTACAGGCAGATTCCTGCGGGGGTCTCTCCCTCCTACCTTGGACTATTCCATACTGTGGTGATGGCGGGCCACGTGAGGTCTCACCATCTCAAACTACCATGCCCCTCGATGGGGCATTACTCTTTGCTGTAATGCATTTACTTATCATCTACCGGTAGATTCATGTGGGGGTCTCCTCTTCTTACCTCACATCATACAATTTTGTGGCCATGGTGTGCTTACCAGGGGGTCCTGCCATCACAAAACCGAACACGCCCCACGACAGGGCATTTCTCATTACTCAATCGTATCTCCATCTTCACCAAGGCAGACACACATGGGGGCCTCACCTTCCTTAGTCTGCCCTTCTGAGACCTACTCTACAGTTCGCTTATCTGAACTCTACATACAAAGGACCTATGTGGGGGACCCACACTCTAGCTAGCCCTCATTCAAGCCTAGCTTGTTACTTCATCGATTTATTCACTTCCTCTACTACATATCAGCTTCCTTCCCATTCCAGTTCTGGCTCAGGTTGTGTATGCAGGGCATCTCTGTGGAGCACACCTCAATTCCTCAGATGTCTTGGGGCATTGTCTACCTTCCTATCGAGGTACTCGATAAGTACCCTAATGTTTAAAGAACTCATGACTGCCTTATGCCAGCCTTCCAAATCATATATATTTTTTTTTATTTATTAACTAGGATTACAAATACCTTTGAGCAAGAACTGCTTGTTTACAAAGGTTCCACGTCAAAATATGGAAGGTTACCATACAAACAAAGGTAAACATTAATACAGAGTCTCAAAAAACAAAATACCATATTTCAAGTAGAGACAGCAAAAGGACAGTAAGGCCAGATGAGCCACCAATAGAGGTGGGGAGGATGGGTGGGGCTCAGGAAGGAGTGGGCATGCAGAAGGGCCATTGTCTGGGGGTGGTTGGTATGAGGAGTGCAAGGTAGAGAGTACAGAAGTCTGAATGCTAAAAGATGGGAGGGTGTGGGTGAGGTAGGGGTCTTTCTAAACAAGTGTTTGGTGCTTATATAAAGTTCTCTATAACTGTTACATAAAAATATATAGAGATAGAAAGAAATTAATTTTATGTATCAGGAAAATGTGTTATAGTATAAACTGTTAATACTTTTTACATGTGTACATGTTTGGAAAGACCAAGTTTTGCAGTAGTTTTTTAAAAGGGATTTAAGAAGTGCGTGTATTAGCTGGATAAGAAATGATTAATTAGTCATAAAGGAATCATTTATAATAGTGATTGCTGAATTAAGTCACATGCTGATTTAAAATTGTACTTAATGGCATTTGAAAAAGCTTTTATTCATTCTGATGAAGCCTGGCAGTGGTCCCAGAGAAACATCGGTCTTTTAGCCACTGAATGTTAGCACGTTTGTGTTTATATTAAAATTACAACATTGTTTGTTATAACAGCGCAAGTGCAGTTCCAGTTTTAGCTGTGCGGGTGCTTTCCTTTTTTGCTTGGATTTGCTGTTGGACTTGTTTGGTTCATAGCACCACACATCTCCTGGTGCTCCTGTAACTTGCTTCTCACCATCATTCACATCAGTCACTTCAATTGTCACCCAAAGGAAGTAAACTTGTCATGAACTTCCAAGTAAAAGAGATCCTGCATCCTACTATGTACAGAGTTCAAAAATGCGATATTTTATAATCATATTACTATATGTGCAGTAACAGTCCAAGGATTCTGAATAGAACCACAATGAAATAAAACCTCAGCTCTCTGGCTTGCCCGGTGGTGCTGAGGGTTGAGGTGCTGGATTCCGCACCTCGGGCCATGCTGGCGACCTGGGTTCAGGAACGAGCCCGGGCCGTTGGGGATTGGCAGGGAGGGAGAGGATCGAGCGTCTGGAGGACAGCTCTCCTCTCCCGGGAGAGAGGGGGGGTTCTTACTCGGCACTTGACTGGCCTCTGGTGGAAGCCAGAGGCACAGCAAAAGTATGAGCATACAGAGAGGATTGAGAGTGAGGACGTTAGCGGAGATGCCTTGACGTCGGGGCATAGCCACTCCCTAAGAGAACAGGGAAAAAGACAGCAGACCACTGAGGGGAAGGAGCACCCAGTATGGACCCTAATGACTGCTGCCTGCCTGACCACTGGAGTAGGCCTGATGATAGAGGAATACTTGGGGTGAACGAGCTCCACCTCGTACCTGCCTGGGGGGTATAGCCACGGCTCCATGGAGGTCTACTAGGGATCCAGGTAAGGCAGCAATGGGGTAATACTCATGACATCTCTCGACTGAGTGGGGCTCCAATGTAAAACTACAATTTAAAAAAAAAATACTTCACCCACCCCAGGGTAGGATAACTAGTTTGAAATGAAAGTACACAATGTATGTGAGACAAGAGTCCTAACATACCCTTATTTCCACAAATCACTACAATATTAGCCCACTCTAATTAATCTGTCTGCAAATGAGATACTGCACCCCAATATGTTCAGAGTTCAAAAATGTAACAGTACATAATAAAACTACTGTATGTACAGTAACAGCCTAAGGAATCTAAATAAGACCCAATGGAATTAACCCTATCCCACCACCAGGAAGATAAGTAGTAAAAGGAAATAATATTCATTATGTGTGTGAACTAAGAGTCATAACACGCTGTAACACCATTATGTTATTTACCTGATTATAAGCCCACCTCAATGTAACAGCAACCACCACACCCACCTCACTCACATACCTCCCCACACACATTCTCACCCACACACAAGGGATGCTGAAGTCCTATAATATGTATATCCTTTGAAGAAAAGGTCTGTGGATGTTTAAGTTCTATAATGTGCCATAAACCCCAAATCTGTATTCATGCCATCTTCTACCATATTGAGAAGTAAAATAAGTTTGATCTCAAAAGCCAATCTCTGTTGTGTGCTTTTGAGATTTCCTTTTGAGACTATTACTGACATATCTGAGATTGAGTGGTCAGGCTGAGAGAAGTGTTTCCCCACTGGTTTTTCAGTCATCTTCAGATTAATGTTATGTCTATGCGACTTCATTCTAGTGCAAAGCGGTTGGCTTGTCCCTCCAACTTAACCTGTTTGTAGACATCTCTTGCATTGAATGAAATAAATAACATGCTTTGATGCACGTGTATAATTCCTATGTACCCTGAATTGTCTGTTTTGTGATGTAACCACACAGTCTGAAGTGGAAATGAGCTCACAGGTCTTACATCTGAGTTGATTACAGGGTCGTATACCATTTAGTGTCATGGCATTCTGCTTTGTTGAAAGTGTAGTCCTAATAATTCGGTTACCTAAGTTTGGTGGTTGTTTAAAAGATAGTAGTGGTAGTTCCTTAAAAATACAAATTAGGGTCTCATCCTCACTAAACATTGGGTGGAGGTCCTTAATAATCTTATGCAGAAGTTCAAGGTCAGGATGATATGTTACTACTAGTTACTACTACTGTTGGTAGTTGTCCTTTCTTTATACTGAAGTAGTTGTTGTCTTGGCACTTGTGTTGCACTTTCTATTGTCCTGTCAATTTCTCTGGAAGAGTGCCCCTGCTCAATAAAAGTGTTTTTTCAACATAGCCAAATGTGTCTCTGTCTTCCTGATTTGAACAGATACACTAATAACGAAATGCTTGACTGTACGTAAACAGATTTCTTAGTGTGGCTTAGGTGATTACTGTTCCTGTGTAAGTAATTCTTGTCTGTCTGTTGGCTTCCTGTGAATACATGTATGTAAGGTTCCATCCTTGATGGTGACAGTGGTGTCCAGAAAATTAACACCTGTGGCAGAATATTCCAGGGAAAACTTTATGGTTGCGTGGAAGTTATTAAGTTCCCAATGAAAATCCTTAAGTGTGTCAGTACCCTCTGTCCAAATTATAAATAAATCATCAACGTAATGGAAATGAGCAAGTGGTTTTGTGTGTGTACAGTGCCTTAAAAAGTCCTCCTCCAAATTCACCATAAAAAGATTAGCATACTGTGGAACCATCCTGGTACCCATTGCTGTTCCCATAGTTTGAACATAATGTTTACTATTGAAGCTGGTTATTATGTGTCAGAATGAATTCAGTAAGTTTCCCTATTACTTCGGGGTTGATGTTTTGGTCTAGTCCTTTCTCCTGTATGTATTTGTCAGGCTGAAATGCCATCCATGTGTGGAATATTAGTGTAGAGTGATGTTACATCCGTTGTGGTTAAAAATGGTATCTGGTGGTAAATCCTTATAACCAGAAAGTTTAAGCAGGAAGTGTGTAGTGTCCTGTACTGCACATATAGTAATATGATTATAAAGTGTCGCATTTTTCAACTCCATGCATATTAAGACACAGGATCTCTTTTACTTGGAGGTTCATGACAAGTTTATTTCCTTTGAGTAACAATTGAAGTGATTGATGTGAATGATGGTGCATTAGGACGTGTGTGTGTGTCTTATCTTCACCGGGGGGGGAGGGGATTTTAACTCCTATGATTTCTTATTCAGATTCCTTAACCATTTTCAGTACATCAAGTTGAAATCTGTACCTATCAGATTGCATGGTCTTAGTTTCTTGGTGGTCCTTGACAAGCAGCTTTTTTGTTTGGCTCTTATACTGCCAATTTATATTATCATGTATAAACTCCTATTACAACACCAGAGGCCTTAAGGTTTATGGAGCATAATAACCAGTTTGAGAGTATAGTTGGGTAATGTTTCCAGCTTAGTTTTACATTCCATATAACATGAAACTATTGCTCACTTTAGGTAAACTTTACTTTAAACCCTTTGTATGCTATGTATATTTACTTTCTGTAGTTTTATTATGTGGAGTTCGGTTTCAATTTACAATTATGCCACATTTTAGCATGTCTTAAATCCAAGTGGGTTTTGTCTCATAATTGGGCCATACAGCTCTATGCTGGAGATGTTGTTATCTTACTCTGAAGGTATCTCTAAGTCATTTTTATTTATGTGCAGAGTACTCCTGCTTGTTGTTATGCTCTAAGCACATCTGACCTTAGGCTTTTTCAGCTGAAGCTGAACTGGTATATTTCAGCTTCTCTGATGTGTCTTGTGTTATTTTTTAAATGAGTATTTTAAACCAATGGAAATTGTTTCAGTTTTTTTCTGCATGATATGGGTATTAAAAGTAAGGGATTTTCCAAATAACTGTCATTAAGCTTCCGAGAAAGGACTGGTTGGTCTGAAAGCTAAAGCATTATGTTATTTTTGTTACATCTGTATTGGTCCAATAAAAGGTATCAAATTGTTTGCTTCTGGATCTGTTCTTACAAGGACCAATAATGCAAAGACTAAATCTGTATGTCATCACCAATAAAGTAATTGGAGCAATGTTCCTGTGTAGCTTGCTTTTGTTCCAAGAAGCACTGTATCATATAAAAGAGTTGAGTTCCACTGAGTAGAAACATTTTAAATCAGCTTTTGGTGGACAGCTTGTGTTTCTTTTGTAGTTTGATAATATCCATATACAGTAGCTTTGGTTGAGGAGAAAACGAGTCACAATGTTTTTTTGCAAACAGCAATCATACCATCAACTTGTGTGTCATTGTTCAGGAAACCCATGGCATCTAAGCAATGTGCAAAGCAAGAAGCATGCATGAACTCTCCATCCTGCATTGCTTTCAAAATGTTGGCTCCATTGTTATGTACTATAAAACCACAAATTAGACCATCCAATAAATCCAGTCATAAGGAGTTAATTTAGTTCTTGCAAGATATTTGCAGCTGTATGACTTTGCCCAAACTTCTTTATATGCAGAAGCACAGCTTTTACTTTTTAGCAGTGTCAGTGGCTCAGTAAGCAGCACCTGGAGCTGGAACATCAAATGGTTGAGGGTTCTAGACCCACACCAGGTACTTGGGCTAACACCCATAACTAACACTGTAGTAGAGTACAAGGGGGTGCACTGGTGAGGTGCTGTCCTTGGATGAGATGTTTCATAGTTTCATAGTAGAACTACAAGTTTGTGAGGTCAAGGCCCATAATAAACCTCGCTAACATATAGTCATTGGTGGTATTTATATTTCATTTCTCCCATATAATCATCCAAAAGTGTTTTGAAGGATTCCACAGTGTTACTGGTAACAACGTATGATGGTAATGTGTTCCATAAAGGAGGTGCCCTTTGTGTGAAAAGAAAAAATTACTCACCTTAGTAATGTTGTTTCTTCTAATGGAGTCTTGCTATATTATGACATATGCAGTGACTCCCAATCTTTGAACTGCCCTGGAGGTGAAAGAGTTAACTTTCCATGCCAGGCATGGAACGCTGAGCTCGAGCTCGGTTGAAACTCTGTCTGTTGTTCTTCAAACTCAAACCGTCAGATCTTTATGAGCTAAACTCACTGAGGTCCTGTGTGGAAGCTGTATACCTACACTAGCCAACTGGCTACTAAAACATAAGAACACATTTTTTGGTCCCAAAACAAAGACTCAAGTCAGGAGACCCCAAAAATGAAAAAACACAACACCAAGCACCCCAAGAAAGGAGGGGTGAAAACAACAAGGTGGGCACCTACTGAGTGCCAACACTGCACTGCCCACCCACATCCCAAAACAGAGGTTCTGAGAGGGGTAGGCAGGGGGGAAGTCATAATATAGCAAGACTTCATTAGAAGAAACAACATTACTAAGGTGAGTAATTTTTTCTTCAAACAACATGAAGTCTTGCTATATTATGACATATGCAGATTATAAAGCAGTACCTCCATGGAGGAGAGACAGAACCTACTTAGGAAATAGGCTCTGAAGCACAGCTGTGCCAAACTGAGCATCACTCCTAGCCTGGATGTCCAGGAAGTAATGCTTGGTAAAAGTGTGAACTGTTTTCCAGGTAGCTGCTTGACATATCTCTAAGATTAGGATGTCCCTGCGGCAGCCAGGAAGCAGCTGTACCTCTGGTAGAGTGAGCCCTCAGGCCTGAGGGGGGAACTACCAAGTTTTTCATAGCAAAATTGGATACAAGAGACAATCCACCTGGCAATGGAACTTTTAGTGGCAGGTTTCCTTACCAACCTCACTATAAGTGAGGAACAGGTGGAGGAGTCAAACCTGTGACCCTTGGTATGCTCTATGTAGTAACTAGGCTCTCTTCACATCTAGCTGTGCAGCCTCCTCTCGCCAGAGGAGGAATGGTCAGTGAAGTACACTGGAGAGGATATGGATTGATTAAGGTGGAAATCTGAAACCACCTTAGGCAAAACTCCTATTAGTCCTGAGGACCACCTTATCTTAGTATGAAAGGAGATAAAATCAGGCTCCACTGACAAAGCTTGCAATTCATGTATACATCTGGCAGAAGTGATGGCTACCAGAAACAGGTCTTCCAAGTCAAGTACTTAAGTTCTGCTGAAGACAAAGGCTCAAAGGGGGGTTGCATAATCTGAGTAATGCAAACATTAAGATCCCAGGCAGGGGCAGGGTCCCTGAATGGAGGGCTGGAATGAAGCAATCCCTTAAAAAACTTGGAGAATACAGGATGAGCTGAAAGAGAAGAGGGCTTATCTGCTGAAATAAAAGCAGACACTGCTGCCAAATGCACTTTTAGGGTAGTTGGTCTCAGCCCCAAGGTATTTAAGTGGACCATATAATCCAGGACTGTGGGTAAATCAGCAGATTCTGGGGAAATATGCTTTCCAGAACACCATATGGAAAACCTTTTCCATTTGGAGTTATAAGTAGCCCTGGTGGAAGGTTTCCTAGAGCCTTCAGGATATCCATTACACCTTGGGAGAGGGTAGATCAGCAAACTCTAACTCTTCAAGAGCCAGGCCTTGAGATTGAGAGATTTGAGGTTCGGTACCAAACCCTCCCCTGAGCACAGGTTAACAGGTTGTGCTTCCTCGGAAGACACAGGGAAGATGGACTGCTAAGGACACAAGGATTGAATACCAGGGCTGTCTGGCCCAATCTGGAGCAATCAGGATCACTTGCAGGGTTGAAACCTGATTTTGACTAGCACTTTGAACAGGAGAGGGAGGAAGGAAGGAAAGCATATAGAAACTTCCCTTTCCAATTGAGGACTAAGGCATCCAGAGGGACTGAGCCCAACACTGGGTGCCTGCAGCAAAAAAGGGGAAGTTGGTGATTGTCTGGGGCTGCAAAAAGATCTATCTGCGGGGTGCCCCATCTGGCAAAGATCACCTCCAAAACCAGGGGGTCCAGTGACCATTCGTGATGGCCATGTGAAATCCTGCTGAGAGCATCTGCCAGGACATTGTCCTTGCCTGGGAGGTGAACTGCTGTAAAGGAGGTGTTCAGGGAGTAAGCCAGAGACCACAACTTCATTGCTTCGGTGCACAAGGCCATAGACCGAGTGCCCCCTTGCTTGTTGATGTACCACATTATGGTGGTGTTGTCTGTTCTGACTTGTACAACTTTGTTCTGAACAGATTTGGAAAAAACTTGAAGTGCTAGAAAAACTGCTCTGAGTTCCAACATGTGTAGCAGAGATTCCTGAGGGGACCACAATCCCTGGGTCATGAGGTCGTTCATGTGAGCTCCCCACCCCAAGAGGGATGCATCTGTAGTAAGGATTAAGGAATGAGACTGGGTGACAAAAGGAACCCCTTGCCTCAGATTGCTCTGATCCTGCCACCACTGTAGGGCCTGGATCAGGGTTCGAGTAACTGGGATCAATTTGGTTAGAGGGTCTTTCCTTTGAGACCAAAAAGCTCTCAAATGGAACTGGATGTCCCTCATCTGAAATCTTGCTCCCTGTACTACTGCTGTATAGGCAGCCATGTGCCCTAGGAGCTGTAGAAAATGCCTTGCTGGTCGAGAGACCTGCAGGGTGAATGAAGAGGCCAGAGATATCAGGGTCCTTGCCCTGTCCAGAGGAAAGAAGGCTCTGGCTTTCTTTGTGTTCAGCTCTGTGCCTATGAAGGTGAGGAGCTTTACAGGCTGTAGAACTGACTTTGAAAGATTCAGAAGGAAACCTAGAGAGGTGAGCAGTTGCTGAGTGATCTGCAGATGTAACCTGACCTAGTCTGGGGACTGGCCTACTATGAGCCAATCGTCCAGGAAAGGGAAGATGGCAATTTTTTGCCTTCTTAGAGAAGCAACTGCTACTGCCAGGCATTTTGTGAATACCCTTGGAGCAGAGGTGAGGCCAAAGGGCATTGCTGTGAACTGGTAATGGTCTGAGGGCAGCTCGAACCTGAGGTACTTTTGATGGGAGCTTCTGATGAGAATATGGAAGTAGGCATCCTTGAGGTCCAGGGACGCTAGCCAGTCCCCTGGCCTTAGAGAGGGTAGAATAATTCCCAGAGTCACCATTTTGAATTTTGGTTTTAAAAGGTGCTTGTTTAGGTATCTGAGATCCAGGATGGGCCGCCATTCTCCTGTCTTTTTTGGGGTAAGAAAGTACCTGGAGTACAATCCTTTGCCCTGGTGTAGGGGTGGAACCCTTTCCACAGCTCTGAGAGCCAGGATGGAAGAGACCTCTGCCTCTAGGGCAAGTGCCTCTGAAGGATTTGCAGGTGGAAAAGATCTGGTTCTCATCTTTGGAAACTTTTTGAAGCTGAGAACCAGTCCCTGGCTTACTACTTCCAGGACCCACTTGTTTGAAGTGAGAGACTGCCAGTCCTGGACAAAGTAAGCCAGCCTGCCCCCTACAGGTAGGTGAGAATTGGCCCTGGCAACCCCATCAGGGTGCCTGCTTGGCAGGGGCTTTGGGCTGAGGGATGGAAGCAGGCCTGCTTGTACCCCGTCTGCCTCTCTCTCTAAAGAACCCCTCCTGGGCATAGGCAGAAGAGGAGGCCTGGGCTTGCAAAAGGCTCATGAAAAGGCCTGCCCCTGCCCCTGAAAGCTGCCTTTGGGGAGTGGCCTGCCTTCCTGGCCTGTGCATCCTATAGGTGGTCCTATACTCATCCATTTTCTTTATGTAATTCTCTGTCTGCTCCTCAAACAGAATTACCCACAACAGGAAAATCCATGGCTTTAGACTGGGTATCTTGTGACAGGCTAGTACATCTGAGCCAAGCCATTCTGCGAAGTGCCACAGATGTAGCCATGACTCTTGATGACACATCATTAGAGTCCACTACAGCATGGAATTGCACCTTGGATGCCTCAATACCATCCGCAGCCACCTGCTCCAGCTCCTTGGCAAGCTGGCCAGGGACCTGTTTTGCTAGATCCAAAACCGTGTCCCATCTGGATTTCTGATATCTAGCAACATAAGCCATATAATTTGCCTGCCTGAGTCCCAAGGATGCTGCCATGTACTGTTTCATTGCCATGACATCAATCTTCCTGGAGTCCTTGTCTGGGAGGGGTGGACCAAGGAATGTTTGCCTTGTCACAGGCTGCAGCCTGCACTACCCCAACATGGCTGCATTGTTGTGAAAGGAACTCCATATCAGAGCCTGACAATGTGTACCTCTTGTCCATTCTCTTATCCACAGGAGGTATAGTGTGAGGAGTTTTTAGGATTTTAAATGTCTGTTTCCCAAAAGATTTATGCAAGGGAATAGACAGTCTCCTAGACTCTGGGATATCCATCATTTCCACATAGTCAGGCTCCTCTTGATCATCCACAGCTTCCTCCATAGGGAGCTGGAGGGTTTCAGCCACTTTTTTATAGAAAATAAAATGAGAAGGGGACTCAGAAAGCCTAGGAGGGGACACTCCTGAAGGTCTGTCTGGGGAGATGTCCAGGTCGATGGGCACATCCAGACTTTCAAATCCACATTCACTCTCCTCATACTCCTCTTCCCCCTCCTCCAGTTCATTATAATCCTCTAAATCATAGTCTTGAACCGGTGGAACCGGCCGAACTGGGCACTTACCTGATGGCACCAGTTCGGTTGGAACTGGAGAAAGCGACTGGACAATCTGAATCACTTTGGCTATCTCTTCAGCGGTTGGAGAGGAAAGTTTTGGCTTCACACCAGCTGATTTTCTAGTCCTTTTTGCTGGAACCAACCCTTCAGTGTCGGCTCTCCTTTTGCCCGAGGAAGTCTCGCTCTGGTCAGAGGGCACTCCCTCTGGTTCAGTTGGAACCGAACCGGGCTGGCCATCCGGGTCAGCGGACTTCTTGGCCTCCCTTTCCCTGAGCCTACCAACTCTCTTTTCCAGGGTAGCTGCAGGAAAATTTTTACAAATCTGGCAGTCTGCATTGAGGAGGTCAAACCACAGACAATAAACACAGGTGGTGTGGGGACAGCCTTGGCAAAGGCTTCCCCACACACACTGCAGTGTTGAAACCCAGTGGGCCTGGTTTTTCTTTTGGGTTTCTCAGACATAGTGCCAGTCCTAACCAAACTTGCCCATTTATGGCAATCCACCAAGCAAGACCCTCTTATCGGTTCCCAAACGTGTCACGGGTCGTGGAAAAAACCGTAAGAAATTCCGTTTTGTTTAGAACCGATAAGAACTGGTAACCACACTCTAAATGATAGAATAAAATATTTTAATAACCTGATCGGTTCAAACTGAACCGATAAGCCGTTACAAGTTCCACACAGAAGAAATAATGTAAACCTATCTAGTACTCACAATACCACAGACAGAGCTTGAACCGACAGGTTATGGTTTTAAATTCGGTCAAAACGAGAAAACAATACTTTGACAAAATGAACCGAGCAGAAGGAGAAATCTCCAGAGCAACTGTTCAGTGAGGCGGAGTAAAGAATCTGACGGTTTGAGTTTGAAGAACAACAGACAGAATTTCAACCGAGCTCGAGCTCAGCGTTCCATGCCTGGCATGGAAAGTTAACTCTTTCACCTCCGGGGCAGTTCGAAGGTTGGGACTCACTGCATATGTCATAATATAGCAAGACTTCATGTTGTTTGAAATGTCTGTCATCCCTGAGTTTTACTGATAGAACATTTAATTTTATGCTTCTGTGATCTAGTATTACTCTCACTGGCATGCTTCTCAAGACATATAATATCTAATGTTTCTCCCTGGGTAAGGTAGTGTATATGATGAGATCCTCAACAGTCTGTACTCATGAGAGTACAGGTTTAGTGATTTAAGTCTTTCCTCCTATGGGAGAGTTTCCAGCTGTTTTATCCTCCTGGTAGCCCTACGCTGAACCGTCTCCACCATGCCCAGACCTCCTGCCGATGTTGGTGCACAAAAAGGAGCACAAAACTCCAAATGGGGGTCTCACGAGACTTGTATACAGAGGCATCAAAACCTGGTCCTTCCTACTCTTTAAATGTCTGTGTATGCATCCCAGTAGAGAATAGCATTTTTTAACAGTTTTTTTTAGTATGTATGTCAAATTTTAGATCGTTAGTAATGATTACACCCAGATCTCTTTCCTCTGTGGTTGTCTCAATTGTTGTATCATTTATAGTATAACTTACCCCATGTTGTTATTTCCAAAGTGCATTACCTTACACTTGGACTCATTAAATGTCATCTTATCCTCCTTAGCCCACACACTTATGTTATTCAAACTATCCTGACACATGGCAGCTGATTCAGGGTTATTAACTATGCACCCGACTAGGCAGTCATCTGCATATTTACTGATCCAGACAGGGTCATTTGTCTGCATTGTTGACACCAGAATATTAAATAACAAGTGTCCCAGTACCGAACCTTGTGGCACTCCACTCATCACATGGCCCCAGTCCAATTTATATCCTCTCAACATAACTCATTGTTCCCGTCCATTCAACCATGAGGATATCCACTTAATAATGTTTCTATTCAAGTGTATTTTAATAAGCTGTTCCAGTAAGATTTTATGCGATACTGAGTCAAATGCCTTTGTGTAGTCCAAGAAAATGACATCCACATGCATACTCACATCCAGAGCTCCACCAGCAGGTTCAAAGAAACTGATTAAACCATTAAACCGAGGCCCCTTCTGCCTGTCTCTGGTCACTGTTCAGGTGGAAGTTAAAGATCCCATGGCACTTGTCAATGAAGAGTAGGAGTTTACCTGGTGACATGGCCAACATTCCCCATCAGTACAAATAGGTCCACATAACCCATCTCGCAGGACACCCCTGGAAACAAGCTATCACAGCCTAGTGTGCCTTTCCCAGTCAAAAATTGCTAATAAATAACACAACATAATTTTGGGTTGTGCTTGTTTTTCAAGAAGCACAAGAAAAACTGACCCAATGAGAGGTAAGGGATAGATAGATAGATAGATAGATAGATAGATAGATAGATAGATAGATAGATAGATAGATAGATAGATAGATTCATTTCTACAGTAGGTGTGGGTAAATAAACCATTAAATAATCTCATTTATTCTCACCGGTGTTGAATAAATGGCGGTTCTAAGACTTATCCAACACCCTAATGTCAATCAACCACCATTTATTCAACACCCTTCCTTCAATCATCCACTACCCCACCAGCATTACTTCCACAGTTTCACTTTGCATTTAGCAACACTTCCTTATAGTACAGTTCACTGATCCCCTTCATGTGTTGCCTTAAAAACATTCATTCTGCTTAAACACTCAAATGTTTTATTACAAGTCCGTTTCCTGATTTAATAAAAAAAAAGGAAAAGAAAATGCGACTGTTGAATATCTGGAGTGAATGTGAAAATGACCATACACCTCTCTCGATATACCAGCACAGTCACTTTTCAAAGGGATGCCCGTCATTTTCCTTAGAGCACTCTCCCTTTTTCTGCAACACCCTGTACCCACAACATTCAAGTGCTCTTTATTTTTAAATGACCTCGCAGACAGTAACTGCATACTTCTGTCCTCTCTGACTGCACCACTCACAATTCCAAACTGCTTTCCACTGTGCTCCCTCTCTTCCCAAACTGCTGCCACACTCAGACACACACTGGCAGGCTCAACCGGATAAATTATGGTATGCACTCTGCCCAAGCTCTGTAGGATCAACTAGATAAAAAAATAAAAACAAAACAAAAAAAATTAAAAACACAGCCATGATGGCAGCAAGGATCCTACTATCTTGCTAAGCGAGCAACAGAGCTGCTGCCATGTTTTTTTTTTTGGTGAATACCTGCCCACACAAACAAAATGAACCAATCACTACAGACACCTCAGCAATAATGCAACGTCATGATGCCTGAGTACCTAGCAACCACACTAGCAATCAACAGCACTAACGGCGCAATGGCACTTTTACAAACATTAGATCATAAAACTGTAATACTTTTTCAAAAATAATAAAAGAAAAGCAATCCATTATCACAACTAACAAGGTTCCTGCTTTTTACATAAATGAAATACATAATAGGGATCTGTAGAATAAACAAGTTATTTTCACTCGTGCAGTTTGGCCTTGGGCATATCACTCATGGCTTACGCCACTCGTGAGGTTACCCAAGGTCAAACAGCACTTGTGAAAATAAATTCTTTGTTCCACAGATCCCTGCTATATATCCCTTATAGATTGATTTTGACTACTGGTCCATATATCTATTGTGACATGAATAATCCCACTGTCAGCATTTTCAACTGCAAGCATCACTGCCACTTTTAATGCCTGATAAATGTTTTGTATTTCAGAGTAGACAAAGTTCCTTCAATGAGAAACATTGTAATGAGGCTCTGCAAGTTTCATAATCTCCTTAAAATCCTCATGCTCTACTAAAGAGTGTGGGAGAAGGGCTCCAGCTAACATTTCCCCAATTTTATGATTAAGATGAAAACTCTTTCAATGACTTTAGTTAAAAATATTGTTCCTCTCAAAAGCCTGAGACAATGTTAGCTGCTTACATGTCCCTGCTGGTTTATTAGATCGATGGTCGTTGGGGTGGTGGACTTATACATTCAGTGTGCCATCGATATCATGTTAATACAGCTGTTCAATTACAAGGACATCATATGGGCAACTATTATAGCGCCAAGACAAATTGGGTGACAATCTGTGTTGGGTGAAGTGTCATTAGAGCAACACATCAACTATAGCACATCTGATGTATGAGCGATGGTGAGATTTGAGCAAACATCCAGCTATGTAACAAGGAGAAAATGAACAGTGCTCACCTCCAAGGACAATAGCCTACCTCATGTTCCAGGAGCTGCATGATGTGGTAATCCTAGAGATAGGAGGGGTTTGGAGGGCACATCCCCCATGGGGAGTGCAGGGGGGCAGAGCCCCCCTGCATGACAGGTACATGATGGGTGTGGCTGCAGGCATATAGGTGTGGCTTAGCGATGGCCACCTCAGGCAGTGTAAATAATGTCTGTGGAGTTTTGCAGAACCAGAGGGAATGCCCCACTGGTATATGGGGGCTTTGTGTTTCGGAGAGATAAGGAGGTGCGGCAAAACGTGTACTGGAGATGTGGTGAGTACCACCATTACCGGTGTCCTGCATGGCTCCACACTGTAACTGATGCTGTCATGTATGAGAGGAGAGCACACAGTCATGCTCCAAATGCTGCTGATGGGGAGCACAGTGTGTGCTGACGGATTTGAGACAGAGGGCCAGGACATCTACCAGGAGTATGGCTCAAGTTGTTGTGGAAAGTACTCGGTGCTCCAGAATTGGTAGCTGGGATGCTGCCTGATGTTTCGCCTGCTGCGTGACTGTGCAGCATATCTGCTAGTCTGAAAGAATGTGTCCCATCTCACCTAGAACAGCAGATGAGCTTGTTTTACCCTATGCATATACAAGAACGATGCAAGGAGAGATTTCAGTTGTAGGACAATGGTGTTGGGATTGTGAGGATCCTGCTGCTTGCTTCTGATAGAGCTCTGAGTTTTCTATCGAACAGCGATGAGTGGTTCATGGATGGAACTTTTTATATGTGTCCACTGATGTTTAGCCAGCTGTATACAATACACAGACTGGGGGGGCTGTGTAATACCTGCAGTGTTTGTATTAATGGCCTGCCATCTCTTAGGTACCTATGAACAGGTACTTTCTCATGTGAAGGGCTGGTGTTCTGAAATGGGCCCTGTATCTGTCATGATCGATTTCAAGCACGCTGCTATTCAGGCTGTTTCAACTGTGTTCCCAACTACTGCTATTAAGGGTGCTATTTTCATTTTCATAACGTGTTTGCCACTGTGTCTAGCAGTGTCCTGAGGTGACTGCTCACTATGGTGAGGATGCTGAGTATGCACTGCATATTAGATTGCTACTCACATTAGTGTTTGTGCCTGTTGCAGATGTGATAGATTCATTTGAAGAAGTGCGCGCATGTCCATTCTATGAGGAGCATGAGGAGACATTGAACCATCTGGCTGATTATTTGAGGAGATGTGGATTGGAAGATTGATCAGCAGGTCTGCGAGGAGGTGACCCATGTACAATATAGCTATGTGGAACTGTTACAATTCTGTGATTCTGGGCCATGCTTGTACGAATAACGCAATTGAGGGATGGCATCACGGGTTTAATACCTGCCCGGGGGCATGTCATCCTGACATATGGCGGTTCCTGGACTGTATTCATGAGGAGGAGAGAATGTCCATCATCAGAATGGAGCAGGTCATCTCAGGTGCGGCAGACGGGTCCAGTCGTCGATGGTATCGAGCGTCATGGAGCATATGGTACAGGTTGTGGGTGAATATAGCTCTCGACCCCACCTGAAGTATCTCCATGGTGTAGCGTATAATATACGTGTCAATGTGTAAAACTGTATGTATTCGCTCACGGGGATAGTGCGCTGTTTACAGAATAGCTGTTTTTGGCATTCGCCGGTATAGTTGCGTTGTGCTCTGTAATTTTCACTCAAATTGAACTCGCTGTATAACTGTCACTTCTAGGGACATGGATATGTTGTTCATCCACACTCATTGGCAGTATCCTTGCCGCTTTAAATCTGGCCGGAAGGTCTTCAAGCTTGCTCCTCCCACCCACCCGGGTGGTATAACTCTCGGCTCCGCCCCATGACGCCAGATCTTCCTTACCGCTTGGAAGCTCAGGTTCCCTCCTTAACGCTCTGCGCTTGACTGGTTCCTATTTCTCCGCTATGGATTTAAAAATAAAATTTGCAAAAGACTTCAGTCTTCGATCCCTCGCGGCTACGATGGACAATCGACTCGATTTCGGAGATGCCCATGCGAGGAGAAGATGTCTCGGATGGATCCACACCCACGTGTGTCTACTGCCTAGCCTTGAGCACACCCGCAGGCTTGCGACCTGTGCTCATCTTTCTCGGCCCTCGTCCTCGAAGACGTGCTGCCCGATTGCAACTGGGCCGTCCCGAGCGCTTCCCTCCGGTGAAGTCCAAGGAGGCCCGGTTGGCGGTGTCCGCGGCTCGGCCGGATCAGCTCGAGCGGATGGTCGCTCCTCGAAGAGGAGGCGCGGGCCGATCTTCCCCGGCCGCCGCATTTATCCCGCTTCTCTCTGGGTTCTTCCTACACGGCTTCTTTTAGAGCTTTGTCTGTCCCTCTCCACTAAAGGAGAAGGGCTGCGTCTGCTGGACCTTATTCTCGGTCCAAAAGAGGACAAAGGTAAGTCCCTCCGTCGGACGCTCTTGGGAGCGGAAAGGTCCCTCCCCGGGCCGTCCGTCCGTCGGCTTCGGTCGACCGCTCGGCTTCGGCCACTGGCCTCACGGTGTCCCCGTCAGGTCAGTTGACCGAGACTCCCACTGATGAAGTCGAGATTTTTCTCGACCCATTGGACGGGCTGTCGCCTTTAGCAGCCGAGATTCCCCTCTCCCCGGTTCCCCCGGGAGGAGTTGAGGATCCCGTGGGCTCGCCTGTGCCTCCGGTTCCGGAGCCCTCGGATGGACCTTCCGAGCCGAAGGGAGTGCCGGTTCCGGCCGACACCTCCCCGCACCGACCCCGGAAATTCCGGGACTCTCGGTCTCGGTCTCGGACCTCTTCGCGGTCCAGCCGTTCCCACCGTCATAGGCGGTCTCGGTCTCGGCACCGCGGGAAGCGGCGTCGCCGCTCGTCCTCGTCCTCCTCCTCGGATGAGGGAGGCTTCGCGCAATTACGCCGACGGTACGAGGACCTTATGTTGCAACAGCTCTCCTGGCCGGGAATAAGCCGACCGCGCCTTCCCCGCCATTATGGTTGTCACCGAACGGCCGACACAACCCCCGACTTGTCCGAGGAGCTATACCAGGCCGGTTGTTCGCCAAACCAGCTGCTCCACCGATTCCGTGGAACTCTCTCACTCCACAGCCACCAATTGGGGTTCGACCAAGGATTCTCGGTCGACTAAGGGTTTACCCCATCGCTGTCAGTTACCCTCACTCCCGACCGACCTCGGCAGGTGAAGGTGGCTCAGGCCAGAGCAGCTCTTCGAGGACTCTTCCGAGTCCGAAGATGATTCCTCCTTCTTCTCAGCGACTGGACTTGGAGTCTTCAGGAGGTCAGTCAATGGGCGATAGCCCGTCGTCCTTCCTAGGACTGCTCGGCTCATCTCGAGTCTACCGGATGGAGCTCGAACCCGTTCCAAACGGGCCAGGTATCCCCTCACGGAGATTCTGGACCGAGGGTTCTCCGACGGAGGCCTTCCGGTGGCCGAGGCCATAGTGGGTCCGCACTGAACTTTGGCAGCGCCCTGCTTCCTGCCCTGCGCCTGCCGGCCAGGATGGCCAGGAAGTGACGGTCCCTACCGTTCCTTGTCCGGTTTTGAACACCCTCTGCTGAGGGGTTGGTTACCGACAGCGTCAAAAGCGCCGGGCAACGCCAGGGATGTGGACAAACCTCCTGACAAGGGAGTCCAAGAAATTGGACTATGTCGGGCGTAAAAGTCTACGCTACATGCCCTCTCTCGGCCTTCGCCAGGCCAGTTCGGCCGTCCTCATGGCACATTTTCTCATGCCCTGTTGGGCTCCTGGATGAGGTCATCCTCATCTTCCGCACGATCTGCAGACTACGGTTAAGCAGGTGGGACCAGGGCAGGGCAGTGGCCAAACAGCAGCTCCAGACTGCTTTGGATGTAGGGACTCATGTGCCAGATCGGTGGCGGCCGCGAGTGGCTATCGCGCGTCATGGCTTGGCTGAGGATATCCACCTTTACTGGATACCCAGCACAAGTTGGCGGATGTTCCTTTTGGGACTGACCTCTTCGCCCTGGGGTGGAAGGTCACCTGCAGAGGATCGAGAAGTCCAATGCTACCTTGGACTCGGTCTCTTCCGCTCAGAAGGACAAAGGCCGCAAACCACAGCCTAAGCCCTTTCGTCCTTCTGTGCCCCGGCGCCCGGCCCAGCAACGTCAGGGCCAGCAGGCTCGGCCTTGGCATCCCAAACCCAAGCCGTCGGCTTCCTCTAACAGGAGGCAGGGAGGAAAGGGCCCAGGAGGTCCCTCGGCCGGTCCCTCCTCCAAGCCTGCCCAGTGACGGGCTGAGGGGTGTCGCCCCCATCCCCGTCACCTACCCTGGTCCCCTGGGGACGGCCCGCACTTCCGCCCGACCGCTGCTTACCACGGACAGGTGGGTCTTGGAGGTAGGGAAGAGGCCTGCCTCTGGAATTCGAGCAGGCACCACCCTTCAGAGCCGTCGCCCCTCGGGGGGCTTCGGGATCCCCAGCCTCACTGGCGGCTCGTCGAGCCGACATCACTCTCCTCCTCCAGAAGGAGGTGGTAAGAGAGGTGGTGGACCCTCCTTCAGACCCAGGGTTTGTGTCCAGGTACTTCCTGGTTCGGAAACGGACGGGGGGCTGGCGCCCCATTCTCGACCTACACGACCTAAACAAGTTCCTAAGGTCTCGAACCTTCAGGATGGTCACTCTGGCTCAGATAATACCATCCTTGGAACGCGGCGTGTGGTTCTGCTCTCTGGACTTGCAGGACGCGTTTTTTCACGTCCCTATCCGTCCGTCTCACCAGAGATTCCTTCGCTTCCGAGCGGAAGGATCTCTCTTCGAGTTCCAAGCCATGCCCTTCGGCTTGTCTCCAGCTCCCAGGGTCTTCACCAAATGCATGGCAGTGGTGACAGCATTCCTGCGGCGCTGAGGGGCTCGGTGTACCACTGGCGACCTACTGGCTGATAGCAGCTCCCTCCAGGAAGGAGGCGGAGGGTCCAGAGATCTGGCCCTCCAGGTCTGCTCTCAACTGGGCCTCCTTATCAACGAGGCCAAGTCGGACTCGAGCGAAGCAGGTGATTTTATTCATCGGGCGCAGCTCGTCTCTCTTCCAGGCAGAGGCGCGGCTCCGGCGGACAGGGCGAGGGTTCTTTCCTCCTTTGCCCGATCATTTCTGGTTGGGCAATTGCAGCCCTACCGGGACTTCCCTCGCCTCCTGGGTCTCATGGCTGCCTGTGCCAAGCGTGGTCGTTGGGCCGCTGGAACATGCGTCCCCTTCAGTGGGACTGGCCAGCCAGTGGTCACAACGCTGCGATCCCTTGGACCAGCTTGTGTCGGTGACAAGGGATGTGGAGCGCTCTCCAGTGGTGGACCGATTCCAGATCATTTGCAGGAGGGCATCCCCCACGTTCGTCGCCCAGGCAAGCGGGTCTCTCTGTCGACCGATGCCTCTCTGATGGGTTGGGGTGCCCATCTGGGGAACACTGGCTCATGGCCTCTGGTCCCAGGGAGTCCCGATGCCACATCAACCTGCTGGAGCTCCGGCGGTCCGCCTAGCTCTCACCGCCTTTGCTCCGTTCCTCCGGGGTCAGTGGTCCGAGTCAGGCGGACAATACCACGACCATGTACTATCTAAACGCGCCAGGGCGGGGCGCGCTCCATGCTTCTATGCAAAGGCTCTCCGCATTTGGTCACTCGTGCGCAGCCTGGGCGGATCTCCTAGCCATTCACGTGGCAGGGGCCTCCAACACCCTGGGCGATGCCCCTGAGCCGGATAGGGGCTGCATCCCACAGTGGGTCTCCTGCCGGAGGTAGTACAGCATCTGTTCTCCTTTGGGGCACACCTCAGGTGGACCTGTTTGCCTCCATGGAGAACGCGGTTGAGTCTGTTTCATGCCCGCCCTCAGCAGGGGCTCGCTGCAGGGGATGCCTTCGAGGCAATGGACCCCGGCCTCTTCGCCTTTCCCCATTTCCCTTGATCCACAAGGTGCTTCTCAAGGCGAGGAGGGACAAGGCGCAGGTGATTCTGATAGCCCCAGACTGGCCTCGCCAGTTCTGGTACCAGATCTCCTCAGTCTCAGCTCCAGGACTCGCGGCAGCTTCCAGCTCGCCCGGACCTGCTCTCAGTCAATCAGGGAAGGTGTTCCATCCGGACCTTCAATCCCTGCACCTGACGCCTGGTTCCTGGCTGCTAGAGTTCCAGGCTTTGGGTCTTTCGCGAGGTCCTCAATGTAGTTGAGGCGTCCCGTGAGGAGTCGACCAGAAAATGCTATGCCTTCAAATGGAAAGGTTTTCCATTTGGTGTCAGAAAGGGCTTGGACCCTTCCTCCTGTTCCTTGGCAAGCATCTTGGACTATTTATGGTCCCTTTCTAGTCAAGGGCTTAGGTCGGCGACCTAAGGGTGCACCTGGCAGCCATCTCTGCTTACCGGGCGCGGGCGCGGAAGCAGTCGGTGGCGCAGGAGAAGGTGGTCTGGCGCTTTTCAAAGGCCTTGATCACATTTCCCTCAGTGGGGAACCCCCACCTCCGTGGGATCTACTGCTGGTACTGGCAAAGCTCATGGGCAAGCCATTCGAACCTATGCACAGGTGTGCTCTCTCACCTGTCGTGGAAGACCGCTTCTTGGTGGCTATCACGTCAGCCAGAAGGATGGGAGAGCTCCAGGCGCTCCATCGAGTCTCCTTACCTGGTCTTCCACAGGGACAAGGTTGTCCTGCGCCCCACCGAAATTCCTTCCGAAGGTGGTGTCGGAGTTTCACTTAACCAGGTGTTGACTCTGCGGTGTTCTACCCCAATCACACCTCGGAGGTCAATATAGGCTCCATACTCTGGACCCTAGAAGGGCGCCGCTTATTATAAGGGGCGACGGCTGAAATTGGGAGAGGTTCGCCAGCTGTTTGTCACCTCGCTGAGACGCGCATCTGGCAGACCTGCAGCCAAGCGGACGATAAGCAGGTGGGTAACCTCCTGCATAGATCTCTGCTATAAGTTGGCGGGCATGGAGCCTCCCAGAGGATAAGAGCTCATTCTACCCGCCATACTGCTGCAGGTGGCTGCTTCCAGGGACGTCCCTATCCAGGAAATCTGCAGGGCTGCTACCTGGAAGTCAGCAAACACCTTCATTACCCACTACCACATCGACCTTGAGTCACGCGGGATGCTGGTTTTGGGGCCTCGGTTCTCAGTCTCTCTTTCCCAAGTAAGTATATGGGGTGTCGTCTTGCCTCCCTCCTCCCGGAGAACTGCTAGGAGTCTGCCAATGAGTGTGGATGAACAACATATCCATGTCCCTAGAAATACAGGTTACTCACCTGTAACAGGAGTTCTAGGAATGGTATATGTTGTTCATCATTACCATTCTCCCGGCTTGACGCACACCTGAGCTTCCAGCGGGCCAGATCTGGCGTCATGGGGCGGAGCCGAGTTATACCACTGGGTGGGTGGGGAGCAAGCTTGAAGACCTTCCGGCAAGATTTAAAGCGGCAAGGATACTGCCAATGAGTGTGGATGAACAACATATACCATTCCTAGAACTCCTGTTACAGGTGAGTAACCTGTATTTATTTGACATGGAATCAGTGCCATCACTGGATATGCAGCTGGTGCTAGTGGTGCTGGCGTTGGTGGTAAATTGATCCTAGGGCTGGCACTAGTTCTGTCTGCATTAAATTCACAAAATTCACTATGCATTTTTACATTATGATCCTTCTCGTGTAGGTTTGGGAGGTAGAGGTCATGGTTTTTGGCTGATCAAGCGATACTGAATGTTTTTTCAGATGGTGTTTAAGAGCTGTAGTGCCGAGACATGAAGCAACTTTACCAGGGCTTACACTTTGTTTACATAGGGAACAAATTGCTGTGCATGAATCAGTTTTACTGACAGAAAAATAATTCCACACTTCAGAAGTGACAGACTTCGGGTGCTAGGAAGATAACTAAAAACTGTGTTTTTTCATGAGACTAAGCAGAACCTAGGCTACCCTTGGTGCTAGAAGAGTATGCACTAGAGAGTTTTACATTTTTATCTGATGCAGAAGTGGTGGATTCACTGGATATCTCTTTTACATTGCCACTATTTGTGGATATATTTACAACTGCACTACCTGATTGTCACTGAGGCACAGGTCAGGAAGCATGGGAAAACCCGGAGCAGTTTCAGAAGTCGCAAATAGTGTTTTATTATTAATAATAGCAAAATAAAAAATAAAAATTGTTCAGTGTAACTATTTACTATGGCAGTACAAATATGGGAAACAGAGTCCTTCTTCTGAGTTTTTTCTTCTCAATTTTCAATCTCAGTCTCTCAGACTCTGTCTCTCCCTTGCACAAGCATTGCTGCTCTTTTTATAAGTCTGTGCCTGGGAACCTCGTTAAGAAAACAGAAGACTTCTCACACAATGTACTTGTAAGTTTCCAATGTTCTTGCAGGTGCAGCAAAAACAGCATAATGACCGAGAACTGGCCTCTTGTTTACAGCATCTCAGAGAGTTTGCAAACCAGCTTCTCAGGTTAACCCCTTGAATTCCAAATAACTTTTTGCAGTCATTTCAACAGTATAACTATATACAGTTTTAAACAAAGGGATCCCAGTAGCAGTGACATTTCCACATAAAGATTCACATATTTTTTTATAACTACAGATATGCAAGGGGGAAGAAAAGACAGAGCAGCAAGTGAAGGCAGAGAGATAGCGAGAGACTGAGAATTGCAAAACCATCAGAGTGATCAGTTCCCAGGTCTCACAAGAAAATTTGGTTGGACAACCAGACAGAGAAGAGACAGAAAAGGAGAGGATAGAGCAAACCCCTGTGTTTAAACACTTTCTGCATAACAAATGGGGCAGGGCCTTATTCAACCCTGTCACACTGATATTTTTGTCAGCAGACTTGCTCATTTGGCTTGGTTGCGAGATCAATGATCTGTCACCAGTCACAAGAGTGTCAGATGCAGAAAAAGAGCTACTGTCTGAGTCAGAGACTGAGTCTTTGGCACTTGTACTACTCTTCCTGCTAGTCATAGAGATTTTAACAGCATGAACGGCATACCTTATGGTGTCTCTCCATGTGAGACCAGCAGCTGCACAAGTTTCCTTAAAAGGTCCCCCTTTACCACAGTTCATTGTCGATCTTTTGCTGTTTTGTTGTATTTTATCACCTGAAACATTTTATTTTTGCTGTCACCAGGATTACCACTACCACCAACACCTGATCCTCCAGAAACCAAATGCTTCATCTGTGTTGTCAGCCATAATAGCACTAGTTGTTGTAAAGTGTTGTACACAACTCCTGCATTACAAAACGATGTAAATCGCCACAACTCACAAATTTGGTTTTGGATTTATGACAGTGTGATGCAGTGGAAGCTAACTCAAGATGCAGATAAGGTTGGATCCCAGGTTCAAGGCTTACAGAATGGGTAAAGGCATAGGCAAAACAGGACAAGGCAGAATGTCAGGAATTGTAATTCAGAATAAAAAATTATTGTTACTCTATTGAAATTGTCTTTTATTTTTAAATTATATTTTAATATTTCTTTAAAGAGATCCACCAAGTAAAAGTAAATGAGTTTTGCACCAGCTGGATTGGTGCCTTACCCCCTTGAGCTGCTATTGATGCAGTACATATCTAAAATAATGCAGTCCTTAAAAAAATGCCAGCCCTCATAAAATTAGCCCCACTGGGTCCCTTGAACTTCCCGGTTTCTGGGGCTGCCCACACTCCGTCTCCATGCTCACTAAAATTGTGACATGATGCTAGGGAAAACGTGGGGATGAGTGCCATTATAGTCTATGGGGGGTACCTTTCGGATAATTTTTTTATATTGTAATGGGCAGCTGGTGATGAAAAGTGGGCACCGGCCACACAAGTCACAGTTTCTGCAGTCAGTAAGGGATTTTTCTTTTCTCCCCGAGTCCCCTCAATAAATATTTCTGGCATTTATTTAAAGATACTACATTAATAAGTGCTGCACTACACATGGGTACAGTGCAGCAGTCAAAGGGCACACAGCAGGATGATGGCCGGTACATCACCTAGAAGTCACACAAGATACAGAATTTTTATTTTTGAGTAAGGGATTTTTCTCTCCTCCCTGAGTCCCCTCAGTAAATATTTCTGGCATTTATTTACAGATGCCACACAAATGAGTGCTGCGTTACACACACAGTTGCACACTGGGTACAGTGCAGTCATAAAAGGGCACACAGCACCTAGGAGTCACACAAGACACAGATTTTTTTTTTCATAATGGGTAAGGGATTTTTATCTCCTCCCTGAATCCCTTCAATAAATATTGCTAGCATTTATTTAAAGATACCACAGAAATGAGCGCTTAGCTACACATGTTCTTATACTGGGTACAGTGCAGCCAGAGGGCGCCCAGCATGATGATGGGCACTGCATTACATAGGAGTCACAGAAATTAGCATTTCAGGGGATTTTCTCTTCCCCAACTTCAGTCACTCAAAATTTTTGTAGGAGAGGAAAACAGCAAAGAGACTCTCCCAGTCAGTCCACCACCTCAGTCATTCCTGACTCCCTTCCCAAATCTCAAAACCACTGCTTTTTTAATTTTGAAATTTCTGTTTTATTTCCTGCCCCTCCCAGTTCCCTCAGGCTCTCAAGCACCCTCCATGAGCCCCCTCAGCCATGGTCATCCACCCCCCTATAGTTCTGGCTTCAGTCCCCAGGCGGGGTTGGGTTAGGTCAGTTCCCCGAACCTATGCAAGTCATCGGGTTGGTGCCACACACTGGAGAGCAATGGAGGCCTCGGGAGCTCCCACAGGTCACCATCATGGAGGTGCCGGGCCATTTTTCCCCTTTTTTCTCCCTGCCTCAGAGACGTTCCAGGCAAGGACAGCAAGGTGACCCAGTGCACACAATGCGTGCATCCAGACTCCTCCTTTCCATTGCATTTCCATCCACAGCGCTACCTGTGGTCTCCCAGGTGGCAGTATTGCAGTGAAAGACAGCACCCTTTCACCCCGGAGGAGGAGAGTGTCCTCTGGGACTCTCAATCCTCCCCCCCCAGCCAGCCCCCAATGACCTGAGCTCGTTCCCAAACCCAGGTCACCGGTTTCATTGGCACTAACACTACAGCTGTGCCATCAGTGCAGCTGCTTTGGTTTTATTTTAATTAAGAAAAAGATTTTACTTAGGTAAGGCACTTAAGTTGCTAGTAGAAGTGAGTTCCCCCATCCCCACCTCACTTTTGCCACGGCCCTGCAGCCTGCCTGATGTCCCTCTTTTCCTTTCTATTTTTGCATTTCTTGCCAAGCCAAAATAATATATTTTTTATAAGCTAAGCACTGCAGGAGTCCACAAGTGCCTAGCCTACTGCCTGTCTCCTCTGCTCTGTTCAGAGTTTTTTTGTTGTTGTGGTTATTTTTGTCACAGACTGAGATGGGAACAAGAAACACATCCTGCTTCTTATCTAGCTCTGTGCTTTTCATAGAAGTGTGATGGCAGAAAAGGACCGACCAGGCCCACCGAGTCTGCCCATTTGTCCAGCTATCTGCTTGGACCTGCGCCCCACCCTTAACACTCCTCTGTGGTTGTCCCATGCCCTTTGAATACCTCCACTATTTCTTCTCCAACCCACCACCTCCGGAAGTCTGTTCCACCTTTCCACCACTCTCTCTGTGAAATAGTATTTTAATGTTGCCCCTGAACTGCCCCTCCTCCACCTGCAGGCCATGCCTCCTTGTCCTCTGATTACCCTTCATCTGGAAGATGCTTTCCACTGGCACCTTGTTTATACCCTTAAGGTACTTGAAGGTCTCAATCATGTCCCCTCTCCCTTCTCTGTTCCAGGGAGTACATGTTCAGATCCTCAACCTTTCTTCCTGTGCTGTGTGCTGTAATTCTTGCTGTGCCACCAGTTAACTGACTCCATGATAAGTTACGTGACTCCAAAACACAAACACAAATTGCACAAGTTTAGAGGACTCAGGGGAAGAATGTTTGATTAATGAATGTATAATAGTCTTTCTTCCTCCCTCCTCCCAACTCTCAGTCCCTCCCACTGTCCTCTAAGTCCTGTTTCACGACAGACTGCCCCACCCCAAGACCACCCACCCACTACTGATCTCACTCAGAGCAGCTGAACACACCAAGGAGGCTCTCCCAGTTCGCCTAGGCAGGCAGGCACTGCAGAACATGTACAGTTGAACTGACCTGATTTGCTAAGTGTTTCAAGCTTGAACCATTCTGTCAACCGTCTAGTGTTTGAGTTATAAATTAGAACTCAAACACCAGAGTTTGGGTATGGTTTGAATGTTTTCTGAACTAGTTCTGACAAGCTTAAAACCAAAGCTTCGTTAGTGTCACTGTTCATTGGGTTTCATCAAGCACCAACAGCACCATTACCCCATCTCCACCACCACCACCAGCCCCTGCAGGAGGTATCATGAAACAGGCAGCCACACAGAGGAACAGCGTTATAGGGAGTGCCTTACTTAATGTGTCAGTCATGGAGGGGAAACAGTGAGGAGAACATTCTGCACTTCATACAAGCCATTCTGGACATCTCTATATACCCCCACAACCTGAAGGTGGAAATGTTTGTGACAGACAGTGGGAGTAACATGCTGAAGGCCATGCATGATGAGGATTCTGCCATGCACCTCGCTTAACTCATGCACCGAATCTGGTGGTGAGTTATGTGCTTGAAAAACATGCACAGTTAAAAGAAATAGTGGACACCATTAGGGACATTACAAAATATTTCCATCATTCCCCCAGATATGGTGAGCTCTTCTGACATTACCAACAGGAGCACAATGTCCCATAACACTGCTTGATTAAAGACATTGCAACAACTCTATCTTTTACATGGTGGAAAGACTAGTGGAACACAAAGCTGTGTTCCAGGCTATGAAATTTGATGATGTGCCTTGTGGGGGATACCTGTCCTGGGTGCAGTGGTGTGTGCTGCAAAGGCTGGTTCCACTTCTGAGACCTTATGAGCAGGCCACCAAAAGATCTGTCTGCTGAATCCGCTACTCTTAGCATGGTCCTGCCTATGGTGAGTCTACTTGAACAACACACACAATGTTATGTTATATGACATCTACCAGAACAACGACCCAACAAAGTAAGGCCAGTCACGGTGGTGCCAGTGGTGGTGCTGGTAGACATGGTGGCGGTTGTGGCGTCAGTGGTGATGGAGGTGATAATAATGACTTCAGCAGTGGCGATCAAGATACTAGTGCTGGACAAGGCGGTGGTGGTGACACTACTAGTTCATCATCTCAGCAGTATTCGAAACTGGATGCAATCCTTATTGTGGAAGTAGCAGAGATGTTTCTAACACAACTTGATGAACAATTTCAAAGCATTCAATGGGACACCCAATTTGGCAAGGCAACGTTACTGGATCCTGAATATAAACATGTCTGCATTCCTCCTGCACAAGTTGACTATATCAAACAGAAAGTCTTGCAGACAGTTCAGATAGAGCAGTGTAGACAACGCACAGAGACCAAAACTCAACCTCTTCCTCTTTGTCCTCTTGGTCCTACTTCCCATGCTTCCAATACCAGGGGGCGTCAGCATGGAGATGATGATAATATTAGATGGGAAAAGGAAGAAACTGATGATCCAATTCCTGGAAACACAACAAAAGACATATGGGAGCTGTTTGACACACATTACCGATGTCACGCAGATATTATGGATGGTGCCATAGACATGACTCAATCAGACTACATGATGGAGGCATATTTATCAGAGCCACTGTCTAGCTGAAATACTGATGCCATAAAATTCTGGAAGGACAGAAATGTTATTTGGCCTGCACAGGCTAAAGTGGCTTTGTAATTTCTGGGATGTCCCCCAACATCAATTGCTTCCGAAAGGTATTTCAGCACAACTGGAGATAATGCCTCACCCCATCACTCCAGGCTAGATCCAGTTAGTATTGAATTCCTAACCTTTCTGAGACCGAATTTCCCATGCATCAACTTCACCTATCCATTCCATTATTTCAAATTCCAGCACATGTCATCAACTAACCTATACCTTCTGCAGGCAAGTCTCCTCACATTCCACTGGCGCTGGCAGCACCGTAGTGTGGCTCAACATCACCACTCCTAGCAATGCAGCCACCAGCAAGGAACTGATTTGGACACACCATGACATCTCAAGTCCTCCAGAAGATAGTACAACAGCTTTACCATGTCATCACCATGCATTGTCAGTGGCACAGCAGGTTGCACACTTGCCTCTGAGGCCAGAAGATCAGAAGGCTCTGGGTTCTATCCTCACACCAGACACTTGGTTAAATCCCAATACTGATACTGTAATGCAGCATGGGGGGGGGGTGCTGCACTCCTGAGGTGCCGTCTTCAGATGAGATGTTAAACCGAGGTCCCGTTTGCCTGTTCTGGTGGTTGTTCAGGTGTACGTTAAAGATCCCATGGCACTTCTCGAAAAGAGTAGGGGAACATTTTATTAAGTACAAAATTGTGAAACATATAACCAGACAGTATTTACATAAGTCCCATAAATCACCCCCATCATTATTCAACAGAAAATTCAAACATAAATATTCAAAACAATAGACTCTTTCTCCATAATTTGTGTTCCTTCCCCCCCTTATGTGCTCCACCCTCTTCAACAAAAGGAGTAATTAATCTACACCTACAGAATCTATATGTGTAACCCAGGGCATATTTTTCCATAAATCCGCTATCGCTGCCTGTGGGAACTGTGCACATTCTATAGAATACACATGTTGTAAATCTTTACAGTTTTATTACTTAATTCAATATAGGAACAGCCCTTCTGCTGAAGAGTAAACAGGCATCTGTCCATCTATATATTCCATTTAACCACGATGAACAGCAGATAGAGTGAACTTTGATTCCACTTCTTCCAGCCTGTAGAGATATGTCCATACATAATATTTTCATGTGTTATGGTGCTCAGTATTCGTTCTCACCACAAGTTTGTGAGATATGGCCAAAATCCTTTAATAAAAGAACACTGAAAGAACAAATGTGTAATTGTCTCTTCTGTATTAATACAACCTAACCTACTACATATCTGTTCTTCCCTTTGCTTATGTTTTGGTTACTTTTACATACATTATATCCTCCCGTGACATGACAGCCAATGAAAATCCCACATATGGGCCAGAATCCTAGAGGTATTTAAAGATTTTTAGGGATGGTAAGTAATGAATTGACATTTCTCAAAAGGCATTGCCATACCACATAGGGTGGTTAGCAAATTAATATACAGGCTTTTATGAGTGGAGGCCTGTATAATTTGTGGAGGTGTTACTTGCCACTGTATTAGTCGAAGAAAAGTTTCTCTGAGGTATTGCAAACATCTTGGACCTTGTTGAACTCGGGGTAAATGCTGTTCCCAATGGTGGAACCAGGTTTTGCAATTCTCGTACAGCCAGGGTTCCCACCCCTTTCTAGTACAGATTAGTAGTGGCTTTAAATTTGTCATCATGAAAATACCATTGAAAAATATGACAGGGTTCACCATATCCAGTCCCCTCTCCCTGATGGATAAATATAAAATGTTTCTTTTTATGGGGCTAAGCAGACTCCCCCAGATTGCTCGAAAAAAAAGATGCTCAAGAGGAAAGTTTCCACTTTCTTAGGGGTTGGGAACACATAGCTTAAATATAAAAATACCAGAACTAAAAAGTTTTTCACTAAGAATACCCTTTCCTTTTTCCGTATTTTACTTTTATTCCATTGTTCCACCTTTTCCTTCCCAATCTCTAACTTTTCCTCCCAATTTACCCAGTCTACATATGGGGGCCTAAATTTTACCTCCAGAATTGAAATAGGATTCTAGGTAAGTTGTAAGGATCCAATGGAATTTATCTCCTCAGCAGGGGTTCCTAGCACCCTCCTGCAGCACTTCTCTAGATTTAGAGAGGCACCTGAGACTGCACCAAAAGAGGAACATACTGAGATGGCTGATGTTACTGAATGTGTATCCATGGCCATCAAACACAGGTCATCAGCGTCTGCTAATGCTCTCACTGGGCTCAGTACGTTATGACCAATTATAGGTTTAATAGCCTGCATGCTATTTATTTTCTGTAACAATGGAACGACAAAAAAGACATACAGCAAGGGGCTCATAGGGCAGCCCTGTTTAACTCCCCGTTTAATTGCTACCATGGGCCCGATTCCCATTTATCACTGGTATTACTGTAGCAGTTTATATAGGCTTTTACCCAATGAATCACCCCAATGGGACCTTATACTGATGGAGCACTTCCCACAAAAATTGTGACAGATTGAATCGAATGCCTTCTTTTGGTCTAAAGAGATCACATAGCCTGGACAGATGTTTGATTCCTCCTGTGAAAAAAGTTCTCCTAATAGGATCAGATGATCTCGTATGGACCTTTGTGGAATGGCACAGGCTCGATTGGATGAAATGACTTGTTCTGCTATTGGAATTAGCCTTTTTGTTCATATCTTAGTGAGTAATTTACAGTCTGCATTTAACATGCAGACTGGCCTCCAATTGTTTAAATCCCATCTGTCCCCTTTTTTATGTAGAAAAATCAGTGTTCCTTTATTAAAATTTAATGGAATATTTCCTGATCCTATCATGCTATTGTATACATTTGTTAATTCCTCACTGAGATATTCCCCCAAAACTTTATACAACTCTTTAGGAAGTCCATCTGGACCTGGGGAAATATTGTTTCTTAACTGCTGAATACATTCAGTAACTTCATTCTGTTTTATTGGTAGACTCACCTCATCCAGGACCTGGGGGGGGTGGAATTTGGATGTCTTTTAAATAATTATGAATCTCCTGGGTATTAGAAGGGATTTCTGAGAATAGTTCCTTGAGAAGTCAGTCACGATCTGTAGTATTTTCCCATAGCACTATGTACTACCCCAGAGCTATCTGCTAAGCTAGATATTAGTTTCTTCTCTAGCTGGTTTGCATTGTGGCTAAAAGGTCTTGAGTAGAGCCTTGAGTCTGGAATTTATGTTGATTATGTAGCTGGATGGATTTTTGTTTTAAAAAATTCTTCATTTCGTTTTGAATTATCTGGACCTGGGAGCTAAGGTCCTGTCCTGTTGTATACATAACAGAGAATAGGTTTTATGGATGACATGCGCTGCAGATAGGACTCGATATGCACTGTTGCTCTTGTTTTTACTATATTGTTTGATTAGCAAGGTTAGATCGGCCTTTGTATCTTCCCACCATGCTATACTATTTTCATAGCAGATAAATACTGATTTCCTAGCAGTCAGAAAATGGCCAAGTGTATTTAATAATTCCTGATCCGAAAGTAAGGAGGTATTAAACTTCCACAATCCTGGACCACTTGTTGGGTGGGAGGGTTCCTGCCTAAGGAGATTGAAACTTTTTTGTGGTCTGAAAACTCCAGAAGACTAACCTCTGTTGTTGTCATTTGGACATTTTTTGATACAAAACATAATCTGTAACGGGTTGCTAACACTTTTCTGAAAAGTAGGGAAGTGTTTTTTGTAATTTCTAAATACGCATCTCAAAGTTGTGCCATGCCTATGATTTTATTTAAAGACCGAGAGTCACAATAGATGTGGCTTGAGAGCTTTTATCTTGTAGGCTCAACCCACAATTAAAGTCCCAGGCAAAGATAATTAACTTTGATGTATGCAAATAGTGTTATAATAAGGATAAAATCTCTATCCTTCCTGTCTTAGACTGGGGCCCATATATATTAATCAAACGATAAGGTTTTTGGAAGGTTAAAGCATCTCGTATTAAACATGACCTGGAACTATGTCATGGAGTTTTAACAGCTTAAAATCAATTCCATGCACTAAGATACCTACTCCTAAACAGGGTTCATGGCCTATCGACCAAAAGGACAGTCCACAAAGCCAGTACCTCTGTGCTTGTTTGATTTCAGATCCTGTATGAAATCGTACATCTTGTAGAAATATAAGCCCAATCCTCAAGGATGTAAGAAAAGTAAATACCAGATTTATTTTCTCAATTCTCTTCGCACTATTGACATTTATAGTGTGGCAGTCAAAAGAAGGATTTTCCATAAAATAATTGATGTGAACAGGCTACTTCTTGTATACTGGCAAGGATTTTATTTTTTCTTCCCCACCCCTGTCATCCCTTTTATTTTTGTCCTGGCCTTTGGTTTTTGTGCTCCTCTGCCCTTGGTATAGCCATCTGTGTCTGTTGTACCCTCAGGGTGAGAGGAGGGGATTGAGGAGGACTCAGACTCTCCTCAGATTCCCAGATGAGTCCTGCAGAATTTCATAGGTATTGGAAGTTGGTATCAGGGAATTCTAAATGCTTTTAGGGAGGAGGGCTGCTTTGAACTTTGATCTTGTAGAACGTCTATACCCCATTTGCCTGGGTTCGGGGCATTTCCACATTCAATTGAATGCTAGTTACAGGGCTTACCTGTATCTCAATTGGAGCTTGCATCGGTGGGGGGTACAAGGGCACCCTCCTCTTGACCCCTAACTGGTCCATTGCGTAGGAAACCCAATGTAGAGGGTTCAGACACACTTGGATCTATCTGAAGTGGATGCACTCTTTCTCTAATCCTAGCTTTTTGGGCTTGGGAGATGATGAAATGTTGATCTGCCCCTCCATCATGCTGCTCTTGATTGTGGGTGGCCCATATGTAATTTTGAAACGTGTGCCCTAACTCGTCACACAAATTACATTTACATTCATTGAGACGATTATTACTAATATAGCCTAGTTCTCCACACAGGTTGCATTTGACTGTATCACACACAACTTAAGTGTGTTATGTCCCCGCACCTGTAGCAGAATTTGGCTTGGCCCGGTAGAATAACACCCCCCTATCCTGCCCCAAAAAGAAGGAATTTGGAAGGTGCACAATACCATCATCATCAGATTTCAACAACGCTTTTACTTTCCATCCCCCAGTTCAAATGTTCTCAGAATCTAGGATAGTTTCTGGATCACCAATTACAGTACAGCACATTTTTAACCAGTACAGCATGTCTGAGAGGTCTACCTCCTCATTCCTGAATAAAATAGATATTGTTTTATAAGCTGGTTTGGTTAATGGTATAGCCAGAAATGGATTCCAGAGTGCTGTTTTATTTAGGGAGTGATATTTGGACCAAAACCTTTCCAACCCTTTGGAGGTTTTAAAACTAATGTCAAGGGTGGTCTCACCGGAGATGTGAATTAATGCATACAGTTCATGTGAAAAGAATTTCGTAGAATCCTTGAGCAAGTTCCTTGCAACATAGACTCAGTCTGGAGGATCCGATAGCCCCCCCACATATGAAAGTCTGTCAGCGTTATGCCATTTTGCTGGTAGAATAGGTAGACGGAATAAGGATGAGAAAGTTTTCTTCTGCCTGTCAGGTTTTTTATTTAGCGGGGCTTCAATCTGGACTTGTTCAGTAATGTTCTGTCCTGTAGTTTGTTCAACAGCAGGAATATTCAGTATGGGATTTTGTGTCAGGGCAGGGCCTTCAGGAATGGAGAGAGGATCATTATTTAAACTTTGCCCCGTACTATCAGTTGGTTGTACCTCCAGGAACCCAAGTTTGTAAAATCTTCTGGCCTGGGTATTCTTATAGGGGAAGTGCCTGGGATCCACTGCGAGTTGACTGTTTGCTCCTGGCCAGCACCTCGAGGGGCTTTCAACAGTCCAATGCCCAGTCCCGGAGTAGCACCTCTGAAGGTCTTTACACTGTTCATGAATTGCATTTATATCAGAGGTATTTTTGCATGTACTCTCTGTAACAGAAACACTCGCAGAATTTCTCCTTTCCTTCGCAGACGGCAGGTCTTTTGAAATTACCACCACGTCATCTAGCTGTTGTGGTTTGACAGTGTCACTCGATCTGTCAGTTTGTAGCCTCCGTATTTTCTGCATAAGGGTCATTTTCTTTGCTGAAAACTTTCATTTCTCAATTTCTAGCATCTTCTGCAAATCGTGTGTCTCTGTAGCATTAATAGCTCCTTCATTCTCCAATACTTGTTCTTCTACACATTCAGAACTTGAATCCATCATCATATCTTCTTTAGAGGACACATAAATATCCTCGCTTAAGACTGTATGCTCCTGTGGTAAATCCATCTGATTCCTTCCATCGCTGCTTGTAGACTCTTGCAAGACAAGGCCAGGGAGGAGGCCATCTCCCTGGCACATCAGTATTTCCTCCTCCACTGTCCAGCTCCAAAATGGGTCCCTCCATCCCTGCTCACAGGAAGAAGGACTCCTGGTGCAAGAATAGGGAGTTTTTATTGGTACAAATGATCAAAAGTGGAATACATTATACATGCTTTGCTGAATGTGTCTTTAACACATTGCATAATCAGCTTTATAAACTCGAAAAGGAGCTCAGGATCAATCTTTTATACATTTCTATAAATTATTTTCCATAATTTTGCCTGTTTCTTTAGATTGGTCTGTTTTCTATTAACACCAGATCAACATTTCTTTTCCTGCATCTCTTTTCTGTTTGTCTTTCACCTCTGTTTCCCTTCTAGTCTTTGCTTTCCAAGCCAAAAAAGAGTAGGGGAATTTCCCCGGTGTCCTGGCCAAATGTCCTCCACTCACTAGAAATACCACTAAGAGCTTAATCTGGTTCAATTTCAGTTGGTTACCATCTGTATCTCCCCCCTCCCACCCCATGTCGTCCCTGAAAATGGGATTTCTAGTCTCAGTGGGCCTACCCAGTCAACAAAATTCAATAAATAAATATCACCAGCAAGCTCAGTTTGAGCAGGCGGCAGATACTGCCTGCCTCAGTGCAACTTGACCTCAGCCTCACATGCGCACAAACAGTCAGAGCTACTTAAAACAGACCTGTGATGTCACCTAAACCACTGGCACTGGCAAAAGATGACAGTGGGCACCTTAGGCAGCATGGGATTGGCAGCAGTCTGGGAGTTCATCAGATTGACGCTGCCATTAGGCAGCAGCTGTTACAGTAAAGCTTTGCAATAAAATAAAAAAAAAATGTAAAAAATATTTACAAAAAAATAAAAGCAAAAGTAGGGACTACGGGGGCTTAAGCTCAACCAAGGAAACTAAGAATCTCTATAGCTCTTAGCACTATGTGTTAGCAAACAATTAAAAAATTGTAAAAGTAATATTTACAAAAAATATAAAAGTAGGGACTACAGGGGGCCTTAAGCTCAGCCAAGGAAAACAAGAATTCCTATAGCTTTTAGCACTACAGATTCATAGATACAAAGACATGTGATGGCAGAAAAGGACCTTCCTGGCCCATTGAGTCTGCCCATTCCCCCCACCACCACCACCACTAGTTCCACCTTCCAAGATTCTCCTTTCCTCCCTTGACAACCCTTTGTGTTTGTCCCAAGCCTTCCTGAAACCTTCCACTGTACTGGCCCTCACCACCTCCTCTGGCAGTCTGTTCTAGGCTCAACCACTTCTTCATGAAGTAATACTTCCTAATGTTTCCTAAATCTTCCACCTTCGGTCCATGCCCTCTAGTTCTTGTATCTATCTTCCCTGAAAATAAGCTCTCCCCCACCTAATTGATCCCCTTCACATACCTGAATGTTTTGATCATGTCCTTCTCTCCTTATGTCTCCAAAGGATACAAATCCAGCTCCTTCAGCCTCTCCTCATATGTCATCCCACTTAACCCATGCACCATTTTAGTGGCCCTTCTCTGTGCCCTTTCCATGCCATCTATTTCTTTTCGTAGCTGGGACCTCCAGAACTGTACCCCATACTCCAGGTGTAGCCTCACCATGGAACTGTAGATTGGCATCAGCACCTCCTCCTTCTGCTGGTTATCCCTCTCCTATGCACGGCAGCATCCTGTTAGCTTTGTCCACTGCCTTGCTGCATTAATTTCCCACCCTAAAGTCATCATAGATTAGGACTCCTAGATCCTTCTCCTGCCTGGTTGCAGCCATTATCCCCCCAAGTGTGTATGTGATTCCTCCTTCCCAAGTGCATCACTGTGCATTTCCTGTCATTAAATTTCAGCTGCCATGTCTCTGACCACTCTTCCAGTAACCTGAGAGCATTCTTCATTGCCTCCTCCCACCCCCGTGTCCACTCTGTTGCTGAGCTTTGTGTCATCCACGAAAAGGCAGACCTTCCCTGAAGCCCTTCTGCCGTGTCACTGACATAGATGTTAAACAGAATGGGCCCCAAGCACCAACCCCTGGGGACTCCACTCATCACCCCTGCCTCCCAGATTGCACCCCATTAACCACCACCCTTTGACTTCTACCCATCAGCCAGCTCTCCACCCATCTTGTTAATTTCAGCCCCACCCCTAGACTCCCAACTTATTAACCAGTCTTCTGTGGGGCACCATGTGAAAGCCTTCCTGAAGTCCAGGTAGGCCAATCCATTGCCCCACCTGATCAACCACCACTCATTGAAGAATTTGATCAGGTTTGTCTGGACGTGACTATCCCCGAGTGAAGCCATCCTGCCAGATGTCTTGCAGCCCTTCCCCTTCCAAATAGCTAACCACCCTTTGTTTCAGTATTGCCTCCATTACTTTACCCACCAGCAATGTGAGACTGACCAGGCGATAATTGCGCACCTCATCCTGCTGCCATTTTATGAAGTGGCACCATGTCTGCCTTCTTTCAGTCCTCCGTACCCACTCCATATCCAGGGACAAGTTAAATAATCCCATCAGTGGATCCATCAGTATCCCCCTTAATTCCCTGAGCACCCTACAGTGTAGGCCATCTGGGCCCATGGCCTTGTCCACCCTCAATTTACCTAATTTCTCCCTTACCTCTTCAACACTGTTTGGGTTAGGATCTACCCCCCTTTTCCTTCTCATTTAACGCTGGTCCCCTTCTTTCCCCCTCTGTCATGAAAACCGAGCTGACGTATCCATTTAGCACTTCAGCTTTCTCGAAATCCCCTTCCGCCTGTGATCCCCCTCCCCCTTAATCCTTACTATCCCCTGCCTTACCTTCCTCCTTTCCCCTATGTACTGAAAGAACGGTCTATATCTGGGAGATTTAGGTCTCCCACCAGCAGAATCTCCTCTTGAGAGCCATTCTATGAACCTCCCATAGCATCTGCATGTCTGTTTCTCACTCTGAGTAGGGGTCTGTAACCACCCCTAGTCTTGATGCTGTCCAAGCCTTCCTCCAGTGTGACCCATATGCTTTCCACTTCTCCCTGCTCCTCCATCCCTTCCGTGACCTTGATTCCTTCCCTGATGTGTAATGCTACTCCTCCCCTTCCTACCGATCCTACCCTCTTGAATAACCTGTCCGCGGGACTCCCACTTCCAAATCATGGTGCTTGGACCACCAGGTCTCCATTGCAGCCACAATATCTAATCCCTCCCCTCCGTTAATCGTCTAAATCTGCCATCTTATTCCTGGGCTTCTGGCATTTGTGGAAAGTCTCTTCCACCAATGTCCTCCACATCCCCCACCCTTAGGCATGTTTTCCACTTAAAATTTTTTCACTTTCCTGGGGTGGGGCAGGAGCTGAATGCATGTTAGCAAAAATGAAAAACTTAAAAATATCTACAAAAAGTGAAAAGTAGGGACTATGGAGAGTCAGTGAGCTCAGCAAAGGAAAATAAAATTACTATATCTCTTAGCACTACGTGGTTAGCAAAATATTAAAAAAAGAAGAAAAAAATTTAAAAATATTTATGAAACATAAAAAAAAAAAATATGCTAATTTGGGAAGGTAAGGTCAGCAAACAATGCCCTTGTATAGTACGGTAGTACCTGCACTTTTCTTTGGGATGCAGATTTTTGAGGGGGGGATTTATTTTGAAAACTCATGTGGAACTGACATAGTAATTGGCATGAAGGGCAAGACAGAGCCTTGAGTTCAGCAAAGGAAACAATGAATTCCTATAGCTCTGATGGGGGTGCTTAGCAGTCGTACGTATTTGGTCCTGTGGCAGTCTCCAGCTGTGACATGCCAACCCCACCTGTCACACATAAACTATAGTAATTCATGCCTGTTTGCTGACCTCAAGGCTTTTCCCCCATTTTTTGTAGTGTGTTTTTATGCCCTGTGCCAATTACTACATTGGGAGTCGACATGATTTGGCCAAATTGTTGAAGCCAATCCAAATTTTACCCGGACCCCCCCCAAGCCAAACCAAAAGTTACTGTCGGGACACTTTGGTCACCCTTATCCACGTATGGCCTCACTAAGGATCTATATAGGGGAAGTATTACCTCTTCCCTTCTGCTAGCAATACCCCTCTCAATACAACACAACATCCTGCTCACTTTGCTCTATGCCTTTTTGTACTGACTCAATTGTTTGAGGGAGTCACTGCTGATAACTCCAAGGTCCTGTTCCTCAGCCGAAGTGCTAAGTCATGCCCCAGCCAGTGCTCTGTCCTGGAATTCTTGTTCC
This sequence comes from Neoceratodus forsteri, assembly GCA_016271365.2. NCBI lineage: Eukaryota > Metazoa > Chordata > Ceratodontiformes > Ceratodontidae > Neoceratodus > Neoceratodus forsteri. Next base: position 143,393,680 of record CM028131.1, on the reverse strand, counting down.
CGAGGTACGTTACCTTGTACTTATTAACGTAGACTTTCAACTGCCAAACCTTAAACCACTCCTCTAGCTTTTGTAAGTCCCTATGCATTTCCTGATTCCCTTGTCATTGTCCACTATCCCACAGATATTAGTGTCATTGACAAAGAGACAACCTGCCCTGGATTCCATTCACCAGTGTCGCTGATGAACATATTGAAGAGTACTGATCTAGAACAGATCCTTGTGGTACCCTGCTCACGACCTCCTCTCTTTGATTTAACCCCATTGATCACAACCCTCTGCTGCCTCCCCTTTAGCCAGTTACCTACCAGTTTAATATGACCTTATCTGCACCCAGATCCTCCATCTTCGGAGGTAGTATAGCACAGTGGTTTAGGGCTCTGAGTTGCAAATCTGGAGACCTGGATTTGAATCCCACAGCTCCCACTTGCATAATGTGTGACCCTGAGCAAGTCACTTACCTTCCTTGTGCTACCAAGTTGCACCTGGAAACAAGCTTCGGTTAGTGTGCCTTTCCTGGTTAAACAATTTCCCCTTTCCATCTTCTTCACCAAGCATCTGTGAGACACCAAGTCAAAATCCTTGTTGAAGTCAAAGTAGAGCAAATCCACAGTATGGCCCCTACCCAATTCCCTCATCACCTAGTCAATAAAAACTATTAGGTTAGTCTGTCAAATTCTCTCTGCCACAAATCCATGCTGTTTACTACCCTGGAGCCCATTGCCCTCCAAGTAGTCCATGATGTCCTCTTTGACCTGTGGCTCCATCTGCTTCCCTACAATAGAGGTAAAACTGACAGATATGTAGTTCTTTCTTGTTCCTTATCTCCCCGCCCTCCCATGGAGCAGAACCATGTCTGCCACTCTCCAATCCTTTGAAACCACGTCCATTCCAAGTGAACTGTTGAACAGACCTACCAGGGGTTCAGCCACTTCTGCTGCCAGTTCCCTGAGTAACCCTGGATGTAATCCATCTGGTTCCAGGGCCTTATCTATCTTTAGGGCTGCCAGACCATTCTTGACCTTTTCACTTATAAATCTTGGCTGCATCATCTCCTGGACCACATTAGTGGCCCCAGAACTAAGGACAGGGAGAAGATGCTGATATCTGATGCCCTCTATTGGGTTGTGAAAGTAGGTGGTGTGTCTCTATTGGTACTGTACAAAGGCAAGGTGACAGAGACCGAACTGAAGAAGATGCTGATACATGATACCCCTATTGGGTTGTGAAAGTAGCTGGCATGTCTGTTGGTACTGTACAAAGGCAAAGTGATAGAGACCAAACTGAAGAAGATGGTAGATGGTCTCCCATAAGGGACACAGTGTAGTGTGGCTACAGCAATTCTACCTGGGTGACGAGAGACTCATATATCAGCACTCGGTAGCCAAATCTGTATGGTGGTGAACAGCCAGAGAGGAATGTATCACAGCTGGTGGCTTCTGGTGAGAAAGTTCTATTTGTGTACTCCTCATTACTTGTTGTACAGTGTTTACAATCAATGCTTTGTGGTGTTCATGTTCGAAGCTATACATTGGACGTGGTACACGTCAACTCAGAAAACAAATATAAGAACATGTTCATTCCATTTTGAACCCAGAAAGTGACAGCCCAGTAGGGAAACACTTTCATGAGTATCACAAAAGTGAAGTGAATGATTTTCACTTCATTGGAATCGACCATGTACCTGTAGAGATTCACGGGGGGTAGAGTGAAAATGCTCTTCCAACTAGAAGGGAGGTTAATTAAGCTATAATTAAGCAATAAGGCATGACAGGGTGTGTGTTATCATGTAATAACATCACTCCTGGGGTGGGATGAGGCACGAGGTGAAGTCGAGTGCTTCCACCACCCCAGGAGTGACGTTATTACACGATAACACACATCCTAAACAAATATTTTTGCTCAGTATTTACAAATGAAGAGGGGAGGTACCTAAAACAAACAGTAGAAACACTCTTGATACAGAAGTTGATACCAGCCCATTTACAGAAGAAAGGGTTATGAAAGAACTCTTAAAACTGAAGGTGGACAAAGCAATGGGGCATGATGGGATTCATCCCAGAATTCTAAAAGAACTAAGGGTAGAACTAGGGACACCACTGACTACCCTCTTTAACAAATCATGGAGGATGGGGTGGTACCCAAGGACTGGAGGAGGGCAGATGTGATCTCTTCACAAAAGTGGGAGCAAGGCAGAAGCAGGAAACTACAGACCTGTTAGTTTAACCTCAGTGATAGGAAAATGATGGAATCACTTCTGAAGGAAAGTATTGTCTCCAGTATCTAGAGGCCAGAGGGCACAGGACCCAAGGCAGCATGGATTCACAGCGGAAGGTCATGCCAGATGAATCTGATAGATTTCTTTGACTGGGTGACCAAAGTAGTAGATCAGGAGGGGCTGTGGACATGGCCTACCTAGACTTTAGCAAGGCATTTGACACAGTCCCACACAAAGATTAATATACAAGTTAGCCAGCCTGGGAGTGGGTCCCAAGATGACAGCCTGGGTAAAGAATTGGCTAGAGAATAGGACACAGAGGTAATAGTAAATGGAGTCCACTCTGAAGAAAGGGTTACTAGTGGGTACCTGCAGGGGTTCAGGATTAGGACCAGTCCTCTTCAATGTCTTTATAAGCAACATTGCAGAGGGACTGGAAGGAAAGTATGTCTCTTTGCAGATGACACAAAGATCTGCAACAGAGTTGATGCACAAGGTGGGGTGGAAAGGATGAGAAGGGACTTGGCAAGGTTAGAGGAATGGTCAAATGTATGGCAGCTTAGATTCAATGCTAAGAAGTGCAAGGTAATGCACCTGGGAAACAAAACCCAGGGAAGAGTACACAGTGGGGGTGAGATACTAACAACAACAAAATGGAAAGGGACCTGGGGTAGTCATATTAGATGACCTAAGGTGGGCAAGCAATGTGAGAGGGCAGCAAGGAGGGTTGGGGATACTGGGATGCATAGGAGAGGCATCACCAGTAGAAAACAGGAAGTTGTTATCCTCTGTACAGACAGCTGGTGAGACCCCATCTTGAGTACTGCATGCAGTTCTGGAGACCCAATCTCTGCAAAGACATAGACAGGATGGAAGCTGTCCAGAGGAGGGCAACTAAAATGGTGCAGGGTCTGCACCGGAAGACATATGAAGACAGACTTAAGGCGCTTAATATGTATAGCCTCGAGGAAGGGAGGAGAGGGGACATGATAGAAACTTTCAAGTACCTCAAGGGAATCAACAAAGTCCAAGAGGGTAGCATCTTTCAAAAAAAGAGGTGTGCAAGAACAAGGGCACAATTTGAAGATGGGGGCGGCTCAGAGGTAATTTAAGGAAGTATTTTTTCACAGAGAGGGTTGTGGATGCATGGAATGGTCTTCCGGAGGAGGTTGTGGAGTCAAAAACAGTGGTGGAATTCAAGCATGCATGGGACAGTCATAAGGCAGTTCTAGGGGGTGGGGGTAGGAAGAAGTAGGCTGATGGTTAACTAGGATCTGCAGCTTATCCGGTAGGTAGGAAAATGGGCAGACTGGGTGGGCCAAGCGGTCCTTATCTGCCGTCAAATTCTATGTTTCTATCCCTGGAGTGCCTTATTGTGATTATACAATGGCTCGATGTTATACAAAATAAAATATTTAAAAAGTTTTAGTAGATTTTAGTGTAGCAATATATCTCTGTTTCTTAAAAGTAGCTCCAAACAATCATCCAAAGATCAATACAGTGATGTTATTGTGTAATAACATCACTGTCTCGAGCACACATTGACCAATCAGAGTCCAGGAAATTTTCTTATCATTGTATAATTTTTATTAAACTATGAGGTTGTACAGTGGGAGGTCTGAATGGTGACTGGGAATTACAGCCCTATCTGTAGAATATTCTAATTTGACCACGTGATGTGTATATTGGATGTAAATGTTAGATTCTTTGATTATTGATTACGTCTCTCTAAATTTGTAGAATCATGAGATTTTGTTTGTAATTTATTGGGATGATATTCATTTTGATTCCTATTCCCTTTTCCTTTTCTCCCCCACCCCCATCTGTCTCTTTTCTCTCCTTCCCCTCTACCTGGCCTGACTATACTCTGCTAATATGAGGATGTTTCCTATGAATATAATACACAACAATATGTAAATAACAGCAATACAGCTATAGAACAACCTTCTATAGTATATGGTTAGGGCTTATTGTGCATAAAGGTTCGTATTGTTCGATGGAAACATAGCCTTGTTGTGTATGGTCACCCATACACTATTCTATATATGTATGTGTGCTCCTTGTTCTATAAATAGTGTCAAATCTGTGTATTTATTTATATATTTGTTCTTTCCCAGTCTACCCTAGCTTCTGCAGTTAATAGCTTAAGATGTCAAAGCCTTAACAGAAACTCTATACATAAACAGGCCAAAGGAGCTACCATGAACCTGCACTAAAGAAGAAACACAAAGTTTCCTGACATCTTTTACAAGCCTGCAAGAAATGTACAAAATGAATCATACTAATTTAAGAACTCTCCATGTAGTTAACTCTGCTTCCACCTTTTTTAGATTCACCAGCATTTTATTTATGGTGATTAAATTAAATACTTTAGCATTGTATAGCACTTTAGGGGTTATTATGTTTTATTGGGTATTTATTCAATGTTGTTAAGCATTGCACTTTAATTATGGTAAAGAAATTTAAAGGTAATTGTGTTCTCAACTGATGCCTGCATAAGTTGGCTTTGATATAATTGATGCAATTATTAACACCTGAATTGATTTGTATAAATATGGTATTGATAAATAGCTACCTGGCCCCCTTGAGAAAGGATCAGAGCGATCCGAAGTGGCAGGAGTGCATTGCGGTTTTTGTTGCCTCTGTATATGTGTACCCATTCTTCGATTAAAAGCACTTTAGCATTTCAGACTTTGGTTTCTAGTGATGTTCTTTGCGCAACAGTTTTCTGCAATTTGTATACTCCTAGACACAGGAGTCTGCCCCTTGGTTATTGCCCGCACCCCTCCTTTTCCTTGGGCAGATGGTACAGTGGGGTTGGGGGGGCTTCACGCATTTGAATGTCAAGTGTCCCATATTTCACTGAATAAAGGTTGCGAGGTATTACATCTTGCAGAAGGTCCACCTCTCCCAAAATCAACTTGTAGGTCATGGTTTATGCGACTCATGGGAGGCTCCTACACTCATAATCACAGAGAGGTTATGTGTGTGTGTGTGTCCAGCAAATACATGGAAAATAACAAAAAGAAAATGTTAAAAAGCAGAATAGTATTTATCAAATATTCCAGTCTGTTTCTGTTTTGATAATAGCTGTAAATTTCCAAATTCTATCCCTGCTAACACACTCAGACACTGAACCTAATAACCCCATACAGGCTAGGTTTGCACGTCTACCGCTTGAGTAACATGCTGCTCCCCCCAGGCAGTTTTCATACATCAATCAAATGCCTTCTAACATGCTATTGTATCAATTACAGGAATGCACTCACTGACCTCAGCTAGTCCGTAACCTTTTACCTAGTTTACAAAGCAGCCCCTGGCAACAGCTTAGGACTGCCTTCTTAAAGCAGCAGTGTCAGATAGACATTTTGAACAATGCTTTCATTCTAGTTTAGATTGCCATTTATCTGTTGTCTTGTAAAAAAAGTATTTTTCCCATTTTAATTCTGCTTTAGCATACTTTCTAAATTTTTAAAATGAGTGATTTCTAATAGTTTTTCAGGTTTCTATCGTACTCTTAACTGTTTTGGACACACATTACTTAATATCACTTATTTTGTGTCTAAATGAACAAGTATTTTATGTCTCACTCTCCCTATCCCCCAGGCTCAGGGTGGCTTACAAGATATACTAAATAAATATAAAGCAGAAAATTCTAGTACCTAATTTATAACTAAAGATAATTATCCCTATACAGTTTACCTATTGCACAATTACTGAAAATAAATTCCAACCTGATAAAAAAAAAAAAAAAAAATCTTAGTGATTGAAGGCCAGCTTAAAAAGGTAGCAGTTTTAGCACCTTTTGAATTGGACCCCCCACACACACACACATGTTGAGAGGTAAAGAGTTCTAAAACAATGGAGCCACCACTGGAATGGTGCTACCCTCAGACTGCTTTAAACCTGACCTGCGGACTGCCAACAAACCCTCCTCAGAGGAACGGAATGGGTGACCCCGGAGCGTATTGATAAAGGAGTGCTTTCGGGTAGCCTGGGCCCACATTGTGTATTGCTTGACACATTAACAAGTATTTGAATGAGATGTGCCACCTCACTGTCGATCACATCACTGCCAGGCAGTGTGACATCTGGAACCCCAGGGTGATATGCTTGGAGCAGGAAGCTCCAGCAATTAACCTGACTGCAGCATCTGCACTAGATACCAGTGACGTGGTAAACCTCCAGATAGTCCAAGGTATAGAGAATTGTAGTAATCCAGTCTGGATGTAACAAAAGTTGCATTTACACCAGGGTTAAATTGGGCAGGAGCCCACAGGAACTCAGTTCCGCCATCTCTTAAAAAATAGTACGAGAGTTCCACCACTTGTGTCATCTTCCTCCATTGACTAATATACTGTAGGTGAGTTCACCCACTTAGAAATTACATTTCTACCACTTAGAAATCTAGATGTGGGAGTACCCCCATCTAAACATTTCCAGTTTAACCACTGGTTGACGTGACAGCTCTGTTTAAATTCTGGGACAGTCCCATGCTGCCCTGACATCCCATGTTGATCCAGTTGCATGTTTACACAGCCCCTCTCAGTGCCGATGCAGGCCGTGCTGAAGAGGGGCCATGAGACCAAGGGCCACGGGGTAAGATGTAAACAGCAGCACATCTATTAAGCAGATTGCACACACAGGAACATCCACCTTGCGCTGGAGTGAGAAGTGCAGCTTGTCCACATGGCTGCTTACAACACTTGCTCTGGAATTTTAGGAACACAGTGGCTCCAGGAGAGGTTAGTGAATGACTTACCATGACTGGGTAAGTGTCCACATGGCCACATTTGCACTGCAGCAACCTGAGAAGGTGGGTGACTGCAGTGTAAATGCAGCCTTGTGTAAACTGAACTACAAAAGAACTCCAGAGCAAATGCCCTGAGGCATGGGTTATCCCAGAGGATATTGGCCATACAGCCAATTTTAAAGAAAACACAATTGACATACCCCAATAATGCAAGCGCAAGAGAACATATGCAAATCCCATAGTGAATTTGAACTAGCTCAACTTTAAACAGAATTGCATGGTGCCCAGAAGGCCTCACAGTACAATCAGCACTGATTGCACTGTGACGCCTTCCGGCACCATGCAATTCTGCTTAAAGTTGAGCCAGTCCAAATTCTGTCATGGGGATTTGCATATGTGTCCCATGATGCTCTGCATTATTGGGGTATGTGCAATTGTGTTTTCTTGCGTAAACTGGCCTAAAGGGATACATCAGTGTGTTCAGATCCTCAGATTTTGGGTAGGGTTTGATCCAGGCAATGTTATTCAGCTAGAAAAGGCCACTGTGGACAGCTGCTGACACCTGATAGTGTAGTGTCAGCTTGCAGTTCATGGTGATGCCTAGATTTATTTTTTTAATCAAGCTTTTCTCAATCTCCAACTTGCCTGATGCTGCAGCCCAGCCCAGTGACTGACATTCTCATGGATTTTCCAGTTATCTGATCTCAAGAAGGCCACACTCACTGCCGAGTAAATGTCAAATCAGGCCCCCGGCGTAGACTCGTATGGGGGCATGCTGGGCTTCCTGTGCATTCAGGCATTAGGTGACCACATGCTGTATTTCGGATGAGACATTAAACCGAGGTCGTGTCTGCCTGTTCCGGTGGTTGTTCACGTGGACGTCAAAGATCGTACAACATTTCTCGAAAAGAGTACGGGAATTTCCACAATTGCCCTGGCCAAATTTCCCTGATTCCCTAAAAATACCACCAACAGCTTAATCTGGTTCAGTTTCAGTTGGTTACCATCTGTATCCACCCTCCCTCCCTCCTCAGATCGTCCCTGAAAATGGGATTTCTAGTCTCAGTGGGCAACCTGGTCAACAAAATTCAATAATTAAATAAATAAATAACAATTCTTTCTGGATAAGATGCCCTCTATTCAGACTGGTATTTCTGCAAGTGGTCTATCATGGGCTGGTAGTAACTAGCCCTAGAGGGAAATTGTCAGCTATTCCCATAAGACAGCCTATTATGCAGGTGACCTACTACTTTATATTACTAACCAAGCTCTTCCCCGCCTTAGCGGAAGGTTTATGTCTTATTGAATCTGTTTCAGGACATAAGATAAACGCCCAGAAAACTGAACCACTCTAAGTAGGACTTCAGCCTAGTTTACAACTCAAATTCTGATTTCCAGTTAAATGGGATAACTCTCAAATTAAATACCTGGGTATAAACCTGACCTCTGATCTAACACAACTTTACACTTGAAACTATCACCCCTTGATTTCACAGATGGCTGCGGATCTGAGTGTGTGCACTCATTTACCCCTCCACCTGGTAGACTGAGTGCAGTCTATAAAGATGAACATTTTACCCTGGTTACTATATTTGTTTCAAAATGTTCTCATATTCCCGCTGGCGAAAGATATACAACAGTGGGATAAAATAATACTTAGCATGCTTTCTTTGGCAGGGCAATAGACCTAGAGTGGCATACAGAAAATTACACCTACCAAAAACAAAAGGAGGCTTGGCCTTATCAAACCTCACCCTATACGCCACAGCTGCTCTTCTCCATCACACCTGTTAGTGGTTCACGTCCTGAGGTTGCACCCAATGGGTCTAAATAGAAAGAAATATGGTATCAGTCTCACTAGATGCTGTGGCCTTGTTCCAGCCTTCTCAATTCGAATCTCTACAAGAGTCCTCATACTTTACCACAAACATAAACAAGGCCTGAAAATACCATATGATGCTACCAATTAACAAAGTAGGAGTTAAATGGGTTGGGGTCCCCACTTTGGCTCCCCAATTTCTTCCTGCCAAGTGGGATCACAAGTTCCACACCTGGCTAAGACTGGGTTTAGTACACACCTATCAGTTTTATAATAATGGTGTATTTCTATCTTATAAACAACTGATGTCCAACTTCTCTTTAACTCGACAGGGCTATTATGGGTACTTCCAGATCTGTCATTATCATGAGCAGACTTTGGGGCTTTAGGTGGACCAGAACCTGATCCCACAAGTTTTTCCTTTTTTAATACATGCACAAACCTCTTTTGATTAGGCACATTTTGTCTCTAGGTGTTATCAAGAGTTCTTAAATACTCCAACGACCCTTATGACTACACTACAGCTCAGATGGGAGTCGGAGATTCAAGCGTCCTTTACCCCTGAACAGTGGTCTAGGATTTGGCTTCGACAAAACAAAGCAACTTGATCATACATCTGGCATGAATTTTGTTGGAAGATAGCCAGTCGATATTTCCAAACCCCCCCAGATCACAGCCAAGTTCTGTAGTTGCCACCCTCCTAGTTGATGGAGACAGTGTGGCTGTTCTTTAGCAATGCATACACATACAATATCTTCTGGTCTTGTCCTGTCCTCACCACTTATTTGGGACACAGTGGGTAAGGTGTTGCAGGATTTGATACCCGAACTGGGACCATGAACACCCGAGAAGGTATTACTCCTACACTTCCCGTCACAACTGAATAAAAAACATCTCGCATACCTCGCTGGCATACTCTTGGCAGCAGCCAAAAAAGCTATCACTGTCTTGTGGCTGCAGCGGGTTACCCTTCAGATTTCTTCTTGGGAGGATATTATCTATTATATCTACTGGATGGAATGTATGATGGCTCAATTACAAAATGCCATCCCTATCCTGGTAAATAGATGGATGGCGTGGCTATTGTATATAACAGCCCATAGAGCGGACATCATTCCATAGGGGAGGGAGCCGTTCTACCATGAGGAGTGGATTATGTCAATGTGTTTTAAGATTGGCTGCGCCAGACAGTCCTACAGAGTTGGTTGTTATCCCAGGCTGGGGCAAACTAGACCAGGTATTCACCCTTGGCACGAGCTTAAACATGATATATCCTGCTTTTCCTCCTCAGTTACTTAAGATATTTGCTCCGTTGATGACTATCTTTTTAAAAAAAGATTCAATATGGACATGCTTGCTGTCACTTGATATGAAGCAACACTGAAATGTAATGGCATAATGGTTGTACCCTGAGAAAACCAATAAAATTACAAGTTTTTTTAAAAATGAGAGGAATTGTCAATCTGCCTCTCTGGGCTGCGTTTCACCCAGTTGCTGAAGAGGAAGTGCTTGGGGTGATTTCAGGCCTGCGCCCCACTTGCTGTATGTCGGACCTGGGCCTACCTGGCTGCTACTTGGATGCATGGAATCCCTGGGGCAAATTTTCACCAGAAATTTTCTGATGGAGGGTGTCTTTCCTGCTGCCTCGAAAAGAGTGGTTGTTAAACCCCTCCTGAAAAACATCTTGGCCCTGACAATTAGACGAATTGTCTCAGACTTTCCGTTTTTTGGGGAAGGTAATTGAGAAGGTGGTGGTGGCACAACTTAAAGCTCACCTAGAAGCATTCAACATCAGTGAGACTCTACCATAGAGCTTCAAACCCCGCCACAGTATGACGACAGCTCTTGCCAGGGTGTCACATGATCTCCTCATGGTGAGGGATCAGGGGCTATGTTCCATCTTAGCCTTCCCTAGAGATTATTTATTTATTTATTGAAAAGATGGTGTCCAGGAAAGGCACACTGAGTTAGGGCTCATTTCCAGGTGCGACCCGGGGAAGGGGTTGTAGGGAGAACAATTCACACTACAAATCAGAGGCAGCATAACATTGCAGGATCATGGGTGCATACTGAGGCAATAGTAAATGGGCTAGCATAAAATAGTAACAGTGTAACATACAGCAGTGTAATACACAGCAGTGTGCAGTAAGCAATCATGTGTGAGGCAAAGTGCACAGTGTGTGTTGGAGTTAGGAATAAAATCATGAAAGACAAAAGGAAAGGAAGGAAACTGTTTAACCAGGAAAGGCACACTAAGCCAGAGCTTGTTTCCAGGTGCGATCTGGGAGCACAAGGAGGTTAAGTGACTTAGAGGCACACAGTATGCAAGTGGGGGCTGATGGGATTCAAACCCAGGTCTCCAGGTTTGCAGCTCAGTGGCCTTAACCACAAAGACTAGGGGAGGAGCAGGTGAGGGTCAAGGGAAAGGATATGGGGTTAGGGAGGGGGTAGATAGGAACCAGGGGGTGCAGGAAGTTGCCTTAGGTGGAGTCTAAAGGTGGGAGAGAAGGGACGAGGCAGAGGGGGAGGGTAGCAGATTCCAGATGGAGGGCAGATGATAGGAGAAGGCCTTAGAGATGTTGTGAAGTTTTGCTTCGCCGGTAAAGTTACGGAAAAGTTGTGAAATTCGCCTTTATGAATAACTTTATGAATTGCCCACTTTGCTACTTTGCATTGAGCTGGTTACTTTTACGCAGGATATATCTGGTGAATCAGAACATCAGGGGCCAGATATTCAAAACTTAGCCCCAGGGCAAAATTAGCACTGCTTGGCTTGCTAAAATAACCTGGAAACATTTGCACACTATATTCAAAGGAACAGCCCCGGGCTAAATCAGTTGAACATAGCGTGCAAATGAAGCCATGCAAACAGAGCTGAGAGTACAGTGCAAAAATAGACCAGCAAATAAGACAGCTCTGAATACAGCAACGGGGAAGGCCAAACTGCAATAGCAGCCCAGTGCACACAGAGGTGGAGTAAGGCAGAATTGCAGTAGGTGGCTAATGTGGGTGACAGCAAAGCAGTGATGCACAGCAACTGCAAACAACATTGCAGGCCAAACACAGCAGAACTGTGCTATGGTTTTGATAGGTTTACCCGATGCTAACTCGTTTGCCCGGCACTAACTTGTTTGCTCGACGCTAACACATTAGTCCTGCGCTAAATTTTGCTATATTCAAAGCTCCTATGCAAATGAGCCTACTTGGGCAATCCGTGGGCAAACAGCCACATTAGCATCTCATTATGGCCTGCTTTACATGCATTACCATGTAGATTACCTGGTGCTATTGCATGGTGCACACAGCTCCACCTGTATGTCAGACTGGTACTCGGTCGGTAGCTGGAGAGCTGGTGCACTCACAGCTCACCTGTATGTCAGATATGATAAACAGTTCGGTAGCTGCAGGCTGAGTTTGGACACAGAAGCACAGACTATTATGGCCCAGGGGACTAGCACCACAGGAACAGGTGGTTGTGCTGCATGCCATAGACATATTGTTATTCCTGCTACAGTGTGTATCAGATGGTACAGTGCCATTGCGGCTGGTATTGTGAGGAATACAGCCATGCCTATGATATGTCAGGCAACAATGACTGCTGCTATCCACACAGTGACATGCACAGCTGGCAGGTGTATTCTGACAGTGGACACCACAGTCATACTGTCCTGTGACCCACATGCGCTGCACCAGTGGCATGGGATTCCCACACTAACATACACATGGCTGGCCATGTGTGATGGGGAGCCTGGACAGGTGTGTGGTATATGCCCTGGTGGGGGGGCAGACACATGCCATCATACAGGCACTCTGATGTGAGGGGCATTCCCGTCACTGGCACATATGCACTGCGTGGACACCCCCAGCTGTGTGGTAGCACCTACTATGTGGTGCAGCCTGGCCACCTGTAAACCTTCCCCTCAGTAACCCCCACTCCCCCAGTGGTGCATGTGTGTGCTGGGTGATGTACCCCTATAGGGAGACTGGACATGGGTGCAGCTGTCTCCTTTACGGCATATGGAATGTCCCAGGGTGGCCATCTGTCCTCTCTGCCTCCTTATTGGCTGCAGTCATCAGGTGCACCATGATGCTGTTGTTGCTTACGGCCATGTTGCCTGTTGCTGCTGTGTCCATGCCCCTATCCTTGTTTTGCCCAGAGTTAAGATTACCTTTTCCTGGGGGTTACTTGTGCCACACAAAGTGTCACACAAAGTGACGCAAACACACTTTGCGTGGCACTAACGCCCCGAATATAGCATAGTGTCTGTATTCATGTACATGCCCCTTCTCTTTGCATGGTGCATACATTATAATTTTGCCAGGCGTAATGCAGTTTGCCACGCTATTTGGTCTTTTTGAATAAGGGGACCCTCACAAACCTGGTGCAAATGGTTTGTGCCCAGCGCAAAGTTTTGAATATCTGGCCCTAAAAGTAGTCACACATGAAAGTTGTGTCCTTCCCCATCGATCCCCATCGGAGAACTGCCACCGTGAGCGGCATAAACACAGGAAGCTGGAGGACGAAAGATGCACTGAAGGGTTGAGCATGCACGGTCAAAATGTAAACAAACTGAGAACTAATGGAGCAAATTATAGGGAGAAAATAAACCTGAAAGAAACAGGAAAGCCAGGTTAGTGCGTAAGAGCAAAGGTGGAACAACATACTGAGAAAAAAATATTTTTTTTTTATCTACTACTGCAGCTTTATGGCAAAGTTAAGGTGAAGCTGCCAGCAAATTTGCATAACTTCTCATGAAAAAGTGCAGCTTTGACTGCTACAAACTTTGCAAAGTCAGCACTTTGCACTTCACGAATGTGGCAAACATTGCAAATTATTTTGCAGATCAAAGTTTGCCAGATTTGCACATCTCTAGTCCTCCTGGATTTCTCATTGGCATTTGACACAGATGATGATGAGGTGCTGCAGGGTGGCCTGATGAACTGGGTGGGACTTGCTCACACTGTTCTGTGCCTATGTCTGTGCTGGTTTGAATCTCATATTGCTGAAAGAATGCAGCAGGTTGCTCTTGGTAGCTCCATCTCTGCAGCAGCTGTGCTCACCTATAGTGTTCCTCATTGTTCAATCCTTGCCCGCATGTTGTTTGTCATGTATAAATTGCCTTTTGCAGGACATCTATACATGGTATGACATTTAGTTTCCTGTTATGCAGATGATACAACTCTACCTCTCTTGCACTCCTGGTGGGAGTAATACTGCCTCTGTGCTGAAGCAATGCCTTGGTAGGATATAAGAGTGATGCTGCCTCTGTGCTGAAGTGATGCCTTGGTAAGATATGGCAGTGATGCTGCCTCTCTGCTGAAGTGATGCCTTGGTAAGATATGGCAGTGATGCTCCCTCTGTGTTGAAGCGATGCCTTGGTAAGATATGGGAGTGATGCTCCCTCTATGTTGAAGCAATGCCTTGGTAAGATATGGCAGTGATGCTACCTCTGTGTTGCAGCAGTGCCTTTGTAAGATATGGGAGTGATGCTGCCTCTGTGCTGAAGCGATGCCTTGGTAAGATATGGGAGTGATACTCCTCTGTGTTGAAGCTATGCCTTGGTAAGATATGGGAGTGATGCTGCCTCTGTGTTGAAGCTATGCCTTGGTAAGATATGGGAGTGATGCTACCTCTGTGTTGAAGCGATGGCTTGGTAAGATATGGGAGTGATGTTCCTTCTGTGCTGAAGCAGTGCCTTGTAAGATATGGGAGTGATGCTGTCTCTGTGTTGAAGTGGTGCCTTGGTAAGATATGGGAGTGATGCTGCCTCTGTGTTGAAGCTATGCCTTGGTAAGATATGGGAGTGATGCTCCCTCTGTGTTGAAGCTATGCCTTGGTAAGATATGGGAGTAATGCTCCCTCTGCGCCAAAGCGATGCCTTGGTAAGATATGGGAGTGATGTTCCCTCTGTGCTGAAGCAGTGCCTTAGTAAGATATGGGAGTGATGCTGCCTCTGTGCTGAAGCTATGCCTTGGAAACATATGGCAGTGATGCTACCTCTGTGCTGAAGTTATGCCTTGGTAAGATATGGGAGTGATGCTCCCTCTGTGCTGAAGCAATGCCTTGATAAGATATGGGAGTGATGCTACCTCTGTGCTGAAGCTATGCCTTGGTAAGATATGGGAGTGATGCTGCCTCTGTGCTGAAGTGATGCCTTAGTAAGATATGGGAGTGATGCTGCATCTGTGCTGAAGCTATGCCTTGGTAAGATATGGCAGTGATGCTACCTCTGTGCTGAAGCTATGCCTTGGTAAGATATGGGAGTAATGCTGCCTCTGTGCTGAAGTGATGCCTTGGTAAGATATGGGAGTGATGCTGCCTCTGTGCTGAAGCAATGCCTTGGTAAGATATGGGAGTGATGCTGCCTCTGTGCTGAAGCAATGCCTTGGTAAGATATAGCAGTGATGCTGCCTCTGTGCTGAAGGGATGCCTTGGAAACATATGGCAGTGATGCTCCCTCTGTGCTGAAGTGATGCCTTGGTAAGATATGGGAGTGATGCTGCCTCTGTGCTGCAGCAATGCCTTGGTAAGATATGGGAGTGATGCTGTCTTTGCTGAAGTGATGCCTTGGTAAGATATGGGAGTGATGCCTCTGTGCTGAAGCAATGCCTTGGTAAGATATGGGAGTGATGCTGCGTCTGTGCTGAAGTGATACTTTGGTAAGATATGAGAGTGATGATGCCTCTGTGCTGAAGCGATGCCTTGGTAAGATATGGGAGTGATGCTGCGTCTGTGCTGAAGTGATGCCTTGGTAAGATAGGGAGCCGATGCTGCCTCTGTGCTGAAGCAATGCCTTGGTAAGATATGGGAGTAATGCTGCCTCTTTGCTGAAGTGATGCCTTGGTAAGATAGGGGAGTGATGCTGCCTCTGTGCCGAAGCAATGCCTTGATAAGATATGGGAGTGATGCTGCCTCTGTGCTGAAGTGATGCCTTGGTAAGATATGGGAGTAATGCTGCCTATGTGCTGAAGTGATGCTCTGGTAAGATAATGTTTGGATGGCCTCCAACTGACTCTGTCTCACCAGCCCTGGTAAGACAGAGGATTTGAGTGCCAAGCCAGCTTGGCATGGGTCAGCAATGATTGGTTAAATGTCTTGCTTAACACAGAAACATAGACTTTGATGGCAGATAAGGATCGCTTGGCCCACCTAGACTGCCCATTTCCCTACCTATTAGATAAGCTGCAGATCTTAATTAACTAACAGCCTACTTTTTCCTACCTCCCACCAGAATTGCTTTTTGTCTGTCCCATGCATTCTTGAATTCCCCCACTGTTTTGACCCACAACCTCCTCAGTAAGTCCGTTCCATGCATCCATCACCCTCTGTTTGAAAAAATACTTCTCACATTGCCCGAGCCATCCCCTCTTTCTTCAGATTGTGTCCTCTTGTTCTTGCACATCTCTTTTCTGAAAGATGCTACCCTCTTGGACTTTGTTGATTCCTTTGAGGTACTTGAAAGTTTTATCATGTCCCCCTCTCCTCCTTACCTCAGTGGTATGCATATTAAGCTCCTTTGGTCTCTCTTCGTATGGCTTGTGTTGCAGACCCTGCACCATTTTAGTTGCCCTCCTCTGGACTGCCTCCATTCTGTCTATGTCCTTGCAGAGATGGGTTCTCCAGAACTGCACGCAGTACTCCAGATGGGGTCTCACCAGCTGTCTGTACAGAGGGATAACAACTTCTTGTTTTCTACTAGAGATGCCTCTCCCCATACATCCCAATATCTCCCCAGCCATCCTTACTGCCTTCTCACATTGCTTGCTTACCTTTAGGTCATCTGATATGACTATCCCCAGGTCCATTTCCATTTTTGTTGTTGTTAATACCCCTCCTCATTGTGTACTCTTCCCCTGGATTTTTGTTTCACAGGTGCATTACTTTGCACTTCTTTGCATTGAATCTAAGCTACCATACTTTTGACCATTCCTCCAACCTTGCAGAGTCCCTTCTCATCCTTTCCACCCCCATTGTGTATCAATCCTGTTGCAGATCTTTGTGTCATCTGCAAAGAGGCATACTTTTCCTTCCAGTCTCCTGCAATGTCACTTATAAAGACGTTAAAAGGACCGGACCCAGCACTGAACCTTGCGATGCCCGTTGTAACCCCACTTTCTTCAGAGTAGACTTGCTTACTGTTACCCTCTGTGTCCGTTGTGCAGCCAATTTTTACCAGGCTACCACCCTGGGATCCACCCAGGCTGGCTAATTTTATTAATATTTTGTGTGAGACTGTGTCAAATGCCTTGCTTCCATCTAGGTAGGCATCTTACCTTCGTTAAATGACCAACCACTCAGAGCTGTGGATGCAGTAAGGAATCTAGGAGTCATTCTGGATAGCAAGCTGACATTAGAACAGCAGATGTTAGCTCTTGTCTAAAATGACTTTTACTATCTCTGCAACATCACCCGGACCAAACCACATCTGATTCCTGCTGATCTGTGATGAAGTCCATGCCTTTTTCACCTCCGGACTGGATTATTGCACTGTTCTGTACTAAGGGTTATCTGGATATTTGATGCACCACCTGCCGTTGGTCCAAAATACAGTGACTGTGCTGGTGGTGGGGACTTCTCAGAGCGACCACAACACAGCAGTCCTATGCAATCTGCACTGGCTGTCAATTCGGTGACGCATCACCTTCAAGACTGGCTTGTTAACATTCAAGACCCTACATGGTCTGGGTCCCTAATTACTTCAAAGACCTACTCCCCTACTCATCCTCTCTATTCCACTGATAGGGGACTGCTCGGGGTCCCCCATTCCTACCTTAAACAGTTGCGGAACATGGCCTTCAGAGTTGCCACACCATTGCTCTGGAATTCGCGACCAGTGAGTAATGAGTATCTGATGTGCTCAAATAGTTGAGGCCTTTAAGGCCTCTTTCAAAATGTATTTGTTAAATCAGACCGATCCAGTTAAAGTTATTTTTACTATCTCTGCAACATCACCCGGACCAAACCACATCTGATTCCTGCTGATCTGTGATGAAGTCCATGCCTTTTTCACCTCCGGACTGGATTATTGCACTGTTCCATACTAAGGGTAATCTGGATATTTGATGTACCACCTGTCGTTGGTCCAAAATACAGTGACTGTGCTGGTGGTGGGGACTTCTCAGAGTGACCACAACACAGCAGTCCTATGCAATCTGCACTGGCTGTCAATTTGGTGACGCATCACCTTCAAGACTGGCTTGTTAACATTCAAGACCCTACATGGTCTGGGTCCCTAATTACTTCAAAGACCTACTCCCCTGCTCATCCTCTCTATTCAACTGATAGGGGACTGCTCGGGGTCCCCCTTTCCCACCTTAAACAGTTGCGGAACATGGACTTCGGAGTTGCCACACCATTGCTCTGGAATTCGCAACTAGTGAGTAATGAGTATCTGATGTGCCCACATAGTTGAGGCCTTTAAGGCCTCTTTCAAAATGTATTTGTTTAATCAGACTGATCCAATTAAAATTATTTTAGTTATTTAATTTTATTGTTTGGTATTACTGAGAACCCTGTTTACAGTGTATGCTGATAGTAAATTCCTGTTTTGTTTTGATTGCCCTAGGGATAGGGCACCTTATAAATAAAATTGCCTCGCCTAGATCAATCACACATTTTGCTTTTCCTAAATAGATTATAGACTATCTTGCATTGCCTAGATAGGGGACAGGCAGTAGATTTTCTCTAATTCAACTTTAGTAAGGCCTTCAATTTAATACCACACAGGAGGCTGCTGAAGAAGATGGAGGACTTGGGAGTGGAGCAGGATTTAGTTCAATGGGTTCTGGGTTGGAAACTGGTTAACGGAGAGGCAGCAGAAGGTAGTGGCAAACTGGTAAAATCAGAGGACAGAGAGATTATGAGCAGAGTGCTGAAGAGATCAGTCCTGGGTCCTGTCATATTTGATAGGTACTTAAGTGACATTAGGGAGGGTATCCATGGAAAACTGTGTCTTTCTGCTGATGATACAAAGCTATGCAGCAGGGTGGATCATGAGGAAGGAGTGAAGGAATGCCAGAAACACCTAAACAAACTACAGACATTTTTTAAGGTTTGGCAGCTGAGGATGGATTTGATTACAGACCTGGAGGATACACTTAATTTTTTTCTGAGTGAATTTCTTTTAGTCTGTGAAAACCATGCACCTAGACTGCAAACTAAAAGAAAACAAAATAGTTTACCACGGATGAACTAGAAAATTTTGAAGCACTCAAGAGTGTGGAATAGACTGTGGAAAGTGGCTAGAAAAACAAATTGGGAAAGCGATTGGGATAAATATATAGAGCGTACAGGAATAAGCATCAGAGGTTAATTAGAGAAGAAAAAGATTACAAGAATAAATTTGAAACAGCTACTAATGCCGGAGACATCTGGAAAACAATATGATAACTTCAAACACCTGTAGAAACAAGACTTCCTTCTTCCTTTAGAACTAATGGATAAGTAGTTACAGATTCAAAGGAGATGGCAAGGATTCTAAACAACTCTTTTGTAAATCTACCTACTTTGCCTGGGGATAAATCCAGGCGCTTAGACAGCAATTCTGATGGAAAGGTGAAGAATGCACAGGAAATTCAGCATCTCCTGTCTAGATTTAGGATTTTGAACTCAAAAGACATAAGAAAACATCTATGAATGTTAAACATATCTAAGTCAGGGACTGGATGGCTTGGAGGCCAGACTGCTGAGAGAAGGGGCTGAGGAGGTAGCTGTGCCACTAACAAATCTTTTAATTGAAGCTTGTGCTCTGAATATTCCCTAATTGTAGGAACAACGGAAAATAATTTCAGTTTTAAGGGTGGGGATCCACATTCCAGATAATTATAGGCCCATAGCCCTATTATCCATTGCTTCAAAGATATTCAAAAGGAAGTTCATAAGCAGGTGTATGACAGTCTGACGTTAGGTCCCTACACTCTATTAGTACAGCTTTGATGGATTTCACAGACACCATCTTCTGCTCAGTGGAGGATAAACAGTGCATGGGAACAGTGTTTGTGGATCTATCAAAGGCATTCGACATAGTGGATTATCCACTGTTGTTGAATAAATTGGAAGTTAAAGGTATTGGTAAGGAGGCAATAAAATGGTTTCAATCATACTTATATGGCCGCAGACAAGTAATCAGTACCCCTGGAATAACATCAGAAACTGAAAGAGGTGAAGAAAGGTGTTCTTCAAGGCTCTACATTGTGGTCACTTCTGTTCATTACATTCATAGACGAATTACCTAGGATATGTACAGGGAGACAAGTAATCAGTACCCCTGGAATAACATCAGAAACTGAAGAGGTGAAGAAAGGTGTTCTTCAAGGCTCTACATTATGGTCACGTCTGTTCATTACATTCATAGACGAATTACCTAGGATATGTACAGGGAGTAATATTAAGTTGTATACAAATGACTTTGTTCTGCAAAAGATTGCGCTGCTGTAGAAATTGTTCTGCAGTGTGAATTTCGCAGAGTAGAGCAATGGTTGGAAGACAATAAATTAATAATGAACATAAAGAAAACAAATACAATGGTGTTGAAATACAAAACAAGGAAGGGGTCAGGAGATGTGATGACAAATATAACTATAAAAACTGGAAACAGTTTGGAACTTACTCAAGTTAATTCATATAAATAACTGGACTTATGGGTTGATTCAAATTTAGATTTTGACATTCACATCGACCATGTTTTTGCTAAAGTCTCTCAGAAACTGGAGACCTTACATAGGCATAAGGATAGTATGACACAGGGGACAAGGGAATTGTTAGTAACCTCAGTAATAATTCCACTGATTGACCATGGGTGTATTGTCTATGGAACTACAAGCAAACGCAACTTACAAAAATTGATAGATTACAATATATACTAGCAAGATTTGTTTTGGGACTGAAGGGCCCATACATAAACCATTATCATTGTGAAATGCTCCTTCAATTGAACTGGGGTATCTTCGAATTGACAAGGGCAGAATTCTGAGTATTTTTTGTATAAATGTTCAAATGAAGTAGCCCCAAATTATCTTAAAGATAAAATTACACTGAATGTATCATGTTACCCTTTGTGTGATATAAAAAGGAGGGGGACTGAAAGTTCTATGAACCAAGACTAAGTATGGAAAAATGTGATTTGATTTTATTGCAGTACATAAATGGAATTCGCTTTCCCCAGTTTTATGAAATAGGCCAACGTGCCAGACTTTTAAGTCTGCTTTATTGGAATCTTGTTCCTATAAGTGTACTTGCTACTAATGAATTTTTATAGTATAAAAGTATATTTGTATACTGATTACGTAATTGTGTATTTGTAATATGTGTCCTAAGATTTGTTGTGTAATATGCTGAGTATGTATTGTAACTTGAGAACAGGACAGCCCCGAAAGCAGGCTTTGTCTAGTGCCTTATCCTGATAAAAATATAAAATAAAACTTGAAATAAATAAACTTGAAAAGGTTCAATGCCAAGAAGTGCAAAGTAAAGCACTTAGGCAGACATGATCAAAGCACTGAATACTGGATGGGAGGAGTTAGACTGGCAAATACTTCAGAAGAGAGAGATCTAGGGGTCATAATTACTGACTTCCTTATGCAAACAAGGCAATGTAACAAAACATGCAGCAATGCATCAAGGATGCTGGGTTGCAGAGGGAGGGGTTTTGACAGTAACAGAAGCGAGGGGATTCCTCCACTGTACAGATCTCAGGCGAGGCCTCATCTAGAGTACTGTGACCAGTTCTGGAACCTCATCTGAGGAAGGATATCGGTAGACTCAAGTCTGTATGGTGAAGGGTCTCTAAGGTGAACCAGGGGCAGCAGGATAGTTCTTGTGAAGAATGGCTGGAGGCCCTAAACATGTATTTGTTAGAGTCCAGAAGGGAGTGAGAGAACACGTCTGACACATATAAGTTTCTTAGGGGTATGAATAAGGTAAAGAGTGGAAACCCATTTGTAAGAAATATGAATGCAATCACTAGAGGGTCATGAATGGAGGTTGCTGGGGGTAAATTTAGGAGGAAAAATTTGAGGAAGTTCTACTTTACTGAGTGGGTGATGGATCTGTGGAACAGACCACCAGAAGAAGTGGTGGGGGCAGATGCCCTTAATGGGTTTAAGTACAATTGGGACAGGGCAGGGGGACACATAGTCCAAAAGAGGGGCAGTAAGAGTTTGAGTGATGGGCTAGAAGGAGGAGGATGTAAACTGCCTACAAGGACAGTAGGTCAGTGGGGTGGGGTATTATAGTAAGGACAGACTAAATGGACCTTAGGTCTCCTTCTGCTGTCAAATCCTATTTATACAATAAGTGTGTCATCAAAATGGCACAGATAAAAGTGGTATCTCACTCTGTGATGAACCCAGTTCATAAGATAGCATTTTTATCTTATGAACAAGCTTTGTCAGAGTAGTTATCTCCACAGTGGGGTCTGTCACAATTGCGCACCAATTGTTGAATAAGCCAGACCTAATTTTAAACACAAAGCTGCTGTCTTTGACCTAGTGTGTGTCAGTTTTTATTTTTTTTCCATGCTTGTCGAGCCAAAGCAAAAAATAATCAGTATAAAACCATTGTAAATATGTGTTATTTGATAACACGTTTATTGTATAAACTGGATACGCCTTTGTGACTGAGTTATATGCTTTTTAGAAACACAGAAACATAGAATTTGACGGCAGATAAGGACCGCTTGGCCCACCCAGTCTGCCCATTTCCCTACCTAATGGATAAGCTGCAGATCCTAGTTAACCAGCAGCCTACTTTTCTTTATTCAAGTCTGCAACCTAGTAAGCTTCACCATATGCGCTAATTACGAAGTTAAAGAGGTTGCAGACCTCTCCTGAAGATAAAAAACTATGTGGCTCAGTCACATATCATGTATCCCTACATATCTATGATCCTCTGTGTCTCTGGCTAGTAGTAGATCATTTTGCACCCCGACGAGTGTTGCCTCTGTGCTGTGTCTTGTCCTGAATCCCAACCAGAATGGCTCACAGATATCATATTACTCAAATGCACCTCAAAGTCCCTGGAACCTTGACAAATCTGTGGTGTGGAGTTCCTTGGGTCTGAATGATCATGGGACACAGTGTTGCAATTATTAGGGTAATGCTAGCACTGCACTGCATGATTGTTCAAACCCTGAGGAACACTACACAGATTTACACAAGGCTCCATTGACTTTTTACCCTAATTTTTAATTTCCCTACTTTGTACGCCGGCTTCATCCTCATTGACACAGTACATTAAAGGAAAACTGCACTGAACCTGTAAGTTGGATTCTATAGAGCTGACTTTGGAAATACTGGTTTATATTCAGTTATTGTTTCATCCTTTCTGGTCTTTTGGTAAGCACATTGGGTGCTCCTGATTCACAAATTGCTGGTAAGGATAATTTTAGAACTCTGTGGTGTAGTTTATGCCCTTACTCTACTCGCTTGGTACAATCCATCAGTGTTCTACTACAGAGCTGTGTGGTTGAAAAGTACATAAGCTACATCATACAATTCTAAAATGACACTGCCCACTTGTGTGAAAATCAGGAATACCCCCCTGTGTTTACCAAAACGCCAATAAAGACGGAACCATAACAGAACAAGAATCAGTATTTAAACAGAAAAAAAGCTTTTACAGGAAAAAATGGCATACATGCTCAATGTAGTTCTTTTTTAATGTAGTCTTTTGCAATATACCTCCCTACCTTTTGAGAAACCTATATACCAACTAACACTTTTAGGTTTTGCTTTTGTTATACTCCATGATGAACACTGTACTTGTCAAAAGCTCCTGAATAATCACGAACATTGCCCCTGCCATGTAGTTAACTTTGGGAGTAGCCTTACAGGCCACTTGTGAAGCAGCTACATCTTCACACACATTGCACCAGACTTGCAGCAGACTTTGTGAGTGCCCCTGAAGCAGCTGCATCATCAAAGACATTGTGATGAGCCTGTAGCAGGTTTTGTGAGTGGCCCTAAGCAGCTCCACCATTGCACGCATTGTGCTGGACCTGTAGCAGGTTTTGTAAGTGGCCCTAAGCAGCTCCACCATTGCACGCATTGTGCTGGACCTGAAGCAGGTTTTGTGAGTGGCCCTAAGCAGCTCCACCATTGCTTGCATCGTGCTGGACATATAGCAGGTTTTGTGAGTCGCCAAGTAGCTTCCACCATTGCATACATTGTGCTGGACATGTAGCAGGTTTTGTGAGTGGCCTTAAGTAGCTTCACCATTATACGATTGTACTGGACCTGTAGCAGGTTTTGTGAGTGGCCCTAAGCAGCTCCACCATTGCATGCATTGTGCTGGACCTGTAGCAGGTTTTGTGAGTGGTCCTAAGTAGCTCCACCATTGCACGTGATTTGTCTGTACCTGTAACAGGTTTTGTGAGTGGTCCTAAGCAGCCCACCATTGCACACATTGTGCTGGACATGTAGCAGGTTTTGTGAGTGACCCAAAGCAGCTCCACCATTGCATGCATTGTGCTGGACCTGTAGCAGGTTTTGTGAGTGGCCTTAAGTAGCTCCACCATTGCACGTTTTGTGCCAGACCTGTAGCAGGTTTTGTGAGTGGCCCTAAGTAGCTCCACCATTGCATGCATTGTGCTGGACCTGTAGCAGGTTTTTCGAGTGGTCCTAAGTAGTTCCACCATTGCACATATTGTTCTGGACCTGTAGCAGATTTTGTGAGTGGTCCTAAGCAGCTCCACCATTGCACACATTGTGCTGGACCTGTAGCAGGTTTTGTGAGTGGCCCTAAGTAGCTCCACCAATGCATGTATTGTGCTGGACATGTAGCAGGTTTTGTGAGTGGCCCTAAGTAGCTCCACCGTTATATGCATTATTCTGGACATGTAGCAGGTTTTATGAGTGGCCCTAAGCAGCTCCACCATTGCACACATTGTGCTGGACCTGTAGCAGGTTTTGTGAGTGGCCCTAAGCAGCTCCACCATTGCACACATTGTGCTGGACCTGTAACAGTGGCCCTAAGCAGCTCCACCATTGCATGCATTGTGCCAGACCTGTAGCACCTTTGACAGTGGCCAGAAGCAGCTGCGTCATCATAAACATTGCACTGGGCCTCTAGCAGACTTTTCAACTGACCCAAGAAGCAGCTACATCATTGCATACATAGCACTGGACTTGTTGCAGATTTGCAAGTGGCCTGAAGCAGCTGCATCATCGCACATATTGTGCCAGAGGAACTGCTTTGAAAGGCCTGTTGCTCGAGGCCATATAAGTGGTGAAAGTAAAATCTTCCCAAGTAGTTTTTCAGGGGGTAACATACAAGAAAATGGGGGTGGGGGTATGTTCTACCACAAATAAGCTATTCCCCGAGTTTGGGCTCAAAATGTTTTAAATTGGCCAAGTTATTTGCATATGAAAATTCACAGAGTTCGCTACAGATTGGGCACAATGTCTGTGCCACACAATCTGTGTGATCATCAGGACATGCTTGAAGTCTGCTACAGCTGCCACATAATCTGTGTGATCATCAGGACACTCACGAAGTCTGCTACAGCTGCCACACAATCTGTGTGACCATCAGGACACTCATGGAGTCTGCTACAGCTGCCACACAATCTGTGTGATCATCAGGACACTCACAATGTCTACTACAGCTGCTACGCAATCTGTGTGATCATCAGGACACTCACAAGGTTTGCTACAGCTGCCACATAATCTGTGTGATCATCAGAACACTCACAAAGTCTGCTACAGCTGCCACACAATCTGTGTGACCATCAGGACAATCACAAAGTCTGCTATAGCTGCCACATAATCTGTGTGATCATCAGGAAACTAGCAAAATCCACTACAGCTGCCACACAATCTGTGTAATCAGGACACTCACAAAGTCTGCTATAGCTGCCACATAATCTGTGTGATCATCAGGAAACTAGCAAAATCCACTACAGCTGCCACACAATCTGTGTGATCATCAGGACACTCACAAAGTCTGCTGCAGCTGCCACACAATCTGTGTAATCAGGACACTCACAAAGTCTGCTATAGCTGCCACATAATCTGTGTGATCATCAGGAGACTAGCAAAATCCACTACAGCTGCCACACAATCTGTGTAATCAGGACACTCACAAAGTCTGCTATAGCTGCCACATAATCTGTGTGATCAGGAAACTAACAAAATCCACTACAGCTGCCACACAATCTGTGTGATCATCAGGACACTCACAAAGTCTGCTGCAGCTGCCACACAATCTGTGTAATCAGGACACTCACAAAGTCTGCTATAGCTGCCACATAATCTGTGTGATCATCAGAGACTAGCAAAATCCACTACAGCTGCCACACAATCTGTGTAATCACGACACTACAAAGTCTCACAGCTGCCACACAATCTGCGTGATCAGGATACTTGCAAAGTCTGCTGCAGCTGCACATAATCTGTGTAATCAGGACACTCACAAAGTCTGCTATAGCTGCCACATAATCTGTGTGATCATCAGGAGACTAACAAAATCCATACAGCTGCCACACAATCTGTGTGATCATCAGGACACTCACAAAGTCTGCTACAGCTGTCACACAATCTGCGTGATCAGGATACTTGCAAAGTCTGCTGCAGGTGCCACACAATCTGTGTGATCATCAGGACACTCGCAAAGTCTGCTACAGCTGCCACACAATCTGTGTGATAATCAGGGCACCCACAAAGTCTGCTACAGCTCCCGCATAATCTGTGTGACCATCAGGACACTCACAAAGTCTGCTACAGCTGCCACACAATCTGTGTGATCATCAGGACACACAGGATGTCTGCTACAGCTGCCACATAATCTGTGATCAGGATACTTCCGAAGTCTGTTACAGCAGCCACGCAATCTGTATGATCAGAATATTTGCGAAGTCTGTTGCAGATGCCACACAATCTGTGTGATCAGGATATTTGCGAAGTCTATTACAGCTGCCACGCAATCTGTATGATCAGAATATTTGTGAAGTCTGTTACAGCTGCCGCATAATCTGTGTGATCATCAGGACACACAAAGTCTGCTACAGCTGCCACATAATCTGTGTGATCATTATACTTGCAAAGTCTGTTACAGGTGCCATGCAATCTGCCTGATCATCAGGACACACAAGATGTTTGCTACAGGTGCC
Organism: Neoceratodus forsteri; assembly: GCA_016271365.2. Taxonomy (NCBI): domain Eukaryota; kingdom Metazoa; phylum Chordata; order Ceratodontiformes; family Ceratodontidae; genus Neoceratodus; species Neoceratodus forsteri. The sequence goes on along the minus strand of CM028131.1, from coordinate 143,366,783 downwards.
ACACAATCTGTGTGATAATCAGGGTGAGCTGGATGTCATTATCCACCTAGGTACTAATGACCTGGCAAATGGGGAGCCAAAGGAAGTTCAGGAAGAGTTTAGGAAATTGAGGAGGGGTCTCAAGCAAGTAGCTACTTCTGTCACTTTCTCAGAAGTACTACCTGTGAGAGGCAAAGGAGAGCATAGGGGTGCATGCACCAGGAACTTTAAGTCATGGTTGAAAAACTGGTGCTGTGAGGAAGGGTTTGGATTCATTGGTGACTGGGGACCCACCTGGAGGGATGGAGGTTTGTTCAAGCCTGACGGCCTGCATCCATCCTGGAGGGGAATCCAAGCACTCAATAAGTTTAAATGCTACATTGACAAGCATTTAAACTAGCAAAGGGGGGTGGCAGGCCAGCAAGGAGGGTACCTACTTGCTCACCCCCCACAGCTAGCAGTGGAACCAGCGAACCAGAGGAGTGGCTATCTACAAAGCAATGTGCAAAAGATGGAGATTAGCCCTCAAGAGGTGGATAGGCAGAAAAGGGGCAAAATTCAGCAGAAGGGCAGACAGCAAGGAGAACCAGGGATAAAGGACAACCAAGGAAGGGGCTGGAGTAGAACAGCAAAACAGTCTAGGGAGATCAAATCATGGAAAGCCATGTGTGCAAATGCCAGGAGCCTTAGCAACAAGATGGAAGATCTGGAGGCTGTCATGGTGCAGTCAGACCTGGACATTGTGGCCATCACTGAAACCTGGTGTAATGATAACCACGACTGGGAGATGGCCATACCTGGATACAACATATTCAGAAGAGACAGGGCAGGCAGAAAGGGAGGAGGAGTGGCACTGTATGTGAAAATGACATAAGGGCCACAGAGATGCAGGAGGAACAAATGGAGGAGAGATACTGTGGTTGTTGAAAGGAAAATGGGGCCAGCCATCCAGCACAGGTGTGGTCTATAGACCACCAGCCCAGGAGGAAGAAACAGATAGGGGTTGATGCTAGCCATCCAAAGGATGGCAGACAAGGGTGAGGTAGTACTGGTTGGAGACTTCAATATTTCAGACGTGGACTGGAGCATCCCAACAGCAGCATCAACTAGGAGCAGATTTATCCTGGACTCCTTCAGGGTGCCTTCCCAAGCAACTGGTCATGGAACCAACTCGGCAGAAGGCAATACTGGACCTTGTGCTCACAAACAGGGACAGTGTGATGGGGGTAACAGTGGGGAGCACCTGGGGAACAGTGACCACCAGTCATTGTGGTTTGAAATCACAGAAAGAGCAGAACCAAACCACACAAAAACACGTATCCTGGATTTTAGGGGGGCAGACTTTTCGAAAATTGGGAGATACTTGAAAAAGGCATTAAGGGGAATGGGGCAGGAATCAGGGGTTGAGGAACAGTGGACAGTATTTAAAATGGGGATTACAAGAGCAACAGAATTATGCATTAAGCAGGTTAGCAAGAGGAAAAGGAAGAGGAAACCATTATGGTTTTCCAAAGAGGTAGCAAAGAAAGTGAAAGCCAAAAAGATTGCATTCAGGGAATACAAAAAGACAAGGCAGAAGGGGATAGGGAGAAGTACCAGGAGAAGCAAAGGGAGGCAGGGAGGTCAGTAAGGGAAGCCAAAGCTCAGACAGAAGAACACATGGCAAAATCAGTGGGTAGAGGGGACAAAACCTTTTACAGGTACATAAGTGAAAAAAGAAAGGCAAAGGAAGGGATAGTGAGACTGAAGAGGGAGGATGGGGCTGCGTGGAGGATAACAACAGTAAAGCTAACATATTGAACAGGTATTTCTGCTCAGTCTTTACTGAGGAAGAGGAGGGTAATGGGTCTGAAGGGAGTACAAGGGGTGAGAATGGTGCAGAAATGGACACAAGTCCCTTTACCCGAGAAAGGGTCCTGAAGAAACTGGAAGTAATAAGAGTTGATAAAGCAATGGGGCCAGATGGGGTGCACCCCAGGGTCTTAAAGAACTAAGAGAGGTGGTGGCTGAACCTCTGGCTATCCTGTTTAGCCGATCACTGGAAACAGGGGAGGTACCCAAAGACTGGAGGATAGCAGATGAAGTCCCCTTATACAAAAGTGGGAACAAAGAGGAAGCGGGGAACTACAGACTAGTCAGCCTCACCTCAGTAGTGGGGAAGATCATGGAAGCACTACTGAAGGAGAGATTGGTGGAACATCTGGTTGTCAATGGACTACAGAACCCAAGACAGCATGGTTTCACCAGGGGGAGGTCATGTCAGACCAACCTCGTTGAATTTTTTGACTGGGTGACTAGGGATGGATCAGGGGAGGGCAGTGGACATGGCCTATCTGGACTTCAGCAAGGCCTTTGACACAGTGCCACATAGAAGACTGTTACACAAACTGGGGAATATGGGTGTGGGCAGGACAGTAGTGTGGTGGGTAGGTAACTGGCTGGGCAGCAGGATACAGAGGGTGGTGGTAAATGGCTTTCACTCCACAGAGGGAAGAGTGACCAGTGGGGTACCACAGGGATCAGTGCTGGGACCGGTCCTATTCAACATCTTCATCAGTGACATTGCACAGGACCTAGAAGGCAGAATTTCACTGTTCGCTGATGACACAAAGCTCTGTAACAGAGTAGACACACCAGAGGGTGTAGACAGAATGAGAAGGGACCTGCAGAAACTTGAAGAATGGTCAGGGTTTGGCAGTTGAAATTCAATGCAAAGATGCAAGATAATGCATATGGGGCACAAAACCCTGGCACAATATATCAGTTGGGGGTGAGGATATAGCATGCACCAAGCAGGAAAGGGATCTTGGGGTTATCATTTCTGATGACCTCAAGGTAGGGAAACAGTGTGACAAGGCAGCAGGTAAAGCAAATAGGATGCTGGGATGCATAGGCAGGGGCATCACCAGCAGGAAAAGGGAGGTCATAATTCCACTATACAAGACACTAGTGAGACTCCACCTGGAGTACAGTGTACAGTTCTGGAAACCTTACCTACATAAGGACATAGACAGGGTAGAGAAGGTTCAGAGGAGGGCAACAAAGATGGTGCATGGATTGCATCACAAGTCCTGTAAGGACAGGTTGAAGAACTGAACATGTACTCCTGGAGGAGAGGAGGAGAGGGGATATGATAGAGACATACAAGTATCTTACAGGGAGGAACAGGGTGCAGGAATACATTATTTTTAAGCGAAAAAGATGTTCCAGGACTAGAGTGCATGGGATGAAGTTGGAGGGAGGACGATTCAGAGGAAAGGTGAGGAAGAATTTCTTCACAGAACGGGTGGTGGACAAGTGGAACACCCTGCCAGAGGAAGTGGTGGGGGCTGAAACAATCACGGGATTTAAGAATGCATGGGATAGACATAAAGGAATTCTGGAGGTCAGGGGTAAGGGGCAACAGACTTCTAGGAAAACATAAACTGAATTTACAAGCTCAAATGGTCAGACTGGGTGGGCCATAGGCCCTTGTCTGCTGACACTGTCTATGTATCTATGTATCTATGTATCGGGACACTCACAAAGTCTGCTATAGCTGCCATACAATCTGTGTGATCATCAGGACACTCACAAAGTCTACAGCTGCCACAATCTGTGTGATCAGGATACTTGCAAAGTCTCTTACAGGTGTCACACAATCTGCCTGATCATCAGGACACACAGGATGTCTACTATGGGTGCCACACAATCTGTGATCATCAGACACTCACAAAGTCTGCTACGGCTGCTACACAATCTGAGTGATCATCAGGAAACTCATGAAATCCACTACAGCTGCCACATAATCTGTGTGATCATCAGGACACTCACAAAGTCTGCTACAGCTGCCACACAATCTGCGTGACCATCAGGACACTCACAAAGTCTGCTACAGCTGCCACACAATCTGCGTGACCATCAGGACACTCACAAAGTCTGCTACGGCTGCTACATAATCTGTGTGATCATCAGGAAACTGATGAAATCCACTACAGCTGCCACATAATCTGCGTGACTATCAGGACACTCACAAAGTCTCGTTGCAGCTGCCACACAATCTGTGTGATCAGGATATTTGCAAAATCTGTCACAGCTGCCACACAATCTGTGTGATCATCAGGACACTTGTGAAGTCTGCTACAGCTGCCACATAATCTGTGTAATCATCAGGACACTACAAAGTCTGTTATAGGTGCCACACAATCTGCCTGATCCTCAGGACACACAGGAAGTCTGCTACATCTGCCACACAATCAGTGATCATGCAGTTGCTTTTGCATCACTTGAAGAAAAGCATGCTACTGGTCTGGCAGTATTTTGTGATGGTGCAGTTACTTTGGTCACTCCACAAAGGTTACTTCAAGATCAGCACCATGTGTGTGACGATGCAGCTGCTTCAGACTGCTTGCAAAGTCTGCTACTGGTCCATTATAATGTGGGCGATGATACAGCTACTCTGGGCCATTCGCTACATCCAGTACTGGTCCATCACAATCTGTTCATGTAGCTTCAGGCCACTTGTGAAGTCTGCCATGTCTGGCACAATATGTGTGATGATCCAGTTGCTTCACAAGCGGTCCTTAGTGCTACTCACAATGTCCCACTACTAGATTGGGGCAATATGTGTCATGATTTAGGTGCTTTCTGACAAGTACAATTAAGCAATAAGGCATGACAGGGGTTGTATTATGGTGGGATGATGGCCAGCCTGGGTGGATTGAAGCACGAGGCAAAGTCAAGTGCTTCCACTAGCCTAGAAGGGTCATTAGCCCACCATAATGCACAACCTGGAGTACCTTATAGAGTATGATGGAACATTGTTATACTCTTGTAACTCTACAGGGGTGCTACCTTTAGGGCTACTACCCCTGTCTGCCTCCCAGGGACAGGGCAGGCCCAGATCTGTTGGCGGGTGCCTCCACCCAGAGGTCGGGGTTAATACTATTGAGATTGCCTCGGTCACAGCCCTCTGGGTTACTGCAACCCCCTTGTCATCCCGCTAATGGCTCACACAAGGTACCAGCAATACTTTTCCCCAGTACACTTGCCTTCCAGCTGGTATCTCTCAGCACCCTCCGAGGACCCCCTGTAAAGTAAGGTGTGGTTATATCACAGGTACTATGCAGTAGTTCACCATAAATGCACAAACTAGCCAGGGTGTAGTTGCAGAACAGACAATCTGATTTATTCAAGGGGAAGTAACCAGGAAAGGGGGAAATCAAGTTAATTGGCTTTATCACTATACCTGTCTGCCTAGGGCTCTGTGCACAGGTCTGAACCTAGTATTTACTGTCCCTGGCTACCCAAGCCCTAATGGCTAGTCCAACGTGGCAGCTGGTTGGGGCCCTGACACAGATGTACCTTTGTAATACTGATAACAGTCAGGATGGGAAAGAAGTTTTTCTAGGCAGCCAGCAATAGAATAAAATAGCTTGAGACCACTGTTGTAACTTAGCGGAGCTACCCTGGTTTAGTACTCACGACTCCAGCAAGCACAGTTTCTGCACAAGGGGCAGGGCTAAGCCTGAGTTTCACCGGCCTCCTCACACATTTATATGCTAGAATGGTAGAATCCAGAGGGGTACCACACCAGGCCACGGCCTCCAAGGCTTAACACGAACTCTCAGCTGGCTAAGGCACTGCGACAGCAGTTTCAGCTTTTCCAAGGACTGAGCGTGATTGAGCAGATTCTCAACTCCTCCAAACAGGTCAAGCCTGGTGGGTAGCTGAGCTGGCACCAGCCTCCTCTGACCGCACGCAGCAGAATTTTTCAGACTCACTCAAACGGCAAAAACGGCCCCTCAGGCCATCATGCGCTCCCGCGAACACTCAGCCAGCGCAGAAGCACACAGCTACTTCCCTCACCTCAGGCACTACGCATCTGCCCCTCCTCAGCCTGGGGCTCTTCTTAAACTCTCGGGTGCTACCCATATCCATTTGCTGGCACACCTGTCAGTCAGACGATTCTCGGCCCTTCAATGGTGCGAAAAAAGTGCTATATCCCATAATGCCTTCTCCACTCTACAAGCAGGTCTCCTATTGGTCAGGCAGCTCTCCAGAGTCCCGAAGTACTAACTGGTCCAATTCGGCAGTTCCGGACCAAAATGGAGGAGACAACCGAAACAGTCCTCACTGCAAAGGAAGGCAGGTTAGAACAACTACATTATCATTATCAGTTCACGTTATTTTCAGCAGGCAATCACATCCCCCCCCCCAGCAAACTCCCTGTGGGCCACTAGCGACCCCAGAAACGAGCTACTTTGCAGCGGCCCGGGCGGGACTCGGGCATACAACCCACAACTCGTCCATTTCAATAATTCACGACTGCAACAAGCAGTTCTTAAAGAAATAGTAAACGGAGGTTTCAGAACGCTCCTTACTTCCCATTAAAACGGCTTTAGGCCGATCCTGACCAGGCAGGGAGCAGGAAAATGAGCCCCGAGGAAGCTTTTTTATAGGAACCCCCCCTTTGCAAGGGGGTTACACCCTGAATTCCTTCATTTTCAAAACTGTACTATCTACGTCAGCTGGTTTGCTATGCTGTACTAGATATGTACCTAGTGCAGCATAACAAGTTAGAACGTGATCACGCATGTGCGGTGTGCGATCGTCCCTCTACTCAGCAGCAGCAGCATTGAGAGCTGTCCTTCAAGAGAAAAAGCCAAAGTAAGCTTAAAATATTTAAGAACAGTACTTTTGACTTAATTTACCATCCTACACCATAAAAAACAATGAATGATAGACTATCGGCAACAAGCCAATTAGTTCGTCTACAGGTTCCTATGGTAACCAAACCTCTCGAGCTCTGCTCTCGAGGTTCAAGTGGTTGCCATAGGAACCTCTCGATGAACTAACCATCTTGTTGCTGATAGTTCATCATTCATTATTCTCTATATTACGATTATGAAATGGGTCCTTTTTAGTAAATTGGATGAAGTTTTTAAATATATTTTTATTAAGCTACATTCAACCAGGCTGTTCCGCTAGGATAACAGCCCCGAGGAAGTACCTCTGGCCAATGAGGAGCCAGTATTCTTTCTACCATTTCATAACATGCATTATGGGTGTAACAAAGGCAAACCTAAAGGTGTCAGTTGTTTTATAAAGTTCTCAAAAGTAAGATCCAGAAGCAAATGATTTGATAGCTTTTAATGGACCAACATAGATGTAACAACAAGAACAAAGTGCTCTAGCTTTCGGACCAACCAGTCCTTCTTCAGAAGCTCATGGCAGTTGTTTAGCTAAGGTACTGCATTGCAAAAAAACTACATCAATGTATCAATTAGTGTTAAAACACAAAGCAGAGAAATGAAAAGTAAGAGTAAAATGTCAGTGCAGACTGCATTCCAGCCAGTGTGATCCCAATGCTTGCAAAGTAAAGGACAGTGGGAGGAGACTGTTCCAACCACAGTACATTAACAAGAAATCTGTTTTAGAAGAACGGCCCACTTACTAAGTAAGTCTCTATAAAGTTTAATTGTTTTATTTTATGGCCAGTCATGTAATAATGCCAATGTTTTGTGAGGTAAGAATTCACTTCCTCAGGGCATCTGTGCCATCAAGTATTATAAAACAAATATTGGAATGTTAAATCAGTTCAGTGGGTGCTATACCACACCCTCAAATTGCTTTAATAATCATATTCTTGAAATTATCATTTACATTCATGCAGCAGTTGATTGGTTAGTTCACTATGGCACACCAGTAATGCTTTGTATAATATATTACAAGTTAAACACAGAATATCCATACATATTATTCCACCACTAAACCATAGTCTGGTTGTTTCTTAAAATGTTAAACAGCAAAATCAACAGGTACCCTGAGGAAGTGAGTTTCTTAACTCACACAGTGTTGTATTATTATATAATGGGCCATACAATAAAAATATTGGGCAGGATTCTCAAAGGATGCGCCAGTGCATCTGAGATGCACTGCCACATCCCCAATTTGTGCATTGGTGCGATTCTCACAGGGGGCCGATGCACCAATGCATCGCAGATGCACCATACACCACCCAAAATGATATGTGGCACATCTGGAGGGTCTGTGCAGGGGGCATGCCCATGCATACAGTGCGCAGCCCCATTCACAGCCTGACCTGGAGGCGCATCCCGGGACAAATCCAGAGATGTGCCACCTAAAGATAAATCTACTCCAGTAGACTTATGTGGATTGTCACCCACAGGCAGGCTGCCATACTGCAGACAGAAGCACAGCAGCTTGCCCACCCTGGCAGTCCAGTGTGCCCCCACCCGCATCCCTGTAAGACGTCCGCTGCCTGCGGCGAAAATGTACCATAAGCAGAACCCCCTTCCTACCTTCATCCCCATAAAACTGCTGCTGTCTATGACAAAAATGTAGCAAAAGCAGACCCCCTCCCTGCTCACATCTCTGTAAGACTGCTGCTGCTCATGCATTAATATGTAGAAATAGCAGAACCCCCCTCCCCACCTTGACCAGGATGCACCAGTGACTGTCTCCAAAAGACCCCCCCCAGTAGCCCAGCAGACCTCCCACCTCTCCACCCACTCAGGCACCCCCATTCCAGCATAGCCCCACTGTCGGCAGGCAGCTTAACCCACCCTCATACCGCCACGGCTGCCTGTCTGTGAATGACAGTTACTATGCAACTATATGCCGAAGAACCTCAGCATGCAAGCACTGAGGCAATGGTTACCCCAAAGGGCACTGGCCAGGAAACCAAGTTTCAAAGAAATACAAAATCACACGTACCCCCATAATGTAAAGCATCATGGGCTGTACATGCAAATCATCACAGAATATTATGGTGGTTCAACTTTAAGCATAAATGCATGGTGCCAAAAGGCCTTTCACATAATCTGAAAAGGGTGCCAACAGAAGACACATGCACGTGTTTCATCCTACCAGGACTCATCAGTGTGCCTTGTCTGTGTGACACCCCAGTGGAATGAACCAGCTACCGGAAAATGGTCTATCCGGGTTATGTTGTGGTGAACCCAATAAAAACAAAAAAATAGCTAAAAGACAAAGAACCTCAGCACGCAAGCACTGAGGCAATGTATGTCCATTGGTCAACCGTGTCAACCAATGGGCTTGCAGTGTGTACAGTAAGCTGTCATACACAGCATTGTGCATGACCCCATTCGCAACATTGTGTATGACAGCTTACAGTCATACCTCTCAACTGTACCACATTACGAGGAATGTTCCTCATTTTACTTCAGAAAAGGTCCCTGTTCCACATTCTGAGGACTTGTTCCACATTCAGAGACATCATTTTAAAGCAAATATCCATAGTAAATGATGGAAAAAATAACTTATTCAATTAATAACATACATTTGCAACATAAATGCAGCATTTTAATAGTGTTTTGAGCTTCTTAGGTAAAGATTTGATTAAGTGTTCCACATTTTGCCCATTTGTTCCACATTGTGACAGGCAATGTTCCACATTTGAGGGACAAAAGGTTGAGAGGTATGCTTACAGTACACACTGAAAGTCTATTGGTCGATACGGATGACCAATGGACATACAGTGGTACAGTGGCTGTCATTCACAGACAGCTCTGTCGGTGGGCAACCATGGTGGTATGAGGGTGGGTTGAACTGCCCGCTGACGGTGGGGCTATGCTGGGATGGGGAAGCGGGTGAATGGGGTGCCTGAGTGGGTGGGGTGGAAGGTCTGCAGGGCTACTGGCAGGGGTCTTTTGGAGGCAGTCACCAGTGGCCCAGGTGGGGTGGGGGAGGGTTCTGTGATTTCTACCTTTTCACTTCAGGCAGTAGCAGTCTTACAGGGATGCGGGTGGGGAGGGGGCGGGTGCTGGTTGCCTGCCTAGACACTCCCGGATGCACTGTACTTCACACAGCCCTTGCAGGGGCTCTGGTGCATTCTGCTGGGTGCAACCCTGCTAGGAACATGCAAATGGAGCCATAATGATATGCAAATGGACCCACTGTGCCTTGCATACCTAATAGCCCCATTTACATGTCTGTGGCTGTGAATGGCAGTTTTCAGTGCAGTGCATCGGGAGATGTGCTGCCCCCATTGTGTACTCAGCCCGACCAGTGGGTTGCGCTGGCACATCCATGGCTGGGCACAGCTGGGGTACTCACAGAGGGATGTGCCAGGAGCATTCCCCAGTGCATTCTCTGTGAACATCACTTTTGGCGCTCAGTGCATCTCATTTGTGCCGGGCATCCGAGATGCACCAAGCGCAAACCCTTGAGAATCCTGCCCTTTATACTTAATAGAGACTTGGTGAGCAGGCCATTCTTCCAGCAAAGATTTCTTGTTAAAAAAAGGCGCTACTAGTCGTGGCACGGGTTCAGTCAGCCTTATTACCTGCATTAAAGTCTTTATGCCAGCCTCTTGGAACTTTCATTTGTTACAAACTATAAAACTGCAGCCATTCCCCCACCCTCATTAAAGTACTTCAGTTAGGCCTTAATAAACTAAACTCCTTAAATAAAAAAAAATAATTAATTGCTGTTTTTCCTAATTGACCCATAATTATACCAATACATTAAATTTAAAAATTAAGTATTACTCAGTTTTATGTTCTGGTGTTTCTTTGCTTACCATGAAAAGTTTCAATTCTATCCCTACCTACTTACCATCGAAATCTCTGCTGCCTCTCCTGCCACAAATAAAACTGAAACCTGGCTTTATAGTAGGTCTTCCAAACATGGAAATATAGAATCTGTTGGCTGATAAGGACTGCTTGGTCCACATTTTTCCCTGCCTACAGTATCTCAGTGGACCTTACCTGATCTCTGTTTCTATTGTGAGAGTGTGGTCGCCTGGGAAGGTTGCACAGTCTACCAGCAGAATTATGCAGAATTTTAAATGTTGTATTCCATGGTAAACATTCCATGTGTGTGTATTAGGGCTGTGCAGGGACCGAATATTATTTCCAAATACCACGAATAGTAGGGCTCCAGAATATTGGACAGCCCTTCCCAATAGGGACTAGATTTGGCCACCTGCACACAAAAAGGAACAACCTCATCCCTCCTCCCCAGTCCAAAATCAGGTTGTAACCCCACCTCTATCAGAAGCACAATCCCCCAGCAACCACAAGTTTTTTATTACATTTAAGTAGATCTCCTGTTGGGCAACCAGCTCAATCTGCCCACCTCCATGGCTAGCCATCTTCTTAACGTAAAGTGCTCTTTGGGCTTAAAAATATATATAATTTGTGCCCCCCCGCACAGAACTCGACCCTACCTACTCCTCCCCACCAGTACCCAATTCTCAAATATAAATCGAGAAGGTGAATGGCTCAACCCTGCCTCCTCCCTGGCCAGCCACTGTCTCATGAATGAAAATGCTCATGCTTGCTATAGTTAAACTAGTTGATCACGTGATCAGCTGGTTTTACTACAACAAGCACGCAAATGCTTCCATTTGTGAGAAAGCAGCCAGCTGTGGAAGAGAGAGGGTCGATCTGTCACCTTCTCAATTTATTTTTGAGAATTGGGTGCTGCTGGGTGGAAGAGAGTAGGTAGGTAGGGTTGAGTGCTGTGTGGGGGAGGGACATAAATTATCTTTTTTTTTAAGTGCAAAGAGTGCTTTACTTTAAGAAGATGGCTAGCCATGGAGGTAGGTGGGTTGAGCTGGTTGCCCAACAGGGGATCTACTAGAGGAATTTGCTGCTGTCATTTCAGAACTGAAGTCTATTTGTATCTCACCATATCAGTAAATTGATAAAATGTTTGAAAAATTAGACACCACAGTTGTGGAAGTAAAACTCTATTCCCAGGAAATTAAACTGACCATACAGTCTGTGGCTGACACCTACCTACACAAAATTACAATACAAACTGAACAAGGTCAGTGAGCCTTATCTTCTGCTAACACCCGAAATCTAATATCAGTTCATCATAACATTGAAGAGCTAGAGAACCAACCAGTTGAGCCTCAAACCCTCAAAGATCTCCATTTTGTATACCCTTCCCAAGTCATTAGACGTGCAATTTGAATTTGAAAATGTAAGGGTGGTAATTAATGAATTGGGGCACCATTTTGAAAGAGCACACAACCCTACATGTGATACCTCTCAACTGTCACACATCATGAGGTACGTCACTCATTTTACCTCTCAGAAACCCTTTGTCCATCATGGGGAAGGTGATATTCCCCATTCCCCACTGAGACTTTAAAGCAGAAATTCATAATAATCTATTATGCTCAGTTATCAAAAAACATTATGGACATTAGTGCACTGATAACTATAGTGTTCTGAGCTTGCAGTGCCATGTTAGACGATATATCACACATTTTGCTCATTTGTCACACATCGTGTCACATTTTGGTGAAGAAAGGTTGAGAGGTATGCTGAAACTGTGATTGCATGTACCCATGTATGAATAGTGTGTATATGCCATGCCATGGTGGGGTATATTCAACTAGATGCAGTCTGACAGCATGCTACACCAGCAAAATAATAGCTGAACCACAACCATTTAACAAACACATGAATTAATTAGACAGACTACTCTGGTGCTGCTGTGACTACACCCTCCCCCACCTGCCTGATCGCTCTCTACACCAAATAAATAGCTGTCTTCTAAAGACTCTGGTTCATCAATTTTTTTAATTCTGATTTCCAGTTCTCTAAACTTGTTTGTTGCTTGCTTGCAATCATCACAAATCAAACACAATGTGCTTAGCTTGTCTGTGAGAGTGAGAAGCAGCTTTTTTTGTGTTGTGACTCACAGTTAAACAGTTACGTTGTCTTTTTGCCCATTCTTGTTATGTTTTGATTTGATTTTGCATTTTGATTTGGAGTCTAACTAGTAAGCACACACAGTCAAGCACAGTCACACCCAGAGTGGAGAATTATTTCACCTGTTGTTGCTGCCAGCTGCTCTGCAGCTCCACTCCAAATGGAAAAGTTAAGTACTAAGAAGCGATGATGAGTCCCAGTACTTATTTATTTATGAAGTAGTGAACTAGGTGACCAAGATAGAATAATGTTGGTGAGCCGGACCCAACACACACTGAACTCAACTTGTCCTCTCCTCTCCTCACAGGACCAACAACACAGAGAACTGGAGAAGGCTCGATTTGCCAGTGCTGACACATGTATATCTACATGCCACATGACTTTTGATCCACTACACAGTCATGTGGTATAGTTAATGGTGTACATTGTGAGCAGCTCTCGTTATAGCACCCCATCCCATGCTGCTGTCATTCACTCTGTCTGGATGGAATCCGTCTTGTGAACAGTGTGTACAACTGCTGCTGGAAAGAAAAAACAAAGGCCGGGTTAAAGCCACAGCGCAAGTGCACGTGCGGGTGGTTGTTTCCAGGGGAATAAACATCAAAATTACTCAGATGATTTGGGCCCCTTAAACCTTGTGGGCCTGTGTGTGACTGCACCCCCCACACCCTTATAGCTATGCCACTGGTATTCCATGGTAAACATGCCAGGTGTGTGTATGGGGGCAGGTGAACATTCTGCCAGCAGAATTATGCAGAATTTGTAATGCTTGTATTCCATGGTAAACAGGTGAACAATTCTGCCAGCAGAGTTATTCATGTAGCAGCTGCACAGGGCCTGCGGGGTCCACATTTCTGCAACTCCCCAAAGGAGTCAGCCTGGGTTGCTGAAGTTGTGCTATGCTGGGTAGTCGGTCTAAAAGTGATGAGGTGCCTCAGACTGGGGTAGCAGTAAGGGGTACCTGGATGGGATGCAGATAAATAGGGCTATTACTCCTGAGAAACAATAAAGTTACCCTTGCTACACAGAGCCTGCCTGGAACAAAGGGAAAGGTGGTCTGTCCTGAAGTGCTGCAGCAGGAGAAAAGATGGTCATCTAAAGTCTCTGAGGTGAGACAGACTACACAGTTTGTTTTCTCGTCCACTCCACTGCCTCCCCAAACTAGTACCTCGAGTGTGGGGGGGGTACTTACAGTCACAGTCAAAGAGGGACAATCGAAAAGTAGATCATGAGCAGGCCAAATCAAGTAGGCCCAGAAGAAGGGCCAGAAGTGAGGCTCACCCTGGTTGATTGGGTAGAGAGCTGAGGTTTGGGAGACTCCACGGCAGGAACTGGTGGTGGGTAAGGCTGATGTGGCACCAGTGGTGTGGCAGCTTGTATGTGGTTTGATGCTCTAGGGGCTTATAGGAGGAAGTTTATACATCAACTTGGAGGCGACTATAACAGCAGAGAATTTAGACATCATAGGCTAGCTTAACAGAAACCTGATGCTTGGAGCACCAGGACTGGGATCTGGTCATTCTGGGATTCACAGTGCTCAGGAAGGATAGGATGGGGTGAAAGGGGGAGAGTAGCACTATGAAAAGAAACTATTAAGGTCACAGAGCTACAGGGAGGAAAAGGGGTACTAAGTATTATGGGTGAATCTGGAGAGAGAAAAGGATTAATGCTGCAGGTGAGGGTAGTATACAGACATCCTCTACAGAGTGAGGAAACGGACATAGCCTTGCTTCAAGATATCATCACGATGGCAAACAAGGAGAGTTGCTACTGGTGGGAGATTTCAACCTCCGGATGTATGCTGGGGCCTTCAGCAGCAGCAACTCCTAGTGCAGAGACTTTTAGATGTAATCCAGAGAGCCTATCTTCAGCAAATGGTGGAACAGCCAACCAGGGAAGGGGCAATACTGGATCTCAGTTTTACAAATGGAGACAGTGTCGATAGGATGGGAGTGACAGAACCACTTGGGTCCAGCCACCACAAAGTGGTGCTTTTTGAGGTTAAAACCAGATTGGAACAGGGCCACGCAAAAACTAAGGTCCTGGATTTTAGAGGGGCAGACTAGTAGAGGATGAGGGTGTACCTAACTGGTCTGGGAAATGCAAGGGAGATGAAGAAAAGTGGAAAGGGATCAGGGTAGCTATTGAGAAGACAACCAAAATAGGGGTCAGGAGGGGTAGCAAAAGTAGGAAAAGAAGGAAACCTGTATGGTTCACAAAGGAGGTGGCAGGAAGGGTGAGAGTCAATAAAAGAGCATTCCTAGTCTACAAAAATACATAGAGTGAGAGGGATAGGGAGTGATTATCTGGACTTGCAGAGGGAAGTGGGGAAGACTGTCAGAAAGGCTAAAGCACAAGCAGAGTTGAATATAGCTAGTAAAATCAAGGAAGTAGAAAGTGCCTTCTTTAGATTTGTAGGGGAGAGAAGAGAAAACAAGGCCAGGATAACAAGACTGAGGGAAGAGAAGGGTGAGTTTGTAGAGGAGGACGGCATAAAGGCAAATATACTAAACAGGTATTTTTATTCAGTGTGCGCCAGAGAGGAAGAGGATGGGGCCAAAGATGGAGCATCCAGGGATGGGGAGATAGGATTGATACCTCACCCTTCATGGTGAAAAAGGTCTTAAAAGAACTAGGCTGTCATAGGGTAAATAAGGCCATGGGTTCAGATGAGGTGCACCCAGGATCCTGAAAGAGCTCATTGGGGAACTAGAAGACCCACTATCTGAAATGTTCAGTCTGTTGCTAGAAACAGGAGAGGTTCCAGATGACTGGAGAAGGGCAAACATAGTACCACTTCATAAAGGAGGGACAGGACAGAGGTGGGAAATTACAAGCCAGTGAGTCTAACATCAGTGGTCAGAAAGATCATGAAAGCACTCCTAAAGGAAAGACTGATGGACTATCTGGAAAAGAAGGGGCTGGTTGATTACAGGTAACATGGATTTGTCAGAGAGAGAGAGAGATACTGACAGATAAACATGATGGGTTTCTTCGCCTGGGTGACAGGAGTGGTGGACAGGGGAGGGGCAGTGGATGTGGCCCATCTGGACTTCAGGAAGGCTTTCGACACTGTTCCTCACAAAAGACTGTTAAACAAGATGGGAGGCCTGGGTGTGGGGCCAGCCATAGCAAAGTGGGTGGGGAACTGGCTCTCAGATAGAACCCAAAGGGTGAAGGTAAATTGGGTGTTGTCTGAGGAGGGGAGAGCAATGAGCAGGGTGCTGCAGGGGTCAGTTCTGGGACCAGTACTTTTCAACATTTTCATTGGAGACATTGCTGATGGTCTAGAGGGTAGGGTGTGTTTGTTGACTGATGATACCAAGTTATGTAATAGAGTGGATGTGCCAGAGGGGGTTGAAAGAATGAGGGATGACTTTGATAAAACTAGAGAGGTGGTCCAAGGCATGGAAGCTTGACTTCAACGTGGGTAAATGCAAGGTTATGCACATGGGGCATGGAAATCAATGCGCAAAGTATAAGAGTAACGGGATGGAAATAACAGTCGTGGAACAAGAGAGGGACTTGGGAGTCATCATCTCAAATGACCTGAAGGTGGCAAATCAGTTCCAGGCAGCGGTAGGGAGGGCAAGTAGAATGTTGGGATGTATAAGTTGAGGCATAGCTAGTAGAGGGAGGGAAGTCATCATGTCACTGTATACGGCCCTGGTCAGATCTCTTCTGAGTTCAGTGCAGTTCTGAGACTGCACCTGAAGAGAGATTCAGAGAGGGTGGAGGTGGTCCAGAGGAGGGCTACTCGGATGATACAGGGATGCAGGGGAGGCATAGGAGGGCATACAAGGAACGGCTGAGGGAACTGGATATGTACACATTGGAGAATAGGAGAGATGGGATATGATCAAGACATTCAAATATCTTAGAGATTTAACAGGACATCAAGGGGGAACCTATTTCAAGTGAAATGATGTTAAACAACCAGGGGCAAGAGTATGAAGTTGGAGAGGGGACAGTTCAAGGGTAATGTGAGGAAGTACTGTTTCATGGAGAGAGTGGTAGATGCTTGGAACAACCTGCCATAAGAGGTAGTTGCAGAAGAGATGGTCTCGGATTTTAAGCACACAAGGGATAAGCACATGGGTATACTGGAAGGAAGGGGGCAGAAGTAAAGTCTTAGGGGTGAAGAGGGGTCAGCAAAGGAGGAATGCTAGGCAGACCAGGTGAGCCTTGTAGATCCTTATCTGCCAACACTGTTATGTATGTACTGTATGTATGACAGAGGGGAAAGAGTTCTTGGTCAGGCTGAGAGGGTCAAATCGATTAAGTATGGGCAGAGAGATTAAAACTGCAGGGTAGCTTGATGATTCAGAGGAGGACAAAACTTTGCAGTGGCTGTGGGGACAGTTAGTAGGCCTAGCAGCACCCTGTTAAACCTCAGCATTATGTGTTTTCCTGCCCTGTCCTCTTTTATTGTACCCACTGCCCATTTATCCACTGGCAACTAGTTAGGGTTTCCTTCCATTGGCTGTGAGGTATCCATGCCCTTAGGCATTGCATGTCTGGGAGTATTGTTGTGAGGGGAGGCAGGAAAGGTATAGTCAGGCCAGTGACTATAGATCAGGGGTTCTCAAATGGTGAGGCCAGCCTCCCTGAGGAGGCCCCAACCTGTTCCAGGGGAGGCTCCAGCAAGTCTGAAAAAGTACTGTATTTAAATTTTGGGTTTTATATATTTTGTGTGAAGAGATGAAGCAAACTGAAAGAGGATAATAGTAGGTGAATTTTATGTATTTATTTACTAATAGGTGACACAGGAAGGTGAATGAGCTAGCTTAGTTTCAGGTGTACCCGGGAAGGGTAGAGAGTGAATACATTTCAAAAGGTAACTGCAAAACAATTCAGAAATATACAATGAGCAATAGTGCAAATAAATATCAACAATAAATTAATAAGTGGTGGTTGTTGATCAATTTGTAGACCGATGGCAGAATAACCCAAATACAAGGGTTGAGCATAGAAGTGCTAAGAGCAGTAGCAGGAAGGAGCAAAGTAATCCCTGAGATGTTGCTTAGGAGCAGAGAAGGAAGGGCAGAGACAAGCTGTGTAAGAAAGTTATTTCATATAGAGAGGAAACAGAGGAAGGAGTCTGACCCATGAAGGTAATGCAACAAAGGGTAACAATGGTTCAGCAATGAAAATAGCAGAGCAAATAGGTTGGCCTGTTTGTGGGAGGGTTACAATAAGCTGAATAATATTTTATTTTATTTGTTATTCAGATAACACCTTTGAGCACAGGAGCTCTTTTTCAAAAGTTCCAAGTCAGTATAAGACAAAGAACTGAATGTGAGCCAAGTACTCAAAGGGGTTTTAATTTATTCATGGTGTACTACGCAAAGTACAGTACGTTATTTTTCTTTGGGGAGGCCCAAGATTATTTAAATTTTTGGGGGAGGCTCAAAATCTTTTCCACGGATTTGGGGAGGCTCACTGTGACAAAGTCTGAGAACTATTGCTATAGATGAATTCAACTGCAGCAGGGAATTCAGATTGGTATATTGCCGTATGAAGCAGGATCTGAAGGACGTCTGGGTACTTAAGGGCAGTTTTAGCACTGAAATGATGCAGTCTCCACTTTACTTAGTTATAGACCCTGTGGCACTGGGAGAGTTCATTAGAGAACTCAAATGATAAAATGATATCTTATGCCCTTCCTAGCAGAGTGGCCCTTGCTTCCTTGCTAACCACAGTAATTTTTTTTAATCAGGTAACAGAGCACCTTCAGAAGAATGGGTCTCAGCCTCTCCCCTGGTTTGTATGTGGGAGACAGTGAGATATGGGCCCTTTCAATTTCAAGGGGAGAGCAGCTGGGGGCACTGAGAACTGAAGGGATTAGTTTTTGCAAAAAAAGTGTAAAATCAGTACCTTTGGCCCCTTTTGGTAGCCCAACCAGCCTGAGATTGTTGTGCCTGGCTCGGTTCTCCATGTTGTCTATCATGGAAAGGAGGTATTTAATAGAGTGGTCCTACTCTCAAAGGGCACGGGGTCATGATGTCGCTGACAAAACTGCACATGTCACACCCGCACATAAAAAACAGCATTTGGCAATGCAGCGGTGACACATAATGCCGTCTGCACACAAACGCCGTACACCCAGTCCTTCAGTTTGTTTTTTGCTGGGGGCTTTGTTCCTCCCCGGAATTAATATAATCAACTCTGTGGGGGTGTGGACAGCGGGGCAAGTTAAAAAGCCAACTGCTGCACTTAGTTATGGCCGCATAGTCGGAACGTAAAAAAAATTCTCGAGCAGGGTTTCAAACCCTGGTCTTCCCCCTCATCTACTGCTGGGTTGGGTGCTCTAACTGCTCCACCCCAGGAGCGGCTCGACTGAGCACCTGACCAGCAGTGGTTACATCCACTTCCTCTTTTGTATGGAGCAAATGGGGGTAGCGATAAAGTCACATCACTCATATACCCCTGTCACTCTCATACCATACATGTTACTCACTGCGCGGTTCTTCATGCGTGGTTTAGTCCATACTCTACTGACCTGGTACCCTCTCACAGTCTAGTCTACAGGTCATCTGCTTTTCCTTCCAACTGGTGAAGATGTCACTCGTTGCCCTACACTTGTTGTCCCATCATGGCAAGGTCTTTTTTGGTTTGGGCCACTGCTTGTTTCAGATCCAAGGTGTCTTGCAGGATCTGGTCCAGCATCATGGTAATTTGGGGCAGATCAGAAGAAACCTCCAGAGCTACAGCCAGGGTGACCCAGAAAGCAAAGGTGGAGTCTGGGCACACTGTTCAGGTAGCCTATGGTCAGGAACTTTCACTTTCAGTGGCCGCGACTCTGATCAGACAGGAAAAAGTAAAACCCCAATATCAATTTCAGTACTGAAGCAAGACCGAAAAGAGTGGTACCATTTGTGGTACCAGCTCTTTGGGTGCAGTCACCCAGATGTAGAAAGGGTAGGCTATGCCATCAGAATTAGTCAGATGTGGAACAATTTCCCCTTGCCAGAACAGCAGCCACAGATTTAACCTGCCATCTTTTTGGCGCTAGCCACATCCCATCAGATTGTGTTGATGTAACCCCAGGTGGCACAATCCCACGGGCTACTACCCCTGCCTGCTTGGTTAGTAGAAGGTTAAGGGGCCTAGGTTCTGCAACAGGTGCCTCCACCCAGAGGTCAGGGTTGCTAGTGGTCAAACTAACCTGGGCACAGCCCTCCAGGACACTATAACCCCCCCTCTTTCCCTTCTAGCGGCCTGAGCAATATACGATAATCACTTTCACAGTACCCCTTGTACACCATATGAGTACCCACACTGTTTGCACTTACCACCAGGGCTGGTTCCTCTGGCTTTACCCTGGGGACCCCCTGTAAAACAAGGTTATGCACAGCAAATAGCAACAGTACAGTACTCTTGGCACAAACTGGAACCACAGTGAGATTAAATGCAGAAAAAGTCAGATCTGATTTATTCAGGGGACTTGAACAAGGAAGGGGCGTAATCAGGTTGATTGGCTTAAAGACTATATTAATCAAACAGTTATGCATGCGCTTTAAGTCCCCACACAGTCACACCTCTGGGTACTCAGGTAGGGAGACAATGGGCTAGTCAGGAACGTTGCAGCTGGTTGGGGCCCTGTGATGGAAGAAAGCAACATGCACAACACACACTATTTGTAATCCGGAGCCGGAGGGCTCAGTTCATGAAAGAAAAAGCAACCAGACAATCAGATGACAACACTTTAGATTTAGCTGTTGTTGCAGGGAGCTACCCTGATGTTTACTCATGATACCCAATACTGGACACAGGCAGGACAAAATCGAGACTGCAGGTTGTTGAGCTGTAGTGCCTGGAGAAGTGGCTTCACATCAATCACGAGGCATCGTCTCCTGTTCAAGTGTTGAGCAGGGTGCTGATCCCCAGGCAGCGGTCTCATCAATGGCTTCTCTGTGCAGTGGTAATGAGCTGGGCCAGTGGCGCAAGGCCCTGGCCCAATGGAAATGATTTTGGATTCAGTCCGTGGGGCTGGATGCAGCTTCTAACAAGCAGAATACAGTTCAAACCACAGTGGGGAACCAAATCGTGACCCACTAGCAGCACACAGCACATTTACACATAAGGAAATTCTAATGCAGCTTCCAGCAAGCAGAACACAATTCAAACCACAGTGGGGATACAAATCACGACCCACTATAAGCACACAACACATTCACATGTAAGGAAATTACACCGTACCAGGCAAAAGGCTCTCCGGTCACAATTACAGAGTCTCTGCACAATCCGGGAGTTCAGAGGTGGCTGGAGGTCCAGACGGCCGATCGCATTCAGCAAATCTTCGGTCTTCTTCAGGTAGGAGCCAGGTCACAATTCAGTGGCTTACTTTGCTCTCCAAGTTCGGATTCAGTCCAAAAAAGGAAAAAGTTCCCTCTTAGGGACAGCAGGCAGGCATGCAGGCCAAAACTCAGGCCTTTCCACAGTTCTCCTGTGCGAATATATGCCGGGGCTGCTGCTTGAATCATTCAAGCTGTTATCTCTTCACTTCCCAACTTAGAACTGAAACTAACTGTAAGTAGCTTGGGGAATTTCCCCAGGATCTAAAAGGTTCGGTTGGCTGATCTGTCTGTCAGTCACAACAAGGGCTCCCCCTCCAGGTTATTTTAGGTGCCAAAATGCAAAAACTACAATTCCTACAAGTTTTGACCCCACCAAGCCCCTGTAGGCAGGCTCCATTTTAGAATCCCAAATGTACTGATTGGTCCATTTCAGCATTTCAGGACCAAGATACTGGAAACAAACAGAACTGTCCATGCTGCAAAGAAGGCAGGTTAGAACAAACTGCAATATTATTACTGCTCTAACAAATGAACTGCAAACAAGCACATCTTCTAACAGAGCTCCCTTTTAGATTACTTATGACTGCAATCCAGGAAGCTCTTAAAGAGGCAATACACAGAGGTTATATAGGCACTCTGTGGCGATCACATTTAAACTGCAAAAACGCAGGACACCAGCCTGGCAGTGAGCATTTAGACAAGCTCAAGGAAGACTTTTTGGGAACCCCCATTTGTAGGGGGGTTACATTTATGAAGTCTGATGCTGAATTGAGGAACAGCATGGAAGTTACAGAGCTTAATCTATGGGAGTTTCTCTTAGTCTTGCCAAAGAGAAGTTCTTCAGGTTCTGGCACCTTAAGCTGTAAGAATTCAGGAGATGTAGCCAGGAGTTAACTGGAGTCTGACTTAGTGAGAAAAGGGAATTCGGGGCCTGTGTCAGGCTCAAAAGACGTTTAAAAGCTGACCTTGTGGCATGGTACCTGGGCTACTGCCTGCAATGCCAATGATCCAGGTTTGGGAGGGAGCTCAGGTTGTATTAGGGCAGCCAGGGAGAGATGATGTGTGTCCCATGGACTGCAGGTCTCTCCATGGCTCACCTGCCACCTGGCACAAGCCAGGAGTAGCACACAGTCAGACTGTCATGTAAGGGACAGGCTTGCTGATGGATGTCTGTAGTGAGCTCTGCACGGTAGGCATGGTGCATCATTGCACCGCAGGCAGCCTATGGGAAGAAAATAAAGGCAGTAAATCCCCAACTGCCAGGCTGGAGCTCTAGTCTCCCACAGGCCCTGCAGCACCAACTGAGACCCCTCCGGACTTTTGAATGTGCTGTTGAGGGTGCCTGGTCAGCCTTGATGGCCCTGCTATTGGGTATTCCATGGTGAACTGTACAGAATGGGTAAGTCTCAGAGAAGGTGAGCGATGGGGCAGGAGGGACAGGAGCAGACAGGGTCATCCGTCGACCAGGAGGCATACAGTAAATAAATGATGACAAAAAAAATGGGGCAATTAGGTGAATGAATAAATGAAATAAATGAATGAACGAATGAATGAATTTTATGTACATTTTGGCAGGATTAGACCACTGGGTGTATTTCCATTTTCAGGGTCATTTTACATAATAGCATTTCGTAGTGAGCTGTGCTATAATACAAATAAGACAACTGTAGCCTGAAGCAGAGCATCCCCAGTGTAAAAGAGATGTGCAGAGTTAAACCTGGAAATAAGTTAACCAATAGAGCAAGAAGCAAACTGAGATGAGAATAGGACCAAGAACAGGACTTCAGCAGGACCAGATATGCTTCAAGGGACAGATCCTGTTTTCAGGCAAATAACCTGTAGTATTAAAGAATAAGTGTGTGGGGGGGTGGGAGGTGGGCAATGCATAATGAAATATCAGATGAATGGTGTGCCAAAATATTTATCGTTATCTAAATATTTGTAATTTTCACAAGTCTTCCTGAAGGGTCATTTGTTTGAAACTGCTGCTTTCACGAGAATGGCACCGCACATACTGTACTCGCAGAACATTGTTTGGAACTCAATGTTCCTCTACTGTGCAGTCATTGCTTCTTGATATCTGTTTTCACTGCTTAATGAGAAGCTTCCCATTTTATTGCCTTTGAGGGAATCCCCCTCAGACACCGTGCACTTTACTCCCAAGAAGAGTTGGAAAGACAATGACTTTCATGTTGTTCCAAGATTCTGCTAAGCTGAGGTTTATGACATAGAGCCCTGTGGTGCCTTGTTTGCATGAACTGCAGCTGAAATTGTTACGACATGCTGTCTGTATGGATGCCAGTTTTAGCAGGGGAACTTTAGTACAGAGAGAGAGAGAGAGATGACGCTGCGAGACTGCAAGCAGGAACTAGAGAAAACAAGTTGACTGCTGTACGTGAAGAGGCGCACATCAGACACACACAGCACTCATCATCCCATCCAAGCAGGGGAGAAGTGCTTGGAAGCAAACCCATTTTTCCCAGATACCCTGGTTCAAGGAGGTCATACTGACTGGGCCTATCTTTATAACATTAGACTAGACTTACTGTAGGTTTTATGCAACATGTAAAATGAATTGTGCAAAGTAAGCATGTTATCTTCACACCAAACTTAAAGAGCAGCTGACACTTCTGGGAAAACATTTGAAAATATAAAATGTAGACACGACTCTGTTTATATTTCATGTATTTTTTTGTACTTCCTTGTCCCTTGTCCCTTCTTACTAAAAGTATCTGCATGTAAACGTGACCTTTGGCCCTTAGACGTCATCTGTTCTGACTTCTTATTCCCAATCCGAAGTCATAATCCTTTGTTTGTGATATCACAGTCACTTATTTATTTATTTAGTTATTTGAAAATTGTTCATCAGGAAAGGCAGGCTGAGCCGAGGCTTGTTTCCAGGTGTGACCTGGGGAAGGGGAGCAAAGAGTAAAAACAATACATAGCGTATACACATACAGTGTTACAAGAAGAGTGCAAAGTCATGAAGATTAACAGAGACCATAGAAAGTGCATAATGATTAAATAAATAAAACTGGCAATTGAGCATTACAACAGACATAAATTGACTGTTAAGGAGAGGGGAAACAGGAACAAGAGGGAAGGGAAGGAGTCTCAAGTGATGTCTGAATAAGGCAGAGGAGGCGGCTAAACAGAGGGAAGAGGGAAGTTGGTTCCAAAGAGAAGGGAGATGATATGCAAAAGCTGATTGGCCAGCTGAGGTCCAGGGACGTGACAAAGCAAAGGAGCAATGGTTTCTGGAGTGGAGGGAGCATGAAGCAGAGGGAACAATGGATAGGAGTGATGAAAAGTAGGAAACCAGTGTATATAGGTATAAAGGAGACACAGTGCATCTGGAGACAGGATGAAAGGGGAAGAATGGATAGTGAGGAGTACAGCGCAAATACCGTAAGCACAATTAAACTGCCGCAGCGAAGACCATTACAGTGACAAATATCGCCAGGTTGCTGTAATGGTCCCGCTGTACACCGGCACTATTTTTCCAAGTGTTTCACCCCCACCCCAAAACAACTCCAACTTGGAGTTTGTTATTTAAAGAACGAGGGTGTGGGGGGCACAGCCACCTCATGGTGGGTGTAAGGGACAAAGCCCCCCAAATGTTTTTAATCCTGATGGCACATTGCTGACTATGAGCATTGTACCTGTTGTTGTGCCAGATGCTCGATTTACTATGTTGTCGCCATGTACATGGTAGATCCAGTAGAGTAAGCAGTCATGAGTACGAGACGGTAAGTTGGTTGCAAAGTGATAGGAGGAGTTACAAAGGGTATTCAGTCTGGCCAGGGAGGTGGAGGGGCGGATCCATAGACCATGTCCGCATAATCAAAGACAGGGAGCACCATTTTGGTGACAAGCTTTTGGTGAACCTGTAGGTAAAAAAAACAATCTTTATTTCGCTACACGGTACCAAGTTTTGGTTGAACCTTGGCATGGCTAGCATCGATGTGGACAGAGAAGTCAGGCTTGCTGTCGAGCCACACACCATGGTATTTGACGGAAGGACCCACTTCAAGTGGGGAGCCATCCAGAGTGGAGAAAGTGGGAACTGATGTGAGTTCGGCCAGTTTTTGGCTGGTGCCAAAGGTCATGGACATCGTTTTTTTAGCGTTGATCTGAAGCTGATTTGACTGCAACTCTCTTAAGATGTTATAGAAGTCTTACTGAAGCAGACCTTCTACATCAGTGGTGGAGGGGCCAGAAGTGTAGATGACTGTGTCATCTGCATACATGTGAATATGCGAGTTGGCACAGGCTGAAGGGAGGTCACTGAGGAAGATGGAAAGAGTAGGGGCCCAGGACAGAGCCTGGGGCCCTCGCCTGATGGGAAATGGGGATGACTGTGTGCTACCTACCTGTACTGATTGAAGATAGCCTGTGAGATACTAACAGAACCAATCGACAAAAAGAGCTGAGGGGCCAGCAGAACTCAGATTTTCCAGAAGAAGAGTGAGACACCAAGTCAAAAGCCTTAGCCAGATCAATGAAGATGGCTGCCATGATGTGGCCCTGATCCACCCCTGAGAGGATATGATCAGTTACACACAGCAAGGAGGAGATGGTGGAGTGATATTTCCTGAATTCAGAATGGAATGCGGAAAGGAAATCAGAGGAGGAGAGGAAATCAGAAAGTCTATGGTAGACAAACTTCTCTTGCTATTTGGCAAGCAAGGGGATGAGGGAAATAGGCCAATAGTTGCCAGAAGTGGAGGGATCCCCCCTTTGTGCAGTGGTATAACTTTGGCCAGTTTCCAGAGCAGAGGGACCACACTGAGGGAGAAGGATAGGTTGAAAAGCTGAGTCAAAGGAGATGCAACGGCAGAAGCAGAGATATGCAGAAGCCAAGGATCAAGTCCATCTGGGCTAGACTTATTCAAATTCAGGAGTAAAGGGCAGTCAGGGTCTTCTGAGTGACAGTGGTGAAATGGAACGTGGAGGGGATGCAATAAGGAACGTGGGTAAGAAGGAGTGTGTAGGCGGGGAGAGGAAGGAAGAGCACAAATGGTGAAGAACTCACTGAAGTATGAAGCAACAGAGGAAGGGTTAGACAAAGGTGAAAAATTAATTAGAAGGACTGAGGGGCTAAACTGAGTGGGGGTGGTGGGTCACAAAGGGAGTGAATAACTCTCTACAACTTTCAGGGATTGTTGATGTCACTCTGGATGTTGGTCTTGAAATACTACACTTTCATTGTCCTGACAGCTATTGTTCAGGAATTCCTGATAGACCTATACCTGAGGAAGTGGAGAAGGGAACATGAAGATTTATAATATGACCAGGCTAGATCACAGGACGTGCACTGAACAATTTTTCCTGGGATAATCCAGGAATGATGATGGGATATTACTCTACATTTTTTGAGTGGAATGTGCTTGTCACAAAGAAGAGGACAACATTAGTGTCAGAGGAGGTATAGAACACTGTCCAATCTGATGCGGCAAGGTCATTCAAGAAGGCATGGGTGTTGAATGACCTGAGGAACCTGCTCCAGATGTATTTTGGAGAAGAGGGAGGGTATCTGATCTTTCTGATGCAGTACATTATGCAGTGGTGCTAAGAGTGTCAGGCAAAATACCAGCTGCAACAATATGATGAGGATGGAAGGAGAGAACCTATTCCAAAAAGGATGTGATTTTGTGACTGTGGGTTGAGCTGCACAGGATCTGAAATTATCTGCTTGAGATTAAGGGACTCAACCTTTTGGATGAGTGACATGGAGGATGAGGAAGCCAATTGGCATTAAAATACCCTAGTAGGATGAGTTCACTAGCAGAGGAATGGGAGGCAATAGTAGTGATAGAATCAACTAGTGCGGAAGATGAGATTTTGGGTGATGCATAGAGTACACCAGTACAAATGGGCAGAGAGGAGGGGAAAGGCAGTCTAATAAGGAGAAACTCATGGAAGGAGGATATGGTTTCTCTGGCAGCCTGATGCAGAAGAGGCTGTGGTGTGTAAAAATAGCAACCCCCACACCCCACGTTTACCCCAATATCAATTGTACTGAAGCAAGACCGCAGAGAGTGATACCATTTGACTCATCTCTTTGGGTGCAGTCACCCAGATGTAGAAAGGGTAGGCTATGCCATCAGAATTAGTCAGATGTGGAACGATTTTCCCTTGCCAGAACAGCAGCCACATATTTAACCTACTATCTTTTTGATGGCTACCACATCCCATCAGATTGTGTTTATAAAGTCCGATGTTGGATTGAGGAATAGCATGGAAGTTAAAGAGTTTAATCTATGTGAGTTTCTCTTAGTCTTGCCAGAGAGAAGTTCTTCAGGTTCTGGCATCTTAAGCTGTAAGAATTCAGGAGATGTAGCCAGGAGTTAGCGGAGTCTGACTTAGTGAGATAAGGGAATTCAGGGTCTGTGTCAGGCTCAAAAGAGGTTTAAAAGCTGAACTTGTGGCATGGTAGCTGGGCTACTGCCTGCCATGCTGATGACCCAGGTATGAGGGAGGTCAGGTTATATTAGGGCAGCCGGCCAGAGACGATGTGCGTCCCATGGACTGCTCTCCTCTCTTGGAGAAGGGGGCAGGTCTCTCCATGGCTCACCTGCCACTTGGCACAGGCCAGGAGCAGCACACAGTCAGACTGTCATGTAAGGGACAGGCTTGCTGATGGACGTCTGTATGTGAGTGCCTCTGCACGTGTAGACATAGTGCATCATTGCACCACAGGCAGCCTATGGAAAGAAAATAAAGGCAGTAAATCCCCAACTGCCAGGCTGGCGCTCTAGTCTCCCACAGGCCCTGCAGCACCAACTGAGACCCTCCATTTCTTTTTGAATGTGCTGTTGAGGGTGCTCTGGTCAGCCTTGAAGGCCCTGCTGTTGGGTATTCCATGGTGAACTGTACAGAATGGGTAAGTCTCAGAGAAGGTGAGGCGATGGGGCAGGAGGGACAGGAGCAGACAGGGTCATCCATCGACTAGGAGGCATACAGTAAATAAATGATGACCAAAAAATGGGGTAATAAGGTGAATGAATAAATGAAATAAATGAAATGAATGAATGAATTTTATGTACATTTTAGCAGGATGAGACCACTGGGTGTATTTCATTTTCAAGGTCATTCTACATAATAGCATTTCTCAGTGAGCTGCACTATAATACAAATAAGACAACTGTAGCCTGAAGTAGAGCATCACAGTGTAAAAGAGACGGCAGAGTTACACCTGGAAATAAGTTAACCAATAAAAGTAGGGTTTGAATGAATACTTCTGCTCAGTATTCAATGGAAAAGCAGGTGGAAATACCTAATCCGTCAATAGAAGCACTCTGGACAGGAGGGTTGATAGTAGTCCTTTCACAGAAGAAAAGGTTCTGAAAGAACTCTTAAAACTGAAGGTGGATAAAGCAATGGGGCCTGATGGATTCACTCAGAATTTTAAAAGAACTAAGGAAGAACTAGTAACACCACTGACTACCCTTTTAATAAATCATGGGAGGATGGGTGGTACCTGAGGACTGGAGGAGGGTGGATGTGATTCTCCTTCACAAAAGTGGGAGCAAGACAGAGGCAGGAAACTACAGACCTATCAGTTTGACCTCAATAGTAGGGAAAATTATGGAATCACTTCTGAAGGAAAGAATTGTTGAGTACCTAGAGGCCAGTGAGGCACAGGACCGAAGGCAGCATGGATTCACAGCGGGAAGGTCATGTCAGACAAATCTAACTGATTTCTTTGATCGGGTGACCAAAGCAGTAGACCAGAGAGGGGCTGTGGACATGGCCTACCTAGACTTTAGCAAGGCTTTTGACACAGTCCCACACAAAAGATTAATAAACAAATTAGCCGGCCTGGGAGTGGGTCCTAGGGTGGTAGCCTGGGTAAAACACTGGTTGGACAACAGGACACAGCGGGTAATAGTAAATGGAGTCCACAGTGAAGAAAGGAGGGTTACTAGTGGAGTACCGCAGGGTTCAGTACTGGGCCGGTCCTTTTAATGTCTTTATAAGTGAGATTGCAGAGTTACTGGAAGGAAAGTATGTCTCTTTGCAGATGACACAAAGATCTGCAACAGGGTTGATACACAAGGTGGGGTGGAAAGGATGAAAAGGACTTGGCAAGGTTGGAGGAATGGTCAAATGTATGGCAGCTTAGATTCAATGCAAAAAGTGCAAGTAATGCACCTGGGAAACAAAAACCCAGGGGAAGAGTACACAATGGGGGGTGAGATACTGACAACAACAAAAATGGAAACGAACCTGGGGGTAGTAATATCAGATTACCTAAAGGTGGGCCAGCAAGGTGAGAAGGCAGTAAGGAGGGCTGGGGGGGATACTGAGATGCATAGGGAGAGGCATCACCAGTAGAAAACAGAAAGTTGTTGGCCCTCTGTACAGACAGTTGGTAAGACCACATCTGGAGTACTGTGTACATTTCTAGAGACCCCATCTCTGCAAGGACATAGACAGGGGGGTGGAGGCTGTCCAGAGGAGGGCAACCAAAATGATGCAGGGTCTGCATCAGAAGACATAGGAAAAAGGACTAAAGGAACTAAAGATGTATAGCCTCGAGGAAAGGAGGGAGAGGGGGGACATGATAGAAACTTTAAAATACCTCAAGGGAATCAACAAAGTCCAAGAGGGTAGCATCTTTCAGAAAAAGAGATGTGCAAAAACAAGGGGCACAATTTGAAGATAGAGGGGGACGGCCGAGGTAATGTGAGGAAGCATTTCTTCACAGAGAGGGTTGTGAATACATGGAACAGCCTTTCTGAGGAGGTCGAGAGTCAAAACAGTGGGGAAAGTCAAGAATGCATGGGACAGACATAAGGCAATTCTAGGTGGGGGTAGGAGGAAGTAGGCCGTTGGTTAACTAGGATCTGCAGCTATCCGTTAGGTAGGGAAATGGGTAGACTAGGTGAGCCAAGCGGCCCTTATCTGCCATCAAATTCTATGTTTCAACTGAGCAGGAAGCAAACTGAGATGAGAATAGGACCAAGAACAGGACTTCAGCAGGACCAGATATGCTTCAGGGGCAGATCCTCTTTCAGCCAAAGAACCCATAGTATTAAAGAATGTGTGGGGGTGAGGTGGGCAATGCATAAAGAAATATCAGATGAATGGTGTGCCAAAATATTTATCGTTATCTAAATATTTGTCAATTTTCACAAGTCTTCTTGAAGGGTCATTTGTTTGAAACTGCTGCTTTCACGAGAATGGCACCGCACATACTGTACTCACAGAACATTGTTTGGAACTCAGTGTTCCTCTACTGTGCAGTCATTGCTTCTTGATATCTGTTTTCATTGCTTAATGAGAAGCTTCCCGTTTTGCTGCCTCTGAGGGAATCCCCCTCAGACACCGTGCACTTTACTCCCAAGAAGAGTTGGAAAGACAATGACTTTCATGTTGTTCCAAGATTCTGCTAAGCCGAGGTTTATGACATAGAGCCCCTGTGATGCCTTGTTTGCATGAACTGCAGCTGGAAATTGTTACGACATGCTGTCTGTATGGATGCCAGTTTATCAGGGGGACATTTAGTACAGAGAGAGAGAGATGACGCTGAGTGACTGCCAGCAGGAGCTAGAGGAAGCAAGTTGACTGCTGTACGTGAAGAGGCGCACATCAGACACACACAGCACTCATCATCCCATCCAAGCAGGGGAGAAGTGCTTGGAAGCAAACCCATTTTTTTCCAGATACACTGGTTCAAGGAGGTCATACTGACTGGGCCTATCTTTATAACATTAGACTAGAATTACTGTAGGTTTTATACAACATGTAAAATGAATTGTGCAAAGTAAGCATGTTATCTTCACACCGAACTTAAAGAGCAGCTGACACTTCTGGGAAAATGTTTGAAAATAAGAAATTTAGACACGACTTTGTTTATATTTCATGTATTTTTTTGTACTTCCTTGTCCCTTCTTACTAAAGGTATTTGCATGTAAACGTGACCTTTGGCCATTAGACGTTATCTGTTCTGACTTTTTTATTCCCAGTCTGAAGTCATAATCCTTTGTTTGTGATATCACAGTCACTTATTTATTTATTTAGTTATTTGAAAATTGTTCATCAGGAAAGGCAGGCTGAGCCGAGGCTTGTTTCCAGGTGCGACCTGGGGAAGGGGAGCAAAGAGTAAAAACAATACATAGCGTATACACATACAGTGTTACAAGAAGAGTGCAAAGTCATGAAGGTTAACAGAGACCATAGAAAGTGCATAATGATTAAATAAATAAAACTGGCAATTGAGCATTACAACAGACATAAATTGACAGTTAAGGAGAGGGGAAACAGGAACAAGAGGGAAGGGAAGGAGTCTCAGGTGATGTCTGAATAAGGCAGTGGAGGTGGCTAAACAGAGGGAAGAGGGAAGTTGGTTCCAAAGAGAAGGGAGATGATATGCAAAAGCTGATTGGCCAGCTGAGGTCCAGGGACGTGACAAAGGAGCAATGGTTCCTGGAGTGGAGGGAGCATGAAGCAGAGGGAACAATGGATAGGAGTGATGAAAAGTAGGAAGGAAACCAGTATTTAGGCATAAAGGAGGCACAGTGCATCTGGCGACAGGATGGAAGGGGAAGAATGGATAGTGAGGAGTAGAGCGCAGATACTGTAAGCACAACTAAACTGTCACAGCGAAGACCATTACAGTGACAAATATCGCCAGGTTGCTGTAATGGTCCCGCTGTACACCGGCACTGTTTCTCCCAGTGTTTCACCCCCACCCCAAAACAACTCCAACTTGGAGTTTGTTATTTAAAGAAAGGGGATGTGGGGGGCACAGCCCCCTCATGGTGGGTGTAAGGGGCAAAGCCCTCCACAGAAAGACATTTTAATCCTGACGGCACAATGCTGACTATCAGCATTGTGCCTCTCGCTGTGCCAGATGTCGACATCTATGTTGTCGCTGCGACATGGTAGATCCAGTAGAGTGAGCAGTCATGCGTACGAGAGGGTGAGTTAGTTGCAAAGTGACAGGAGGAGTCACAGAGGGTATTCAGTCTAGCCAGGGAGGTGGAGGGGCAGATCCATAGACCATGTCCGCATAACCAAAGACAGGGAGCACCATTTGGTGACAAGCTTTTGGTGAACCTGTAGGTAAAAAACAATCTTTATTTCGCACAAGCACCAAGTTGTTAGTTGAACCTTAGCATGGCTAGCATTGATGTGGATAGAGAAGTCAAGCTTGCTGTCAAGCACACACCATGGTACTTGAAGGAAGGACCCACTTCAAGTGGGGAGCCATCCAGAGTGGAGAAAGTGGGAACTGATGTAAGTTCGGCCAGTTTTTGGCTGGTGCCAAAGGTCATGGTATTTTTTATTATTTTACTGTGACTAAGAAGCGGAAACCACTCGCTAC
The DNA here is from genome assembly GCA_016271365.2 of Neoceratodus forsteri. Lineage (NCBI taxonomy): Eukaryota > Metazoa > Chordata > Ceratodontiformes > Ceratodontidae > Neoceratodus > Neoceratodus forsteri. Next base: position 143,334,474 of record CM028131.1, on the reverse strand, counting down.
GGTGGCCAGAATAGAACATGCTCACTCACAACCTGCAAGTCTGTGTTTTTTTTTATCATTGATCTGAAGCTGATTTGATTGCAACCCTCTTAAGATGTTATAGAAGTCTTACTGAAGCAGACCTTCTGCATCAGTGGTGGAGGGGCCAGAAGTGTAGATGACTGTGTTATCTGCATACATGTGAATTTGCGAGTTGGCACAGGCTGAATGGAGGTCACTGAGGAAGATGGAAAAGAGTAGGGGCCCAGGATAGAGCCTGTGGGCCCCCTGCCTGGACAGGAAGTGGGGGTGACTGTCTGCTACCTACCTGTACTGATTGAAGATAGCCTGTCTGTGAGATAAGAACAGAACCAATCAACAAAAAGATCTGAGGGGCCAGCAGAACTCAGATTTTCCAGAAGAAGAGTGAGACACCAAGTCAAAGGCCTTAGCCAGATCGATGAAGATGGCTGTCATGATGAGGCCCTGATCCACCCCGAGAGGATATGATCAGTTACACGCAGAAAGGAGGAGATGGTGGAGTGATATTTCGTGAACCCAGACTGGAATGCGGAAAGGAAATCAGAGAAGGAGAGGAAATAAGAAAGTCTATGGTAGACAAACTCTCTTGCAATTTGACAAGACAGGGGATGAGGGAAATAGGCCAATAATTATGAGAGGTGGAGGGATCCCCCCTTTGTGCAGTGGTATAATGGTGGCCAGTTTCTAGGGCAGAGGGACCACACTGAGGGAGAAGGGTAGGTTGAAAAGATGAGTCAAAGGAGATGCAATGGCAGGGCAGAGATATGCAGAAGCCAAGGATCAAGTCCATCTGGGCTAGACTTATTCAAATTCAGGGAGTAAAGGGCAGTCAGGTCTTCTTCGTAGTGTCAGTGGTGAAATGGAACTGTGAGGGGCGGCAATAAGGAACGTGGTAAGAAGGAGTTGTGGTAGGCGGGGAGAGGAAAGAAGAGCACAAGTGGTGAAAACTCACTGAAGTATGGAGCAACAGAGGAAGGGTGAGACACAGAAAAATTAATTAGAAGGACTGAGGGCTAAACTGGGTGGGGGTAGGGGGTCAAAAGGGAGTGAATAACTTTCTAGAACTTTCAGGGATTGTTGATGTAATTCTGGATGTTGGTCTTGAATACTACACTTTCATTGTCCTGACAGCCATAGTACAGGAATTCCTGATAGATCTATACCTGAGGAGGTGGGGAAGAGAACAGGAAGATTTATAATATGACCAGGCTAGATCACAGGACATGCACTGAACAATTATTCCTGGGATAATCCAGGGGTGATGATGGGATATTATCCTGCATTCTTTGAGTGGAATTTGCCTGTCCCAATTGAGAGGACAACATTAGCGTCAGGTGAGGTGTAGAACACTGTGCAATCTGATGCAGCAAGGGCATTCAAGAAGGCATGGGTGTTGAATGACCTGAGGAACCTGCTCCAGATGTATTTTGGAGAAGAGGGAGGGCATCTGATCTTCCTGATGCAGAACGTTATGCAGTGGTCACTGAGAGCATCAGGCATAATACCAGCTGCAACAATATGATGAGGATGGGAGCAGAGAACCCATTCCAAAAAGATGTGATTTTGTGACTGTGGGCTGAACCACGAGGATCTGAAATTATCTGCTTGAGATTAAGGGACTCAGCCTTTTGGATGAGTGACCTGGAGGATGGGAAGCCAACTGACTTTATAAAATGGGCATTCAAAATAAACAAATCTGATTGGCTAATAGCCCTTTAGACCCGTGTCCTTATCAGACAGTATCATGGCCAACAGGCACTGCTTGTGCCACCCAAACATAACACATACAAAATCAGTCCATGGCACAGCTCTCCCAATGCAGCCTGCAGCCCGTCACCTAGTAAGCGAGAGGACCTCAGCGGCTGCACCAAGAGAGCAGTACCAGCATGTCACCACCAACAGAAAACAGTAAAACGTCCAATTTCCTGCACCACCAAAAAAGTCTATAGACTTTCTACCTGTTCAGGGCTTTTTGTCACTGCCGTTTCCCGCTGGCAAGTGTAGAGCATCTCTCAATCCCTTTCCCTCCCAGTATTTTAAAGCGAGCGAACGCTGACTTTATCAGTCCATTTTGAACAGCCGCACTCTCATATCTCACATCCACACCTCAACTGTCACTGGACACAACTGAAAAAACGTTATATAGCATCAGGTATTTTTTATTATTTTACTGCCACTACGAAGCAGAAACCACTCGCTATGGTGGCCAGAATAGGACAGGCTCGCCACAACCTACAAGCCAGTGGCTCCAAATAAAAAAAAAAATTAAAGAAAATGGAAGTACAACAAATCTGGGACAGTAAAATAAAAAATGAATAAGCATTGGGCAAAAACAGAGACTATCAGGTGCACTCTAACCTTGTTTACACTGACACACACCACATGAAAACTCGCTATACAGCACCCAGTAATGGACATGGTACCTCACAGGCAAGCTACCCAGTACCTACAAAAACTAAAACAAAAGCCTCATTGAAAGGTAACTAAAATAAATAAAAGGAACTGTTACTTAGAGCAGAGACACCTCAGCCTCCTGTATTGGCTAAATATTGCAGTGCAGATGGACTATTTTATTGCTCTCTGCATATAAAACACTTTAGCATACTTTTAGTTTTTGTTTAAACTACAGGAGTTTATGAATATGAATGATGGGGCCCATTTTATAGCGTAATAACACTCCGAGGTGTGGGTTATCACTTACAGAACGCCCAGGGACATAAGGCACTATGCGAATGCGCCTTGTGCCTTAGTCCCCCTGGGCATGCTCTTATCAGATGATAACCCACACCTCGTCATGTGTTACTACTTGCTTAAAATACCCTAGTAGAATGAGTTCACTAGCAGAGGAATGGGAGGCAATAGTAGTGACTGAATCAACTAGTGAGGAAGATGAGATGTTGGATGATTCGTAGAGTACACCAGTAAAAATGGGCAGAGAGGAAGGGAAAGACAGCCTAATAAGGAGAAACTTATGGAAGAAGGATATGGCTTCTCTGGCAGCCTGATGCAGAAGAGGCTGTGGAGTGTAAAATAGCAACCCCACCCTCGTTTACCTTGTCCTGTCTAAACAGTGGATAGCTGGGAAGTGTCAGGTTAGAATCTGGGATTCTAACAGAGAGCCAAGATTCAGAGATGCATAGGATATTAAGAGAGTACTGCAAAACCCATGTAGACAACAGGTCAAGTTTTGGAAGAAGGCTCCAAGCATTAACATTAAAAGTGGTCAGGCCTTTGATGGCTGAGGATGTAGACAGGGATGGTGGGGTGGGGCCAGGGTTGAGCTCCACGTTGCCAGACAGGAGAAGGAGCAGGAAGAGGAGTAGTAGGGTGGAATGGGATTTTTTACCTCTTAGAGTGGGGAGGAAGAAAGGGAGCCGAGAGGTGGGAAAGAGAGAGGAGGATGCAGTGGAGAAACTCAGGGTTAAAGGAGGGAGAAAATAGGAGACCAGGGTATATAGGAGGGGAAGGGGGTAAAGGGGAGGACTGAGGGAAGGGTGAGCATAGAAGGGGAAGAGGGATTGCTTTTGGTGGGATGAGGAAGAAGGAGATGCTGGCAGTGTTAATAAGGGGAAAAGAATGAGGAAGAGAAGGGTAATGTACATTGCAAGCACAAAGGGTGGTGCAGCAGCCACCTATTAAGCAGTGCAGTAAATTGATGAAATAGTTCACAAAGAAACACTTTTTTTTTTGTCTTTCTCACCCTTCTGGACCAGCCCATTTCCACCAGCCCCCTCAGCCCCATCACAACGGCATCCACTGGAATCACCTTTAGCTCTTTCTTGAGGTGCCAGCTGGCCGGGTGCAGCGCCTGCGAGGGGCCAGCATCATCTCGCCAGTCGGGAACCACCACCTACTAAGAGGACTAAGAAGTGGAGACCTACAGTAACAATAAATAAACAAGTGACTAATATGGGATGGTGGCAATGACTAGCGAGGTGCTATGCAGCATGGACACACAGTATACTGGCAGAGATTACAAATGCAAATAAAGCAGTGCTGTAGATTGACAAAGCACAGAGGATAGCATACAGAGGCAAAAACTTGTGCAAACAAATAAATACTAGTATGCTAAGTAACAAAATGGGTGCCCCCAAATAGGGTTTAGATTGCAGGCTTGTTCACATGGGCAAATCTGTGGCATTGTTGCTGGTGCACAGCAGGATCGTTGCTGCTGTGCATGTCTGAACACCACAGGTTTGCAGTTTGAGGAATGCATTTCGTTGTGTTCCCCATCCCTGTTTTCTTGGGATTGGGTTGTGGAGCGGGCATTTTGCGCCATTGTACTTGGTTATCTGAACACCCGCACCACACACAGCACTGTGACAGACTTTTCTCAGCCTGCACTTCTGTTTATTCAGTGTTGCTAAGACACTATTTTTCCCCACTCGAGTTCAGCTAATGATTTTTGGTTGTAATGTAAACATAGCTGAACTCTGGGAAGTTGTTCTTTTTAAAACCAAGGGCTACAAATAGGAAAATAAATGGTCTCAGAATCCAGCCGCGACACTGGGCATGCAGCATGAGAGCATACCCAGTGTTGCGGCTGGATTCTGAGGCCATGTTTTTTTTTCCTATTTGTAGCCCTTGGTTTTTAAAAACAACTTCCCTGAGTTCAGCTATGTTTACACTATAATAAACAATCTTTGGCTGAACTCAGGCCGAAAATTCCATAGCCAATCATGTGGCACCGTCACCTCCAACTCCACTGCCCCTTCCCCTATGGAACTCTTCCACTCACACTGGGACTTCAGGGAGCACACTCCAGCACTCCAATGCCATGCTGTCTGAATGCTGCTCCACAGCGTTTCAGCAGGCATGGCCAGTATGCAGTACATGGCTCTGTTGTACATCAGTTGCCATGTGAACAAGCCTAATGAGTCAACAGGAACAAGTTTTGGTGTGAAACAAAACTACTGCAGGGTAAATGACTGACTGAGTTACACAGATAAGTACAGTAGCAGACTGTCAATAAAAGCACAACCAAACAGACAGCATGACTATAAACTAAGAATAAATAGCACAGTCTAAAGCTGAAGTAATAATAATACTTATATTAGTATACAACAATATAAATTAATTGAAGAAAAGCTTTCCAGAGTTGTAGAGTTTGAATCATTTTAATGTAATAAGCATATTTTAAATTAGTTTTCTGGTATTATGAAATTGAAGGTTAGGTTGTTAGAAATAACTGTATCACATGCATGTTCACTTTTGGAAATAGGTTACTATTAATTCTTTGTGTACTAGAAGTACTGATGTAATAATCTGTAAATTATCTGTAAAAGGTCTGGAGATAAACTAATTTAAAAATGAATAAAAATCTTTAATTCAAAGACAGGGTGAGCAACTGTTATGCAGCTAAAATACAATAATGCAACTGCAGATTATTCAACAGGGGTGAGCAAATAACTGCATAAAACGTGTATTCTCACTGCAGTGGAATAAATGACATTTATTCAATGGCTCATGCAAAACATCACCATTAGCTAAAATAATAACACGACTGAATACCGCTGAGCAACATGTATTACGCGATCACAAGAAAACCTGTACTATTCCATGCAAATGGTTACTTTTGCACAATTCAGCACTAACAATAGAGGGCCCTGTTGTATATGGAATTCATGATGGGCAGGGGCAGAATATGGAAAATATCTAATATTTAAACTCGTGAAGAGTGACCTCAGATACAACCACTTGTGGCTCCACTACACTCTACCACTCATGAGGTATCCTAAGGTCAGTTTTCACGCATTCAGATATTTTCCATATTCCACCCCTGCCCATCATGTCATATATATATATATATATATATATATATATATATATATATATATGCAACAGGGTCATGATAAAACTGTAGAATAAAACCATTTATCTACGATACTATGGTAAGAAATATATTTATCACAATAGTATCCCATTTATCTACATAATTTTCTTCAGAATTCATTTAGAATGTTTGGCCTTGGAAGCAGTACTAACCATATGCAAATAGGAATAACTTTAAACGAAATAAGACAGCATGGTACTGTGAGCACGAAAATTAGTCAGCACAAAATGATCTACAAAATGAGTGGTGTTTCATTCATAGACACAGTATCTTATATACTTTCTATAATTAACAAGAAAACAGAAGAAAATGTAATTTTTTGTTCACTTTTGACAAACAAATATGAATAACTTTAAAACAAAAATGATAGTCTGGGACTGTGAGCACGAAAATGTTCAGCACAAACATATCTAAGAAATGAGTGGTTTTATTTATAGACACCATTTTTTATATAATTTCTTTTCCCTTTTTGACAAATTATTTACACCTACCAAAATCAAAATGTTCACACAGCATCTAAACCTGTTGCATAAATGGAATATACAGTGGTTCGGTGTGTGATGATGCTTTTGTACAGTTTCCAGTGACCTCTCATTAACTCTCATTCGTGTCTTCGCACTTGTGAGGTTACTTGAGGTCACTGAAAACTGTACAAGATAAATGCATCATCACACACACTGAACCCCTGCATATCCTATATATATATATATATATATATATATATATATATAAAGAGAGAGAGAGAGAGAGAGAGTTTTATGTGGTATGCATATGTTCGAGATGCAGGTAGGATCTAGTGGACCTGGGAGGAGACAGGCCTGGTGAACAGCGTGGCTGACCAAACGGCTAACTCACAGCTGTTTCTAGGCAGACTCCTCTATGTCCTTAGCACTTCGCACTTCCTTGGCAGCATGTTATGATATCGCAAAGAGAGATGATTATGATGCCAAAGGAGCAAAAAGCAGCAAAGGTGGAAGAACCCTAAAGTTTAAGGACCCAGTTCTATGCCTGTGTCTGTAATGATAAAGAGCAAAGTTGAAGATGAATTCTGGAAAAATTAATATTATAGACTATATTTTATCTAAATATTAGGTTTCTAGGAATGTTCCTAGCAGTGCCAGATAATATTATCTTTCAAGTTGGGTGCAGTTTATCACAATCAGTATCTTGAAGGTTCAGTGCGTCACAACAAAATACTGAATCAGCCATACAGCAGCTTTTACAATGCCAATGACATCACATTAGTTTTGTTTAGCAAAGTGAAATAGTTAAATCTTTACACAAGCAGGTGATTTAAAAGTTATAATGAATAAATTGGGATGTTGTATAAACCAAATAAGCTGTGGCCAGACTCAAAATACACATTCAGTTATTTAATATGTTACCAGGAAAAAGCCTTCTGAGCTAAAACCAGTTACTTTCCAGATGTGTCCTGGAGGAAAGGGGAGCAGGAAGTAACAATATACAGAGTATTAATTTAGCAATACAGAGGTGAAGAACACTAATAACATATACCTAAAAACAAATAGGTGCAGAATCAGCATCCTTACAAAGTAAACTAGATGCATATTACATAGAATAAGTCATGGGGAAGTGTGTGTAACAAGTTTTTTGTACACAGTCCAGGTGTGTGATGCCTCATAAACCCTGAGAACGAAGCTCAAGGTGTTTAGTGAGGCATCACACACCACGCATCTGCATAAAAACTGAGATAACACACTTCTCCCGTTTTATTTTTTATAATAACCAGCAAAACATGAAACATGTGCTGTGAAATTTAGTTTATTCTCAGGTCACAACATAAAGAGTTTAAATTAGTTCAAAATACTAAATAATTACATGTTCTTCCCACTTGATCCATGTTAATTGAGTAACAGCACCTGTGAACCTCTACCGATATCTAGAATTTCATAGCCTCCTCCTGCTCACTCTCCCAAAACTCCATTGAAACCTATGATTATTTTCAACAAATAACATGACGGCAATAAACAATACATAGCATTACAGCTGCCGACACTGAAACAATAACTTTAATAACTTTGAAACCAGTTTATTTTTTTAATATTGTTAGGCTTTTTTAGTCTTTTAAACTGCAGAATATATCCCCAAACAGTGGTCATCTGCTTTGAAATCGTAGCCAACTACTTAAAGTTTGTATATTTAGTATGCCATTCTGCAGTACTCGAGATGGGATGTTTCCCACTCACCTTGATCATGAGCAGCTGACAGCACTGCCGAATTGAGAGCTCGCTTGCATGGCCCCATTGCACGGTGACACGACGCAGGTGGAAAGAGGGGCGGGCAATGGGTGGTGGTACAGATGGAGGAGGTGGACTGAAAAAGTTACCAGGAAGTACTGAGCTAAGGTCGGTAAAGGAGTTATTGAGGTGGGTAATGAGGGCAGGGTCAGAGGAGATGGTACCATTGATGTTGAGAAGAGAAGGAGAGGGGGACTGGGAGTGACCATTCAGTTGCTTGATGTTGTCCCAGAAGCACCTGGGGTTCCCCCAGGAGGAGGTAAGAGAGGCTTGGTAGTATTCCGCCTTTGCTTTGCGGATGGCCCAGGTGCACTGGTTGCAGGCGGCAGCATAGGACTGCCTATCAGCTGAACGGCCAGTAGCAACAGCAAGGTGCCAAAGATTGTCGCATTGCTTAAGTTGCCACAGTAGGACAGGGGTGATCCAAGGGGCATGTTTCACTTTGGACCTCCTAGCAGTTATGGGAGCAAAGATATCACAGGCAAAGTTGAAAGTGCTTACAAAGAAGGCCAGGGCCAAGTCAATGTTGGTTGCCCTCGTCAGAGAAGGACCAATCAGTGTGGGCAAGGAAGCGCTTAAGGCCTATGAGTCCCCCAGGCCTAAGCCACCTTCGAGAGGTGGTTTTGACCGGGGATGAGGGCCGAGGGGTTTCCCAGTTGAAAAGCACAGGGGAGTGGTCACTGAGGCAGTCAGGGAGGATTTGGATGTTGTGGATGCGGATTGGCCTGTTGGTGAGGACCACATCCAGGAGGGTGCTTGTCCCCCCTAGGGTTTTTTCTAGTAGGCTGTGTGACCAGTTGAGTTAGGTCAATTGAATCGAAAGCCTCACGGTGGGAGGAGGACGAGGGGCAGAGCCAGTTTATATTCAAGTCGCCCACCAAGATTTGGTCCGACGAGTTGGGTAGGGAGGTGAGGTAGTCAATTAGTGGGCCCAGGGCCTGGGATTGGTTCTTGGGGGGTATGTAGGCTACGGTTAGGAATAATGGGCCTCTAGCTGGGTCAGGGGACAGCTTTAGAGTAAGTGCCTGGGCCTTATGGTCGAGGTCAGGCGGGGGGAGTGGTAGCCCCATGAGAGAATCCTTCAAATAGAAGACACAGCCCCCACCTCTCCTGCCAACACGGTCCAACCGGTGGAGAGTGTAGCCGGGGAGAGAGACATGAGAGTTAGGAGTGGAGGGAGACAGCCAGGTTTCAACCAGGGCAACAACATCAGGTTTATGAAGCGTCACCCAGCAGTGTAGAGAGTCCAGTTTTTTCAGGAGGCTACAGATGTTCATAGAAGCAATGCGCAGCCCAGGAGATTTCAGGGGGAGGACCAGTGCTGCCAGGCCCGGGATTGGGGTGGACATTGCCTGACAGGAGCAGGAGGAAGAGGGCTGATCTGGGGAGTGCACAATGGCGGGATAGCTTTCGACGATTGGAGAGGGGGTAGGCTGTGAGTGCCCTGGATTTCCCTCGTCTCAGTTTTAGGGAATCACAGTTTAGTGTTTTGAGCATAGTGCAATGGTGGGTGCCATATGGGCATCTAAGAACAGATCTGCCATTTTGTCATATGTTGTGTCTCATTTCACCAGCAACTGCGTACTTGTGTGCTGGTAGGCCATGCTTCCAAATTCCAGATTGGGCAACAGCAGCTGGGTGGTTAGGATCAATCTTGCTTTTTTTCAGTATGGCATATGCATCTCAGCAGAGGGCTCCCAGTCTGGCAGTCACCTTTTTTATAGTGGATGTAATGTTTCTTGAAACTTGAGGTGTTGTCTATGTCTACTTCCAGGTATTTGTATTCTCTTGTTTCTTTGATGGTGGACCTTAGGAGTTACATTTTTAGCTCACAAGTGTCTTTTAGTTTTTGAACCTTTTTTATAGAAGGCCATAGACTGGGGTTTTCCCACTGAAAACCATATTTGCAGAGACAAATCATTTTTAAGAATATCAAAACTAGTTGGAGTTTCTTCTCCATTTGGGAGAAGTCTTTAACTCTTGCTATGAGGACAGAGTCATCTGTGTATAATTTTACTGTTGATTGTTGCATGTATCTAGGTAGGTCATTAACATACATCAGGAATAGTAGGGGGCCCAGTATCAATCCTGTGGGACTCCCCTCTTGATAGGAGCCTCACAATCATAGTCATTGGTAGCCTGTGGTTTTATTCGGTAAGAGGTGAACCAGGTAGTTAACTTCTGGTGCTACTCCCAGGTTCTTCACTTTTCCTAGAAGGATTTTGTGGTCCACCCTATTGATCTTCTTTGAGAGGTTCATGTACATCACCCCAACAGTTTTCTCTTTGTCCATGGCTTCGGTAGTTTCCCTGACAAAGACTGCGAGGGCAATCAACATGGATCTACCCACCCTAAAGCTCAACTGGTGGGTTATTAGAAGGTTGCATGGTTCTAGATGCGTGGATTATTGTTTACACACTATTTTTTCGAATAGTTTTAAGACGACGGATAGTAGTGCTATGGGTCTGTGGTATGAAGGGTCATTTGGCCCCACCCTCCCTTGTATAGTGGGACCATTTTGGCATGTTTTCAGGTCTTTGGGAAAGACCCTTCCATTAGGCTTCAGTTAAAGAACTTTGTCCAGATTGGGTATATGTAGACTGTGCTGTTTTTTGGAACTTGATTTCTACATTGTCCAATCTTGGCGATTTATTTGCATTAGGTTTTCTTAGTTCTTTCCGTACTTTTTTGCCTTTATTATTTTGAAGTGAAAACATGGTCTATTTTCGATTGTGGCTTCTGCATACTGCATCCAATCGGTCTCATCACTGTCATTTAGCTTTGGAGTTGGGGGATGTTTACATCTGGGAGTGTGCAGAAGTACTGGCTAAGCTGAATTGCTGCGATCTTTGGACTTTGGGCAGTACCATCCTCTTTCATAAATTGTACATCATTTCTGCATCTGTTTGGACCCTAACGCTTTTTAACCTTTACAGTACATAAAGGAATGGTTGTGTGGTCGATTTTGTTCTTGAAATATCTACCTTTTGCTCTCTTGATTCAATTTTTGCAGTCCTTTCTTAATTTTTTATAGCTGTCCCAGTCCTCACTGTTGGCTGTCTTATTTACTTTTCTCCATGCTCTATCCTTTATCTTAATTTGTTTTTTAGCTTTTCTGTTACCAGCAGTACACATTTTTTCCTGATTCTCCTGGTTTTTAATGGGGCATATCTATTACATATTTTGATTATTTTGTAAATTCCTCAATGGCCACATTGACATCTGAGATGCATTCCAGCCTGTCCTACCTTTCATTTTGTATGCTAGGGTTGAAGCTTTCTGCACAGAAATTTTTAAAATTTCTGCTTGTTCTGTAGTTTCTGTGGCATTTTGATGTTGGCCTGCCACTAGGACCCTTACCTTCTCTTCAGGTCTGCCACACCCATCTGTGTATAGTATCTTCACTGGAGCATGCCGTTTTGCAAGACTATGTCAATAACTTTAGACAAACACATAAAATAGAGGTAGAAAACTGTGTTTATTCAGCAACAGGAGACTTCACTACACCATGAGGCTATGCCTTAGATGAAGGGGTTTCCAAAGCCCTGCTATGATAAGGCACTACCAGGCAGTGTAACAATTTGTAACAACAGTGTTCTAAGTGGTCTTGTAACATGGCAAATATTGTGAAGCCTTAATAGCGGTATCCGATTGGTGCAAATGGCACTCATGGTACAAAATGAAGTGGGCATTAATTCCCTAGTAATGCCCGCTTCAGAATGTATGAGTGTTTAGAGCCAAAGGATGGCAGACAAGGGTGAGGTAGTACTGGTTGGAGACTTCAATATACCAGACGTGGACTGGAGCATCCCAGCAGCAGCATCAACTAGAGCAGATTTATCCTGACTCTTCAGGGTGCCTTCCTCAAGCAACTGGTCATGGAACCAACTCGGCAGAAGGCAATACTGGACCTTATGCTCACAAACAGGGACAGTGTGATGGGGTAACAGTGGGGAGCACCTGGGTAACAGTGACCACCAGTCATTGTGGTTTGAAATCACAGAAAGAGCAGAACCAAACCACACAAAACACGTATCCTGGATTTTAGGGGGGCAGACTTTGGGAAAATGGGGAGATACTTGAAAGAGGCATTAAGGGGAATGGGACAGGAATCAGGGGTTGAGGAACAGTGGGCAGTATTTAAAATGGGGATTATAAGAACAACAGAATTATGCATTAAGCAGGTTAGCAAGAGGAAAAGGAAGAGGAGACCATTATGGTTTTCCAAAGAGGTAGCAAAGAAAGTGAAAGCCAAAAAGATTGCATTCAGGCATACAAAAAGACACAGGCAGAAGGGGATAGGGAGAAGTACCAGGAGAAACAAAGGGAGGCAGGAAGTCAGTAAGGAAGCCAAAGCTCAGACAGAAGAACACATTGCAAAATCAGTGGGTAAAGGGACAAAACTTTACAGGTACATAAGTAAAAAGAAAGACAAAGGAGGGATAGTGAGACTGAAGGGGAGGATGGGAGCCATGGAGGATGACAACAGTAAAGCTGACATATTGAACAGGTATTTCTGCTCAGTCTTTACTAAGGAAGAGGGGGAATGGGTCTGAAGGAGTACAAGGGTGAGAATGGTGCAGAAATGGACACAAGTCCCTTTACACGAGAAAGGGTCCTGAAGGAACTGGAAGTAATAAGAGCTGATAAAGCAATGGGGCCAGATGGGGTGCACCCCAGGGTCCTTAAAGAACTAAGAGGTGGTGGCTGAACCTCTGGCTATCCTGTTCAGCCAATCACTGGAAACAGGGAGGTACCCAAAGACTGGAGGACAGCAGATGTAGTCCCTTATACAAAAGTGGGAACAAAGAGGAAGCAGGAACTACAGACCAGTCAGCCTCACCTCGGTAGTGGGAAAGATCATGGAAGCACTACTGAAGGAGAGATTGGTGGAACATCTGGTTGTCAATGGACTACAGGACCCAAGGCAGCATGGTTTCACCAGGGGAGGTCATGTCAGACCAACCTCATTGAATTTTTGACTGGGTGACTAGGAGATGGATCAGGGAGGGCAGTGGACATGGCCTATCTGGACTTCAGCAAGGCCTTTGACACTGTGCCACATAGAAGACTATTACACAAACTGGGGAATATGGGTGTGGGCAGGACAGTAGTGTGGTGGGTAGGTAACTGGCTGGGTGGCAGGACACAGAGGGTGGTGGTAAATGGCTGTCACCCACAGAGGGAAGAGTGACCAGTGGGTACCACAGGGATCAGTGCTGGGACCGGTCCTATTCAACATCTTCATCAGTGACATTGCACAGGATCTAGAAGGCAGAATTTCACTGTTCGCTGATGACACAAAGCTCTGTAACAGAGTAGACACCAGAGGGTGTAGACAGAATGAAGGACCTGCAGAAACTTGAAGAATGGTCAAGGGTTTGGTAGTTGAAATTCAATGCAAAGAAGTGCAAGATAATGCATATGGGGCACAAAACCCTGGCACAATATATCAGTTGGGGGTGAGGATATAGCATGCACCAAGCAGGAAAGGATCTTTGGGTTGTCATCTCTGATGACCTCAAGGTAGGGAACAGTGTGACAAGGCATCAGGTAAAGCAAATAGGATGCTGGGATGTATAGGCAGGGGCATCACCAGCAAGAAAAGGAGGTCATAATTCCGCTATACAAGACACTAGTGAGGCCCCACCTGGAGTACAGTGTACAGTTCTGGAGACCATACCTACGTAAGGACATAGACAGGGTAGAGAAGGTTCAGAGGAGGGCAACAAAGATGGTGCATGGGTTGCATCACAAGTCCTATGAAGACAGGTTGAAGGAACTGAACATGTACTCCCTGGAGGAGAGGAGGGAGAGAGGGGATATGATAGATACATACAAGTATCTTACAGGGAGGAACAGGGTGCAGGAAAACACTATTTTTAAGCAAAAAAGGTGTTTCAGGACTAGAGGGCATGGGATGAAGTTGGAGGGAGGACGATTCAGAGGAAACATGAGAAAGAATTTCTTCACAGAACGGGTAGTGGACAAGTGGAACACCCTGCCAGAGGAAGTGGTGGGGGCTGAAACAATCACAGGATTTAAGAATGCATGGGAGAGACATAAAGGAATTCTAGAGGTCAGGGGTAAGGGGAAATAGACTTCTAGGAAAACAAACTGAACTTACAAGCTCAAATGGGCAGACTAGGTGGGCCATAGGCCCTTATCTGCCGACACTGTCCATGTATCTATGTATCTATGAGTGGGCAGCACGGCTGACCCGACCAAATCCATGGGCAGCAAGGGCGAGGGGGAGGTATGCATCTGATCAGTAATATTTAGTGCTGTGCGATGAATTAGGAGGAATGCCCAGGACCAATGTCAGTAAGGAGATACAGCCCTTGAAGGAGAGGGAGGTCAAGAAGCATACCATGAGTTCTTTTTCTGTACTGTGACCGCGATCAGTGTTTCCGGGTAATATCTTGAAATCATCAGTGCATTGTCTGGCTATAACCAATATTTGCATACCTTGCTATCCTGAATGAAGTGAAATGCGAGATATAAATATTCATTATATTTCCACAATGCTGTATTGAGCAGAAATATAAATGAAGAAGAAGCAGTGAAGACAGCCAATATAAATTACCAAGAAAAGTTGCTGTGGCCCGTTAAATGTTGTGCAATGGTGTTTTAAACATGAGTTGTAAACGACAAAAAAACACCAGTCACCAATATAAATAGATAGTGACTTCTGAATGTGCACACGCCTGTTGGAGATGGACATCTACTCAGAAAAGTACAGAGTTGAACAGCAGTAAATATTGTATTAAACAATATAATAAGTTGCTGTTCATCTTATAACATATTATAGTGACTTAGTAACGAAGTAAATTAGCGCTTGCCATGTTACAAGCATATTAATCACTCAAGTTGGGCTGTCTAGAAATTAATGTCTGGTTGGTGGTTGAGGCACTGCCCGCGGCCTCATGCTCCAACCTCCCCAACCAGGCATTAATTACCTAGTAGAGCCTCCTTTGCTTGCGGATTAATGCTTACTTAAAGGTGGTAGCTAAACATTAAGCCCGTGTTTAACTGTGTACTTCACATCACCTGGTCGTGAAAGTGATTACCATTGTAACAGTATAAAACATGAAAGCAATTGAAAAATATTAAGCATTACCTGACACAACCTGATCAAGAAGAATATTCCACTGCTGGGGCAGCGGAAAGGATCTGGACAACAATGGTGACCAATCAGAGTAGTACCAGGAGAGGGGAAACCATAGCAATCTGAAGCTTGGTCAGAGTGACAAATGCCACAGTGCAAGGAAGAGAGAAGGGAAGAGAGGGGAAGTGATAGCAGCTGGAGATTACCAAGAACTAAGATACACAAACTTTCAGTAAACTGTTGCAGAACATGAAAACAAAACATGAAACTGTCATTTTAAAGAGGGCATTCTCGTGGAGTAAAATATTGAGACAGTTTGTGCAGTATGCAGTAACATTTAATAAAAACAAATTTATGCCTAGTGTAGAAATATGTACATTAATTTACTGCAGAAGAAAAATGAAGCACAGACAGTGAGGAATACCATGGGCAATAGAACAATTAGCCCAAAGAAACACTACGTTCGGTTGCACAAAAGTTCAAGACCTGGGTCAGCTTTTCTAGTCAGTTGGAATGGTATTATGAGTTGCTTGAACTAGTTCTTGACAGGATGAGGTAAGGTCTGCAAAAAAATCCAAGAATTCTGCAAACTGTCAAAATCACACCATTTGACTCTGTAAGTCCAGGATCCAGTGACAAACTTCTTGTGAATGTAACCTCCCCCCCACCGGCCCCCCCCCCCTTGTTCAGCTAGCAGGGCTGCTCCTCTCAAACCTAGGGCCACCGAGAGGGTGGGGGTAGTCATTATGAATACAGATTTCTGAAGACCCATATTTCTACTGTAGCCTGCCATCCTCAGACAAGCAAACCAAGTGTAGCAACTACCTGGCTCACAACTGGGGGACCATTTAGCATGGCCATCAACCTGGGTCTGTACTTCTGGTCAGGGGCACCCAAGTAAATCTAGACACTGGAAGCAATAACTGTAATGTCCAAACCAGGTTAGATTCTAGAGTGTGGCTTTTATTCACATAACACAGAGAATAACAAAGCAAAGATGGACCCCCACAGGGCTGCTCTCACTGGTGATGCAGATTACTGAGGTAAAGAGCACACACACACTCACAGCAAAACCTCATGTTCTGAATGAATCTGGGCACACATGGCCTGAACTGGTACACTTCTCTTCTTTCCCTTGACTTGGCATCCCAGCCGGTACTAGGACATTTTTCCATATTGCATGGAGGTTAATGGTGGCTCCCTAAACCACCCACGAGCACATTCTGTCTCTCAGGGAAATCCAAAATCCCACATCTGGATGCTTTCCTCAGGCATTGGCCAAATGCGCAGAGAGAAAGCAAAGGTGCCCAAACTGAACCCAGAGAGGTAAACCTGATTACTCCAGATGGGAGGGTCTCCCACCTTTGGCTCCCAAAACTATATTCGGCTATTCATCTGGTTACAACACCTTTCTCTGAAACATTCTTGTAGATGCTCTCTAAATGTTTTCACATTTAACATTCTACTTTTCACACTACGGAGGTGTCCTGACTTTAAAGGTTCTGTATGTGGCTATGTCTTTACTGAGACCCCCACTGTTGCAGATGCTTTTAAATCATACACAGTCTAAAAATTTCTGTACTTGGCAAGTCTCCCTCGGACCCCACAGTAGGCAGACACTTTTACTAGAAACACAGTCTTGGTGAACAGAGTCCCTTTGTCAGAGAAAAACTCACCACAGAATGCAGGTGCCCCAGGGCTTTTTCCCACAACACAGTCTCAGGTACTCACAGAACAAAACGACTCTCAGGTAGCTTCACCCTCTCCAGGCTGGACTAGGGGATTGCCCCTGAATCCTGGAATTCCCCCCATCCCTCCAGGGATGGGGCACTGGAACAACTTCTAGGGATGGTCTCTACCACTTCCTTCTACAAGCCTTCTGTGTTCTTCTCTAGGGTGAGAACACACAACCAATTCTCCTAAGGTAGCTCTCTCTCAGAGCTAGTCTGAGGTGCTGCACTCTGCAGCACTCTCACTCTCCTGAGTCTCCTCCCAGACTACCCTTGAATCTCCCAACGCTCTACTGCTAACCCTCAGCTAGCATTCCATTGTGGCTTGTGCTGCTGTGAGACTTCTAAGGCTACATCATCACTCCAGCTTAGCAGAAACTGAAAATTGTGTGACAGTGTGAAACCCATTTAACTGGCATCTCCAAGCTGCCTCCTCCTGCCTGCCACTGATTCTAAGTGGGATTCTAGTAACCCCTGGAACAAGGGTTACACTCCCCCGACCAGGAAAATGACTGTCCGCAGTCATTACCTGCCGGCACCAGGCCATTCAACCCTATGTGTTGACTATACGGAGGTAGTGCTACCTTCTCCCCTACCATGTGCCAGGCACAGGCAGACAACACTAAGGGCCCAGAGGCCATTGGCTGATGCATCAGCCCCTACACTACGATCTTACTATGGTAACCAGTGGCCCTGGAGTGCTACAACTGGTTGTTTGTGTTGTATGTAGGGGGAGGTAACCCCCTTTGTTGTTAGCACCAGCCTTGTACTGAGGATCATGGCCCCAGAGCCTTGCATTTTGTGTTACTCAGATATCCCTGCATCAGATGATTGATGTGAATTTTGTTAAGCACAAGCTTTCCATCTGACTTGCATCGCAGGCAGACATGAACTGAAAAAAACTTTTCCACAATGTAGAATGGACCAGTCCAAGAGCAGAGCAGTTTCTTTCTGGTGCCTGGAGCTAAGACAGATTGATACAAGTAGACAGTGTTCCCCACAGAAAACAAAGCTTCATGTGACTTGCCTGCTGACATTTTCTGCATGGCAGATTTTCTCCATTCCAATGTGGTTGCTGCAACACGTCTGACAAGTTCAAGTTGTTCCAGTACAGGATAATGTACAAGGAAGCTGATTTTGGAACCTCTAGCAATGAGAGATCCATGTCCAAGGGAGTTCTTGGATAGTGTCCATGGATCAAGAAGAATGGAGTGTACTCTGTACTGTCAACACAAAGGCTTATGTGTAGGCATACTGAACAGAAAGAATAAAAGCTGTCCCAAGTGTGAGTTTCCTCCAGGTACTTGGGGAGCATGTTTAGAATGGTAGACATCATTCTTCATTTTGTCCATTGCACTGTGGGTGATAGACCAATGTGTGTGTGTGTGTGTGTGTGTGTGTGTGTGTGTTTATGTTGAGGAGTTTGCAAGTTTCTCAAACAATGGTAGAAAGATAGTGCCTCTGTTTGAGTGCAGGTCAGGGGGCATCATGCTGGTAAATAACTGTGTTGAGGAACAGATTTGCTACAGTAGCAGCTTTGATATGAATTGTTACTTGTGTATCTGTTATCTGTTATCTGTGTAGTTATCTAGGTACTTGCCACAGGTGGCTGAAGGGAATTATCTGTAAAATTAACTAAGTGTAGAAAGATTTGCAAAGTAGGGGGAGTTGCTTAGCTAGAAGGAGCCAGGTTAAAATCAGATTTAAACACTGCCCTAGATAACTTCTGCCAGAGAACAAGCAGAGCACCAGGAGGAAGGAGCTGCTGGTATAACTAAACTTCTCTACTGGGACTATATTGCCCTCCTTCCCCACACCCAAAGGCAGTTCTACTTTTATAGGCACAGGATTTGACTGACAACAGGAACTTCCTGTTTGGGAGCAGGAAGTGAGTGATCACAGAGCCACCAAAGACTCACCATCCTAAAAGGGCAAGAGTAGCTCTCCGTCCCTTCCCAGCTGCTGGAGGTCTGACTCTGAGTAAGTAAGGAGACTACTGAGAAATATAGGAACTTCTTATCTCAGAACAGGAAGATCAGGAGCTAAAAGGGCACAGAGGCATTACGTAAGTAGGGAGAGAAAAAAATAAACAAACAGAGGAAAGAGTAAGTATTCCAAACAACAATTGGGGGCCAGAAATAAGACATGATGGGAGTGGTGCAGTGCAGTGGCTGTGGAGCAGCAGTCTTCTGGGAGATGTTCTGGAGGATGCGGTGTTGTCCCATCTGCAGGCACCTCTCTGGGCTGAGGGAGGAGGTTGCTCATCTCCAGGCTGAGTTGGCCAGGATTTGTGGGACCTCCTCTCCCACCCAGGGACTTGCATGTTAGCTTGTAGAATAAGAACGTGTAAAAGATAATCTACTGTCTTAAAACTTAAACACCCTACCTCAAAACAGCTGATGCATAAAGAAGCAGAAATTTGGGCTATCTTCACAAATTACTATCAAACACTATATAAGGAAGGGCCTCCTTCTACTGTGGAGGACAGACATCTCTTTTTGGAGCTGCTGCACCTACCACACCTCACGGAAGCTCAGCGAAATACCGTGGAGACACCCATAAGTGCAGAAGAAATTTATAAACATATTCAGTTCACAAACAGTCAGAAATGTCCAGGACCTGATGGTTTTACAGCTGAGTGGTATAAGAAATTTTCTACGCTGCTTCTTCTTTCCACGTTACAAGTATTCTGAGACACTGCAGATGGAGATTCCCCACCTCCCTCATGGGCATATGCCACTATAGCTGCCTTGCCCAAACCAGATAAAGATACAACTGACCCTTCATCATACCGCCCCATTTCAGTCTTGAACACTGATTATATATGGGCCACTCGACTAGAACATAGATTACCCTTCCTTATTCATCCTGATCAGGTGGGGTTTATAAAACACAGGAATATGATGGATAATATGCGTCGTGCCCTGCTTTTGGCAGAATACATTCAAACTAGGCAGATCCCAGCAGCTTTTCTTAATTTGGATGTCTATTTCTTCCTAGGCTCTATTCCTTCCTCCTCTTACCTACCCTTTAACCTTGCCCTTTTCTGACCCCTGTCCCTACCTCCTTGTACAACCTTCTTTTGGCAACTCCCTTCCCCTTACCTCTTATAATTTGATTCTGCTGCCTGTAGTCTTATTTTTTGTCCGAAAGTTACATTGAAGTTCTCTACCGAAGCGTATATACTGCTATTTAACTGCTATCTTTGTGCTGTATTGAATATTTATACCTCGACTTCTGCTGTATATTCAAACCATGTTATCATTATATGCTTTATGTGCTATTGTAATGTCCTGTATTGCCTGTGGCAATCCCAGGTCACCCCTGAAAAGAGGACTGTAATTGTCTCAGTGGACTTACCCTGTTAACAAAACTCAAATAAATAAATTAAAAGGCTTTTGACAGGGCGTCCTGGGATTTTCTCTGGGACACCCTGTCTGCCTGCCAATTCCTGGACACCTTTTTGTTTTGGCTTCAACATATTTATCTTAATCCACAGGCATACATTAGAAATAATGCCTCTCCCCCGGTTTCTTATAATATGGCACAAGGCAGGGGTATCTGCTCTCCCGCTCCTGTGTTCCCTTTATATGGAGCCTCTACAATGCAGCAGAGGAAGGCAAGGGTGGAGGGATGCTCCATTAGGTCAAACAGAATACAAAGTTCATTATTTCAGACCATATCCTTTTTGTCTGTTTTGTCACCAGAAACATCTGTGCTAGCAGTATGGGACATACTACATAGATTTGAAGGGGTAGCTGATTTTGAACTTAATTAATCCAAAATAGAAGTTCTCACATTTAAGTTTGTTCCTTAAAAATGAGGTAACCCCTCTGGTGGCTCCATACAAAGATAAAACATCTTGGAATACATATCACTAAAGATGTCAATAATGTGGATATAGTTAATTATGAACTTTTAACAGCTCTAATTCAAGATGACAACAAAATGGGGAAATTTGTCTTTTAACTTTTTTTCAATAAATAGAGATAATTTGGATGAATATTTTACCAAGGTTGCTATACCTTTTTCAGATCATTCCTATTCCAGTGTCCCACTTTTATTATACTTCAAGGAATAGAATGATTTCAAACTGTATATGGGGGTGCTGTGTCCCAGGGTTCATTTTCAATTCTTCAACTATCTTTAGCCCAAGGATGGATCAATCTACCCAACTTGGTACTTTATGCTAGGGTGGCTTTTCTTAACGTGATATTCCTTTGGCTGGCCTTGACATATTCAGCTCCATGGAAATATATAGAATTTATTCTAAATGATCTACATGACCTTGATCCTGTTTTATTTGCCTCTAGGGGAAGATCACCACAATTTACAGCTAATATCCTGAAGGTATGGTACCAACTGAAACTTCATCTGAATTTTCAAGACATCTTTTACTACTGTAGACGATTGTCAGCTGATGAATATTTTTGCCCATCCCAAACTGACCTCAGTTTCAAACAATGGCGGCAGCTGGGCCTAAACTATTTTTACCAGTTTTTGACCCCTAGAGGCATAGTCTCATTTGAAGCAGTACAAAGGGACTATGGGCTTTCTAGCCAAGAATATTATAGATATCTACAGTTAAGGGCCTACATTCAGCATCAAAACTCAGACCTTTCCAGATTACCCACTCCAAATCCCCATTATTATCATAGTATCATAGTAATGTATCAGCTGAAAAGGACCATCCTGGCCTATCCAGTCTGCCCATCTCCCCTTCCCCTCTCTATTATCTATATATATATCCCCCTTCTTTATCAATGCTAATAGACTATACCAATGGCAATTCCTGGGTATGTTTAATAGGGCAATTATACAAAATTTTGAGGGAGGCTCTGGGAGATAGAACTCAGTCAGTCTTAGACAGTTGGAACAAAGACTCGGACTTATGATGTTGTATGATTCCTGGATGAAATTTACACTCCTGCAGTTAAAATTATGATCTCACATGTCTGAGGGAATTTGCATGGAAATGCAGATATCGATATTTCTGATCACCTGCAGTGCTTATAAAATACTTGCCATCAAATTACGGGGTTTGTTGGCAGGATGCCAATGTCAGGTGGCAGATTTGGGGCATATTTTTTGGTTGTCCATTCCTGACACCTTTCTGGTGCACTTTGCAGGACAAACTCGGGGAATGTCTGGGGAGCCAGTTGAATTGACGGTTGAGATGATGTTAGTAATGGTTTTGTCTTGAGCACCATCCATCCTGGTACAAAACCTTGTTACCATTGTACATCCTAGCTGCCAAAAAGGCAATCACTCATAGATGGATGACATCTGTTATTCCCATTAAATTTGATTGGTGGAAGATTGTAATGGATATTTATCAGCTAGAGAGAGTGACAGCTGGACTTCATGAAAAGCTTACCCTTTTTAACCCGAACAATTTTCCTAACCCACCCCCCCAAAATCGTGTCAGCCAGGGACATGACCTCCTTCTGTCCCCAGGCCTTTCAAGCTTCCCTATCCCTATCCAGCTGGTCCCTAATTAACCTACTACCAGATGTAGATTCTGCTTTGGAATACTTCACCAACACCTTTAACTCTGTAGTCAGCCTCCATGCCCTTTTGGTTAAATGGAGAGCTAAGGGCCTCATGCCCCATGGCTTTCTAAGGAGCTCAGAGGTTCATTGTTTCCTGGAATGCCACCTGGAACCTTTATAGAACCTCCAGCCTACCTGCTGATTGGAAGGCTTATAGGCTATTGCACAACTAATGTAAGAGCAAGCTGCATTCTGCCAAACGCTTATTCCTACACTCTTTCCAAACTATTAATCTTTCCAACCCCATAGAATTCTGGGGAAAAATAAACTCACTTCTGAAGGGTAAATCCTTGTCCTTCCCCAACACCATGCATCGTAACGATTCTTAGTTCTCCGACCCCACAGCTATTGCCTCTGAGTTTAACCAGGCCTTCACAGACCTCTCCAAACATAAGGCCGCCATCCTGGTCCTTGTACCTTCTCCCCTTTTCCACTTTTACTAGCCCTCCTTTCATCTTAAATTGGCCACTTGTAAGAGGTACTGCGTCACCTTAGTAGTATCAAGGAAACCTCCTCATCTGGATTTGACTCTCTTGAATCTCACTTCCTAAAACTTGGGGCTACAGCCATTGCCTCTCCTGTACGTGATTAATTAACAAATCTTTCTGTTCTAGCACTGTGCCTAGCAAGTGGAAGGCCACCATAGTTGTCCCTATTCATAAGAGTGGCCCAAACTCTGCATTTGAGAATTACCGGCCCATCTCCATACTTTGCCCCCTTGCCAAAATACAAGACAAAATTCTTCATGTGCAACTTCAAACCTACCCGAAGATTAACAGTTTGCTTTCCATGAACCAGCATGGATTCCATAAATCCCACAGTACCCACACTGTCCTCATTAAGGTTACATACAGCATCCTGTCCGCCATGGACAAGGGCCTTGTCACTGGTGCTATATTCGCAACCTTACCAAGGCCTTTGATCTTGTCAGCCATAACCTTCTGCTACACATGCTCCATTCCCTCAGTCTTGAAGCCCTGTCATTAAACTGGTTCTCTAGCTATCTCACCAGCCGGACACAATGTGTGAAATAGGCTGGCCACACTTCCTTGGTTAGTGCCATAAAGGATGGGGTCCTTCAGGGATCTATCCTTGGCCCACTTCTATTTTCTTTATTTATAAATGAACTACCACTACACTGTGAAGGTGCATCAGTCCAGCTGTATGCTGATGATGCCATTCTGTACAGATCCTCCTCTGACCTGACCTTGCTGAACCGTGACTTGCAGCAGGACTTCCTTAAGCTTGAGTCATGGTTTTCCATTATTCTCCTGGTGCTCAACACCAAGAAGATGAAATTGATGCTCTTCTATCATCGGACCCCTAAACTAACCTCCTCAACCCCAT